>OX382281.1:0-2400000 GCA_947507595.1 Pyralis farinalis
CAACACCAGGAAAGCGGATTGGTGTCAGTTTCGTGAGAAACTGGCAGCAATCATGCGGAGGGACCGCCTGAACGTGGAGAGCGTTGAGGCGGTCCAGGTGTGGGAGGACCTGGAGGTAATCGTGGACGGGTATACCCGAGCCATAGCCGAGGCCTGCCAGGCAGCGATGCCCAAAATCAAAGGCGGGGTTTCATTTAGATTGCCGTGGTGGTCGGAGGAACTCGAGGAGCTGAAGAGGCAAACCAACACCAAGCGACGCAGAATCCGAAACGCAGCGCCGGACCGGAGACAAATGGTGGTCAGTTCGTACCTCGAACAGAAGGGCAAATACGAGGCCGCAGTGCGGGATGCCCAGACTGACAGCTGGAGGAAATTTTGCGGGAGGCAAGACAGAGAAGGCGTCTGGGAAGGTATCTATCGGGTCATTGGGAGGGCAACCGAGCGCAAGGAGGATGTACTCCTCCAGGAGGGCGGGAGGCCGTTGGATCACAGGGAGTCCCTCGAGCTGTTGGCGGATACGTTCTATCCTGCCGACAGCGAGTTGGACGACGATACAGATCACCGCGAAATGAGGAAGAAGGCCCGCGAGGTAAACGAGCGGGTCGATGATGATCATGACCCGCCGTTTACCATGAGGGAGCTCACAGCGGCTGTATCGTCGTTCAACCCGAAGAAGGCTCCCGGTGCCGACGGCCTCACGCCTGACATTTGCGCTCGGGCCATCAACGGTGACCCTGAGTTCTTCCTGGCCCTTCTTAATAAATGTCGAGCCCTCCGCTACTTTCCTCGGCTGTGGAAGGGGGCCCTCGTAATTGTCCTTCGGAAACCAGGCAAAGACTCGTATACCGTGCCCAAATCGTACAGGCCGATTGGGCTTTTGCCTGTCTTGGGCAAGGTATACGAGAAAATGCTGATCGCTCGCCTCAAGCACCACATTCTGCCGAGGATTAGTACTCGCCAGTACGGGTTTATGCCACAAAGGGGCACCGAAGACTCCCTCTATAACCTGGTGCAGCACATCCGCGCCAAGCTTGACGAGAGGAGAATGCTCACTCTCGTCTCGCTGGATATAGAGGGAGCCTTCGACAACGCCTGGTGGCCGGCAATAAAACTACGACTGGCTGAGGAAAATTGTCCTCTGGGCTTGAGGAGAGTGATCGACAGCTATCTCAGCGATAGGACGGTCAGAGTTAGGTACGCCGGGGGGGAAACCTTGCGGTCCACCACCAAAGGGTGCGTCCAAGGGTCCATAGGAGGACCGATTTTGTGGAACCTCCTATTGGATCCTCTTCTGCAGCAACTCGACCTTGCGGGGGTGCACTGTCAGGCCTTCGCCGATGACGTCGTGCTGATGTTCGACGGCAACACTGCGCTGGATATAGAGAGACAGGCCAATGCCGCTCTCGAGCATGTGAGGGCGTGGGGTGTCAAAAACCGGTTGAAGTTTGCGCCGCATAAGACCAGCGCTATGCTGGTCACGCGCAAACTTAGGTATGACACTCCGCGGCTTACCATGGGCGGGATAGACATTGGCATGTCTCGGCAGATCAAACTGCTGGGGTTGACGATTGACGCGGGTCTGACGTTCAACGCGCACGTGGCTACTGTCTGTAAAAGGGCAGTGGCCATATACGGGCGCCTTGCGCGTACGGCCCGCGTCAGTTGGGGTCTCAACCCTGAAGTAGTGAAGATCATATATTCAGCCGTAGTGGAACCTACGATATTGTACGCTGCCGCCGCATGGGCTCCAGCGGTCAATAAGCTGGGCATCCAGAAACAGCTCAACAGCGTACAGCGGGGCTTCGCGCAGAAGATCTGCAGAGCCTACCGTACGGTCTCCCTGAACTCCGCACTGCTGCTGGCCGGGGTGCTGCCTCTTGACCTCAGAGTGCGCGAGGTCGCCTCTTTGTACGAGGCCAAGAGGGGGCTACCCCATCCGCTGCTCGGGGACAGGGAGATCGAGCGGATGGCCTCGAAGATCGAGGCCCCGCATCCCGCGGAGCTAGATAGCTTGGAGTTCGGCAGCCTGGTGGACGAGGAACAATGCAGGGCACACTCCAACTTTGCCCTGCGAATTTACACGGACGGCAGCAAGATTGAGGGCCGGGTTGGCGCCGCTGTATCCATATGGAACGGCGGCGCGGAAACCAAGGCCGTCAAGCTTGCTTTGTCGTCCTACTGTACCGTCTACCAGGCGGAACTCCTGGCTATCTGCACGGCGGCCGAGTACGCTTTGAGCTGCGATGGACCCAGTATCGGCATCTTCAGCGACTCCATGGCGGCGCTCCAGGCGGTGGCGAACGTCGAGTCCCCCCATCCCCTGGCGGTGCAGACACGGGACGCTCTTAAACTGTGCAAAAGCCAGGGTAAGAGCGTCTCGTTGTTCTGGATCAAGGCACACGCGGGGTTGGAGGGGAACGAACGTGCCGATGAACTCGCCAGGAGCGCCGCACTGGGGTTGCGGAGGCGGCCAGATTACGACCGCTGCCCTGTCTCATTCGTCAAAGGTATGATCCGTAAGGGGACCATTGACGAATGGGACAGGAGATATAAATCGGGAACGACAGCTTCGACGACGAAGCTGTTCTTCCCGAGTGCGGCGGAGGCGTACGGCATCGTGGGCAAAATGGTGCCGTCGAGCATCACCACGCAGGTCCTCTCGGGGCATGGTGGGTTCTCCGCGTACTTGCACAGGTTCAAGTGCGCGGATGACCCGTCCTGCTTCTGCGAGCCCGGCGTGGACCAGACAGTGCAGCACATATTGTTTCGGTGTCCCGCATTCTCCAAACAGAGGTACGATTTGGAGCAGGAGTTGGGAATGCGGGCCACCGAAGAAACGGTCTCCGAAATAGTGGTAGGGAAAACTCGGGCAAAATTTTTAAAATACTGCGTCAGTCTAGCCACGGCTGTCATAGATCGTAATAAGCTGAGCAGCTCCACCTAGGACTAATGCTGTATACCTCGGCTATATTTTGTATAGCCGATGGGATCGCGGTGGCTAGGTGGAGCTGTGAAGCTCTCTGTCGCCCATGGCTGGACTGACGCAGTATGGGGAGGGAAGTTAAAACAGTTAAAATCGTTTCACCGGCGTTCCAAAATGGGCATAAAACTGAAAGTTGATGAATGTATGAATGAGTTATGGAATGAAAGGGAGTATTGTGTATGAATGTGTTTTATTTTTAATAATTAGTTCGCTAATGAAATAGCATAAAAATAGCCTTGCCCATGGCAGGGGTGCAAGTAATAAAAAAAAAAAAAAAAAAACCTAACCTAACCTAACATTTTTTTTTTTTTTTTTTTTTTTTATTACTTGCACCCCTGCAAGTTTGTGACGCGGGGAAAAATGCATTACGCACACCACCGGTGCCTGGGTGGCCTCCGGTGATAGTGTGGGACTCCCCGTCGGCTGTCCGACGGTATACCCACTAAACAACCCCGCGAAATGCCATCGGCCGCGTTGGTGTGGTGCCCCGGATCTGTTAGCAACAGGGCACCACTGCGACTGGCCAGCCCCTCAAAAGGGGCCGGACTTCTTCTCTCTAGGGGCCGTCCCGGCAAATTGGGACAGCCCCTCCGGCGGCGGGACCGTTATGGGGCCAGGTTCCCAGCCTGACCCCTAGTCCCACAGGTTAGGTTAGGTCCCACCGTCCGCCGTCTCCGGAGCGGGACAGCCACGGGATCATCTTCCCTGTCCCGCTCCATGGCCTCCTTCCGCGCCATAACTATTTCGCAGAAGGAGGCCATCGCCTGCCAGCACCTGTCACTCCCGAGCATGGAGCGGACCACGCTCGGGAGCGAGAGGTCCGCGTCTCCCAGCGCGGACTGCAGATCGCGGCGCTGCCGAGACCACATGAGACACTGCTCTAGTGTGTGTTGAGCAGTGTCCTCGGCCGCGCCGCACTCATGGCAGTCCGGCCGCTCCTCCCGCCTCGCGACCCGGTGCAGGTACGCACCGAAGCATCCGTGTCCGGTGAGCACCTGCACCATGCGGAAGGTGAGGGGTTTCCGCTTTCGCAGCATCCACCTTTCCAGGACCGGGCGCAGCGCCTCCGCAACGCGGGTACCATACCGCGGCTGCGCCAGGTCCTCCCCCCACCTCCGCATCATCTCCTCGTGCCCTCGCCGGCGACATCGCCCTATTTCCTCCATCGTGGGGTGCTCGCCGAGAGCCCTCCTACTCGCAACAAAGTTGTACACCTCGGCGAGCACCTCCGCCACCAGCTCCCAGGGCGGGTCGCCAGCGAGGGCGGTCGCGGCCGTCCAAGCTATCGTACGGTACCCCCTTATCACCCTCTGCGCTATGACCCGCTGCGCTCTGCGCAGCTGGGCCCTATTTTGGCGACAGAGGGCGTCCGCCCATATGGGGGCACCATACGTGGCCATACTCCGGCAGATTCCGGAGTACAGCCGCCTACACGCGGCGCTGGGCCCGCCCAAATTGGGCAGGAGCCTACCCAGCGCCGACGCAGTTCTGATGACCTTCGGCCCCAACTGCTCGAAGTGGGGGCCGAAGGTCCATCTCCCATCAAGGGTGAGGCCCAGGTACCTCATCTGGGCACTCACCCTGATCCTCCTTCCTCCTATTTGGAGGTGTGCTCCCGAGGGGGGGCCCCGCCTGCCGGTCCCGCGGAAGAGGAGGGCTTCGGTCTTCTCCAATCGGACCCGAAGCCCAAGCCTCTCTATACGGCTGACCATCAGTCCTACACCGACTTCGGCCAGCCGCGCCGCCTCCACAAAGGTCTTGCCCCGGGATGTGACGAGGGTGTCATCTGCGTAACAGATGACGCCCATCCCGGGGAGGAGACGGCCCCGCAGGACCCAGTCGTATGCGAGGTCCCACAGGATGGGGCCCAGAACGGACCCCTGTGGAACCCCGCACCCGACAACCCTTCTGACCATATGGCCCCTAGCGTCCTCGTAGCATACCTCCCTGTCCTCCAGGTATGCCTTCAAGAGCCTCCCCAAGTACGGAGGCACCTCAAAATACTTGAGGGCCTCCAGGATGGTACTGTGGGGGAGGCTGTTGAAGGCATTGGCGATGTCGAGCGACACCGCCATCACCACCTCTCCCTCGCGCTCCGCATCCTCCGTCACCGACCTTAGGCGCCTTATGGCGTCGACGGTCGACCGTCTGGCCCGGAACCCGAACTGGGCATCCGAGAGGCCCGGTCCCGAGCCATCCTCCAAATGCTGAGCGAGGCGGGAGGCAACAACCCTCTCCAGGGCTTTGCCCGCCTCGTTCAGCAGAACGACCGGTCGAACCGCCGACCCCGAGTCCGGGGGCCGGTCTCCCTTCAACAGAAGGCAGAGCCGGCCCACCCTGAAGGGTCCCGGGCAGCACCCCGACCGCAAGCAGCAGTCGAGGAGCTCCCGGAACCTGTCTCCGAGGTGCACGAGAGCCAACGCTAGCACCTTCCCGTGCACCCCGTCCGGACCCGGCGCCCTCTTCTTGCCTCGGAGGCGGTCAACGACCGCCTCCATCTCCTGGTCGGTGACGGGCGGCGGAGCGCCCTCCTCCTCTCCTCTGGAGTCCGACGTCCGACGTAGGGCCATCCTCGGGGGAGCGTAGCCCCGTGGACTGTCGGGGAAAAGCTCCCCGACAATCCTCTCCAACAACGCCGGCTGGAGGGTCTCCGTCAGCGGGGCCGACTGAGCGCGGATCTTGTTCCGCGCTCCTCTGTAAGGTCGGCCCCACGGGTCCCTATCCAGACCCTCCAGCAGCTCCTGCCACGCTCCCTCCTTGGCCCTACTGATGGCCATCTGCAGTGCTCTCCTGCTCTCCACGTAGACTCCGTGCAGATGGCCATCCCTTTCTTCGTCCCGGGGGCGGCGACGCCTGCTCCGGGTATACGCTCTACGCGCCCCGTTGCAGACGTCCCGGAGGTCGGCAATCTCCGCCGACCACCAGTAGACCGCCCGCCTTGGGGGCGGACGCCCAACACTGGGCATGGCCGCCCTGCACACCGCCGTGAAGGCGTCGCAGAGACGGCCAGCCCCTTGCTCCACCCCCAAATCCTCCACTGGCGGGAGGCCCCAGCGGCCGACTATGGCCGCCTCCTCTGCCAGTTCCCGGTCGAGCCTGGTGAGCGCCCAACGCGGGAACCGACTCCGCCACCGGGACGAAATCGTCGGACTCCCGGGGGCTGGAGACACCTCGAACCTGATATAGCGATGGTCCGAGAGTGTCTCCACCCCCGTCTCCACCCTCCATCCTTCCACTCGGCGTGCGGCGGAGGCGGTGGCGAAGGACAGATCCACCACCGACCCTCCGTTCCACCGCACGCACGTGTGGACTGTCCCCCTGTTCAAGAGGGACAGTCCCGCGGCCAGCGCCCACTCCTCCACCTTCCGCCCTTTGGCTTCCGTGGCCGGGTTGCCCCACGCCATGGACTTGGCGTTGAAGTCCCCGGCCACGAAAACCTGGGCGGGCGCTAGCCGCCTCACTACCGGCCCCAGAGCGTCGAGCAGCCGCTCCAAGGCCGGCAGGTCGCGGTTCGGGGAGAAGTACACACCGATGATTGCGTACTCTCCCCGAACCGCCGCCACATACCCCGCCCCCCTTCCACTCACCACGAGTGGGGGGCTGGCGCCAGGCCTCGTGACGATGGCCACGGAACCGTCCAGATCCCCGGCCCAGTTAGGCCGGGAGGGCACGGAATATGGTTCCGCAACCACCGCCACGTCCACGTCCCACTCCGCCATGGTCTGCAGGAAAAGGTCCTGAGCCCCGGCGGAGTGGTTGACGTTGGCCTGCAGGAAGCGGGGATGTCCGGCCATTACTCGGACATCCCAGCCTCAGGCGCCACCTGCCGCCCACTCCCGCGGGAGATGGGGGGCGTTCTCCCGCGGACGGATGGGGGGTTGCAGAGACGGCCCCCCATCACGTGTGTGGCCTTCCTGCCGGCGTCTGCGCACACTGCACAGCGGGCCTGAGCCGAGCAGCCCGAGGCGATGTGCCCCGGCTGCCCGCACCTGTAGCACAATCGGCTGCGGTCCTCCATGGAGGGGCACAGCTCAGCGGTGTGCCCCTTCCCCATGCACTTGAAACAGTGCATGGGGCGCGCCTCCAGCAAGTGGAGCTGCGCCCTGCTCCAGCCTACCCCAACACTGCCCAGTTCTAGCAGCTTTTTCGCTGCCGTCACCGGGCAACGCATCAGGGCAGAGCTGGAGCCACGCCAGTCCGGGCGGATTTCGCCCACCCGGACCTGCTCGGGGGCGCAGCCCCCCTCGCGAGCGACCGCAACCTGTACCCGCTGTACAGTGGCTGCGTCATCCAGACCGGTGATCCGGAATTCCGCGCACTTCACCGGTCTGGAGACCTCCGCAACGCCGGACAAGGCGGCCGTGAGTTTGGCCGCCAGGGCGTCCGCCTTGTCATGGCTGGAGGAGCCGGGGACCTCAATGAGCCTCGCTCCGGTGGCTGATTTCCGAATCCGGAGCGAGCCTATCCCCAACTCCCCCAGATTCACCTCCTGCTCGGCCTTTAGTAGGGCCGAGGCATATGTGGCCCCCCCAGTGGCTGCCTCCGGCCGTAACTTTAAGATTACGGCCGTGGAGCCGGGGAGGACCACCTTGGCCTTGCGGCCCTCATCCTTGCCTGCTCGAGCAGGAGGTGCCGGCGCCCTGGCATGCTGCGCGGGTGCCGCGGGAGCAGCGGGGGTCGCGGCTTTCCGCGTCTTTCGGCGGACCACCTCAGTCCACGACGCCTTCGGGACCTCGGCGGTCCCCGCCGCCGCAGACGGTGTCACCGCGGCCGGCTTCGCCCCTGATGTGGACGGGCCAAAGCTCGTCCACGGCTCCTCCCGGGCACCCATACGGCGGGCGGGACCTACTTTTGCGGCGGCTCGCGCTTGGGGGCGCACCTCGAGCTCTGCCGGCGCCCTCTGCGGCTTAGGCGCCGGCCGTCGCGCGCCCTCAATGGCCGCTCTCGCGGCCATGGCGACCGCACTGCTGTCTCCCGCCAATGGCGGGCGGGCGACACTCGGGGGAGGCAGGCGCGACTCGATCTCGGCGAGCCGCCCGTCAACCATGTTGCCGACAAGCCTGGCGATATTGCTCTCCAAGTTGAGCAAATCTCCCGGGCTCATCGGCCCCTGCGTCCTCCTCTCACTGCGGAGCTCCTGGAACTCCCGGCGGTGCGCTTTGACCTCCTCCCTCAGGGAGGCCACTTCTCGTTGGAGCCGGTTGTTGTCGGCTCGGAGGCGGTGAAGAAAATTTTTTTATTTACAATTGAAAATTCAAAGTTTGACCTGGAATTACTCAGAAGCTAAGAGAAAAATTAAAATTCTGGAATTGCTATTTTTGGCGCGCTCATTGGAAGATCCCACAGCAGCGAAATTAAAATTTTTAAATTAAAATTACACGGACAGTAAATAAAAAAGTGAAAAATTTTTAAATTGCTAAAATTGTTTTAAAAAATTAGGAAATTCTATTCACTGTTAATTTTAGACCATAGTGTTCCTTCAGAAGAACATACCCTGAATTTTTCAGATTTTTTGGCCTGGCGGTTCTCGAGTTATGGAATTTTAACTGTATTTCGGCTATAATTCGGAAAATATACAAAAATATTAGATTTTGACTACGGGGGGGTGCCTAATAGCACCGGGGCAAAGGGATAATCCCCAAACACCGACCCTGTAACTTTAAAATTAAAGAAAATCAAAATTAGAACCAAATTTAAAATTAAAACCAAAAATTTAAAACTTCCATAGCTCGGGATCCGCTGAACTTAGAAATACCGGACTTTCGTTGTACGCCCTAAAATTGTGTCTGAAATATAGTCCGGGCCAAGAAAGCTGAATCGGAAGGAAATCGCCGAATAGCGTTCAAACCGCATCGGCAGGGTAGAGCTGGTGGAGCCAGACTGCCCAGAGAAAACCCGGGTCTTCTGCGACCAACGGTTGAGGAGTTAGAGGCATTTTTCGCCCAACTTTGACAGTTGGGCGGCCATCTTTGTTTTCTTAAAATCAGAATAACTCCTGAACCGTTGGGCGCAGAGAGTTGCGGATTGGGCGAACGGGCTGTGGGGCAGCCTCTCCATCCGTACCGTCGACTTTTGGGCGGATTCCGCCCAAAATATTTTTGACAGCCGGAAACGGTCTGACCGGAAAGAGGGGAAAATTCCAGCCTGTCTGAACCCGGGAACCGCTGGTCTGCGACCTCTGGTTCGGGAGGTATCGCAATTCAAAGTCAGCGTTTGACAGATCGGCGGCCATTTTGAAAATCTTTGGGCCCCGATATCTCCGGAACCGGAGCTCGCAGAGCGACGGGACTTTTTTAGACTAGGACAGCTCGGCCTATATATTAGGAATTTTGAGGACTCCGACGGATTGGAGAGTCGGAAATTTTTAAGACAGCAAACAGCGGAAACGGGTGGAGCTCGGCGAGCAGGCCGCGGCGGTCCAAGCGCGGACGAAATCGGACCACGGGTTCTCGAGATATAAGCAAGAACCAGTTTTGGTTTTTCCCACTTCTTCTTCTTCGGGAAACTTTGGACGGCTGTATCTCGGGAACCGTTGGGGCTAGCCGGCCGTGCGTGGTATCGCTGTGACGGGCTTGACGAGCTCTACCAGATCAGCCTGTCAAACCCGCTCTACGTAGAGTCGGTGGGAACTTGACCCCCACCACCTACAATTTTGACCTTGGGGCGAAATTTTTTCGACCCACAGCACTGACTAAAGAGCCCGCAACGGTGCAAAGAAACAATTTGACTCTACCGACTCTACAATCCGGGTGAGAGCCAACACCAAGAAATCTAGCTTTTAGGCAGATTTCGCACGGAAACCAGTGCCACCCTTACTGGGCAGTAAATTAGAATAAGAGACAAGAGTCTGTGACTCTACCTTTTACATTTTATATACTTTGTTTTGGTTTTTGGTTGTTTTTGTCTAATAAATTGTACTAGACGCAAGGAGTCGATACTGTGTTCAGTAACGGCTCATAGGATAAGACTGTTACACCCTTTTACAACTTCTACAAATCTGACACTAGTTTTATATTGAAGCTAGACGCATACCTCCAACATGTTCGCGGCTGTGCGCACCCCCTCCAAGGCCAGTGGTACAGAGAAACCGCCAACGGAAACAGCAATGCCGACTACCTCCAACGTAAGAAGGAGTATAGGCGAATGGGAGGCAACAAAGGCGGAGACCACGCCCCCAGCCACGCAAACGACAACCCGGGCAGGACCCGTAAGAGCCAGGCAAGGAACGCGTGTCTCAGTAGACGCTAAATCAACAGAAGGACGCGTAGCCTCGGCCGACACCCGCAGCCCGCCGAAGAAACAGCCCACCGACCGCACGGCGGAAGCGAGGGCATGCCTAAATAAGGCAAAGCTCCACATCAATAACTCCAGGAATACCAAAACGGAGATCAAAGCGGCTGTAGTGGAGTCTTTGGAACGTTTGTACCAACTGGTAAAGGAGGCGGAGGCAGAATTAAAAAGGAAGGGCGACATAGGGCAAAAGGAAGGTACCGGACCCGAAATAGCAGCTAAGGAACAGCCCCCCCCCGAAGACCCAAACCTGACGCTGAAAGAGGAACTCCAAAGGCATGCGACGCTCATCACGAAGAACACCAAGCGCATGGAGGAGCTCAAAACGCTAATTGAGAGCCAGAGAGAACAAACCTCCACCGACAGGACTTATGCTGCGGTAGCGGCGCCGTCGGGGGGACCACCGCCGAATCGCAGTACCCTGCATTCGGTGGTGATCACCTCGACGGTAGAGACCGAGTCTGGGGAAGAAGTCTTGGAGAAGGTCAGAAAGGCGGTAGAGGCAAAAGAGGGGTGGATAAAGGTTGAGAAGGTCCGGAAAGCAAAAGATAGGAAAATAATAATGGGATTCAGGACAGAGGATGACAGGAACAAGGTAAAGGAGAAATTGACTAAGGAAAGAACGGACCTGGTAGTGGAAGAGGTTAGAAATCGGGATCCCCTACTGATCTTGAAGGATGTCTTTCAAATTAATACAGACGAAGATGTAATCAAGGCACTGCACAATCAAAACCCTGGAATCTTCCAAGACCTCAGAGCCGATGACCGCAGACTGGAGATCAAATATCGCAAGAAAACGCGTAACCCACACGCCAGTCACATAATTGTCAGTACCTCCCCGTCCATCTGGAGGAGGATGACAGAAAAGGGATACGCTCGGATTGATCTCCAGCGTATAAAAGTGGAGGACCACTCGCCCCTGGTGCAGTGCACCCGTTGCCTAGGATATGGGCACGGGAAACGGTTCTGCAAGGAAGCGGCGGATTTATGCAGCCACTGTGGCGGCCCCCACCTGAGGGCCGACTGTAGTGAGAGGATGACTGGGGAACCGCCCACTTGCAGGAACTGCACCAGGGCGGGTATGGAGAAAGCGGTACACAATGCCTTCAGCTCAGAGTGCCCAGTAAGACGTAAGTGGGACCAATTGGCGCGATCCACTGTGGCGTATTGCTGAGGGCCCCCACGGCAAACAAACCGCGTACCAAGTACTGCAAGCCAACCTCCAAAGAAAAAAGCTGGCGACGGAGGAGTTCTTCGTTGAGGCTAAAAGGCGCGGGACGGATGTGGCACTCCTCCAGGAACCATATGTTGGCGGGACGAGGTGTATGAAGGGCCGTAGGGGATTCAGGATCTTTCAGAACACCGGGGAGGACGAAGGGAACGTCAAGGCAGCAGTAGCGGTCTTCGACAAGAACCTAAAAGTTGTCCAATATCCGAGTCTGACGACTAATAACATTGTCGTTCTGGGAGTCCAAACCGGTGTCTGGGAGATCGTGATGGTCTCGATATACTGTGAACCTGACCAGCCTCTGGAACCGTACCTTCAACACCTTAAAAGGATAAAGGACACCATCAGAACGAGAAAGCTAATCGTAGGGGGAGACACAAACGCCAAAAGTACGTGGTGGGGGAGCCAAAGCACAAACCACAGGGGAGAGGAGCTGCTGGGCACTATAGCGGAGCTGAATTTACATATACACAATGTAGGGGAAATCCCGACCTTCGACACCATAAGGGGGCAGCAACGTTACAGCAGTCACGTCGATGTGACCATAAGTTCGGTCGACCTAATCGACGTAGTGGACAATTGGAAGGTCGAAGAAGGTCTGACAAGCTCGGACCACAACGGGATTTCATTCTCGATAAGAACGCAAAAGGCAACTGGGATAACAATAAACAGAACCACAAGGAAATTTAATACCAAGAAAGCCGACTGGGTCAAATTCCGTACTACATTAGCCCAAATACTGGAGAGTAAAGAGCTTACAAGAGAGACAGTAGGGAGAATCGACGGCACAGAAAAGCTGGACTCAGCTATCACGGAATACATGGAAATAGTCCAACGTGCGTGTGAGCTGTCGATTCCCCCGAAAAAGCACACTGAAGATCTCATCATCCCGTGGTGGTCCGAGGAACTTGGCAGACTGAAAAAAGAAGTCGCAAAGAAGAAGCGAAGAATCCGCTGTGCTGCCCCTGCTAGGAGGTCGAAGGTCATAGAAGAATACCTGGAAGAAAAAGAAAAGTATGAGCTGGAGACCGCAAAAGCTCAGGTGGCGAGCTGGAAGAGTTTTTGCGAAAAACAGGACAAGGAAGGGGTATGGGAGGGGATCTATAGGGTAATAGGAAGAACAACAAGGAGGGAGGAGGACCCCTTGCTCGTCAAAGATGGCAGAGACTTGGATGCGAAAGCCTCCGCACAGTACCTGGCGGAGGCATTCTACCCCGGGGACCACGAATTGGAAGATACGGCTCACCACGCCAGTATCAGGGTTAAAGCTGACGGAGTGAACGACGGGGAACAAGATGGCTCTTGCGACCCGCCCTTCACAATGTCGGAGCTCAAGGCGGTGTGTGACTCTTTTAACGTCAAGAAGGCCCCGGGGTGGGATGGCTTCACCGCAGACATCTGCTCTCGTGCAGTGGAGTGCGACCCGGAGCTCTTCCTGGCTCTCCTAAACAAATGTCTCGAGTACAGTCACTTTCCTAAGGCATGGAAAGAAGCTGTGGTAATCATGCTCAGGAAGCCTGACAAGAGCAACTATACTACTCCGAGATCTTACCGACCGATTGGTCTATTGCCGATATTCGGTAAGATCTTGGAGAAGCTGCTTGTGGCCCGCCTCAAGTTCTATCTTTTACCAAGGATGAGTACTCGCCAATACGGATTCATGCCCCAGCGAAGTACGGAGGACTCCCTCTATGCACTAGTGTCACATATCCAGGAGCAACTGGGGCGTAAGAAAATCGTCACACTGGTGTCACTGGACATAGAGGGGGCCTTCGACAACGCTTGGTGGCCAATGATAAGAGTCCGTTTGGCAGAGGAAAAGTGTCCACTGAACTTGAGGAGGGCCATAGACAGCTACCTTCGGGAGCGGAGAGTCAGGGTGAGATACGCCGGAGAGGAACACTGCAAAGCAACGTACAAGGGCTGCGTCCAGGGCTCCATAGGGGGTCCTCTTCTCTGGAATACCCTCTTGGATCCCCTCCTAAAGAGCGTAGACCAAATGGGGTGCTACTGTCAGGCGTTCGCTGACGACGTTGTGTTGGTCTTCGATGGTGACACAGCAATAGATATTGAGAGACAGGCAAATGCCACGCTTCGACACGTCAGAGATTGGGGCGTGAATAATAAATTAGTGTTTGGTCCCTCGAAGACCAAAGCTATGGTATTGACAAGGAGGCTCAAATACGATGTCCCACGCCTTGAGATGGGGGGGACGGATATCACCATGTCCAGGGAGCTAAAGATATTGGGTGTCACCATCGACGACAAACTGACGTTTAACGGGCATGTCGCGAACGTCTGCAGGAGAGCGATCGGGGTGTATAAGCAACTGTGCAGGGCGGCGAAAACCAGTTGGGGACTAAACCCAGACGTGATCAAGCTGATATACGTGGCAACAGTAGAACCGGTGGTGCTGTACGCGGCGGCCGTGTGGGGAACAGCCGCAAACAAAATAGGGGTTAGGAAGCAGCTGGAGGTGGTGCAACGCGGAATCGCTCAAAAGGTCTGCAAAGCCTACCGCACAGTGTCCTTAAACTCTGCGCTTATACTGGCCGGACTTCTGCCTCTCGACCTGAGGGTACGAGAGGCAGCAGATCTATACAAGGCGAAGAAAGGAGAACCGCGCCCAGACCTGTGCGGAGGCAAAGTAGAAAAAATGGCTTCGGCACTGGAGTTGCCTCATCCAGCGGAGCGCATCGACATGGAGCTGGTGGTCATCGCGGATCAGGGTCAGCTTGACGCTCTAAACAAACCAGAAATCTCCATCTTCACCGATGGGAGCAAGCTGGAAGGAAAAGTCGGTGCGGCTCTCTCCATATGGAAGGATGCCGCAGAGACCAGAAGCGTCAGGCTGGCCCTGCCGCGGTACTGCACTGTGTACCAGGCCGAGCTGCTCGCAATAACGGAGGCAACGAAAGAAGCGCTGAGGATGAGAGCTGCCTCGTGTGGAATATTTTCCGACTCCATGGCCGCCCTCCTTACGGTTAAAAACCTAGCATGCCTCCACCCGTTAGCGGTACAGGCCAGGGCTAATATAAATAAGTTGCAAAAGCAAGGTAAAGAATTAGCTCTGACCTGGATTAAAGCCCACGCCGGGATGGAGGGCAACGAGAGGGCGGACACGTTGGCTAAGGAGGCAGCCCTACATCTGAAGCGCAAGCCGAACTACGATGCGTATCCTGTTTCATTTGTCAAGGGTAACATACGTAGGGAGACCCTTGAGGAATGGAACAGGAGATACGTTACGGGCGAAACTGCGGGCATCACCAGGCTGTTCCTCCCAGACATAAAAACGGCATATAGCATCACCAAAAGATTCACCATCAGTAGCGAGACGACCCAACTGCTGACGGGGCATGGTGGATTCTCCGAGTACTTGCATCGTTTCAAGTGCAAGGAGAGTCCATCGTGCCTCTGCGATCCGGACCAAAAGGAGACGGTGCCCCACCTGATTTTTGATTGCCCAGTGCACGAGGTGGCACGACAGAACCTTGCCCAGGAGATAGCTATAGACATGGTGACTGCGAACGCGGCGGAAATTATGCGAAGCAAAAAAGTAGAACAGTTCCTACAATACTGTGTCAGAATTGTAAAAGTTGTGAAAAATAGAAATAAGACTTAGAATAAGCAAATAATGTTTTCGTAATATGTGAATATATTACAAGAAATCATTAATAAGAATTAAATAGCTGGAAAACTGTAATCCTGTAGAATAAGACATAGTAAGTAAGAAAACTGTAACTAGATCCGCAGAAATGTTAGTAATGGAAATAAAGAAAACGTGTAAATTTGATACCCTACCAATATAGAATAAGAAATAAAGTAAAACAGTCCTAGGTGTTAGTTGGGAGTCCCACCCATCAAAGTATGAAAGAAGATGTAAGACAGAAAGATAGAATGTAGCATGATAGTACGAGTAGTAGAAAATGCGAGAACTGGTACGAAAGAATTAGTTAAAATAGGCTCCGATTATGTTGGAGGTAGGAGAATAAAAAAAAAAAAAAAAAAAAAAAAAAAAAAAAAAAAACCAAATCTAACCTAACCTAGCCTTTTTTTTTTTTTTTTTTTTGTGACGCGGGGAAAAATGCGTTACGCACACCACCGGTGCCTGGGTGGCCTCCGGTGGTAGTGTGGGACTCCCCGTCGGCTGTCCGACGGTATACCCACTAAACGACCCCGCGAAATGCCATCGGTCGCGTTGGTGTGGTGCCCCGGATCTGTTAGCAACAGGGCACCACTGCGACTGGCCAGCCCCTCAAAAGGGGCCGGACTTCTTCTCTCTAGGGGCCATCCCGGCAAATTGGGACAGCCCCTCCGGCGGCGGGACCATTATGGGGCCAGGTTCCCAGCCTGACCCCTAGTCCCACAGGTTAGGGAGGCGGCAGTAGGTGCGCGTAGCGCCTACGCCGCACTCCCGTCCGCCGTCTCCGGAGCGGGACAGCCAACGGATCGTCCTCCCTGTCCCGCTCCGCGGCCTCCTTCTGGGACATGACAGTCTCACAGAAGGAGGCCATCGCCTGCCAGGCACTGTCGCTCCCGAGCATGTAGCGGACCACGCTCGGGAGCGAGAGGTCCGCGCTTCCCAGCGCGGACACCAGATCATGGCGCTGCCGAGACCACCTGGGACACTGCTCCAAGGTGTGCTGAGCAGTGTCCTCGGCCGCGCCACAATCGTGGCAGCCTGGCCGCTCCTCCCGCCTCGCGACCCGGTGCAGGTACTCACCGAAGCATCCATGTCCGGTGAGCACCTGCACCATGCGGAAGGTGAGGGGTTTGCGTCTGCGACGCATCCACGCCTCTAGGACCGGGCGCAGCGCATCCGCAACGCGGACACTATACCGCGGCTGCGCCAGGTCCCCCCCCCCCCACCTCCGCATCATCTCTGCCTGCCCTCGCTGGCGATACCGCCCCACCTCTTCCAATGTGGGGCGCTCGCCGAGGTTCCTCCTCTCCGCAACAAACACGTACACCTCGGCGAGCACCTCCGCCGCCAACTCCCAGGGCGGGTCGCCAGCAAGGGCGGTCGCGGCCGTCCACGCCACCGTCCGGTACCCCCTTATCGCCCTCCGCGCTATGACCCGCTGCGCTCTGCGCAGCTGAGCCCTATTGCGAGCGCAGAGGGCGTCCGCCCATATGGGGGCACCGTACGTGGCCATACTCCGGCAGATGCCGGAGTACAGCCGCCTGCACGCGGCGCTGGGCCCGCCAACATTGGGCAGGAGGCGACCCAGCGCCGCCGCAGCTCTGATGACCCTCGGCCCCAACCGCTCGAAGTGGGGGCCGAAGGTCCATCTCCCGTCCAGGGTGAGGCCCAGGTACTTCATCTGGGCACTCACCCTTATTCTCCTTCCTCCTATTTGGAGGTGTGCCCCCGAGGGGGGGCCCCGCCTGCCGGTCCCGCGGAAGAGGAGGGCTTCGGTCTTCTCCAAACGGACCCGAAGCCCAAGCCTCTCTATACGGCTGACCACCAGTCCTACACCGACTTCGGCCAGCCGCGCCGCCTCCACGAAGGTCTTACCCCGGGACGTGACGAGGGTGTCATCTGCGTAACAGATGACGCCCATCCCGGGGAGGAGACGGCCCCGCAGGACCCAGTCGTATGCGAGGTCCCACAGAATGGGGCCCAGAACGGACCCCTGTGGGACCCCGCACCCGACGAACCTTCTGACCATCTGGCCCCTCGCGTCCTCGTAGCACACCTCCCTGTCCTCCAGGTATGCCTTCAAGAGCCTCCCCAAGTACGGAGGCACCTCAAAATACTTGAGGGCCTCCAGGATGGTACTGTGGGGGAGGCTGTTGAAGGCATTGGCGATGTCGAGCGACACCGCCATCACCACCTCTCCCTCGCGCTCCGCATCCTCCGTCACCGACCTTAGGCGCCTTATGGCGTCGACGGTCGACCGTCCGGCCCGGAACCCGAACTGGGCATCCGAAAGGCCCGGTCAGAGACAAACGCGTACACCTCGGCGAGCACCTCCGCCATCAACTCCCAGGGCGGGTCGCCAGCGAGGGCGGTCGCGGCCGTCCAGGCTACCGTACGGTACCCCCTAATCGCCCTCTGCGCTATGACCCGCTGCGCTCTGCGCAGCTGAGCCTTGTTGCGAGCGCAGAGGGCGTCCGCCCATATGGGGGCACCGTACGTAACCTAACCTTTTTTTTTTTTTTTGTGACGCGGGGAAAACTGCGTTACGCACACCACCGGTGCCTGGGTGGCCTCCGGTGGTAGTGTGGGACTCCCCGTCGGCTGCCCGACGGTATACCCACTAAACGACCCCGCGAATTGCCATCGGCCGCGTTGGTGTGGTGCTCCGGATCTGTCAGCAACAGGGCACCACTGCGACTGGCCAGCCCCTCAGAAGGGGCCGGACTTCTTCACTCTAGGGGCCATCCCGGCAAATTGGGACAGCCCCTCCGGCGGCGGGACCACTATGGGGCCAGGTTCCCATCCTAACCCCTAGTCCCACATTAGGGAGGTGGCAATAGGTGCGCGTAGCGCCTACGCCGCACTCCCGTCCGCCGTCTCCGGAGCGGGACAGCCTCAGGATCATCCTCCCTGTCCCGCTCCGAGGCCTCCTTCTGGGACATGACCGTCTCACAGAAGGAGGCCACCGCCTGCCAGGCACTGTCACTCCCGAGCATGGAGCGGACCACGCTCGGGAGTGAGAGGTCCGCGCTTCCAAGCGCGGACACCAGGTCGTGGCGCTGCCGAGACCACCTGGGACACTGCTCCAGCGTATGTTGGGCAGTGTCCTCGGCCGCGCCACAATCGTGGCAGCCCGGCTCCTCCTCCCGCCTCGCAACCCGGTGCAGATACTCACCGAAGCACCCATGCCCGTTGAGCACCTGCACCATGCGGAAGGTGAGGGGTTTGCGTTTTCTACGCATCCACGTCTCTAGGACCGGGCGCAGCGCCTCAGCAACGCGGATTCCGTACCGTGGCTGCGCCAGGTCCTCCCCCCACCTCCGCATCATCTCTGTATGCCCTCGCCGGCGATACCGCCCTACTTCCTCCAACGTGGGGCGCTCGCCGAGTGCCCTCCTGCTAGCTACGAAGCTGTACACTTCGGCGAGCACCTCCGCCACCAACTCCCAGGGCGGGTCGCCAGCGAGGGCGGTCGCGGCCGTCCAAGCTACCGTCCGGTACCCCCTTATCGCCCTCTGCGCTATGACCCGCTGCGCTCTGCGCAGCTGAGCCTTGTTCCGCTCGCAGAGGGCGTCCGCCCATATGGGGGCACCGTACGTAGCCATACTCCGGTAGATGCCGGAGTACAGCCGCCTGCACGCTGCGCTGGGCCCGCCCAAATTGGGCAGGAGGCTACCCAGCGCCGCCGCAGCTCTTATGACCCTCGGTCCCAACCGCTCGAAGTGGGGGCCGAAGTCCATCTCCCGTCAAGGGTGAGGCCCAGGTACATCATCTGGGCGCTCACCCTGATCCGTCCTCCTCCTATTTGGAGGTGTGCTCCCGAGGGGGGGCCTCGTCTGCCGGTCCCGCGGAAGAGGAGGGCCTCGGTCTTCTCCAATCGGACCCGAAGCCCAAGCCTCTCTATACGGCTGACCACTAGTCCTACTCCAACTTCGGCCAGCCGCGCCGCCTCCACGAAGGTCTTACCCCGGGACGTGACAAGGGTGTCATCTGCGTAGCAGACGACACTCATCCCGGGGAGGAGACGGCCCCGCAGGACCCAGTCGTATGCGAGGTCCCACAGGATGGGCATCCGAGAGGCCCGGTCCCGGGCCATCCTCCAAGTGCTGAGCGAGGCGGGAAGCGACAACCCTTTCTAGGGCTTTGCCCGCCTCGTTCAGCAGAACGACTGGTCGAACCGCCGACCCCGAGTCCGGGGGCCGGTCTCCCTTCAACAGAAGGCAGAGCCGGCCCACCCTGAAGGGTCCCGGGCAGCACCCCGACCGCAAGCAGCAGTCAAGGAGCTCCCGGAACCTGTCTCCGAGGTGCACGAGGGCTAAGGCTAGCACCTTTCCGTGCACCCCGTCCGGACCCGGCGCCCTCTTCTTGCTTCGGAGGCGGTCAATGTCCGCCTCCATCTCCTGGTCAGTGACGGGCGGCGGAGCGCCCTCCTCCTCTTCCTCTCCTCTGGAGTCCGACGATCGGGCCATCCTCGGGGGAGCGAAACCCCTTGGGGTGTCGGGGAATAGTTCCCCGACAATCCTCTCCAGCAGGATCGGCTGGAGGGTCTCCGTCAGTGGGGCCGACTGAGAGCGGATCTTGTTCCGCGCTCCTCTGTAAGGTCGGCCCCACGGGTCCCTGTCTAGGCCCTCCAGCAGCTCCTGCTACGCTCCCTCCTTGGCCCTACTTATAGCCATCTGCAAGGCTCCCTTCCTCTCCACGTAGACGCCGTGCAGATGGCTATCCCTTCCTTCGTCCCGGGGGCGGCGACGCCTGCTCCGGGTGTACGCTCTACGCGCCCCGTTGCAGGCGTCCCGGAGGTCGGCTATCTCCGCCGACCACCAGTAGACCGCCCGCCTTGGGGGCGGACGCCCAACGCTGGGCATGGCCGCCCCGCACACCGCCGTGAAGGCGTCGCAGAGACGACCAGCCCCCTGCTCCGCCCCCAAGAACTCCATTGGCGGGAGGCCCCAGCGGCCGACAATGGCCGCCTCCTCTGCCAGCTCCAATCCTCAATACGGCGCGCGGCGGACACGGTGGCGAAGGACAGATCCACCACCGACCCTCCATTCCACCGCACGCACGTATGGACCGTCCCCCTATTTAAGAGGGACGGTCCCGCAGCCAGCGCCCACTCCTCCACCTTCCGCCCTTTGGCTTCCGTGGCCGGGTTGCCCCATGCCGTGGATTTGGCGTTGAAGTCCCCGGCCACGATAACCTGGGCGGGCGCTAGCCGCCTCACTGCCGACCCGAGAGCGTCGAGCAGCCGCTCCAAGGCCGGCAGGTCGCGGTTCGGGGAGAAGTACACACCGATTATTGCGAAATCTCCCCGAACCGCCGCCACGTAACCCGCTCCCCTCCCCCTCACTATGAGTGGGGGGCCGGCGCCAGGCCTCGCGGCGATGGCCACGGATCCGTCCTGGTCCCCGGCCCAATTAGGCCGGGTAGGCACGCAATATGGTTCCGCAACCACCGCCACGTCCACGTCCCACTCCGCCATGGTCTGCAGGAGAAGGTCCTGAGCCCCAGCGCAGTGGTTGACGTTGGCCTGTAGGAAGCGAGGATGTCCGGCCATTATTCGGACATCCTAGCCTCCTGCCGCCCACTACCGCGAGAGGCGGGGGGTGTTCTCCCGCGGATGGATGGGGGGTTACACAGACGGCCCCCCATCACGTGGCTGGCCTTCCGCCCGGCGTCAGGTACGGTAGGTAGGTCCCCAAGTACGGAGGCACCTCAAAATACTTGAGGGCCTCCAGGATGGTACTGTGGGGGAGGCTGTTGAAGGCATTGGCGATGTCGAGCGACACCGCCATCACCACCTCTCCCTCGCGCTCCGCATCCTCCGTCACCGACCTTAGGCGCCTTATGGCGTCGACGGTCGACCGTCTGGCCCGGAACCCGAACTGGGCATCCGAAAGGCCCGGTCCCGGGCCATCCTCCAAGTGCTGAGCGAGGCGGGAGGCGACAACCCTCTCCAGGGCCTTGCCCGCCTCGTTCAGCAGAACGACCGGTCGAACTCCCGGGGGCTGGAGACACCTCGAACCTGATTTATTTATTTATTTATTTATAATACAGATACTAAAGTCATTACAGGTTACGTAAATACCCAATGCGACTTATAGCTAGATACATAGTCGTAATTATAATATTACTACAAATTGGGTTAATTATATACCTACTCAAATTATACAATGGCAAATATATATATATATATATATATATTTAATACAATGTCCCTGTTTAATAATATAATTAAATTAACCAAAAATACATTCGTTAAATAAAATTAAAATCGCGATCAATAGTAGTCAATAGTTTTCAATGAATGTTTACATATACATAGTCAATTTATTTTACATAGTCAATCTACTTTCACTCCATCTAGGAATCTATAAGCTACGTCAAGTAAACGAAATTCACTGTCTGCAAAGAGATCCAAATCATCGAATTGAGTGAGCATGTCTCCGATCAGCTGAAATGCACGGGCGGTGGGTGCCTGGGAAGCGTGTTTAGTACGGGCGTGAGACCGCTGCAGCAAGCGTGGCCGTCTACGCGGCGCTACTGCTCCCGAAACATCTTGTGGAATACGAGTGGGCACTAAAAGACATAGTTTCTCAAGTACTTGAGGGCTATCAACCCTGTAATGTAGCACAGATAGATAATGCTTGATGAGAAGCATTTGTCTCCTAAACGCTAGAGTTTCTATCTCAACCATGCCAGAAACAAAAAGCGAGGGATACAGATAAGGGTAATATCCGTAACTCTTTTTGTAAAGCCAGCGGGCATATTTACGCTGCACTTTCTCCAACATAATACTATACTTAGCCTCATACGGAGACCAGACTATAGCTCCATATTCCAGTTTACTACGAACATAAGCATTGTATAGTACCTTTGGTACGGTCGTATTATCAAATTCAGAAGCTGTTCTTATAATGAATCCTAGAGTTCTGCTGGCTTTTTTACATGTGTCTGTTACATGTTTATGGAAGTCAAGTTTATTATCCAACATTACTCCGAGGTCAAGAATATTATTAACTTTATTTATTGAGGTGCCAAATAAACTATAGGTTGTCTGTTTTGGACAACGTTTCCGAGAGAAAGTGATGCATTTGCACTTGTCAATATTAAAAGGAAGACGGTTGGTTTCGCTCCAGTCAGACACGGAATCAATATCCGCTTGCAGAGCTTCAGCATCGCTATCATTACCAACTCCAAGGAATAACTTGAGATCGTCAGCAAATAAGAGGCACTCAGCAGCCCGTACAGTTACTGGTAGGTCATTAATCATAACCAGGAAAAGTGTAGGACCCAAGGTACTTCCCTGACTTACACCGGACCTTGTGTAATAGTTCTGGGAGACATACCTGTCTACACGCACAAACTGACGACGATTGTCAAGATAGCTTGTGAAAAATTTAAGTAGATTAGGCATGAATCCCATTATAGCCATTTTATCCAGCAAGATGTCATTATCAACAAGGTCAAATGCCTTCCTAAAATCAAAGTACGCCGCGTCAACCTGCCGTCCAGCATCCATTTCAGCTGACACATAGTCTACTAAAGTAGCTAGATTAGTAGAAGTAGAGCGAGCCCTACGAAAACCATGTTGACTGTTATGGAGGGAACTATCAATTTGCCGGCTAATATGAAGGTTGAGAATTGCCTCGAAGATCTTAGCAAATACAGAGAGGACGGCTATTGGTCTGTAGGACGAGACATCTGTACCGGGTTCACCCTTAGGAACTGGTGTCACTCTAGACAGTTTCCAGCAGTCAGGATATTTCGATTGAGCCAGACAGAGATTGAAAAGGTACAATAGGGGACCACTGAGAACGGGTAAAGAGTCCTTGACCAGAAATATTGGTATCCCATCGGGACCGACTGACGAGCGTGACTTAAGACGCCGCACTGCCGCTTTCAGATCGGCTTCATCTATATAGGTGACAGTGATTGAATGTGTGTCAGGATGAGAGTAGGCAGCTCGCGCGGCCTTCGCTGCATCTAGACGCGGTTCTTCATTATGGAACACGGAACTGAAATATTGCGCACTGATGTAGCGATGGTCCGAGAGTGTCTCCACCCCCGCCTCCACCCTCCAACCCTCCACTCGGCGTGCGGTGGACGCGGTGGCGAAGGACAGGTCCACCACCGATCCTCCGTTCCACCGCACGCACGTGTGGACTGTCCCCCTATTCAAGAGGGACAGTCCCGCGGCCAGCGCCCACTCCTCCACTTTCCGCCCTTTGGCTTCCGTGGCCGGGTTGCCCCACGCCGTGGATTTGGCGTTGAAGTCCCCGGCCACGACAACCTGGGCGGGCGCCAGCCGCCTCACTGCCGACCCCAGAGCGTCGAGCAGCTGCTCCAGGGCCGGCAGGTCGCGGTTCGGGGAGAAGTACACACCGATGATTGCGTACTCTCCCCGAACCGCCGCCACGTAACCGCCTCCCCTCCCCCACACCACGAGTGGGGGGCTGGCGCCAGGCCTCGTGACGATGGCCACGGAACCGTCCAGATCTCCGGCCCAGTTAGGCCGGGAGGGCACGGAATATGGTTCCGCAACCACCGCCACGTCCACGTCCCACTCCGCCGCGCATCAGGGCTGAGCTGGAGCCACGCCAGTCCGGGCGGATTTCGCCCACTCGGACCTGCTCGGGGGCGCAGCCCCCCTCGCGAGCGACCGCAACCTGCACCCGCTGTGCAGTAGCTGCGTCATCCAGACCGGTGATCCGGAACTCCGCGCACTTCACCGGCCTGGAGACCTCCGCAACGCCGGACAGAGCAGCCGTGAGTTTGGCCGCCAGGGCGTCCGCCTTGTCATGGCTGGAGGAGCCGGGGACCTCAATAAGCCTCGCTCCGGTGGCAGCACGCGCGCGGCCGCCCGAGCTGTGAAAGTGGCGACGGACGATCGCGCGGTGCCCACGGTAGACGTGACACCAGCACCGCCGGACCCTGATCCGACGCCTGGGCCCTCAATTTCCCCTCCCCACCCCCCGGCAACTATTCCGGGGGTCAAGGGTAAGGGGAAAAAGAAGAAGAAGAGCGCTGCGGCCATCGAAGCCGAGGCCGCGCGCGAGGCGCGCCCGTCGCCACCCGCCCCAAGCCCCCCAACGCTGGCAGAGTGGAACAAGGTGGCTGCGCGCCCGAAGAAGGCCAGGCCGGCCACTGCTGCGGCGCAGGATAAGCCTAAGCCTGCTAAGGCCCAGGAGAAGCCCAAGGCCCCGAAGGTCCGCGCCCCTCGCACTGCTGCGGTGGTACTGACGCTGCGACAGGATGCAGTGGGTAAGGGCGTAACCTACGCTCAGGTGATGACCGAGGCCGAGAGGAAGGTCGACCTCAAGGGCCTCGGCATCGACGGCATCCGCCTCCGTACGGCTGTGACTGGGGGCCGGATTTTGGAGGTGGCCGGACCTGAAAAGGCCCAGAAGGCCGACGTCCTCGCCGAAAAACTTCGGCTAGCTCTGGGTGAGGACGTCAAGGTTTCCCGGCCGGAGATGGCCACGGAGGTGCGGATCACCGGCCTGGGTGACTGGGTGACACGGAGATGGTGGCCCAGGCCGTCGCAAATGCGGGGGGCTGCTCTGCCGAGAAGGTCAAGGTAGGCGTGATAAACCGCCCACCTGGTCGACAGGGCACCGTATGGTTGCGTTGCCCGACTGCGGCAGCCAAAAAGGTGGCCGATGGTCGCCACCTGACAGTTGGGTGGACCAACGCTCGGGTGGTCCTTCTCGAGCCTAGGCCTCAGCGGTGCTTCCGCTGTCTGGTGCCGGGGCATGTCGGGGCACAGTGCGCTTGCGAGGTTGATCGCAGCGCACTGTGCTTCCGCTGCGGGCGTCCTGGCCATAAACAGGACGTTTGCGACGCGGACCCGAGTTGCTCCGTCTGTGCGGCGGAGGGCGCCCCGGCGGGCCACCGCCTGGGCTCTAAAAAGTGCCCCGTGATGGCTCGCGGGAAAGGCCGCCGGTCTAGAGTGGCGAAGGCAACGGGAGGGGCCAAATCTAGACCCCTCACCCAGCCGTCAGAGGAGGTGATGGACACCGCCCAATAATAATGGGGAAAATCTCATTCCTGCAGGCTAACGTGAACCACTGTGCTGCGGCCCAGGACCTGCTGATTCAGACCGCAGTGCAGTGGCAAACGACAGTGGCCATAGTCGCCGAGCCGTACTGCGTCCGCGCCCGGGATGACTGGGCGGGCGACCGGGACGACTCGGTGGCTATCGTCGCCTGGCGGAGTGGCGCGGCTCCTGCCCCCTTCGATATGGTGTCACGGGGTCGCGGGTGCGTTCTTGCTTCGCTGGGCGACGTTGCAGTTATTGGGGTGTACTTCTCACCCAACAGAAGCCTCGCCGACTTCGAGCAGATGCTCGCGGAAGTCGGGGCCCTGGTGGCGGACGTGCACCCCACCCCCGTGGTGGTTGCCGGTGATTTCAACGCCAAATCCAGGGCGTGGGGATCCCCGGCGACCGACGCCCGGGGGGAGATTTTGGAGGATTGGGCGGTGTCTACGGGCTTGGCGCTGCTGAACACGGGGGCGGTTCACACATGCGTGCGGAGACAGGGCGTGTCGATTGTCGACCTCTCGTTTGCTAGTACCGCCCTGGCCCGCCGCGCGAGAAACTGGAGGGTCATCGAGGGGGTGGAGACGCTATCGGATCATCGATATACCCGGTTCGACGTCGTCTCCGCTCCGGCGGACTCTCCGGCTATAGATTTTAGCCGCCCTCTGTCAGGGGAAGGTCCGCGGTGGCGTCTCAGCACGCTGGACCCGGAGCTGGCCAAAGAGGCGGCCGTCGTCGAGCGGTGGGCTGCCGCTGCAAGCGGCTTGGACGTGGACGCGAGGTGCGAGTGGCTGGCAGGAGCGCTGACTCGCGTCTGCGACGCGGCGATGCGGAGGGCGAGACCGACCCCCCCGCGGAGGCAGGTGTACTGGTGGCGACCACACCTGGCAGAGCTGCGTAAACTTGTTCACGCAGCCCAGCGTAGGTACACCCGCAGTCGCGGGAGGAGGGTCAGAAACCTCGCCTTCGAAGAAGAATTATTCGCCGCGTACAGGGCCGCGCGTACAGCCTTTAGCTCGGCGATAAGGGCCGCCAAAGAGGAATCCTGGAAGGAGTGGCTCGACAGCCTCAACCAGGACCCGTGGGGGCGCCCCTACAAGGTCGTGACCCAGAAGCTCCGACCCTGGGCGCCTCCCCTCACTAGGACTCTGGAGCCACTCTTTCTGGAGCAGGTGGTCAGCGCCTTGTTTCCAGCGAGGGAAGAGTGGGTGCCACCGCGGATGGCAGCGCCAAGCCGGGGACCGGCGGAAGACGAGGTCGTCCCGCCCGTGTCCGAGGCCGAGTTAGGGGCAGCGGTCCTAAAGTTAAAACTCAGGAACCGCGCCCCGGGGCCGGACGGTATCCCTGGGCGGGTCCTAGCCCTTGTGGTGACGGTCCTCGAGGAGGAGATACTGTCCCTGTTGACGGAGTGTTTGGTGTCGGGAAGGCTCCCGCGGCGGTGGAAGACGGGCAAGCTCGTGCTGCTTCGGAAGCACGGGCGCCCAGCCGCGTCGCCGTCGGCCTACCGTCCTATTGTTCTGCTCGACGAGGCGTGCAAGCTCCTAGAGCGGGTGCTCGCTGCGCGACTCGTCGCGAGCCTGGGGGCGGATGGGCCGGATCTCAGCGGAGACCAGTTCGGCTTTCGCTGTGGGAGATCCACGCTGGACGCCATATCCCGTCTCAGGGACAGGGTAGAGGAGGCTGTCGCCCAGGGGGGGGTGTTGCTGGCTGTCTCGCTGGATATTGCGAACGCCTTCAACTCCATCCCCTGGGCGACGATTGAAGAGGCGCTGAGGTACCACAACGTCCCGTGGTACCTCGTCGCGTCCTTGCGGACTATTTCGTTGACCGGGCGATTAGCTATCCGGCCCGGAGCGCAGTGGTCCGCAGGGACATGACGTGCGGTGTTCCGCAGGGGTCGGTATTGGGACCGCTCCTGTGGAACATCGGGTTCGATTGGGTCCTGCGCGGTGCCAATCTTCGTGGAGTCGGCGTCCTTTGTTACGCCGACGACACCCTGGTCACCGCGCGTGGACCCACGTGTCGGGACGCAGCAGTGCTTGCCACTGCCGGCACGGCCCAGGTGGTGCGGCGCATCAGGGCGCTGGGCCTCAGGGTGGCCTTGGAAAAGTCCGAGGCCATCTTCTTTCATGGGCCTCGGACTAAGCCCCCCCGCGACGCGAGTATTATGGTGGGCGGCACCTCCATTGCCGTCGGAACGACGCTGAAGTATCTCGGCCTCGTCCTCGACGGCAGATGGGGGTTCGCGGAGCATTTCCGGCGGCTGACTCCAAAGCTGGTGTCATATGCCGGGATGCTCGCGAAGCTGCTCCCCAATTGCGGGGGGGGCGGGCGGCGTCTGCCGCCGTCTGTATGACGGTGTGGTGCGCTCCAAAGCGCTTTACGAAGCGCCGATTTGGGCGCCGGCCCTCAGCACAGGCAACCTGACCCTCCTGCGACGCCCGCAGCGGGTCATCGCGCAGAGGGCCGCCCGGGCGTACCGCACGGTCTCGTACGAGGCGGCGTGCCTGATTGCGGGTAGCCTAGGGACGGCATCACCGCAGCCGGCTTCGCCCTTGATGTGGACGGGCCGAAGCTCGTCCACGACTCCTGCGGGGCCCCACCGCGGGCGGGACCCGCTCCGGTGGCCGGTCTTGCCCGAGGACGTACCTCGAGCTCGGCCGGCGCATTTGCCTTCTTCGGCGTAGTCGCCGGCCGACCTGCGCTCTCAATGGCCGCCCTCGCGGCCCTCGCCACCGGTGAGCTGTCGCCCGCCAGTGGCGGACGGACGACTGTCGGAGGAGGCAGGCGCGATTCAATCGCGACGAGCCGCCCATCCACTAGGTTCCCGACGAGCCGGGCGATATTGCTCTCCAGTGTCTGGAGATCGACCGGGCCCGCCGGCCCCTGCGCCTTCCTCTCGGCCCGGAGCTCCTGGAACTCCCGGCGGTGCGCCTTGACCTCCTCCCGCAAGGAGGCCACCTCCCGTTGGAGGCGGGCGTTATCAGCTCGGAGGCGGTGGGTCTCCTCCACCTCCGTGCGCACCACCAGGGCCTCCAGGATCTCCCGGATCCCGCTCGCGGCCCTCGCAATTTTTGCGGCGTAGCCCCCCTTGAGGGTCGCCGATTTCCCGGCGAGGTCGAGGATGACTTCCAACATCCCCTCGCCCCTCACCATTAGGTCCTCGGCGCCCCCACCGAGTGGGCTCGCCGCTTCCCCCTCAGGGCATCTCCCTTCGGGGCTTTCCAACTCCGCCTCGGGGCTCACCCCCTCGGCGCCTCCTGCCGCCACATATGGGCTCGTCTTTGCCTTAAGGGCCCGCTTCTCAAGGAGCGCATTAAAGGCCGCCTCCTTGGCCTCCTCCTTTCGCTCCCTCATTTGTTGGCGGGCCCTGGCCAGGCTAGGCGCAGTGCCGCCCCGCTTTCCACGCCTGGACGTGGCTATTTTCGCCCGATCAGTGGGCGTCTCCGTCTCCGTGTCGGAGAACAGGCGCTTGCCGCCGAGCGTCGCCTCAGGCAAGCTGGTGAGCGACGTGTCCGTCCCAGACCCGCTCGCCCAATCCGCTTCGCTCTCCCCGACACCTCCCCAGCCCCTTGGACCATCCGCCACGTCCATTGCCCTCCCACTACTCTCGCTGCCTCCGAAAGCCGACTGTGGTTTTTTTGGGAGACCACCCTCCCCGGAACCCCTGGGCCCCGACATATTACTCCTCACCCGGAAACGCCGGGACTCGACTGCCCAGGGTCGTCACCGATCCCCAGACAGCCCACACCCAACAACAATCACAAACACAAAACGAGAAACCACCACGAAAAACA
This sequence comes from Pyralis farinalis, assembly GCA_947507595.1. Taxonomy (NCBI): domain Eukaryota; kingdom Metazoa; phylum Arthropoda; class Insecta; order Lepidoptera; family Pyralidae; genus Pyralis; species Pyralis farinalis. Next base: position 28,981 of record OX382281.1, read on the forward strand.
AAAACAACAAAAACCGACAAAATCAAATTTTGAGGGGGGAAGGGGGGGTCCCCCGACCTCGCACCCCGCACGAAAAATGCTCCGACAGGCAACACCGATCGGATGGCACCCTAAATTTCTGCGAATTCGCGAAGAAAAATTTAGAGCACCTGCTCTCGTACCGGTATTGCCTACCGAAAAACCAAGTTCCGAGCAAGGTGGAGATGCGGGAGTGGTCGCAAACGACTCCCCCCGACCCCTAGACACCGAAACGACAAAAAAGATTTTTTAGGGGTTTTTGGCCCCAAAAAATACACACATCAAAAGTGTCTAGGGATCAACATATATTTTTGCAATAACTTTTCTCCTGATTGATATTAATTAAAATTTTCTTTAAGGATTCATCAAATAAAGTGTTTTCGTTTGTCTACAGTAACGATAAACCAAGTCACCTTTGCATTAATAAAGAAATTTGCCATTTTCATAATAAAGGGATTTTTGACATTTGAACCACTAACATTAAAGTTCGAAAAAAAGACTGAAATAACAGTACTACTGATTAAAACCAACGTTATTATGGAGCGGCGACGTCATTTAAGCAGGGAAGAAATGCTCAGAGCCGTGGGAATGATAGAAGCTGGTTCCCGGCAACGTACTGTGGCTTTAGCTCTGAATACAAGTCAGAGTGTTATCAGTCGACTTTGGACACGTTACCGAAGCACTGTAGGGTAAGCACGAACATTTTAGAAACTCCTACCGTAATCGTAACGAGTCTCCGATAGTATTACGCAGCATCACGCTAGTACGTAGCACGAAGCACCTTCGTCGTCCTATCGTATCCTCGATAGCATTTCAATACTACGTAAACCGGGAACGAACAAATTGAGTGAACGATTCGTTCTGAAATTAGATGAAGTTGTTCTTGTAATTTTTATCTTGGGTATTCTATGAAATATTCGAGTGGATTATGTACAAAAACTTTGAAATATGAATATTCTTTTTGTATTAACATTTTAAATTGTATTAATATTTGAAAAAATATAAATTATGTTTTAATGTGAAAAACATAAACAGCTGGATTACTTTTATTTCTGAACGGTTTCTTGATATTCTGTCTCGGAGACTCGACAGGGTCTCGATAATGCACGACCAGTATTGCACAGCCAAATAATGTACAGCCAAGAATGTACGGCCAATAATTCGTGGTTTTGGCTTCCAATTATTGGGGTGTGCGTTATTGGCCGTACAATATCTGCCCGTAATGATATTGTACGACCAAATAATGTACAGCCCGTAATGCATGGCCCGATTTTTGGAAGCCTGACCATGAATTATTGGGTTGTGCATTATTGGCAGTGCAATACTGGTCGTACAAGATCAGCGTGTGCCGATATTGTACGGACAAATAATGTACAGCCAGTATTGCACGACCAAATAATTCAAGACCATGCTTTCCAAAAATCGGGCCGTGCATTACTGGCCGTACATTATCAGGGCGTGCTTTATTTGGCTGTACATTATTGGCTCCCACTCGACAAAGGAGAATTGTCGCAAGCTTTGTTTATTTATATATCGTATAAATAATCAAAGTTCGCAAGGTATGCATTTAATAGTCTCAAGAATTTCAAGTGCTAGTCCTAAGTATAATATATAAAAAGTCATCAATCGATTTCGTTCATGTCGCACATACCTTATCAGTATTTTTTGATTGTTTTTGTGACGGAGTGTGAACTCAGTTTTTGTTTTAGTTTATTTCGTTTTATTGGGTCAAGGTTGGAGCTCCTTTAAAAACAACACGATATGCATTAGGCAAATATCTATAGGGCTGCTAGTGGCACTGGTGGAGGGCTGGTTGTTATCATTGAAGGCAAAACTATTTTTAAATTCAGTTTCGATCAGATCTAGCAGTTTTGTTGATTTTCTTTGTTAGCCCTGCGACTTCTGTGTAACATAATCAATAAATAAAAATAACGGTAGATACTTTAGTACAAATACATATTTTTTTTAAATTATGTATTAGTAGAATGAAATATAAACTATATATTTAATATATAAATTTATAATTTACAAATGTTTATTTCATGCTACTAATAATTGAAAAAATAGGTTTATTTTTCTATATTATTAGTATAGGTTTTCTATATTATTGTTCATTTACTGGGTATTCAATAAGTATTGTAGTAAGATAATAAAATAACACGATAAACTACGTTAAACTCTAGGTAAATCTTGCGTTTTATGTAAACATTAGTCTACTAATGTTTTCAAGCGAAATACTACCAAAAACACTGAAAATAATGGTCAAATACTATGTTTTCACAATTACGCAAGTTGTTTCATCCACAATTTTTACGTGAATAAATATTCGTAAGTTTCGATAGCCAGCCTTCGAGATTGTCGATACCGCACGTCAAAACAAAGTTCGTGCTCCCAAATTTCATACAAATATGTCAAGATACGTACACGTTACGATACGAGCTCGATACGAAAGTACTTTGTGCTTCAAAATTTAGTTACTTTACGTCCGATAGAGGCACTGCTCAATTTTCATACAAATTGTATACGATGACGATACGAATGTTTTTTCGCAAAGGATTCGTGCTTACCCTACTGGTACCGTGGCTGAGCGCCATGGAGGACGGTATCGCTGCACCACACGGAGACAAGACCGATACATTCAAATCACTACTCGAAGAGCTCCAACAATAACCGCCATGATGTTAGCCGTGACGCTTCATCACTCTTCAGGGAACTTAATTAGCGACCAAACAGTCAGAAACCGCTTGCATGAAGTGAACCTTCATTCCCGAAGACCGCTAAGGGTACCACCTATAGCAATGCACAATCGTAGGATTCGATATCAATGGGCTCTTGAACACAGAAATTGGGCAGAAGAACAATGGCGTTTCGTGTGCTTTTCTGATGAGTCTCGTTTTGGTATGAGACCGGACACAAGACGTATACGACACTGGAGAACCCCTGGACGCCAACAGCGATTAAAATCCTGCCAGGAAGTCCATCCTTATAGTGGTGGAACCATCATGGTATGGGCGGGTATTTGGATCGGCGGAAGAACTGAGTTGATTTGGATCAGAGGCAACCTCAACGCTCAAATTTATGCTGAGACGATTGTATCAGACGTCATCGTTCCTCTACAAGTGCAAATCGGTCCCTTATTTCAGTTAATGCATGATAATGCACGACCGCACACCGCAAGAGTTGTAAGACAGACTCTCGCCGCAGCTAACATCAATGTCATGCCCTGGCCTGCTCAGTCGCCAGACTTGAACCCGATTGAGCATGCATGGGATATGCTACAGAGAAGAGCTCTGCCGAATATGGAGGGTATCCAGTCGCAAGAAGACCTTTTTTTGTTGTTGCAACGAACATGGGCGGCCATTCCACAGCGTGATTTGGATGAACTCATTTTGAGTATGCCAAACCGATGTTCTTGTGTTGTTAGTGTTCGCGGTAGAAACACGGATTATTAATTGTTTAAGTTACCCAATAAAATTATAAAGAAAACTGTTATTTCAGTCTTTTTTTCGAACTTTAATGTTAGTGGTTCAAATGTCAAAAATCCCTTTATTATGAAAATGGCAAATTTCTTTATTAATGCAAAGGTGACTTGGTTTATCGTTACTGTAGACAAACGAAAACACTTTATTTGATGAATCCTTAAAGAAAATTTTAATTAATATCAATCAGGAGAAAAGTTATTGCAAAAATATATGTTGATCCCTAGACACTTTTGATGTGTGTAGTTCCCGTGAGAAATTCCGAAAAATTCCCACGGGACCACCTCACAGGCACCAACACACACAATATCCAACGAAAAAGCTAAATTCTTCTATACCAATCCTCCCGAAGTTCGACTTCAGTCCGGGCGGAACCTAACCTAATCTTTTTTTTTTTTTTTTTGTGACGCGGGGAAAAATGCGTTACGCACACCACCGGTGCCTGGGTGGCCTCCGGTGGTAGTGTGGGACTCCCCGTCGGCTGTCCGACGGTATACCCACTAAACAACCCCGCGAAATGCCATCGGCCGCGTTGGTGTGGTGCTCCGGATCTGTCAGCAACAGGGCACCACTGCGACTGGCCAGCCCCTCAAAAGGGGCCGGACTTCTTCTCTCTAGGGGCCGTCCCGGCAAATTGGGACAGCCCCTCCGGCGGCGGGACCGTTATGGGGCCAGGTTCCCAGCCTGACCCCTAGTCCCACAGGTTAGGGAGGCGGCAGAAGGTGCGCGTAGCGCCTCCGCCGCACTCCCGTCCGCCGTCTCCGGAGCGGGACAGCCAACGGATCATCCTCCCTGTCCCGCTCCGCGGCCTCCTTCTGGGACATGACCGTCTCACAGAAGGAGGCCATCGCCTGCCAGGCACTGTCACTCCCGAGCATGGAGCGGACCACGCTCGGGAGCGAGAGGTCCGCGCTTCCTAGCGCGGACACCAGATCGTGGCGCTGCCAAGACCACCTGGGACACCGCTCCAGAGTGTGCTGAGCGGTGTCCTCGGCCGCGCCACAATCGTGGCAGCCTGGCTGTTCCTCCCGCCTCGCGACCCGGTGCAGGTACTCACCGAAGCACCCATGTCCGGTGAGCACCTGCACCATGCGGAAGGTGAGGGGTTTGCGCCTTCGGTGCATCCACGCCTCCAGGACCGGGCGCAGCGCATCCGCAACGCGGACTCCGTACCGCGCCTGCGCCAGGTCCTCCCCCCACCTCCGCATCATCTCTGCCTGCCATCGCTGGCGATACCGCCCCACCTCCTCCAATGTGGGGCGCTCGCCGAGGTTCCTCGAGGAGGTGTGCTCCGGGGGGAGGGCCCCGTCTGCCGGTCCCGCGGAAGAGGAGGGCCTCGGTCTTCTCCAAACGGACCCGAAGCCCAAGCCTCTCTATACGGCTGACCACCAGTCCTACTCCGACTTCGGCCAGCCGCGCCGCCTCCACAAAGGTCTTACGCCGGGACGTGACAAGGGTGTCATCTGCATAGCAGATGACACTCATCCCGGGGAGGAGACGGCCCCGCAGGACCCAGTCGTATGCGAGGTCCCATAGAATGGGGCCCAGAACGGACCCCTGCGGGACCCCGCACCCGACAGACCTCCTGACCATACGGCCCCTCGCATCCTCGAAGCACACCTCCCTGTCCTCCAAGTATGCCTTCAACAGTCTCCCCAAGTACGGAGGCACCTCAAAGTATTTGAGGGCCTCCAGTATGGTACTGTGGGGGAGGCTGTTGAAGGCATTGGCGATGTCCAGCGACACCGCCACCACCACCTTACCCTCGCGCTCCGCCTCCTCCGTCACCGACCTAAGGTGCCTAATGGCGTCGACGGTCGACCGTCCGGCCCGGAACCCGAACTGGGCATCCGAAAGGCCCGGTCCCGGGCCATCCTCCAAGTGCTGAGCGAGGCAGGAAGCGACAACCCTTTCTAGGGCCTTCCCCGCCTCGTTCAGCAGAACGACCGGTCGAACCGCCGACCCCGAGTCCGGGGGCCGGTCTCCCTTCAACAGAAGGCAGAGCCGGCCCACCCTGAAGGGTCCCGGGCAGCACCCCGACCGCAAGCAGCAGTCGAGGAGCTCCCGGAACCTGTCTCCGAGGTGCACGAGAGCCAACGCTAGCACCTTCCCGTGCACCCCGTCCGGACCCGGCGCCCTCTTCTTACCTCGGAGGCGGTCAACTACCGCCTCCATTTCCTGGTCGGAGACGGGCGGCGGAGCGCCCTCCTCCTCTCCTATGGAGTCCGACGATCGGACCATCCTAGGGGGAGCGTACCCCCGTGGGGTGTCGGGGAAGAGTTCCCCGACAACCCTCTCCAACAGGGCCGGCTGGAGGGTCTCCGTCAGTGGGGCCGACTGAGCGCGGATTTTATTCCGCGCCCCTCTGTAGGGTCGGCCCCACGGGTCCCTGTCTAGGCCCTCCAGCAGCTCTTGCCACGCTCCCTCCTTGGCCCTACATATGGCCATCTGCAAAGCCCTCTTCCTCTCCACGTAGATGCCGTGCAGACGGCCATCCCGTCCTTCGTCCCGGGGGCGGCGACGCCTGCTCCGGGTGTACGCTCTACGCGCCCCGTTGCAAGCGTCCCGGAGGTCAGCTATCTCAGTCGACCACCAGTAGAACCCCAACCTAACCTAACCTAACCTAACCTAACCTAACCCGCCGTAGACAGGTTGAGCGGGAAACCGGACCTGGAAGGTTGGTCATAGGCGGGGACGCCAACGCGAAGAGTTTCTGGTGGGGCAGCTCTCAAGAGGACTCCAGGGGGGAGATGATGACTGGAGCCTTAGGGGAGCTGGGCCTCCAGATACTTAATTCGGGGGACGTCCCGACATTCGATACCGTTCGAGGCGGGAAGAGGTACAGCAGCCATGTCGACGTGACGGCCTGCTCTGAGGATATGCTGAGCCTGGTGGATGGCTGGCGCGTCTCCGAGGCCCTAACGTCCTCTGACCACAACGGCATTCTATTTGAAATCAACTTGGCACGGGCGAAAGGGGTATCCGTGGCGAGGACCACCAGGATCTTCAACACCAGGAAAGCGGATTGGTGTCAGTTTCGTGAGAAACTGGCAGCAATCATGCGGAGGGACCGCCTGAACGTGGAGAGCGTTGAGGCGGTCCAGGTGTGGGAGGACCTGGAGGTAATCGTGGACGGGTATAACCGAGCCATAGCCGAGGCCTGCCAGGCAGCGATGCCCAAACTCAAAGGCGGGGATTCATTTAGATTGCCGTGGTGGTCGGAGGAACTCGAGGAGCTGAAGAGGCAAACCAACACCAAGCGACGCAGAATCCGAAACGCAGCGCCGGACCGGAGACAAATGGTGGTCAGTTCGTACCTCGAACAGAAGGGCAAATACGAGGCCGCAGTGCGGGATGCCCAGACAGACAGCTGGAGGAAATTTTGCGGGAGGCAAGACAGAGAAGGCGTCTGGGAAGGTATATATAGGGTCATTGGGAGGGCAACCGAGCGCAAGGAGGATGTACTCCTCCAGGAGGGCGGGAGGCCGTTGGATCACAGGGAGTCCCTCGAGCTGTTGGCGGATACGTTCTATCCTGCCGACAGCGAGTTGGACGACGATACAGATCACCGCGAAATGAGAAAGAAGGCCCGCGAGGTAAACGAGCGGGTCGATGATGATCATGACCCGCCGTTTACCATGAGGGAGCTCATAGCGGCTGTATCGTCGTTCAACCCGAAGAAGGCTCCCGGTGCCGACGGCCTCACGCCTGACATTTGCGCTCGGGCCATCAACGGTGACCCTGAGTTCTTCCTGGCCCTTCTCAATAAATGTCGAGCCCTCCGCTACTTTCCTCGGCTGTGGAAGGGGGCCCTCGTAATTGTCCTTCGGAAACCAGGCAAAGACTCGTACACCTTGCCCAAATCGTACAGGCCGATTGGGCTTTTGCCTGTCTTGGGCAAGGTGTACGAGAAAATGCTGATCGCTCGCCTCAAGCACCACATTCTACCGAGGATTAGTACTCGCCAGTACGGGTTTATGCCACAAAGGGGCACCGAAGACTCCCTCTATAACCTGGTGCAGCACATCCGCGCCAAGCTTGACGAGAGGAGAATGCTCACTCTCGTCTCGCTGGATATAGAGGGAGCCTTCGACAACGCCTGGTGGCCGGCAATCAAACTACGACTGGCTGAGGAAAATTGTCCTCTGGGCTTGAGGAGAGTGATCGACAGCTATCTCAGCGATAGGACGGTCAGAGTTAGGTACGCCGGGGGGGAAACCTTGCGGTCCACCACCAAAGGGTGCGTCCAAGGGTCCATAGGAGGACCGATTTTGTGGAACCTCCTATTGGATCCTCTTCTGCAGCAACTCGACCTTGCGGGGGTGCACTGTCAGGCCTTCGCCGATGACGTCGTGCTGATGTTCGACGGCAACACTGCGCTGGATATAGAGAGACAGGCCAATGCCGCTCTCGAGCATGTGAGGGCGTGGGGTGTCAAAAACCGGTTGAAGTTTGCGCCGCATAAGACCAGCGCTATGCTGGTCACGCGCAAACTTAGGTATGACACTCCGCGGCTTACCATGGGCGGGATAGACATTGGCATGTCTCGGCAGATCAAACTGCTGGGGTTGACGATTGACGCGGGTCTGACGTTCAACGCGCACGTGGCTACTGTCTGTAAAAGGGCAGTGGCCATATACGGGCGCCTTGCGCGTACGGCCCGCGTCAGTTGGGGTCTCAACCCTGAAGTAGTGAAGATCATATATTCAGCCGTAGTGGAACCTACGATATTGTACGCTGCCGCCGCATGGGCTCCAGCGGTCAATAAGCTGGGCATCCAGAAACAGCTCAACAGCGTACAGCGGGGCTTCGCGCAGAAGATCTGCAGAGCCTACCGCACGGTCTCCCTGAACTCCGCACTGCTGCTGGCCGGGGTGCTGCCTCTTGACCTCAGAGTGCGCGAGGTCGCCTCTTTGTACGAGGCCAAGAGGGGGCTACCCCATCCGCTGCTCGGGGACAGGGAGATCGAGCGGATGGCCTCGAAGATCGAGGCCCCGCATCCCGCGGAGCTAGATAGCTTGGAGTTCGGCAGCCTGGTGGACGAGGAACAATGCAGGGCACACTCCAACTTTGCCCTGCGAATGTTTACGGACGGCAGCAAGATTTAGGGCCGTTTTGGCGCCGCTGTATCCATATGGAACGGCGACGCCGAAACCAAGGCCCTCAGGCTTGCTTTGTCGTCCTACTGTACCGTCTACCAGGCGGAACTCCTGGCTATCTGCACGGCGGCCGAGTGCGCTTTGAGCTGCGATGGACCCAGTATTGGCATCTTCAGCGACTCCATGGCGGCGCTCCAGGCGGTGGCGAACGTCGAGTCCCCCCATCCCCTGGCGGTGCAAACACGGGACGCTCTTAAACTGTGCAAAAGCCAGGGTAAGAGCGTCTCGCTGTTCTGGATCAAAGCACACGCGGGGTTGGAAGGGAACGAACGTGCCGATGAACTCGCCAGGAGCGCCGCACTGGGGTTGCGGAGGCGGCCAGACTACGACCGCTGCCCTGTCTCATTCGTCAAAGGTATGATCCGTAAGGGGACCATTGACGAATGGGACAGAAGATACAAATCGGGAACAACAGCTTCGACGACGAAGCTGTTCTTCCCGAGTGCGGCGGAGGCGTACGGTATCGTGGGCAAAATGGTGCCGTCGAGCATCACCACGCAGGTCCTCTCGGGGCATGGTGGGTTCTCCGCGTACTTGCACAGGTTCAAGTGCGCGGATGACCCGTCCTGCTTCTGCGAGCCCGGCGTGGACCAGACAGTGCAGCACATATTGTTTCGGTGTCCCGCATTCTCCAAACAGAGGTACGATTTGGAGCAGGAGTTGGGAATGCGGGCCACCGAAGAAACGGTCTCCGAAATAGTGGTAGGGAAAACTCGGGCAAAATTTTTAAAATACTGTGTCAGTCTAGCCACGGCTGTCATAGATCGTAATAAGCTGAGCAGCTCCACCTAGGACTAATGCTGTATACCTCGGCTATATTTTGTATAGCCGATGGGATCGCGGTGGCTAGGTGGAGCTGTGAAGCTCGCTGTCGCCCGTGTCTGGACTGATGCAGTATAGGGAGGGCAACTGGAAATGTGTAGTCATGATAGCTTCACCGGCGTTCTAAAATGGGCCAAAAAGTATGCATGAAAATAAAACTGTAAGATGATGAATGGAAGATGAATTGCGGAATGAAAGAAAGAGTGATGTATGAATGTGTTCTTTATACGTGGAAAAATTTTGTGTCGTAATAAAAAAGGATAATGTTTCAAAAGAGCCTTGCCCATGGCAGGGGTGCAAGTATTTAAAAAAAAAAAAAAAAAAAAAAAAAAAACCACACCACACGTGCGTGCGGTGGAACGGAGGGTTGGTGGTGGATCTGTCCTTCGCCACCGCGTCCACCGCACGACGAGTGGAGGATTGGAGGGTAGAAACGGGGGTAGAGAGACTCTCGGACCATAGGTACATCAGGTTCGGGGTGTCTCCAGTTCGGCGATTTCGTCCCGGTGGCGGAGCCGGTTCCCGCGTTGGGCACTCACCAAGCTCGATCGGGAACTGGCAGAGGAGGCGGCCATAGTCGGCCGCTGGGGCCTCCCGCCGATGGAGGATTTGGGGGTGGAGCAAGGGGCTGGCCGTCTCTGCGACGCCTTCACGGCGGTGTGCAGGGCGGCCATGCCCAGTGTTAGGCGTCCGCCCCCAAGGCGGGCGGTCTACTGGTGGTCGGCGGAGATAGCCGACCTCCGGGACGCCTGCAACGGGGCGCGTAGAGCGTACACCCGGAGCAGGCGTCGCCACCCCCGGGACGAAGGACGAGATGGCCATCTGCACGGCATCTACGTGGAGAAGAAGAGGGCCTTGCAGATGGCCATAAGTAGGGCCAAGGAGGGAGCGTGGCAGGAGCTGCTGGAGGGCATAGACAGGGACCCGTGGGGCCGACCGTACAGAGGAGCGCGGAACAAGATCCGCGCTCAATCGGCCCTACTGACGGAGACCCTCCAGCCAGCCCTGTTGGAGAGGGTTGTCGGGGAACTCTTCCCCGACACCCCACGGGGCTACGCTCCCCCGAGAATGGCCCGATCGCCGGACTCCAGAGGAGAGGAGGAGGGCGCTCCGCCGACCGTCACCGACCAGGAGATGGAGTCTCCGAGGCAAGAAGAGGGCGCCGGGTCCGGACGAGGTGCACGGGAAGGTGCTTGCGTTGGCTCTCGTGCACCTCGGAGACAGGTTCCGGGAGCTCCTCGACTGCTGCTTGCGGTCGGGGGGCTGCCCGGGACCCTTCAGGGTGGGCCGGCTCTGCCTTCTGTTGAAAGGAGACCGGCCCCCGGACTCGGGGTCGGCGGTTCGACCGGTCGTTCTGCTGAACGAGGGGCCTATCGGATGCCCAGTTCGGATTCCGGGCCAGACGCCATTAGGCGCCTAAGGTCGGAGACGGAGGATGCGGAGCGCGAGGGTAAGGTGGTGGTGGCGGTGTCGCTTGACATCGCCAATGTCTTCAACAGCCTCCCCAACAGTACCATACTGGAGGCCCTCAAGTACTTTGAGGTGCCTCCGTACTTGGGGAGACTGTTGAAGGCATACTTGGAGGACAGGGAGGTGTGCTTCGAGGATGCGAGGGGCCGTATGGTCAGGAGGTCTGTCGGGTGCGGGGTCCCGCAGGGGTCCGTTCTGGGCCCCATTCTATGGGACCTCGCATACGACTGGGTCCTGCGGGGCCGTCTCCTCCCCGGGATGAGTGTCATCTGCTATGCAGATGACACCCTTGTCACGTCCCGGGGTAAGACCTTTGTGGACGCGGCGCGGCTGGCCGAAGTCGGAGTAGGACTGGTGGTCAGCCGTATAGAGAGGCTTGGGCTTCGGGTCCGTTTGGACAAGACCGAGGCCCTCCTCTTCCGCGGGACCGGCAGACGGGGCCCTCCCCCCGGAGTACACCTCCAAATAGGAGGAGAGAGGATAAGGGTGAGTGCCCACATGAGCTACCTGGGCCTCACCCTTGACGGACGATGGACCTTCGGCCCCCACTTCGAGCGGTTGGGACCGAAGGTCATCAGAGCTGCGGCGGCGCTGGGTCGCCTCCTGCCCAATTTGGGCGGGCCCAGCGCCGCGTGCAGGCGGCTGTACACCGGCATCTGCCGGAGTATGGCCACGTACGGTGCCCCATATGGGCGGACGCCCTATGCGCTCGGAACAGGGCTCAGCTGCGCAGAGCGCAGCGGGTCATAGCGCAGAGGGCAATAAGGGGGTACCGTATGACCCCAGACTCACCTTCCGCATGGTGCAGGTGCTCACCGGGCGTGGGTGCTTCGGTGAGTACTTGCACCGGGTCGCGAGGCGGGAGGAGCGGCCAGGCTGCCACGATTGTGGCGCGGCCGAGGACACTGCTCAGCACACTTTGGAGCAGTGTCCCAGATGGTCTCGGCAGCGCCATGATCTGGTGTCCGCGCTAGGAAGCGCGGATCTCTCGCTCCCGAGCGTGGTCCGCTCCATGCTCGGGAGTGACAGTGCCTGGCAGGCGATGGCCTCCTTCTGTGAGACGGTCATGTCCCAGAAGGAGGCTGCGGAGCGGGACAGGGAGGATGATCCCTTTGCTGTCCCGCTCCGGAGACGGCGGACGGGAGTGCGGCGTAGGCGCTACGCGCACCTACTGCCGCCTCCCTAACCTGTGGGACTAGGGGTCAGGATGGGAACCTGGCCCCATAATGGTCCCGCCGCCGGAGGGGCTGTCCCAATTTGCCGGGACGGCCCCTAGAGAGAAGAAGTCCGGCCCCTTTTGAGGGGCTGGCCAGTCGCAGTGGTGCCCTGTCGCTGACAGATCCGGGGCACCACACCAAAGCGGCCGACGGCATTTCGCGGGGTCGTTTAGTGGGTATACCGTCGGACAGCCAACGGGGAGTCCCACACTACCACCGGAGGCCACCCAGGCACCGGTGGTGTGCGTAACGCATTTTTCCCCGCGTCAAAAAAAAAAAGGTCACAGCGGGTACAGTATACGTCTTTTGCACCCGAAGGGGAAAAAACACTTATTTTAGTTTCAGCCAAAAGCTTTAACCCAAAGTGAGATAACCATTTAGAAGTTATTTTTTTATATACACAACGTCCGGAGGCATACAAGCAAATGGTCCACCTGATGTAAAGCAGTTACCGTAGCATATTAACGCTTGTAACATATATCACTCGCGCGATGCCTCCTCTGCTGCTTACACAGCAACTCCTTAGGAGCTTACTGGTGACCTCACTCACACTCAGGAACACAACAACCCTCCAGGGAGTCGTTATTTGGCTGCGGTTTTCTGTGAGGTGGAGTTACTTCCCCAGACGGGCTGCTTTGATGCACCCCTGTACGGTCGGCCCCACGGGTCCCTGTCTATGCCCTCCAGCAGCTCCTGCCACGCTCCCTCCTTGGCCCTACTTATGGCCATCTGCAAGGCCCTCTTCTTCTCCACGTAGATGCCGTGCAGATGGCCATCTCGTCCTTCGTCCCGGGGGTGGCGACGCCTGCTCCGGGTGTACGCTCTACGCGCCCCGTTGCAGGCGTCCCGGAGGTCGGCTATCTCCGCCGACCACCAGTAGACCGCCCGCCTTGGGGGCGGACGCCTAACACTGGGCATGGCCGCCCTGCACACCGCCGTGAAGGCGTCGCAGAGACGGCCAGCCCCTTGCTCCACCCCCAAATCCTCCATCGGCGGGAGGCCCCAGCGGCCGACTATGGCCGCCTCCTCTGCCAGTTCCCGGTCGAGCTTGGTGAGTGCCCAACGCGGGAACCGGCTCCGCCACCGGGACGAAATCGCCGAACTGGAGACATCCCGAACCTGATGTACCCATGGTCCGAGAGTGTCTCTACCCCCGTTTCTACCCTCCAATCCTCCACTCGGCGTGCGGTGGACGCGGTGGCGAAGGACAGATCCACCACCAACCCTCCGTTCCACCGCACGCACGTGTGGACTGTCCCCCTATTCAAGAGGGACGGTCCCGTGGCCAGCGCCCACTCCTCCACCTTCCGCCCTTTGGCTCCCGTGGCCGGGTTCCCCCACGCGTGGACTTGGCATTGAAGTCCCCGGCCACGACAACCTGGGCGGGCGCTAGCCGCCTCACTGCCGACCCCAGAGCGTCGAGCAGCCGCTCCAAGGCCGGCAGGTCGCGGTTCGGGGAGAAGTACACACCGATAATTGCGTACTCTCCCCGAACCGCCGCCACATATCCCGCCCACCTCCCACTCACCACGAGTGGGGGGCTGGCGCCAGGCCTCGTGACGATGGCCACGGAACTGTCCAGATCCCCGGCCCAGTTAGGCCGGGAGGGCACGGAATATGGTTCCGCAACCACCGCCACGTCCACGTCCCACTCCGCCATGGTCTGCAGGAAAAGGTCCTGAGCCCCAGCGGAGTGGTTGACGTTGGCCTGCAGGAAGCGGGGATGTCCGGCCATTACTCGGACATCCCAGCCTCAGGCGCCTTCTGCCGCCCACTCCCGCGGGAGATGGGGGGCGTTCTCCCGCGGATGGATGGGGGGTTGCAGAGACGGCCCCCCATCACATGGCTGGCCTTCCGGCCGGGGGCGTTCTCCCGCGGATGGATGGGGGGTTGCAGAGACGGCCCCCCATCACATGGCTGGCGTTCCGGCCGGCGTCTGCGCACACGGCACAGCGGGCCTGGGCCAAACAGCCCGAGGCGATGTGCCCCGGCTGCCCGCACCTATAACATAACCGGCTGCGGTCCTCCTTGGAGGGGCACAGGTCAGCGGTGTGCCCCTTCCCCATGCACTTGAAACAGTGCATGGGGCGCGCCTCCAGCAAGTGGAGCTGCGCCCTGCTCCAGCCCACCCCGATACTGCCCAGCTCAAGCAGCTTCTTCGCTGCCGTGAGCGGGCAGCGCATCAGGGCGGAACTAGAGTTCCGCCAGTCCGGGCGGATTTCGCCCACCCGGACCTGCTCAGGGGTGCAGCCCCCCTCCCGCGCGACCGCAGCCTGGACCCGCTGTGCCGTAGCGGCGTCGTCCAGACCCGTGAGGCGGAAATCCGCACACTTCACGGGCCTGGACACCTCCACGACACCGGATAAGGCGGCCGTCAACTTGGCCGCCAGGGCGTCAGCCTTTTCGTGACTGGAGGAGCCTGGTACCTCTATGATCCTCGCTCCGGTCGCAGACTTCCGGATCCGAAGCGAGCCGATTCCCAGCTCCCCCAGATTCACCTCCCGCTCGGCTTTTAACAGGGCCGAGGCATATGATGCCCCCCCTTGGGCTGCCTCCGGCCGTAACTTTAATATTACGGCCGTGGAGCCGGGGAGCACCACCTTGGCCTTGCGGCCCTCCTCCTTGCCCGCGGGGGTAGAGGCTGACGCCTTGGCGGGCGCTGGCCCCACAGGAGTCGCGGGGCCGCGGTTTTCCGCGGCTTGCGGCGGACCACCTCGGTCCACGATGCCACCTTCGGGACCTCGGCGGTCCCTGCCGCTGCCGAGGGCGTCGCCGCGGCCCTAGATGTGGACGGCCCGAAGCTCGTCCACGACTCCTCGCTGGCACCAGTACGGCGGGCGGGACCCACTTTTGCGGCCCGCCTCGCCCGAGGGCGCACATCCAGCTCGGCCGGCGAGCTCGCCTTCTGCGGAGCCGGAGCCGGTCGTCCCGCTCTCTCGATGGCCGCTCTTGCGGCCTTGGCCACCCCCGACTTGTCACCCGCCAATGGCAGACGGGTGACCGCGGGGGGAGGCAACCGAGACTCCAGCTCCGCGAGACGTCCGTCAACTAGGTTGCCGACGAGCCGGGCGATATTGCTCTCCAGAGCCTCGAGATCGACCGGGCCCGTCGGCCCCTGCGCCCTTCTCTCCTTCCGGAGCTCCTCGAACTCCCGGCGGTGCGCATGCACCTCCTCCCTGAGGGAGGCGACCTGCCTCTGCAGCCGTGCGTTATCGGCGCGGAGGCGGTGGGTTTCCTCCGCCTCCGTGCGCACCACCAGGGTCTCGAGGATCTCTCTGATCCCTCCCGCAGCCTTCGCTATTTTAGCGGCGTACCCCCCCTTGAGGCTCGCCGACTTGCCGGTGAGGTCGAGGATGACGCCCAGCATCTCCTCGCCCCTCACCATGAGCTCATCGGCTCCCCTCTCAGTTGGGCACCCCGCATTCCCCTCAGGGCATTTCCCTTCGGGGCTCTTCTTTTTTCCCGTATCGGGGCATCTCCCCTCGACGCTTCCGGCCACCACTGCCGCGTCCTTTTTTCCCGCCGCCCGCTTCTCCAGGAGCGCCTGAAAGGCCGCCTCCTTTGACTCGTCAGTCCGCTCCTTGAGCAGCCGACGGGCTCTGGCCAGACTCGGACCGATGCCGCCCCGCTTCCCGCGTCTGGCCGTGGATACCTTCGCCCGCTCGTGGGGCGTCTCCGTCTCCGAGCCGGAGAAGAGGCGCTTCCGCCCCAGCTCCGACTCCGAGAGTGTAGGGACCGACATATCGGTCTCCTCTCCTCCGTCACGCCCCCGCTGCAATGCCACCGCCTGTGGCTCCTCCGGGAGGTCACTCTCCCCGGACCCCTCAGGCCCCGACATCATCCCCACACCCGGAAACCCCGGGACTCGGCTGTCCAGATTCGTTCCCGGACCCTAGACTACACACACACAACGACAAACACACAAGACACCAACAAAAGACAAAACACACACCAACAAAAATCAAGAATGGTTCCCGTGGGAAATCAAAAATTTCCACGGGACACGCTCACACCACCAAAACAATCAACGAAAACGCCAAATACTCCTACTCTACTCAACCACCTCGCCCACAAGTATTGTTTTCTAGCTTTAGTCACCACTCACCGGCCACTGCGTTACCGCGCACCAAGTGAGATGGGTACAGGGCAGACTACGTGGAAGCACTAGAAAACACTTGGGGGTTGCCCCTACCCGCTGTGACCTGCGCTAGGGGATATCAATGGGAGAATACACCCCCGAGCAGGTCAAGGCAGATGTTAGGGCTATTTTTTTATTTATTATTAATTACAAAACAATGTTCAAAGCACGTGTTTGTAAGCTTGTTGTGTGTAAGCTTTACTCATCTGATTAATCCTCGTAGGGTTTATGTACAGATGAGGGGTTCACTATACAATTCAACAAAAAGACAAAAATCTTCAGACAAACTAATGATATATTTTGTAGCGTGTAGTAAGATGGTAGAAACTATTTTGTTGGAAGTTCAGTTCTGTCCAATCGTTCACTGTAGACACGGCGTGAACCAAAGAACAGACCCATACCTACAATATGTAGTCTATATTATAAAATTGTATATAATATTTTCTTAACAATTTATGATTATTGTATGTATGTATATCTTCACGCCGGGTCCCTCGCGGGGTAGGCAGAGAGAACCGAGCGCCATAAGACGCGGTCCTTACACACCTCACTCGCTTCTTTCACATTCATAGCTCTTTTGATGCGCGCTCGTCGGTTCCTAAGGCTTACAGGTTCTCGTTGCATCTTCAGCGGAAGAACTACAACAAATGGTTACTGTAATGAATGAGGCCTTTAAAAGGAAACGTATGAAAATAAATGTAATGAAGACAAGGCGATGGTGTTCGACAGGAATGAAAGTGTTACAGATTGACAGATAATGATCGGAGATGAAAAAGTGGAACAAGGGAATGAATTTGTGTATCCGGTTCTATGTTTACGAGAGATGGAAAATTTGAGAGCGATATTGAAAGAAGAGTGAAAACAGGAAACCATATCAACGGTGCGTTGTACTCCGCGGTGACAAGCGATAACATATCGAACAAAGCTCGCCTTGCTGTCATTTAGGGTGTATTAACGACAACATTGATGTACGGCAGTGAAACATGGGTATGGCAGAAGAAGCATGAAAGCAGGGTGAAAACGTAGAAATGAGAGCGCTGAGGAGTATCTGTGGAGTGAGAATGGTTGATAGAATAAAAAATAGCACGACACGAGAACTATGTGGAATGAAAGTTGATGTAGTGACAAAAATTGAAAAGGGCATGCTGATGGTTTGGTCATTTAGAAATAATGAATGACAAAAGAGTTACGAAAGAAGTGTATCGGACAAGAGTGAATGGTG
Source organism: Pyralis farinalis (assembly GCA_947507595.1). NCBI lineage: Eukaryota > Metazoa > Arthropoda > Insecta > Lepidoptera > Pyralidae > Pyralis > Pyralis farinalis. Next base: position 46,506 of record OX382281.1, read on the forward strand.
ATGTCGGGAGGGGCCGCGCGGCCGCCCTGGACGCACACATATAGATCAAGTCGGTGATATGTTGAAAAAGGGCCAAATCAAAAGTAACCAAAACCGAAGCGCATGCATGAAGACGTTGATGTGTGTGGGATCGGGATAAGTGATAGCGGTATGTTGGGATCGTACACCTGGCGTTCTATAGTCTCTGGCTATCCCAATGGGAGACAGGCGTGATGATATGTATGTATGTGTGTACATTTTTTATTTTTGTCTATGGTACTTATAACATATATGCGTTTAAATGACAGTGCTCTCAAATTTGTGCTACGCTTGTACGTCTCTAGTTTTTGAGTATTTATATGTTATTCTTTTAAGATTGCTATTTTATCTTACCTTGCGCTGGCAGAACTTGGCAGTATCGAATAAGTTTAGAATGTAAATTTTTAAAATTATATTTAATTGTATATGGTACTATTGTTTTGAGTGAACTTATTTGCAAGTTATATATTTTTTTGTAGGAAAGATTTATATGTTCTTCCGTAGGAACTAATACCGTAATCAATTGCATTGCAGAATTGCGAGTAATAAGGTGCTTATTTGTTTCCTCGTACATTGATCAATATGTGTTGTCAGTGATTGCGATATCGTTTCGTAGTAATCATGTTATTGAGTTGTCGGTACACTCGCCGTTATCACGAGACCTTGAAGTTCCACTGGTGATCACACAGTGTGCGATATCATTACAATCGTCTATTTAATCGTTTTAACTGATCTGTAATTTACAAGACGTCGATAAATACTGATATAAACATTAAATCCGCAGTAAATATACATGTTATGATTAAGGTGTTGTTTTGTGGCGCGATATTCAAAACAATTTTTAATCCACACTACTTTTTATGACGCGCGAGCTGGAGCCTTAGCCGATGTACAGTAGTCACCGTAGTCTATGAACTCTTGCACTACAAGGAGATCGTTCGTGGTTTGACACGTGCGCTGCTAACACACCGACCTATATAAGCTAACTGGTAATCTCGCTAACTCGCAGGAACACAACAGTCCTCCGTTAGGAACAGGAGTTGTTATCAGCTGCTGTCTTCTGCCTGGTGGAGGTACTTTCTGATCAATTAGTGTTATGTAATGGAAATGACACCAACACGATGAAGCTTTTGTTCGAACTTTCGCGATCTCAATGCACATGAAAGCAATAGCCCTAAAAATTTGGGAGCGAGGGCTAGGTTTGGTAGAAAAAATCGGCTAAGTGCGAGTCGGACTCGCGCATGAAGGGTTCCGTACCATTATCTATAAAAACGGCAAGAAAATCATGTTTCTTGTATGGGAGCCCCCCTTAAATATTTGTTTTATTTTAATTTAATTATTTATTCTTAAAGTGAATATATAACTAAATATTCTGTGAATATTTCAATCGTCTACCTGTTGCCGTTATCAATATCGAGCAAAAACGAGCAAAAAAATCACGTTTGTTGTATGGGAGCCCCCTTAAATATTTATTATTCCATTTTTTAGTATTTGTTGTTATAGCGGCTACAGAAATACACCATCTGTGAAAATTTGAACTGTCTAACTATCACGGTTCATGAGATACAGCCTGGTGACAGACGGACGGACGGACGGACAGCGGAGTCTCAGTAATAGGGTTCCGTTTTACCCTTTGGGTACGGAACCCTAAAAACATGTAAGTAGCTGCTGCTGCATAACTCTTGTAGACGGATTGTCATTGTATAGAATAGAATAGAATATTTATTTGCGTTATAAGTGGTTACAATGTTACATACGGTGGAATTATTAATAATTGGCAGAACTGCGATAGCCAGCGGAGCCACATTACCCTCAAAATTGCCGTTTGGGGTAGACTGATGTCATCCAACTAGCGTTTAGACGGTAATAGTGAGAAACTCCAAAATCGACACACTAATAGCTAACATATTGTAGTTTTGTATCCTTTAATTTGAAATTTAAATGTTCGTTGGTGAGGAAGAACGGTCCAAAATCGTTCCAATTAGAAAAAAAAAACATATGGGAAAACGTATGGCCGGCCACTCTGCAGTGCAGAGTCTGCACTGCACTCCCATCAACAGAAAAAGTAACAGCACTCGTCGCTAGATGTCGTACAGGGTTCCATATATTTTAAAAAAATTAAAAATAAAATATTTAAATATTTTTTAAATTTAAAAAATATCAGCTCTGCCTACACAGCTTGCTGTTATTTACTAGTTATAAGAATCACACTTTTAGTATTTTTATACATGCAAATGTTTTTCCATAAATTACAATTAAAATTACAAAATGTCAAGAAATAAAAGAGACGACAATGAATGTCAATAATTAAAAATAAAATTATGCAAATCACAACCATTATTAGTAATAAAAATATAAACACATGCCTCATATTGTGTCTGTCAAGTACTCGGTAACTGTATAGTAACACTTTTCTAGCAGGAACTGGGAGAGTCTAGTTTTAAATATATTTAAGTTTTGCTCCTTAATGAATTTTGGCAATTTATTATAAATCCGGATAGCCATAGGATAGCAGCTATCACTGTACAGAGTTGCTGACATTGCAGGTATTATCAATTTATCTGGAAATCTTCCGCGGTAGTCTTTAAATATATCACAGCGTTTTACAAAAAGGTATGAATGGGTTTTTACAAATAGGCAAATTTCATAATGCACGGCACCGTTAACAATTTCATTTTTTTTAAGTACTCTTTACAGCTTGTCCTGGGGGACAGATTGTAAATAGCTCGAATACATTGCTTCTGGGCGATAAAAACTTTTGTGATGTCTACTGAGTTGCCCCATATTATAACGCCGTATCTCAGATTTGAAGCCACATATCCATGGTAAGCGTACAAGGCCGTTTTCTCATCTGCTGTATTAACGAGTCTCCATAAAGCGTAAGAAAAGCTGTTAACCTTTTTACAGACTTTTTGAATATGTGGTTTCCAGGTACAATGGTTATCTAGTGTAATTCCCAGAAATGACATTTCATTACTTTCGTTAATAATTTGGCCATTGTGCTGAACTATCAAATCAACTTTTTTATTATTTCTTTTGATTATGAAACTGTATATATTTTGTTTTATTTGCATTTAATATCAAATTATTGTTATTTAGCCAATTAGTTATGTCAGATAGGCATGTATTAATTTCAGAATTATATTCAGATTTAGTATTAAATGTATTTGGAAGGTCATTAATGTACAAATGAAAGAGCAAAAGACCCAAGATGCTGCCTTGGGGTACGCCTATGTTTTTTGTTCTTTCTTCGGATTTATACGCTATCTCATTTAGGTGGTCATCGATATTTGTAATTTCAATATATTGTATTCTATCCTTTAAATATGTTTTAAGCCAATTTAATGTATTACCCCTGAGACCATACTTTTCACATTTGGCTAGAAGCAAATTATGGGACACAAAATCGAAAGCCTTACTCATATCTATGAATATAACTACAACTTCTATAGATTTATCTGTATAATTTTGTATTTTTTTAATTAGGTTGAAAGCTGCCAGAGTAGTTGACTTTCTCTTTTGAAAACCGTTTTGGTTAGTATCTAGAATGTAGAGTTCATTGACAAAGTTACTTATTCTGACATGCGTAGGTTTTTCAAAAATCTTAGAAAATACTGGTACTATTGCGATTGGTCTATAGTTATCAAGACTTTTGTATTGCCGGCTTTTGGTAATGGCTTGACAACTGTGGTTTTTAATTTACTTGGAAATTCGCCCGTCATATAGGACAAATTGACCAAGTAACTGAGAATTGGCGCGATAATATCTTAGTACATTTAATTATATATGTGGAGATTTTATCATAACCCACTGTTTGTATTTTTTAAATTTGAAATAATTTCAAGAAGTTCATAGCTGTCTGTCGGAAATAAGAACATGGTGTTTGGTATAGTCAGATTTGTATTAATATTGCGCAAATTATTTTTGTTTTCATTTGTCAAGGTCATAAAAAAGTCATTGAAAGTGGAGGCAATGCCCTGTGGTTCTTCAATAGCTTTGTTATTGTGTACAATAATTTTGACGTAATTATTTTTTATTTTATTATTGCATTTTATCAAGTTCCATAACGCCTTACACTTGTTTTTTGATTTATATATATATATATTTCTTGTTGTTATTTTTTTGTGCCGTGTTTATACATTTCTTTAAGATAGCCGAATAAGTTAAATAATTAATTTTATTATGTGTATTTTTTTCTCGTAATATTAAAATCTAAGAGAATGTTTTTTTTCAAGCTAATCTTATACCCTTTGTTATTCAAGACTTGTTATTCTTTTTCCTTACTATTTTTATCCTTCTTATTGGAAAACATAAGTTATAGAACAACATGAAGTTTTCATGAAACATATTAAAAGCTTTATTTATATCACTTTCATTATAAACTTCAGTCCAGTGTAATCTTTGCAAACATTGCCTGAATTTATTTATATATTATAAAATATATAAAAATCTCGTTTTCTTATAAAGTAGTACTTATTTTTATTTTGTTTAATATTTATAGGTAACTCCAATGACTGCGCTGTGTTGTGGTGCGATAGGCCTAGATGGTGTACCTTGCCTGTAGCATCCCAAATATTGCTAATAATCAAATCAATACAAGAATTTTGTCTTGTAGGTTCGGTAATATGTGATTGATAATTATAATTTTGAAGTAATCGCAAAAAACTACTTTGCATGTTGGATACTTTCAGTGTATTTATATTGAAGTCTCCAGCGATGATAATTTTTTTTTTAACTTTTATTCTTAACTTATGTAATAAGCTTTCAAATTTTTCGAGAAACGTGCACGTTAGATGCTGAATTATTGGGAATCCTGTATAGACAAATAACAATGCAATTATGTTCAGGTATTTCTATACCGCAACATTCAAAATACTTTTCCACTGAAATATCTTTTAAGTATGGTATTACTTTATATTCTATATTACTTTTGCATAAGATGCATACTCCTCCTCGCTTTTCATTTTCCCGGGAGTATGAGGTGGCAAGCTCATAATCTCGTAAGTATATGTTCCTTTCATTACCCGACTTGATAAAAGTTTCTGATAGGCAAATTACACTACTACATCTCTGAAATCTTTTGACAGTTCATCTTGTGTAACCGATAATATATCTTGTTTGCTAATTATTCCGGCAATATTTTGATGTAGAACAACTAACATGCTATTTGCGAAAAAACTGCAAGTTTGAGTAACGGCAAATGATGTGTTTACATTACTACAAGTATTTAAAGATTTATTATTTGTACGGATACAATAGTCGGGTGTAGTCCTTTATTTAATATTTTCAGTTGATTGAGTAGGCATTTTTTTCACAGGAAAATAGTCGGTAATATGTTTGCGTCGTAGGCTAGAAACCGGTTCCTGCTGTGATGTGATCTGCTGTAGATGTGAGATACAGAGTTGGTCAGAAGGAGAGTATCAACGGTGAGGCAGGAACAGGCGTGCTCTGTCGTCTCGATACTGTGGAACGGATGAAGAAACGGAAACACGACGCGAAAGTAGAAGGACGTAGAGCCGCGGAAGGCCAGGACTCTACTCCACGACCGAACACCACGTGTGGGGTCTAACAGAACATGTATCAGAGCTCCTACAAACAGACGAGCATGCATGAAAAGACATGTGATAAACATTAAGATAAAACTCATTTACTTGCCATTAGGTCCCTTAGACACGTGTTACATTTTTTATATACAACGTCGGGAAGCATACCAGATTACGGCCTACCTGATGTAAAGCAGTTACGTAGCCTATTAATGCTTGTAATATCACTCGCACGATGTCTCCTCTGCTGCTAACACAGCAACTCCTTAGGAGTTTGCTGATGACCTCACTCACACACAGGACAATAACGACTCTCCAGGGAGTTGTTATTTGGCTGCGGTTTCCTATGAGGTGGAGGTACTTCCCCAGACGGGCTGTTTTGATGCGCCCTACCTCACTTAAAACATCCAGACCGAGACAAACAGACATGTTCGTGCACACAAATGTTTGCCTCGTGTGGGAATCGAACCCACGAGCGTTGGTGTCAAAGTCGCGTTATTCCCGACTGAGCCGCCGAGCTCGTCGTTACGTTCTTTAATTTAGATCACATTATTGTATCTAAATTATTAAAATAGTTCTTTTAGTTTTATTATTATTATTTAAGATAGTTCCTTAGTTTTTTTTTATATCAATCTCTCTTTTATAATCTACCAGCATTTCGAAAACGATCATTGGCGAAATTGGCGCATTGAAGAAATGCCAAAAGAAGCTGGTCAATATGTGAGTGTCCATATAGTGACATCAAGTGGTACAATCAAAGATGTATTAATACATGTGCTGAATCATTTCCAAACAACTCTGTCAGTTTGATATTCATCGATTCTGTAATAACCCTTCAAAATGTGAATATTGAAGAAGCGGCAGAGGTGAGTAAGGTCTGAGTGACGTAGTGCTCGGTGCTCTCTGCCTGCCCGCGAGGGACTTGCCGTGAACTTATGAGAGAGAGATATGATACTGTATTTAGTGGGATACTGAATGGTATATCATTGAACGGGCTCGTCACACTTCGTGCTGCGTTATGGAGTGTGCCAGAGGTAATCCTCTCAGTGCAAGAACTCGTGTTTGTCTCCTGTCAGTTTGTAAACGTGGCAGCGCGCGTCCTGCGGGAGGATCCCAGCGGACGTGCTCCAGCACCGCGCCGCTGCACGCTCCATTGTCGACACGGGAATGGTAAAGCTGCGAGTCTACGTCGTGTAAGAATGGTGCCTTCTGCGACTTACTGAAATGTGTTCAAACACACTGTTCACGGCGCTCGCCTACCTGGCTATGTTGAGTATTTGTGAGTGTTCTGTACAAGTATGTATCACACAGTGTGCTGCGCAGTCACGAGACACGTTTCAATATTACAAACGGTGTCACGTGACGCCGTTTCCTAATACATTACCGGCGGGTGCGCTGCCCAGGGCCGAGGACTCGGCGGAGACACTGCCTTTCACATAGAAGCACTGTGGCCAGACCTCCACAAGCCGGGGACACCAGACCTTCCTCATGTCAGGTCACACGTCTACGGAAATATAATTTCCAGGTCATGCGGATTTCACTCGCTCGTTTAACACATCGCGATGTAACGAGTAACTACTAGTAACATTAAAAACACTCCTGCCTCGTTTGAAGATAACATTTTGAAGAAGAAAGTTGATTTAACGAAAAGTGTAAATAAATATTTTTTTGTAAACGACGCGTCACGAACCCTGCGTTGTAAGTATTTGAATACTTTGTGTTTCTATGTAACAATGATGAAAGGTAGCTTTAAACACATGAGTAGTATGTAATTATGATACGTGACGGGAGTACACATCCGCCATTTTGTTTTTATTACGACATTATACAATCGTGTAACGACCCGGGGCGAGTAAGGATTACAACGACACCTCGTTCGTCTAAATCGTTTAAGGTGTTGCCGGTTACGGTGGAATAAAGCAGCTCATTGTCGCAGCGGATAGTGCCCTGGAGCAAGAAGGGCCGGTATTTTACGAGAGACAGAATAATAAAAGGAAAATACCGACAAGGATTTATTAAAAGAAAGAATACGCGATTAGTGCTCGTGGGTAGGGTCGCGGTCTTCGCTACGGTGGTTCAGTAGACACTCAGTTCTCCGTGAAGTTGCAGAATGCACGCCGTAGCAGATGGTAGGGCGTGACGCAGCGGAAGGCTAGGTGCGACGGGGCGGGACGCAGTGGAACAGGCAGCTCCGGTGAAGGCAGACTCCGGCAGACGTCAAATACCCGTACGAGTGAACCCTGTGACGCTCGCGTGCAGTGCATCAGTCACAGACACAGTCTTATCTCCCGATTGCCTCCTCGCCTTCGATGCTAGCCGCGGACAGTAAAAAAACTAAGCATCTAAGAAGCCAGCTAGCAATCACAGCGCGGCAATCGAAAGAAAGAAAAAGGCAGAACAGGCAGACAGACAAACAGCATAAAACAGCACAGAATTATATAGAATATCAATAAAATTAGATTAGTTCTAGTTGTCGATTGAAGAGCTTAAAAAAATATTACGATTTAAAATAAGAAAAAAACTATTTAATAATATTACTTGAGGCCAAGTCGGTTAAGTGACAAAGAATGTTTTTGCAAAGTGACAATTACTACTTATATCAAAATACATATAAAACATAACACCACATCGCTAGCCGGAATCGGTTAACCTAATAATTGTGGTTGTTTCTATCAGCATTCGTAATTAACACCCGATTGAAGGTCCACTATCCAAATAATATTAATAAAAAGTATGTAGGTAAGCAACAAGTACAAAGAATGATTCAATATATAGGTATATAATATACAATATTACGAGTACAAAGCAATTTTCGCAACGAATTCCTATTTTAGACGGTAACTAGTTAAATAGCAAAAAAAAAAATCTAACGAAATGTAAAGAAATAAAGATTAGATGTATGGTGGTAAGCTCAGAAGTAGATACATACCCAATATGTTGATATTGAGGTTTCATATTTAAATCACTGCACTGAGACGGCACTCGTAGCACTTATGAAATTAATGGATACTTGGACTGAGAATTGTACCAGACTAGTTCTTCTATTACAGGCCGCTGTTAATGACCGGCGTTAGCTGTATCCGAGAAACAAATGTGTATTGCATTTTGAACGAATCATTTGAACATGTGAATGATAGAATAGTCAAGATTTGAGATTTGCATTTGTTGTATTGATTTACATTTTTTAAAGTACATAATTTGATGAATTTTAATGATTATAAAGTTATAGATTTAACTAGTCGTATTATGACCTCTGTTGTCAGATAGCACAGATTAAATAATACATAGTGTGCATTTTAATGATTAGATGGCGTTAGTTTTAACATTTTAAGGTAAGATTTGAATGAATTTACTGTGTTTACGTTTATTTATCAATTATTTTGATTAGAAAATGTCTGAGTTAACTCAGAGAACTGGGATTTTTCTACGGCTTGTAACGGATAAACCGTTACATGATGAACTTTGAAAACATAATATTCCCTTTTTGAAAAGTTGTGTAAAAATGCGGTTTGCGATTCAATTCCCAACACAGGACAAACGAGTTTATGAAAAATAAAAAGGTATTCAGGCTTCAAGACTGCACATCAATATGAGTCTTATGACGGTTCTGTAGAGAGCCTACTTTCCTACTGACCAGCCGGATACAGTACCGTCGATGATTGGTATACGATGCAACAACCCTCGCCTGCGACAGCGCGTCCGAGTAGACGTGCGGCTGCATTCACCAATTATAGACGTAACGCATTTCTGCAGAGAGCATCCTCCGCGATCAATAAGATATAATAATCCACACCAGCACTGCTTCAGTTATGACTTACACGGCAGAGAGTTCCTTCTCCTGTTAAAAGTTAACAACTTTTTCTGTTTCAAGTTGTCAAAAAGTAAATCGCTTTATTACTATTTTTTCTTTATCACTACTTGACTACACATTAGTGGAGTTTTGTAATTAACAATAAGGCTATACATTTTATAATACTTACGTATATTAAGCTGTTAGACTCCCGAATAATAAATAAATAAATAAAAAAACATCGTGAAGAAACCTGCATGTCCAAGAAATTATATTACTAAGACGTGTGCTCTCATATATGAAACTCGTAATTTTCCCACTGTGTGTGGAGTCTGACGGCAGTCACTCCATGTTACAATCAATGTCATCGTCAAATCCTTAGGTTTAGGTAGCGGACCCCGTCATTAGTGAGGGATTGAGAAAAGTGATAACGCAAGGATGAAGCTCTCCATCTCTCTCTATTTGTCAGGAGTTGGATTCCTCGACAGAGCAGGCTGTCCATCGACGTGTTCAGTGCGCATGTCTCGAGGCCGCGGGTATTTTCGTAGCACTTCATATCTCGAACTCGGTATTTTCGTGCTAATCCTGATAACATTGTGATATGATATATAAATGATATCAGTTAACAGTTCTGTTCATAAATACAGGTGTGGGCCGCAGACGGACAATCGCCAACACACCTCGGTCCTGTCGCACGCGAGCTGCGGTTGTTTTGTGAACGTTAACTGAGCAGTCGCCGAGACCATCTTGTCACCGTGAGTATTGATATTGAACATTGTTTTAGTTCGTAGCGATTGCGCGGTCAATGTTTTGAAGAAACTAAGTAACCTACATTACAGTATTCAATATGTTATCGCTCGTGAAATGCCACGTCTACGGAAGCGATAGCAGCGTCAGAGCGTATTGGTAACCTCACTCACTTGCAGGAACACAGCGACCACTGTCTTTTGTTATTAATTTGTAATTGTTCGGTATTGTTAACTTTAAAAGTGTAGTCCGTGTGGTCACCGTACGGCCGGTACGGCCGACGGCTGTGTGAACTGGTCGGCAGCAGCACGTGAACAGCGGACATTGACGGCTCCTTGTCAGTGCATTCGTCTGGTATCGGACAACGAAGGTTCTCAAAGTGGATCGAGTGCAGTATGACAAAGTGTGCATTGGTAGAGGTTGAGCGACGCTGCTGGTCGACATTAATATTTTTGTGACAACATAAAATGATGTAAGGCTACATAATCTATTAAAATATAATAATGGTGTTCTGGTCAAACATGTTACTGATTTTGTATTCCGCATCGAGTGGCGGCCACGAGTGAAAGTTTGGCGTCAGGAGGACGAATAGAGACAAAAAATCTTTGTTTGCCAATGACTCCTCGCGGGCACTTAGAAACGTCCTACAATATTTTAAATACGAGTATCTTCTCTTTTTGTAGCTTACTCAATTCTCTTCGTCGTAATTCTTCTTTTTTAATCTACTGACATTTCAGATGAAAAAATGTGGAAAGAAACTTGCCAATATAGGTCTCTTATCAAATCGACAATTTGATATTACAATACATTTATGTCAGCATATTTGTACAGTACCTAATATTGATGTCGGTAGCAGAATTAAAGACATATGCTTGTCTGTGTTGCATTATTATTATTATTATTATTATTTTATACCACTAAGGTGGCAATCAAGCATACGGCCTGCCTGATGTTAAACAGTCACCGTAGCCTATGGACATTTGCAACACCAGGGGCGTCACTCATGCGTTGCCGACCCTCTAAAAACCTCTTCACGCATTTCTTGAAGAACTCCATGCTGTAGTCCCTTGGAAAAACCTCGGCTGGGAGCTCATTCCACAGCTTGAGTGTTCTCGGAAGAAAACTTCTCTGGAACCGCACAGTACGCGACCATTGCGGTTCAAGCGTGTGAGGGTGAACTCCCCGCCGTCGGCGAGCGGTGCGGTTATAAAAAGTAGCTGTCGGCATCATTTCGAACAACTCTTCAGAACACAACCCGTTGTACAATCGGTAGAACACACAAAGGGAGGCAAAGTCTCTCCTTAAACTTAAGGGTTCAATACCGTGTGTAAGCTTAGGATTGTCGACAATTCTCACAGCTCGTCTCTGAATCGAATCACACGGTCCAAGCTGGTATCCAGGTGCTCCCGCCCAAAGGAGACTGCAGTACTCCAAGTGCGGTCTGACTTGAGACTTATATAATATAAGTCTTTGCCCCGCACTGTAGGTACTGCTTAGCCCTGTTGAGCACACCAAGTTTTTTGGACGTCAGCTTGACCTTCTCCTCCAGGTGATTTCGATATTGCACATCACTGGAGATCTCAACGCCAAGCATCCTAATACTTTTGGTGACGGTAAGAGGTGTGTTCTGGAATTTAGGAACCACAGCAAATGGAGTTTTCTTAGCGGTGAACGTGAAAACGTGTGTCTTCTTGGGGTTGAATTCGACCAAGTTAAGCCGCCCCCAGTCGGATACATATTTTAGCCAGAGTACCATCCATTTCAGACACAAGTTTGTCGCGGCTTTCCTACACAAGGGAACGAGGGATGTTTGCACGGCCTGTATAATAAGTGTCCCCGGTGCTGTCGTCCGCATAACAATGAATGCCATCAATTGACAACATATCATTGATATGCAGCAGAAACAGCGTCGGAGACAGTACACAACCCTGAGGAACGCCGTCATTGATATCCATACTATCGGAGCATCCACCGTCAACCAGATATCTTTTGTCAGTTATATATTCATCAATTCTATAACACGCCATTTTACTTAGTGAGTATTTTCGATGTGCATTTAAAGACATTGTCAGGAAAGGACAGAACAGGTTTCTCGCAATTTATTGTAGAATTGGAAACAATTTACAATAAAAGACATACCAGTCCTAGCCAGTCTGTGCCCGCATACACAACTTATTTCTGCTTCTAAGATTTTCACTGAAGTTTGTAAACAACTTTGTATATTTGCGAGCGTACTATATTACGTTTTTATACATATACAACAGAGTAAGGCTAAGATGTTTTTATAGTTATAGATACGTCGTACACGCTCTAGAATGGCAATACAAAAGTAAGGTAATTGCCCAACTCGCATTCAGTTGGCCACGCTCTCGCATCGCGGCTGTACGTACTTGGGCACAAAGCATAAATGGTCTTAAGATATATATTTATCTCTTCCTAACGACAGGTATGCCCTATCATTTGTCTCTTTGTTAGAGCAAAGTGTCATAATACGAAAATAATTGTACGTAGATATAGTACTAGTTGCGCCATTTTAGAATACAATAATGTTGGTGTATACCGTGTCTACCTTTTGATACATCGCTGCTGTAAGGTCATCTATTTCTTTGAACAGTTGGGCCGAGTGAGTCTCCCGATCTACGCTTCAATCTTTTTACATCCCTCCTTTTTAGTCTGGTATTTAAAAACGATTCTACGTCAATTAATGTTCAAGTGTCGTAAACGTTCCGTTAGATCTTATCAAATGAGATCGTGAAATAAATCCGTGTTCTCAGATTTATATACGAGCACATAAAGGTATAATAACTGGCTCGGCGGTGAGCAAAATCGCACTCTTACAAATTATATTTTGAAAGATGTTCGAAGACAAAATACAAAGAAAGTTCTGGTTTTCCATTTGTGTTGTGGAAGTCTGAATGGAGTCACTCATATGTAAAAAATCAGTATCTTCGCCGAATCCTTTGTGTTGAGGTAGCGGACATCGGTAATGATATGATTTAGAAATGGAATAGCGCGAGGAAGAAGAATATACATACAGATGAATGGTTTCCTCGCACGTGCCGACGTTAACATTCATGTCGTAGTCGACTTCTTGTCGGTTGTTCTAATAAATGAAGTAAAATAAATAAAATGGTTTATTTTTTTTCTCAGATGCACGCCATCCAGATGCTGCAGTCTCTCGCTCTGCAACAAGATGAAGGAACGCTTTGCGATGTGCTGTTACAAGTATGTACGACAACGGGCAGCGGACGACGGACACGTTACAGACATACAGAGCCGTCCGTTTGATTGAGACGAGAGATGTACGAGTGAGTGTTATTTTCAGGCGCAGGTGGAAGGCGCGGCGGCAGGGAGTGAGGCGCGGGGTGTGCGGGCGCACCGCGCGGTGCTGGCGGCCGCCTCGCCATACTTCATGGCCATGTTTACCAAGTTCTCCGAGCGCGAACAGTCCGTCGTTACAATAAAGGTCAGTCGCGGAGTGAATGGCTCACAGTCACCGCGACACAGTTTGTCGTGTAATATCTATCTATACGTATCACGGGGTAGACAGAGAGGATCGAGCGAGGGTTTAAGGCTACGTTTCGGCCGTGACTTAGGACTAATGGCGCGTCTCTTTGTTGTGGATATATGTAGAGAGAGGATCGTGTCTGGTGTATCGAAGAGCCAGTTTCTGTACATTTGTTATGTTACAATGGACCGTACAAATACTCGTCTACGAATAAATGTCTATGTTTTCAGTGAGTGCTGAACATAGACAACAACTATCGAGTTATGTAAACAATATATTCAACCGTGACTTGTTCACGTGTGTGGTAAGGTGTGTTGTAGTGATGGGGGCTCACCGGCCATATAGTAAGGCTGTGCAACGGCCGTACGTTTCTTAGACCATTTGTCAGATCATCTGGCGGAAGTTCATTAATAATAGTTATGTTACGTACTACTCAGTATGTTCTATGTAATGATACTCGTTCAAAGCTAAACGCAAAGTACATAGAGTAGCAGTAATCTTTTAAATTATGGGTAAATTGGACAAGACCTAAATATGTTCGCATTTTGTGACAAAGATTAGTGTTGTGGGATCAGAACCAGATCCAAGGATGGCGGGAAACTTCAACAAATGAATTTCTACCTGTCCGTAAGAAAGCCTACTGTACTGTACTGTTCGACGGTGAGTACAACGCGCTGCTTTTATAATTACAGCCACGCTAGTCGTATTCATTCAATCATTCATATTTTTTTACATTTTCACAATTATTTTACAAATTGTAGTCGTATGCTTTAGGAACACGTTTCTTACCATCGCAAAGAGCATAGCAACTTTTTGTGTCATGACCTTTAGTGAAGTTCAGTTCCGAAGTCACCTGGAGGTGGAGGTCCTGGCGCCCAAGTAATTTGGTGTACTTAATGAATGGAGCGAAAGAGTACTTCCGCGACGAAGACGTTTCTATACAAATCTCAATTCAGACCGAGTACTGTAGATGTTACTTTATTTCTACGAAAAATACACTCTATAGAACTATACTCTATGGTTGCCGCCTTTTTCTATGTCATCTAATTAGTACTAACGTAACTCAACTGTCAAATAAATTAATTGTACTTGACCTTTTCCCGGACTTCTTCCCGCGCTTTGACGAGTGACATTGTTGTTATCACGGAATAGAAAAAACAAGTGGAAGTGCTAAGTAGCGAAGCTAGTGTTGCTTTGATTCGAATAGAAATTTTTCGATAAATAATATATCGAAAAATAATAATTTGTTTTATAAATAATTTTACAATAACTTTTAAAGGAACCGCGAATTGTATTAATTGAATATAATTTAAAATTTTCACCGTTGTTTACATCACTATTATAATTACGGGTCTTAATGCGATTTATTTTTATATTTTCCCGATATTTCGGCGACGTATTTATAATAGTCATATAATTTATTGATTCAGTAATACGAACATCTCTGTTTTACTCTAAGATAACTTTACCCTTTCGTGCGAACAAACTGGTGATGTCAGATTCCTACTGACTAAAACACCCCCTGGGACTGCCTTTAGCCGGGGAGACGTCAAAGGCTTCATCTGAAATCGATCACCCCAGGGAACGGGGTGACGCAATATTCCCAATGTCTTAATTTGTCGAATAAGTACTAAGGTATCTATCGATATCGATAATGTAATTCGATGTACCCTACTGAATACTGCACTGGTCGAGTAGCAGTAGAAATGGGGCATAAGACGCAAATGTTAAACTTATGACTAACGTGAATTAAGTTTATATTTGATTCCATGGATAACACCGCCATCTATCGTCGAGTAAGAGTATTTGCTCGATAATCAAACCCAGTCTGAATTGAGATTGCAAAACATCGTAATTACATTCTGGACTCTAGCAAAATATACTCTATTCGACAATGTGAAGGTATATTTTCAAATGTAGCATTTGTTGATTTCAGCTACTTTTGACTAAAACAAAACGACCAATCATAGCTGCTATTGTTTATTTGTTGTGCAATGTAGGATAATCGGTTTATTAGTGTGAGTTTGGCGACGGTCAACGGTTTCTGTACCAACGTTGTCACTTAGCACTTCCACTTGTTTTCTCTATTCCGTGGTTGTTATACTTGAAATTTTTACAATTCAGTATAAAATTAGTTTTATGTGACAATTTCGATAGTATTTTGTAACATAAGTGCTAGCGAAATTATACAGTAATGAAAAAACTCAAATATAAAACACGTTTATGCAGTTTTTGGAAAACGTGAATAAGTTCATCAAGAAAACCTTGTAAAAATCGTTATCATTTTAGGGATGGTATTTAAACTGGATTGATTGGGTCGAGGTACCCTTCCCAAGTATATTTTCAGCACAGTTCCTGAAGCTGGAGTATAGAATTAAGATTTTCAAATGGTTCTAAACTGAAAACTTGGCTGTCTGGGCTAGATCCCTTTTCCTTTCCCCTCGGGGATAAAATAACCAAAAAAAAAAAAATTTACTTTATACCGCGCTTTTGACGAGTTTCTTCCCGCGCTTTTGACGAGTGACATTGTTGTTTTACTTGAAATTTTTACAATTCAGTATAAAATTAGTTTAATGTGACAATTTCGATAGTATTTTGCAACATAAGTGCTAGTGAAATTATACAGTAATGAAAAAACTCAAATATAACACGTTTATGCACTTTTTGGAAGACGTGAATAAGTTCATCAAGAAAACCTTGTAAAAATCACTAGCGTTTTACGGGTGGTATTTAAATTGGGTTGATTGGGTACCCTTCCCAAGTATTTTTTCAGCACAGTTCCTGAAGCTGGAACATAGAATTAAGATTTTTAAATGCTTCTAAACTGATGAATTGGCTGTATGGGCTAGATCCCTTCGCCTTTCCCCTCGGGGATAAAAAGACCAAAAAAAAAGCTTTCGACGAGTGACATTGTTGTTATACTAGATTTTTTTACAATTCAGTATAAAATTAGTTTTATGTGACAGTTTCGATAGTATTTTGTAACATAAGTGCTAGTGAAATTATACAGTGATGAAAAGACTCAAATATAACACTTTTATGCACTTTTTGGAAGGCGTGAACGCGTGAATAAGTCCATCCAGAAAACCTTGTAAAATCACTATCGTTTTAGGGATGGTATTTAAACTGGGTTGATTAGGTCGAGGTACTCTTCCCAAGTATTTTTTCAGCACAGTTTCTGAAGCTGGAACATAGAATTAAGATTTTCAAATGGTTCTAAACTGATGACGTAGCTGTATGGGTTAGAACCCTTTGCCTTTCCCCACGGGGATAAAAAGATCCAAAAAAAATGGTTCTAAACTGAAGACTTTGACACTGGCATAACATAAAGTAGCAACACTATTGACAAAAAAAAAATCTACTTTTATCTCGTATTTTATATTTTCATCTCAAGTTTCCGTAGTGAGACTAATCTAATTACAAACATCCATTTCTGGTCCCCCGAACTAGATAATAACGTAGTAAATACATAATAGTAAGTGTTTTGTGTGAATTCATAGAAAGCCGGAAAGTGAGGTTAAGATTGTGTTGCTGGTATTTTATGTAAGTACACTATATTTTACTCTTTAAATATGGAAAATCTGGAAATTTCTCAAATGAGTATATGAACAGCTAAGTAAATTAATCAGTAACTTTTAAAAGGCTGGAGAAGTCAGGCTTACTGAAGGCTATATTAAGACCAGGTCTGACATGGCTGAAAAGTGCTTCGATACGTTTGAGAATCAGCGCACCACATTACTAACGGCAAAAGAAAGCTACAAAGATAATTCATACCTACTTTCAAAATGATACATTTGATAGATTTTTTGAGAAATATTTTGACTTAAAAACTACAATAACTGAAAGGTTATGTGATTTCCAAAAAGGATTCAAATTGTCATCAAGGTGAAGAAACCATCTATAAATTTACAAACTTTCTCCAGTGATTATAGAGAGTGGGTTTCTTTTCAGGATATTTATAAATCACTGGTGCATAATAAATAATTCAACATTAAATTAAGTTAATAAATGTCAATATTTAAAGTCTAGTCTGCGAGGAGAAGCAGAAAATTTGGTGAAGCAAATACAAATATCCGATGACACATGATATAATCGGGGAAATGTTGGATAAGAGATATGACAACAAAAGGTGTATAGTGAATGGTTATATTAGTAAGTTTCTAAATTACAAGCGAATTACAGTAGAAACTGCAAAAAACATCCCTGAACTATTGGAGATTACAACTGAGTTCCTTGCTAGCTTAAAAAGCTTAGGTCTACCTACTGAGCATTGGGATGATATAGTAGTGTACATTGTTATACAAAAATTAGATTCAGAATCACATAAATTATTTGAACAAAGAATAGAAACAAATGATCATCTTCATACATGGAAAGAACTTTCAACTTTTTTAGAATATTGATTCCGAACATTAGAAGCTGTTAAAACCCATGTTCCTACACATTTAAAACAAATACATTCAACCAAAAGTTTTGCAACTGAAGTTAGACCACAACATAATAATAATATAAAATGTGCTTATTGTAAAGAGGCTCACTATATATATATATATACATCTGCAAAGAGCAAATTGGATATCAGTAAAAGAAAGGATTTTGTTCAAGGTAACCAAATGTGCTTCAATTGCCTAAGAAAGGGCCACGATGTCAAAACTTGTTTACAGTCCACTAGTTGTAGAAAATGTGGCCGCCGCCATCGTTCACTCTTACATGGTTACATTGTACCTACTTCAGATAATGAGAAACAACCTGAATCTGTCACCACACTCGGTACCACTACAGAAACTCATCAAGTCATTTGAGCAACTGCTTTAGTCGATGTACAGTCACAGAGAGATGAGAGTACACACAGTCTTCGCACACTCTTAGACCAGGGCTCACAAGCCAGCCTTATCACCGAATCTGCATGACAATTTTTGGGTTTTAAGAGATCACACATTCAAGGCACTGTACTGGGAGGTGGGTCTTCGACTTCCACTACGCAAGCCTCATTGGAGTTTTGTTTAAGCTCCAGCCAGAGTCATCCCAAACTTTGTAACAAGAGTAAGAGCATATGTACTGAAATCACTAACTTCATATATACCACAACATGCGCACTGTTGTTTGGCCACAACTACAGAGTTTACAATTAGCTGATCCAACCTTCCAGAAACCTGGGAAAATAGATTTGATATTGGGAGCAGATGTTTTTGCAGATGTTTTAGAGGATGGAATGAAAAGATTAAAAAATAATAACAAAACATTAATTGCACAACAAACTATACCGAGTTGGTTAATATCTGGTAATCATGCCAACACATCTACTGACTGTTCAAATAAACCACATATACATCATGTCAAGATGGATATAGACTCTATGTTTCGTCGCTTCTGGGAGATAGAGGAAGGAACAGGTAAGAGAATTATGACAAAGCCTGAGATGCAATACGAAACACACTGTCAGAAAACACATACAAGGTTAGAGGATGGTTCATACAGAGTCAGATTACCATTCAAAACTGATACCCCTGACCTAGGCGAGTCATTAACTTTAGCACAAAAGAGATTCAGTGCACTAGAAAACAGGTTTAAGAAAAATCCAGAGTTACGGGAAAAATATAATGAGTTCATGAAAGATTATTTAGAACAAGGACACATGGAACCAATAGCAACTACATCTACTAATAAAGTTTGTTATATTCCACATCAAGCTGTTATTAATGAACAACATCCTACAACTAAACTAAGATTCGTCTCCGACAGTTCTGCTAAGACTACTAATGGGAAGTCGCTTAATGATGAGCTGTTGATTGGACCTGCTTTACAAAACGACCTGAGAGATGTTGCACTGACATGGAGAAGACGTTGTTTTGTATTCGTTGGTGATATCCGACAAATGTTTAGAAGAATTAGTTTACATGAAACATATAGAGATTACCTACGAATATTGTGGAGATTTAAAATGGATCAAGAGATACAACACTTTCGCCTAACAACAATATGAACATAAAACAACATATGGCACATCATGTGCACCTTATTTAGCTATAAAACCATTAATCTCTCATTACCCGCGGGCCGCTTTTCCGTCAAGAAATGTATGGGAAAACGTATATAACGAGGTCTGACAGGTTAAAGCAACTAGCTGGAGGTAAAAGAGGGAACTTTAGAGATTATATTATATACATACATTATTACAGGATTTCTTCTGCGATGATTTACTTTCAGGAAGGAATACACTAGAGGAAGTTAAAGAACTTAAACTTCAACTCACAGCTTTATTACATAAAGGTGGATTTACTTTACATAAATGGGCCTCAAATAGTGCTGAGATTGAGGGTGCAGATCAGTCAGCTCATAAAGTACTTGGAATCTGCTGGAATGGATAATCTGATAATTTTCATTTAAAAATAGAGCTTCCCCCTCCTAGTGCCCCTGTAACAAAGAGAACAGTGTTGTGTGACATAGCTAAAATATATGATCCCGCTGGATGGATGGTACCAGTGGTTGTCACTGCCAAAGGTTTCCTGCAAAAACTTTGGATTGACAAATTGGATTGGGATGATCCTTTGCCTGATTCATTACTACAAGACTGGTTGACTTACCAAAATCAGCTGACACACATGCCTACCATTGAACTAAACAGATGATTGAGTATTACAGCAGACACAAACAGAGTTGAACTTCATGGATTCTCTGACGCATCTACCATAGCTTACTCAGCTGTTGTACATGCAAGAGTCGTAACACCTACATCCAGTATGGTTGCCATAATTGAAGCTAAATCAAGAGTGTCTCCGGTCAAGCAAATTAGTTTACCAAGACTAGAACTTTGTGGTTCAGTACTTCGCATAATTGACGACGAAGAGGTCACCAAAAACCTAGAACCTCTTCAACTCCGTAGGTACATAGGCTCTCTAAGCGTTTTTTCCCGCCTTTACCATGGCGAGTGCTCTGAAGAACTGTTTTCCCTTATCCCACCCCCACCCTTCCGTCATAGAACCACACGTGTGGGCTTGCGATGTCATAGTTCCACGGTTGAGAATATCTCTTCGTGTACCGAAAAGTTCGGCAACTCCTATCTTTGTCATACCATTAAAAAGTGGAACGCCTTGCCTGCACATGTGTTCCCTCCTTCCTACAATATGGGATCCTTCAAACGAAGCGTGAAGAAGCATTTTGCGGGTCAGCATGGCAGCGTCAACTGGCAGGATACGGTATGTAGTATGTTGTCAGTTGTAGTTGCGATTTGGGCTCCTCTTTCGCTTACCATCAGGCAAAGAGGGGCCACTATGCTGAACTAATATAAAAAAAAAAAAAAACTAGCAAAGTTGTTACATCGAGTTCAACAAGCTTTATCAGTTCCAATACACGATACTTACGCATGGACAGATGCTACCACAGTATTGGCATGGCTACAAGCTCACCAAGTTACTGGAACACATTTGTGGCTAATAGAGTGACTGAAATTACAAACCTGATAGATACATAGAGATGGCATCATGTAACTTCTAAAGAAAATCCTGCTGATGTTGCATCACGGGGAATATTTCCTGCGGACCTACCTGATTATCAACTGTGGTGTCGCGGGCCATCCTGGCTCTGTGCTCCTGGTTTACTGCCTGTAGACAAGGCAAGCTCCGTGGAACCTACGGACTTAGAGAAGAAAGTGTTAGTGAAAGTGAATACAGTGCATAAACTCAATGAAAGTCACTCTAAAAGTGATCGTAAAAATGTACAGTGTTTACATAATAATAGATATTCTACATTAAATAAACTTGTTGCAGTTACAGCATATATAACAAGATTTTATAATTGTCTTAAACATAAATATATTTATAAAAAGTGCTTACGGTGCCCAAAGTTCCTGACGACTGATGATCTTAGATCTTCATTAACTTGACTTATAAAAATATCACAGAACAATAATTTTGAGAAGGAAATTCATGTATTAAAAAATAATTTGTTTGCAGAAAAACAAAAAATACTAACTAAATTAAGTAATGGTGTAAAAATTATTAAATTAAATCCATTTGTAGACAGCGAAGGCATTTTAAGACATGGGGGCAGAATTTCTAATTCTAACTTACCATTTTGTATGCAACATCTTATTATTTTGGCTTATACTTGTAACCTTTCTTACTTAATTGTCAAGGAATCACATTATAAAACATTACATGGTGGAGTTCAGTTGATGTTAAATCATATTAAATGTAAATTTCATATTATTAAAGTTAAATATATTGTTAAAAGAGTAATTAGAGAATGTATATCATGCTGCAGACATTCTGACAAACCAATATACAATTAATGGGAACCTTACCTAAGGAACGAGTTACTCCTCAAAGACCTTTCAGCATCAGTGGTGTTGATTTAGCAGGACCTGTAACCTTAAAACTACGAGGGTCATTTGAAAAGTTCTTAGCCTAACATACTGTACTAAATTAAAAAAAAAATATAATGGTATAAGAAAAACACTGGTTAACACGTAAAAGGTTTATGATATTCATGCCTACAATTACAACGCTCAACATATTTTACTATAGCAACTAGGTATTAAGGATACAGTATAACTCTACTAATGAACCATTACTTGAATAGCTAATATAATTCAATACAATAACTCCTTTAATTTTATACTTTATTTATTATTAACACAGTACGAGATCAATTAAATAATTAGTGCCTAGTACTGCCGGGACGTCTGTACTAGTCGAGAGCTGAGAATAGAATGCAATTCCCGCCTTAACTTTTTCTGCCGTTGCTTCTGGGCCGCCATATTGCCGCCCCACCATCCGCTGCAACCGGTAGTGACGTAGGCGACAACAATGGTGTGTGGGTCGGATCTCGACCCTGTAAGCTAGGGTTGACTACAAATAAATAAAATTCATAATAAATAACTAATTTTCGGGCGCCATTGTAGTTTCAAACCCTTAATTGCCATTGGATAGACATCGGAGGCATCGAACCTCTAATCTTCAGAGAGGTGAATCAAAATCCTGGATTATTGGACCATCATTTATTATAAATACTATCTCGAAATACATATATGGGTGTTATAATTACCAGTGTATTACAGACTGAAAGACTAGGTTCAATATCTAAGTACTTATTACAGTAAGAAAAGCAAAGTACTAGGTTAGTAACACTGCATTAGATCTAAATATACGTTAGATACAATGATTTCTAGGTCTAACAAGCCTTCGTAATTATAAAGAAGTAACTAATATGTATCTGAACCTGTTTTCATTTCATGTTTCTAAAATAAGTGATTTCCACCCAAATTATAAAACAAAAGTAATGGGCTCAATACAGATGTTTGGTGTTTGCTAAAGTCGTTTGCAAAGAATTGAAAAGAAAGCTAATTATTCTAATATAACCGCTTTGTCGATGCGCGTCCGGGTGGCCAAACTCCTGTTGTAATTTAAAACAACCAAAAAACATACCCGATTCGTAGACTACCATCATTTCGTCATCCGGGGTTCCGTTGTTAAGTCCCGGTAGGTTCTCCAGAAACACGGAGCATCTTGTTCAAAAGACCAACATCGACCATGCGGCCTCCATACCAAAAGTCTGAACCTCTCAAATGCGTGGACTAAAGCATTTTGAAAGCCATGCCAAACGAGGTATAAGAGATTTATTTATATCTGTTACTGCAACAGATATAAATAAATCTCTTGAATCTCTTGAATCTCAGAAAGTGCGAGTTCCCAGGCCGGAAGGATAGAGCGGCGAAACACCATAAACAAAATCATTGCCATATCATTCGTATGGTAATAACATAGACGTAATAAAAAATACAGACGGAATCTCGCTGAGAAACAAATGAAGCACCACAATGGGGCATGTAACTATGTGTGAGTGTCAAGTGGGTTGCCAGATGGAAGAAAATTTCCCATTTCATTAACTAAAAAGAAATAAAAAATTATATGATTCGTTACTGTCTTTGAAACTCGAATTTTATGGACCGTTGATTTGTAACTTGTGTTGTTTAAAATAAGTATTGATGAAAATAAATTAAACACATGAAATTTAACATTACATATTCATTTTATTATGTAGGACAAACAGATGCATACTTGTTTGAAATAAAAAATGCCCAAACAAATACACCAACTTTAATGACCAGACGAGGCTCTGGCGAAAGAGAGGTAGGGCACGTTAGCCTGACTGGGGAAGTGCCTCCACCTCACAGAAGACGGCAGCCACTCCTCACACTCCTCAAAATGTATACTTCATATTACATTGGAGATTGAATCAAGCCGCTTTCTTTTCTGGACTCTCTTATGATTTGTACCCAATCATTCTTCCATGCGTCGTTTGACGATGGAAATCTAAAAAATATTAAAGGTATGAATAATAGTTGTTCAGTAAAAGAATCATAGGATGTAAGTTTATATGTCTGTTTAAACACAATTATGTATCTGAATTAAGTAAGAATTACAAGAGAACAAAAGAAAAATGATCTCCCACACATTTACGCTAATTTGGAATTGTGAGTTATGGCAACACCGGTCGATTTATTGTTTTCAAAAATTAATTTAAGTGAAAACGATTAGTTAATCAGAAAAATTACTTGCTTACCTATGAAAAGTAATCCCTTGGCTTTTTTTTAATTGTACCACTATGGTTCCGACTTCCGACTGCTCTTCACTACGCACGACGGCATTATTATTATTTTTCGACGAGGTTATCACGCGGCGAGGTGTCGGTGCGCCATGGCGGGCGGTAGACTTACTATGGTGTGAATGTGTGCGTGTCGGCTCGTACGTATAGCGACTGACTTACTATGGAGGTGCTTCAGTGTTTAATTCGGGAGGCGGTGTCGGCTTTTTTTATTACGTCTATGGGTAAGAAAAGGAAAAAAAATATCGACTATCATAATAATCGAATAAAATTACGAAACAAATGAATATTTCCGCATAGGAAATTAATGTTTTTTTTTTAATAAACATAAAACCCAATAAAATTATTAATTGACTTTTCACGGCCATGTCGAACTATTAACAAAATTCCGAACACTAAACTCCATGTCATACATCCAACCTATAAGTGACAGGAGCTGTCAAAACTCTATTTTGAATTGACAGCCAGATGTTTACCAATATGTTTTGTTAGGCTAATTTACGAAAGGAAAGAATTCAATACACATTAGTTTGTTTTTAATGAGAATGAACTTTAATAAATAGGTTTGTGCATGTGACGTCGAATATAACGTCACAATACTTAATGAAACCACACGATTTTGAGTGTATTTTTATTTTTCAACATACTCTCCTCCAAGCTCAACACTTTTTCCATCGACCCGGTAAGGCTTTGATACCCGTTTTAAAAAAAATCTTCGTCTAACTCCTCAAAATAAGCGTCCACGGCGGCTATGACCTCTTCATTTGTAAAAAAATGTTTACCACCTAAAAATTTATTCAGCTTTGGGAACAGATAAAAGTCGGACGGTGCTAAATCCGGTGAATATGGGGGATGAGGTAACAATTCGAAGCCACATTGATGGATTTCTGCCATGGATTGCACAGAGGTGTGAACGCGCGCGGTGTCCTGATGAAACAAGACTTTTCTTCTCAATAAACCTGGACGTTTTTCTTTGATTTCTTCTCTCAAACGACGCAACAGGTTGCAATAGTAATCGGAGTTTATTGTTTCACCCTTTTTTAAATAATCCACGAGAATTATACCCTTTGCATCCCAAAAAACGGATGCCATGACTTTGCCCGCCGATAAAACCACCTTTGCCTTCTTTGGGGTGGGCGATCCTGCTCTTTTCCTTTGTTTCGACTGTTCTTTTGTCTCGGGTGTATTGTGGTGAACCCAGGTTTCATCCATGGTTATAAATCTTTCAACAAATTTCATTGGGTCAGCTTCATATAACTCTAAACAGTCGCGAGAAGTTGTGAGTCGGTTGCGTTTTTGTTCCACTGAAAGCAGTCGCGGTACCCACCGCGCAGACACCTTAGAGAATCCAAGTTCAGTAGTAATTATATGATGTGTTCGCTCAGATGAGATGCCTACAGTCTTAGCTATCTCCTCGATAGTCAATCTTGGATCAGATAAAATTAAATCACAGATTTTTTCTTTGTTTTGATCAGTGGAAGCAGTCGAAGGCCGGCCACTACGGGGCTCATCTTGTATGGTCTCACGACCACGTTTAAACTCTGCCACCCAGTTTTTAACAGTCGCATACGAAGGAGCGGACTCACCCAAAGTAGCAGACATGTCTTCATGTATAGCTTTTGGAGTTAAACCTTTCAAATTCAGGTATTTTATCACTGCACGATGTTCAATTTTATCCATTTTCAAAAATAGCTCTGACTTGACTTACGGTATCACGTGTAAACAAATAATGAGTTACTGTGAATAAACTAAACTCTGCATACTTGTTGCTAAATAATGTAACTACAAAATGAGGGTAGTTATAAAAAAAACCAATGACTTTAACCATGTTAGGCTAAGAACTTTTCTAATGACCCTCATAATTAGTGACCGTGTTTCAAACCGAACTCAAAAGGCATATATTGTTTTGTTCATCTGCACTGCTGTAAAAGCTGTACACCTACAATTAATTACTAGTTTAAGCACAGAGGCATTTTTGGCATCGTTTAAATGTTTTACCTCTCGCAGAGGCCATTGTTATAAACTGATGTGATTGCGGTACTCATTTTGTTGCTGCAAGTAAACAAATTAAGCTAGACAACATGAATTTTATAAAAGAATTACCTGATGAGTTATGTTCTCTGCTTGCTCAGAATGGCACTGAGTGGCAGTTTAACCCCTCTAGTGCCCCGCACATGGGAGGTATATGGGAGGCTAATATTACGCAAACCAAAAGGCATCTATACCGTGTCTTGAATGATACTAAACTTACATTTTTGAAGAATATTATACTTGGTTATGTCAGATAGTCATGTTTGAATTCTCGTCCGTTGATACCAAGTAATGACGAAATTGCTACTGCTCTTACACCTCTTACATCTTGTTATTGTGAACCACCAACTGTTATATCAGAACGTAATTTGTGACGAGTTAAAGTTCCTTATTTGCATCGTTGGCTCTATTTACAACAAAAATTGCAATATTTCTGGAACCAGTGGAGTCAAGAATATTTACTCAATTTGCAAACTTACAACACAATAACCACAATGGATGAGAGTTAAGGATGATATAAAGAGAGGAGATATTGTTATTATGAAGGATGAGAGATGGCCTCCTGCGCAGTGTCTGTCAGGTAGAGTTTTATCAACCCACCCGGGGGCCGATGGGTTAACGAGAATTGTGGATGTTAAATGGAAAGATGTTGGCTTAGAGAGACCTGTCCACAAGCTTTGTGTTTTGCCAGTTTCACAGTTTAACATAGTGAATAATTTTATTTAGTTTTAAAGGCCTTGACGTCCTTTGGGGGGCGATATGTTACTTTGTGTAGTTCTCATGTTATCATGTAAAGGGGGGGGATTATGTTCCTTTAGTTTTACGAAAAATATACTCTATGGTTGCCGCCTTTTTCTATGTCACGTAGCTAGTTAGTACTAACGTGACTCAACTGTCAAATAAATTAATTGTACTTTTATCTCGTTTTATAATTTCATCTCAAGTTTTCGTAGTGAGTCTAATCTAATTACAAACATCCAGTAGAGATCTATGTATTGAAGCACCTGAACACCAGCAGCCTTGTGATTCAGTGCAAACATGAACCGTTTGCCGTCGCCTGGGATTTCATTCTCACGTGCTGAAACGGCGATGGTCGCGTACTGTGCTGTGAAGTTTTCTCCCGAGAACACTTAACTTGTGGAATCAGCTCCATGCTGAAGTTTTCTCTAGAGTTCTTCGAAGAGGTTTGGAGAGGAGTTTACAGAGTTTATAATGCACAAGTAGCACTCTCGCTAGTACAAGAGTCATAGGCTACTGTACTGAAGGTACTATTGTCAAAACCGATAACATTTTCCACTTCGCAGGTCTACGCATTGTGCAGAGTGCTATCAGTGCGAAAATTACTTACTATGCACCTTATACTGCGTAAGCAGTCTAGGCTAACTTTCAATCCTAATTTATTTATTAATAAACGTAGGACACATACAGTTTGTGAAATAATTCCGTGTAGACTTAGACTTGCTGAGCGTCAGTCCTACTTCTTGGGTTCTTATATCTACAACAAGGTCAACAAAACACTCGACATATAACGTCATGCTCCCCAGAAACCCCATCATCTCTTTTGCTGTTTATAAAGTCATATCACAATTGTACGCAATGTGTACCGAAATAGTACATACTTACTTAAAAAAATAAGTACCTTAACAGGTTAACAGGTACAGCCAACTGAATTATGGCTTGCTGTAGAGCATCTCCCCAGCAACCCCAAGTAACATTCAAAGAAATTTTACGTAGACACTTACTATTAGGCAAACAAGTGGTTAAAAAAAATTGTACTGATATTTTTACCACTAAATGTGCTAGCTATGGCTACTTAAAATATTTTAAAATCTCGATTATTAGCTCCTGAGCAAAATAAATACCAAAGATATTTTAAGCTCTTGTACAACGCAAAACAAAAAAAGAACAAATAGAATACATTTCCAAAAAGTGCATAACTTGTGACAACATAATAGAAAGATACCAATTTGCCGTTGAATATTTTATACTTGGTGAAGGACCAACCCACACCCGGGTGTGCATTGGTCATTCCTCCGTGAGGGGCACCCTCCGGAAAACGGGAGGGAGGAGGTGAAATCTTTCAAAGATACCATTTCGTGCGAACGAACTGATTATGTCGGATTTCCACCGACTAAAACACCCCCTGGGACTGCCTCTAGCCGGGAAGGCTACAAAGGCTTCATCTGAAGCGATCACCCCAGGGGAACGGGGTGACACAAAATTGTATGGCCCATATTTATACCCCCGCTGTGGGAGCGAGAGGTACATTTGTGGGAAAGAGATAGCAATAGCCAAAATCGCCCAGACCTAGAGGCAATACCTGATCGTGCTTGCTTTATTTGTGTCAAAAATGTTTGTAAGTTGTTCTATCATTTCATACATTTGACCCCTTTTCATATAAAACCATAAAACTTTTGCTAAAGTTATTGTCAAACCTATGGGTCAGTGAAGTTTTTACATGGTATAAATGTTTTCATTTGTAGGGGTTACACACACATAGGTATAATGTAGAGTCAGTATTAATGTCCCGAACCTAATGACATCGGAAGCAGTCGGCTGTCGGGAACTAGCGCGATCGAATGTATACTGTAATTGCGTAATAAATATACGAACAGTTAATACTTGTTTTATGTAGACACCCATCTGGACAACCCATCTTAAAGTGGTGACCCGACAAAGTGAAAAGTGCAACCTTGGACTAAAATCGTCTAAATTAATTGTGTTTTTGGACTAAATATTTTTTGAACAATATGTTTGGTACACCGGCGTCAAATCCAGTGCATGGGCCTCCTCCGCCGGCACCGATTGCCGCACCACCATCGATCGCACACTCACCTGCAGAGGAGTTAGCAGCCATTACCCTGACTTCGAAGATACCAGATTTCTGGACGGATCAGCCCAGAATATGGTTTATCCGAACCGAAGCCATGCTAGCACCACAAAAGCTTTCGGATGAGTCAAGATACGACATAGTGGTTTCTAAATTAAGTAAAGAAGCCATACAACAAGTCACTGATATTTTGACGCAGCCGCCAGCCACAAAGAAATTTGATACGCTCAAAGCGCGCTTACTACAAATATACGAAGAGTCTCAGAACCGGCAGCTGCAAAAACTTATCAGTGAAATGGAGCTTGGCGATCAAAAGCCGTCTCAACTCTTACGGCGCATGAGGGAGCTCGCCAAGGATAAAATACCAGATGACACGCTCAGGATTTTGTGGCAAGGTCACCTGCCGAGCGCGATACGGGCAGTTTTAGCAGTGTCAGATACTAAAACGCTTGACAACCTTGCAACTATTGCCGACAACGTTTTTGAGACAACGCGTATCACGCACCATGTCAACGAGGTCTCGCACAGACAACCCTCTATCTCGACCAGGGACACCGAGCTTATTATGGCAGAGATTGCGAAATTGACGATGAAGGTCGACGAGATGGAACGATCACGACCACGATTCCAGAAACGATGGCAAGGCAACAATCGCTCTCGTTCCGCGTCACGAAACCGCGGACGTGGCAGATCTGCGCAGCGAAGGACACCGGAAAGCCCAGACTGGCTTTGTTTCTACCATCATCGTTTCCGCAACCGGGCCAGGAAGTGCGTAGAACCGTGCACGTGGAAGGCTCACCCGGAAAACTAATTCAGGTGCAGCCAGCGGCGGATATCTGTGCCATATCTCCTAGCAACCGCCTTAAAATCATGGACATGAACAGCGGCTTAAACTTTTTGGTGGATACTGGTGCAAACGTCTCGGTTTTACCCGTCAACCGAAAAAGTAGTGTTCGCGAGTGCTCCGATTACAAACTTTTTGCTGCCAATGGATCGGAAATTAAAACATACGGTCAGAAATCTTTAGTTTTAAATTTTAAATTACGCAGACCTTATCGATGGGATTTCATTATCGCCGACGTCAAACAACCTATATTGGGCGCTGATTTTTTGAGTCATCACAAACTTCTTGTTGACGTTAGCTCACGAAAACTCATCGACCAGGTAACTGATTTAAATGTTCTCGCAACAGTAACATGTAATTATGAACCTTCAGTACTATCAGTTAGCATTGACCATCCTTATCACGAATTATTGTCTAAATTTCCGAGCATTACGAAACCAATGTCTTTCACGGAAAGCCCGCTAAGCCCTGTACAGCACTGTATAGAGACTACCGGACCTCCGGTATACGCGAGAGCTAGACCTTTACCACCTGATAGGTATAAACGCGTAAAAGAGGAATTTCTAAAAATGCAGGATTTGGGTATCTGTCGACCTTCGAAAAGTGCATGGGCCAGTCCGCTTCACGTGGTCATAAAGAACAATGGCGAAATTAGGCCATGCGGCGATTACCGCCGACTAAACGCGATAACGAAACCCGATAGATACCCAATTCCGCGCTTACAGGATTTTACCTATATTATGGCCGGAAAGAAAATATTTTCAAAAATTGACATCAACAGAGCTTATCATTTTATAGAGACCGCGAAAGATGATATTGAGAAAACCGCAATAATAACGCCATTTGGCTTATTTGAGTTCCCGCGCATGATATTTGGTCTACGTAATGCTGCCCAAAGTTTTCAGAGATTTATGGACAGTGTCTTCCAAGGGCTAGATTTTGTTTTTAATTATATTGATGATGCCTTAATAGCCAGTGAAAATGAAGAAATGCACGCTAAACACTTAAACATAATTTTTCAAAGATTGCAAATGTTTGGCATAACTATAAATCTTTCAAAATGTGCTTTCGGTCAAACTAGTCTAGAATATTTAGGTTACAGAGTGTCAGCCGAGGGCATTTGCCCATTAGAACAAAAGGTTAAGGCCATCATCGATTACCCAAAGCCAGAGACTGTCGAGGACTTACGCCGTTTTACAGGTATGATTAATTTTTACCGTGCTCATTTGCCCAACGCAGCGTCGTATCAGTCCGTATTCAATAAATACCTCGGAAGCGCAAAAAAGAAGGATAGGAGTAAAATTCAATGGTCGGAAGACGCGAGTAAAGCCTTTGAACAATGTAAGGCAGGCCTTAAAATGGCCGCTACATTAGCTCACCCGCGGACTGATGCGACCTTGTCGTTGATGACAGATGCTTCCAATTTTTGTGTAGGAGCAGTCTTGCAGCAAGAAGTTAATGGTACTTTGGAACCCTTAGGTTATTTTTCAAAAAAGTTAAGCATAGCTCAGCAAAAATATTCTACGTACGATCGTGAGTTATTGGCCATATATATGGCAATAAAACCTAGTATACCTATACCTATACCTAGTATACTAAATAAATATAGTTTAATGTAATAGGTAATATATTATTAACAGTAGAATTTAACCATTTTATGTTTGTGAATTTTTATCTTTAATTAAGTAAATTCTTACAAAATTGCGAATTTGATTAATTATTAATTAAAACTATCTAAGTTCATCAGTTTAAAGACATTAGAATCTAAAGTTTATACAATAATTAAAACTACACCTATCTATATTACACCTATAATAAATAATTGAAACACTAGATGTTTATAAAATAACTTATCTACTTGCAATGTAATATCAATCATGTTTATATTTAGGTGTGTGTGAATAAGCAGCGATTGCAACCGTACGGCGTTCGATGTCAGCATTGTTGGAGTTTGTTTGTATTGTCGTGGTAAAATAATTTTGCTAAAGGATGTGTCACATTTTTTTATTAATAATATGTTTTTCCAAAAAGGGGAGGAATATTGTAGAGGTTACACACACATAGGTATAATGTAGAGTCAGTATTAATGTCCCGAACCTAATGACATCGGAAGCAGTCGGCTGTCGGGAACTAGCGCGATCGAATGTATACTGTAATTGCGTAATAAATATACGAACAGTTAATACTTGTTTTATGTAGACACCCATCTGGACAACCCATCTTAAACATTATAAACTTAAAATTACGTTAATAGGTACATCTATTCACTATTGAGCTGTTGCAGCCAGTAATCAGACGTTCTAACTTTATTATATACCTGGCTTGCAACAGCTCGTACCTATACTAAAACATGTAAAACTTATCTCTAACAAAGTATGTATGTAAACTGTGTAAACCTATTCTATTCATTACATAAAACAACTAATACAAACAACTATAACTATTTAAAGATGTGCCTTATTATACTACGCGCGACGGTTATCTATTTATTTACAATTAGTTGTCGCGAACAATTATACATATTTTTGGTTTACTTATTATTTGTTTACAAACAAAGAAATGTCAGTACATACCGCACATATCAAATAAACACTCTCGGACTTGCCTAAATCAGTCCTGTCCCCCACATGTCCCCTTCACACGTACAAGTACACTCGCATCAGTCGCACCTTCACGTACTCTCACGCACCTACAATACCGACTCATATATACACTCCATACACACGTACACACGCCAACACATACACACACACAAACTCTTGGAAACACACACACTCATACATACTTACATAAATTGCAACTGTCATTGTGTATTACGTCACTAATATTAGTTTTATCATATGATAAGTACTCTTCTTTGTAATTTCTTGTGTTTAGAATTACCTGCAACATGTTACCTCGGAGACGGGCGCAAACGGCTGCAACACAGTTTAATACTATCGCAGTCGTTCATAATTCTAATTCTAACTGTGCCGATAAACATCAGCTGTTTGCCACCTTAGTGGTATAAAAAGTTACACCCAAAGCAAGTATTATTCGGATCTATTCGTCCGGCTCCCGCCTGACGTAACACATGTTCCGCAGCAGCTTTATGTTTACTTTTTATTGATATATTATTATTAATTTGTATGAAGCGACGTCGGCCCCGTACTCCATCGCGCCGTCCGATGTTCCAGGGCGTGGAGCCGGCGGCGCTGCGGGCGATCGCCGCGTACATCTACCGGCCGGAGTCGCTCGAGGTGACGGCGGCCAACGCGGAGGCGCTGATGTCGGCGGCCTCGCTGCTGGCCGTGGACGGCGTGCGGGACGAGGTCAGTGTGTTCCTGGAGCGCACGCTGGCCGTCGACAACGCGCTCGGCATCTTCGCCTTAGCCGAGCGGTACGCCTGCGACGCGCTGACCGCCGCCGCCACACGCTTCGTGGACTGCCATTACGTCGACGTGCTCAAGGGAGCGGAACTGTTGGAGCTGTCGGCAGACGCGCTGTCTACTCTGGTGGACAGCCTCATGGTGTCCGCCGAGGAGCACGTGTTGGACGCCGTGCTGCAGTGGACGGAGCACCGCCCGCAGGTCTGTGTCACACAACGCCACCTGCGGATCATTTTTGTAAAAGTACCGTCGAGCGGTATTTTTTTTATTTTTTTATTTGGACAATCGAGTATTACTTTAATGTAATGACGTGTGAGCCGTACAGATACAGTCCGCCCTGGACTTGCGGGCTCCATGCCGTGTGGACACTGTGAACCGACTCGCGAGGTTCTAATTGTTATCGAGGAGACCGCAGCACTAAGTTTGCGTCTAACTCGAGATTTAAACAAACGTTTGTACCACATGTCAGTATTGTTCTGCTCCATCGAGCGCACCAGGCGTTCTGGACGGCAGCTAGATCTTCTTCAGGTGACTCTTTGGAACTAAACCTTGCTGTAGATCTCGACACACAGAAGCCCTGGGTTAGTTAATTTGGACTTCTTCGTCGTAATCACTGATCGCGTGTCGAAGCCATTGGAGGTATACATGGAATTAGATCACTAGAACAGGAAAATCTATCAGGACACACTACCACGCCTTTATTAGCTATCCAGAGAGAAGTAGTTGGAGTTACATGTTCCAGGGGTAGAGGTATCGCCGATAGGGTTTCGAAGGTGATACCAAAATTGTACCCGTACCAACACCGGGAAGGAATACCGGTGTGTTTCTAGTTTCTAGATCTGTCCAGAAGTACAGTAGAAGACTATTTTGTCTGTCGCAGGAGTTCGACATGACCACGTCGCCATCTCCTTGGCGATGTAATTAGTTAACTACATAGTGCACTGAGACACAAGCTCTGCTTACTTCAGACGCCAGTCTCCCACAATCTCAATACAATTACTCGCCTGTTGTGCCTACTGTTGTATCTAGTATACATGTGTGAGATTTGTACCGTTGAACTGTACCGTCGGCTCCACCAGTACTCAGCTCACTGGATGTGACAAGTGCTCTGTTACATTTGTGGTGATATAAAACGTCGGCCGATATTCCTGAGTATATTTAACAAAACCGTGCCGTCTGTCTGCATGCACGTCTGTTTGGAAAAATGTTAGGTACTGTTTGGTACGCATTTATTTTTTCGTTAAAATGTTTTCATTCTCGGTACGTCAGTAGTCAGTCGACGCACGAGAAGTAGACGCCTGGTTACTTAAGTAAAATGTAAAACTGATCTTAAATACACATTCGATAAAACGCCTGATTCTCTTTCCTCAAACAAGGTGACGCGGTCCGTCGCACTCGCGGGCTTTGGACCGCTCACTCGTGTACTGAAGTTTGAGACTCAACATCAGTTCATGAAAACAATCTATTTAGACAATTAAGTGGCAACAGTCACTTACAAACTCACCACAGTAAATATAACACGGCTCACGAATATACTTGAACCATACTTACTTGTCTCGTCCACACGGACATCGGTACACTCGCGGGGAACCAGCATTCGGGGTCCGCCGCAGACGACAGCCCGCGGTCGAAGGGCGGCCTGCTGGCTCTCCATGCGAGTTATTATTGTATTTGTTGTGTGTATATACATGAGTATCATTGATCATTATACGAGCGTTAATTTCGGTCGCGTCCTGCGTATATACCTATATATATATAATATATATAGGTATATACGCAGGATATATATATATATATTATATATAAATGTATAATGTATGTTTTTATTACCATAGTGAGTGTACGGTGTATGACCTACATTGACAATACCTCCGCGCTCGCGTTGGCAGCACGTTGCCGACGCGAGCGCGACACTTCGTTACTGCACTTTTATTATAAACATTTGTTTATACCAGTTCACGATCGATCACCAAGACATCGCGTGTGCTCGTACCTACCGATTACCACCTACCATTGTTATATACTTTTACAATACAATACAATACAATACAAATATACATAAAAAAAATAGCAAGATGAAAGTGTAAGGAGAATGTATGTGCATCTAGTAAGTGAGAGACTTGCAAATGCAAGCCTCTCCGACTCGGATGTGGATGATTGTTGGAAAGTTTTGAAAGAAAGTATGGTGGATAGTGTAAAAGAAGCATGTGGATGCGCAAAGAGACGTAAAACAACGAAAGGAGATGCCTGGTGGGATGCGGAGGTTGAATCCTCCGTAGCAAGAAAGAGGAAAGCGTGGTTGGATTATGTATCATCTTTGCCCTTAAATGAAAGTATGACTTCATAGTCATACTCGTGAGAGAAGAAGAAAGAAATGTACCGTCTATGCAAGAATGAAACCAAGGCTTTAGTGAAAGAGAAGCGTGAAATACAAATTATGAATGAGGAAGAGAGGCTGACGAAAAACTTCGAGGCAAATACCAAACTCTTTTGGAGAGAGGTAAAGAAGTCTCGGGGTAGTTCGTCGGCATCCAGTATGAACAAGATTAAGTCTGAGTCTGGTGCTCACTCCACGTTGACGGCGTCCGATGAAGGTATAACTATGGATGAGATTGAATGGTCGATACGACGTTTGAAAAATGGAAAGTCTGCGGGAATTGATATGATCACAGCTGAGATGATCAAACTAGGTGGAACTTACGTCCGGGATGCCTTCTGGTACTTATGCGACCTGTGCTGGAGAACTGGAAGGATCCTAATGGACTGGGGACGCGCAGTCATCGTACCCTTGTATAAAGGCAAGGGATCACGCATGGACTGGACTGCGCCAGCTATAGGGCTATCAGTTTGATCAGCTTAGCAGCAAAAGAATATGGTATGATAATTGAAAGGAGAATGAGGTTGAAATCTAACGAAATGCTGTGTGAGGCACAGGGAGGTTTCCGAAATGGAAGGGGATGTACGGATCAAGTTTTCCCGCTCCGCAATATCGTAGAGAAGCATCTGGCCACAGACGCTTCTCTACGATAGACACACAGAGAAGGCATTTGATAGGGTTGTGCGAAAGGAACTGTGGTGCATATTGCCGAGATATGGGATTGACGGCTCACTGCTCCGTGCTGTGCAGTCCACCTACAAGGATTGCTCAGCATGTGTGCGAATAGATGGCAACATGTCACCCTGGTTTGAAGTCAAAATTGGTGTCAAACAGGGTTGCATGTTGTCGGCTAGGCTGTTTATTCTGCATCTTGATAGTTGTCTACAGAGAATAAGATCGACGAATGTAGGATTACGCATGGGTGACCTAGTGGTGAACTGTCTGCTGTATGCAGATGATGCCGTCCTGTTAGCAGAAACACCATCTGAGCTGCAAACACTAGTCATAATGATGAAAGACGAGACGAATATATGAAAGAAGGCTTACTATTGAATGCGAAGAAAACAAAGATAATGGTATTTGAAAGAGAAGAAATCAGAACCAATGTAAGGATTACGGTAGATAATGAAGTGTTGGAACAAATGGAGTTTGTATATCTTGGATGCGCTTTCAGCAGGGATGGAAGGAACACCGCAGATGTGGAAAGGCGAGTGAGTGCTGGGAATAGTGTGAATGGAGCGTTGGGAAAACTTCTTGGCAGTAAAAACCCGAGCCAGAAGGCGCAGCTGGCTATACACAATGCAGTGTTGGTCCTAACTCTCACTTATGGAAGCCAGAGCTGGGTATGGCAGAGAGAGCATGAAAGTAGGATAAACGCGGTTGAAATGCGAGCGTTGCGCAAACTTTGTGGCGTAAGGCTTGTAGACCGTATTCGTAATGATGAGGTTAGAAGCAGAGTTGGTCTGAAAGAGAGCGTCGGTGTTAAAATAAGAAGAGGCATGCTCCGTTGGTTCGGAAATGTAGAAATAATGCAGGATGAAAGAATGACGAAGCAGATATGCAATGCAAAAGTGAAAGTATGTAGGAGCCGAGGAAGACCAAGACTTACCTACCATGACCTAATTGGGCGTGTTCTATCAGAAGGTGATGTCAGGAGCCCTAGAAACCGGCGAGCGTGCGTGAGAAGAGCAATGAATGTTAAAGAAGCGAGTGAGGTATGTAAGGATCGAGTCGCGTGGCGCTCGGTCCTCTCTGCCTACCGCGTAAGGGATTAGGCGTGAAGTTATAGATAGATTATAGATAGACAATACAATACACTTTATTACACCAAATAAGACAAATATTCATGAAGTAAACATTAAAACACAAAAGGCGGTCTTATCGCCGAGCGATCTCTTCCGGACGACCTCGAGGTAGAGGATACGATAATGTCACGGAGCAGGTAGGCGGCGCATAAACTACTTACAGATTCACTACATATTCTATATACATATATAAATATATAATATATATATATATATTATATATATATATATATTATATATAAATATAATATATATATATATATATTATATATTTATATATGTATTATATATAAATATATATATATATATATATATATATTATATATTTATATATGTATATAGAATACATATATAAATATATAATATATATATATATATATAATATATGTATCACTCGCGCGATGCCTCCTCTGCTGCTTACACAGCAACTCCTTGGGAGCTTACTGGTGATCTCATCATGGGAATTGTTATTTGGCTGAATTTTTCTGTGAGGTGGAGGTACTTCCCCAGACGGGCTGTTTTGATGCGCCCTACCTCTCTTAAAATATCCAGACCAAGATAAATAGACATGTTCATGCACACAAATGTTTGTCCTGTGTGGAAATCGAACCCACGAGCGTTGATGTCAAAGTCGCGTCATTCACGACTGAGCCACCGCGCTCGTCGTTTTCTGTGAGGTGGAGGCACACTTGGAGGTAGATAGATCTGATATATCTACCTGTAAGGTGCCTCCACTTTTAAACAACACATTCGCAAACACTTGCGAATACAATGATTCGAGAAAAGAACTTTTTAACCATCATAATTTTCCTTGTGAATGATAATCATGTATAAAGTACAGAACGTAAGGAGTTTTGAGGACCACGCGACATTGCAGGAGCGGCGGCGGCACCTGGCCGGGCTGCTGCAGCGCGTGCGGCTGTCGGCGGTGCCGCTGAAGGTGCTGGCGGAGCGCGCGCGGGCAGAGCCGCTGGCGAGCGCCGACCTGCCAGTCAAAGATATAGTTATCAAGGCATTAACATTCCACTGCCTGCGGGCCGACCGCCGCGCGCAGGACGCCGCCGCCAGCGCGTGGTATCGCCCGCGGCAGACGCGCGCCGCACTGCTCGTGGTGGGCGGCTACACGGACACCGAGCCCACCTCTGACGTATTACATCTCGAGCTGTCGACCGGCCGCTGGCAGTCCGCTCCCGCCCTGCCTGCCCCCCGCTATGGCCATGGTGTCGCGGAACTCGACGGCTGCGTGTACGTCGTCGGCGGCCGTGTCGGTGAGGACGCGGTCCTAGTTAATGTGATGTAACTGACGGTGAAACTGGACACAGTCCGAGATCGAACTGGCTGAAAGAATGACAAACTTCTGTTCAGACAGAAACTGTATCAATCATTGTATCAGAAACAGTGTTTTTAACACATCATCAATGCACGCGGTGACATACCATTAAACATAAAATAGTTTCATTTGATACGCGTGTTTGATATTCATTTTGAGCTACAATCAGAATGTGTCCGTGACAATGTATCCGCTCTGTCCAATAACGTGAACCCGTCGCTGGCTGAATGTTACACTCACAGTGCTGAGTATGAAGGTCGTGTCGAGGATGTGGATTTAGAACAATAAACAGAAACACTAATGTAAGTCAATATAACAGCTCTCCTTGTCTTACAAACGCTACACGTGGATGTAGAATACAGACGCCGCTTTCCATCAGGTGGACCGCGACGGCGCTTTTATTTGTTTCCTGAGTAATAAAGTATAAGACATATCCGACACCTGAGGCACGCGGCCTCCTGGTGTAAAGCATTACCGTAGCCTATAATCGCTTGCAATACATTAAGTATGACTTACGCGATGCCTCCTCTGCTGCTGACACTCCTTAGAGGCTTCCTGGTGACCTCGCTCACATGCAGGGATACGACAACCCTCCATGGACTCGTTATCTGGCTGCTGTTTAAGTGAGGTGGAGGTCCTCCCCCGTCGGGCTGCTTTGATGCGCCCTACCTCTCTTAAAAATACCCAGACAAGACAAACAGACATGTTCATGTACACAAGTGTTTGTCCTGTGTTGAAATCGAACCCACGAACCTTGGTGTCAAAGCACCGTTACTGAGCACTGCGCTTGCGAGCTCGCCACAAGCCGTCGTCATATATCTGAGGACAGAGTTTCAATGTATATATTATTGGATGACGGCCGACATCAGCCCGAGGAGGACCTCGTCCGGCCACGTGGTGCACCCCGCCGGTCGTCGACCGAGGCTCTGCGCAGGACTCGGGCTCGGCTCTGTGCAACGGGAAACAGAGTCGACTCGCAGAGTACCTCCCCTTGCAGAGGACTCCCCTTGCAGAGGACCTCCCCTTGCAGAGGACCACCCCTTGCAGTGGACCTCCCCTTACAGAGGACTCCCCTTGCAGAGGACCTCCCCTTGCAGAGGACTAGCCTTGCAAAGGACCTCCCCTTGCAGAGGACCTCCCCTTGCAGAGGACCACCCCTTGCAGTGGACCTCCCCTTACAGAGGACTCCCCTTGCAGAGGACCTCCCCTTGCAGAGGACCACCCCTTGCAGTGGACCTCCCCTTGCAGAGGACCTCCCCTTGCAGAGGACTCCCCTTGCAGAGGACCTCCCCTTGCAAAGGAATCCCCTTGCAGAGGACCTCCCCTTGCAAAGGACCCCTTGCAGAAGACCTCCCCTTGCAGAGGACCTCCCCTTGCAGAGTACTCCCCTTGCAGAAGACCTCCCCTTGCAGAGGACCTCCCCTTGCAGAGGACCTCCCCTGGCAAAGGACTCCCCTTGCAGAGGACCTCCCCTTGCAGAGGACTCCCCTTGCAGAGGACCTCCCCTTGCAAAGGACTCCCCTTGCAGAGGACCTCCCCTTGCAGAGGACTCCCCTTGCAGAGGACCTCCCCTTGCAAAGGACTCCCCTTGCAGAGGACCTCCCCTTGCAGAGGACCTCCCCTTGCAAAGGACTCCCCTTGTAGAGGACCTCCCCTTGCAAAGGACTCCCCTTGCGGAGGACCTCCCCTTGCAAAGGACTCCCCTTGCAGAGGACAGCCCCTTGCAAAGGATTCCCCTTGCAGAGGACCTCCCCTTGCAGAGGACCTCCCCTTGCAAAGGACTCCCCTTGCAGAGGACCTCCCCTTGCAAAGGACTCCCCTTGCGGAGGACCTCCCCTTGCAAAGGACTCCCCTTGCAGAGGACAGCCCCTTGCAGAGGACCTCCCCTTGCAGAGGACCTCCCCTTGCAAAGGACTCCCCTTGCAGAGGACCTCCCCTTGCAGCAGGCCTTTTGACGAGCTCGGTGACGCAGTCGGGAATGACGTGAATTCGACACCAATGCTCGTGGGTTCGATTCCCACACAGCGCAAACATTTGTGCACATGAACATGTCTGTTTGTCTTGTCTGGGTGTTTTTAAGAGAGGTAGGGCGCGTCAAAGCTGCCGGTCTTTTTTTTATACTCCGTCGGGAGGCATACAAGCATACGGCCTACCTGATGTAAAGCGGATACCGTAGCTTATTAACGCATGCGATATATTAAGTATCACTCGCGCGATGCCTCCTCTGCTGCTTACACAGTGACTCCTTGGGAGCTTACTGGTGACCTCGTTCACACGCAGGAACACAACAACCCTCTGGGGTGTTGTTTGTAGTGGGCTCTGCTTGGCGGTTCGGCAGATGGTGTACCAACTGAGTTACGTACCGCTGACGGTTGGTGGAGACAATATAATTTCACTGATACTCTTTATGTAAAAATGGTTTATTATTTTGTGGCGTAAGGCTTGTAGACCGTATTCGCAATGATGATGTTAGAAACAGAGTTGGTCTGAAAGAGAGCGTCGGTGTTAAAATAAGAAGAGGCATGCTCCGTTGGTTCGGACATGTAGAAATAATGCAGGATGAAAATGACGAAGCAGATATACAATGCAAAAGTGGAAGGATGTAGGAGCCGGGGAAGACCAAGACTTTCCTACCATGATCAAATTGGTCGTGTTCTATCAGAAGGTGATGTCAGGAGCCCTAGATACC
The DNA here is from genome assembly GCA_947507595.1 of Pyralis farinalis. NCBI lineage: Eukaryota > Metazoa > Arthropoda > Insecta > Lepidoptera > Pyralidae > Pyralis > Pyralis farinalis. The sequence goes on from OX382281.1 coordinate 87,991, forward strand.
GGCGAGCGTGCATGAGAAGAGCAATGAATGTTAAAGGAGCGAGTGAGATATGTAAAGATCGAGTCACGTGCCGCTCGGTTCTCTCTGCCTGCCCCGCAAGGGATTTGGCGTGAAGTTATAGATAGATAAAGAGGTTTATTATTAAATTATAGTAAATACAAAAGTCACTTATTACAAACCTGGTGAAATGGTTACACGACTAATGGTAAATATTGTTTATTTGAACTCGCGTTTGATTGGAGCGGAGTGTGTCGGTCGGTAACTCGCGTACTACTCAAACATACGAGATGCATATAACTAAAGTGCCGAGCTGTTTGGTGCATAGCTCCAAACATTGTCGTTTGCTGCGGTTTTCTGTGAGGTGGAGGTACTTCCTCAGACGCCCCTGCGTTGATGCGCCCTACCTCTCTTAAAACATCCAGACCGAGACAAACAGACATGTTCATGCACACAAATGTTTGTCTTGTGTGGTAATCGAACCCACGAGCGTTGGTGTCAAAGTCGCGTCATTCACGACTGAGCCACCGAGCTCGTCTGGGGAAGTACCTCTACTTCACAGAAAACCGCAGCCAAATAACAACTTCCTAGAGGCCCGTATGATTGTATGTATGCCTTTAGATGTTGAAAAAAAAAACAGCAGATTAACGATCTCTTGGATTGTTCTAGTGTCCCTGCGAGTGAGTAAGGTCGCCGTCAACTGACGAACAGTCGAGTTGTTGTGTTGGTATCATCTGTTCGGGAGACAAACAAGCATACGGCTTACTGCAAATTTGAGGTGGCAACGCGCGAGTGATACTTGTATTGCAAGAGTTCCATAATTTCATAAACAAGTCCCGTCGAGTTCATAAACAACTCAGGACTCACCGCTCGTTCAGAGACCGCCTTCATCTGTTCGCAGACTTCAGTACTCAGAGCACCGTGTTGGTGCTCGACGTGGCCACGGGCTCGTGGACGGCGGGGCCGGCGCTGCGGACGACGCGCTACAGTCTGGGCGTGGCGGCGCTTGGCGGCGTGCTGTACGCTGTCGGCGGCCGGGTCGATGGAGTCCTCAGGTCGGCGGAGGCGCTGGACCCGCGCGAGGGTGTCTGGCGGTCCATCGCGGACATGTCGACGGGCCGAGGCGGTGTCGCCGTCGCGGCGCTGGGCGGGCTGCTGTACGCCGCTGGCGGGTGGGACGGCCGTCAACATCTGGACACTGTCGAGAGGTGATCACCGCTAGTTATAGTTCTCCGCGTCACTCGAACGTGGCTGTCCCTGCGGGGAGCATGACTACAACTACAGACCAGCCGCAGTCTCCGTGCGTGGCGGATCACTCGCAAGTTACCGACCTCGTATGAAACTTTGTACCACTCGCGTGGCAAACAAGTATACCGTCTATTGTAAAGTGATACCGTAGCCTATAAGTGATTGTCACCCATGGAGTATCCATCCCCCTCTCTCTCTGACTGACTTGAAGCTGACCACTTGCTCACGTACGTACGTTACGTACTTCGGACACAGCTATACCTATATAACGATTTACTGGACATTTCTAGAGTTCCTGCGAGTGAGTTACAACTCCACACAGTATCAGCCGACTATCAGCTGAGCCGTTGTTTTGGTGTCATTTTGTTTATACAATTACAATCGGGAGGCATTCGAGCATACGACCCGCCTGATGCCAAGTGGTTACCGTAGCGTACGAGCGCTTGTAATACCAGCAGTATCACCAGCTCGTCGCCACACACAATAACTCCTCAGGAGCACACTGGCACAATACAGACAAACTACTGAGGTGGAAAATAAACGAACGACCTGCCCGATGGCAAGAAGTCACCTCAAGTGGGCGCGAGCAGCACCATAGAAATCACTCGCTCATTTACTGAGTTTGTCTTTAAAATGACTTTCTCACTGCTCAAGAGAGGTAAGGCGCATATGAGTACCATGGCAGGGGAAGTACCTCTACCTCACACAAAACTGCAGCCAAATAACAACTCCTTGGAGCTACCGGCAAAATACTGAGGAGATGATGTGTTAGCAGCGGGGGTGGCAATGAGGAGGGAATACTTCTTGTATTGTATGCGTTCATAGACTACTTTACATCAGGTGGGTCGTTTGTTGTTTGGTTCCCGTCACTCGATGTCGTCGCTGCGCGAGTCCTGTAACCAAACACGCGAGTTCAGTAAGTCCACGAGGTGTGCTCGGTGTGCAGGTACGACCCGGCGGCGGCCCGCTGGCGGCCGGCGGAGAGCATGGCGGGGCGGCGGCAGAGCGCGGGCGCGGGGGTGGTGGACGACGAGCTGTACGTCGTCGGCGGACGCGACGGGTCGACCACACTGCGCTCGGTGGAGCGGTACCGCGCCGGCGCCGGCTGGCAGCCCGCGCCGGACATGTCCACCGAGCGGTCGTATCCGGCCGTGGCGACGCACGCCGGCCGCCTGTACGTGGCGGCCGGCAGAGATATCAGCTCGGTGGCGGTGTACGAGCCGGCGACGTCCGCATGGAGCGAGCTGCCCGCCATGCCCTCGGGCCGGTGGCTCTCGGCCGCCGTCGTCGTGGACTGGTCGCCGGCGGCTCTATGACCGCCACCAATATACCATTTGTCAACTGCTCGGGTGAACATCACGCGATACAATCCACCTGATATAACACGACTACTGTAGCTTACAAACGGATAGGTACACTCGCCCGTTGCCACCCCCGCTGCTTATGTAGAAAAGCGTCGTCGTTGTCGCTGCTTGTTGAGCGACTCTTTGATCTAACACTCGCTTGTATTGTAGCTCCGTATGGTAGTTGGTTGGATGCACCATGTGTTGGGAATTTTATACTACTAAATTAAAAATCAAAACAATAATCTGTCTGATAGTAATCAGTTACAAGAGTGTTTAGTAAGCCTACTTTGATCCCAAGGCTCGTGGGTTCGAATCCTACATAAGACAAACATTTTTGTGCGTGAACATGTTTGTTCGTCTTGCTCTGGGTGTTGTTAAAAAAGCTAGGGTGCAACAAAAGCGGTGGAAGTAACTCTCCCTCGTGACTAACGTAGCTACATGAAGAGTCGGCGGTGAGGGGGGAGTGAGGTCACCAGTAAGGATGTGAGGAGTTGAGTGGCGGCAGTGGTGGTGTCGAGCGATGGTTAATGTATGCAAGTGGCTGCGGTAACCGCGTTACATCAGGCGTGCTGTATGCTTGCACACGACGCGGTAGAGAAGGCAGTGTATGTAGGACGGCGACACCGGGTGTCACTCGCACGTCGCCAGCCTGCAGAGAGCTGCTCGCGGACGTCGAGGACGGCGGTAACGCGCCGAGTACTACTATAAAGCACACGAGGAGTGTGTCTGTCTGTTACAGAATACAAACAGACTGTCGTCAATATGTGACGTCTGAGAAGAGTTGAGAGTGGTGTGTGTAATGTAGACAGACGCCGTCGGTACTAACACAGACGACGGACTGAAGTCGCGAGGACGGCCGTCGTCTGTTCCTACAAACAGACTGTCGTCAATATGTGACGTCTGACAAGAGTTGAGAGTGGTGTGTGTAATGTAGACAGACGCCGTCGGTACTAACACAGACGACGGACTGAAGTCGCGAGGACGGCCGTCGTCTGTTCCTACAAACAGACTGTCGTCAATATGTGACGTCTGACAAGAGTTGAGAGTGGTGTGTGTAATGTAGACAGACGCCGTCGGTACTAACACAGACGACGGACTGAAGTCGCGAGGACGGCCGTCGTCTGTTCCTACAAACAGACTGTCGTCAATATGTGACGTCTGACAAGAGTTGAGAGTGGTGTGTGTAATGTAGACAGACGCCGTCGGTACAAACACAGACGACGGACTGAAGTCGCGAGGACGGCCGTCGTCTGTTCCTACAAACTCGCTAATCAAAACAAACCCTTTATTTGGTCATAATTTGAGTAATAAAAGATAAAACATAAAAATTCTTTATTTGCCTTTAGACCATCACGGGCACTTAGACACATCCTACATTTTCAATATTATAGCTTTTTTAATTCATTTTCATTTCAAAGGCGAAGAAAAAATGCCAAAAGAAACTTGACAATATAGGTCTTTTTTTTTCAAATCATCTGTACTTATTGTATTGTATTGTTGTAATGTGTATATATTACAATAAATATAATTATATTAGTGTGCATATAGTGGTATCAAGTGGTACAATTAAAGTTATATTAATACATGCGCCGAATCATTTCTATACATCTCTGTCAGTTAGATATTCATCGATTCTATAATAACCCTTCTTACACAGAGTATTTTTGATGCGTCTTTTTGAACACATTGTCAGGCAAGGACAGAACTGTTTCAGGTAATTTATTATAGAATCGAATACAATTTACAATAAAAGATCTATTTATTAGTGTTAAATTTGGTACAGGAATCATATTTGTACATAAATTCATGACATTTGGCGGGACAAGTAATATTTACGTGGAGTCCTCAATTAATTAAATGAGTTCTCAAACCATTTGTACTGTTTATAGTTTATCAATTTATAACAAAAAATATGCTTACTTTGAAGTCTTGTCTAATCTTTTCGGTAAGTAGGCAATGTTTGTATTAGTCGGGTTTTAGACTTTGTTAAAGTAAATACTCAATAAGTTACACTAAACAAAAGAGTAGACAATAGTCTAGTGGTGGTAACGTGGGAGGGAGACGACTCCTGCACTCAATCAACATATGTTCTGTGCGCTGAATATTAAGGCGACGACGGGATCAATGAAACAATAACAAATCAACAATATGTGTTGTTTGTATGTCGCAAACAAACAAAGACAATATTACGAACGATGGTGATAGTGGCAAAAGGTCCACGATTTATTTCTATTTCATCATTAACATAATAATTACAAAATAACGTGAGAATAAACGTTTACTGACTAAATGTATGGCCAGTTGTTTGAATGTGTCCGGAGACAGATCGTATTGCTCCTCTGTGACGACACCGCGAGCCTGGTGCATCTCCATGTCCAGCAGACGAGCTCGGGTGGCTCTGGACAAACACACACACGTCTCGAAGTACACACTCGAGCTGGTGGTAACAGCTGGATGGGTCAATATAGTAGGCCTCGTATGTGTTTTTAGGTAAGGAGAATGGATGTGTATCACTTTTGTCTTTTTTTCGTTGATAACAAGACCTTCATCATGAGCCCGCTTGCATAAGACATCGTTGTTATTTTGCATATTTTTTTCAGCTACTGTTATGTCTTCACTAGCTGATATTAAGCAAGTATCATCTGCAAACTGATATACAGAGACCCCCTGAATATGTTACACATAAAACCGGACCGGTTATAGAACCTTGCGCCGTACCACATTTCGTTGCCATCATGCCGCTGATATGTCCATCTATCTTGACGGCTGTTTTCCTATTATTGTGATAGCTAAAAAGACATTCCAGTAATGGCCCCTGTATACCATTCTGCTCTCGCTTTTCATAAAGTGTGTCATGTCAAAACTTCATTATATATATACATTCAATAATCTTTTGTTACTTAACTGAAAGCTCAACTAAAATTTGTTATTTCAAATGTGACTTCTGTCAATACAGAAGATAATAATGTACTGGAATTTGTTAATCTGTATTTCGTGGGCCCAGATAAATAAACTGGCCAGTGAGCTCAGCTCCGCCGTATATGTTAGTCCAATCAGACAATTGACGGATGTGGATACTACGCGCTTAGTCTATTTCAATTACTTTTACAGCATTATGTTGTATGTTATACTGTTGTAGGGAACGTGGTTCAGATTGCCGTTGAATATTCTTTTTTATTTTACAAAAAGCCTTTCGCTCTATTACGCTCGTAAACATTTAAAATACTCTTAGTTATAAAGTCTGTGAAAATCATAGAACGAGAAAAAGTGTATGTAAATCGGTTTACAAGACTGGTGTTGATTCTATAATAAACAGCCTGAACCAGTTCTGGTCTTAAGAATAGAACATTTTATTTGTTTAAAAGTTCTGGAGTACTGTAAAATGTAAGAAACACATATTTTTTAGTATTTACAAGCAGGCAAATAATGATGTTTACATAGTTTGTTATGTTAATAAAAAAAAATAAGAGGCAGCAGAATAATTTCCTGTAATAATAAATCAAACAAGCGCACAGCTTGCCCTGTGTTTGTTTGCCGTCTCAGTGGTAATAAACAAAATAACAAAAAAATAAACAACCAGCACACCACACACATACTGTATACGAAACCATACAATAACACATAATCACGACTCGCAGTCAATATAACAATATTGTATTTGAAGTGAAATATTTCTCTTGAATTAAATAAAACAAAGTAAAATGAATGGACGTCCGTCTGTTACTGTAAACACAACGCGATCACGACCGTCGCCAGAATACGACTTGGAAATGAAGCTTCCTTGAGGTGCCTTACCTTCTGCGAGTAGTTCATAGAGAGTAGAGGTGCGAGTAAATACTCTGTAATGTAATTAATTGTAGCTGCGATCTTGTTCATATAATGAATGTGTATAAAATAAATTAAGAAACTATTTCATTACTGGATGCTGTCGTTTTGTTTTCATTTATGATTGCCCTTCGAATACTAAGTCACGTCCGCGCGTAACGTTCTATTTCGTTTGCATCCCGTGTTTAGATCAAAAGTATCAGTATTGAATTAAACTATTTTTAACGGAAGTATCGCGTGTTTTATTCCGTCCGTGGTCGCAGGAAGCCTGCGACCACGGACGCTGCAAAGCGTTCCAAACTCAGGTTCAACAAAATAAATAAAACACGCGATACCTACTTCCGTTATAAATTGTTTAATTCAATGTGTATACGTATAAGTCTTTGTTTTTTTCACCGGAATTCGCGAACAATAGCTACAACAAAATGACTTGGCGAGTGTATAAAATGAACTCGTTTGTAACTGACCTGCGACACAACATCATTAGCAGCGAGCATCGGCCGACACCTTGCGTACGCGCACACCCCCCGCCCGACCCGCGCGCCCCGCCCTCGCCTGCGGACGGCTCGGGGACTTTGTAGCTGTGTGTCAGACACCAACATTGTTGTATTTTAAAATGGCGCAACTAGTACTATATCTACGCACAGTTGTTTATTATCACACTTTGCTCTAGGACACTATGTTGTGCCATGTTTATTTAATTGCTTACGGATAGTGTCCGAGGCGGCTTACCTTGGACTCCTTGTAACGGTGCAGTGAGCCTGTGGCCGTGTTCATAACTGACTTTTGTAACAAAATGTCTCCTCCATCTGTTACTCGTGCGGGCGCCGTAGGGCTGTCACGACTACGTAGCAAGTGTGGTTCAAATTTCAACGAGCTCAGTGGTAAATGACGCGACTGTGACAGCAACGCTCGTGGATTCGATTCCCACACAAGACAAACATTTGTATGCATGAACATGTCTGTTTGTCTTGGTCTGGATGTTTTAAGAGAGGTAGGGCGCATCAAAGCAGCCCGTCTGGGGAAGTACCTCCATCTCACAGACAGACAGAAAACCGTGAGGTCACCAGTACGCTGCCATGGAGTTGCTGTGTAAGCAGCAGAGGAGGCATCACGCGAGTGATAATATATCGCAAGCGTTAATAGGCTACGGTACCCGTTTTACATCAAATGGGCCGTATGCTTGTATGCCTCCCGACGTAGTATAAAAAGAAACTCATTTACTACCAAAATCGTATTTATAAACTACATTATTGATTGTATCAAATATACTGATTACTCTCTATTTGCAGACGACATGTAAATCTATAGAACAATAACTACTTCAAAAGATATACAAATGTTGCAGGACTTGGATCGAGTCTGCGACTGGTTAATCTAATAAAGTACTTTCATATCAAATTCACCAGAAATAAAAATAAATGTAATTGTTCATGTACAATTAACAATGTGGTATTGGACCAAGTGGAGCAGACTCGCGACCTGCGGGACTCTGGACAACAAGCTGAGTGTTGTCCCTCACTGCGCCATCTAAATAGTGTCTAAATATTTTCACATGTTTGGATTTATTCAACGTAATTCTACAGACTTAAGAACATCAACAATTTAATTGTCCTCTATAATCCGTTGGTTCGTAGTCACCTCGAATTTGCAAGTGTTGTGTGGAACCCTGCTATAAAAAGCTTTAGCTATAGAAGCGAATATAATTATCTAAATTTAAATTAACATCTCCCAAGAATATGTTGTCATATCATGAATTTCTTATTTTTGTATAAGTTCACATATGATATAATCGACTGTCAGGATATCCGCGACCAAATTGTTCATATCGTTCCTAAGCCTAACTAACTCCTGAAGTAAGCTTACAAAGACTTACCTCTTTTCTCAAAGGCGAACTAACCTCTGTAGTTATTCGCCTTTACTAAGAATATTTAATTGCTATAATAAGGGTTTTTTTTAATAACGGGACAGGCCTTCCACTGTGTCTCCTGTGTAGCCAGAATTAACAGCGGCGACAACAAAAAGGCAATGAACAGTGAAATATCCCGGAGGTTAAACTACAGCTGCCTTGGAACTCAATGAATTTAATCAGAAGAAATTTGTAAGAGTGGGATGTTTTGGAATTGACTTCCCCTCTTGGCAAATTGAGAGACAGTAATATGATAAATAAGGCATTTAAAACCTCAAAGAGATGTCTAGTCAAGTGAAGCTCAACTGCCGTGGCACCACGGATTATCAAATATCTAATACTATTGGGACCTAAACTGTGAGTTGTTACCTAACACATCGATTCCAATAATATAGATTGCAGAACCGCCTAAACGCCTGGTAATTCTCCCTTGTTGCCACCAAATCAGAATAGTATACTACCCCGGATGTGGCACGCAAGGAATTTAACATAATCGTCCCGCGCCCGGCGCCAGAGATCGCACTCCCAGAGAACATGATCTGCTGTTTGTTCGAATTCATGATTTGTCGTGGAACACTCACATAAAGGCGATGACACAAGTCTAAACGAAAAGAGCTTCGCCCTAAAGTTTCCATGCCCTGTTAAAAATTGCGCAACAGGATGATCAGATACCTACAAGTGGCGTCATTTGTAGAAGTTGCCCATCTTTCTTGCCATTCAGACAGTAAAGTTTCAAATACCTCGTCAATTGGTTTGAACAATGTAAGTATTTTGTCAATATCGTTTTAGAAAGACAGGGTGTATGTTTTTAGAGGTGACTACACCTCTAACTAGTAAATAACAGCAAGCTGTGTAGGCAGAGCTGATATTTTTTAAATTTAAAAAATATATAAATATTTTATTTTTCATTTTTTTTTAAATATATGGAACCCTGTACGACATCTAGCGACGAGTGCTGTTACTTTTTCTGTTGATGGGAGTGCAGTGCAGACTCTGCACTGCAGAGTGGCCGGCCATACGTTTTCCCATGTTTTTTTTTTCTAATTGGAACGATTTTGGACCGTTCCTCCTCACCAACGAACATTTAAATTTCAAATTAAAGGATACAAAACTACAATATGTTAGCTATTAGTGTGTCGATTTTGGAGTTTCTCACTATTACCGTCTAAACGCTAGCTGGATGACATCAGTCTACCCCAAACGGCAATTTTGAGGGTAATGTGGCTCCGCTGGCTATCGCAGCTCTGCCAAAAATGTACTAACATTGAAGCCCGGCGTATTAAAGCGAGCCGCTGACTTTGCAACAACTTACGATGCGCAGCACCTATGGTAGCCCTATCAGCCCATGCAGGTGAACCGTACGTAATACATCCTAAATATGTGGCTGTGTAAATAATTTTTAACGTTTTAAAAAAAAAGCCCCACGTCGAGGTGGAAATTCGAATTAACGCATAAAAGTTCTTTTTGGCTTTTTCTCCAACCTGCTTTTGTTAGAGTTTGCATATTAACATAGCATTCTCTTTGGGTGAAGCTATGGTACCTACGAGTAACAAAAGATACAAACGGCTGTCACTCACATATATTTAAAATAATAAAAAATAATATTTTTAGTATTATTATGAATGAGTAAGTAAAACAACTATTTGTCTTGGAATTGTTTTTAATCTTTATTTTCATTATCTTCCTCTACACGGACCTAATTTACGTAAAGGCTTTATGTGTTCAATGTAATTAAAACCTTTGTCTAACAGTAATCCCAAGTAACAAACCGAGCTTTTATTTGCAACTGATACTCCATTGAAGTGGAATCGCGGCGGAACCTGCAAATTTCCCTTAAGCAAGAGCTGATATGTTTTGTGAGGTGCGAAATCGAGACGGTTACGATAACCCCAGTCTGAAATGAGGCCAAGGCAAGTAATGGCTAGTTTTTCTATACTTGATCTGGAATTAGCTTTTATTAATAAGAGGCCGTCATCGGCGTAGCCAGTTAACGAGCATCCTTCCGGTAAGGGTAGGTTAAGAAAGTCATCAAAACCGATAATCCAAAGATACGGCCCTAACACTGAACCCTGAGGACAGCCCCGCGTAACCTTCGAAACAGCATAATGGCCAAATGTTAATTTAGTTGTACCATTAAAAAAGTACGATCGAATAAGGAAATATATGTTGCTATGGCAACCTCTCGCCTTTAGTTTCAGCAACAACATTGGCCACCAAGCATTATCGAAGGCACCTGAAATGTCTAAGAAAATACCTACAACGTATTTACTAACCGAGAGTTCCACAATTTGCTGCTGGGAATAGTGTGAATGGAGCAATGGGAAAACTTCTTGGCAGTAAAAACTTGAGCCAGAAGACAGCTCGCTATACACAATGCAGTGCTGGTCCCAACGCTTACTTATGGAAGCGAGAGCTGAGTATGACAGAGAGAGCATGAAAGTAGGAGAAACGCGGTCGAAATGCAAGCGTTGCGCAAAATTTGTGGCGTAACGCTTGTAGTAGCCGTATTCGCAATGATGATGTTAGAAACTGAGTTGGTCTGAAAGAAAGAGTGTCGGTGTTAAAATAAGAAGAAGTATGCTCCATTGGTTTGGGCATGTAGAACGAATGCAGGATGAAAGAATGACGAAGCAGATATACAATGCAAAAATGAAAGGTGTAGGAGCCGAAGAAAGCCAAGACTTACCTACCATGACCAAATTGATCGTGTTCTATCTGAAGGTGATGCCAGGAGCCTTAGAAACCGGCGAGCGTGCATGAAAAGAGCAATGAATGTAATTGAAGCGAGTGAGGTATGTAAGGATCGCGTCGTGTGCCACTCGGATCTCTCTGCCTGCAAGTGACTTGGCGTGAAGTTATAGATAGATATTAGGTACTATTGATTGATAATTTTATTTTAGTTTGTTAATTATATGTTAGCTTGCAAGTGGAAAGTAAAATTAGCACGCCTCCGTGCAGGCTGATTACATTGCACTGTAGCATGCTTTATAAACGAAACAACTTTTATAACTGTGTTCTGCAAATAATAATAATATAATAATAATAATAAATTTATTTATTGCTTCCACAATTTACATAACAAACACATGTATAAATCAATATATAGTCCCAGAGCATTGTGGAGGACTGATGCCTAAACTAGGCAGAAGCCCGTATTTCAGGTCACCAGTCTCCACCCCGTGTCCGCGGTATATAATACATTTCAAACAAGCACCTGTACTACAAACTAACTATATTTCATTTCATTTCATTTATTGCAACTATAATGTGTACATGATCTTATGAATACAATTTAAATATAATTACAGAAGCATTATAGACCCAGTTGGGAGCTGCAATCTTAGAGAGGAGGACGTACATTTGTTCTGATATATAAAGAGTAAATATATAGTCACTACAAACTAAAAATATAACTCCAAAGATAATAATTTACAATCAATTGGATTATTGCAATACGTACGGCTCACATTGGTGATACAATTTAAGCAATGTGTATTTAACAGTTATACTACCGCAAAATTTGTAAGCGCTAGTATGAAATGACAAAGTGTCTGTTTCTGAGAAGGGTATATATGATTACTATGCGTGTGGGAAAACGTTACTGTGAATTTTTTAATAGTGTACGAAATAACAATGCAATTAAAAGTTCATAAGTACGGCTTAATATTGTGGGCGAGTGGTCGGAGAGAAGTGAAACTTGTTAAAGTATAGATTCGAAACAATAATCAAAAACCAGCAATGTACATTCAAATGTTAAACTGCTATGCAGCAATGTAAAGCAAATAATGTTTGTCTATGTAACTCTCTACAGAATCTCCTACATTCGCAGTGTTGCCAAATTAACGGATTTTCCGTCATTTCTGACGGATTTTAATGATAGAAAAACGGGAAAAATATATGCTGACGGCTAACGGGATTTTTTAACGGGCACTTTTATATAATGTTAAGTCGAATATTTTTTTATTTTAATTTAGGAGACAGTATAAATCTATTACAGATTATGTACTTTTTTTTCACAAAGCAACACTAAACATGTGATTTGTTTGTCGGGCAACGGACACGAATCCGTTTCAAGAGTTATGCGATTTTGCTTTTGCCGCCTTCGAATGGCGAGGTGGAAAGGGTGTTCAGTATCATGAATGTGATAAAGACAAAACTGAGAAACAAAATCAAGGAAAACATGGTGAACGCTATATTTGTTGATTTGTGTGAATATTTTTAATCTGTGCATTCTTATCAATTTATAATCTTTTTTGACATATGAGACTCTGTGGTCTCTGTCAGTTTCCCGTTTACCTTTTTTCTTGTCGAAGACCTCAAAATCAAGTTTATATTTGTCCTTTTTATATCAAAAGAAATCCTAATGTAATTATGTCAATATATAATTACAACCTACTTATATGTAATATAAATAAATGACGTATTGTATCATACATTTATTTCATGAAGAAATACATGAGTGATAAGCAAGTATTTTCACCACATTTTATTGCTAACCAACCTGCGCCCTTCTACTGCGTACAAGGTCCGGAATCTCTGCCACGTCAGGTTATGAACCCAGAAACAGTTTGATAATAAATTCGAAAATCGTCACAGAAATACGCCCTGCATTCTTTACAGGACGCAAAAAGCGGAATGCCTCCCAGCTTTTATTATGGGTATTCCAATGGAAGGGTTTATAAGAACCATTACACCACCGAGGCGGCTAGGAAAGTGAAGCTTCCCCTGCCGACCGGAAAAAGATCGAGCGGCGAAACACCATAAACAAAATCATTGCCATATCAATCGAATGGTAAGAATAGAAAGAAAAAATATCGATTGTCGTATTAATCGAATAAAATTACGAAACTAATGAAAAATTCCGAATAGGAAATTAATGTGTTTTTTAATAAACATAAAACCCAACAAAATTGAATTGACTTTTCACGGCCATTTCATATTAATCACAAATATTCTAAACACTAAACTCCATGTCATACATCCAACCTATAAGTGACAGGAGCTGTCAAAACTTTATTTGAACTGACAGCCAGATGTTTCATCAATATATTTTCTAGGTTAAATTTACGAAAGAAATGAATTCAATACACATTAGCTTGTTTTTAATGAGTATGAACTATAATGACTAGATTGCATGTGACGTCGAATATAACGTCACATTACACCCCTCCCAAATTATAATAAAAGAAATGAAATTTCTTTTATTAACAAAACCAAAGACTAATTGAAAATCCGGTCCAAAGGATCCTCCAAAATCTCAAAATATTAACTAAAACAACAAAAAACTCTTCCAACAAAGATAAACGTTAGCTGCTGAAACATCAAAAGGTTCCCTAAAAGCAACCATCCAAAACTTTCAAAATAAAACCAAGTACAGTTAAGCAACATCGCTACTGACTTCCAAAACTTCTAACAAAACTCATAAAAAAACTCCTTAAAACTCCAAACAAAAGTTATAAAATAACTCTTGGGACTCCTAACAAAACCTCCAGAATCACCTGAAACTTCTAAGAAATTTATATGAAATAACTCCTGAAACTCCCAATAAATCTACAAAATAACTCCTCAACTTAACTTCTCAATAAAGCTACATAAACAAACGTAAATACAGTGAGGCACCAACGCCGCTGTGTCTAACTCCGAACATAACCCCCCCCCCCCCCCCCCCCCCCCCCCCCCCGAATACAGTTAGGCAACTTCGCCACTGACCAACTGACCAGGTGACCTATTCTAATCCGGAGCCAACACGGAACAAAACCATTTAGTCGCCTTCTACGACATGCTTGGGAAAGCAGATGACCTATTCTAATCCGGAGCCAACACGGAGAGAAACTCCAATTAGTCGCCTTCTACGACATGCCTGGGGAAATAGCAGGTGGCCTATTCTGTTTGAAACCCGGGGCCAACACGGGTGAAACTCCAATTAGTCGCCTTCTACGACATGCCTGGGGAAATAGCAAGTGGCCTATTCTGTTTGGTACCCGGGGCCAACACGGGTTGAAACTCCAATTAGTCGCCTTCTACGACATGCCTGGGGAAATAGCAGGTGGCCTATTCTGTTTGGTACCCGGGGCCAACACGGGTTGGTGTTTCTTCAACAAAAACGGAAGAAAAAAACCAAAAGTCACCTGGATGTCACCGATGGCCAATACGGGACAATCCAGTAAAAAAGAAAAAATGGGACTAGCCCAAGGTCCATGTCCATGTAAGTCACATCCAAGAAAAATAGATCCAAAGATCCCAACAAAATGTAATAAAAATAACAAACAAACAAAAGTGACTAAATATACAAGACACTAACAACTAATCCAACAAACAAAATAACACGACAAAAGCGTGTCCAAACATCTAACACGGGGAAACGTGTAGACAAACAAAAACAAAATTACACGACAAAAGCGTGTCAAAACACCTAACACGGGGAAACGTGTAGACAAACAAAAACAAAATTAAGATCTTTGATGCGGGGCAAGCGTGAAGAAAAAGCGGTGCTAACTATCCAAAAATGTACCTAAGTTATAGTTTAGAAAGTTCAGAACTCGAATCCAGCAACTCAATATGACCTGTCATTCATCACCTTTCAATTACTTCCCAGTAACCTTTCATACAACATTCAAACATCAATCTCAACAAAGGGAAGGGTTTTCATACAAGATCACCAAACTCCAGTCTGACTTGAAGATCTAAAACGATTAAAATTTAATTATATCCTTAACATGATAACGACCTTTCGAGCCTTTTTGTAAATCTTTCAATACATAAACATTATTAGAAACTTTTTCAACAATTTCACATTTTATGAACTTAGGTGCAAGCTTAACCGAAAAGTAAGCAGGAGCGCTCGACTGCACAAAGCTCCTCCTCCAAACAATATCTCCCACATCCAAAGAAATGACTTTCCTGCCTTTATTATAATAATAAGCATTACGTTTGTAAGCTTTTAACAAAGAGGCTTCCACCTTAACAAAAAGTTCACTAAGAAAGTTTAGTGACGAAGCAAAAGTATTACGACTTTCCACTACTAATTGTGACAAGTCGTCAAAAGAATTACTAAAACGATGTAAAGAAGCGTCTATAATAACTTCTCTACCAAACATAAGAAAATTAGGTGTAAATTCAGTAGCTAAATTAAGACTACTGTTCACAGCAAATTGCACATGGGGCAAAAATCTAGACCAAGTGCGCTGATCATCCTCAACAAAGCACGCTATGCAAGTTTCAATCACCTTATTGTATCTCTCAACGGGGTTATTCTGTGGTGTATATAAAGTATTGTAAAATATTTTAGTTATATTAAATGTTTTCAGAAAATCTACAAAATGTTTAGAGGTGAACCGAGTACCATTGTCACATACTATAACCTTCGGACAACCAAATTTCAAGAATATTTCCTTTTCAAAAAGTTTATTTATAACTCTAGTAGTGGCATTAATCATGGGGTAAATCCAGCAATATTTAGTAAATACATCTACAACCGAAAGTATATATTTATGTCCTGAATAAGTTTTAGGCAAAATTCCAATAATATCTACTGACAACATAACCATTGGTTTATCTACTTTTTTCGGATTTATCATTAAACCAAAAGGTGAAGAAGTTGAATGTTTATATGCCTTGCAAGTATCGCATTTCCAAATGTATTCTTTTACATCCCTGAACATTCCTTTCCAAAAATGATGTTGTTTAATTCTTCCTAAAGTTTTATGTATACCAAGATGACCAGAATTTACATTATCATGATTAGACCTAATAGTATCCAAAGTATGTTCCCTAGGTACAACAATTTTCCAACACAAGCGTTCATTAGGGTCAAATTTATTCTTACAGTACCTATATAAAGTATTATTTTCAACTCTGTAATTTCTAAATTTATTTGGAAACTTCTGGCAGCCAATAAAAATCTTCCTATAATAAGGATCATAAATTTCTTCATCAGGGGAAATAACATCACTATATGCAACTCCAATAGCAGCAACTTCAATGCGCGATAACGCGTCAGGTACTTTATGTAATGAACCTTTCTTATGAACAATATCAAAAGTAAATTGAGAAATCGTAGCGGCCCATCTAGCCAATCGTCCACTAGGGTTGTTAAGTCCTAAAAGCCATTTCAAACTAGCATGATCGGTAACTACAGTAAACTTCATACACTCTATGTATGGTCTAAAATGTTCAATTGAATCTAAAATTGCTAATAATTCTCGCTCGGTGGTACTATAGTTGCGCTGACACATATTGAGTGACCTAGAATAAAATGCAATGGGATGTTGTTCACCATTCTCATCTTCTTGGCTCAAGACACTACCAATACCAAGAGAGCTAGCATCGCAATGTAGGAAAAATGATTTCCCAAAGTCGGGGCACTGCAATACTGGTGAGGACACTAAAGCGTTCTTCAAGTTGTTAAAAGCTTCTTCAGCACTATCATTCCACTCCAGCGGTTTCCTAGAATTCTTACTGCCACCTGTCAAACGAGTTAATGGTGCAGCAATGTCGGCAAACCCACTAATAAATCTACGGTAATATGAACATAAACCAAGAAAACTTCTAAGTTGTTTAATAGTTACAGGACGAGGAAAGTTTAAAATTATTTCAAGTTTAGATGGGTCAGTATGTAAACCATCTCTGTCTACTATGTATCCTAAATACCTTAAACGATCTTTACAGAATTCGCATTTTTTCAAATTAACTGTTAATCCGGCTTCCTTTAAAATGTTATAAATTTTAAGTAATTGTTCAAGATGTGTATCAAAATCAGAGCTAATGCATATTAAATTATCCAAATAACAAAATACTGTACTATCAAACTCAGGTCCAAACAATCGATCCACTAATCTCTGAAGTTCTGCGGGAGCGTTAGTTATTCCGAACGGCATTCGTACAAACTCGTAAAGTCCCTTCCCTGGTACTACAAACGCAGTCTTTTCACGAGAAGAAGATTCGAGGGGAATCTGCAGAAAGGCTTTAGAAAGATCAATCGCTGTAATAAATCTAGCATCTCTAAGGTTATCTAAAATTTTTGAAGTGTAAGGTAATGGATAAGAATCGTTTACAGTAACAGAGTTCAACCGTCTTGAATCTAAACACAATCGAACTCCACCGTCCTTCTTTTCTACAGCTAAAACAGGAGAACACCAAGGGGATTTAGAAGGTTGGATAATACCCTCTTTTAACAATACTTCAACCTCGTCGTAGAGTTCCTTCTGCTTAGCAGGACTCAATGGCCAATAACGCTGCTTAAATGGTTCACTGGTTACATTAATTTTATGTTCTACGAGGTGTGTACGACCTAAGCCTCGTTTCTCATATGAAATATCTTCAAATAATGTAATAATGTTACCTAAGTTTCTCAGAAGGAGACAACTCATCGGCAGAAGTTCCTGCACAAACCTGAAATTTATTTGAACTTACAAGGGTGACGCCTTTCCATAAGTCTTTAGCTAGGTCAAATTTAAGCCAGAAATCAAATCCTAAAATAATCGGTGGTCTAAACGAAGGTATGACCAAGAATGTCACGGTCTTAGTAGTATCATCACACGTGATCGGTAAGTCCATAGTTCCTACAATTTGCTGAGATGAACCGTCAGCTGTGTACACTGTACTACAAGCTGGTTTAATTTTGTATCCCATACACAAAAATTGCTGGTGGCTATGAGAACCCAGAACGCAACTACTTGCACCACTGTCCAACAATCCTGAAAATCCAATCTCATTAACACAAAATTCCAAATAAGGTCTAGCATCATTAGTTTTGGTAAATAAATTAGGAGCAGCTCTATAATTTTTGAAAAACACTTTTAAATAATCTATCCATTCGAGGAATTCCTTTTTACAGGTAACTGTGTCTGGTTTAGTGTCGTGGACTTCTTTTCTATGCATCGAAACACTCGCAGTATTATGACATACAGATGCTCGATGCGGCCTAATTAGTTTTTTTGCGGATTACACACACCACAATTTTTAGTAATAACGCCTAACTTGCCACACTTAAGACACATCATTCCCGGTATAACTGTGCAATTTTTAAAATAATGACCTGTCTGTTTACATTTCAGGCAAACCATACTGCTATCGACTGAACCTGCTTTGGTGTATTGTACACTCTTCATTGGTGCAGGGGGCGTGCGGTCTATAAATAACTCTAAGTCTCTAGCCAAGTTCATGAATTGCTCAGCTGAGTCAATCTGTTTCCCAAACAAATAAGGCAAATAAATAGGAAGCATGTTGTATCTTATTATATTCACTAAAGTTATGCCAAAAAGTGGAACTGTTAAACGTCCAGCCATATCTAATATTTCTGTAATAAAGTCTGGTAAAGATTCACTATATTTCTGTTTTTTAGTTCTAATTTCATACTCCAAATGATATTCATAATCCTGTTTATCAAAACGCTTTAAGAGCTCAGCCCTCAGCTGTGACCAAGAAGCTATTCGAAAACGCACAGAGCGGAACCATTTGATGGCTATACCACTCAAAAGGTCTGCGAAAGAACCTACCAACAAGGTTTCATCAAAATTTCTGTATAAATAATATTCTTCAACACTGTTAATAAAATCTCTAACACATGAACTACCATCAAAATTAATTTTACTGCAACGCAGGTCATAAACTCTGGAACAAGGAGGTAAATTATTCCTAATATATTGATTAACCGCAAAGTTCAAAGTATTAAGTGTGGAACTACCACAAGGATTAGCAACGGGGGTATCAACTCCTATAAGATCAACACTATCAACTGGTGGCGCAGCTTCCATTTCAATGTTCTTCTGTAATGGGCCTTCCCTACCATCTATCGGTGAAGTGTGTATTTCTTTTTCCATGTTTAAATGTTATTTTAAATGTTTAATAAAAAGTTTTTCAAGTTAATTATTGGTTAAGTTATTTCTCTACAATTTACCTGCCCTAAAAAAGGGAGGTAAATCAACAGACATATGTCAATACAGACCAATTTCATTACTTCCAAATTTTGCGAAAATTATTGAAAAAACGATGGCAAACCGAATTTGTAACTTCTTCGAAAAGTATGATATACTAGATAAGGACCAATACGGCTTTCGGGAAAAGCGATCAACGATCCTAGCTGTATATATGTATATGCAGGAAATAGTAACATATATTAGAGACAAAAACTATGCAGTTGGATTGCTGCTTGATATGACCAAGGCCTATGATAGGGTGTCGCACGAAATCCTGTTATATAAACTAAATGGAGTGGGCATCAGAGGCGATGTCCATGAGTGGCTAAAATCATATCTGGGAGCAATGCGTACAGATAGAGCATGTAGACGAAATCACGGGTGAGATACAACAAGTGCGATCTGACATTACTAAAACAAATTGGTCGATCCCACAAGGAAGTGTTTAGGTTGTATCTTTTTTTTGATTTATATCAATGATCTCCCCAAAGTAAGCAACACACTAAGTATCTTGTTTGCGGATGACATATCTCTTCTATTCAAAATCCCTAATAACTGTCTCAGTGGCAACAGCTTAATAACAGAAACTTTTAATCGTATCAAACAATGGCTTATATCCCATAACCTCGAAATAAATCACCGTAAAACGAAATTAATCCAGTTTAGACCATATCAAAAATTATCACTAGACCTAAAAATAACAAAAGCTATGTTAGACATAGAAGAAGTAGAGGACTGTAAACTTCTTGGCATAACACTGGATTCACATCTGAACTGGAAAAAGCATGTAGAAAATATCAAAGTAAAACTATCTAAATTCACGTACGCCCTTAGAGTATTAAAAAGTAACACCAAGACGAATTGTGCTCTAACAGCATATTACGCGTATGCAGACGCTTGGCTCCGGTACGGCATAATAGGCTATTTGACTGATTTTGAAAAATTGTTTTCAATTATTCGTTGGTATATGATGAATACACCACATGCATATTTCTGCGAAATTTGCAGTATTTTACGTAAAATATTGTGTTGAAATTTAAACTACAATATTCGCGCTAAAAACGCTGTTTTTTTAATGGCGGGTGCATATGATCTGCGTGACGTCACAGACAAGTAAACGAGTGTACCGAAGTGTACATTCAGCGTGTTTCTAATATTTTTCTTATCAATTTACTAAAAAAAATGGTGTATAAATGGTGTATTGTGCCACAATGTACAAATACTTCTATAAAAACTCCACAAAAAGTATTTGTTTCTGTTCCAACGAACCCTAAGAGACGTAATAAGTGGTTACAGTTAGCTCGAAGAGACCCAAACAGCATTTTATCTCATACAAATGTTTTCATGTGTGAAGATCACTTTGATGTAAGTATACCAGTAATATTTGATTCGAATAGTAATAGGAAATAAGTAAAAATTGATTTTTGTAAAACGAAATAAATATAGTACATATACATAACCTAAAACCGCGACGCAAATTTATATAAAAAATATCATTATAAATAAATAAGTAGATACTTACACAGCAGTTTTTATATTTTTCAGCTCTGCAGCATAATAATCAGTATTATTTTTGAAGAAAAGTGCAACCATAATTGCGTCTATCGTAGGTAGATTTCTATTGTCGGCTCGTACAAAATTCTCGTCCATTTTGATAGCAAACACTTTTATTTTTATTACTAGACATTAATGTCTTGCGGAATCTTCAAAAATTCTTGTAAAAATAGCACAAGAAACGAAGAAAATACGACAAAAATGATAGAATCACATACAGCGTATAACAATAAACAATGTTTACTAGCGTGTGACGTCACGCGAGGCGTAGCCAATCACAGAACGTTCATGTCGCTGAATTAATTTCAAAAATAATTTGAATTTATTTTGTTTATTTTGAAAAATCTATAAATATTTTTGGATAAAACAGAGATAAATATGTTTTTTTATGCTATTATACTATACCTAATAGAATCACCACATTTCGTAGCATATTTTTAATAGTGTCAAATAGCCTATTATGTGGGGCCATAGCAAAGACGCCAAAGACCTTTTTATTCTTCAAAAGAAATGCTTACGAATTATCGCAAATATAAGACGAAGGGATAGTTGCAGACCGCATTTTGTGTCACTCGAGGTCCTCACCTTACCTGCCATCTATATATTGGAGATAGCAATGTTTGTAAGAAAAAATATCAATTTATATGTATGCGACAAAAATCCGAGACGTAAAAAGAAATTGGTACTTCCGACACCTAAAATAGAATTATACAAGAGCAGTCCGCAGTACCGTTGTATACTTATCTATAATAAATTGCCAAACATATTAAAAAATGAGTTAAAGGATACAACATTTAAAATAAAACTGAAACAACTATTAATTAAAAAATGTTACTATGACATAGACGAATTTATGAAGGATAGTACAATATAAGATATTAGAAATAAGACGAGACATATGTATTATGACATGTATGACATAGAATAAAATTAATATATTGGGCTACTTTGAATTAATAAATAAATACCAATCATATTAAGTTATCATACAATCCATTAGCCCTTCTATTTCTAATGGGAACCATCTCTAGAGCAGATGTTTTCGTAGTAAGCATCCTCACGTCTCTTTTATCACGCCAATTTAACACTACTATACCTTCTTGGCTTTGCTTGGCTGCTTGCTCTCCTTTTTTCAATTTAAAATGTACTACTTCCTTCGGTAAATACTTTCTATTTGCTCTCAATGTACCCACCAAATGAGTTTTCCTTTTTCTCAGTCGCAAAGCCAGGGGAACACTTGTGTAATAATTGTCCGTATACAAGGTTCTGCCTTCATCTAAAAGACCCTCTACCAGTGTCATCACCGTTTTCTCTGCAACTTCAGTTTCTGGATCTTTACTCTTTCCTCAGTAGACTATCAAGTTCCATGTGTATCCTTTTTCAGTACAAAGTTTAAAAACTTTAATTCCATACTTAGCACTTTTATTGGGTATATACTGTTTGAATAACAATCTTCCACGCCAGGGTATTAGTGATTCATCCACACATACTTTTTCTCCCGGTGTGTAAACGGTCTTGTAGTATGAACTTGTCGAGAATATCTCGCAACTTATACAGTCTATCGTTAGGATCTGCCGACATATTATCGGAAAAGTGTATGAACTTGAGTATGAGTTTGAAGCGGTTTCTAGGCATCACAGACCGGGCTAAAGGGATATTGTAAAGTTTATGAACTCTCCAGTAGTCTTTTATAGAAGGTAATTTGACTAAACCCATCCAACCAATCAAGGCTAAAAATTTTGTCATTTCATCTATTGTCACAGGAACCCATGAATGTGTCCTAGAACGAGAAGACACATCATTAGCTAACAGAAATTGAGTTGCGTATAAGTTAGTTTGATCAACTATATGCTGAATAATATCGTGAGTCATGAACAGATCGAAGTAATCTATTGGATCTGCTTGAGCTAAAATGCCAGAGTAAATGTCTTTCATGCCCGAGAACGGGACTGTGTATTCAATATGCATTGGGCCTTCTTGAGTTGGCATTTCCCATTCAATAGAATCAAGTTTATGCTTCAGCCACTCAGATTCGCTAATTTCGGGAGCAGTTGTGCCAGATGTACTAGGAGCGTTATCAGTGGCACGTATTCTTGGCCTACTTATAGCAGAGGATGTACTGGCTCGGCAATGATCATCCAACTGTATATCACTATTTATGCTTCGTGCAGACGTGCGTCTATATATCTCCGGTAATGGTGGCATCTCACTCTCAGAATAGGTGGATACTCGCCGAGAAGAGAGAGGAAGATTCAAAATCTCATCTGCACTATCACTTTCACTATCCATCCCATGGCTGTCTTCAGTATCCGGACAATAGTCTGGATCTAACTCAGAATCGTCACTACTAAAGTCAATTTTTTTAGTTTAGGTTCACTTTAGAATCAGAATTCTGCAACAGATGAAAATGGAGTTTAGAAAAAACAACTACAAGTATGCTTGCTATTGTTTTTCCTAATCTCCTCCTCCGCGTAAATCTGTAAAAAAAAGAAAAAAAATATTTGTGTGTGTATCATAAAGGATACACCTGGCCTAGAAGATTTGGCGGCAAGAAAAAATATTTAGCAGGCCAGTGTATTATAAATGATACACACTCTAAAAAATCCTGAAAAGGGGTGGGGAGGGAGGAGGAGAGGGTCAAAATAGGTAAACAAAGTAAATAACGCAATATAAAGAATAAAAAAAAAATAAAAAAATTGTGAGAAATTGACAATTACGCTTGGCGGTCAACGTGTTAATTCAATGTGTAACAATCGCGAAAACCTAAGACAATACTGTGTTAATATGTTTTTTATTCAACGGCGGGAGACATACAAGCATACAGCCTACCTTATGTAAAGCGATTACTGTAACACAGGAAGTGTCACTCGGGTGGTGCCACCTCTGCTGCTAACACTGCAACTCCTCAGGAGCTTACTGATGATCTCACTCACACGCAGGAACACAACAACCCTCCGGCGAGTTTGTTGTTTGACTGCGGTTTTCTGTGAGGTGGAGGTACTTCCCCAGACGGGCTGCTTTGATGCGCCCTACCTCTCTTAAAAACTCCCAGACCAAGACGACAGACATGTTCATGCACACAAATGTTTGTCCTGTGGGGGAATCGAACCCACGAGCGTCGGTGTCAAAGTCGAGTACTCACCGCCGACGACGTACGCGCGGTCATTACGAGCCGCAGCGCCGACGTGAGACTGCTTCGGTGACTGCGAGGAATGCCAACGGTGGCCTGACAGCGGGTAGACCAGCAGACCAGTGCTTAATTCGAAGCCTCCCATCAGGAGCGACGTGGCCTTGGTGACAGTATGTAGTTGTGCTTTGGTGGTGATTGCCGGTCGTGTGACAGTGGAAGTGTGCAATTAGCGGCTGTGTGCACTCGTAGAGGTTTCCAACCGGCCGTACTGTTGACCGAGTGTGTCGTGCTGCCGTCGTGTGTCGGTGGCGGTCGGTGGCGGGCGGCTCTGTGGGTTGGCTGTGGTTTGTTATTGTGCGTTGGTGGCAGTTGGCATCTTGGTCTGAAGTCAACGCTTCGATGATCTGTGCAGCACGAAAGACTCGATGTTGTCGCCGCGGGTAGCGATCAGCGCCTCAATGATATGTCGAAGTACAAGCGGCTCGGCGCTGGCCGGCGGCTCGACTCGGCCGCGCTGCGCCAGCACCTCCTGGGGAACAGCGACAGTCGCACCGCACGTAGCCGCGATCGCAAGATGCCGTTGAATATGATTGTACATACTACGTTGGGAAGCATACGGTCCACCTGATGGAAAGCGGTTACCGTAGCCTATTGACGCTCGAAATACGCGATGCCATATCTGCTGCTAGCACAGCAACTCCTTAGGAGCTTATTGGTGACCTCACTCACACGCAAGAACACAGTGACCGTTAATTTGGCTTTCTGGGACGTGGAAGTACTTCCACAGACGCCCGTCTGTGCTTTGATGTGCCCTACCTCTAATAAAACACCCTGACCAAGACAAACGGACATGTTCCTGCACATAAATGTTTACCTTGTGTGGGAATCGAACCCACGAGTGTTGCTGTCAAAGTAACGTAACAGCGCGTTTAGCCACTGCGCCGCCGAGCTCATCAACCACTACCATCTTTTATTACCAGCATATTCCACCAATTTCTGGCATGTGAGTATTTTAATTTTAATTATAAGATTTAAATATTGAACAGTTAACATTAAAACACAAACTTATACAATATAGAGATTAAAATAGACATTAAAATATGTAAGTTATTATTTTAATATAACATGTTGCTAGGGCTCCTGACATCCTGGCTCCAGGGATACAGATAGGGATACAAATATAACTATTTGTTTATAATCCCTGGAGTGTTGTTGCGTTGCTACGTGTAAGTGAGGTCACCATTAAACTCGAGTTGCTGTGTAGGCAGCAGAGGAGGCATCGCGCGAGTGATATTTAATATATTACAACCGTTAATAGGCTTCGGTAACTGATTTCATAATCAGGTGGGCCGTATGCTTGTATGTCTCCCGACGTTGCATAAAAAATGATGAAAAATATGCAATAGGATATTGGTAATAGGCCGAAGGACGCGTTGATACGCAGTGAGTTTATTTATTTGTAAATAGTAATAAATCCTTGAAGTGGCAAGCTGTGTGCTGTGTGCCGGCAGCGTCCGCCGAGCGGGCCGTCCTCGCGGGCGCGGCGCGTTTGTTTTCGGTTCGCTTCGTATCAAACACTCGGCTTATCGCGGCTACTCCTGATATCACGAGACGTGACATCGGTTATCGTATGCGGTTCGATAATATCACTCCGCTGTATCAGACGGACGATCGACACACTGCCGAACGCAAGCTTCGTTGACTTGTTATTCATTTAAGTGAACAGTTCGCCGAAGACATCTCTTGAAACCGTAAGTGTTCTTCTGAAACATTGTTTTAGTTAGAATCGTACTCGTATTTAAAGGAACCACAGAGTATAGTACGACTAAACCCGTATTAGAATATCTGTGTATATTCACAGCGGGTTCCTTGCGGGGTGGGCAGGGAGAACCAGAGAAATATATATAACTATATATGTATATATGTGTCGCAGAGGTAGCAACACCACATTGAGAAGCCCGGAAGAAATCAATCCCCGTGTCGCTAGTTAATAATAACGGATCAAAATGTCAAGTCGGTACTTGGGTGGAATCGACATCGTTGGGATGGCAACACCGGTTGTATTTGTTTTGGTTTGGTAAAGATGAGATACCGCCATTGGAAACGGCATTACGAATCGAGCAATGGAGCCAACCGCACGTGTCGCGTCCACCGCATTTTGAATCCGTTGTAATCTGCGATCTGAGCATAACTTTTGTTACAATTATTTTCGTAATTGGCTGATTAAATATTGAGAAGATTAACTACGCTGGTATTTCGCTTTATTCGCCATGAACGACGAGCCACCTGACGACCATTACATCCACGTACCGACATATTCATATTTTTTGTTTCGCGCTGTAACACCAAACACTCCCCGCTTCGCTCGTACCTATTATTTTTACTACTACCTTTTATTTTTTTCCATTGCAATGCACTGCAGATAAATAACACTTATTAAGAAATATATGAAAACAAATATTAATATATAACAAATTTATAAATATTAACCTTGTGTATTAAAATGATTAGGATTACCGATCATTAGTGTAAGAAATCATATGCAAACAAGTATTGGTATAAACCAGGTGTATTATTAGTGATATATCATCATTAGTACGAGTATTAAATATTTTTATGAAGAGTGATCACTATGATGTATCAGTGGCGAAGAGTCCATATAATCCGATTCCCATCGGCTTCCCTTACGAAAAATCTAATCTATGGGCCAACGACATTTTTAGTTTGTTATATTCACACACCCACTTTGAATAGTTTGAATTGACTAAACGCGTTAAAAACTTGAAGTAGCAATTGTCAAATTGCAAGCCGAAAAATGCCGGATTACTTCTTCATACTACAATATCTCATACAGAGCATCTATCCCTTTCGTTTCTATGAACTCACTCCTATTACTGCTACTCGTTCCGTCTCGTTTTAGCACGCGAAAACAATACACGAAATAACTCGGTGAATACCGGCTTGTGACAGAGTAAGGTAATTAGCACGTGCAAGTGTAAGCGAGAAAGATCATTTATGAAGTAATAGTACCTATAAAGATTCTAAATTATGAATTAATGTAGTTACTGGCGAGTAATATATTTTATTTGGCAGGATTTATTGTAATGATTCTAAATTAAGAATGAAAATGGCGGATATTGTATGTCGGCGTAGCGTTAGGGCTCGTGCTTTGTGAATCCATTATAAATAAAATAATATCTGAACTGATCGATTTTTATTCGACAAGTGTTCTGAGCAAGAGTTGAGAACGTAATAATCATGATATTAACAATTTTCCCTTTTTATAGAGTCTGACAAACAACAGTTTTTGGCGGCATAAGGGAGGTAAAAGTCAATACATGTCTTTTTATCATAATCATTTTTATAATAAACTATAACAAATCATTCACATGTCACTATATATTGTTTAAATTATTAATTTAAATAAAATAAGCTTTACAACAATATAAATCTCTATAATAAATAAAAGACTAAATTGGAACAAAATATCATTGTGATCATGTGACCTAATAACAAGTTAGTTTCAGTTTAATATATTGATATTATGCTGCTAAATTACAGTAATGATTTTAAATGCAAGTATAAAGTAAAATCATGAAGTATAAAGTAAAACAATACATTCACCGACAAACTTTAAACGATTTATAGCTCTCTAAAATCAAGGCAGTTGGCGTTGCAGTAAAGCGGCAATACAATTTGTAATCAAATGAAGCATGTAATTCATAATAATGTTTTAAAATACAGTACAAAATATTTGTAAATAATAAACTTGAATTTATACTAATGAAATTCCTTAATTTATGTAAATATAATCGAATAAATGATTATACAATATTTCTGTTTTCATTAAAACTGTTAGAGGGCGCCTTTGCGCCCATACGGCCATACTGACTCCAGCGCGTCCCCTGCGCTGACAAAGGCATCACCCATCCTGGGTTCTAGCCAGGTAAAAAAGGCATCACCCGCTCAGGGATCTAGCCAAACACACAAGGCATCACCCGTCCTGGGATCTAGCCATCAAGACCAGGATAGGGAAACGTATGGTGGCCAGCCAACGTTTTATGGAGAGGTTTTTGGAAAGGTTTTATATAATATTATGATATTTGATTTATAATCATAAATACGAATATCCTATAAACAAAAAAAAATAAGAGTCACTTCTTAATTTTAAAAAATACAATTAAAAACTAGATCAAGTTATCGTTATCTGCATTTGCAGAAGTAGAATCACCGTGATTTATATCAGGAACTTCATCATTAGCCCATACGGTTGATTCGTCTGAGTTATTAGTGCTATTATCGAAGGGATCTGATTGTGCTGTGGGAGCGGCGCGCAAAGCATCATGACTGGCAATTTTATCAGAACAGCCACGAAGGTTAACATGTTTTATTCTATATCGATCGTTAGGCAAAACTTCTAAAATTTCCATCGGGCCTTCAAATTTGGAACCGAGTTTTGTGGTATGACGTTCGTGGCGACGCATCAATACGAAATCACCAACTTGAAAAGGACGAATTATAGCTTTACCTTTATCGTAACGAATTTTATCGCGTAGAGATCGCTCGTCCATCCTTTTTTTAGCACCTGATCTGAGTTCATCTAAATCGTCAGTTTGGATATCATCATCTATCTCTAGTATTTTAATAGATGGAGGAGAGCATCGCTTTCCAAATAACAATTCCATTGGACTTTTACCGGTGCTTTTAGATAAAGTGCAATTTATAGCTAATTGTAGGTCTTGCAAAGCTAAATGCCATAGCCTACTAACTTCTACGATAGACATATTGTCTTTGATAACTTTCATGAGACGCTCTACTTGTCCATAGGCTCTACTAGCCCCCTTTAGCTACTACATGATGCTGAATTCCATAATTATTACAGAAATTTTTAAATTCCATGGAGGTCATACTTTTGTCTTGATCGGTAATGAGGCGTGTGGGAGTACCAAAAACCGAAATAAAACTTTGAAAACATTTTATTGCTGTTTCCGCAGTGCGGTCATTTGTATAAACCATGTAAACATATTTCGTGAAACCGTCGATAAAGACAAATGCGTATTCAGATTCATTACGTTTACCATTCATTCGCCCAGTTATATCTACATGTACTGTATGAAATGGAATAGAAATTTTATCAATGGGGTGTAAAGTAAGTTGTCTAGCTCCAGATACTCCTTTCCTAACCCTGCACATAACACAATTTTCTACAAATTTCCTTACAATTCGTGTCATATTTGGGAACCAATACTGCTCACGCAACTTTTCAAGAACCTTTTCCCAACTAAAATGTTGTAAGCTATCATGATAGTGACATATAAGATTCCATCTATAATTTCGCGGCACAATGATTAATTTTTTTGTTTTGTTGTTAATTTGTACCTTACGTCTAAGTAACTTATCTTGGGAAATAATATAAGTGTCAGCAATATTTTTTGGTATTGAATCACTTTTTAATTCTTTTACAATATTTGATAACTCTATATCGCGTTTCTGTTCTATGAGGAGCCAGTTATGATCTAATGTAGCTGTGTTGATTGACGAACTAGCACCGTGACGAACTAGCTATTTGGTCTACTTTGCTACCGAGGTCTTCTGTAGCTTTAGGATCTTTAGTCAAACTTTTAATAGGGTTACGACTGAAAAAGTCTGCGTGAGCCAGTTTATCACCTTTACGATATTCGATTTCGAATTGAAAGTTTTGCAAAAAAACCCAATATCTATGTACCCTGGGAGTAAGTTCACGCTTATGAACGGAAGCGTTCAAAGAATTACAATCGGTTACCACTTTAAATGAGCGGCCGTGGAGGAAATGGCGGAAATGTTTAATAGCTTTTACCACTGCTAAAGTTTCCAGCTCATACGAGTGATATTTACTCTCGGTATCTGAAGGTCTCATACTAAAATAGGCTATCACCAGAGGTTTTTGTTTCTGTCTCTGTATTAGTACAGCACCGTAGCCGACCGAACTAGCATCTGTATGTAGCTCGGTTGGTAAATCAGGGTTAAATATGGTTAAGAGCGGGGAAGATGTGAGTCTAGTTATTATTTCTTGCCTAGCGTGCTCGTGAGAATTAGTCAAAATGAAAGGGACATTTGATTTAGTTAGATTGTACAAAGTTGCCATAATTTTAGAAAAATTAGGGATAAATTTTCTAAAGTATCCTGCCAAACCGTTGAATTGTCTAACTTCTTTTACGTTATTAGGTGTTGGGACGTTTGCTAGAGCCTCAATTTTTCTCGTACTAGGCCTGACAGTACCGTTTTCTATTATATTACCAAGATATTCGATTTTTGACTTAAGAAAAGAACATTTGGATATATTAAGTGAAAACCCAGCCTTCGTTAATCTCTCTAGGACTAATCGTAAATTCAACAATCCCTCCTCTACCGATTGAGATACAATTAAAATATCATCGACATAAACTAAGGCAATTTTATCTTTGTAATCGCCTAGGGCGGTATTGATGGATCGTTGATAGACGGACGGTGCATTACAGAGACCAAAAGGAGTTCGCAGATATTCATACTGTCCATCAGGTGTCACAAATGCCGTTTTTTCAATAGATTCTGCTGCTATGGGAATACCGTGAAAGCCAGACGCCATATCAAGACAAGTAAAAAATCGCGCTTTACCTAGTCTATCTATTTGATCTGCTATAAGAGGTAAGGGATAGTGATCTCGAACAGTATTAGAATTTAATTCACGGTAGTCAACGCAAAGTCGATCAGTGCCATCCTTTTTTTTAACTAATAAAATAGGGCTACTAAAAGGAGATGAGCTGTCCCTTATTATTCCGTTATTTTTTAAGTCGTTAATCATTTCTTTAACTTTTTCACGTTCTACAGGTGATAAACGATATGGCCTACGTTGAACAATTTTATCAGGATTCTTCAATCTAATTTTCAACTCACCTGTCTTAACTTGTGAAATACAGGTGCCAGTAGTAAAATTGTCTTTAAACTCGTCAATAATCTGGGTGACCTTTTTAATTTGATCGGGGTCGGTAAGGTCATTGTCAATCTCAGATAGTGATGACGTGATTTTACATTCATTGATCAAAAATTCACGATTAATTGATATATGGTTTTTACTAACAGTAACACTAAGACCTGGGATTTTTAAAAGATCAAATCCTATCAATATATCAAATTGCGTTTCGGTATTACCAATTACAAAAAATTCAAGTTCTAGGCTGATTTCATCGATTTCAACTAACGTTGTAATGCTCTCTTTTGAATTTACAGTTTTTCCGCCAATTCCAGAAAAGGTAACATTAACGTGTTTGCGTTTACCAGGTACAGAGCCAGCCACTTTGTTTCTAATTAATGAACAATCAGCTCCGGTATCAAAAAGACAGTTATAATTTTTATTTGCTATTTTTATCGTGGTTGTACTGCGATTAGTGGATGTGCAAAAATTTATAGTCTTAGTCGAAGATTTGCGTTCATCATTTTGACGGCGAAAACAATTTTTGTCTGAATGACCTTTGCGATGGCAATATTTACACTCAACAGTTTTTGTATTATCGGCAGGCCCACTTTGTGGCTGTGATACGGAGGGATTCACTTTGCAGTCCCGTAACAAGTGACCAGGCTTATTACATTTATAACAAATAATTGGATCTTTAGAATTGGAAGTTACAATAAGGCGTGGCTTTTTATTTTCGATAAAGGGGTATGGGTAAAAGTGTTGTCACTTTTTTTTTTCGCGGCCATGAATGAAAGTTGCTTTTATTGAAAGTATAGATATACACAAACATATTTTTGTACGGAATATGATAGCCTAAAATGCATCGGAGCTGAGATATTTGACCTAACATTTAATTAAGATTTTTTTTTAAATCGTAAGGATTAACACTAATATATAAGTTTTAAATTCGCCATTACAGTATGCTATCTACTTTCCTTACGTACACCTCAGCATCTGGAAACAAAGGACTTAACGCTCGCCCTTATCGCTCGCTCCATGACATGCCGACCAATCACAGAGCTCGAATTCGGGTACCTGCGCTGACGCCACCGCGCGCGAAGACGCACGATGCATGCGTCACTCCACTCACCATTCTTCCTTCGTGTTGTGTGCGTGTGTGTTGACTTCCCAGTTATTCTTACTCGGCGTGATTTTAACAAACATTATTTGACCTCAGCTTTTGTACCTGGACACTGATTTGCCTCGTAGTTTTGATTGGTTATTGTGGACTACATCATGGAAGCGTATGGTTTTTGTATTTGTTGTCAAAGAAGCATAAATCGAATCGGGAGCAGTCGTCGGAGATCGTATGTTTTAAATAATGAATTCATTCAAAGTCATCCATTTTTGTTGACATACTTTGAAGTGGTTAAAGTTCAAGAATTCAATGCAGAAGACAGTGTTTGTAGACCGTGCTTGCAACGTGCTGAACGACACGGGCAAGGTGTACTAATTGTGCAAGATGAACAAGAGGAACCGGCACAAGAGAATCCCGCGCCTCAACATCATGTTCCGATGGTAATCGAGAACATGCAAGATCAAGCTGTGCAAGTTAATAGATTGCAAATGGTTAGAGTGGCAGGGTACACGCGTGCACCTTATAATACCCGTTCCTGTATTTTCGCTGAATGTCGGAACAGAGTTTTGCAAAATATTCGAAGAGATATTAGAGTTACAATTCTTCAAGGAAAAAAGTTCTACATACCCCGATTTAGCCGTGTCTGTGAAGAACATTCTACAGGTATGGAGTGGCATAACATCGAGTTAGGCACGCGCCGCGTTCTTCATAAATTTTCACCAACCCACGTGAGTGATATGATGGAACTTTTAAGAACTCAAAAAGTATTTTTAGACTTTGAAAGAAACACATTAAATCATAATACGATTTTTCAGTATTACATAGGTTTTACAAAATCACAGTTTAACCAAATTCTACAAAGTACACCTAGAATTGCACGACGATTCCGAAAAAAACCAGCAACCGCTCTAGCTACAGTGTTAGCAAAACTTCATACTGGTGAATCGAATGAGAGGCTATCTAGCATATTTCGAATGACCAGAAAAACATTTGAAAAGACGATGGCTCTGGTCAGGACATATTTGATGCAAGAGTTCGTCCCACAGCACCTGGGCTATAATCATATGACCCGAGAGGACGTGATGTCACACTGTCTTTCTGTACCGAATGCTTTATTTGGTAATCCAGAAGCTCCTTTGATTGAACGAAAGGCTATAGTAATAATGAATGGCACATATATATACCTACAAAAAGTAGCAATTACTATTTTCAGCGGAAGTCTTATAGTCTGCACAAATTCCGCAATTTGGTAAAGCCTTTTTTAATTGTGTGCTCTGACGGACATATATTAGATATTTACGGACTCTATGAAGCAACGAAATCAGATGCTACGATTCTTTCTGAGATCCTAAATAGCACAACTGATCCATTTCACTGGTTTTTTTGCAAGGACGATGTTTTTATATTATATAGGGGCTTCAGAGATTGTATTGAAGAAGTGGAATCATGTGGCTATACTCCTCATATGCCTGCAAGCAAAGATGAAGGGGAAACGCAACTAACAGTTGCACAAGCAAATGCTTCAAGGAAAGTGACGATGTGTCGCTGGGTTGTCGAAACTATTAACGGACGATTAAAAAATCAGTTTAGACAACTACGCCATCAGAATTTTAATAAAGCTGCGATACATCTCCTGGATGAAATAAAAATCGCAGGCGCTTTACTAAATTGTTTTGGCAAACCATTAACAGACCACAGATTGGTAGAACCAATATTAGAAAAAAATGGTAGATGTGGTGATCGTAATCGGCTTAGTGAATTCGTAATCGAAAATAATTTAAATCAAAAAAGAGCAAGATTTCAAACCATTGATGGTATTGTTCCTGGTATGGATGAGTTTCCAGTTGTAAGTGATGATGATTTAATTATTTATGCGCTTGGCACGTATCAGATACAACAAGCTCGAAGTTATTATGGAGAACATGCCAAAAATGGATCATACTTAATAGAAGTATATAGAGATTCAACGGATTTTGGTGCTCAAAATATTGATTGTACGGATCCGTGGATATTGAGAGGTAGGATCCAATCACGCCACACTTCCAGAAGAGTTTACTATGTTTATATATTAATAGAAAGAGACGTACGGTTAGAAGGCATCCAAGCAATTTTAGGCCATTATTGTTCGTGTGTAATAGGGAAACGATCTTTAGGGTGTTGTTCCCATGTCATGGCAATCCTGTGGTATTTAGGGTGGGGACGACATCAGCCAAATCTTAATCCACCAGCACTTTTCTTGGATACTATAATTAGGCAGGATGAAGAAAACCAACGCTATGATGAACCCGAAGATGTGTAGTAATGTAGTTTCTTTTTATTGCAAGCGCGCGATAGCAAGCGAGCAATATGTGAGGTCGACCTCCAGTTTCTCGGTATTTTGTACGCTCTACTTCTCCAAAACCAAAATAGTTTGAAACCCCCTTTTTTCGTGATCGTGTAGCCTAGATGTCGTAGTTGTGCCAGTTGAAATTTGTTTTTCAAAAAAAGAAGTTTTGTTCCAGAAAAATCGGTCCAAGAAGATTTGTCCCTACTGTGAGCAGTGCTTTTGCAGTGGTAGTACTAAATTTTCCTTTTCCCTCTTTTTTATTTTTTTTTCATCTTTTCCTTTTTGTTTTTTTAGTTTTTTAATAAATTAGTCTTTTATTAAATTATATTAAATTATATTAAATTTTTTTTAACTTATTTTTTTAATTTTATTTAATTATAAAATGAAATGCCCAAGCATTTTTTAGATTGACGCACTAAGTTTCCAAGTGCGCTTGCTACACAGCTTGCTGTTACCTATTTAAAAGATAAAAAGCGCGCTTGCGTTTGCGCCGCAGGCCCTAACTTCCCTAGTTGTTCAAATGTACTAAATACTTACATACCTTATATTTTCTTTTTACTAGTATCCACTTGATTAGTTATATACACATGTATAAGATAGTATTTTTATAGACTTTCAGTCAGATTTTGTGTTTTATTGCTGACATGGCAATAAACCTTAAATATTTTTATCTCTGCTTCGATACAGTTTAGAACTTCAAATGATATTTATTTATGTAGTATTATAGACCCTTTAAAAGACTATACAAGTTTCATCAATGGCCGCTAGAAAAAAAATGACAACATTTTTCATACAAAGTTACCCAAACCCCTTTGCTGGTACTATCAATCTTACGTTTACGAAAGGTTTTTAAAATGGATACTAATTTTGGCAATGAATCGGGGGTATTTCTTAATAACTCAGAACGAATAAACTCAGGGTAAATACCTGTTATCAATGCATCCACGACCTCTGCATCGGTAGCCTCCGGTCGAACTCGCTTGAACAGGGTCCACGCCGTAGTAGCATATTCGGCGTAACTGCTGGCTTGGTCTGAAGTGTAGCTCCTCCACTTCTGCACGTCGTCAGAATACCGGAACTCCTTGCCAAACGTGTGGATTAGTTCTTCTTTCACCTGGCCCCACGTGGTTGAATGTAGCGACCAGGTGTCTGCCCATGTTCTGGCTCTGCCTCTTAGTTGTAGTATGGGCTTCATGCGTCCTTCATGAGTTGGAATATTGAAGTTTTTGATTACTTCATCAACATTAGCACACCAATCTCTGATGTCATGTGATCTCTCATCAGGGTTGAATGGCGGCAAATAAAAATCATGGTGCCGTCGCATCGATGTCGTAGCTTCTGTCGCCTGTGTCGTATTTACAGCACTCGTTGCCACCGTCTTCGTGATAGAAGTAATGAGACCCATTACTTTCTCCATGGTGAAGGTCAGTTCCGAAGAGGTCTGCAAGTGATCAGGGGGCTGTGATCCCACCGCTGCTGTCGGCGTAGCGGTAGGGCTCGTGCTTTGTGAATCCATTATAAATAAAATAATATCTGAACTGATCGATTTTTATTCGACAAGTGTTCTGAGCAAGAGTTGTGAACGTAATAATCATGATATTAACAATTTTCCCTTTTTATAGAGTCTGACAAACAACAGTTTTTGGCGGCATAAGGGAGGTAAAAGTCAATACATGTCTTTTTATCATAATCATTTTTATAATAAACTATAACAAATCATTCACATGTCACTATATATTGTTTAAATTATTAATTTAAATAAAATAAGCTTTACAACAATATAAATCTCTATAATAAATAAAAGACTAAATTGGAACAAAATATCATTGTGATCATGTGACCTAATAACAAGTTAGTTTCAGTTTAATATATTGATATTATGCTGCTAAATTACAGTAATGATTTTAAATGCAAGTATAAAGTAAAATCATGAAGTATAAAGTAAAACAATACATTCACCGACAAACTATAAACGATTTATAGTTCTCTAAAATCAAGGCAGTTGGCGTTGCAGTAAAGCGGCAATACAATTTATAATCAAATGAAGCATGTAATTCATAATAATGTTTTAAAATACAGTACAAAATATTTGTAAATAATAAACTTGAATTTATACTAATGAAATTCCTTAATTTATGTAAATATAATCGAATAAATGATTATACAATATTTCTGTTTTCATTAAAACTGTTAGAGGGCGCCTTTGCGCCCATATGTACTATTTGCTGATGATACCTCTTTATTTTTTAATGTGGCCCGCCGTTGTGAAAATATTGACAAGGTAAATGGTGTTGTGTCTGCTATTTTAAACTGGTTTACATGTAATAATCTGTTGCTACACTCAGCTAAAACCAAATGCATCAAATTTAGTCTTCCAAATGTGAGTTCTGCCAATACAGAAGTTCTCATTGGGAATAATAAATTAGAATTTGTTAATAACACTGTGTTTCTTGGAATTACAGTAGACTCCAAATTACAATGGGGCCCCCACATAAATAAACTAGCCGGTAAGCTCAGCTCTGCTGCATATGCAGTTAGGAGAATCAGGCAATTGACGGATGTGGCTACTGCGCGCTTAGTCTATTTCAGCTACTTTCACAGCATTATGTCGTATGGTATACTGTTGTGGGGACGGCGGCTGACATTGAGACAATTTTTATCTTACAAAAAAGAGGCATTCGCTCTATTTATAACATGGGCTCCAGAGAATCCCTCAGGGAACTGTTCAAAGAAATAAATATCCTCACTGTTACTTCTCAATATATTTATGAAAACATAATGTATGCCCGTAAAAATTTAAAGTCGTTTTAAAACTTCAGTGAAAAATTTAGAAGTAGAAATAAGTTGTGTATCGGCTTGCTAGGACTGGTAGATCTTTTCTTGTAAATTGTATTCGATTTTATAATAAGTTGCCTGAAACAGTTCTGTCCTTTCCTGACAATGTATTCAAAAAGCACATTAAAAATACTCTCTGTAGAAGGGCTTATTATAGAATTGATGAATATATAACTGACAAAGATGTCTGGAAATAATTCAGCACAGACTACCTGTTCTTAATAATCTTTAATTTTACCATTTGATATTATTATTGTACCACTATGTTGATGTGAATTTATTATAATATCTAATTGACAATTTTAAGAGACCTATATTGGCAAGTTTCTTTCGGTATTTCTTCTTAGCCAATAGTCATTTCCGAAATGCTAGTAGATAAAAAAAATCGGCCAAGTTCGAGTCGGACTCGCGCACGAAGGGTTCCGTACCATTATCTATAAAAATGGGCCAAGTGCGAGTCGGACTCGCGCACGAAGGGTTCCGTACCATTATCTATAAAAACAGCAAAAAAATCACGTTTGTTGTATGGGAGCCACCTTAAATATTTATTTTATTCTATTTTTTAGTATTTGTTGTTATAGCGGCAACAGAAATACATCATCTGTGAAAATTTCAACTGTCTAACTATCACGGTTCAAGAGATACAGCCTGGTGACAGACGGACGGACGGACGGACGGACGGACGGACGGACGGACGGACGGACAGCGGAGCCTCAGTAATAGGGTTCCGTTTTACCCTTTGGGTACGGAACCCTAAAAACAGCAAAAAAATCACGTTTGTTGTATGGGAGCCCCCTTAAATATTTATTTTATTCTATTTTTTTAGTATTTGTTGTTATAGCGGCAATAGAAATACATCATCTGTGAAAATTTCAACTGTCTAACTATCACTGTTCAAGAGATACAGCCTGGTGACAGACGGACGGACGGACGGACGGACAGCGGAGCCTCAGTAATAGGGTTCCGTTTTACCCTTTGGGTACGGAACCCTAAAAAAGGAAAAAAGTAAAAAGAGAATTAAATAAGATACAATAAGATTATTTCAAAAACTGTAAGCCGTGTCTAAGTGCCCGCGAGCGCCCCGCGGCGAATAAAGACTTTTTATCTTTATCGTCGAGTACAGCTCGCAGCTCGCCGGCACGCTGCCGTCTGTCTGTCTGCCGAGACAAAGAACCTTAAAGAGAGTGAACTATCAGTGTGGAGTTGTTATCACGGCCGCCACATCGTGCACCTGCGTCCTGCACACCAGAACAGTGAACGGGGAAATGTGTCAGTACAGGGGCACGCCGGTACTCTTACCTTTTTGTCAACCGCTTTCTTATTTTGTTCAATAACCGCTGGTGAGCTACAGTGTTATCGTGTAAATTCATGTTTTCCTCAACTTTTCAATAATGTTCACGATTACTGCGAACATTCGTCGTAACAAACGCAGCCGGCGCGCGGTGCTACACGGGCTGTGCTCTGCACGATGTAATATAATTGTCGCCGGTCGAATCCGCACGCAGAACATATTAAAGAAATATACTATTCGTGTACTTTATAACAATCGTGGAGGCTTTTGTTTCGCACATGTTAGATATAAATATGAGAAGGGAAGGGACTGCACCACGGCGTTCCTTTTTACGTTTCTCTGCGGAAACCTTGCATTGTTATACACATGATGGTTCGTAATGCATGGACGTTTATTACTTTTTTATACAACTAGATTGGTAACGAAGCATGCAGTCCGCATTAGATGGTAAGCAATCACCCAGCCTATTGATGCTCGCAACACCACGGGGATGTTATTCGCGCGCTACCAATCTTGTGACCTAAGACTGTTTCGTCACAGTACCCAGTAACAACAGCTATATAAATATAGCTGCTTGGCGGTAGAAATAGGTGAAACAGAGGTGGGTACCTCTTTTGTATAGACGACTTTTGTACAGAGTCTCCCTCTGGTGTAAAGAGATTTGTATGAGGTCTATCACATAAATAGAGTATGACAATTTTTCGTGCTACCTTATACAAAGGCAGAGCAGGAGACAGAGAGGGCGCGTGGGTTCGGGGCTATTCCGCGGGCCAGTACTAGTATGGTACAAGAGTATGTTCTGTATTAACGCAGGACACTTTTAGGTATATAAAATATATATAGACGGCTGTTAAACGGACAGCGCCGGTGTAGCCAGACAAATTTAACGTATTTCACCGAACATTTTATTCATGTTTTGTTCAGATATCTTGACGTGTTTACCGTCGAAGCGAATACTTTACAACGTTCTGTACGTGTTCAAGGACCGGCCGTGGACATATATATATATATACATCATACACGACATCAAACATCAACGGTGATGTTTGTTCGGTGGATTAAAATGATCGCTGCAATCGATACTCGGTATCGACATAACTCTAAGTATGAAATACATGTTATCAGTACATTGAGCGCCGATAACACGACTTTATATAACATATATCTATAACTATACTATAACTTCACGCCAAATTCCTTACGGGATAGGCGGAGGGAGCGCCACTTGACACGATGCTGACCCGCCTCACTTCTTTAGCATTCATTGCTCTTCTCGTGCACGCTCACCGGTTTCTAAGGCTCCTGACATCACTTTCTGAAGTAACACGGTCAACTAGCTCACGGTAGGTTAGTCTTACATCCTCCTACTTTCGCACTTTATATCCGTTTCGTACTTTTTCCCTCCAACATTTTCTACATGTCCGAACCAAAGGCGCATGCCTCTTTCTGTTCAAGTAACTCTCTTTCAAAAGACCTCTATTTTTAACAGTTTCATTGCGAATGCGGTCAATAAATGTGCACTAGGACCTTTTCAGGAGACACACTTCTGCTAAACTCGGACTCAGACGGAAGACGGTTGGTACGGTGCGCGAGTGGCAAGGTCTCTGCTGAACACTCCAAACGGAGGGAACTATGTCGATTGTTCCCGGAAGTGGAGGTTCGGCTCAGGGCAACTTGGGTCGAACCTGACTATCAAACCCTGACCCATCTCAGCCAAGAGTTTGCACGACCCGGGGAGGTGTGTACCGACCGAGTGCGTGTGGGGAACGCTAGCGCTCCACTATATATATAAATAAATGTGTGTTCACGCGCATTTCAAGTGATAGCTACATAGACCTCACGGACGAGGTGCGGGGGGGACGGGGGGACTGCGTCATCGTGCACCACCTGCAGGTCGAGGGCGATCGCTGTTTCCAAATACGCGCAACAACCTGTGCATTATTTAATTTTATCTTTTTCAACATATTCAACTTGTAAACTTCTAATAAAAGTATAACCGCAAGAAATTAAGTTAAATCATTGAAGACTTAGCTCCAATTCATTGAAATCGCTGGATAGACTCCCAAACCACACACGCGGTCGCAATGTGTTCCTCGTGCGTGTCGCTATTCTCGTGCAGTATGTTATCAGTAGTTCTTAGTACAAAAATAAAGTAAACATTAATTTGTTGCAGATGAACGCCATTCAGATATTCGGCTCGCTCGGCCAGCAGCACAGCGGCAGACAGTTCTGTGATGTATGTTTGCAGGTATGTATTGGCAACGTGGAGAGACGGCCACGGGAGGCCTGCGGAGCGATCCCATTTGATTGGGACATGTTTTTTAAACGAGTCACATCCTCAGGGCCAGGCGGAAGGCGCGGCGCCCGGGCCAGCAGACGGAGACGGCGTGTGGGCGCACCGCGTGCTGCTGGCGGCTGTCTCGCCCTATTTCTTCAACTTATTCGACAAGGACCCGGACTGCAAGGACTCCCGGTACACAGTGAAGGTCAGCGGACTGACGCTTCTAATTCTTAAGTATACAGCGGCGGCGAGACATTGAACTATTGTCTCGTCGACAAGTGACTACAGCACGATCTTTCAGACACAGAGCATGACAATAATTGTTAAGAGTTCAAAACTGAACTTGTACACTCTTTTCTTCGATAAGACGCCAGTTCGATAACATAATAACATCGATGTGACTTTACTCAAGACACTACGCGCTTTTATTCAACTAAGGTGACAAACAAGCGGACGGCCTGCTGGTGGTAAGCAGTAACCTATGGACATTTGCAATAATAAGCGTATCGCTCTTGTGTTGCGGGCCCTGTAAAAATCTCTTCTTCTTGAAGAACCTCATGCTGTAGTCTCTTGGGCAAGTCTCGGCAGGGAGCTCATTCCACAACTTAATGGTTCACGCATGAAGCGATGTAGCGACCCCGCTCTCTGCCCGTCACATCGACCCCGTACTCTATCGCGCTGTCCGATGTTCCAGGGTGTGGACCCGGCGACTCTGCGGTCGGTCGTGGATTATATATACGGGCCGGAGTCGCTGGTGGTGACGGTGGACAACGCGCAGGCGCTGTTGTCGGCGGCCTCGCTGCTGGCCGTGGACGGCGTGCGCGACGAGGTCTACGCATACCTGGGGCGTGCGCTGAGGGTTCGCGATGCGTTTGAACCTCGCGCCTGCTCTGTGTTAGCCGCCGATACCGCGCGCTTCGTCCGCAACCACTTCGCTCCATGGCTCGAGCTTCTGGAGCCGTTGGATGACGAACCCACCGCACTGCTTGACAGCCTGACCGAGTCCGTGGAGGAGCACGTGCTCGCCGCCGTGCTGCAGTGGACGCAGCAGGTCCCGAAGGTCAGTGTCACACGACGACCGCTGGGGTGAGCCTCACTCGGAACGGATCCTATTTGTTACAATCCAGTATCTTCGTACTTTAATACTCGTCTGATATGACACGGTTACTGTAGATTATGAACGGGAAAAGTATGTATGTCTTATTCAAAACAACTTTAGCAAGTAAGGTTCGGAACGATTTGTTCAAGAATATTTTTTCTTCTTGGAAAAATAGTTGCGACTAAAATTTAAAATGAAACGTAATTTTGACGTCTCTTAAATATATACGTATTTTGTACCAAGACTAGTGTTGTTGGATCAGAACAAGATCCAAAGACAACGGTATTCTTCCATCGAAGACATTCTACCGACCTACTCCACAAGAACACCTGGTACCGCCACCTTTAACGGCGATGTCTATCTTTCTTACGCATTCAATATTTCGTATTTTCTATTATAGTTTGTTATTATTACATCATTTTTTTTCAACTGTTCTGCAGATATTTTTGAACAATTAGTTTTTGTACTATTAAGTTTTTGTTCTAATTGCAGAATTTTTATGACATAATTATTTTGTGACTTTTGTGTCAAAGTAATAATTTGCTTAAACTCGTTTGTGTAAGTTTATAGTGCATTTTCATATTTAATCGCTGGTATGATCAATATTTCCACAAAAGCTCTTCATCGCCTTAATATCAGACAGGAGTTTGTGATGTGTATAAAGTTGGCCAGAGAGAATTGTCGATGAGTCTAAGAACACAAACGGTACTGAGCCTTTCACTTTAAGGAGAGGTTGTGCTTCTGTTTATATGTTCTACTAATTGTACAATGGGTTGTCATCCGAGGAGTTTTTCACTACAATGACAATAGTCGCCTTTTGTAACCGCACCCATTGCCGAAGGCTGGAAATGGATCATCACACATTATAACGGCAATGGTCGCGTACTGTGTGGTTCCAGATAAGTTTTCTGCCGAGAATTCTTAACTCTTTAATAAACTCCCGTAATGAAGTTTTCGCGAAGGTTAAATAAAAATTTCTATGTTGGCCATTGGGCCGTCGCAGGTACTTAACCACGTCTTCTTACCTTTTTGAAATATAATCTTATTGTATCTTATTCAGTCCTCTTATTGTTACTATTTTTCTTTTATAATCTTCTAGCATTTCTGAAATGACCATTGTCAAAGAAAAAAATGAAACTTGCTAATATAGGTCTCTTTTCAAATTGTCAATCAGATATTATTTTAAATTCACATCAACATAGTGGTACAATAATGATCAAATGGTAGAATCAAAGGTTATTAAGAAAAGATCGTCTGTGTTGAATTATTTCCAGACATTATTGTGAGTTACATATTCATTAATCCTCTAATAAGCCCTTTTACAAAGAGTATTTTTGATGTGCTTTTTGAATACATTGTCAGGAAAGGACAGAACTGTTTCAGGCAATTTATTACAGAATCGAATACAATTTACAAGAAAAGATCTACCAGTCCTATTAAGCATATGTACCGATAT
This sequence comes from Pyralis farinalis, assembly GCA_947507595.1. Taxonomy (NCBI): domain Eukaryota; kingdom Metazoa; phylum Arthropoda; class Insecta; order Lepidoptera; family Pyralidae; genus Pyralis; species Pyralis farinalis. The sequence goes on from OX382281.1 coordinate 131,252, forward strand.
ACACAACTTATTTCTACTTCTAAGTTTTAACTGAAGTTTGAAAACGACTTTAAATTTTTACGGACATACATTATGTTTTCATAAATATATAGAGAAGTAACAGTGAGGATATATCACTCAGGGAAAGAAATATCTTTGAATAGTTCCCTGAGTGATGTTCTGGAGCTCATGTTATAAATAGAGTGAATGGCTCTTTTTGTAAGATAAAAATTGTCTTAATGTCAGCCGCCGTTCTCCACAACAGTATACCATAGGACATAATGCTGTGAAAGTAGCTGAAAAAGACTTAAGCGCGCGGTAGCCACATCCGTCAATTGTCTGATTCCTAACTGAATGTGCAGTGGAGCTGAGCTTACTGGCAAGTTTATTTATGTGAGGGCCCTATAGTAATTTGAAATCTACTGTAATTCCAAGAAACATCGTATTAGTAACAAACAAATTATAATTTAATATTCCCAATGAGAACTTCTATAATAAATAAGTTACATCCTGAAGCAGTTATTATGATGTAAAGGTCCTACCCCTGTCTGACGGAACATGAAGTCGCGACACGAGTCGAATGAGACATGATTAAATACAGATGTGACAGCTGAGGAAATTCTGCAGCATTGTGTTTAAGTTTTATTGATTTGTATATAATAATATGCATTAAGCGACTTCGACCCCGCACTCCATCGCGCAGCTCGATGTTCCAGGTCAAGTCGGCGGCGCTACGGGCGGTCGTCAAGCATATCTTCCGGCCGGAGTCGTTGTCGCTGACGGCGAGCAATACGCAGGCGCAGTCGTCGGCGGCCTCGCTGCTGGCCGTGGAGGGCGTACGCGACGAGATTTGCGTATCCCTAGAGCGCGCACTGACCGTCGACAATGCGCTCCGCATCCACGCCTTCGCTGAACAGCACGCCTGCGCCCCGCTGGCCGCCGCCGCCGCGCTCTTCGTCCACGACCACTACCAGGAAGTGCTCCTAGCCGAAGAATTCCTGGAGCTGTCTGCAGACGCGCTAGCCGTGCTGCTGGACAGACTCACAGTGCCGGTCGAGGAGCACCTGCTCGACGCCGTGCTGCGGTGGACCCAGCACCGCCCGCAGGTCAGTGCCGACGCCGACTGAGGATCATTTTTATGAAAAACCTCCCAGCATTAGTATAATACGACGACGCGTGAGCAATGTAGATACGGTCCGCGTGAGGTGCAGTCTGCTGCATGCACATTTGGACCAAAAGAAGTATCTCTCAATTTTAGCTTTTATTACAGAGAGCCTTATTCAAATGGGTCAAAAGCATTTTATCGTTAACCCTTAGCTCTTCAGATACGTTGTATCTACTAATAAGCCGATCTCGTTACACTTTTTCAAAATCGACTTTATCCGTATGACAACAAGGTCGACAAGAGCGAGCTTTATTTTTGACATCAAAATTCCCGGACTCGACACGTTCGTATGCTGCTCCTACTGATACTGCGTTAAGTAAATTCGAGGATTGTGTCGCATTTTCCCGTTTTGGAATATATCTATATTTATTTGTTTATAATAAAACTTCAAAATCTATCAAATTTCTTCGTTAAATTCACTCATTTTGGCGGACAGAAAAACAATAGATAAATGGCAAGAAATCGTTTTTACTTTTTATTTTTCTGTTTTCAGGATGTCATATATTTAATGACATCAAAACCAGCCAGATACAAAAAATACAACCAAATAAAACCTTTTTATAAAATACGAAAACATTTTTTTACTGACCTATCAATTTGCTGTAGTATACTAAAATAACGTGTCGAACACTGATGTTCGAAACGTTATTTTAATACTAGCAAAACACTACAGCAAAAGATAAAAAAAAATTCATGGAATTTCTGTATATTGCCTGAATTTCTTCCTTTTGTACGAAATAAATGATCTTCGCGTATTTCCTACGCTTCTTTTCGTTCATAGTATTTCTCTGTGGAATTTGGTTTCATAATATTTTCACTTTTCAGGAACACCGTTCCTATATGAAATCTATATATTTGTCGGTGCGTTTGTCTGTGTGTGCGTTTTTTTCGAATATTCGAATTTTGACTTAAAATTTAAAGTCCTTTACAAAGTAGGTAACTCAGATTGATAAACATGTTTCGGATTCCATTTCCTGTCAATTTCCCTTAATAATGAGAGAACATATCGAAAGTAAGAACTCTGTTAGTGAACACAATTGATCTTAAAGGCGAGATTGCAATAATATACTTGTATAAAGTAACCAAACACTTTACTCCAATCTATAACTATTCAATATAGGTGTAGGAAGCAAATTTACAAAACCAGAAAATATTCCAAATATAATCCTTAAGATCCAAATTTTGCGAGTTACATTTCGACGCGCACGCCATCTCTGGGCGGCGACTGACATTACATTGGTAAACAAATTATTCAGACATATATGACTGAACATACCGCCCACCAAGGACATATTGCAAAATGTCCTTAGATACCGCCCACCATGCTAGAGTCATCATAAATCTCAATCAGCAAATGTACCATGGTGTTTATATGTCATTAGCAGCGGCATAACAATACACATCCTAATAGTTTCTAAAATTACACTTTCGTTTATTTTAGCTCATAAACAATAATCTCCTGCAATTTCTTAAGTCTTACATAATAACACAAACTATGTAGTTACAGGTAAAATACATACTTTGGAAACTGGCCTTTTAAACAAGGAATCCTTTGTACGAATTGTAACTACTCGAGTAATAGCGTCAGGGCCGAGGTGTTTGTGCTCTATTCTACCGAGAAGCCATCTTCCCGGAGGTAAATCATCTTCCTCGACGAGTACTACATTACCTACCGATGGTTCTGGGTTATGGTAACACCATTTATGTCGTTGCAAAAATTGATTGGCAGAGCTGCGATAGCCAGCGGAGCCACATTACCCTCAAAATTGCCGTTTGGGGTAGACTGATGTCATCCAGCTAGCGTTTAGACGGTAATAGTGAGAAACTCCAAAATCGACACACTAATAGCTAACGTATTGTAGTTTTGTATCCTTTAATTTGAAATTTAAATGTTCGTTGGTGAGGAAGAACGGTCCAAAATCGTTCCAATTAGAAAAAAAAACATATGGGAAAACGTATGGCCGGCCACTCTGCAGTGCAGAGTCTGCACTGCACTCCCATCAACAGAAAAAGTAACAGCACTCGTCGCTAGATGTCGTACAGGGTTCCATATATTTTAAAAAAATTAAAAATAAAATATTTAAATATTTTTTAAATTTTAAAAATATCAGATCTGCCTACACAGCTTGCTGTTATTTACTAGTGTAAATAATCATGCGACCAATGTCGCCAAAAGTCCTGCAACATCCGCTGCGTAAGCTGCCAACGTCTTAAGGTCGAAATTGAGGATTTTTCGTAATTGGAGTCTGGCACTAAGATGAGTGGCTCTCCCACAAGTAAATGACTGGGAGTTAACACGACAAGTTCCTTTCGGTCTTCCATGTAAGATAAAGGTCTTGAATTGAGACAAGCCTCAATTTGTGTAAGTACGGTGCTTATCTCTTCACACGTTAATGAAGAGTTTCCAATTACTCGTCTTAGATGGTGTTTAGTGGACTTTATTCCAGCCTCCCAAAGACCACCGAAGTTAGGTGCACGAGGTGGGATAAAGTGCCACTTAGTTCCATTATTTGCTAAATATTCAGCGAGTTCCGGAACAAATGTAGATTTTTCCTTATCAAATAGAACCCGTAGTTCACTCGCAGCACCCACAAAATGAGTACCGTTATCGCTATGTAATTCGACACAGCGACCGCGACGAGCCACAAACCTTTTGAAGGCCGCCAGAAATCCCTTGGAAGTTAGGTCACTGACGGCTTCTAAATGCACTGCACGTGTGACCATGCAAACAAATAAAGCTATGTAGCCCTTGTAGGACTTATTACCGCGTCCACTTGATACTCGTATATTTACAGGTCCCGCATAGTCTACTCCGCTGCTCAAAAAAGCTTTATTGGTCGGTGTGACACGGGAAGCTGGTAATTGTCCCATCAACTGGGACCTTGTTTTAGCCATATACCGAATACATGTTACGCATTTTCTAACAAAGGATTTAACTATGACCTTTTCACCCAAAATCCAATACTTTGATCTCAGATAGGTAATCATCATCTGTGGACCGCCATGCAAAGTTTTGGAATGAGCATCTCGAACCAACAGACGAGTTAAAAATGAGTCCTTGGGTATAAGAATAGGATGTTTTCTTCCATAATCAAGCTGTGCCATTTCTAATCTTCCGCCTACTCTTATGACACCCTTTGAGTCAAAAAATAAATTTAGAGATTTCATTATCTTGCACTTAGTACTCAAACTTCCTTTTCTTTTCAATTCTTCTATTTCCGAAAAGCTTTCTTCCTGACTCTTTCTCACAGATATCTCTAGAGCTTCTTCAAGTTCTTGGGTTGACAAATAACATGTGGAGTGTTTAACTGTTGTTCGATTCAAGAGACTGAGAAATCTTCTACAATAAGCTATTACTCTTATCAATTTTTTTCCAGAAGTTATATCAAATGTTGTCGTATGGACCTTTATGGCCTTTATGGCCTGTTGCGCCAGTCGTCGTTCTTCAAAGGCGAAGAATCTACGCGTAACAGAGTCTTCGGTGTTTCTCCCTCTTCTGGCGACCCTCCTTGTGTTTGAAGCTAAAAAACAGAAATTTTATTAATATCTTTCACATGCGTACAACTATTTTCTACAACTGCACCACTCATTATCGACAGGATATTCACCTCCACACACTGGAGCCACAATGGTCTCACACTGTATGGTTCCAAGGGGGATTTGTTCTAAGAACTATTAGGTTGTGGAATGAACTCTGCCGAGGTTTTCCCCGCAGCCTACAGCATAAGGTTCTTCAAGAAAGGTGTGAAGAAGATTTACAGAGTCGGCAATGCATGAGTGATGCCCCTGGTTTGCAAGTGTCCATAAACTACGGTAACTGCTTACCATCAGGCGGATAGTTAGCTTGTTTGCCACCTTAGTGGTATTAAAAAATACTTATTTACTTAGGGTGGTACCATGCTACTTATCATTTTTCTTGGTCCAAGTTGGATTGGATAGTAACTGTGATAAAAAAAGGATGGCTGTATTTTAACTACATAAAATGTATGGCAAAGAACTTGGATGCAAACTATGATCTTGAACGCTGGCATTTCATGTGATATTTTTTCTTTACTTTTAACATGTTTGTGGATTATCTAGTCTAACAATTTTTTATAATATCAAAAAAATTATAAACGGTTATATATTTAAATTATTGTTAAAACCTTGCTTGAGATTTATTGACTTGAGTGGATATGTTACTTACATCTCTGTGTAGGCTCACTGCGAACATGTTCACTGGAAGTTGCTGGCAGGCTTCCAGTGCCCAAGAGCTGTGGTGGTTCTGTAAATAAAAAAATGAAATCATATAATAATCACTATATTTAACAAAATGAGTAAAGTATTGATTATAGTGCTGTGATAATTATTTTTATATAATAGTGGCCGCCAGCGGTTTCACTTGTTCAAGTCCTATTTCACCCATTCAAGTTTTATTTTCTTGTCAAAATGTAGCCTATGTCCTTCTACAAGGTACTCTAAAAGTCTATACCAAAATTAATCAAATTGGTTCAGTGTTGAAAATAAAAACACATGTTACTCTGTTAATAATGTAGCTTTCTACAGGTAAAAGAATTTTTGAAATCAGTTAAGTAGTTTTTGCATTTATCTATTATACTCGTAAACAAATATTAGTATGCAAAGATTAGATTAGAGGCAAAGAAACGTATGGTCTGCCTGATGGCAAGCAGTTACTGTAGCTTATGGACACTTGCAACATCAGGGGCATCACTCGTATTACTACGAGTAATTTATTTGTTTTAAATCTCTATTGAATAAGAAAAAATAACTAACTTACCATTTACATAGAGTTCCATGACCACTTGAGACTCGGGCATAGTTTGACTGGCAGGGATTGGCTGCTGGGATAGTGGAAAACTCTCCTGTTAGAAAAAAGAAAGTAAAATTTAATATATTGACACTAGAAATTGACATTCACGAACAATATTGTTAGGCCTTTACAATAAATAGTTGACTATAACATATAAAAACGAAATTTCTAAGATTAAATAAAAGCTATGTAAAATCATACTATCTTAGAAGTCACTACCTTCTTTGTAAAATAATATAGAAATATGAATAAATTTACCTCTACAAAAGCTGGAACTGTTGCAGTTGTTTGAGGCGTTCCAAACCCATCTCCCATAATAGATAGGACCTTAAGGTCCCATTGGGAGAGCTGCGGAGCCGTTGATGGCCCCCCACCAGTAGCACTGGCTGACCGCCGTGCAGCAGCTACATTTTTTTTTGCCAGATATTTTCTGTCTGTCCACACCTTAAAAACAAAATGTCATATGGAAATACCACAAATGAAAAAAATAACACTATTTGTTTGTCTTGGTCTGGATGTTTTAAGAGAGGTAGGGCGCATCAAAGCAGCCCGTCTGGGGAAGTACCTCCGCCTCACAGAAAACCGCAGCCAAAGAACAACTGCCTAGAGGGTTGTTGTGTTCCTGCGTGTGAGTGAGGTCACCAGTAAGCTCCCAAGGAGTTGCTGTGTAAGCAGTAGAAGAGGCATCGAGTGATACAATATATCGCTAGCGTTAATAGGCTACGGTACCCGCTTTACATCAGGTGGGCCTTGTACTTGTATGACTCCCGACGTAGTATAAAAAAAAAGCTATTTGTTTAAAAACTTACCCGTTGCCACTGCTGTACAGTCTTTGTACAACCACCCATTGAATTGAGGGTTGTACATAATTCATCCCAAAGGCGCTGGGATTGTAATCGGCCCTCCACATTCCTCAGAAGGCCACGAGCCAACTCGCGATGCTCCTCAAGAAAATTGAAGAGAACATCCATTTGTTGTGACGTTGGGGCTGACATTTCTTTAGACACTGAACTTTATGGACCACTCTAAACAAATTTCTGACTCTAACTGAATACAAACAAGCTCGCAACCCATGGAAAATCATGTTTTTAACAAAAAATATTCCTATCTTTCAACACTTTGGAGTGGGTCATTAATTTAAACCGTGGGATAGGATAAGAGTTTGCAAAACGTCCACACAAATTTCGTAGAACACACTCCACTCAAAACTTAGAACACGATCACTTATAAAGTGTGTAAAAAATTCCTTTTAAAAACTTTTTGATTTACGACTTGTTTACAAACAAATCAACCTATATTAATTTTACGTATATAACATTGACACATTCCTTATTAAAAAAAAAACAACATACGCAAAGACAAACAGCATACAGCCATGCTTTAAATTTTTATCGAATTACGAGGTATATTATCACTTCTATAGCTTACACATATTAATTAACTTACATTGAACATAAATCATGACTTTCTTTAAATCCTATACACGTAAATATTAACAAAAATCAATATGAAAGAGAAACCGTAAACAAGGCGTAAAATTTCATAGCGGACCGCACTATTCATTCGTTCACAATAATTGTCACGTGACTCCGATCTAAACTCTCGAGCCCGATATGATTTCGGAGTAAGGCCACGACTTAAACTTCGGTCGGGCATCGGTCGGACCCGAAGATTCGTATGTGCGGTTTCGGAGTAGCACCCCTGTTTCTTTCCGTTTTGTGTAAAACTCGGTATATTTTCGAATGAATTTGATGATTTCCCATATGTATATACATGGAAACGTTAAGAGTTTATATTTTTTTAAATAGGGTCTACAGCCATCTGTATTTTTTATGTTAGCTATAATAGTGTTGTCTTGTTCCGTACCTCTACAATAAAATAAATCGCAAAGCAAACATTCACCTACTCACAAATTGCAACTGCACGAAAAAGGTTACGAACTTCCTCCTAGCCCTCGACTACATCCACACTGGTACCTTATAGAACCAATCGCTTAATAAAATAAACTTGACGTATATACTTGTACTAGCTGAAGCCCGCGGCTTCGCACGCATGAAATTTGGGATTTTAGTACCTAGCCTTTATTTCTCTACAGACCTCAAATTCTTTCTATTAAAAAAAATCAAAGTTTTACGGGAGGCAACGTACTTTTATTTTATTTTTATTACATAAAAAATGTGTAGTTACATTATGTCACAAAAAATACGTATTCTGTGAAAATAATAAAAATAAAACTGCAAAGTCCCCCGAAGGGGGAAGATATTTCCCCCTAATTTTAACAGTTTTTCATTTTTTACGCAGGAACCCTAAATATTTACGGGATAAAAAGTACCCTATATTCTGCTCTGAACAGTCCTCTACCTACCAGTGAAAGTCCCGTCAAAATTGGTTCAGCCATTTCGAAGATTAGCCCGGACAAACAAACAGACAGACAGACAGACAAAAATGTTAAAAATGAATGTTTAGGCTTTGGTAACGTGAAAATAACAATATGAGCTTAAGATAAAGGCTTTATTTTGAAATCACAGAAAGACACTTCAATTTTATTTATATGTATAGATAAAAATTAATTCAGTACGTTATAAAAATTTTAACGTATTAAATTTTACTAAATAGCATTTTTTATGCAACGGCGGTAGGCATGCAAGCATATGACCAACCTGATGTAAAGCGGTTACCGTATCCTATGAACTCTTGCAATACGTAAAACTGTTTCAGTTATAATAACGTTTATTATTACATGTTTACACTTATTACCATAGCAAAACAAATATTTTAGTATAAATATACTATCGCATATATAATATGTATCGTAAATACACCCTGTCTATTTACCGATATCGATAATAATATTCTCGTGCCCAACTTTAGGGTAACGTATGACCTAGCGTCGGCCAATCGGAGCACAGCGGTCACCACAATGATTTGGCGGAATTATTGTCAAACAAAATAAGCAACATTTCGTCTCTATTAGGTTACGTACTCGATGGTCTTTTTAGGGTTCCGTACCCAAAGGGTAAAACGGAACCCTATTACTGAGGCTCCGCTGTCCGTCCGTCCGTCCGTCTGTCACAAGGCTGTATCTCATGAACCGTGATAGTTAGACAGTTGAAATTTTCACAGATGATGTATTTCTATTGCCGCTATAACAACAAATACTAAAAAATATAATAAAATAAATATTTAAGGGGGCTCCCATACAACAAACGTAATTTTTTTTTTGCATTTTTAGGGTTCCGTACCCAAAGGGTAAAACGGAACCCTATTACGGAGGCTCCGCTGTCCGTCCGTCCGTCCGTCCGTCCGTCCGTCCGTCCGTCCGTCCGTCCGTCCGTCCGTCCGTCTGTCACCAGGCTGTATCTCATGAACCGTGATAGCTAGACAGTTGAAATTTTCACAGATGATGTATTTCTGTTGCCGCTATAACAACAAATACTAAAAAATAGAATAAAATAAATATTTAAGGGGGCTCCCATACAACAAACGTGATTTTTTTGCCTTTTTTATAGATAATGGTACGGAACCCTTCGTGCGCGAGTCCGACTCGCACTTGGCCGATTTTTTATAGATAATGGTACGGAACCCTTCGTGCGCGAGTCCCACTCGCACTTGGCCGATTTTTTTTTTTTGACCTGACTATGTAGTTAGCCCCGAGTGGGCTGTCACTACGTCACCGGACTAGAGAGGCGGGCGTAAGGCGCCACAGCCTAGAAAACAAAGTTAAGCGACAGCCTAAGGGCCCCCGAGAGGGGTCGGACCTCGGCTCAGGACGTCGCTGGAGAATCAAATCGAACACGCGGGTTCGTGCCTGAAGGGCCTGTCGGAGAGAGGCGCCCAGGTACCGTGGGCTACTAGTACCTGGTGTATCGCGCAGAAGTCCTTACTCTTCGCGCCCGGAGCCGCCGAGCGCGGTGTGTCTCTGGAGTGTTGGGGTTGGAGGGGGAGAGGTAGGGGGCGTTCGCAACAGTAATGCGATCATCGGGATCAAAGAGTGAATTTCGCGGTCTGCGCCGGAATCCCCGGGCGTCGATCCGCGGGGTGTAATTGACAGCGCAATGGCGCAGCAATCAATGGGTTGGGGTGTTGGGAGGCAGTTTCGAAGTAGCGTCTAGACGCTTTCTTCATGAAACTAATGATGGAAGGGAGTTCAAGGTCGAGATGGAGATCTGCGACCCTGAGATAGTGAGGGGCGGCGGTTGCATTACGGGCAAACCGGTTTTGGATAATCTGGAGCTTAGCCAGATGGGAGCGCGCAGCGTGTGCGAACACTACGCTGGCGTAAGTGAGGACGGGGCGGATGCAGGCTTTGTAGAGTGTACACTTATTTCTAAGTGACATTCTACGATTCCTGAATATCGGAGCGAGCCGGCCTAGGTAGAACGCGGCTTTGTTCCTAACAGCGGTGATGTGAGGTCCAAACGTCATTCTGGAGTCTAGGATGTCACCTAGGTATTTGGCCTTCTCGACCCATGGGATGGGTCGGCCGAACAGTGAGATGGGGCGCACGGTCCTATGTTGGGAATCGGGTCTCGTAAGACCTTGTGGATCCCGAGAAAAGAACACTGCGGCACTCTTCTCCGGATTCACCTCGATTCGCCAACGTCGGAACCATTCGCCTAGAGCGTTAGCCGCTCTCTGGAGCCTATCCGATATGTTGGATTTGGCTCGTTCGGAAGTGTATAGTGCCGTATCATCGGCGAACAGGGCTAGCTCCACGGAGGGAGTCTTGGGAACATCGTTGGTGTACAACGTGTATAGGATAGGACCGAGCACGGAGCCCTGAGGGACCCCGGCTCGGATAGGATGCGGCCTCGAGAGAGTGCCGTGGACTCTGACGCGGAGGGAGCGGTTTGACAAGTAGTCTCGTAAGATGTGCACGAGACTGTCTGGCACTTCCATTTGGTGTAGCTTATATATTAAGCCATTGTGCCAGACTTTGTCGAACGCTTTCGCGACGTCGAAAAACAGGGCACCGGTATGGCGCCCTGTTTGAAAGTTGGAGAGGACGTGCTCCGTGATGCGGTGCACTTGGTGGACTGCCGAGTGTTTGGGACGGAACCCAAACTGCTCGTCTATGAGAATGCCTCTAAGTTCAACGAACTTCTTGAGGCGAATGGCTATGATGCGTTCATAGACTTTCCCCAGGCATTTGAGGAGACTAATGGGCCTGTAAGAGGCGGGGTTCTTCAGGCATTTGCCTGGTTTGGGGATGCCAACTACGTCTGCATCTTTCCAGGAGTCTGGAAATCTGCAGTTCGCGAGAGCGGCGTTGAATATCGCCACGAGAAGGACTATCAGGGGGCCCGGGAGGAGTTTGAGGACCGAGTTCGTGATGCCGTCAGCTCCGGGAGCTTTCCGGCTCCGAAGGTCCCTGATGATCGTTTGGACCTCCTCAACCGTTGTAGGCTCGAGGGGGATCGTGGGAGGTGTCGCGAGGATTCGTTCCACCTCGGAGTCAACCATCTGCACGTGTTCGTCGTCGGTTGGTTCTAGACTAGGAGAGCATTGGCTCTCCAGACTGTCTGCAAAGCATTCAGCCTTTTCGTCATCATCGAACGCTATCGTACCATCTGGTCGGGTCAGGGGAGGGCATTGGGTGATTTGGTCGGAACGGAGAGATTTAGCAACTCGCCAGTACGCCGTGTGCGAGGGCTTAATTTCTCCAACAAAGTTGGCCCACCGTTCATCCCTGAACTCTTTGATGTGCTTCTTTACTTGGCGTTGTAAATAGCGCATCCGAGAACGGTTCTGTTCGGTGGGACAAGAGTCATGGGCGCGTGTCGCTGCGTTCTTTTCCGACACTAGTTCTCGCAAGTAAGCAGGGAGTTCCCAGCGCCGAGCTAAGTCGGCTGTTGAAACCTCTCTGGAGCAGTTGTTAGCTGCCGTTTGCAAGTGGCTAGTGAGGGCGTCGATCGCAAGGTCGGTCTCGTCATTTGTTAGAATCTGTTCGGGTACTTGCTCCAGTTCGGGTGTGGAAGTCTGTGCGAGCACTCTTTTGAGTTTTCGCCAGTTCGTTACCCGTCTGGTGTCCTCGTCTGTCGGTAAGTCAGTTGGTTGCCCGAACTCGATCAGTACTGGCCGGTGGTCAGAGCTAAGTTCTGTGTGCACTTGGATTGAACGCATCCGTAAGACTACGTTCTTTAGAAGTGCAAAATCCCGAACGGTCGGGCGGTGTCCCACTGTTGCGGAATAGTGGGTGGGAGACATGGGAGCTATGACGTCGAATCCTAGGGAGTCCTGTAGGCTCTCTAGGATTACGCCGTTTGGTGAAGACGAGTGGCTATTCCACTGGATGTGCTTACTATTGAAATCTCCAGCCAGAATGGTGGAGTTTCCTAGGGCAAAGAGGGCTTGCATATCGCTCTGAAGGATACGCTTGCTCGGGGGGAGGTACGCGGACGCGATATTGATCGGCTGATGGCCGGTCATCCCTAGCCTCGAGGTTTTCGAGAGGTGGGGGTTCTAGTGGGATGCAGTGCAGGGACCTTTTGTAATAGACGAGAGTTCCGCCCCCGCGGCCCTCTCTATCATTACGGATGACGTTGTAATTTGCAATGCGCGGGTCGCGATTGCATGGTTTCAAAAGGGTCTCCTGCACTAGGAGGATATCAACTTGGTGGTCGGTTAGGTACTGGCGTACTTCATCCCGTTGCCACGCAAGGCCGTTTGCGTTATAGAACGCAAGGGAAAGGGAGCGTGGTTTCACTCTTTGATTCCGTGAACCCATTATTGTTGGGAGAGGTTTGTGCGCCGAAGGTGGGCAGACGCGCGATAGTCCATGATGGACTCAAACACCGCGATGTGTTTACAGACAATCTGGAATTGGTTTCCCACTCCAGTGTCTTGAAAGTCATGTAGCTCGCGGGCTAGGACGAATAGCTCTGACATGTCGATTTTACTCGCCATGTCAAACACTATGTCCGTGAAATGGGAATTGCGTCCTCCCTGAGGGGGAGTCCGATGGGGTGCAGCTGCTGGGGCAGTTTCAACGGGTTCGACCGGTGTGGGTAGGGGCGCAAGAGGCTGCCTGGGTGAGGCCCATGCAGACACTGCGGGGATGGGTGCCGGAATAAACGGCTGGGGGACACGAGTGGGCCGAAGCTGAAGGTAAGCCGTTTGGCTCTGGGAGGGCGGAGGGAGGCGCGTGTGCGAGCGCCCGTTGGCTTGTGCCGGCCTCGTGCGCCTCTTCGGCGCCTTAGGGCAGCCGCCATAGTTGGCGGTATGCCCCACAGCGCCGCAGAGAACGCACGCTGGCGGCTCCACCGCTGGGTCGCGCGGACACTAGCCCCGTTCGTGATCGCCTAGGCATTTTACGCAACGGAACCGCGAGAAGCAATTACGGGCAGAGTGCCCGTAATTTTGGCAGTTGTGACACTGCCCTGGGAGTCCACGTTTGTGGGGGAGTTCGACTTCGATGTCGAAGAGACCACAGATATTAGTGATCTGGAAGATCTTCTTACCCTCGGGGGTAAGGGGAAGATGGCAGATTACCATGTTGTATGGATCGCCATCTTTTCGGTGGTTGCGGGTCATCCGGTGTACCGACCGGACGGGGACTCCTTGTCCTTTAATGGACTCAGTGATGCCGTCTAATGACAGCGACGTGGGGACGCGTTTAATAACCACGCGGAGTTCACGCTCCTCCTCGAGAGCGTACGTGAAATACTCCACGCGTCGCTCTCGTAGGAGGCCAGTGAGCTTCCTGTGGTCATTGGGGGTAGCCACCGTGACACTAATGCCCAGGTGGGTCGATTTTGCCCTTGTAAGGCGAATCTCCTTCGCGGGGAGGTCGACCGCGTAGAGGCGCTCCCAGACCTTTCCGTCACGGATGGTGATCGGCGGCGGGAATTTGGCCTTCGGTGTCTCTTGCTAGTGCACCGTTGGCGAAGAGGGACGGGCCGCTCCGGTATTACCCTTCGCGGCTTTAGCGGGACGGGAGTCACTGGAGCGGGGCTTCCGCTTCCGGTTCTCCGGGACTAGGGTCCAGTTGGCCTCCGTATCGGGGTCAACAATGGACTCCATGTCGGACTCGTCGTCGGACAAGGAGCTGGTGGGGCCCGTGATAGTTGCAGCTGCAGCTGCACCCTGGTCGATGTCCATCTCCTGTAGTCCTGAAGGAGCTGCAGGAGGGACGGGAGAGGCGCTACTGCAAGAGGCAACAGCGGTAGTGGCCTGAGGGGCCTTGGTAGTCGCCGGTGCGGCTTTCTTGGGTTGGGCCTGAGCGGCCTTATCGGCTTTAGCCTGAGTGGCCTTAGCGGGCGAGGCCTGAGGGGCCTTGGGGGATTTAGCCTGAGGGGCTTTGGACGGTTTGGCCTGAGGGGCCGGGAGCGGGGGTGGGGGGGCGGCCTTAGTGGTCGCTGGGGCGTTTGCCTGAGGGGCGGGGGGTGCGGGGTTTGTTCGGCACCAGGTGCCGAACCCCGTTAAAAGGTTGGGGGCCATCGAGGCCACGTACCTACGCAGCATGTGAAGCTGCGTAGTTGGATCCAGCCGGGGATCCATGGCAGACATTGCCAACTGATGGGGGTGAAGGGCCGCCCGAGGGGTACACTCGGGCGGTGTGTACCCTGCGTGAAAAAACCTAACCTCCCGGCCGGGTATAGGCCAGGAGGGTGCCTAGTCCCTAGTGTGTGTGGACCGATGCCAGTCTTATTGTGCACCGGTTTGAGTACCTAGTCTTAAAACTAGAAACCTTAACTACCTAACCGATAACTGGGGTTGACGAGGGTAGCCCCAAGGCCAGTGGTCCCAGTCCCAGCCGAATGACTTGCGTTCCCAGAGGGGAAAGGCTAGCGTACGGGTCAACGCTACGACTCGCTTTGTTGGCACGTTCGCAAATTCACCACTGCCGAAGCAGCGAGGTGGTCAGCTACGCTTTCCTCTGCCTTGGAGCTAGCTCACAAGGCGAGTACCTCACGTTTGACTGCTAACCTAGTGAGATGTCGCACTTTCGTATGACAAACTCACCGTGAATTGCCGACACGTTTTCCACAAGCCGACCGCACTAAAATCGTGTGGATTTGCAGACCGCTCCTTAGAAACTTTTTCTACAGAGGTAAGTTCTGAAAAGAACTTCAACCTCACTCGAAGTCAGCGAAAAATTAGCCGGGCTAATTTCCGCTGTAGACGGGCCTGCAGTGGGTCTATACTAGACCGTACAGTACCTCGGGACACGAGCTGCAGAGGGTCTTGAGAAAGACCGTACAACGAAGCGTGTGTATAAGGCGGAAGCCTGTCGGGGGAATGGCACAAGTAGCGCACGGATCCGAATCGGTAAGCGGTATTGGAACTAATCCAAACTATTATATTTTATGCCTCTGTTTTTAACCCCCGACGAAAACACGACGGGGTGTTATAAGTTAGACGTGTGAGGGTGTGTCTATGTGATTCTGAGTCTTTCTGTGTCATCGGAGCTCAGACTTAGATTTATTTTTTTTTGTTTGAAAGGTAATGCTTAGTCGGGAGTGTTCTTAGCTATGTTTGGTGAAAATTGGTCCAGCACTGAAATGAAAGGGCGAATGACGAACTGACTTTCTGGACTGTCGGGGAGGTTTTAAATTTTAAACAGTTAGATATTTTCTGCATTCGGGTTGCCCACTTGTCGACCACGGCACATCCGTGCGCGCACGGCCCGCGAGATAGAAGAGTTTCGACAGGTTCGAATCCGATAATGTAGGTAAAAACGAAAATCTTTTATACTTATTAGTTTAGAAAAAAATATTTTACATTTGGTTGATAACTTTCAATGAAACTCCTTAATATTGAATTTCAATCGAATAACTTCAAAAACGGAAAGTTTCATACTAACTTTACATCCCCGTTTTACCGCCCTTAAGGGATGATATTTAAGAAAAATATTTTACTCGTGTTTCATGCCTTTCAATACCTTCATGCTGAATTTCATTCGAATAACTTCAAAAACGGCAAAGTTTCATACTAACTCTGCATCCCCGTTTTACCGCCCTTAAGGGATGATTTTTGAGAAAAATATTTTACTCGTGTTTCATGCCTTTCAATAAAGAACCTTCATGCTGAATTTCATTCGAATAACTTCAAAAACGGCAAAGTTTCATACTAACTTTGCGCCCCTGTTTAACCCCCTAAGGGATGAATTTGGAAAAAATATTTTACTCATGTTTCATGCCTTTCAGTAAAGAATCTTCATGCTGAATTTCATTCGAATAACTTCATTATGGCAAAGATTCATACTAAATTTGCACCCCCGTTTTACCCCCTTAGGGGATGAATTTCCAAAAATCCTTTCTTAGTGCTCCCCTACGTTATAAAAGGAACTCCTGTGCAAAAGTTCAAGTTTCTAACCCTTATAGTTTAGGCCCTGCGTTGATATGTCAGTCAGTCAGCTTCTCCTTTTATATATATATATATATATAGATTTATTGGAAATAGCTCTTGAATTGGAATCCCACGCTCATCTACCCCTCAGTCATACCGAGCGCATATACTTCTTTCATTCTTGTTGGTAAGATAGACTCATGTTGTAATAATTTCTCCTACTTTGTATATAATTGCAACTAAATAGTTAACTATATAGTGTACTGAGATACAAGCTTTTGCCTACTATTTTATCTAGTATACATGTATGAGATTTGTGGAGAAAAGTAAAGAATTTGATTTGATTAGATCTGTACTAGTACTCCGACTGTACCGTTGTCCACCAGTACTCGGCTCACCGAGTGTGACAAGTGCTGTGTTACCGATGTTCCTGAGTCTATTTAACAATACCGCCCCGTCTGTCTGCATGCACGTCTGTTTGGAAAAATGTTAGGTACTGTTTGGTACGCATTTAAATTACTTGTAAAAATGTTTTCATTCTCGGTACGTCAGCAGTCAGTCGACGCACGAGAAGTAGACGACTGGTTACTTAAGTAAAATGTAAAACTGATCTTAAATACACATTCGATAAAACGCCTGATTCTCTTTCCTCAAACAAGGTGACGCGGTCCGTCGCACTCGCGGGCTTTGGACCGCTCACTAGTGTACTGAAGTTTGAGACTCAACATCAGTTCATGAAAACAATCGAAATAGATATCTATTTAGACAATTAAGTGGCAACAGTCACTTACAAACTGACCACAGTGGCTCACGAATATACTTGAACCATACTTACTTGTCTCGTCCACAAGGACATCGGTACACTCGCGGGGAACCAGCATTCCCCTTCGCGGCAGACGACAGCCAGCGGTCGAAGGTCGGCCTGCTGGCTCTCCATGCGAGTTATTATTGTATTTGTTGTGTGTATATACATGAGTATCATTGATCATTATACGAGCGTTAATTTCGGTCGCGTCCTGCGTAGGTATATACCTATATATATATATATATATATAATATATATATATATTATATATATAGGTATATACGCAGGACATATATATATTATATATAAATGTATAATGTATGTTTTTATTACCATAGTGAGTGTACGGTGTATGACCTACATTGACAATACCTCCGCGCTCGCGTTGGCAGCACGTTGCCGACGCGAGCGCGACACTTCGTTACTGCACTTTTATTATAAACATTTGTTTATACCAGTTCACGATCGATCCCCAAGACATCGCGTGTGCTCGTACCTACCGATTACCACCTACCATTGTTATATACTTTTACCATACAATACAATACAAATATACATAAAAAAAATAGCAAGATGAAAGTGTAAGGAGAATGTATGTACATCTAGTAAGTGAGAGACTTGCATTTGCAAGTCTTGATGTGGATGATTGCTGGAAAGTTCTGAAAGAAAGTATGGTGGATAGTGCAAAAGAAGCTTGTGGATGCGCAAAGAGACGTAAAACAACGAAAGGAGATGCCTGGGGGGATGCGAAGGTTGAATCCTCCGTAGCAAGAAAGAGGAAAGCGTGGTTGGATTATGTATCATCTTTGCCCTTAAATTAAAGTATGACTTCATATATATGAATTATTCTCATGAGAGAAGAAGAAAGAAATGTACCGTCTATGCAAGAATAAAACCAAGGCCTTAGTGAAAGAGAAGCGTGAAATACAAATTATGAATGAGGAAGAGAGGCTGACGAAAAACTTCGAAGCAAATACCAAACTCTTTTGGAGAGAGGTAAAGAAGTCTCGGAGTGGTTCGTCGGCATCCAGTATGAACAAGATTAAGTCTGAGTCTGGTGCTCACTCCACGTTGACGGCGTCCGATGAAGGTATAACTATGGATGAGATTGAATGGTCGATACGACGTTTGAAAGATGGAAAGTCTGCGGGAATTGATATGATCACAGCTGAGATGATCAAACTAGGTGGAACTTACGTCCGGGATGCCTTCTGGTACTTATGCAACCTGTGCTGGAGAACTGGAAGGATCCTAATGGACTGGGGACGCGCAGTCATCGTACCCTTGTATAAAGGCAAGGGATTACGCATGGACTGGACTGCGCCAGCTATAGGGCTATCAGTTTGATCAGCTTAGCAGCAAAAGTATATGGAAAGATAATTGAAAGGAGAATGAGGGTGAAATCTAACGAAATGCTGTGTGAGGCACAGAGAAGTTTCCGAAATGGAAGGGGATGTACGGATCAAGTTTTCCCGCTCCGCAATATCGTAGAGAAGCATCTGGCCACAGACGCTTCTCTACGATAGACACACAGAGAAGGCATTTGATAGGGTTGTGCGAAAGGAACTGTGGTGCATATTGCCGAGATATGGGATTGACGGCTCACTGCTCCGTGCTGTGCAGTCCACCTACAAGGATTGCTCAGCATGTGTGCGAATAGATGGCAACATGTCACCCTGGTTTGAAGTCAAAATTGGTGTCAAACAGGGTTGCATGTTGTCGGCTAGGCTGTTTATTCTGTATCTTGATAGTTGTCTACAGAGAATAAGATCGACGAATGTAGGATTGCGCATGGGTGACCTAGTGGTGAACTGTCTGCTGTATGCAGATGATGCCGTCCATTTAGCAGAAACACCATCTGAGCTGCAAACACTAGTCACAATGATGAAAGACGAATGTATGAAGGAAGGCTTACTATTGAATGCGAAGAAAACAAAGATAATGGTATTTGAAAGAGAAGAAATCAGAACCAATGTAAGGATTACGGTAGATGATGAAGTGTTGGAACAAATGGAGTTTGTATATCTTGGATGCGCTTTCAGCAGGGATGGAAGGAACACCGCAGATGTGGAAAGGCGAGTGAGAGCTGGGAATAGTGTGAATGGAGCGTTGGGAAAACTTCTTGGCAGTAAAAACCCGAGCCAGAAGGCGCAGCTGGCTATACACAATGCAGTGTTGGTCCTAACTCTCACTTATGGAAGCCAGAGCTGGGTATGGCAGAGAGAGCATGAAAGTAGGATAAACGCGGTTGAAATGCGAGCGTTGCGCAAAATTTGTGGCGTAAGGCTTGTAGACCGTATTCGTAATGATGAGGTTAGAAGCAGAGTTGGTCTGAAAGAGAGCGTCGGTGTTAAAATAAGAAGAGGCATGCTCCGTTGGTTCGGACATGTAGAAATAATGCAGGATGAAAGAATGACGAAGCTGATATGCAATGCAAAAGTGGAAGTATGTAGGAGCCGAGGAAGGCCAAGACTTACCTACCATGACCTAATTGGGCGTGTTCTATCAGAAGGTGATGTCGGGAGCCCTAGAAACCGGCGAGCGTGCGTGAGAAGAGCAATGAATGTTAAAGAAGCGAGTGAGGTGTGTAAGGATCGAGTCGCGTGGCGCTCGGTCCTCTCTGCCTACCGCGTAAGGGATTAGGCGTGAAGTTATAGATAGATTATAGATAGACAATACAATACACTTTATTACACCAAATAAGACAAATATTCATGAAGTAAACATTAAAACACAAAAGGCGGTCTTATCGCCGAGCGATCTCTTCCGGACGACCTCGAGGTAGAGGATACGATAATGTCACGGAGCAGGTAGGCGGCGCATAAACTACTTACAGATTCACTACATATTCTATATACTTACATATATAAATATATATATACATTTAAAAATAAATACATATATAAACACGCAGAAATATATAAAAGTATATTCGTAAGCATAATCCAATAAAAGTTATTACGTAATCAGGCGACTTAACAGAAATGAATAGAGAAATATTACAGACAGGTAAAGTTAAACAGAGTCAAGAGAGAGACAGTGGCGTACAACAATACATTGTATACTCTGTTTAGTACTCAGTTTGTGACTTCTAAATAAATGTTTATGCCATTAGTTATCAGCGACTTGTCTATGAGCCATCTTAGTCTGCATACCGACCAGTACAGTCAGCACTCACAGTTCTCGTCTCCATTCAACGACTACATTCAAGAACACGTTGCATGTATACCTTCTCTTAATTTGCAATTTACATATATTTATACAACGTCGAGAGGCATACAAACACACAGTCCACCAGATGTGAAGACGATACCGTAGCCTATGGACGCCTGCAATACAGGAAGTATTGCGGCTAAGCATGCTGCCGACACAGCACCTCGTGAGCTTACTGGTAACTACACTCATTCGCAGGAACACAACAACCCTCTAGGGAGTTGTCATTTGGCTACGGTTTTCTTTTTTTTTATACTACATCGGGAGGCGTACAAGCATACGGCCCACCTGATGTAAAGCAGATACCGTAGCCTATTGACGCTTGCGATATATTAAGTATCACTCGCGCGATGCCTCCTCTGCTGCTTACGCAGCAACTCCTTAGGAGCTTACTGGTGACCTCATCATGGGAATTGTTATTTGGCTGCATTTTTCTGTGAGGTGGAGGTACTTCCCCAGACGGGCTGCTTTGATGCGCCCTACCTCTCTTAAAATATCCAGACCAAGGTAAATAGACATGTTCATGCACACAAATGTTTGTCCTGTGTGGAAACCGAACCCACGAGCGTTGGTGTCAAAGTCGCGTCATTCACGACTGAGCCACCGCGCTCGTCGTTTTCTGTGAGGTGGAGGCACACTTGGAGGTAGATACATTTGATACATCTACCTGTAAGGTGTCTCCACTTTTAAACAACACATTCGCAAACACTTGCGAATACAATGATCTCGAGAAAAGTGAAAAGTACTTTTTAACCATCATAATTTTCCTTGTGAATGATAATCATGTATAAAGTACAGAACGTAAGGAGTTTTGAGAACAACGCGACATTGCAGGAGCGGCGGCGGCACCTGGCCGGGCTGCTGCAGCGCGTGCGGCTGCCGGCGGTGCCGCAGGAGGTGCTGGCGGAGCGCGCGCGGGCCGAGCCGCTGGCGAGCGCCGACCCGCCAGTCAAAGATATAGTTATCAAGGCATTAACATCCCACTGCCTGCGGGCCGACCGCCGCGCGCAGGACGCCGCCGCCAGCGCGTGGTATCGCCCGCGGCAGACGCGCGCCTCCGCACTGCTCGTGGTGGGCGGCAACACCGGCACCGTGACCACCTCTGACGTATTACATCTCGAGCTGTCGACCGGCCGCTGGCAGTCCGCTCCCGCCCTGCCTGCCCCCCGCCGTAGCCATGGTGTCGCGGAACTCGACGGCTGCGTGTACGTCGTCGGCGGCCGTGTCGGTGAGGACGCGGTCCTAGTTAATGTGATGTAACTGACGGTGAAACTGGACACAGTCCGAGATCGAACTGGCTGAAAGAATGACAAACTTCTGTTCAGACAGAAACTGTATCAATCATTGTATCAGAAACAGTGTTTTTAACACATCATCAATGCACGCGGTGACATGCCATTAAACATAAAATAGTTTCAAAGTTCCATTTGATACGCGTGTTTGATATTCATATTCAGCTACAATCAGAATGTGTCCGTTACAATGTATCCGCTCTGTCCAATAACGTGAACCCGTCGCTGGCTGAATGTTACACTCACAGTGCTGAGTATAAAGGTCGTGCTGAGGATGTGGATTTAGAACAATAAACAGAAACACTAATGTAAGTCAATATAACAGCTCTCCTTGTCTTACAAACGTTACACGTGGATGTAGAATACAGACGCCGCTTTCCATCAGGTGGACCGCGACGGCGCTTTTATTTGTTTCCTGAGTAATAAAGTGTAAGACATATCCGACACCTGAGGCACGCGGCCTACTGGTGTAAAGCATTACCGTAGCCTATAATCGTTTGCAATACATTAAGTATCACTTACGCGATGCCTCCTCTGCTGCTAACACTCCTTAGAGGCTTACTGGTGACCTCGCTCACATGCAGGGATACGACAACCCTCCATGGACTCGTTATCTGGCTGCTGTTTAAGTGAGGTGGAGGTCCTCCCCCCGTCGGGCTGCTTTGATGCGCCTTACCTCTCTTAAAAATACCCAGACCAGACAAACAAACATGTTCATGTACACAAGTGTTTGTCCTGTGTTGAAATCGAACCCACGAACCTTGGTGTCAAAGCACCGTTACTGAGCACTGCGCTTGCGAGCTCGCCACAAGCCGTCGTCATACATCTGAGGACAGAGTTTCAATGTATATATTATTGGATGACGGCCGACATCAGCCCGAGGAGGACCTCGTCCGGCCACGTGGTGCACCCCGCCGGTCGTCGACCGAGGCTCTGCGCAGGACTCGGGCTCGGCTCTGTGCAACGGGAAACAGACCGACTCGCAGAGTACCTCCCCTTGCAGAGGACCTCCCCTTGCAAAGGACTCCCCTTGCAGAGGACCTCCCCTTGCAGCAGGCCTTTTGACGAGCTCGGTGACGCAGTCGGGAATGACGTGAATTCGACACCAACGCTCGTGGGTTCGATTCCCACACAGCGCAAACATTTGTGCACATGAACATGTCTGTTTGTCTTGATCTGGGTGTTTTTAAGAGAGGTAGGGCGCGTCAAAGCTGCCGGTCTTTTTTTTATACTCCGTCGGGAGGCATACAAGCATACGGCCTACCTGATGTAAAGCGGATACCGTAGCTTATTAACGCGAGCGATATATTAAGTATCACTCGCGCGATGCTTCCTCTGCTGCTTACACAGTGACTCCTTGGGAGCTCACTGGTGACCTCACTCACACGCAGGAACACAACAACCCTCTGGGGTGTTGTTTGTAGTGGGCTCTGCTTGGCGGTTCGGCAGATGGTGTACCAACTGAGTTACGTACCGCTGACGGTTGGTGGAGACAATATAACTTTACTGATAGTCTTTATATAAAAATGGTTTATTATTTTGTAGCGTAAGGCTTGTAGACCGTATTCGCAATGATGAGGTTAGAAACAGAGTTGGTCTGAAAGAGAGCGTCGGTGTTAAAATAAGAAGAGGCATGCTCCGTTGGTTCGGACATGTAGAAAGAATGCAGGATGAAAGAATGACGAAGCAGATATACAATTCAAAAGTGGAAGGATGTAGGAGCCGGGGAAGGCCAAGACTTACCTACCATGACCAGATTGGTCGTGTTCTATCAGAAGGTGATGTCAGGAGCCCTAGATACAGGCGAGCGTGCATGAGAAGAGCAATGAATGTTAAAGAAGCGAGTGAGATATGTAAAGATCGAGTCACGTGGCGCTCGGTTCTCTCTGCTTGCCCCGCAAGGGATTTGGCGTGAAGTTATAGATAGATAAAGAGGTTTATTATTAAATTATAGTGAATACAAAAGTCACTTATTACAAACCTGGTGAAATGGTTACACGACGAATGGTAAATATTGTTTATTTGAACTCGCGTTTGATTGGAGCGGAGTGTGGCGGTCGGTAACTCGCGTACTACTCAAACAATTTATACGAGATGCATATAACTAAAGTGCCGAGCTGTTTGGTGCATAGCTCCAAACATTGTCGTTTGCTGCGGTTTTCTGTGAGGTGGAGGTACTTCCCCAGACGCCCCTGCGTTGATGCGCCCTACCTCTCTTAAAACAACCAGACCGAGACAAACAGACATGTTCATGCACACAAATGTTTGCCTGGTGTGGTAATCGAACCCACGAGCGTTGGTGTCAAAGTCGCGTCATTCACGACTGAGCCACCGATCTCGTCTGGGGAAGTACCTCTACTTCACAGAAAACCTTCAGATGTTGAAAACAGCAGACTAACGATCTCTTGGATTGTTCTAGTGTCCCTGCGAGTGAGTAAGGCCACCGTCAACTGACGAACAGTCGAGTTGTTGTGTTGGTATCATCTGTTCGGGAGACAAACAAGCATACGGCTTACTGCAAATTTGAGGTGGCAACGCGCGAGTGATACTTGTATTGCAAGAGTTCCATAATTTCATAAACAAGTCCCGTTGAGTGTCGAGTTCATAAACAACTCAGGACTCACCGCTCGTTCAGAGACCGCCTTCATCTGTTCGCAGACGACAGACCTCAGAGCACCGTGTTGGTGCTCGACGTGGCCACGGGCTCGTGGAGAGCGGGGCCGGCGCTGCGGACGACGCGCTACAGTCTGGGCGTGGCGGCGCTTGGCGGCGTGCTGTACGCTGTCGGCGGCTGGGGTGGTGGAGTCCTCAGGTCGGCGGAGGCGCTGGACCCGCGCGAGGGTGTCTGGCGGTCCATCGCGGACATGTCGACGGGCCGAGCCGGTGTCGCCGTCGCGGCGCTGGGCGGGCTGCTGTACGCCGCTGGCGGGTGGGACGGTCGTCAATATCTGGACACTGTCGAGAGGTGATCACCGCTAGTTATAGTTCTCCGCGTCACTCGAACGTGGCTGTCCCTGCGGGGAGCATGACTACAACTACAGACCAGCCGCAGTCTCCGTGCGTGGCGGATCACTCGCAAGTTACCGACCTCGTATGAAACTTTGTACCACTCGCGTGGCAAACAAGTATACCGTCTATTGTAAAGTGATACCGTAGCCTATAAGTGATTGTCATCCATGGAGTATCCATCTCCCTCTCTCTCTGACTGACTTGAAGCTGACCTACTCACGTACGTACGTTACGTACTTCGGACACAGCTATACCCATATAACGATTTACTGGACATTTCTAGGGTTCCTGCGAGTGAGTTAGAACATACAATTACAATCGGGAGGCATTCGAGCATACGACCCGCCTGATGGGAAGTGGTTACCGTTGTGTACGAGCGCTTGCAATACCAGCAGTATCACCAGCTCGTCGCCACACACAATAACTCCTCAGGAGCACACTGACACAATACAGACAAACTACTGAGGTGGAAAATAAACTGACGACCTGCCCGATGGCAAGAAGTCACCTCAAGTAGGCGCGAGCAGCACCATAGAAATCACTCGCTCATTTACTGAGTTTGTCTTTAAAATGTCTTTCTCACTGCTCAAGAGAGGCGCATATGAGTAGCATGGCAGGGGAAGTACCTCTACCTCACACAAAACTGCAGCCAAATAACAACTCCTTGGAGCTACCGGCAAACTACTGAGGAGATGATGTGTTAGCAGCGGGCGTGGCAATGAGGAGGGAATACTTCTTGTATATTTTTTTTTTTTTTTATTGGCTCAGCATAGTGGCTCCTCTTCGCCTGTTGGTAAGCGAAAAGGGGAGCCCAAATTGCAGCGGCAACTGACAAAGGACTACGGTGTCCTGTCAGTTGACGCTATCATGCTGGCCCGCAAGGTGCTTCTTCACGCTTCGTTTGAAGGATCCCATGTTGTAGGAAGGAGGAAAAACATGTGCAGGCAAAGCGTTCCACTTTTTGATGGTACGACAAAGATAGGAGTTGCCGAACTTTTTGGTACGCGAAGAGATATTCTCAACCGTGAAACCATGACATCGCAAGCCCGCACGTGTGGTTCTATGACGGAAGGGAGAGGGTGGGATAAGGGAAAATAGTTCTTCAGAGCACTCGCCATGGTAATGGCGGTAAAATACGGTTAGAGAGCCTATGTCCCTACGGAGTTGAAGAGGTTCTAGGTTTTTGGTGACCTCTTCGTCGTCAATTATGCGGATAGCCCGTCGCTGCAACCTATCGAGAGCCTCAAGAAGATAATGTGCGGAGCCGTCCCAGAGATGCGAGCAATACTCCACGCAGGCCCGAACTTGTGTCTTATAAAGCAGACAAAGTTGGTCCGGCGTGAAGAACCGGCGCACCCTATTCAGGACTCCGAGTTTTCTTGAAGCTGTTGAGATGAGGCTCTCGATGTAATAACGCTGGTTAAGGTCGCAATGAATACGCATACCCAGCATATTCAAGCTATCTCGCATACTGAGGGAAGCACCATGAAGACTGGGAGTAGGAAGGAAGGGGGACATTTTTGTTGTAAACGCGCAAACCTGAGTTTTCTCAGCATTAAACTCAACCAGGTTATTGGAACCCCATTTACTAATGAGATCCAAAACCCGATTCAGTTCAACGACAAGACTCTCACGCCTCTCACCGATTTCTGTCCGACCAGCACCAGGCCGACCGAGATATCGCCCATGGACCGTACTGTCGTCTGCATAGCAATGAATATTACCAAGTGGCAGCATGTCATTGATATGCAGAAGAAAGAGAGTGGGCGATAGAACGGAGCCCTGTGGGACACCGGCATTCACTGACATGAACCGCGAAGCGCATCCATCAACAAGGACGCGGATTCTACGCTCATGCAGGAAGCCAGCAATCCAATTACAAAGCTGGAGGGGCAGACCGTATGCCGGAAGTTTGGAGAGAAGTGCTTTGTGCCAGACCCGATCAAATGCCTTGGCGATATCTAGGCTGACTGCCATGGATTCGCCATACTTATCGATTGCCTCCCCCCAGAGGTGCGTCACATACGCCAGAAGATCACCCGTTGATCGTTTCGGTCTAAAACCATACTGACGATCATTGATTATGGAGTGATCTTCTAGGTAACGGATCAATTGATTGTTAAGGATCCGTTCCATGACTTTGCACAACACTGAAGTTACGGCAATGGGGCGGTAATTTGATGGGTCAGAACGGTCTCCCTTTTTGGGGACCGGCTGCACATTGGCCTCTCTCCAAGCATCCGGAACACAACCAGTCGAGTACGAGCGGCGGAAGAGGCGCGTCAACATCAGAGACAACTCCGCTACACATTTTTTAAGAACAATCGCTGGGTATATTGTATTGAATATTGTATTGAATATTGTAAGGGTTCATAGACTACTAACGTCTACTAAGTCCCTGCGCGAGTCCTGTAACCAAACACGCGAGTTCAGTAAGTCCACGAGGTGTGCTCGGTGTGCAGGTACGATCCGGCGGCGGCCCGCTGGCGGCCGGCGGAGAGCATGGCGGGGCGGCGGGGCGGCGTGGGCGCGGGGGTGGTGGACGACGAGCTATACGTCGTCGGCGGATACGACGGGTCGACCAGACTGCGCTCGGTGGAGCAGTACCGCGCCGGCGCCGGCTGGCAGCCCGCGCCGGACATGTCCGCGGCGCGGTCGTCTCCGGCCGTGGCGACGCACGCCGGCCGCCTGTACGTGGCGGGCGGCAGTTCTCTCAGCTCGGTGGCGGTGTACGAGCCGGCGACGTCCGCGTGGAGCGACCTGCCCGCCATGCCCGCGGACCGGACGGACTCTGCCGCCGTCATCGTGGACTGGTCGCCGGCCGCTCTATGACCGCCACCAATATACCATTTGTCAACTGCTCGGGTGAACATCACGCGATACCATCCACCTGATATAACACGACTACTGTAGCTTACAAACGGATAAGTACGCTCGTCCGTTGCCACCCCCGTTGCTTATATAGAAAAGCGTCGTCGTTTGCTGGTGACCTCACTTCCTCGTAGGAGCACGAGTTGTAGTAAGCTGCCGTCCAGCTGTCGCCTGATGGATGCTCCTCTCCCGTCGCGCTGCTTGTTGAGCGACTCTTTGATCTAACACTCGCTTGTATTGTAGCTCCGTATGCTAGTTGGTTGGATGCACCAGGTGTTGGGAATTTTATACTACTAAATTAAAAATCAAAACAATAATCTGTCTGATAGTACGCAGTTACAAGAGTGTTTAGTAACCCTACTTTGATCCCAAGGCTCGTGGATTCGAATCCTACATAGGACAAACATTTTTGTGCGTGAACATGTTTGTTCGTCTTGCTCTGGGTGTTGTTAAAAACGCTAGGGTGCAACAAAAGCGGTGAAGTAACTCTCCCTCGTGACAAACGTAGCTACATGAAGAGTCGGCGGTGAGGGGGGAGTGAGGTCACCAGTGAGGATGTGAGTTGAGTGGCGGCAGTGGTGGTGTCGAGCGATGGTTAATGTATGCAAGTGGCTGCGGTAACCGCGTTACATCAGGCGTGCTGTATGCTTGCACACGACGCGGTAGAGAAGGCAGTGTATGTAGGACGGCGACACCGGGTGTCACTCGCACGTCGCCAGCCTGTAGAGAGCTGCTCGCGGACGTCGAGGACGGCGGTAACGCGCCGAGTACTACTATAAAGCACACGAGGAGTGTGTCTGTCGCGAGGACGGCCGTCGTCTGTTCCTACAAACAGACTGTCGTCAATATGTGACGTCTGAGAAGAGTTGAGAGTGGTGTGTGTAATGTAGACAGTCGCCGTCGGTACAAACACAGACGACGGACTGAAGTCGCGAGGACGGCCGTCGTCTGTTCCTACAAACAGACTGTCGTCAATATGTGACGTCTGAGAAGAGTTGAGAGTGGTGTGTGTAATGTAGACAGACGCCGTCGGTACAAATACAGACGACGGACTGAAGTCGCGAGGACGGCCGTCGTCTGTTCCTACAAACAGACTGTCGTCAATATGTGACGTCTGAGAAGAGTTGAGAGTGGTGTGTGTAATGTAGACAGACGCCGTCGGTACAAATACAGACGACGGACTGAAGTCGCGAGGACGGCCGTCGTCTGTTCCTACAAACAGACTGTCGTCAATATGTGACGTCTGAGAAGAGTTGAGAGTGGTGTGTGTAATGTAGACAGACGCCGTCGGTACAAACACAGACGACGGACTGAAGTCGCGAGGACGGCCGTCGTCTGTTCCTACAAACAGACTGTCGTCAATATGTGACGTCTGACAGGAGTTGAGAGTGGTGTGTGTAATGTAGACAGACGCCGTCGGTACAAACACAGACGACGGACTGAAGTCGCGAGGACGGCCGTCGTCTGTTCCTACAAACTCGCTAATCAAAACAAACCCTTTATTTGGTCATAATTTGAGTAATAAAAGATAAAACATAAAAATTCTTTATTTACCTTTAGACCATCACGGGCACATAGACACATCCTACATTTTCAATATTATAGCTTTTTAATTCATTTTCATTTCAAAGCTTCGCCTTTGAAATGAAAATGAATTAAAAAGCTAATTAAGAAATGCCAAAAGAAACTTGACAATATAGTTCTTTTTATTTTTCAAATCATCTGTACTTATTGTATTGTATTGTATTGTTGTAATGTGTATATATTACAATAAATATAATTATATTAGTGTGCATATAGTGGTATCATGTGGTACAATTAAAGTTATATTAATACATGCGCCGAATCATTTCTATACATCTCTGTCAGTTAGATATTCATCGATTCTATAATAACCCTTCTTACACAGAGTATTTTTGATGTGTCTTTTTGAACACATTGTCAGGCAAGGACAGAACTGTTTCAGGTAATTTATTATAGAATCGAATACAATTTACAATAAAAGATCTATTTATTGGTGTTAAATTTGGTACAGGAATCATATTCGTACATAAATTCATCACATTTGGCGGGACAAGTAATATTTACGTGGAGTCCTCAATTAATTAAATGTGTTCTCAAACCATTTGTACTGTTTATAGTTTATCAATTTATAATAAAAAATATGCTTACTTTGAAGTCTTGTCTAATCTTTTGGGTAAGTAGGCAATGTTTGTATTAGTCGGGTTTTAGACTGTTAAAGTAAATACTCAATAAGTTACACTAAACAAAAGAGTAGACAATAGTCTAGTGGTGGTAACGTGGGAGGGAGACGACTCCTGCACTCAATCAACATATGTTCTGTGCGCTGAATATTAAGGCGACGACGGGATCAATGAAACAATATAAAATCAACAATATGTGTTGTTTGTATGTCGCAAACAAAGAAAGACAATATTACGAACGATGGTGATAGTGGCAAAAGGTCCACAATTAATTTCTATTTCATCATTAACATAATAATTACAAAATAACGTGAGAATAAACGTTTACTGACTAAATGTATGGCCAGCTGTTTGAATGTGTCCGGAGACAGATCGTATTGCTCCTCTGTGACGACACCGCGAGCCTGATGCATCTCCATGTCCAGCAGACGAGCTCGGGTGGCTCTGGACAAACACACACACGTCTCGAAGTACACACTCGAGCTGGTGGTAACAGCTGGATGGGTCGATATAGTAGGCCTCGTATGTGTTTTTAGGTAAGGAGAATGGATGTGTATCACTTTTGTCTTTATTTCGTCGATAACAAGACCTTCATCATGAGCCCGCTTACATAAGACATCGTTGTTATTTTGCATATTTTTTTCAGCTACTGTTATGTCTTCACTAGCTGATATTAAGCAAGTATCATCTGCAAACTGATATACAGAGACCCCCTGAATATGTTATACATAAAACCGGACCGGTTGTGGAACCTTGGGCCGTACCACATTTCGTTGCCATCATGCCGCTGATATGTCCATCTATCTTGACGGCTGTTTTCCTATTCTTGTGATACCTAAAAAGACATTCCAGTAATGGCCCCTGTATACCATTCTGCTCTCGCTTTTCATAAAATGTGTCATGTCAAAACTTCATTATATATATACATTCAATAATCTTTTGTTACTTAACTGAAAGCTCAACTAAAATTTGTTATTTCAAATGTGACTTCTGTCAATACAGAAGATAATAATGTACTGGAATTTGTTAATCTGTATTTCGTGGGCCCAGATAAATAAACTGGCCAGTGAGCTCAGCTCCGCCGTATATGTTAGTCCAATCAGACAGTTGACGGATGTGAATACTACGCGCTTAGTCTATTTCAATTACTTTTACAGCATTATATTGTATGTTATACTGTTATAGGGAACGTGGTTCAGATTGCCGTTGAATATTCTTTTTTATTTTACAAAAAGCCTTTCGCTCTATTACGCTCGTAAACATTTAAAATACTCGTAGTTATAAAGTCTGTGAAAATCATAGAACGAGAAAAAGTGTATGTAAATCGTTGAAATTAAACTATTTTTAACGGAAGTATCGCGTGTTTTATTTATTTTGTTGAAACCTGACGTTTCGAACGCTTTGCAGCGTCCGTGGTCGCAGGAAAGACTAAGGTGGTATTTGTCTTACATTAGTTATTTAATTATTACATCTACCGACATGGATGGATTAATTATATATGTTCCGATTCACACAAAAATCGCTCACAGTGTCTGAACATTTTTTAGTAGATCTTTGGATTTGTGACTTGATTATTTTTAGGACTGGATCCCAAGCAGGTGGTACTTGCCAACCATCTTCTCTATTGAAATTGGGGTGTTTTCTTATTTCAATAGCCTCGCGCAACATTCTCGGCATGTAGCGATTTTCCTTGGCGAGGATTTGTGGTTTATCGAACCGGATGTAATGGTTTGGTTGGTCCAGTGTATGTTCACATACTGCAGAGTTTTTATCGCGCCTATTCTTCATGTCAGCAATGTGTTCTTTCACACGAGTACCTACGCTTCTCTTTGTTTGCCCTATATATGATAAACCACATTCGCAGTCTAATTTGTATACTCCTGCATCTTGTAGGGGGATATTAGACTTGATAGGTCTTAGAAATTGACTGATCTTCTTATGGGGCTTGAAATAAGTTTTAATTGAAGCTCGCCGTAAGATGTTGCCAATTTTGTCTGTGACTCCCTTTAAGTATGGTAAGATGGCAGGTTGACGTTCAACTGTAGGTGGCTTCGGGCGGCTTCTGTGACGCATGCGAGGGAGTGTGTGACTATTGCTCCGCAGTACTTGTTTGACATGTTGGAGTTCCTCCTCTAGATGCTCAGCGTCGCAGATGCCGTGTGCTCTCTGAAACAAAGATTTGCCTACGGTAGCTAACTGACATGGATGGTGGTGTGAGTTACCATTGAGATATTTGTCTGTATGGGTGGGTTTCCTATACACTGTGTGAGTAAGTGAGTTGTCAAGTTTCCTGGTGATTAATATATCAAGGAATGCTAGTGAATTATTTGCCTCTAATTCCATGGTGAATTTGATTTTATTGTTGATGGAATTAAGGTGGTGTAGGAATATTGTCTATATTCCTACACCACCTTAATTCCATCAATAATAAAATCAAATTTATCTTTGGGTATGACAACAAAAGTATCATCTACGTACCGTTTGTACAAACGGTACGTAGATGATACTTTTGTTGTTCTTTTTTTTTCCTTTTTCATATTATTTTTCCACAGACAGTACTCGACTTCGCAGATAATTTGTTCAAACGGTACTTTCCTAGGTGCAAGTGCGAAATTTAAACCTTTATCAAGTGCCTGAAGGGCCGCGGATTCTATAGTGTGTGTTGACAGGTTGACAACTGATGATATTGACGTTTGTGAGTTTGACGTTTCATTTTTAACATTGGATTTGTCGCGTCTCGCCTCCTAAAATTGACTAGTGATGAAACTATGGTCAGTTTTGATGTACAGTCACTATTCACCTGCCTACCTGTACAAGACTGCATAGAAACTGTGAAGAGGAAGCTTCGTGAAAATGACATGCCTGAGGAATATGGAGAACTTCTAGAACTTTGCTTAACATCTGGCTATTTTCTTTGGAATGACGAATTTTACACCCAAATCGATGGCGTAGCTATGGGCTCTCCCATTTCTCCTGTTGTCGCTGACATTTTCATGGAAGACCTTGAGGAGAAAGCGCTGTCGATGGCACCGGCTGTGCCGAAGATGTACAAACGGTACGTAGATGATACTTTTGTTGTCATACCCAAAGATAAAGTGTCTATATTCCTACACCACCTTAATTCCATCAACAATAAAATCAAATTCACCATGGAATTAGAGGCAAATAATTCACTAGCATTCCTTGATATATTAATCACCAGGAAACTTGACAACTCACTTACTCACACAGTGTATAGGAAACCCACCCATACAGACAAATATCTCAATGGTAACTCACACCACCATCCTTGTCAGTTAGCTACCGTAGGCAAATCTTTGTTTCAGAGAGCACACGGCATCTGCGACGCTGAGCATCTAGAGGAGGAACTCCAACATGTCAAACAAGTACTGCGGAGCAATAGTCACACACTCCCTCGCATGCGTCACAGAAGCCGCCCGAAGCCACCTACAGTTGAACGTCAACCTGCCATCTTACCATACTTAAAGGGAGTCACAGACAAAATTGGCAACATCTTACGGCGAGCTTCAATTAAAACTTATTTCAAGCCCCATAAGAAGATCAGTCAATTTCTAAGACCTATCAAGTCTAATATCCCCCTACAAGATGCAGGAGTATACAAATTAGACTGCGAATGTGGTTTATCATAGGGCAAACAAAGAGAAGCGTAGGTACTCGTGTGAAAGAACACATTGCTGACATGAAGAATAGGCGCGATAAAAACTCTGCAGTATGTGAACATACACTGGACCAACCAAACCATTACATCCGGTTCGATAAACCACAAATCCTCGCCAAGGAAAATCGCTACATGCCGAGAATGTTGCGCGAGGCTATTGAAATAAGAAAACACCCCAATTTCAATAGAGAAGATGGTTGGCAAGTACCACCTGCTTGGGATCCAGTCCTAAAAATAATCAAGTCACAAATCCAAAGATCTACTAAAAAATGTTCAGACACTGTGAGCGATTTTTGTGTGAATCGGAACATATATAATTAATCCATCCATGTCGGTAGATGTAATAATTGAATAACTAATGTAAGACAAATACCACCTTAGTCTTTCCTGCGACCACGGACGCTGCAAAGCGTTCGAAACGTCAGGTTTCAACAAAATAAATAAAACACGCGATACTTCCGTTAAAAATAGTTTAATTTCAATGTGTAACAATCGCGAAAACCTAAGACAATACTGTATGTAAATCGGTTTACAAGACTGGTGTTGATTCTATAATAAACAGCCTGAACCAGTTCTGGTCTTAAGAATAGAACATTTTATTTGTTTAAAAGTTCTGGAGTACTGTAAAATGTAAGAAACACATATTTTTTAGTATTTACAAGCAGGCAAATAATGATGTTTACATAGTTTGTTATGTTAATAAAAAAAATAAGAGGCAGCAGAATAATTTCCTGTAATAATAAATCAAACAAGCGCACAGCTTGCCCTGTGTTTGTTTGCCGTCTCAGTGGTAATAAACAAAATAACAAAAAAAATAAACAACCAGCACACCACACACATACTGTATACGAAACCATACAATAACACATAATCACGACTCGCAGTCAATATAACAATATTGTATTTGAAGTGAAATATTTCTCTTGAATTAAATAAAACAAAGTAAAATGAATGGACGTCCGTCTGTTACTGTAAACACAACGCGATCACGACCGTCGCCAGAATACGACTTGGAAATGAAGCTTCCTTGAGGTGCCTTACCTTCTGCGAGTAGTTCATAGAGAGTAGAGGTGCGAGTAAATACTCAGTAATGTAATTAATTGTAGCTGCGATCTTGTTCATATAATGAATGTGTATAAAATAAATTAAGAAACTATTTCATTACTGGATGCTGTCGTTTTGTTTTCATTTATGATTGCCCTTCGAATACTAAGTCACGTCCGCGCGTAACGTTCTATTTCGTTTGCATCCCGTGTTTAGATCAAAAGTATCAGTATTGAATTAAACTATTTTTAACGGAAGTATCGCGTGTTATATTCCGTCCGTAGTCGCAGGAAGCCTGCGACCACGGACGCTGCAAAGCGTTCCAAACTCAGGTTCAACAAAATAAATAAAACACGCGATACCTACTTCCGTTATAAATTGTTTAATTCAATGTGTATACGTATAAGTCTTTGTTTTTTTCACCGGAATTCGCGAACAATAGCTACAACAAAATGACTTGGCGAGTGTATAAAATGAACTCGTTTGTAACTGACCTGCGACACAACATCATTAGCAGCGAGCATCGGCCGACACCTTGCGTACGCGCACACCCCCCGCCCGACCCGCGCGCCCCGCCCTCGCCTGCGGACGGCTCGGGGACTTTGTAGCTGTGTGTCATACACCAACATTATTGTATTTTAAAATGGCGCAACTAGTACTATATCTACGCACAGTTGTTTATTATCACACTTTGCTCTAGGACACTATGTTGTGCCATGTTTATTTTATTGCTTACGGATAGTGTCCGAGGCGGCTTACCTTGGACTCCTTGTAACGGTGCAGTGAGCCTGTGGCCGTGTTCATAACTGATTTTTGTAACAAAATGTCTCCTCCATCTGTTACTCGTGCGGGCGCCGTAGGGCTGTCACGACTACGTAGCAAGTGTGGTTCAAATTTCAACGAGCTCGGTGGTAAATGACGCGACTGTGACACCAACGCTCGTGGATTCGATTCCCACACAAGACAAACATTTGTATGCATGAACATGTCTGTTTGTCTTGGTCTGGATGTTTTAAGAGAGGTAGGGCGCATCAAAGCAGCCCGTCTGGGGAAGTACCTCCATCTCACAGACAGACAGAAAACCGTGAGGTCACCAGTACGCTGCCAAGGAGTTGCTGTGTAAGCAGCAGAGGAGGCATCACGCGAGTGATAATATATCGCAAGCGTTAATAGGCTACGGTACCCGCTTTACATCAAATGGGCCGTATGCTTGTATGCCTCCCGACGTAGTATAAAAAGAAACTCATTTACTACCAAAATCGTATTTATAAACTACATTATTGATTGTATCAAATATACTGATTACTCTCTATTTGCAGACGACATGTAAATCTATAGAACAATAACTACTTCAAAAGATATACAAATGTTGCAGGACTTGGATCGAGTCTGCGACTGGTTAATCTAATAAAGTACTTTCATATCAAATTCACCAGAAATAAAAATAAATGTAATTCTTCATGTACAATTAACAATGTGGTATTGGACCAAGTGGAGCAGACTCGCGACCTGCGGGACTCTGGACAACAAGCTGAGTGTTGTCCCTCACTGCGCCATCTAAATAGTGTCTAAATATTTTCACATGTTTGGATTTATTCAACGTAATTCTACAGACTTTAAGAACATCAACAATTTAATTGTCCTCTGTAATCCGTTGGTTCGTAGTCACCTCGAATTTGCAAGTGTTGTGTGGAACCCTGCTATAAAAAAAGCTTTAGCTATAGAAGCGAATATAATTATCTAAATTTAAATTAACATCTCCCGAGAATATGTTGTCATATTATGAATTTCTTATTTTTGTATAAGTTCACATATGATATAATAAGGTTTTTTTTAATAAGGGGGCAGGCCTTCCACTGTGTCTCCTGTGTAGCCAGAATTAACAGCGGCGACAACCAAAAAGGCAATGAACAGTGAAATATCCCGGAGGTTAAACTACAGCTGCCTTGGAACTCAATGAATTTAATCAGAAGAAATTTGTAGGAGTAGGATGTTTTGGAATTGACTTCCCCTCTTGGCAAAGTGAGAGACAGTAATATGATAAATAAGGCATTTAAAACCTCAAAGAGATGTCTAGTCAAGTGAAGCTCAACTGCCGTGACACCACGGATTATCAAATATCTAATACTATTGGGACCTAAACTGTGAGTTGTTACCTAACACATCGATTCCAATAATATAGATTGCAGAACCGCCTAAACGCCTGGTAATTCTCCCTTGTTGCCACCAAATCAGAATAGTATACTACCCCGGATGTGGCACGCAAGGAATTTAACATAATCGTCCCGCGCCCGGCGCCAGAGATCGCACTCCCAGAGAACATGATCTGCTGTTTGCTCGAATTCATGATTTGTCGTGGAACACTCACATAAAGGCGATGACACAAGTCTAAACGAAAAGAGCTTCGCCCTAAAGTTTCCATGCCCTGTTAAAAATTGCGCAACAGGATGATCAGATACCTACAAGTGGCGTCATTTGTAGAAGTTGCCCATCTTTCTTGTCATTCAGACAGTAAAGTTTCAAATACCTTTTTTTTTTTTTTTTGTGACGCGGGGAAAACTGCGTTACGCACACCACCGGTGCCTGGGTGGCCTCCGGTGGTAGTGTGGGACTCCCCGTCGGCAGCCCGACGGTATACCCACTAAACAACCCCGCGAATTGCCATCGGCCGTGTTGGTGTGGTGCTCCGGATCTGTCAGCAACAGGGCACCACTGCGACTGGCCAGCCCCTCAGAAGGGGCCGGACTTCTTCACTCTAGGGGCCATCCCGGCAAATTGGGACAGCCCCTCCGGCGGCGGGACCACTATGGGGCCAGGTTCCCATCCTAACGCCTAGTCCCACATATTAGGGAGGCGGCAATAGGTGCGCGTAGCGCCTACGCCGCACTCCCGTCCGCCGTCTCCGGAGCGGGACAGCCTCAGGATCATCCTCCCTGTCCCGCTCCGAGGCCTCCTTCTGGGACATGACCGTCTCACAGAAGGAGGCCACCGCCTGCCAGGCACTGTCACTCCCGAGCATGGAGCGGACCACGCTCGGGAGTGAGAGGTCCGCGCTTCCAAGCGCGGACACCAGGTCGTGGCGCTGCCGAGACCACCTGGGACACTGCTCCAGCGTATGTTGGGCAGTGTCCTCGGCCGCGCCACAATCGTGGCAGCCCGGCTCCTCCTCCCGCCTCGCAACCCGGTGCAGATACTCACCGAAGCACCCATGCCCGGTGAGCACCTGCACCATGCGGAAGGTGAGGGGTTTGCGTTTTCTACGCATCCACGTCTCTAGGACCGGGCGCAGCGCCTCAGCAACGCGGATTCCGTACCGCGGCTGCGCCAGGTCCTCCCCCCACCTCCGCATCATCTCTGTATGCCCTCGCCGGCGATACCGCCCTACTTCCTCCAACGTGGGGCGCTCGCCGAGTGCCCTCCTGCTAGCTACGAAGCTGTACACTTCGGCGAGCACCTCCGCCACCAACTCCCAGGGCGGGTCGCCAGCGAGGGCGGTCGCGGCCGTCCAAGCTACCGTCCGGTACCCCCTTATCGCCCTCTGCGCTATGACCCGCTGCGCTCTGCGCAGCTGAGCCTTGTTCCGCTCGCAGAGGGCGTCCGCCCATATGGGGGCACCGTACGTAGCCATACTCCGGCAGATGCCGGAGTACAGCCGCCTGCACGCGGCGCTGGGCCCGCCCAAATTGGGCAGGAGGCGACCCAGCGCCGCCGCAGCTCTTATGACCCTCGGTCCCAACCGCTCGAAGTGGGGGCCGAAGGTCCATCTCCCGTCAAGGGTGAGGCCCAGGTACATCATCTGGGCGCTCACCCTGATCCGTCCTCCTCCTATTTGGAGGTGTGCTCCCGAGGGGGGGCCTCGTCTGCCGGTCCCGCGGAAGAGGAGGGCCTCGGTCTTCTCCAATCGGACCCGAAGCCCAAGCCTCTCTATACGGCTGACCACCAGTCCTACTCCAACTTCGGCCAGCCGCGCCGCCTCCACGAAGGTCTTACCCCGGGACGTGACAAGGGTGTCATCTGCGTAGCAGACGACACTCATCCCGGGGAGGAGACGGCCCCGCAGGACCCAGTCGTATGCGAGGTCCCACAGGATGGGGCCCAGAACGGACCCCTGTGGGACACCGCACCCGACAGACTTCCTGACCATATGGCCCCTCGCGTCCTCGTAGCACACCTCCCTGTCCTCCAGGTATGCCTTCAAAAGTCTCCCCAAGTACGGAGGCACCTCAAAGTACTTGAGGGCCTCCAGGATGGTACTGTGGGGGAGGCTGTTGAAGGCATTGGCGATGTCCAGCGACACCGCCACCACCACCTCTCCCTCGCGCTCCGCATCCTCCGTCACCGACCTTAGGCGCCTTATGGCGTCGACGGTCGACCGTCTGGCCCGGAACCCGAACTGGGCATCCGAGAGGCCCGGTTCCGGGCCATCCTCCAAATGCTGAGCGAGGCGGGAAGCGACAACCCTTTCTAGGGCTTTGCCCGCCTCGTTCAGCAGAACGACTGGTCGAACCGCCGACCCCGAGTCCGGGGGCCGGTCTCCCTTCAACAGAAGGCAGAGCCGGCCCACCCTGAAGGGTCCCGGGCAGCACCCCGACCGCAAGCAGCAGTCAAGGAGCTCAACAGAAGGCAGAGCCGGCCCACCCTGAAGGGTCCCGGGCAGCACCCCGACCGCAAGCAGCAGTCAAGGAGCTCCCGGAACCTGTCTCCGAGATGCACGAGGGCTAAGGCTAGCACCTTTCCGTGCACCCCGTCCGGACCCGGCGCCCTCTTCTTGCTTCGGAGGCGGTCAATGACCGCCTCCATCTCCTGGTCAGTGACGGGCGGCGGAGCGCCCTCCTCCTCTTCCTCTCCTCTGGAGTCCGACGATCGGGCCATCCTCGGGGGAGCGAAACCCCTTGGGGTGTCGAGGAATAGTTCCCCGACAATCCTCTCCAGCAGGATCGGCTGGAGGGTCTCCGTCAGTGGGGCCGACTGAGAGCGGATCTTGTTCCGCGCTCCTCTGTAAGGTCGGCCCCACGGGTCCCTGTCTAGGCCCTCCAGCAGCTCCTGCCACGCTCCCTCCTTGGCCCTACTTATAGCCATCTGCAAGGCTCCCTTCCTCTCCACGTAGACGCCGTGCAGATGGCTATCCCTTCCTTCGTCCCGGGGGCGGCGACGCCTGCTCCGGGTGTACGCTCTACGCGCCCCGTTGCAGGCGTCCCGGAGGTCGGCTATCTCCGCCGACCACCAGTAGACCGCCCGCCTTGGGGGCGGACGCCCAACGCTGGGCATGGCCGCCCCGCACACCGCCGTGAAGGCGTCGCAGAGACGACCAGCCCCCTGCTCCGCCCCCAAGAACTCCATTGGCGGGAGGCCCCAGCGGCCGACAATGGCCGCCTCCTCTGCCAGCTCCCGGTCGAGCCTGGTGAGTGCCCAACGCGGGAACCGGCTCCGCCACCGGGACGAAATCGCCGGACTCCCTGGGGCTCGGGACACCTCGAACCTGATGTAGCGGTGGTCCGAGAGTGTCTCTAGCCCCGTCTCCACCCTCCAATCCTCAATACGGCGCGCGGCGGACGCGGTGGCGAAGGACAGATCCACCACCGACCCTCCATTCCACCGCACGCACGTATGGACCGTCCCCCTATTTAAGAGGGACAGTCCCGCAGCCAGCGCCCACTCCTCCACCTTCCGCCCTTTGGCTTCCGTGGCCGGGTTGCCCCATGCCGTGGATTTGGCGTTGAAGTCCCCGGCCACGATAACCTGGGCGGGCGCTAGCCGCCTCACTGCCGACCCGAGAGCGTCGAGCAGCCGCTCCGAGGCCGGCAGGTCGCGGTTCGGGGAGAAGTACACACCGATTATTGCGAAATCTCCCCGAACCGCCGCCACGTAACCCGCTCCCCTCCCCCTCACTATGAGTGGGGGGCCGGCGCCAGGCCTCGCGGCGATGGCCACGGATCCGTCCTGGTCCCCGGTCCAATTAGGCCGGGTAGGCACGCAATATGGTTCCGCAACCACCGCCACGTCCACGTCCCACTCCGCCATGGTCTGCAGGAGAAGGTCCTGAGCCCCAGCGCAGTGGTTGACGTTGGCCTGTAGGAAGCGAGGATGTCCGGCCATTATTCGGACATCCTAGCCTCCGGCGCCTCCTGCCGCCCACTACCGCGAGAGGCGGGGGGTGTTCTCCCGCGGATGGATGGGGGGTTACACAGACGGCCCCCCATCACGTGGCTGGCCTTCCGCCCGGCGTCGGCGCACACGGCACAGCGGGCCTGTGCCGAGCAGCCCGAGGCGATGTGCCCCGGCTGTCCGCACCTGTAGCACAGGCGGCTGCGGTCCTCCTTGGAGGGGCACAACTCCGCTGTGTGCCCCTTCCCCATGCACTTAAAGCAGTGCATGGGGCGCGCCTTCAGCAGGTGGAGCTGCACTCGGCTCCAGCCCACCCCGACACTGCCCAGCTGGAGCAGCTTCTTTGCTGCCGTCACCGGGCAGCGCATCAGGGCCGAACTAGAGTTCCGCCAATCCGGGCGGATTTCGCCCACCCGGACCTGCTCGGGGGCGCAGCCTCCCTCCCGCGCGACCGCAACCTGGACCCGCTCTGCCGTAGCAGCGTCATCCAGACCCGTAAGGCGGAACTCCGCACACTTCACGAGTCTGGACACTTCAACGACGCCGGACAAGGCAGCCGTCAGCTTGGCTGCCAGGGCGTCAGCCCTCTCGTGGCTGGAGGAGCCGGGGACCTCGATGAACCTCGCTCCGGTCGCCGACTTGCGAATCCGGAGCGAGCCGATCCCAAGCTCTCCCAGGTTCACCTCCCGCTCGGCCTTCAGAAGGGCCGAGGCATACGTTGCCCCCGTTTTGGCTGCTTCCGGCCGTAACTTCAGGATTACGGCCGTAGAGCACCACTTTGGCCTTACGGCCCTCCTCCTTGCCTGCGGGAGCAGGAGTTGCTGACGCCCTGGAAGGCGGTGTGGGTGGCGCAGGAGTCGCTGGTGCCGCGGTTTTTCGCGGCTTGCGACGGACCACATCGGTCCATGTCGCCTGCTTTGGAACCTCGGTGGTCCCTGCCGCTGCCGACGGGGTCACCGCGGCCGGTTTCGCCCTTGATGTGGACGGGCCGAAGCTCGTCCACGACTCCTCACGAGCACCGCTGCGGGCGGGACCCGCTTTGGTGGCCGACCTCGCCTGAGGGCGCCCCTCGAGCCCGGCCGGCGCGCTCGCTTTTTTAGGCTTAGCCGCCGGCCGGCCCGCGAAGGCCGCGAGGGCGGCCATCGAGAGCGGAGCTGTCGCCCGCTAATGGCGGACGGGCGACAGTCGGAGGAGGCAGGCGCGACTCCAGCTCGGCGAGCCGCCCATCGATGAGGTTGCCGACGAGCCGGGCGATATTACTCTCCAAGGTCTGGATATCTCCCGGGCTCATCGGCCCCTGCGTCCTCCTCTCCTTTCGGAGCTCCTCGAACTCCTGGCGGTGCGCCCGGACCTCCTCCCTCAGGGAGGCGACCTCCCTCCGTAGCCGAGCGTTGTCGGCTCGGAGGCGGTGGGTCTCCTCTGCCTCCGTGCGCACCACCAAGGCCTCCAGGATCTCCCGGATCCCGCCAGCAGCCTTCGCTATCTTAGCGGCGTACCCCCCCTTGAGGCTCGCCGACTTCCCTGTGAGGTTGAGGATGACGCCCAGCATCTCCTCGCCCCTCACCATCAGGTCATCGGCTCCCGCCTCAGTTGGGGACGCCGTCTTCCCCTTAAGGCATTTCCCTTCGGGGCTCTCTTTTTCCGCCTCGGGGCTCACCCCCTCGGCGCTTCCGGCCACTGCCGCTCCGGTCTTTTGGCGCCTGAGGGCCCGCCTCTCAAGGAGCGCCTGGATAGCCGCCTCTTTGGCCTCCTCCTTGCGCTCCCTGAGCTGTCGGCGGGCCCTGGCCAGACTGGGCTCCCTGAGCTGTCGGCGGGACCTGGCCAGACTGGGGGCAATGCCGCCCCACTTCCCTCGCCTGGCAGTGGCCACCTTCGCCCTTTCGTCGGGCGTCTCGGTTTCTGAGCCGGAGAACAATCTCTTCCGGCCCAGCTCCGTCTCCGAGAGGGTGGTGACCGACAAATTGTCGGTCTCCTCCCCTCCGCCACACTCGCTCTCCACTCTCACCGCCAGATCGCGGC
This sequence comes from Pyralis farinalis, assembly GCA_947507595.1. Taxonomy (NCBI): domain Eukaryota; kingdom Metazoa; phylum Arthropoda; class Insecta; order Lepidoptera; family Pyralidae; genus Pyralis; species Pyralis farinalis. The sequence continues at coordinate 173,737 of OX382281.1, forward strand.
ACATATCGTCGCATCGCGACAGCGACACGAACGCCAACCTTTCTCCTCCGCTCTTCTTCTCCATTTCGTCAATGTTCTTGTCCTTCAGCACAATACAAAACGGTTCGCAACGAATCGCCCACAAGTATAGTATTTCCAGGTTCAGTCACCACCCACCGGCCACTGCGTTACCGCGCACCAGGTGGGATGGGTCCAGGGCAGACGACGAGGACGTACTGGAAAACACTTGGGGCCTGCCCCAAAGTTTCAAATACCTCGTCAATTGGTTTGAACAATGTAAGTATTTTGTCAATATCGTTTTAGAAAGACAGGGTGTATGTTTAGTCCCTAGCCGCAAAGGTCAAGATAACTTCCCCTAGCAATTCATTATTTATGCAACCCACGAGCGAAGCGGAGATTTCAGATATAATTGCGGCTTTAGGCAATAAAAGCGCACCGGGTCTTGATAATATTAGTAATCAGCTGATTAAAACTATCAAGGAAAGTATACTAACACCCCTCACCGCAATTATAAACCTGAGTATCTCCACAGGCGAGTTCTCTCAAATCTGGAAAACGGCAGACGTAATACCTATTTTCAAAGAAGGGTCTTCTTCAGATCCGTGTAATTATAGGCCCATTTCTTTACTTCCAACTTTCGCAAAAATTCTAGAGAGATGTGTTAACAAGAGACTAATGAAATTCTTGGAAGAAAGCAACATAATTACTGAAAAACAGTACGGTTTTCGTAAAGGAAAATCCACCGACGATGCGGTGTCTTATTTGGTTAATCTTGTCTCTTCGCATCTCGATGAGGGGTTGGCTAGCGTGGGTGTCTTTTTAGATCTTAAAAAGGCGTTCGACACTGTGTCGATCCCTATCTTATTGCGAAAACTTGAGCTCACGGGTGTTAGAGGCTGTGCACTGAACTGGTTTCACAGCTATCTTACGAACAGAAAGCAACTGGTTAGAGTTGATTCACACTTAAGCAATGCACAGAATATCACTTTTTGGGGTGCCGCAGGGCAGCATTTTGGGTCCGACTCTATTTCTTGTCTACCTAAATGATATTGTCTCTCTCGACCGTGACAGTGTCGATGTTGTGTGCTATGCGGACGACACGGCGCTTGTTTTTCACGGTTCTACTTGGAGTGACTGCTTTCAAGTTGCTGAGGTTGGTATGGCCAAGATTTGCTCCTGGTTGAATAACAACCTTCTCACCCTAAACTTTTCGAAAACTAAATATCTCTGCTTTTATAAAACGATTGCATCAGCACCAAATTATATACCTGATTTTATAATTCACACATGTGGTACCAAACCCACATCCATTTTGGCCGATACGGATATAGTCTGCGATTGCAACAAAATTAATATTACAAATAAAGTTAAATACTTAGGGATTGTTATCGATGACAGGCTGTCATTTAGGGATCACATTGATACAGTTTCGAGTAGAACAAGGAAACTTATATTTGTTATGAAAGCACTTCGTAATATTGCAGATAAGAGGCTTCTGAAAACAGTTTATCTTGCACTCTGTCAGTCTGTACTTACGTACTGCATTTCAGTCTGGGGTAGCTCTGCTACCTCCTTCATTATCAAACTGGAAAGAGCTCAGAGGTCCGTACTAAAGGTAATGTACAATAAACCTTTTCGATACTGTTAACAGTATATTTTTAGAGCAATGAAAACCAACCTATTTTTGTACTGGTAACTTTGTGTAATCGACAACAGACTAATGCTGCGCTCTCTCTCTCTCTCTGACAGCTGACCTTGTATCAAATAGATGTTTCCGTACAGTGTAATTTCTAATAATTAAACTTATCAATAAACCTGTGATTCTACAACTAAAATATAGTTTTCATTTATATGACGGGACCCGTTAACAACCAAAAGGTTATGCGCCCAGGCTTGAACAGAAGAAAATCAGGTGATTTTTATGGATTAAAGTTCCGTCATATTAAATCGATTACGTTGCTGTATGGTTGTTACAAGAGCGTAGTTACAGACGACAGAAGAAAAGTATTTCAAAACAGAAGCAAATCACAGGATAGAGGATGGACAGAAAAGACGGAATAATATTACTAAATGACAAAAATTGGGAAACAAATTTCAAATGATCGTAACATTGAAATCGAGAAAAATGCATGACGCCCAATGATATTGTAATTAAAGATGACGTATATTCATACTGCGCGTCGTTTTGTTATTGTTCCACTACGATATTATAGTACTTACTTACTTAAGAAGGGGATAGATAATACGGAACGCATGATATAGAGAGAGATAGCTATCTGTCAAGAGTTGCGCTTGAAATACGTCTGCGCATCATAGAATAGCGCATATTAGACCAATTGGGTTAATTTCATTGCCTCAGTTTTTGCGCGCTAGTACGACATCTACCTCTTTTTAATACAATATTATTGATGACGCCATTGAAAATCCACCAAACGAGAATGATAACAAAGAGAAAGATAACAAGGCTCAAGAAATGATTGTAACAAGGCTTCTTATCGAAGAAGAAAGATTATCAAAAGGAGACTATAGCGAATCACAGACGGCAACAGCATTGCTCGCTAAAGGAGTAAATAAGAAGAATAAATATAATAATAGAGAAGATATTAAGTGTTTTCAGTGTGGTAAAAATGGTCACTTCAAGGAGGATTGTCGACAAAGAAAGTGCAATTATTGTGGGAAAGTTGGTCACCTCTATAAAGACTGTCGTTTACGTTTGGCCAAAAATAAAGACAGTGAACCACCGCGTGCATTCATTACTACAGATACTATAGAAACGGGTTGGATAATGGACACTGGTGCTACAGACCATATGTCATTTCAAAAGGAGCTATTCACAGAGTATACTGAGGTAAATAGTAATAAATTTGTTTTAATTGGTGATGGAAGAGAATTGAAAATAGAAGGTTATGGTAAAATTAAATTTAAATCTAACAATAAAGATATTTCAATTCTCTCTCATGTTTTGTATGTTCCAGATGTAAAAGTAAATTTATTTTCTGTATTGAGCGCTATAGAAAAGGGTAATTATGTAATGGTTTCAACTAAATATGGATGTAAGTTCATAGAGAATTGTAAAACAGTTTTGACAGGTACCAGAGTAGGAAACATGTATACAATAAATATTAAACCTCTAAATGCAAGCGCTTTAGCATCTCTTACAGTTTGGCATGAAAGATTAGCTCACCAAAATTTTAATTATGTAAAGGAATTTATAATAAAAACAACATTAAATATGAAAAGCAGACTGATGTTTGTCGTGCATGTATTGAAGGTAAACAACATAGGCTACCATTTCAAAACAGTATTAGAGTCACTAAATCACCCGGCGATTTAATCCATATGGATCTGTGTGGACCTATGGAACAGTTGTCGATAGGAGGATCCAGATTTTTCTTGTTACTTAAAGATGACTTCTCCAACTACAGACAGGTATATTTTTTGAAGCATAAATCTGAAACAGTGAAAAAGATTAAAGAGTTTATTATATTCACAGAGAGACAGATGGGACATAAAATAAAAATGATTAAATCAGACAATGGCACAGAGTTTGTGAATCAAGAACTACAAATATTTTTAAAAGGTCAAGGGATTGTGCATCGGACTACATGTGCATATAACCCCGAACAGAATGGTAAAGCAGAACGTGACATGAGAACATTGGTTGAAGCAGGTAGAACTATGATCCTTTCAAAACAATTAGAGAAGAATCTATGGGCAGAAGCTATCAATACAACAGTGTATATATTAAATAGGACAAGCAAAGGCAAAGAAAATAAAACACCGTATCAACTATGGGAAAATAAAGATTTTGACATCACAAAGCTAGATAAAATTTTCGGAACAGAAGTATACACACATATACCCAAAGAAAAACGTAGAAAATGGGATTCCAAAGCAGAAAAAGGGATTTTTGTGGGATATGAAGATACAAAAGGCTATAGAATATACTACCCTAAGAAAAGAATATTGGAAGTAAAAAGAGATATAATATTCATAAAAGATCAAGCAAAAACGGATTTAACAGAAAATACAAAAGAATACTACAGAAGTACAAATAATACAGAAGAAATTACAGAAGATTACAGCAATAACATAGAAGCATTTGAAAAGCAACACATAGAAAAGACAGAAGAAGACAACACAGAAGATACCACAGAAGACGGAGGATTCCTTCCTGATTCGTCAAAAGATTCTCCGATGATAGACCAAACGGTAATTATGCAAGAAGTAAACACAGAAGATGAATACCATGACATTGATGATTACAGCACAGAAGACGATGAACCTGAAAACAGAAAAAGAGTTAGTAAAACACCAAAATGGATGGAAGATTACGTTGTTGGCTTAGCTAGTACTACTATAAATACAGAAGATGAGGAATTAACCTATGATAAAGCTATGAAAGGAAAGGATTCAGCAAAATGGAAAGAAGCAATACAAAGAGAAATAGAAGCATTAGAAAGAAATAAAACTTGGATAGAAATTAAAGAAACTAAAGAAGATAATATGAAAGTAATAGAAGCGAAATGGGTCTTTAAAATAAAGAAGGAAAACAATAAAGATATATATAAAGCTAGACTAGTCGCAAGAGGCTTTCAACAGAATGACAAAATTGATCATGCAGATATCTACACACCTGTTGCAAAACTACCTACGTTGAGAATTCTACTAGCAATCAGTATGAAATATAACTTAGAATGGACTCAAATGGATGTAAAAAGTGCTTTCTTGTATGGAGACATAAAAGAAGAAGTATATATAAAGATAAAACAAGGTCCGGAGGAATATTCAAACAAAATTTTCAAACTACAGAAGTCATTATACGGATTAAAGAAGTCACCAAGAAACTGGAATGATAAATTCAACACATTTATGATAGCAGAAGGATTTAAAAGAAGCAAAGCTGACTACTGTCTATACTACAAAGAAAAAGAAAAGTTCTATGTACTTTTATATGTTGATGATTTGATGATTATATGTGAAAACAGAAAGAAAATGGAAAATCTAAAGAAATCGTTGAAAAATACATTTCATATAACAGATTTAGGACAAAATAACAATAAATATTTAGGTATAAATATCAAAAGAAACGGAAAAATAATAGAATTGGATCAAATACAATATTTGGAAAATATATTACAGAAATATAAGATGCAAGACTGTAATGCAGTGTCAACTCCAATAGAACCTGGCATAGAATTAACCACAGAACCTACAAAAGACAAGAAGTTAGAACATCGATGTAGACAGCTGATAGGCAGCCTGATGTATGCAATGTTAGGCACAAGACCTGATATATGTTATGCATTATGTTATCTAAGCAGATATCAAAGTTATGCTAATGAGAAATTATGGAATGCCTTGAAACGCATCCTAAGATACATAAAAGGTACGTTAAATTATAAACTTATATATAAAGAGAATAAAGAAGATGGACTTACCGGATATACAGATGCAGACTGGGGTGGTGATAAAATAGACAGAAAGTCAACCTCTGGTTATGTTATGAAGCTTTATGGATGTACAGTATCCTGGTGTTCATCAAAACAACAATGTACAGCGTTATCCTCAACTGAGTCTGAGTATGTGGCTCTTAGCAGGGGAATTGCAGAAGGTTGTTGGATTAATAATATTATGAAAGAGTTAGGATTACAATTGCAGGGTTTTAACTTGTATGTCGACAACCAGTCTGCTATTCATATAGCTAAGAATCCAGAAAAACATAAAAGGCTTAAACACATAGATTTGAGATACCACTTTATAAGAGACAAAGTCAATGATGGAATAGTATCTTTGGAATATATTAGCAGTGGAGAACAGATTGCAGACTTATTTACTAAACCTCTTCCAAGGATCCTATTTCAAAAACATTATTTGAAATTGTAAAATGTTTATTCTTACAGTATAGTATAAGTAAAAGAGTAAGTGAAAATTGTAATAGAGTTAAAGTAGACTGTTATATATGAGTGTAACAAATGATAGATTTGTTAATTATGATTTTAGTTTTATAGATATGGTTTTCATTGAGGAAGGGTGTTAACAGTATATTTTTAGTGCAATGAAAACCAACCTATTTTTGTACTGGTAACTTTGTGTAATCGACAACAGACTAATGCTACGCTCTCTCTCTCTGACAGCTGACCTTGTATCAAATAGATGTTTCCGTACAGTGTAATTTCTAATAATTAAACTTATCAATAAACCTGTGATTCTACAACTAAAATATAGTTTTCATTTATATGACGGGACCCGTTAACAACCAAAAGATAACCTACCATGTCGATCTATAGAGACGCGGAAGTTTTGAGCGTCAGACGATTATATAATTGCACGCAGTACTATCAACGCATAAAATTGTGCTCAACTCCCCCGAGTATAATGTCAAGACTTCTTTTGCAAAACGTTCTTCTAACGCTATGTTCCCATTTTTGTACAACAAAATGATGAAGAAAATTGACATAAGCCAGCACACCACTCGCAAGGCAAAACAAATTCTTATCCCATTTTTAATGACTTAGAACTATGCGGAGACTGAACAGTTCCTTAGAATTCTATCGTAATTGATGTCTTTGTAGGTTATAGGTTGTTGAATTGTTTAAAATCACCATTTTTATTGTAATATTATTTTAAAAATTTTTAATCTTAAACTTTTGGCTTTGGGACGTTGTATCGTATTGTCATAATGTCGCAGGTAATCCCAAGTTGTTTTGGTCCCCGCGATACAGGCTACGCCTAGTGCGGGCTCCATTGATAACGGACAAGGTATTACATATAATCGGAAATTGACGATTCATTTGTTTGTGTGGCAATGTTATGGTGTAATTTATGTAAGAAAAAATTATGGTAAAATAAATTATTTGTATTTGTTTTTAGAGGTGACTACGACGTACGATACGTACGTACGACTACCTCTAAAAATGTACTAACATTGAAGCCCGGCGTATTAAAGCGAGCCGCTGACTTTGCAACAACTTACGACGCGCAGCACCTATGGTAGCCCTATCAGCCCATGCAGGTGAACCGTACGTAATACATCCTAAATATGTGGCTGTGTAAATAATTTTTAACGTTTTAAAAGTTAAGCCCCACGTCGAGGTGGAAATTCAAGTTAACGCATAAATTTTTGGCTTTTTCTCCAACCTGCTTTTGTTAGAGTTTGCATATTAACATAGCATACTCTTTGGATGAAGCTATGGTACCTACGAGTAACAAAAGATACAAACGGCTGTCACTCACATATATTTAAAATAATAAAAAATAATATTTTTAGTATTATTATGAATGAGTAAGCAAAACAACTATTTGTCTTGGAATTGTTTTTAATCTTTATTTTCATTATCTTCCTCTACACGGACCTAATTTACGTAAAGGCTTTATGTGTTCAATGTAATTAAAACCTTTGTCTAACAGTAATCCCAAGTAACAAACCGAGTTTTTATTTGCAACTGATACTCCATTGAAGTGGAATCGCGGCGGAACCTGCAAATTTCCCTTAAGCAAGAGCTGATATGTTTTGTGAGGTGCGAAATCGAGACGGTTACGATAACCCCAGTCTGAAATGAGGCCAAGGCAAGTAATGGCTAGTTTTTCTATACTTGATCTGGAATTAGCTTTTATTAATAAGAGGCCGTCATCGGCGTAGCCTTTTAACGAGCATCCTTCCGGTAAGGGTAGGTTAAGAAAGTCATCAAAACCGATAATCCAAAGATACGGCCCTAACACTGAACCCTGAGGACAGCCCCGCGTAACCTTCGAAACAGCATAATGGTCAGTGGAATAGTGTGAATGGAGCAATGGGAAAACTTCTTGGCAGTAAAAACTTGAGCCAGAAGACACAGCTCGCTATACACAATGCAGTGCTGGTCCCAACGCTTACTTATGGAAGCGAGAGCTGAGTATGACAGAGAGAGCATGAAAGTAGGAGAAACGCGGTCGAAATGCAAGCGTTGCGCAAAATTTGTGGCGTAACGCTTGTAGTAGCCGTATTCGCAATGATGATGTTAGAGACTGAGTTGGTCTGAAAGAAAGGGTGTCGGTGTTAAAATAAGAAGAAGTATGCTCCGTTGGTTCGGGCATGTAGAACGAATGCAGGATGAAAGAATGACGAAGGAGATATACAATGCAAAAATGAAAGGTGTAGGAGCCGAAGAAAGCCAAGACTTACCTACCATGACCAAATTGGTCGTGTTCTATCTGAAGGTGATGTGATGATGTAAGGCTCCTGCCTTAGAAACCGGCGAGCGTGCATGAAAAGAGCAATGAATGTACCTAATTGAAGCGAGTGAGGTATGTAAGGATCGCGTCGTGTGCCACTCGGATCTCTCTGCCTACCCTGCAAGTGACTTGGCGTGAAGTTATAGATAGATATTAGGTACTATTGATTGATAATTTTATTTTAGTTTGTTAATTATATGTTAGCTTGTAAGTGGAAAGTAAAATTAGCACGCCTCCGTGCAGGCTGATTACATTGCACTGTAGCATGATTTATAAACGAAACAACTTTTATAACTGTGTTCTGCAAATAATAATAATATAATAATAATAATAAATTTATTTATTTCTTCCACAATTTACATAACAAACACATGTATAAATCAATATATAGTCCCAGAGCATTATGGAGGACTGATGCCTAACCTAGGCAGAAGCCCGTACTTCAGGTCACCAGTCTCCGCCCCGTGTCCGCGGTATATGATACATTTCAAACAAGCACCTGTACTACAAACTAACTATATAGTCACTACAAACTAAAAATATAGCTCCAAAGATAATAATTTACAATCAATTGGATTATTGCATACGTACGGCTCACATTGGTGATACAATTTAAGCAATGTGTATTTAACAGTTATACTACCGCAAAATTTGTAAGCGCTAGTATGAAATGACAAAGTGTCTGTTTCTGGGAAGGGTATATATGATTACTATGCGTGTGGGAAAACGTTACTGTGAATTTTTTAATAGTGTACGAAATAACAATGCAATTAAAAGTTTATAAGTACGGCTTATTATTGTGGGCGAGTGGTCGGAGAGAAGTGAAACTCACGATGTCTAGATTGGATTGAATCTAGTCTATGTAGTTTTTTTTTTTTTTGACCTGACTATGTAGTTAGCCCCGAGTGGGCTGTTACTACGTCATCGGACTAAAGAGGCGGGCGTGAGGCGCCACAGCCTAGCAAACTAAGTTCAACGACAGCCTAAGGGCCCCCGAGAGGGGTCGAACCTCGGCTCAGGACGTCGTTGGAGAATCTAATCGAACACGCGGGTTCGTGCCTGAAGGGCCTTACGGAGAGAGGCGCCCAGGTACCTGGGCTACTCGGTACCTGGTGTAGCGTGGTGCGCAGAAGTCCTTACTCTTCGCGCCCGGAGCCGCCGAGCGCGGTGTGTGTGTGGAGTGTTGGGGTTGGAGGGGGAGAGGTAGGGGGCGTTCGCAACAGTAATGCGATCATCGGGATCAAAGAGTGAATTTCGCGGTCTGCGCCGGAACCCCCGGGCGTCGATCCGCGGGGTGTAATTGACAGCGCGGGCTATCAATGGGTTGGGGTGTTGGGAGGCAGTTTCGAAGTAGCGCCTAGACGCTTCCTTCATGAAACTAATGATGGAAGGGAGTTCAAGGTCGAGATGGAGATCTGCGACCCTGAAGTAATGAGGGTTGCATTGCGAGCAAACCGGTTTTGGATAATCTGGAGCTTAGCCAGATGGCTGCGCGCAGCGTGTGCGTACACTACGCTGGCGTAAGTGAGGACGGGGCGGATGCAGGCTTTGTAGAGTGTACACTTATTTCTAAGTGACATTCTACGATTCCTGAATATCGGAGCGAGCCGGCCTAGGTAGAACGCGGCTTTGTTCCTAACAGCGGTGATGTGAGGTCCAAACGTCATTCTGGAGTCTAGGATGACACCTGGTATTTGGCTTTCTCGACCCATGGGATGGATCGGCCGAACAATGAGATGGGGCGCACGGTCCTATGTTGGGAATCGGGTCTCGTAAGACCTTGTGGATCCCGAGAAAAGAACACTGCGGCACTTTTCTCCGGATTCACCTCGATTTGCCAACGTCGGAACCATTTTGTGGGTAGCTGTTAAATTAACAACACGCGATTTTCTGTGCTCTTAAGTAATTTCATTGTTAAAAAAAGATTACTTACATATTTATATACAATTACAACCTAAATGTGTTAAATATTGTTCTTGCATCTGCTGACACAATTTTCTGACACCTTTCACAACATGGACACCAATGTGAAGCTGAACAAAAATTTGGAAGAACTAACGTCACTATTTAGCACCAGAATGGATGAGTTTGAGCGAAATCTTCAACACCAGTCATCAGCACTAGCCCCTCCGACTATGAAAACACTCTCCGCAGACTTCCAGTCATTTAAAACTTTTGTATGGAAGGCCATCTCAATGTTGAAGTCACAGGTGGAGCTCATGTCTATGGGCTTGGATCGTCTTGAGGCCCATAACCGTAGAAAGATTCTCCTGTTCCATGGTATACCGGAGGATGAAAATGAAAATTTACCACATGTTCTTCATAACATATTGAGCAACCAACTTAAACTGCCAGTTGGTGATCGTAATTCCTTTGGAACATGGGGTAGTGCTTCGCCATTGGAAGCTTGTCATCGGCTGGGTGGTAAGAAGGAACGAACTCGACCAGTGCTGGTTCGTTTTGGGAGTCATCATTTTCGGACCGCTGTATGGAATGCCAAAACGAAGCTGAAAGGCTCCCGAATTTCCGTCTCTGAGTTTCTGACGAAGTACAGAAAGGAGGTTTTCGTTGCGGCTAGGAAGTACTTTGGTGTAAAAAACTGTTGGTCGGCGGATGGCAGTATAGTTGTTCTTTGTGAAAATTCAAGAACCAAGATTGCATCGCTGGATGATCTCCTTCAATTGCAGTCCCGTTATCCTTCCGGTGCACCGCAGCAGGATGATACCTCTCGGCGTACGGGCGCAACGGGCAAGCAAACCAAAGTCAAGTAGAGGCTCCACTTCATGGTATATCTTCATAACAGTGCTTATTTATAATCTTTTAATGTTATTACTGCGGAATAATTGGATATTGTAACATTCAGGCAGTTTTATAATATTAGTTTTCCTTTCTACCTTTCTTTTAACATAAATTAATATTACAAACATTTCAAAAATATTCTATTCTATTCTCTATTCTATTTTTAATATTGTGGCTCCATCGTTGATTATTTAACGATGATTTTGCCAATGTCGAGGTTGAGAAAGCCACGTTCCGGTTGGTATGACTATTGATCGGTAGCGAATAGCGAGTGGCCGCTGGGTGATCTAAAACAACACAACACAAACATACAGTTAGTACCCTGCCCAGACAAATGTAGATTAGTACATAGAACAAATGGGGTATAAAAGAGTTGGTATATAATGGACTACGCAACAGAAGGACAAAAATGTTCTAAGGCTTACAAATACAAATTATTAATTTTTATGAACTTGACCAAAACGGATATAAAAGGAGAATACACCAGGGTAAGTAGAAAGGGGACATTAACAGGGCGAGGTATATTGGGAGGGAGCATATCGTACAATGATACCTGTAGTTTCGTGCAATTAAAGAAGAGATGTTCAAGGGTTCCCTCCTCCAAGCCACACTCACACAATGAGCTATTGAGAACTTTGATTTTAGCTAAGAACACTGGAGAACAAACATGACCTAGACGTAGCCTCATAATAACAGATGTTGGATGTTTGTCAAAATGGCGATATTTGAAGAACCACGGTTTACTGGGGATATCTGCTTGGATTTTTGAATAAAATTTTGCATGCGTGGCTCCTCGTCTCTGCCATAACCCATCCCAGTCTCTTTTCAACCGCATATTAGCCATCGCTCTAAGATCTCTGGAGAAGCTGATGTAGTATTTGTCAGTGCCTAAATGAGTAGCTTCCCTAGCACACCTATCTGCAGTTTCATTACCTGCAATGCCACAGTGTCCTGGAATCCAGGCCAGTGCCACCTCTGAACCTGAGGCGTGACAATGGAATAATGCATGTCTTATTGCCAGTATAAGTGCAAAGTTATCTTTGGAGTGAAAAGGAGACTTGAGCAGATCTTGAAGACAGCTCTTCGAATCTGAAAGAATTAAAGCTTTGGGATATGGTGAGATTCTATATATGAGACAGCTTCAAGAATAGCTGTAGCTTCGCCTGTAAAGACGGAAGACAGATGGGGACATTTCAGGCTTAGGATTATATGGAATTTAGGAATCCATACTGCAGCTCCTACATCACTGACCTCCGAGGATTTGGATGCATCTGTGTATAATCTGAGCCAATCGGTCCAGTCCTTTTCAAGCAAACTGGAGATCACTTTGTTTGGGTCCATGGTCTGTTTATTGACTCCTAGATCTAGGATAACATGCGGCCGAAAGATGAGAGCTGGGTATTGCATTGCAAACAACGGATTTTGATGAAATTTTTTCACAGGCAGGGAAACTTCTTTATAGCTACTATAACTATTAATGAGAGGCGACGGGACTTTATGGGACCAGTATGAGGAGTTAGGGACTGACTGTAGGAGGCGTTCCAGGATGTTTGGGAGTGGATGTGATGAATTTTGTAGGGACTTGTAAAAAAATCTATCAGCCAAAAACTGTCTCCGTAGGTGAAGAGGAGGATCTAAACACTCAACCTGAAGGGCCAGTGTTGGAGAGGATTTCATAGCGCCTGCGATAATCCGCAGACACCTCGACTGGATTCTGTCCAGTTTACCTAATGCCATTTTACTGCATGGTTCAAGCAAAAAACACCCATAATCAAAGTGGCTACGGACTATCGCATTGTACAAAATCTTTTGGCTGTAAGGATGAGAGCCCCATCGAACTCCTGAAAGGGCACGTAAAACATTTATGCTATTCTCAGCTTTACTGCAGATGTAATTCAAGTGTTGAATGCCTGACAATTTGGAGTCCAAAATGATGCCCAAAAACCTCACTTTCTCCTGAACTGATACAAGTTCCTCTTTGACTTTAAGAATGATGGGAGGGATGATTCTTTTCCTTGTGAACGCCACTGCACTGCATTTGTTGACGGCTAAGGTTAGGCCATGATCGCACAGCCATTCATTTAGATAAAACAGGGCTGAATTGAGGTTGGAACAAGAATTGGGAAAGGATGAAGAGCTAGAATAGATAACAATGTCATCGGCATACTGAAGGATTTTACAAAAACTGGTGATAGATTGGTCTAGGTCTGCTGTGTAGATGTTAAAAAGAAGGGGACTAAGAACCGAGCCTTGAGGTAGACCTTTCCAAACACGTCGGGGAGGAAGAAGAGATCCATTAACACGGACGCAGATGTAACGTGACATGAATAGCTTACATATTATGTTGACCAGTCTCTCAGGGATACTCAGCTGTAGCATTTTCTGCCTGAGCACTGGAAGCTGAACGTTATCATATGCAGAGGCTATGTCTAAGAAAACCCCAATCAGATGTTGGTTTTGTGAGAAGGCCAGTCTAACCTCAGAGGTGAAGATGCTCAAGCTGTCATTAGTTCCCATACCGCGTCTGAATCCATACTGGGTTTTGCTTAAGAGTCCTTTATTTTCCACAAACCACTCAAGTCTGATTTTAATTAGATGCTCTAAAATCTTAGCAAAGACAGATCGAAGAGCTATAGGCCTATAAGAAGAGGGGTCCGAAGGATCCTTACCAGGCTTTGTAATGGGAATAACAACATCAGAGGACCAAGAATCTGGGGTAATCCCAGATAGGAAAATATGATTTAGGATTTGGAGAAGGATTATCTTTGAAGAGGTAGTAGCTTTACAGATAAAGGAATATGGGATACCATCAATGCCAGGGCAAGAATCCTTCAGATGGTCGAGGGCACAGTGCAACTCCGCTAGTGTAAAGGGGTCATTCATACTGTCTTTTGTGGTAGGAGGAGGAAGAGGATCGGGAAGGAAGCAGTCGAGGTTAGGGACATATGGAGGAGCTAATTTATTCACGAATTCGTCTAACCACAAGGAGGAGTCGTTAGACTGTTTATTTTGTTTATTTTGAATAGGAACCACGAAAATTCTTTATCTTCTTCCATACAAGAGCAGCAGGGGATCTGGGTGATAGTGATTCACAAAACTTAAGCCAGCCTATTTTTTTTTTTAGCTAGGAGCCTCCTTGTGCTTGCGCAGGTTTTTTTATATGATATGTAATTATCCATATTCGGGTTTATTGCATATGATTTCTCTGCTTTCTTTCTCTCTTTTACACTAACGGAGCATGCAGAGTCCCACCAAGGCGGTGAGGAAATGTAGTTGCGGGCGGAATTTTTTAATGGAATGGTCTGATCAGCAGCTGATTTGATGCATGAAAGAAGTTGGTCATAAGCGGAAATAAAATTGTTCTCGTTTATGGGTGGAAAGGATGACAATTTATCCTCTAGACAGCTTGAGTATCTTGACCAATCGGCTTTATGGGTCTTGTATTTAAGGAGAGGCTGAGGGCTAGGGGAGGGTGTGAAGGAACTTTGGATGGAGACCACAATGGGGAAATGGTCACTGCCATAGGAGTTAGGGAGGACAGACCAAGAGACGGTGGGGACTAAAGAGGGTGGAACTAGAGACAGGTCAGGGGCACTTAGGTTTTGGACTGGGGACACTCTGCGTGTGGCAGATCCATCATTTAGGACACATAGATTGTGTGTATCCAGCATATCTAGAAATAAGGATGATATGGGATCATTGGAGATAGAGCCCCAAAGAGTGTGTCGGCAATTGAAATCACCTAACACAATCATTGGGTTGGAGAAGTTGGAGAGGATGGTGCTTAGTTCATTAAGAACTTGGGGGGAAGGGTGAGGAATGTATGCAGATATAATAGAAATGCCGATGCTCTTTGCAGCAACTATGTGTAGCTCAGGGCTGTGGGCGGGAATAGGGATTTGGGTAAAGGAGAAGGAGTTAGATATAAAAAGGGAACATCCAGCACGACCGTCAGCTCTGTCGTCTCGGAGACATGAGTAGCCTGAAACCCGAAAACGAGAATCCGGTCTTAACCACGTCTCCGACACGGCAGCAGCGATCGATTTTAGCTGGTTAAGGAGATATACGAATTCAGGTTTTTTAAGTCTTATGCTTCTACAATTCCACTGTAGAAGGTTTC
The DNA here is from genome assembly GCA_947507595.1 of Pyralis farinalis. NCBI lineage: Eukaryota > Metazoa > Arthropoda > Insecta > Lepidoptera > Pyralidae > Pyralis > Pyralis farinalis. The sequence continues at coordinate 188,870 of OX382281.1, forward strand.
GTTCCATTATTACGTATTAAGGCTGATAATAGGTCTTGTATCAAGCTGGTGACGTTGGACGGTAAGGCATCGCTAAATTTTGATATGATATTTATAAGTGAGCATACCAAAAGTTCTATTAAATTATCATTTGGAGTTGATATAGGAGTAGGGCTCTCAGGTAAAGCACAGCCGTTGGGCTGCACAGACTTTGGGGATCCAGTGATGAGGTTGTGCGCTTCATAATCATAAGGTTTTTCACTGGAGGACTTTGGACTGGGAGTATAAAATATGGTTTTCTTGTAGGACTGTCGGATAGGAGAAGTATTAGCAGGGTGATACGAAGGAATATTTTGGGACTGAGGAGGGGTAAACAGGGGTTGTGATTGGGGTTGTGATTGGGACTTGTAGCTAGAGGCTATATCAGCATACGAGCGTTTGCTAATTGGGAATCTTCTTGATGCTTCTGTATAACTGATATTCTCCTCAGACATCACAATTTTAATGGACTTCTGCCTGCCATGTTCTGGGCATTTGGGGTCTATGGCTGAGTGATTACCATTTTGACACAGGAAACAAGAAATGCTATCCTCATCCACATCGCATGTGTCCCCAGAGTGTGGTTGTGCACATTTATAGCACCGGGGTTTGGACCTGCACTGGGTGCGGATATGGCCGAACCTGCAACAGTTTCTGCACTGGATTATAGGGAGCACATAAATATGTACATCCATTGCCATATGATAGCAAAAGATTTTCTACGGTAACGTTTGTCCTTGAAAAGTTAAGACTACTGTAGTGGACGGAACCCATGAAACACCCGATTCTGAACGTTTTTTAATATTTAAACGCCTGGCTTTGACGACGGGACCACACCCACGAGGCGTGGTGATGCCGTCCACCAGTTCCTCTAGTGTCCAGTCAGTTGGTATTGCTCGCACGATTCCCATACGAGAGACTTGGTATTTTGGGATTGACACTGTATATTTTTTATTTGCCAAAATAGGGTTAGTCGAGAAATTGTTGGCGTCGGCCGGGCTTTTGAAGGACACTGCCATTTTATTTCTGCCTACTGTCTTAATGCCGCCGTCAACAATTCCTTGGAAGTTATTGCGATGAATAAACTGAGCGAATTTAAGGGATCTAATAGTAGAGCCCGCGGACGTATCGATTTCTTCACGAGATACATGAACAACGTATGGGCCCGGATCGGATTCCGAGTATTTAAATGCGGATTCATCTTCAAAGCCAGGTTTAGCATATACCGACTGCGATGAATTGGATGGGGGGGTATCTTTTTTAGCCTCGTTTTCTAGGCTGTCATCAGCCGGTCTTTTGATCCGATTGGCATTGTTTTGATCGGGTAGCGACGTATCTACCTCTAGACAGGGAGGACCTTCCCCGTCAGGGGGGGTCCTCATCCATCCCGAAACCAGCAATTTACGGACGACACTTACCCTTTCTAATCACTAAAACCGTCACCAACACAAAACAAACACAGAATATAGACAACTCAGCGGAAAACCGTGATAAATCAAAATTTTGTCTCAACCACGTGTGTCAAACAACACAGCGACGAGCAAAATCCAAATGCAAAAATATTCTATACAGTGATAATCAATGACATGACAGCGCCTGACACTTGACAGTAACTTGGTACTCTTCTTCTTTGTATTTTCGTTGTGGGAATGGCCCCAATAATTATTCTAGCAATGTGATACATACATAATGTAATTTCGTATACCAGATGTTTAGTAGATTTTCTTTTCAAGTTTGTTTATTTTTTTTTTCCAGACTGGTTAAGAATGACAAGTATTATATATATGTCTGTAGTAGTAAGTGTGCTGTATATGTGTATAATATTAACTCTACTGAATGGAAAGGAAAACATTTTGTATTTGAAATAGCCATCGTGTCCCGTTTACACATAAATTTGTCAGTGGTGCGATTTCAATGTACTAGATATTTATTCATATTGTATTTATTAATATTGTATTTGTTATTATTTATTTACATTTATTTATTTTCAGCTGAATAATGTCCGATTTTAGTGAAAACATCAATGATAACTGCTTCATGTCGTGCTCCTCTGATGAGTATGATAGTGCTCTCAGTGATACGTCATCAACTTCCGAGTCTACTCTTGAAAGTAAATTACAATCTGCGTTCGAAAACAACTCTCGCTATCTCAATCTTGTGCACATAAATGCTCAGAGCATAATAGCTCATTACTCCGATTTTCTTGCATCCTTTAGTAGTGTTGCTGTCGACAGAATTTTAGTCTCCGAGTCCTGGCTTAAGCCATCACTTCCTTCTACTATCTGCTCTCTTCCCGGCTTTCGTCTTTATCGTAATGATAGGACGGGTGCTGGTGGAGGCGGCGTATGTATTTATCTTCGCGATCATATCCCTTGTGCTGTAATCTCACATCCGCCTTCCGAATATACTGCTTCGCTGGAATATTTATTTCTGGAAGTCACTCTCTACCACACAAAAATTCTATTAGCAGTAGTATACTGCCCAAATGACAAAATTGATTACTTTCACACCCTTGAATCAACGTTGGAACACTTACGTCCTATGTAGGACAATTTTATTCTAATGGGCGACCTTAACACCTGCCATTTAAAATCTGATTACAGGACCCATAAACTTAATGATTTAGTTTCTGGATTTGATTTACAACTTCTGCCACTTTCTCCAACTCATCACTTTCCTAACTGTAGACCTTCCCTCATTGACTTAATGTTAGTTTCCGACGTTGATTCAGTCATCAAACATGGACAACTCACAGCGCCTTTCTCATACCACGACTTAATTTTCCTGTCATATAAGGTGCCTCCTCCAAAGAGAAAATCCAAAACTATTTCCCAGCGTAACCTTAGAAATTTGGATGTAGATCGTTTGAGAAGTGATTTTCGTAATGTTGATTGGTCCGACCTTTACTCTACCTCATGTATAGATCATAAAGTGCATTTATTTAATTCAACCTTGACGTCGCTTTTTGATACTCATGCACCATTTAGACCAGTTAAAGTGAAGCACTTACCAGCACCATGGTTGTCTCCGTCTATTAAAGAGGTTATGGCTAAACGAGACAAGGCTAAGTCCAAAATTAAAAAATCTCCTACGGAAATAAATCTTCTAAAATATAAAAAACTGCGTAATGTCTGCAATAGGATGTGTAGGGATGCAAAACGCCATTTTATTCACTCCTCTATTGATAAAATGTCTACCTCGCACATTTGGAAATTTTTACGATCACTGGGTGTGGGTAAACCTCATGAAAATATCAATGATAATCTTGATCTTAACTCCCTGAATAAACATTTTTCAACTCCGCCAATCGCAGTTGATACGACGAAAAAATTGTCCACTCTACATACACTTTCCCAACGTTCTTCACCCACAAGTGATTCATTCATTTTTCGCAATATCACAGAGGAAGAAGTTAGGAAAAGCATTGATTCTATTTCTACAAAAGCTGTGGGTAGCGATGGCTTGAGTCGTGACATGCTCGCACCTGTTATTGATCTTGTGGTTCCGGTGATTACACACATAATTAATTTTTCTCTCAATCACAACGTGTTCCCAACTGCTTGGAAAATGGCTCAAGTTATCCCCCTTCCTAAGACGTCTAATCCGTCGTCTTTTTCTCAATACCGGCCTATTTCTATACTTCCCTTACTCTCTAAGGTTCTCGAAAGTGCTGTCCATAAACAACTTCACACATATCTTTCTTGCCATAATCTTCTCAGCCCTTACCAATCAGGCTTTCGTCCCAACCACAGTACGGTCACCGCATTGCTCAATGTCACGGATGATGTACGTTACGCTATGGACAACAAAAAACTCTCCTTGATTGTACTATTAGACTTTAGCAATGCATTCAATTCTGTCGATTTTGACATTCTCCTAGGTATACTTCGCTCGATTAACATTTCTCCTCCTGTGATAGCATGGTTCGACTCCTATCTTCGTGGGCGCCGGCAATGCATCAAACTCGATGAAAGATCATCAGAGTGGATTGATCTAGTTGCAGGTGTGCCACAAGGCGGTATCTTGTCTCCACTCTTATTTTCTATTTTTATAAATGAAATATCCCAAATCCTCACTTCTTCCTACCACCTATATGCAGACGATTTACAGATTTATAGTAATTTCTCAATTTCTGAAGTCCATGAAATTATTAAGATTATAAACCATCAACTATGTGCTATCCAGGGATGGGCTGAAAACCATGGTCTTCTAGTTAATCCATTAAAGTCTCAGGCTATAGTCGTAGGTAGTAATCAGTTACGTAGTAGGCTCAATTTTAATGACTTGCCTAAAGTTTACTACAATGGTCTGCAGATTCCCTTTGTAGACAAAACTAAAAACCTCGGATTGATCATTGATGGAACACTATCCTGGACTGTGCATGTAAATGACATCAGTAAGCGCATGCATTATACACTTCACTGTCTCAAGCGATTTCAAAATTTTTTACCCTTTAAAACTAAAGTTATGTTGGCTCAATCTCTCTTACTTCCCATTCTCGACTACGCTGACATCTGCTACTTGGATGCAACAGAGGAACTACTCAACAAGCTGGAAAGATTGCGAAATCTAGCTATACGTTTTATATTCGGTCTTCGTAAGTACGACCATGTATCGGAGTTTCGTGAACAGTTGAAGTGGCTCCCTATTCGATTTCGCAGAAATGTGCACATACTATCCCTCCTTTTCAAACTAATTACCAATCCCAATTCCCCTCAATACCTTTGTTCTCATTTTCCACTCCATCCACAGCCAAATCGATCCCAACGTTCCTGCCATATAAAAACTTTAGACTTCCCCTTAGCCAACACGAAATTCTTCTTCAATTCGTTCACCGTCCGCGCTGCCCTACTCTGGAACAAACTACCACTGCAGATACGAGATGCTCGTACTGTGTCCACTTTCAATAAAAAATTGAAGGAGTACTATCTGAAGACACTATCTTCTAATGAAAAATAATATATATAATGTGGTTATATTGATGTATATTTGTGTATATATAGGTCTGTGTTTATGTGTATGTATATATGTGTATATGTGTATATATGTATGTATATGTTAAATATATTTTTAGAGAAGTATTTTAACTGTATCATAGTGTAACTGTTTTTATTGATGCTTGTTGGCACATATATTTTGTTTACGGCCCTATACAATGTTTTCACATTCATTGGGGTTGGCTGGAAGAAATCTCTTAGAGAGATAAGCTCACCTTTGTACACAAAACTTGTAACAAAGATCATTTTGTATATTTATGTGCAATAAAGAAGTTAAATAACCATTCCCCTAGAGCGTTAGCCGCTCTCTGGAGCCTATCTGATATGTTGTATTTGGCTCGTTCGGAAGTGTAAAGCGCCGTATCATCGGCGAAGAGGGCTAACTCCACGAAGGGAGTCTTGGGAACATCGTTGGTGTACAACGTGTATAGGATAGGACCGAGCACCGAGCCCTGGGGGACTCCGGCTCGGATCGGATGCGGCCTTGAAAGAGTGCCGTGGACTCTGACGCGGAGGGAGCGATTTGACAAGTAGTCTCGTAAGATGTGCACGAGACTGTCTGGCACTTCCATTTGGTGTAGCTTATATATTAAGCCATTGTCCCAGACTTTGTCAAACGCTTTCGCAACGTCGAAAAACAGGGCACCGGTATGGCGCCCCGTTTGAAAATTAGAAAGGACGTGCTCAGTGATGCGGTGCACTTGGTGGACTGCCGAGTGTTTGGGACGGAACCTAAACTACTCGTCTATGAGAATGCCTTTAAGTTCGATGAACTTTTTGAGGCGGATGGCTATGATGCGCTCATAGACTTTCCCCAGGCATTTGAGGAGACTAATGGGCCTGTAAGAGGCGGGGTTCTTCAGGCATTTGCCTGGTTTGGGGATGCCAACTACGTCTGCATCTTTCCAGGAGTCTGGAAATCTGCAGTTCGCGAGAGCGGCGTTGAATATCGCCACGAGAAGGACTATCAGGGGGCCTGGGAGGAGTTTGAGGACCGAGTTCGTGATGGTCCCTGATGATCGTAGGGTCGAGGGGTATCGTGGGAGGGGTCGCGAGGATTCGTTCCACCTCGGAGTCAACCATCTGCACGTGTTCGTCGTCGGTTGGTTCTAGACTAGGAGAGCATTGACTCTCCAAGCTGTCTGCAAAGCATTCAGCCTTTTCGTCATCATCGAACGCTGTCGTTCCGTCTGGTCGGGTCAGGGGAGGGCATTGGGTGATTTGGTCGGAACGGAGAGATTTAGCTACTCGCCAGTACGCCGTGTACGAGGGCTTAATTTCTCCAACAAAGTTGGCCCACCGTTCATCCCTGAACTCTTTGATGTGCTTCTTTACTTGGCGTTGTAAATAGCGCATCCGAGAACGGTTCTGTTCGGTGGGACAAGATCGTGGGCACGTGTCGCTGGAAAGATTGCAAAATCTAGCTATACGTTTGTTTTTTGTTAAATAAAATCGTGAAGTGGAATCTGTACAAGTGCAAGTATTAACATTAACGCGATAGGAGTAAAAAGTTCCATATACTGCAGAGTCACATCGGCGACAGCGTCGGCACAGGCGCTGGGCTCGTCCAGCGAGAAGCAAACCTGCCGCAGGGGTAGGAGAAGAAAATGCGCAGCCCTTCCCAATCCGCCGACCTGAAGTGCCACACACAACGGCAGCCTGCTACTCGCGGTCGCGTTAGGAATGCAAGTGGCACCTCACTACGTATCGGGCAGTGATCAGAGGACAAATCTTGAATTTTAACATAAAGCGTTTTGCTCAACGTATGCAGGGATTCATGGCACCTTTCATTTACAACAAAATAGTTAACACTTGTAACTTTAAAACACTCTCAACAAAGCAAGCAAAAAAAGAAATCCAGAAGTTTTTACTAACCTTGTCTTACTCGAACTCAGAAAATATCATCAGGATAATTTTTTAACTAATATTATGTAAGCTAGATGTAGTTTGTATGAATGTAAATTGTATATTTTACTATGAGTCTGTAATTTAAGTATCGTTCACATTTCAATCAATCAATATAATTATAATAGTACAAATGCTATATATATTATTTATTATTGTATTTGCTATAGTTATTAATGCTATTATAGATCCTTTTTGTAAAGATAAAAAGTTTTAAATTGTTTGGATTTTGGAAAACTGTTTTAGTAATATTCGTCGGGCTTCCACGAGACAGGCTCGACCTAGTGTGGAAGGCCGCCAGACAATATTATACATATTATTATAGAAATCGTTTATATACACAACACAACTGTATTTAAATGGATGTAAAAATACTATGGAAATAAATTATTATTATATTATATTTTGATTCACGGGTATTATCCCGGTCATTTGATAGGCGTGCGCGGGGATAAGGATCCAACGCGTAGAGGCCTCTTTGAGAAGCTTGATGTAATGTTGTATAGCCGCCGTGACCTTCCAGGGGATATCAATGTGACAATATACCCATGAACCAGGTCAGGGCAGGTATTGGGACTATTGCAAATGTGTTGGAAATTATCGAACTATTAAAATGAGGTCTGGAGGGATTATTAGTACTGGGCTATTACAGAAGAGGGACGGACACCTGCCATAACTATCATATCAGATGTTACTTCCGGCAGGCGGTGGCTCGCCACTCACTGGATGGACCCCCGAAATGCCAGAGAAATTCGGCCGGGGGCAACACCGGTGTGAGTGACTCAGGTGTGTTGAGAGGTGTGCTGCGCTTTCTCCGAAGTTACTCGCGGCGTTATGCCCTTTAACACTTCCACCCCTGGAGCATATCACCTGATAAAGTAATATGCTCTATCGACTCCTCTCTGGACGGCCAATGAAGGCAAGCCAGAGCTGAGAGTACTGCGGGCCTTCTTGACTTACACTCCGACCGACGAAGGCACGTCGGAGACGAAGGCCCTGATCGACTTTCTGGAGCACTCGGGTACCCGTGGTGTCGTTACGCACCAACAGCTCGCCACAAGCTGCCCTGCGGGGTTATTATCTTTATTATTAAAGCAGAAAAGGTCTCGCCTGGCTGGAAACAGAGTTAATTTGAAAGATTTTGAAATAAGAAGAGGCATGCTGCGTTGGTTCAAAAGAATGCAGGAAGAAATAATTACGAAACAGATATACAACGCGGGAGTAGAAGGATGTAGGAACCGCGGAAGGTCAAGACTTACCTGCCATGACCAAATTGATCGAGTTTCATCAGGTGATGTTAGGAGCCTTCGAAACCGGTAAGAGTGTATAAGAAGAGTAAAGAATGTTAGTCATGTGGCGCTCGGTTCTCTCTGTCTACCCCGCAACGGATTTGGCGTGATGTTATAGATAGATAGTCTCGCCTAATGAAGTCTACGCTCCGTCCATCTCGTGCCATGATCTTTCAACTGTAACTTCGTAATCGTTGTTCAGCGCCTAGATGATTGCACTACACCAGACGATATGAACAGCGAGCTCGTGGAAACTCTCGACATTGTAATGTTTTTAAAAGAAATTTTCTTTTTTAAGAATTTTTTTTTAAGGTTGTTTAAGACAGCCAAAATATAAAAAAACAAAGAAAGAATACAAAATAACGGGCGCCAGGCTGTCATTAAACTTAATAATGCCAACAGATACCATCCGCGGGGCTTCGAACCTCTAATCTTCAGGGGAGTGAATTGAATTGAATTCTGGACAATTATTTAATTAAAGAAACAACACAAAAATGTATTTCAAATCTAGATTTACGCTAGGTAAAAGCTATATAAATGTAATAAAATTTTTAAGGTTATATAGGTAAACAGCTGCCAAAAAGTTGCATTTAAAATCTAAGTTTACTCTAGATATAAACTGAATATTATATAAGTCAATATAACCTTTAAACAATTTTTAACGGAAGTATCGCGTGTTTTATTTATTTTGTTGAACCTGACGTTTCGAACGCTTTGCAGCGTCCGTGGTCGCAGGAAGACTGATTGAGTTTGAAGATTGAGAAAACCTAAGACAATACTATAACCTTTAAAGTTATATATGTGCACAATTGATATGAATTGGTATTTAAAACCTAGGTTCGCACTAGATGAAAGCTTAAAGTACACAACGGGGAGATTACAGCTTCCCATGAGTTGTGAAATATCTTAACAAAATTTGCAAAGTTTTCGAGGTGTTAATGGTACAGGGCGTCACTGGAGCCCCCTTACGAAAGCTACGGGACTGTCTTCATAGAAATGACAAAAACCACACCTGGGTCATCGGTCATTCTACGATACCTCCCCGCGTATATACAAGGTGTGCTCGAGATAGTGGTTTCTCCGGCCAGCGTTCACAATTCAGTGCGGCTTCGACATCTCAAACACGCGCCGTGTCAATGCCTCCGCGACTCTCGACATCTCTTCAAATACAAGAATAGACCGCTTCATTTCAGGCCCATACTAAACAGACGTAGCGAGATTGTATTCCCCGCCGCGTCGTAAATGAAAATCTTCAATTGTACTCGTCAAGGTTCGAGTCCAATGTCGAAAAAATGATAAAATATGTTGTTACAAGACCCAATTTACAGGATTCGCACAGATAAATTCGAGGACACATCTTAGTACGAAAAAAATTGACAGGAAAGTGTAATTCAAAAAATATAGCTCGGTGTTCCCACCTTGCGATGATATTTCGTACCAAAATTGTTGCCACCTAATGATCACGAGCATAAATAACTGTAACGACAAGCGGCAGTTAGCGGCATCGAGAAATTACGAAATAAAAATCTGTTTTAGAAAAAACATAAAACCTTAAAAAAACGTTAAACGTCTTTTCAAGACGATCGAAAATCCACGTAACTCAATCGACGGGTCAGATAATCCAAGCCTAATATATCAGTTTTCGAACTACAAGTGACGAAAGCTGTTAAAAATCTATTAAATCAAAAGTATAATGTTTCGTGAATGGTAATTAAGTTATGAAAAGAACACAATATACAATGAAATGTATTTTGAAAAGAGAGAAACATCGAAAAATGAGGTTTATGCATGTGACGCCTTTAAAATAAATCGTCACAACATATAGCGCGAGTTAAATTTCTACAGCCTCGCTCAAAAAGAATCCAAAGGGTCTCGACCTCAGAGAAAGTATATACCTAGAGGTGACAAGCAAATAATAATACCAAGATAGAACGTGATAGATGTATACAGTGTGGTATCGCCCAAAATCCTCGCTGAATGAACGCAGACCGAAGAGAACCTACCAACTTTACGCTGCAAATGGATCAGTCATTCACACATATGGCTATGCACATCTCCAACTGAACCTCGGACTACGTCGTGACTACAGGTGGCAGTTTATAGTAGCTGATGTCACAAAGGCCATCATTGGCGTCGACTTTCTGTCATATTACAGCCTGGTAGTCGACTGTAGAAACAAACGACTCCTAGACAACTCTACATCACTGTCAATACGAGCTGTCGTAGCAAATTCGCCGAACACGATATCTTCAGTGAAGACCCTGTTTGGTGAAACCAGATACCATGCCATCCTAAAGGACTACCCTGAGATCACACGTCCCTCTGGAGTACATCATGAACCATGTCATAATACAGTTCACCACATTAGGACGACAGAAGGGCCGCCAGTAAATAAATAGCAACCCACGTCGCTTGGCTCCAGACAAACTCAAGATTGCTAAGCAGGAGTTCGAGGCTATGTTGAAAAATGGAACAGCGAGACCATCTGAAAGTCCATGGTCCTCCCCACAGCACCTCGCTCCGAAAAAAGACAATGGCTGGCGACCGTGTGGAGACTATCGCATGTTGAACGCTCGTACTATCTCCGACAGATACCCGATACGCCATATCCATGATTTCTCCCACAACATAACGGGATGCAGAGTATTTTCCACAATCGACCTTGTGAAAGCTTATAACCAAATTCCTGTCAGCCCTGAAGACATACAGAAGACAGCCATAACAACGCCGTTTGGATTATTTGAATTCCCATACATGACGTTTGGGCTCAAAAATGCCGGACAAACCTTCCAACGATTCATAGATGAGGTAACTAGAGGCATGGATTTCGTCTATACATACTTGGATGACTTCTTAGTTTTCTCCAAAGATGAAAAGACCCACGAACACCACCTCAGTCAAGTATTTGAGAAGTTGAGGGAATATGGTATTGTGATGAATGTAGCCAAATGCGTCTTCGGTGTCCCTGAAGTAAAATTTCTAGGATATCTTATTACTGCAGAAGGTGCGAAACCACTTGGCGAAAAAGTCGACGCAATCAAAACGTTTCCACCTCCAAAAACAGTGAAGGAACTAAGAAGATTTTTAGGAATGATAAACTTCTACCGAAGATTTATTCCAAGGGCAGCAGAATACCAGGGCCCACTCAACGAGCTCCTTACTGGTTCTGTGAAAGGATCGCATCCCGTCTACCTAGACGAAAACCTTATGGAGGCGTTCGAAAAATGTAAGAACAGCTTATGTAATGCCGCACTCCTAGCGCACCCAGACTGCGAGGCTAAGCTTGCGCTGATCACTGATGCTTCAGACGTAGCAGTGGGAGCAGTCTTGCAACAATACAGGAACAATGCTTGGCAACCTCTGGCGTTCTTTTCGAAAAAGCTTAGTTCAGCTCAACAGAAGTATTCTCCGTACGACCGGGAACTTCTCGCCATATACATGGCTATAAAGCATTTGGCACATGTTAGAAGCACGATTGTTTACAATCTACACAGATCACAAGCCGTTATGCTATGCCTTTGACTCGAGGATGTCCGTAGTGAACTGGGCTATGAGATCCAGGTGTCTAAACTGACGTGGTGAACAATTATCTTAATTGTTCACCACGTCAGTTTAGACACCTGGATCTCATAGCCCAGTTCACTACGGACATACGTCATATCTCAGGCAAAGAGAACGTAGTGGCTGACACTCTGTCTAGGATTGAAGAACTAGAACAACCAGTCGACCTGCAACGTCTGGCAAAAATTCAAGCTGAAGACACAGAACTCGAACGAATCATCGATGGCAGTACATCTCTGTCATTGGAAAAGGTGACCATACCTGGAACCCGCATACAACTTTACTGTGATCACAGCACATCGGTTCCAAGGCCCTACGTCCCACCACAGCTTCGTAAACAAATATTTAGGAGTCTGCACAGTTTGAGTCATCCCGGTACAAACACCTCAGCGAAACTAGTTGCCGAAAGATCTCTCGGGGCATGGTGGGTTCTCCGCGTACTTGCACAGGTTCAAGTGCGCGGATGACCCGTCCTGCTTCTGCGAGCCCGGCGTGGACCAGACAGTGCAGCACATATTGTTTCGGTGTCCCGCATTCTCCAAACAGAGGTACGATTTGGAGCAGGAGTTGGGAATGCGGGCCACCGAAGAAACGGTCTCCGAAATAGTGGTAGGGAAAACGCGGGCAAAATTTTTAAAATACTGCGTCAGTCTAGCCACGGCTGTCATAGATCGTAATAAGCTGAGCAGCTCCACCTAGGACTAATGCTGTATACCTCGGCTATATTTTGTATAGCCGATGGGATCGCGGTGGCTAGGTGGAGCTGTGAAGCTCGCTGTCGCCCGTGTCTGGACTGACGCAGAATGGGGAGGGAAGTTCGAAAACAGATAAAATAATTTCACCGGCGTTCAAAACGGGCAAATATTAGAATTGTAGAGATTAATACTGAAAGATGATGAATGAAAGAAGGAATTGTGGAAAGGAAGAAAGTAAGATGTATGAATGTGATAATTTATATTTAATGTAATAAGTTTTAAAAATGTTATAAATAGATTGTTGTCGAAATAGCCTTGCCCATGGCAGGGGTGCACGAAATTTAAAAAAAAAAAAAAAAAAAAAAAAAAAAACACCAGTTGGACAGAGTCTCTCCCATTAGTTCTGCTGGGAATAAGAAACGCGTTCAAGGAGGATTTGCAAACTTCAGCAGCGCAAATCGTTTATGGGGAGCCGCTCAGATTGCCTGGGGAATTTTTTGTCCCTGACACTGTCACCACAACCGACATCACAGACTTTACCGCGCATCTAGCGAATTTTACAAGGAATCTTCAACCTGTGCCAGCTTCTCGGCATGGTAAGAAGACACCTTTTGTATTTAAGGATTTAGCTACAGCCAGCCACGTCTTTTTACGAGAAGATGCAGTGCCCGCTGCAATCCGCTTATACTGGACCACACGCTGTAATGGAAAGGGGTGACAAAACTTACAAAATAATCATCAGAGGCAAACCTGTCACGGTATCTATCGACCGCCTCAAGCCGGCCTACATACTTATCGACAGCAGTGAAGAATCAAACCACACTCTTATCGAAGAACGCACGGAAGAAGAAAAATCCGTAGAAGTAAAAGAAAAAGGCGAGGCCGAAAGACAAACTCGGTCTGGACGTCGCATCCGCTTCCCAGATTACTTTCGCCCTTGACGGTCACTGGAGGGGAGTGATGTGGCGATGCCACATAAATAATACACATATATATGTATACTGCAAAGAGTATATAAATAATACATAGGTATATAATATAATTATATAGTAAACAATATATACATATATATATATAAAACTAACACTACACATAAACAACAACACACATACATGCAAGCATACCTGTTATACGTAGTCGGAAGGCAGTCGTCGAGCATCATCGTGTCGTGTCGGAAGATGTCACGGCGCCCGGTCAACGGTCGCAGTCGCAGGCGCCTCCACCCCGCGGACCCCGCGCGACTCCGCGCGACTCCGCTGAACGCTCTCACGCCGAACGCACGTCGCTACTCACAATATTTTATTTTTGCTTACCTGCGCTTCTCGCTGCAAACCGATTTCGCTTGCTTCTGCTTGTTATCGTGAATTGTGCCAGTGTATTGTTCTTGCTGTTAATCTGTGTTTGTTTATGGAGATTACAACACAATTGTAAGTAACTGTGATTTTTATTTGAGACGAACCAACTCACAGCCCACTACAACAGTTCCTCATAAGAAGGAAAGAGACAGATAAAATATTTTTTGTCCCTGTCATAGTTTCACTATTTTGTGTTTGCCACAAAAACAAATTCGTGGCAAACAATCATTTCGTTCCTTGTAGTACAACAAATTGTTTGCATAAATTACTAAATATAAGCGAAATATTAGTGCATATTTGTGTTCTTTTGCTTGTTTGGGATTGTCTTTTTACTTTAACAATGGTACGTTGCTGTGTAAAAGGCTGCAAACGCCTCAGTTAGCAAAAATACGAAAACATAACCTTTCATACGTAAGTATAAAGTTTTAATAGTTGTTATCAAATATTTTGCGAAAATTAGATACACATGTAGTTTTTAAATAAATTGTTTGTATAATAACGTAAAAACAATGAAAATATCGCTTTAATTTACAAAAAGTATTTCTAGTAAAAACCGCCTAAATCTTGAAGGTTGTCTGTGGGTAATGCGTCAGCCATTTTCTGTTGTATTTTCAATTTATCGGTATAATGAGCGTTTTAGGGTTACCAGTATGTAGTATGGGAAAACACCCCGAAATTATGGGTAAATTATATGGGTAAAAACACCTTTTTTTTAACTTCTTACTTTTTGTATACTTCTTTGTTTATAATTTTTCGTCAAAATGTATTTATTTATTTTTAAATTAAAAATGTTAACATGTTTAATCTTAGATGTATGTTTATTTTTTAGATTTCCTAAAGTCGTCATTGTGCGTAATGCATGGATTTTTGCTACTGGACGACAACAGAATTGGGAGCCGAGTACAGTCGCATATGTTCCAAACATTTTAAAGACCACTGCTTTCGGAAGAAGTTTATTTGGATAAGTCGTCAGTTTCAACATCCACCATACACGTAAGTTAACATTTATTGACCTGGTTCGTCAACATTTGATTTGTTGACGAACCAGGTGTTCCTATGGCAATGCAAGCTTGCGCAATCACAACTGATTTATATTGTTTTTATTTATTTATTTACACGATACAGTTACATAGTACAAATTATTATGTTCGCCGTTATAACAGTTTGTTGGAGAGTATATATGATGATAGGTATTAAAAAAAATAAGGACCTAAATTAGATTATTTACATGTCTGCCTGTTCGTCTGCTAGTCTGTCTTAGAAAGTTTCACGTACAGGCTTGAAATTTTACATAGTTACATTTTAGTCGTAGAATCGTATAATTGAAGTACAAAAACATATGAAAATATTCCAACGACTCCGACAATCCGTAATTGAGTAGTTTCGGGACATATCTTCTAACCCGTACTCCAGTAATGAAGTGAGTATGGGTTGATTATATTTATACAGGTAATTGTGAAATATACGGAGGGTAGTCGTGTAGATTATTCTATACCAATTATTTATACCACGTTAATCAAGTTAATCACGCACACACACATGCTTTTGTGTCAACACATAAATGTTAATCAAGCATTTTATATTGTCTGAATTTGTAAACTTTTAAATATGTAAAGCTCAATTAAATTATAGTATTGACAGTAGTTTTAATATAATGTTAGTACTAGGCTGTCGATATTACATGCTAATAATGCGTTACAAAATTAAAATTGTCTTATTTTCCAGACCGATTATCCAGGGCTTCCAATAGCGACGGACACTACATTGACACCATGAAAATTAAAGCTTACTTTTGAATTGAGACTGAAAACATTACTGGCTGAGTCACGCAAGAAGAAAACGACTTGAAATATAAATGCTGAACTATCTGTCATTATACAGAATTTTAATGTAATCGATGTATAGATGATAGATATCATTATACAAGTTAGAGGAAAAGAGTGAACTAGGGAATTAAGGGACCGTAACAGTTTACCACCTTTTGAGTACAATATGTGAAAGGATAATCCTGGATCAATTGTAGCTTTAGTTTAAGTCTAATGAAAACCATGATGCGCTATACAAAATGTTTAAAAACAAAGATTGTTTACCTTTGTTTAATATTTACACTTAAATCATCCCTGGCACTATTTCTTTTTTACATGACAATTATTGAAAATTTTTATGCAATATGTTTAATTTTAAGAAGGAATAATCCGCATTTATTGTGTAAAGAAGATTTAACTAAAAACCGTGTATGTAAATGGGACCATGAATATTCGACGACTGTTTCATTCCCACGATATTTATATAAATACATGATGTAGAAAAATCGATCTAATAACATTGATTTCAAGAATAAAAATCTATGAAAAAATAAACATTAATATGTTCGTAAGGCACGAATATATTTATTTACAAATTGTCTATAAAGTGTTTTTTATCTTTTATCTCATATCTATGCCTATATTTAGTATCATGTCATCGCTTGTATTTTAAAATATATGTCTAAAATAGAAAAATATATTGTTTAATTTATATAACTCTGCTAGGTTTGACCAATCTCCTATCCTTATTCCAATGATTTCACAGATCTTACTGAAACTAACTCAGGCTTACTATTAATTAATAGATCTATACAGTAACTCGATTTGCGAAAAAAATAAACTATTCTAATAATATTAAAGTGCAAATATGTTTGTTGATCTATTCAGATACTGTAGTTTTCATACGTATGTAAATATTAACTTTTATTACTTTGTGTGTAGAAATGGCTGTATCGACTTATTCGATTTTTTTACATTGCTAATATCATATGAGTATATTATTATAGCACACAATACACATTCTATGCAAGTTTCTGGTAAACAGTTATCGGGTACACTGTAAATTTCAAATTGCCGAAACGCATTATGTAGTGGGGTAAATTTTCCAGTCTGGTAACCTTGTTATTGAATGTACTTTTGTTGCCGTCCCTTACGGGTGTACGCGTTTGTCAACTCTAGGTATATACTTTCTCTGAGGTCTCGACTCACACGCAGAATCTCGTGTAGGTCAGATGTGAACAAATACGAACTGAAATGATGATGCTTATTATTTAATGACCTAGAAAGCGGGCCTGCAATTACTAGGGATCGACGCAAACTTGGTTCAAGAATTTCCACAAAGAATGTTGTTGCCATTGTTGCCATCCGTCGACTGACAATTCCTTACGCCGAAGTACTTCTTAGCTGCAACAAAACCACTGCTTCACCTGTTTTAGCAGGATCAGAGCGATTTAGACTAAGATCGCAACATGGTGTTGTTTAACGTGTGTGTTCAAATACACTGACCCACGTAACGACGTCATGCAGCTTCTGAAAATCAAATAATCCCCGGCTAAATCTCCATGGTGATCTATCACATTCATAATGTCTGTAATTTTTTATATGAATTAGAATTACTCTTCGTCTTGGATCTGCGTTGACATATGTACTATTTAAAGGGAGACTGACTAATGTGTGTTATTAAATTAAAAGTGATCTTTCCGGATAAATTTAATTTCATATAACTCAGATTCAAAACATGTCTCGAGTTGAAAAACTTCTGTCTAATTCTAACTTTACATAACTCTCATTCAGAGGTTTCTCACCAATGTGTCATTGAATGACTATTTAAATTACCCTTCTCGATAAATGTAACTTTAAATATCTCACATTCAGAGTTTCTGACCAGTGTGTGTCTTTAAATGACACTTTAAACTATTTCTATGACTAAATGTAACTTTACATATGTCACATTCAAAGGGTTTCTGACCAGTGTGTGTCATTAAATGTCTCCTTAAACTACCCTTCTCAGTAAATCTAACTTTACATATCTCACATTCAAAGGGTTTCTGACCAGTGTGTGTCATTAAATGCGTCTTTAAATTACTTTTATAACCAAATTTAACATTACATATCTCACATTCAAAGGGTTTCTGACCAGTGTGTGTCATTAAATGTGTCTTTAAATGATACTTTTGACTAAATCTAACTTTACATATCTCACATTCAAAGGGTTTCTGACCAGTGTGCGTCATTAAATGTCTGTTCAAATGACCCTTCAGACTAAATCTAAGTTTACATATCTCACATTCAAAGGGTTTCTGACCAGTGTGCGTCATTAAATGATACTTTAAATTACCCTTCTGACTAAATCTAACATTACATATCTCACATTCAAAGGGTTTCTGACCAGTGTGCGTCATTAAATGATACTTTAAATTAGCCTTCTGACTAAATCTAACATTACATATCTCACATTCAAAGGATTTCTGACCAGTGTGTGTCATTAAATGTGTCTTTAAACTACCCTTCTCAGTAAATCTAACTTTACATATCTCACATTCAAAGGGTTTCTGACCGGTGTGTGTCATTAAATGTCTCCTTAAACTACCCTTCAGACTAAATCTAACTTTACATATATCACATCCAAAGGGTTTCTGACCAGTGTGTGTCATTAAATGTCTCCCTAAACTACCCTTCTGACTAAATCTAACTTTACATATCTCACATTCAAAGGGTTTCTGACCAGTGTGTGTCATTAAATGTCTCCTTAAACTATGCTTCTCAGTAAATCTACCTTTACATATCTCACATTCAAAGGGTTTCTGACCAGTGTGTGTCATTAAATGTGTCTCTAAACTACCCTTCCGACTAAACATAACTTTACATATCTCACATTCAAAGGGTTTCTGACCAGTGTGTGTCATCAAATGACACTTTAAACTACTTTTATGACTAAATCTAACTTCACATATCTCACATTCAAAGGGTTTCTGACCAGTGTGTGTCATTAAATGTGTCTTTAAACTACCCTTCAGACTAAATCTAACTTTACATATGTCACATTCAAAGGGTTTCTGACCAGAGTGTGTCATTAAATGATACTTTAAACTATTTTTATGACTAAATCTAAATTTACATATCTCACATTCAAAGGGTTTCTGACCAGTGTGTGTCATTAAATGTGTCTTTAAACTACCCTTCTGACTAAATCTAACTTTACATATCTCACATTCAAATGGTTTCTGACCAGTGTGTGTCATTAAATGATACTTTAAACTATTTTTATGACTAAATCTAAATTTACATATCTCACATTCAAAGGGTTGCTGACCAGTGTGTGTCATTAAATGTGTCTTTAAATTACCCTTCAGACTAAATCTAACTTTACATATGTCACATTCAAAGGGTTTCTGACCAGTGTGTGTCATTAAATGTCTCCCTAAACTACCCTTCTGACTAAATCTAACTTTACATATCTCACATTCAAAGGGTTTCTCACTAGTTCTCGTTGAATAATCCTCCTTAGTAAATATTGGTGAACTGACTTCGTCGTCTTTACAAACGACCATCTTCAGTTGTTTACTGTTGCTATTGCCGACATCTGTGTCAGTACTAGCGCACTCACGATCACTGTTCACACTCACATTAGTTTTCTTTATCACGGTATACATAGATGTGTTTTTTGAAACTTGTCTATTATTTGCAGGTTTTTTATCGCACCGTAATGTGTAAGAGCCAACGTTTCTGTTGGTTGTCTCTTCATGCGTAACTGCCCTACACATTCTTGGATTTTCTAGAACATTATCGTCGTCTGATGTCATTGTTCTTCCATCTTGAGTCTTGTCCGCGTGTGTTTCTTTGGCCCCTTCAGCCGCAGCAGCACCTGTACAGAGTAACATCATTCATTTTATATAAGTAATCTTTATTAAACATAAGAACACAGTATTACTATGACTCCACACTAGGCTCGGCCTGTATCGTGGGGCGTCAATACATTAGGGGGTCATGTGCCAGAAGCGTGCTCGTTCGCGACCCCTGCCAATCAGTCGATTGCAATTCTGGACCAAGAGCGCACCGATGTGCGGATTAGGGCGTCCCCCGTAGGCGACGCGCACCGATCCGCCCTCGTCGGTGCGAATATAGCTGCATGCGGCGGTGGGGGGCGCCACCCACCACGCAGCGCCAATTCCGGCGGGACGAGGGGAGCCGAGTACCGCATAGGCACGTGGAATGTGAGAGGTGGATTGAATGATAAGACGAATGAACTGATAGACGTAATGAATGATAGACGTTTGGATGCTTTATGTGTGACAGAGACTAAGCGCAAGGGGAGCGACACCGATGATCTGCCCGGTGGGATGATGGTCCTATGATCTGGGGTAGACCGGGACGATCATGCCAGTGCTGGTGTAGGTGTCGTACTCTCCTCTCGCTTAGCCACTGGTGTAAGAGATCACTGTTTGGTAGGGTCTAGACTTCTCTGGGTTCGTATTAAACTGGGCATCACGCGAGTATTTCTGGTTGCAGCATACGCTCCCGTAAGCTCAGCGTGTGCTTAAGAACTGGAGAAGTTTTGGGAGTCTGTGAGGGATGTTCTGGACTTAGCTGAAGGGAATGAAAGAGTGATTATGTGTGGAGATTTGAATGGATGGGTTGGGACCAAGCGATACATCTATGAAGCTGTTCTTGGTCCGTATGGAGATAAGAGAGTGAACGAAGCAGGTAAGTCAATACTAGATTTATACGGAATATATTTAACGTACGGAACGAAACCTCCTCGTGTCGAATAGTTTATTTCATCATAAGGATATTCACACGTACACATGGAGAAGGAATGACCAAAAAAGTGTGATTGATTTGATTTTAATAGATAGACGTCTCCGAAATGTTATAATGGATACAAGAGCCTTTAGAGGCCCCACTCTTGAGACGGACCACTACCTGGTGGTAAGCCGGTTTGTGGGCCGTTTTAGGAAGTGGAGGCACTGGCGAGTGCGTATCCCTTTCGGAGATCATGAGAGAATAATGTGCATGATTGTTGGAAAGTTTTAAAAGAAAGTATGGTGGATAGTGCAAAAGAAGCTTGTGGATGCGCAAAGAGACGTAAAACAGCGAAAGGAGATGCTTGGTGGGATGCGGAGGTTGAATCCTCCGTAGCAAGAAATAGGAAAGCGTGGCTGGATTACGTATCATCTTTGCCCTTAAATGAAAATATGAGAGAAAAGAAGAAAGAAATGTACCGTCTATGCAAGAATGAAACGAAGGCTTTAGTGAAAGAGAAGCGTGAAAGACAAATTATGAATGAGGAAGAGAGGCTGACGAAAAACTTCGAGGCAAATACCAAACTCTTTTGGAGAGAGGTAAAGAAGTCTCGGAGTGGTTCGTCGGCATCCAGAATGGGTAAGATAAAGTCTACAGCTGGTATCATTCTTGCGAACACTCAGGAAGTGCTAGAACGGTGGAGTGAATATTTTGAAGAAATGTATGAGTATGCCTCGGACGCTGACAATGAGAGTGAGTCGGATGCTTACTCCACGTTGACGGCGTCCGACGAAGGCATAACTATGGATGAGATCGAATGGTCGATACGAAGCTTGAAAAATGTAAAATCAGCGGGAATTGATCTGATCACAGCTGAGATGATCAAATTAGGTGGCACTTACGTCCGGGACGCCTTCTGGTACTTATGCAACCAATGCTGGAGAACTGGAAGGGTCCCAATGGACTGGAGACGCACAGTCATCGTGCCCTTGTATAAAGGCAAGGGGTCACGCATGGACTGCGCCAGTTATAGGGCCATCAGTTTGATCAGTTTAGCAGAAAAAGTATATGGAAAGGTGATTGAAAGGAGAATGAGGGTGAAATCCGATGAAATGCTGTGGGACGCACAAGGAGGTTTCCGAAATGGAAGGGGATGTACGGATTAAGTTTTCTCGCTCCGCAATATCGTAGAGAAGCATCTGGCCATAGACCGGAAGGTTTTCTGCGGTTTTGTTGATCTTGAGAAAGCCTTTGATAGGGTTGTGCGAAAGGAACTGTGGGACATACTGCCGAGATATGGGATTGACGGTTCACTGCTCCGTGCTGTGCAGTCCACTTACAAGGATTGCTCAGCATGTGCATAGATGGTGGCATGTCACCCTGGTTTGATGTCAAAATTGGTGTCAAACAGGGTAGCATGCTATCTGCTAGACTGTTTATCCTGTATCTCGATAGTTGTCTGCAGAGAATAAGGTCAACGAATGTGGGATTGCGCATGGGTGACCTAGGATGCCGTGCTATTAGCAGATACACCATCTGAACTGCAAACACTGGTCACAACGATGAAAGACGAATGTATGGAGAAAGGCTTACTACTGAATGCGAAGAAAACAAAGATAATGGTATTTGAAAGAGCAGAATCCAGAACTAATGTAAAGATAACGATTGATGATGAAGTGTTGGAACAAGTGGATGAGTTTGTATATCTTGGATGCGCTTTCAGCAGGGATGGAAGATACACCGCAGATGTGGAAAGACGAGTGAGTGCTGGGAATAGTGTGAATGGAGCGTTGGGAAAACTTCTTGACAGTAAAAACCTGAGCCAGAAGGCACAACTCGCTATACACAATGCAGTGTTGGTCCCAACGCTAACTTATGGAAGCGAGAACTGGGTATGGCAGAAAGAGCATGAAAGTAGAATAAACGCGGTCGAAATGCGAGCGCTGCGCAAAATTTGTGGCGTAAGGCTTGTAGACCGTATTCGCAATGACGATGTTAGAAACAGAGTCGGTCTGAAAGAGAGCGTCGGTGTTAAAATAAGAAGAGGCATGCTCCGATGGTTCGGACATGTAGAAAGAATGCAAGATGAAAGAATGACGAAGCAGATATACAATGCAAAAGTGGAAGGATGTAGGAGCCGGGGAAGGCCAAGACTTACCTACCATGACCAAATTGGTCGTGTTCTATCAGAAGGTGATGTCAGGAGCCCTAGAAACCGGCGAGCGTGCATGAGAAGAGCAATGAATGTTAAAGAAGCGAGTGAGATATGCAAGGATCGAGTCACGTGGCGCTCGGTACTCTCTGCCTACCCCGCAAGGGATTTGGCGTGAAGTTATAGATAGAGTCAATACATGAGAATTACACGGAATTTGTGACAGTATAACGGCGAACAGCAATTACAATAGTTTACATTGTAATAAATACCCACATCCATCGCTACTTTGTACTACGGGTGCCCTTCTGCGAGTGTGGTATGCAACAAGCGACAGACGCTATCTACCAATACTATTCTGCTTACTTACTTCTATGTAAATATCTTTTTTTCCTTGTAAGGTGCTGCTCGTGTATTTGTGTGTATGTATGAATGTGTGTGTGCTTGTGTTTTTGTGTGAGTGATGTGTGGATGTTTCGTTTATCGTCCGAGAGAGTGAGCGCGTCCAATCCATACTCAAATTGTAATTTGATCAGTTAACACATGATCTTCAGTAAATTCCCTGTCTCTTCATAGTCCATAGACATTAACAGATTATTTATGTGATTTTTGCGTCAAATGTTTTACAGCCCCTTAAATTGCATCTCCTCAACAATCTGTTATATAAATCAAAGGAAAGAGAAATGTTTTGAAGTGCTGAGCAAAAGTTGTCGATGTTTGGGGAACAGGTAGCTTAAATACTCTTTTCTGAATCATTGAGCTATTACGTAGAACAGCTTGAGATGCCTTTATGTACGTAGAGTGTGCTGCTGACCGCGTTCGTAAATCCTCCAAATATTACAACATATGTATACTGTTGTCTAAATACATTGGTTTTATTCTAACTAGTCTAAAAATATATTTGTAATTTCTGTTTACGTACAAATAAACACTATAATGTTTGTTTATAGTGATTTCAAGAAATAAAACTTTTATTTTGTACCTTTTAGTGCATTTTTCATAGCAGATGTTTTTGGAGTCGGTGTTTTTTTATACTACGGTGGGAGACATACAAGCATACGGCCCACCTGACGTAAAGCGGGTACCGTAGCCTATTAACGCTCGAGATATATTAAGTATCACTCGCGCGATGCGCCTCTGCTGCTTTCACAGCAACTTCTTGGGAGATTACTGGTGACCTCACTCACACGCAGGAACACAACAACTTTCCAGGGAGTTGTTATTTGGCTGCGATTTTCTGCGAGGTCGAGGTACTTCCCCAGACGGACTGCTTTGATGCACCCTACCTCTCTTTTCGTGTTTTTTTTATATTATCATAACATGTAAAGTGTGTGTATAATATATACAGATATATATATATATAAGGATCTTTGTAAGGACTGATGAAAGGATCTCCTGACACACATGTACATGGGTTCGTCAAGGCGAACAGCCTGCGGAGTTACGTCCGCCTCGTATAAGACCGCAATCAACTAACTATTCCCTGGAGCACATTTGTCTTATTGCAAGTGAGATTACCAGTTTATTTCCAAAGCCCCTAACTGTACACTTAGATCCGGTTAAAAAAGTGCTCCAGCCTATGATTTTCTCAGTTGAGTTATAACTCTAACCATTTAACTGCTGTCACACTTAAACTCGAGTGCTATGCTCCAGAGTTTTAAGTCTGAATGATATAGAGGCCTGAACCAAACCAGCCTGCCGGAATAGGTCAGCAAACTACAGTGTGAGAGACCTAAGCATCATGCCAGTGAAGTGGAGGCATGCTAGGCAGGACAAGAGGTATTTTAAATTAGGAAACAATAATTCCTGTGCAACTGCCGTCGTGATGAGATGTCATATATTTTTTTATCTCTTAAGGGGAGTGGAATTATTCCTTAACTAAATAAAGAAATGAGGTCGGATCTCGACCCTCAAAGGTTGAGCTCACTACAAACAAACTAACAAAGGTCCCTAATGTTGAGCTGGATGATTTTAGGGGTATCGGGCGCCAGCAGTGATGCTCTTAATGCTCGCAGATAGCTACCGCGGGGGTTGAACCTTTAATCTTCAGGGGAGTGAAATGATTCCTGGATCGGTGGATCATATTTTATTGTATAACACTGACTCTAGTTACAATGTGGAAGGTTATTAACAATATAAGTAACACTGCCTTAAATTTAAGTATATGCTAATTACAAAGAGTTTATTTTAGGTCTATCAAGCCTCCGTAAAGAAATAACTATGGGTGTTAAACTTGACTTACTTTCACTGTACTAAAACAAATAATTTTGGTCCCAATTACTATACAAAAGTAATGGGCTCACTAAAGATGTATAATGTGTGTGTTTTGCAAAGAATATTTCGAAAAACTAAATAAACTAAGTGATCAGATCGCCGACGCGCGTCCATGAGGGGTGGTCAAACTTGGTAACGAGATAATCGGGAAATTACATACCCGTGGTAGAGGGACTCACGTTACTTCGTATCCAGATCGATTGTTACACGCCAGAATGTTTTCGCCGACCTCGACTCATGGCCTCTGGAATGCACGACGAGCCTCGATCATGTGGCGTAGAATAATTTGAAAAACCACATTACTCCAAATAACGGGGCGCAATGGGCTTATTTAGGTCCATTGCTGTAACAAAAAGAAACCAAAAGATAAAAACAATGCCTATGAAAAATGGCGAACTTGGGGCACGCGTAAATAATATAATTTCGCTTACCACCGTGAAATCCAAAAATAAAGCTCCAATATGACTCTGCAACATCAACAGAGCACAAAAACGAAAGAAAAAGAACATTTCTTATGTGTTCTATCAAGATTCTAACAAATTAATATTTCGAGATCATTATTGTCGAAAGATCGGCCAGAAAGTGAGATTCCTGTTCACTAGAGAATGAATGAACCCATCTACATTTGTGGGCAGGTCACCATAAACAAAATATTGCCACAACAAAAATATGGTAGAAATATCGATTATCTCAATAACCGAATAAAATTAAAAACAAACAAAAAATGTTTTTTAATAAACATAAAACTCAACAAAATTATGAATTGGCTTTTATGCGGCCATTCTATATTAATTACGAATATTAAACTCCGTGTCATTCATTCAATCTATAAGTGACAGGAGCTGTCAAACTCTATTTGAACTGACAGCCAGATGTTCTTCAAAACAATTTATAAGTTAAACTTACGAAAGAAATGAATTTAATACACATTAGTCTGTTTTAATGTGTATCATCTTTAAATAAATAGGTTTGGTGCATGTGACGTCGAATATAACGTCACATTACACCCCTCCCAAATTATAATAAAAGAAATGAAGTTTCTTTTATTAACAAAACCAAAGACTAATTGAAAATCCGATCCAAAGGATTCTCCAAAATTTCAAAATATTAACTAAAACAACAAAAAACTCTTCCAACAAAGATAAACGTCAGTTGCTGAAACATCAAAAGGTTTCCTAAAAGCAACCATCCAAAACTTTCAAAATAAAACCAAGTACAGTTAAGCAACTCGCTACTGACTTCCAAAACTTCTAACAAAACTCATAAAATAATTTCTTAAAACTCCAAACAAAAGTTATAAAATAACTCTTGGGACTCCTAACAAAACTTCCAGAATTACTTGAAACTTCTAAGAAAATTATATGAAATAACTCCTGAAACTCCTAATAAACCTACAAAATAACTCCTCAGTACAGTTAAGCAACCTTGCCACTGACTTCACAAACTTCCAACAAAACTCTCCTAACAACTCCAATAACTTCAAACAAAATCAAAATGACTCCTCAGTACAGTTAAGCAACCTTGCCACTGACTTCACAAACTTCCATCAAACTAAACTTCTCAATAAAGCTATTCAAACAAACGTCAATACAGTGAGGCACCAACGCCGCTGTTTCTAACTCCGAACATACCCACCCCTTCGAGTACAGTTAGGCAACTTCGCCACTGACTTGATCATGTTCCATACTAACCCCAAAACACCGCATAATGTGATCGGCCTAACACCACCGAACTTCCGAGCACACTAGCCAAAACCTCTACAAAACCAAAAGCATGTTGTGACCGGCTCAACACTACCGACCTCCCGAGCACAACAGCCAAAAATGTCCACAAGGAACCAAACAAAAGCATGTCGCGACCGGCACAACACCACCGACTTTCCGAGCGCAACAGCAAAAAAACATTTGGGAAACAAATGCATAACAAAGCAAAACAAAAGCCAGTTGTGACCGGCTCAACACCACCGATCTTCCGAGCACAACAGCAAAAAACATTTGGGAAACAAATGCATACCAAATACAAAACCAATTGCAAAACAAAGCAAAACAAAAGCCAGTTGTGACCGGCTCAACACCACCGACCTTCCGAGCACAACAGCAAAAAAAAGTCCGCAGGGATCTAAACAATCCAATACGAGCCTCCAAAACCATTTAGTCGCCTTCTACGACATGCTTGGGAAAAGCCGATGACCTATTCTAATCCGGAGCCAACACGGAACAAAATCATTTAGTCGCCTTCTACGACATGCTAGGGAAAAGCAGGTGGCCTATTCTGTTTGTAACCCGGGCCCAACACGGGGAGAAACTCCAATTAGTCGCCTTCTACGACATGCCTGGGGAAGAGCAGGTGGCCTATTCTGTGTGTTACCCGGGGCCAACACGGGTTGAAACTCCAATTAGTCGCCTTCTACGACATGCCTGGGAAAAAGCAGGTGGCCTATTCTGTATGGTACCCGGGGCCAACACGGGTTGGTTTCTTCAACAAAAGCGGAAGAAAAAACCAAGTCACCTGGATGTCACCGATGGCCAATACGGGACAATCCAGTAAAAAGAAAAGATGGGACTAGCCCAAGGTCCATGTCCATGTAAGTCACATCCAAGAAAAATAGATCCTAAGATCCTAACAAAAGATAATAAAAATAACAAACAAACAAAAGTGACTAAATATTCAAGACACAAACAACTAATCCAACAAACAAAATAACATGACAAAAGCATGTCCAAACATCTAACACGGGGAAACGTGTAGACAAACAAAAACATCTAACACGGGAAACGTGTAGACAAACAAAACAAAATTAAGATCTTTGATGCGGGGCAAGCGTGAAGAAAAAGCGGTGCTAACTATCCAAAAATGTACCTAAGTTATAGTTTAGAAAGTTCAGAACTAAAATCCAGCAACTCGATATGACCTGTCATACATCACCTTTCAATTATTGTCCTAGTTACCATTCATACTACATTCAAACATCAATCTCAACAAAAGGACGATTTTCATACAAAATCACCAAACTCCAGTCTGACTTGAAGACCTAAAACAATTAAAATTTAATTATGTCCTTAACATGATAACGACCTTTCGAGCCTTTTTGTAAATCTTTCAATACATAAACATTATTAGAAACTTTTTCAACAATTTCACATTTTATAAACTTAGGTGCAAGCTTAACCGAAAAATAAGCAGGAGCGCTCGACTGCACAAAGCTCCTCCTCCAAACAATATCTCCCACATCCAAAGAAATGACTTTCCTGCCTTTATTATAATAATAAGCATTACGTTTGTAAGCTTTTAACAAAGAGGCTTCCACCTTAACAAAAAGTTCACTAAGAAAGTTTAGTGAAGAAGCAAAAATATTACGACTTCCCACTACTAATTGTGACAAGTCGTCCAAAGAATTACTAAAACGATGTAAAGAAGCGTCAATAATAACTTCTCTACCAAACATAAGAAAATTAGGTGTAAATTCAGTAGCTAAATTAAGACTACTGTTCAAAGCAAATTGCACATGGGGCAAAAATCTAGACCAAGTGCGCTGATCATCCTCAACAAAGCACGCTATGCAAGTTTCAATTACCTTATTGTATCTCTCAACGGGATTATTCTGTGGTGTATACAAAGTATTGTAAAATATTTTAGTTATATTAAATGTTTTCAGAAAATCTACAAAATGTTTAGAGGTGAACTGAGTACCATTGTCACATACTATAACCTTCGGACAACCAAATTTCAAAAATATTTCCTTTTCAAAAAGTTTATTTATGACTCTAGTAGTAGCATTAATCATGGGGAAAATCCAGCAATATTTAGTAAATACATCTACAACCGAAAGTATATATTTATGTCCTGAATAA
The DNA here is from genome assembly GCA_947507595.1 of Pyralis farinalis. NCBI lineage: Eukaryota > Metazoa > Arthropoda > Insecta > Lepidoptera > Pyralidae > Pyralis > Pyralis farinalis. The sequence goes on from OX382281.1 coordinate 217,515, forward strand.
GTTTTAGGCAAAATTCCAATAATATCTACTGACAACATAACCATTGGTTTATCTACTTTTTTCGGATTTATCATTAAACCAAAAGGTGAAGAAGTTGAATGTTTATATGCCTTGCAAGTATCGCATTTAGAAATGTATTCTTTTACATCCCTGAACATTCCTTTCCAAAAATGATGTTGTTTAATTTTTCCTAAAGTTTTATGTATACCAAGATGACCAGAATTTACATTATCATGATTAGACCTAATAGCATCCAAAGTATGTTCCCTAGGTACAACAATTTTCCAACACAAGCGTTCATTAGGATCAAATTTATTCTTACAGTACCTATATAAAGTATTATTTTCAACTCTGTAATTTTTAAATTTATTTGGAAACTTCTGACAACCAATAAAAATCTTCCTATAATAAGGATCATAAATTTCTTCATCAGGGGAAATAACATCACTATATGCAACTTCAATAGCAGCAACTTCAATGCGCGATAACGCGTCAGGTACTTTATGTAATGAACCTTTCTTATGAACAATATCAAAAGTAAATTGAGAAATCCTAGCGGCCCATCTAGCCAATCGTCCACTAGGGTTGTTAAGTCCTAAAAGCCATTTCAAACTAGCATGATCGGTAACTACAGTAAACTTCATACCCTCTATGTATGGTCTAAAATGTTCAATTGAATCTAAAATTGCTAATAATTCTCGTTCGGTGGTACTATAATTGCGCTGACACTTATTGAGTGACCTAGAATAAAATGCAATGGGATGTTGTTCACCATTCTCATCTTCTTGGCTCAAGACACTACCAATACCAAGAGAGCTAGCATCGCAATGGAGGAAAAATGGTTTCCCAAAGTCGGGGCACTGCAATACTGGTGAAGACACTAAAGCGTTCTTCAAGTTGTTAAAAGCTTCTTCAGCACTATCATTCCACTCCAACGGTTTCCTAGAATTTTTACTGCCACCTGTCAAACGAGTTAATGGTGCAGCAATGTCTGCAAATCTACTAATAAACCTACGGTAATATGAACATAATCCAAGAAAACTTCTAAGTTGCTTAATAGTTAGGGGACGAGGAAAATTTAAAATTATTTCAAGTTTAGATGGGTCAGTATGTAAACCATCTCTGTCTACTATGTATCCTAAATACCTTAAACGATCTTTACAAAATTCACACTTTTTCAAATTAACTGTTAATCCGGCTTCCTTTAAAATGTCATAAATTTTAAGTAATTGTTCGAGATGTGTATCAAAATCAGAGCTAATGCATACTAAATCATCCAAATAACAAAATACTGTACTATCAAATTCAGGTCCAAACAATCGATCCACTAATCTTTGAAGTTCTGCGGGAGCATTAGTGATTCCGAACGGCATTCGCACAAACTCGTAAAGTCCCTTCCCTGGTACTACAAATGCAGTCTTTTCGCGAGAAGAAGATTCGAGGGGAATCTGCAGAAAAGCTTTAGAAAGATCAATCGCTGTAATAAATCTAGCATCTCTAAGGTTATCTAAGATTTTTGAAGTATAAGGTAATGGATATGAATCCTTTACAGTAACAGAGTTCAACCGTCTTGAATCTAAACACAATCTAACTCCTCCGTCCTTCTTTTCTACAGCTAAAACAGGAGAACACCAAGGGGATTTAGAAGGTTGGATAATACCCTCTTTCAACAATACTTCAACCTCGTCGTAGAGTTCTTTCTGCTTAGCAGGACTCAATGGCCAATAACGCTGCTTAAATGGTTCACTGGTCACATTAATTTTATGTTCTACGAGGTGTGTACGACCTAAGCCTCGTTTCTCATATGAAATATCTTCAAATAATGTAATAATGTTACTTAATCTAAGTTTCTCAGAAGGAGACAACTCATCGGCAGATGTTACAGCACAAACTTGAACTTCATTGGAACTTACAAGGGTGACGCCTTTCCATAAGTCTTTAGCTAGGTCAAATTTAAGCCAGAAATCAAATCCTAAAATAATCGGTGGTCTAAATGAAGGTATGACCAAGAATGTCACGGTCTTAGTAGTGTCATCACACGTGATCGGTAAGTCTATAGTCCCTACAATTCGCTGAGATGAACCGTCAGCTGTGTACACTGTACTACAAGCTGGTTTAATTTTGTATCCCATACACGAAAATTGCTGGTGGCTATGAGAACCCAGAACGCAACTACTTGAACCACTGTCCAACAATCCTGAAAATCCAATATTATTAACACAAAATTCCAAATAGGGTCTAGCATCATTAGTTTTAGTAAATAAAATAGGGGCAGCTCTATAATTTTTGAAAAACACTTTTAAATAATCTATCCATTCGAGGAATTCCTTTTTACAGGTAACTGTGTCTGGTTTAGTATAGTGGACTTCTTTTCTATGCATCGAAACACTCGCTGTATTATAACATACAGATGCTCGATGCGGTCTAATTAGTTTTTTGGCGGATTACACACACCACAATTTTTAGTAATAACACCTAACTTGCCACACTTAAGACACATCATTCCCGGTATAACTGTGCAATTTTTAAAATAATGACCTGTTTGTTTACATTTCAGACAAATCATACTGCTATCGACTGAACCTGCTTTAGTGTATTGTACACTCTTCATTGGTGCAGGGGGCGTGCGGTCTATGAATAACTCCAAGTCTCTAGCCAAGTCCATAAATTGCTCAGCTGAAACAATCTGTTTCCCAAACAAGTAAGGCAAATAAATAGGAAGCATGTTGTGTTTAATTATATTTACCAAAGTTATGTCAAAAAGTGGAACTGTTAAACGTCCAGCCATATCTAATATTTCTGTAATAAAGTTTGGTAAAGATTCGCTATGTTTTTGTTTTCTAGTTCTAATTTCATGCTCCAAATGATATTCATAATCCTGTTTATCAAAACGCTTTAAGAGCTCAGCCTTAAGCTGTGACCAAGAAGCAATGCGAAAGCGCACAGAACGGAACCATTTAATGGCTATACCACTCAAAAGATCTATGAAAGAGCCTACTAACAAGGTTTCATCAAAATTCCTGTATAAATAATATTCTTCAACGCTATTAATGAAATCTCTAACACATGAACTACCATCAAAATTAATCTTACTGCAACGCAGGTCGTAAACTCTGGAACAAGAAGGTAAGTTATTCCTAATATACTGATTAACCGCAAAGTTCAAAGTATTAAGTGTGGAACCACCACAAGGATTAGCAACGGGGGTATCAACTCCTATAAGATCAACACTATCAACTGGTGGCGCAGCTTCCATTTCAATGTTCTTCTGTAATGGGCCTTCCCTACCATCTATCGGTGAAGTGTGTGTTTCTTTTTCCATGTTTAAATGTTATTTTAAATGTTTAATAAAAGTTTTTCAAGTTAATTGTCGGTTAAGTTATTTCTCTACAATTTACACTAATTACATCACTATTTCAACTGTTTACACTGCAACTACTTATCATATATACTACAATAATGATATTAAATACACTTATCTACCCTAGCAGAGAGTAATACTATCAGTTTTCAAAAACTATACATTATTTTGGCTTGAGGAGACCAGTTAAACAAATTACACCTTATAAACATCAAAAGTATAATAAACCAAGTGTAAACTAAATATAAGTGTCCATACAAAACCATTTTTTAAAGGCGTGAACAATAAAGGTTATAAATAAATAAACCAGCTGATATTAAAGGCTGGGAACAAAGTTACAAAAGCTAAATTCTTTGCAAACACTTGTGTGATCCAATAATCCAGTCAAGTCCCTGTTCGCGGAGACAATTGTCATATATTTTTTATGCCATCTCTTAAGGGGAGTGGAATAACTAAATAATGAAATGAGGTCGGATCTCGACCCTCAAAGGTTGAGCTCACTACAAACAAACTAACAAAGGTCCCTAATGTTGAGCTGGATGATTTTAGGGGTATCGGGCGCCAGCAGTGATGCTCTTAATGCTCGCAGATAGCTACCGCGGGGGTTGAACCTTTAATCTTCAGGGGAGTGAAATGATTCCTGGATCGGTGGATCATATTTTATTGTATAACACTGACTCTAGTTACAATGTGGAAGGTTATTAACAATATAAGTAACACTGCCTTAAATTTAAGTATATGCTAATTACAAAGAGTTTATTTTAGGTCTATCAAGCCTCCGTAAAGAAATAACTATGGGTGTTAAACTTGACTTACTTTCACTGTACTAAAACAAATAATTTTGGTCCCAATTACTATACAAAAGTAATGGGCTCACTAAAGATGTATAATGTGTGTGTTTTGCAAAGAATATTTCGAAAAACTAAATAAACTAAGTGATCAGATCGCCGACGCGCGTCCATGAGGGGTGGTCAAACTTGGTAACGAGATAATCGGGAAATTACATACCCGTGGTAGAGGGACTCACGTTACTTCGTATCCAGATCGATTGTTACACGCCAGAATGTTTTCGCCGACCTCGACTCATGGCCTCTGGAATGCACGACGAGCCTCGATCATGTGGCGTAGAATAATTTGAAAAACCACATTACTCCAAATAACGGGGCGCAATGGGCTTATTTAGGTCCATTGCTGTAACAAAAAGAAACCAAAAGATAAAAACAATGCCTATGAAAAATGGCGAACTTGGGGCACGCGTAAATAATATAATTTCGCTTACCACCGTGAAATCCAAAAATAAAGCTCCAATATGACTCTGCAACATCAACAGAGCACAAAAACGAAAGAAAAAGAACATTTCTTATGTGTTCTATCAAGATTCTAACAAATTAATATTTCGAGATCATTATTGTCGAAAGATCGGCCAGAAAGTGAGATTCCTGTTCACTAGAGAATGAATGAACCCATCTACATTTGTGGGCAGGTCACCATAAACAAAATATTGCCACAACAAAAATATGGTAGAAATATCGATTATCTCAATAACCGAATAAAATTAAAAACAAACAAAAAATGTTTTTTAATAAACATAAAACTCAACAAAATTATGAATTGGCTTTTATGCGGCCATTCTATATTAATTACGAATATTAAACTCCGTGTCATTCATTCAATCTATAAGTGACAGGAGCTGTCAAACTCTATTTGAACTGACAGCCAGATGTTCTTCAAAACAATTTATAAGTTAAACTTACGAAAGAAATGAATTTAATACACATTAGTCTGTTTTAATGTGTATCATCTTTAAATAAATAGGTTTGGTGCATGTGACGTCGAATATAACGTCACAGAGAAATATAATCATAGTGATGATAGTGGACAATATGAGTATATTTGATTATCAAAACCGACGATGATCACAGTTGGTGATGCTGTTAAGGAACAAATTTGTGTACACAATATTACAAATAACAATATGGTGTGTCTCGTGTACAGATAAAAAAAATGAAAGAAGACATATGAGAACCACAAACTAATAATTTGTGTATGTTTGTGATCTCAATAACCTTCTATCATTACACTGTGCCAGACGTGGCTGCGTACACTTACATTGTCAAAACAAAGTCATTGAGATTCGAAAATGTTAGTTAAATGTGACAGATAAATGCAATAAGTTTTAAAAAGCAGTGTTCTTTACAAGGCGGTCATATAGTGACTGTTACCTTCTGCCTCCTTGTCCTCGTCGACTTGTGCTCCTTCTAACTCCTCCTGCGTTCTACTTTCTTCAGGTATTACTACCACTGCAGTATAGATATCTTCCATTTCTTCTAATTCAGTCTTGATATTCTCTTCAGTTATCAATTCTTGTCTCTCAATATCGACGGCTCCATCTGAAGTCTCCTGTTTTACATTTCCTTCATTTATCAATACCCCACTCTCAGTGTCATACATATCCTCCAGTGCTGGTCTCTCAATAGTATCTTCATGTTCAGAGTCCTCAAACGTGAAATGTTCCACAAGTGGGAGTCTGTCAGTGTCCATTTCTCCTGTGCACTGCGATGACAGACGTTCCTCTTTGATCTTCTCCTTTATCAAGCTGTATTCAGTGCCTGTAATGCTGATGAGCTCAACGGGAGTCACATATAGACCATTCAGTTGATACTGTTTTACCGCAGCAACAAATTCTTGCTGTTCCTGAAAAATAACAGTTCATGTATTAAACATTTATGTTTGTGTTGATAACAATACTGACTATTTTTTTGTACCACTAAGGTGGCAATCAAGCATACGGTAATGCCAAGCCTGACGGTAAACAGTCACCGTAGCCTATGGACATTTGCAACACCAGGGGCGTCACTCTCGAGTTCCCAGACCCTGTAAAAAACTCTTCATTTCTTCTTTAAACATTTGCATACCTTTAGAATATAAGGTGAACATACCATACCAAATTTGTAACTTAACCCACCATCTATGTAAACCACTGTATGTTCAGGCAAATAAATGAAATTTGAATTTGAATTTGAATTTGAAGAATGCTATGCCGAAGTCTTTCTTCCACAAGAGAACGAGGGATGTTTGCACGGCCTGTATAGCAAGTGGCCCCGGTGCTGTCGTCCGCATAACAATGAATGCAATCAATGGACAACATATCATTGATATGCAGCAGAAACAGCGTCGGAGACAGCACAGAACCCTGAGGGACGCCAGCATTGATATCCATACTATCGGAACATCCACCGTCAACCACGGCTTTTATGCATCTGTTGAATAAAAAACCTCGGTGCCAGACCCGATCGCACGGCTTTGCCATATCTATCTCCTCTCTCTGACTGACTCTCTATCGCCGAAGCCCAGCGGTGTGTAACATACACTAGAACAGCGTTTCCCATTTGCCGGGTCGCGACCCGGTACCGAGCCATCAAAATAAAATACCGGGTCGCAACATTCCAGCCTTATTTGAAAAATTATACCTATTATCCATCGACTCATCGTAATATTCATAAGTGGTGAGCGAGACCGCGCGCCAGCACTCTTTCGTCAGTCCGGTGACCGGACACAACAAAAACAAAAGAGCGCGACGCTCAACACGCGCGAGCTCCCGCGGGCGCCGTCCCTCCCCTCTCTCTGCCCGCGCTCCATCAATCACTGACATTCCGCTCAGACAGTTTAAACTTGTTTGTGCAGTGTGACGTATTTTACTTATTAAAACGATTATTGCAACAATAACAATGGATAAATGGGTAATAAAACAAAGTACTAGTTCCGCGTGCAGCACAAGTAAACAGTTGAGTGATAGTGAGTTAGTACAGCCAAGTATATTTCCAACAATACTTGGAAATATACAGCCAAATTATGATTCCAACAAACGGGCGCACGATGAACAAATAAATGAATCTTCCAAAAAGAAAAAGGGGTCATGGATCCGACAATATCTTGAAGATTACATTCAATTCGGCTTTATGGAGGGCACAGATAACAAACCATTATGTGTGATTTGCAATGTTGAACTATCAAACGAATCAATGAAACCTTGAAAGTTGCAGCGGCATTTGGAACTAAAACATCCTGACTACAAAGAAAAGCCAAAAGAGTTCTTCGTAAATAAGAAGAGAGAGTTATATAATAGGAAAAAAAATATGGAGTCTCTATTTTCACAAGGAAGTCAAGCTCATAATCTTGTCCTGGCTTCTTATGAAATTTCACAAGTCCAAGTCCAGTTGCCAAGTCCGGCTGTCCACACGTTATTGGTGAGAAGATAATACTTCCGTCGCTAAAAATTGCAGCATCTCGATTGTTCGAAAAAAGCCAGCAAAACCAAGTAAATCAGTTAGCGTTATCGAATAACACGGTCAAGCGTCTCAATCTCGTTCACTTGCTCCAACACTACATCATCAACCATAATCCTAGTGTTCGTCCTGGTTGTCTCTCTTTCAAATACCATTATCTTGGTTTTCTTCGCGTTCAATTGTAAGCCTTTCTTCATACAATCATCTTTCATTGTTGTAACTAGTGTTTGCAATTCGGATGGTGATTCTGCTATTAATGCCGCATCGTCTGCATAAAGCAAGCAGTTGACCACTGAGTCACCCACTCGCATTCCCACATTCATATTTCTTATTCTCTGAAGACAACTGTCCAGATACAGGATGAACAGCCGAGCCGACAGCACGCATCCCTGTCTGACACCAATGTTGACATCAAACCAGTGGGCCGATTCTACTAAAAACTGCAACTGCACTGCAGCGCGGCGTGTGTCAAAATGCGTACATTTTGACGTTTCGGTATTCTGTTAAACAATCTGACAGCAGCGCCGTTGCAGTAAATGAATCGCTATTCTGTTAAAAATCCTGCACTGCAACTGCACGTTTCCTGCAATATAATCGTATTCTGATAAATTGTTTTGACATTTGTATACCGGTGACAGCAGTTTTGAAGGAGTTTACTTGCAGTTTTGTTAACGTTACTCTTGAGCAACTTTTGCGAAGTGAAATTATTATTCTGAAGCGGTGAATTATATTTGCTTTGTTTTGGGAGATATTTGTGGATAAATATAATTAAGTAAAGCTTCTTTTCGGTTAGAAATACCTCCACTCCGGAAACCAAGGTCAATAGTGAAACTATAGGAGTCAACATTAAATAAAAATTCAGTTTTATTAGATTGAAATATGGCAACATTTCAGGTTTTAAGTAGTTTACTTGCAGGATACGCACAGTTGCAGCGTAGTTGCAGTGCCGTTGCAGTGCAGCATACGCGCAGTTCCAGCGCAGTTGCAGTGCAGGAAATTTTAGTAGAATACACCTATCGGCACTGCACTATTCCTGCACGACTCAAGTGACAGGCGTAAACGTGCAGTTGCAGTTATTTAGCAGAATTGGCCCACAGGGCGACAAGCTGCCGTCCACCCGCACACATGCTGTACAATCCTCATAAGTGGATTGCACAGCACGGAGTAGGTCACCGTCAACCCCATATCTGGGCAAAATGTTCCAGAGATTCTTTCGCACGACTCTATCAAATGCTTTCTCAAAGTCCACAAAACCGCAGAAAACCTTCTGGTCCAAAGCCAGATGCTTCTCTACGATGTTGCGGAGTGAAAAAACTTGATCCGTACATCCTCTGCCGCTTCGAAATCCACCCTGTGCTTCCCAAAGCATTCCATCGGATTTCACCCTCATTCTCCTTTCAATGATTTTTCCATACACTTTAGCTGCTAAGCTGATCAAACTGATGGCCCTATAGTTGGCGCAGTCCATACGTGAGCCCTTGCCTTTATACAAGGGCACGATGACTGCGCGTCTGCAATCGCTCGGGACCCTTCCGGTTCTCCAGCATACTTTGCTCAAAAACCAGAAGGCGTCCCTAACGCAGGTACCACCTAGCTTGATCATCGCAGCTGTTACCATATAGATTCCCGCTGACTTTCCATCTTTCAAACTTCGTATCGACCATTCAATCTCATCCATAGTAATGTCTTCATGGTACGCTGGCACTGCCGAGTCAATCACAGACTCATTCACAATGCCAGCGTCATGGACATAATCATACATTTCTCTAAAATATTCACTCCACCGTTCTAACACTTCCTGAGTGTTAGCAAGAATGTCACCAGCTTTACATCTTATCTTGTCCATTCTGGATGCTGACGAACCACTTCGAGACTTCTTTACCTCTCTCCAGAAGAGTTTGGTATTTGCCTCGAAGTTCTTCGTCAGCTTCTCTTCCTCAACCATATGTAGTCTTTCACGCTTCTCTTTCACTAAAGCTTTGGAGTCATTCTTGCATCGACGGTATATTTCTTTCTTCATTTCTTTCATACCCTCACTCTGGTGCAAAGATGATACGTAATCCAGCCACGCTTTCCTCTTTTTTTCCACGGAGGATTGAACCTCCGCATCCCACCAGGCATCTCCTCTTAGTGTTCTACGTCTCTTTGCGCATCCACATGCTACTTTCGCACTGTCCACCATACTTTCTTTCAGAACTTTCCAACATTCGTCTACATCTGAGTCGGAAAGACTCGCGTTCGCAAGTCTTTCACTGACTAGACGTACATACGTACTCCTCACACTTTCATCTTCCAATTTTTCACTTCTTATTCTTTCACGGTCTTCGAAAGGAATACGCACTCGCCAGTGCCTCCACTTCTTGAAAAGGCCCACAAATCGGCTTATCACCAGATAGTGGTCCGTTTCAAGAGTGGGACCTCTGAAGGCTCTTGTATCCATTAACGACTTTCGGAGACGTCCATCTATCAAAATCAAATCAATCACACTTTTCTGTTCATTCCGTCTCCATGTGTAAGTGTGAATATCCTTGTGATGGAAGAGCGTGTTCGACACAAGGAGGTTTCGTTCCATACATACGTCTAAAAGTAACTTACCAGCATCGTTCACTCTCTTATCTCCGTATGGACCAAGCACAGCCTCATAACTGCTTCGCTTGGTCCCAACCCATCCATTCAGATCACCACACATAATTATCCGTTCATTCGCTTCGGCCAAATCCAGAATACCCCTTACAGTCTCCCAAAACTTCTCGAGCTCCTGGGGATCAGCAGAGCTCACAGGAGCATATGCTGCAACTAAAAACACTCGCGTAATCCCCAGTTTTATCTTAACCCAGACAAGTCTTGGACCTACTAAATCGTAATCTTTCACACCAGCGGCCAAGCGAGATGAAAGCACGACACCTACGCCAGCGCTGGCATAAACGTCCTGGTCCACCCCGGACTACAGGGCCATCATGCCACCGAATAGAACCAGCTTCGGTTTAAAAGTATTAAGTGGGTCACGAAGTGGCAGTGTGAGAATTACCGGGCCGTGGCAGAACAATGTTTGGGAAACACTGCACTAGAAGATCACCAGTCGAGCGAATGTGACGGAATCCGTATTGACGGTCGCTGATTAAGTCGTGATCGTCTAGGTATACTAGGAATCGTGTGTTTATCACACGCTCCATCACCTTGGAGAGAAGGGAGGTTATAGTAATACGCCTGTATTCGATGGGTATGATTTGTCGCCCTTTTTGGGCACCGGGTGCACATTAGCGGTCTTCCAAGAAATCGAGACATGTCCAGTGGGATAGGAAAGCACGAAAAGGCGCGTTAGTACAGAACACAACTTAGGAGCTTCAGCACCACTGCCGGTATACCATCTGGCCCACTCGATTTATGAATGTCGAAAGAGTAATGCCCGCCGGACATCTCGCTGGGTAATGGAGATCTCCGGCATTGAGCTACCGCACCACGGGATGGTAGGTGGTACAGCTCCCCCATCATTCATATTCGAGTTAGACGCAAAGAGATTACCGAGTAAGTCTGCTTTCTCCATGGCGCTGTGGGCCAAACTGCCATCCGGTTTTTGCAGTGGTGGAATGGACGGATTACACAAATTTCCTTCAGCAGCTTTAGCGAGCGACCAGAAAGCACGGCTCTCTGAGGGAAAAGCTCGCAAGCCGCTCGCCAATTCTGACGAAATCGAATTTTGATCTAGCAACCACCCTTTTACTAGATCTCGAGGCAGCATTCAGTGTGCACTTCAAAACAGAGGCATTAGGATCCTCATTAGACCGCGCCGTGGTTCAAGCATTTTAAGCAGCCTGTTTAACAAGATTGACTTCCCTACAATGCCGATTAAACCACGGCCGCTTTCCTCCCTCCCGCAGTAGCTACCAGGCGATTGGGAATGTAGCATTCCATGCCATCCAACATCGCAGCAGCCACTGCGGTCGCGTAGGAATCAATGTCGTCTGATTCGAAGAACAGCTGCCTCCATAAGATCCGACGAGCCAAGCCATACATCCACTGAGATGTTTTGTTTGTTTTTTTTTATACTACGTCGGGAGGCATGCAAGCATACGGCCCACCTGATGTAAAGTGGGTACCGTAGTCTATTAACGCTTGCGATATATTAAGTATCACTCGCGCGATGCCTCCTCTGCTGCTTACACAGCAACTCCTTGGGAGCTTGAGAGATATTATACTCATCCGGACGTGTGGTCAGCAGAAGATCCAGTACAGAGCTTGCATGGTCCTCGACATCTGGTATTCCGGTGGGAGAATGAGCCAGTTGCGAGAAACCATAGGCTAGAGCAAATTCATGAGCAGATCTCCCCGCGTAGCCAGTGCACCGAGAGCCAAGCCACTCGGCGTGGTGGGCATTGAAGTCTCCCAAAATCACTAACGCGGCGGGATACTGTGCGATGACTCTGTCAGTGGCTCTTTGCAGGCGCTCGAACAACCGAGCTGTGCCTGTATCGCCGCTATGGGACCCGTAAAGACACGCGTAGATCCGGGTATGGCCGCCATGATCCACGCGTACCCATAATATTGACAGATCCCTGTCTTCAAGATGATGCAATCGGCGACAACAAATATGCTCCCAAACGAACAAGCATACCCCGGCACGACGTACAAATAGGTGCTCTAGTTTGTACCCAGGGTATTGCACCTAAGAAGTGTCGGCCGGTGAGGATATTTGTATTTCCGTGAGGAAAAGAATGGTCGGCCGCGTTGTTTCCAGGTGATGATGGACCGCGTTGACGTTCAAGTACAAACCTTTGATACTGCAAAAGTCCACATACGTTGTGGAAGGGGTGGCCGCTATGGAACCATTTTTTCGTTTTTGTTTTGCCATAATCCGTGATGAGGTAAAAAATGAAAAGTCGATGAAGGAAAGAGTGAAGGACAAAAGCGCGGGGTCTTTCACCACAGTACAGTGCGGGTTATGCGGTTTGTTGGCGCGGCGGAAGGGCCCCCCGTCCCGCCTGCTGCAGCAACCGGGTCCACCCCGCACGTTCGAACGAAAAAGCGCTGGACATAGAGACCACTGAAAACCAACTTCGAATATACAAATAAAATATGATGGATTTCGATTCTACTACCAAATACAAGACATTAATTACTGGTTCGCTGCGCTTTTGCGACAATTAAGTTGGAATTAATTGTCGCAAAGGTGGAATTGAGAATAAAAAAATATCGTAAAAATAGTCAAATAACGTAGCCTATGTGTTAATCCAGATCATAATCTATCTACGTGCCAAATTTCATTCAAATCCGTTCAGCCATTTAAGCGTGAAAGAGCAACAAACATCCATACATACAAACTTTCGCATTTATAATATTATATAAGTAGGATTTGTCACCAAATCTTGAAACATTTTGACGAAATTAAATATTTTCTAAAAAAAAAAATATTGCTAGGTAGTCCGTATGTTATGTTATGTAACAACGTACTGCACGTTATTTTTAATTTTCTTATTTTTTATAACATTGTTATTTCAAACGCAACCGAACCTTTTTCTAATTGGTTTGGATCAACCTATGACAATAAGACACGTCATGGCTATCTGCGCTCTGATTGGCCGACATAGAAAAACAAACAATGTCATTAGCTAATGACATCCTTTGTTTTTATCAGACAAATGACGATGGTTATCTGATGTTGTAAAACAAGGGCATGGTACCACCAATGACGACAGTGCCTCTAGAAGATTCTTTGCAAATACAAATTAAATTGTTAAAACGGTTTTCAGTAATCTTAGAAGTAATTTCTTCAGGCCTTTTTATTGATATTTTAAAATATTAGATTACTGAAAACTGAAACTGGAAACCGTTTTAACAATTTAATTTGTATTGCGTTACGTAATAATTGAACGCTGCCTAACTGCAATTGTTTCGAGATTCGTTTGTGTAAAACATTTTTAAAATTTTTAGACTAATAGAAAATTTTAACCTACATTAAGATTATTCATATAATAAATCCAACTTACTATTTCACCGCCCTGCAGTATCTCTGTGAGCACTTTGTTGGCCCTCACAGACCTCATCATCAAGTCCTGGCACTTGTTCAGTTGGAAGTAGCACAGGTAACACACGGCCACCGGCTGACACAGTGTGTTAATCTGAAAAAGAAATGGATAAATTCAAAACATTAAGACAATGAGCTTTTATTATTGTTCAACACTCACATAGCAAACAAGTAGCCTGCTGGATGGCAGCCACTGTCACTCAGACACTTCAAACAAGTAGCCTGCTGGATGGCAGCCACTGTCACTCAGACACTTCAAACAAGTAGCCTGCTGGATGGCAGCCACTGTCACTCAGACACTTCAAACAAGTAGCCTGCTGGATGGCAGCCACTGTCACTCAGACACTTCAAACAAGTAGCCTGCTGGATGGCAGCCACTGTCACTCAGACACTTCAAACAAGTAGCCTGCTGGATGGCAGCCACTGTCACTCAGACACTTCAAACAAGTAGCCTGCTGGATGGCAGCCACTGTCACTCAGACACTTCAAACAAGTAGCCTGCTGGATGGCAGCCACTGTCACTCAGACACTTCAAACAAGTAGCCTGCTGGATGGCAGCCACTGTCACTCAGACACTTCAAACAAGTAGCCTGCTGGATGGCAGCCACTGTCACTCAGACACTTCAAACAAGTAGCCTGCTGGATGGCAGCCACTGTCACTCAGACACTTCAAACAAGTAGCCTGCTGGATGGCAGCCACTGTCACTCAGACACTTCAAACAAGTAGCCTGCTGGATGACAGCCACTGTCACTCAGACACTTCAAACAAGTAGCCTGCTGGATGGCAGCCACTGTCACTCAGACACTTCAAACAAATAGCCTGCTGGATGGCAGCCACTGTCACTCAGACACTTCAAACAAGTAGCCTGCTGGATGGCAGCCACTGTCACTCAGACACTTCAAACAAGTAGCCTGCTGGATGACAGCCACTGTCACTCAGACACTTCAAACAAGTAGCCTGCTGGATGGCAGCCACTGTCACTCAGACACTTCAAACAAGTAGCCTGCTGGATGGCAGCCACTGTCACTCAGACACTTCAAACAAGTAGCCTGCTGGATGACAGCCACTGTCACTCAGACACTTCAAACAAGTAGCCTGCTGGATGGCAGCCACTGTCACTCAGACACTTCAAACAAGTAGCCTGCTGGATGGCAGCCACTGTCACTCAGACACTTCAAACAAGTAGCCTGCTGGATGACAGCCACTGTCACTCAGACACTTCAAACAAGTAGCCTGCTGGATGGCAGCCACTGTCACTCAGACACTTCAAACAAGTAGCCTGCTGGATGGCAGCCACTGTCACTCAGACACTTCAAACAAGTAGCCTGCTGGATGGCAGCCACTGTCACTCAGACACTTCAAACAAGTAGCCTGCTGGATGGCAGCCACTGTCACTCAGACACTTCAAACAAGTAGCCTGCTGGATGGCAGCCACTGTCACTCAGACACTTCAAACAAGTAGCCTGCTGGATGGCAGCCACTGTCACTCAGACACTTCAAACAAGTAGCCTGCTGGATGGCAGCCACTGTCACTCAGACACTTCAAACAAGTAGCCTGCTGGATGGCAGCCACTGTCACTCAGACACTTCAAACAAGTAGCCTGCTGGATGGCAGCCACTGTCACTCAGACACTTCAAACAAGTAGCCTGCTGGATGACAGCCACTGTCACTCAGACACTTCAAACAAGTAGCCTGCTGGATGGCAGCCACTGTCACTCAGACACTTCAAACAAATAGCCTGCTGGATGGCAGCCACTGTCACTCAGACACTTCAAACACATTTCTACACTACATGCTTACACAACTCTCCAATAGCTTGCTCTGCTCGTAACAAACACATGGACCACAATTAAAGACTAAGGTGCAGTCGGCCTGCTTCCAGTTGCACTATTACTACCAAATATTTTTTGCTAAAAATGTGGCACAGATACATTAGAAGTTACATAAATATGTTCACACATTTTACCAGACACTGGCATGCCAAAAGGACAATGGCAGCTTTCTATACATCATTTGGCTCCAAGCATCTGGAGCAGGGTATATCAACCAAATCTATAATAACACGTTGGAGGGTTTGGTTTAGCAACAATATTACCTTAACATCATTGGTGTAAAACATGGAGGCAATGGGAATAATCTTGTTATAAATTCCAAGATTTCCCCGAAATATTAACAACTTACGAACGCAGTCACTGACGTAAACATTCGCTGTCATTTGACAGAATCACGCCTCACGTCATATTAATGTCAGTCAAATTGTCAATCAATTCAGTTTATTTTAGCACACAAAAAGATAATTATGTAAGTAATAAGGTGATAAAGTGCTTTGTTAGACAATGTAATGCAATTGTCAAATTAACTTTTATTTTAGTTGATGACTCTAACATGGTGCCACATAGACAAGATACCTAACCTAAATAGGTTTAATAAATGCCATCAAGGTTATTTAGCATGTCACATGATTAAATTAATATCTATATGCAATTTGATCTAACCTGCTTTGCGTGCTTCCGCCACCAATTAGTTCATGCGGCCTAGCGCCGGCCGGCACCCACCCACTACTGTTAGTACTTGGTACATGCCGACGCTGCCATGGCTGCTCCGGTAGTCTCTGCCTCGGCTGCTGCGGTCGTCCGTCATCTGGAACAGAATCCGCATGCCCCCACCACCACCGTCGCTGCCACGACTGGCCTGGTCGTCGCTGCGACACGTGTTTCGCCTCTCCACGAGGCATCATCAGGCGTTGTAGACGTTAATCGTAAGAATAACAGCAGTGTGTCGCAGCGACGACCAGGCCAGTCGTGGCAGCGACGGTGGTGGTGGGGGCATGCGGATTCTGTTCCAGATGACGGACGACCGCAGCAGCCGAGGCAGAGACTACCGGAGCAGCCATGGCAGCATCGGCATGTACCAAGTACTAACAGTAGTGGGTGGGTGCCGGCCGGCGCTAGGCCGCATGAACTAATTGGTGGCGGAAGCACGCAAAGCAGGTTAGATCAAATTGCATATAGATTTGACTTTCGCAAAATAACGCCTGAATCTATTAACTAAATTAATATCTCTTGAAAAAATTATAAAATTCCTCAATAGAGTAGAAATTTGTATTAGCCGTTTTTAGTTTGCTTTTAAAACTACCTGGAGATACCTGGACTTGGTATCTTCGCTTAATTTAATATTATTAGAAGCAATCTGATAGCTGTTATTGCTATATGGAGAAGTGGTCATTGGGAGCGTATTCATTTGGTAAGGATGTCTGAGACATGTTTCAAAATCACTTGTACCTTTCAGAGATTATCCAAACAAATGTTGTTTCCTTGGTGTAAATATCATAAATGTATTCATTCATATACATTTAGTAAAAAGCTCTTCAAATTTTAACATTACACTAATTATTTGAGAGCTGTAGTTAACAGTGAGTAATTATTATTATATTATTAGTGTTATTTGTTCATTATTAAGGTGTAATTAGTAGTAATGTTCAATGTGTGTGTGCTTCGTGTGCGAATTACAAGTTTTTAAGACAACTGACTCAAGGCCAGAGATAACTGTATGCAGACGTATTCCAAGTCATTTCTTTATGTTATTTCATTTTATGAAGTTGTATTGCTTGGACCTAAATGTATTACATTTCATGTTCATCATCATCAATAGAAGGTAAGATCGCTCAAGCAATTAAGAATAGTATATTACTTTGATGAAACTCACGTCTTAACACACATTGATTGGGCAAAATGATCCAATGGAGACACAATTAGAGGTTGGTAAAAGTCTAAACAGCTTACATCATCAGCTCAATCAATATCAGTCAAATTTTATATATCTATCATCAATGGCTGTCTCAATTCAATCACCACTTCAATGAAATGAGATCTAATATATCGTGAGTCAAGCACCAACAAAGTGCTCATAAAACTTTTAACCTAGCTCAAACAATAGAGACAAATGTATTGATTCCAAATATATAATGGTAACAATGTTGATTGGAACATAATTATAGGCTTTTGAGCGCTAATTTAACTCCTCTGTCCATACACATGTGGCTGAGAGAAGACGAGAAACATCTGCAGTCACTTAGCTCCCATGAGCCCTGTTTAGAGTAGTATTCTAACTCAGTGAATGTTCTCTGGTGTGTGGTGGGTTGTACGGCTACAATTTTTATTCTACATCTATCTACCTCTACTGTGCCTTGATAAATTATGCAACCAGCCAGGACTATGTTCCGAGTGGCTGAAAGTTTCATTAGATTCTTCATATTAGTCTCACTCAGTTATACCAAGAACAGACTGTAAGAAGTTTCCTGCATGCATTTAGCGTGAGGGCCCCATGCCCCCAAGAATGTCTTTGGCAAAGTGATTGCAGTGTAGTGTTCCATCACAATGTACATACATTATATATCTTCTAACATTGAAATTGAAAATACTATACCTTATTGACGAAACATCCATAAACAAAACACAAAGTTAATACGTATAGTATATAACAATATATTATGTAGGTGAAAAGACTATGCTTCGCTTTAGATATGAAAAACCACGGCAGTGGGTCATGCATCAACAGTAAATACACCGTGTGTTGTTAGAAGAATGTGAAATACAGTATTACGTGTTGCACGATGAGTATACAACACGTTTATGAAAGACTGACCGAGATGTCTGTACTCACAGACATCTCGGTCAGTCTTTCATAAACGTGTTGTAGCGGACTGCCGGCTATATCGCGGACAGGTGCGTCCATCGCCAGACAAACTCTGCACACGTTTTCAGGAGACGCCATTTTACAACTATGAACTGTGTTATTACTGCAAACAATGAAAGGAATTCCTTTTAAAATACGCTAGTTACGATAGGTACTATTTGGCATTTTACGTAGGAAATTATATTATTTTTGATTACACCACACCTGTTACAAAGTTACGACCAACAGACCGAGATGGAGAAAATAATTCTTTCAACAAACAATATATGCGTTACCACTCCTTCCTCTGAGCGTTACCATTACCACACGGGAGCCAATAATGTACAGCCAAATAAAGCACGGCCTGATAATGTACGGCCAGTATTGCACGGCCCGATTTTTGGAAGCCATGGTCATGAATTATTTGGTCGTGCAATACTGGCTGTACATTATTTGGCCGTACAATATCGGCACACCCTGATATTGTACGACCAGTATTGCACGGCCAATAATGCACAACCCAATAATTCATGGTCAGGCTTCCAAAAATCGGGTCGTGCATTACTGGCCGTACAATATCAGGCCGTGCTGATAATGTACAGCCAATATTGCACAGCCCAATAATGTACGGCCAAATAATTGGCGACCAACAGCTGTCAATGTCAAGACGGTTCGTGCCTCGTTTAGACAGAACTGGTGGGCGAGTGCTCAAGCCAATAAGATAGTATCGTTCAGAAACGATTGAGGAGGGCATAATAAACTTTAGATCTGCGAGTGCTCGGTTCCGAAATAGCTCGATATTTTTGATAAGATCTCCACAGACAAACTTACTTAATTGCAATTTCGTGAGCTAATCTTGTGATTCTTGTTATGTACATGTTATTTGGTAAAGTAGAAAACGCCATAAAGAGAATGAATCGCCAAATGAAAAACAAGAACTATAATAAAATTGGGGGTTATGTATAACATCACATCATACTTAAATATGTAACACTGCTTTACCAGTTTAATTAAAACTCTTAAACCCACACTTTTACGTATTAGTTGCAGGCGGTAGTCATTTATAGAGGGTAGGTAAGTAAATAAAACAAGTTTACTTGAAAATTATACATAAAGCATTTCTCGGAGACCTGTAACTCAACAGTAGGTTTATTATGTTTAATATAACACTTTTAATTACTTATCTATGTATTTATTGCAGTTTGACCAAAATTACTATTGCTTGGATGATGTTTTTGAGATGTACCTACTTACTTATTTGGAAATTTGTACATGGTCTCAATGTCTGAAAGTGTAACTTGTATACCCTATTGTGATGCTGACACAACAGAAAACCGACCCATATTAGGGTCGGTATACAAGAAAATATTATGTACTTATATTTTCTCATAACAAAAGTCGACAAGCTCAGTGACGCAGCCGTGAATGACGTGACTTTGACACTAACGCTCGTGGGTTCGATTCCCACACAAGACATATTGTTGTGCATGAACATGTCTGTTTGTCTTGGTCTGGATGTTTTAAGAGAGGTAGGGCGCATCAAAAAGCAGTCCGTCTGGGTAAGTACCTCCACCTCAAAACCGGAGCCAAATAACAACTACCTAAGAGGGTTGTTGTGTTCCTATGTGTGAGTGAGGTCACCAATAAACTCCTGAGGAGTTGCTGTGTTAGCAGCAGAGGAGGCATCGCGCGAGTAATACCTAATCTATTACAAACGTTCATAGGCTACGGTAACTGCTTTACATCAGGTGGGCCGTTTGCTACTCTTAAGAATTTTCAGAATATAGGCATGGTTGCCACTCATGATGTAGATGTGGTATATAATCATCACCTTACTCACGTGAATACAACAATATCTAAGTTAATTATTATGGATACGGTATTGAAAGGGTATTTTCTATCATCACCTTTTTGAAGTAAAACTTCTTTAGGCACGCTTGACTTGGGGGGTAAGCTGGCGAATGAGTGACGAAAAAGTGTGATCAGGCGAACGAGAGCGTTACGAAAAGTGTGATCGGACGAGGCGAATGGAAGTTGAGAGGGGGGCCTATGGACACTTTTATATTACGTCGGGTGACAATAAGTATTTAGCCCGCGTGATGTGAAACTGTTACACAACGTATGGGTACATCTATACTCCGTCGGGTGGAAAATAAGCGCTCAGCCCGCCTGATGTGAAACTGTTATACAGCCTATGGAGACTTTTAGACTCCGTCGGGTGGCAAACAAGTGTTAAGCCGGCCTGATGTGAAACTGTTACACAGTTTATTGATACTTTAATACTTCGTCGGGTGACAAACAAGTGTTCAGCCCGCCTGATGTGAAACTGTTACACAGTCTATTGATACTTTAATACTCCGTCGGGTGACAAACAATTGTTCAGCCCGCCTGATGTGAAACTGTTATACAGCCCATGGACACTTCTTAGTACTCAGTCGGGTGACAAACAAGTGTTCAGCCCGCCTCATGTGGAACTGTTACACAGCCTATGGACACTTGTATAGTCCGTCGGGTGGCAAACAAGTGTTCAGACCGCCTGATGTGAAACTGTTACCCAGCCCATGGACACTTCTTAGTACTCAGTCGAGTGACAAACAAGTGTTTAACCCGCCTGATGTAAAACTGTTACGACGGCCTATGGACACTTTAATTCTCCGTCGGGTGACAAACAAGTGTTCAGCCCGCCTGATGTGAAACTGTTACCCAGCCCATGGACACTTTTTAGTACTCCGTCGGGTGACAAACAAGTGTTTAGCCCGCCTGATGTGGAACTGTTGCGGCAGCCTATAGACCCTTTAATTCTCCGTCGTGTGACAAACATGTGTTCAGCCCGCCTGATGTGAAACTGTTACACAGCCCATGGACAATTCTTAGTACTCAGTCGGGTGACAAACAAGTGTTCAGCCCGCCTCACGTGGAACTGTTATACAGCCTATGGACACTTGTATAGACCGTCGGGTGACAAACAATTGTTCAGCCCGCCTGATGTGAAACTGTTATACAGCCCATGGACACTTCTTAGTACTCAGTCGGGTGACAAACAAGTGTTCAGCCCGCCTCATGTGGAACTGTTACACAGCCTATGGACTCTTGTATAGTCCGTCGGGTGGCAAACAAGTGTTCAGACCGCCTGATGTGAAACTGTTACCCAGCCCATGGACACTTCTTAGTACTCAGTCGAGTGACAAACAAGTGTTTAACCCGCCTGATATAAAACTGTTACGACGGCCTATGGACACTTTAATTCTCCGTCGGGTGACAAACAAGTGTTCAGCCCGCCTGATATGAAACTGTTACGACGGCCTATGGACAGTTTAATTCTCCGTCGGGTGACAAACAAGTGTTCAGTCCACCTGATGTGAAACTGTTACGGCGGCCTATGGACACTTTAATACTCCGTCGGGTGACAAACAAGTGTTCAGCCCGCCTGATGTGAAATTGTTACACAGTCTATTGATACTTTAATACTCCGTCGGGTGACAAACAATTGTTCAGCCCGCCTGATGTGAAACTGTTATACAGCCCATGGACACTTCTTAGTACTCAGTCGGGTGACAAACAAGTGTTCAGCCCGCCTCATGTGGAACTGTTACACAGCCTATGGACACTTGTATAGTCCGTCGGGTGGCAAACAACTGTTCAGACCGCCTGATGTGAAACTGTTACCCAGCCCATGGACACTTCTTAGTACTCAGTCGAGTGACAAACAAGTGTTTAGCCCGCCTGATGTAAAACTGTTACGACGGCCTATGGACACTTTAATTCTCCGTCGGGTGACAAACAAGTGTTCAGCCCGCCTGATGTGAAACTGTTACCCAGCCCATGGACACTTTTCAGTACTCCGTCGGGTGACAAACAAGTGTTCAGCCCGCCTGATGTGAAATTGTTACGGCGGACTATGGACACTTCATATACTCTGTCCGATACCATAATAAACTTGCTTCCAAGGAGTATCATGTTGCCACTCCCGCTGCTAACTCTGCGACTACTCCGAGGCATGTTGATCACCTTACAGCCCACCGAGGAGTTGTTATATTATGTGACATGGAGGTACTTCCCCAGTCGAGCTGTATTGATGTGCCCTGCCTCTCTTTGCCCTGGTTCCTATATTAATTAGCAGAGAGCAAGTGTAAGGTTTTGAAGTAAAACTTCTTTACGCACGCTTGACTTGGGGAGTAAGCTGGTTAATGCGTGATGAGAGTGTTACGAAAAGTGTGATGGGGCGAGGCGAACGGAAGTTGAGAGGCAGATATAAGTAAGTGAAGATAGAAAGAGAGAGAGTTACGTTTCGTATATTACTGTAGGGGCGAGAGAGAAAGGTCCGAGCACACATTTTCTTTCTCTCATAGCGAGTTAAGTTTCGTATATCTAAGACACAATCGTCGATGATAAACTCACACACGGTATTGAACCCTTGAGTCTAAGGAGAGATTTAGCCTCCCTTTGCGTGTTCTACCGATTGTACAATGGGTTGTGTTCTGAGGAATTGTTTGATATCATGCCAACAGGCTCGTTTTACCATCGCACTGCTCGCCGACGGCTGGGAGTTCACCCTCATACACTGGAACCGCAATGGTCGCGTACTGTGCGGTTCCTGAGAAGCTTTCTACCGAGAACTATTAAGTTGTGGAATGAGCTCCCTGCCGAGGTTTTTCCAAGTGACTACGGTATCGGATTCTTAAAGAAAGGCGTGAAGGGGTTATTACAGGGTCGGTAACGCAAGAGTGACACCCCTGGTGTTGCAAATGTTCATAGGCTACGGTAACTGCTTACCATCAGGCAGGCCGTAAACTTGTTACCCACCTTAGTGGTATAAAAAAAAAACAGTGTAGGCCTATTGTCTGTATCACACTATGGAGCTAAAGAAGTTTTACTTCAGTCGTGTGGTCTAAAGCACACTCGTTTTTTTTTCCTCTAGTAACTAAGTCAGTTTGCATCATGTACAGTACAGTTAATGACTGGCTCTGGCTCTAAAACAGCAGGCATGATAATATACAAATAGCATTTTGTGTTAAACTGCAGTAACCAGTACACTACAAGTGGACCTTGGTCTTTTACCATCCAACATGGTAAAAACTACTTAATAATAGACTTATCATACTTCTCAAACGGGCATTAATTTTAAACTATTGTTTAATATATTCTGAAGTTGTGAATTTGACTTTCAGAGTGACTCTACAATTTAAATTTCTTGTTAAACCACTGGGAATAAATTTGCTGATATCAAGAAAGAGATCGGCATGTAACAGTACATCTGATACATTGGTGGAGAAAAGTAAATTAGTGAAAATCATGAAGAAAAATATGTAGAATGAAACAAATATAAGCATACTGAATTCGAAAAGATAACCAAACTTAACTCTTTTAGAACATAACACTGTATATTTACATATTAAATACAACAGTAACATTATAAAATTAATTTTATTAATATAGACACAGTTTACAATACGATGAATTATAAACATAGAAATATAACACTAGCTGTTGCCTGCGGCTTCACTCACACCGTAGGAGGATATTAAGTAGCCTATAACCTTTCTTCTTTCCCTCAATTGGGCTATGAAATCCAAAAATTAATTTTCTAATTTAACTGGTAAATACAGAGATGAGCATGCTTAAAGAAACTCTTCCACTTTACATATTAGTATACGTTGATCTTCTTATATTTTTTTTATTGCACAGAACAGAACATACTAATAAATTCCTCTAGAAGAGAAATGGCCACTATAAACATATACATTGCCACCGTCTCTGCTCGTATTATAATACCTCCTAGGAGCTTTGGGTTTTGTTGTCTAATAAAAATACATAGATTAAATAATACTCTATGTATGTCATCCTAATACATTTATATCAACACATATGATATTGTAGCAGGTTCGATTTGTGCATTGATGGTAAAAACAGCTCAATGGACGGTTCATACAAAAATAGCTCATGCTAATAGCCAGCTCAAGATATAGGTTACTTTTATGCAAGTAGCAGCTAGTTCATAAAATATATTTTCCCAAAGGTGCTTATTATGATCATTTGAAACATACTATAGTTGACTAAAATTTTTATTACCCTGTTGCTGTTTATATTGCAGGTTTGTGAAGACAATCAGAGTAACCATAGTTGCAACAGCATTTAAAATGTTACTGGGAGGGTGCTGACAGGTGCTATGCACATTACCTGGCAGCCAAAGAATAAAATATTGTATAGATTGAATTGCATAGTCTCTGTCTACCCCAATGGTAGACAAACTTGAGTTTGGAAATGATGTATAAAGGAGCTGGTAATTCAGAAATTCAGTTTGATTTGCTGATACCAGTTCGTAGCAGTGGAAGTTATTCACCACTTGATTGTAAATAATTGCACTTCAATATTTATTTGCTAACACTGTAAATAGTCTCTTTTAAATGCTGGACGATTTTTCCAACATGCTGGGAGTACTTATTGTGACTGTCGGTATATCCACTTTTCTCATGCCTGTTCAAGAGCATCATAATATAATTCCTGTTCATATATCTACTATCAGCCACAAAGAACAGCATTTCTCTCCACTGATACACTGGGTTACTTTAAACTTACTATATAATGCATTTAATAGACAGGTATGTAAAAAGTGGTACGAAGGCATACTAGTAAAGTATGTAGTAGGTGCCTTATCTATAATTCGCACTATACAATGTATATTTCTTACAAATTCGCATGAGTCCTCTAAGAGATATAGTATTAATGTTAACAAATAGAATTTCAAACAAATTATCTGGCGTAGTTTTACATATTATTATCAGTTTAACATCGATATATGTCTATTATTTAAGAGTTTCAAATAATTTAGTGATCTTTTGCTCATAAAACGTACCTTTTTAGGTTATTTACAAATAATTGTTTATGGTACAAAGTCGTAAACAGCTAATCTTACTTCTTCCATTTTAGTTGTTGGCAACTTGTATTTAACATTTTTATTCATTGAGAAACGTTTAATTCATTAACAAAGGTGTTTTATACAAAAATGATTATGAGGACTGCCTATTTAGCAAAAAAGTGCTTGTGCCATGCAGTTTGGTTTTTTTGTACATTTGAAAAACACATTTCATACGCAATAGAAATGTCAAGAAGCGACAATGATGCATTTATCATAGTGTTATTAGAACCTAACTACGTGTAGGAAATAAAATATAAGATGAGTTTATTTTATTTAAGTTACTGTCACTTTATTGCTTAGAGTTTTTAACTAATTAGATGCTTTTTATTACCATCTCGTAATCTCAGAGACTACATTTCAAGATTTTTGTTAAGTTTGTCGTAAAGATTAGGTCCTCGTGCTTCAAATTAAATTATTGCGAATTTAGATTGCGTGTAAAAACGCAACCCCAAGATCAGAACCCCAAATCAGAAGTACTACTGGTAGAACAAATGAAAACTCAGAGTCCTGAATAGGGTGCGCTGGTATTTCACGGCGTGAAATACCAGCGCACCCTATTCAGGACCAGCTTTGTCTGCTTTATAAGACTCAAGTTCGGGCCTGCGTGGAGTATTGCTCACATCTCTGGGATGGCTCCGCATAGTATCTTCTCGAGGCTCTCGATAGGTTGCAGCGACTAGCTATCCGCATAATCGACGACAAAAAGGTCACCAAAAACCTAGAACCTCTTCAACTCTGTAGGTACATTGGCTTGCTAAGCGTATTTTACCGCCTTTATCATGGCGAGTGTTCTGAAGAACTATTTTCCCTTATCCCACCCTCTCCTTTCCATCATAGAACCAAACGTGCAAGCTTGCGATGTCATTGTTCTACTGTTGCGAACATTTCTTCGCGTAACAAAAAGTTCGGCAACTCCTATCTTTGTCGTACCATTAAAAAGTGGAACGCCTTGCCTGCACATGTGTTTCCTCCTTCCTACAATATGGGATCCTTCAAACGAAGCGTGAAGAAGCATCTTGCGGGTCAGCATGGCAGCGTCAACTGACAGGACACTGTGTAGTCTTGCGATTTGGGCTCCTCTTGCGCTTGCCATCAGGCAAAGCGAAGCCACTATACTTGAACTTATATTTAAAAAAAATGATACAGCCTTGTGTCTCTTGTGCCCGTAAAAACAACATGCTACTCTCTTTTTCCCTCTTTTAGGTCTAGTTGTATAAGCATTGTTATTGTTGTAATCTCTTTATTGCACAGATATATATAACATATAGAGTTACAAATGTTTAGTATATACAAAGGCGGACTTATCTCTGTAAGAGATCTCTTCCAGCCAATTTTTATAAGCTTGGTAGGAATATGTAATATATTATAGGCAGAGAAACTATATGTACCTTATTTAACTAACATATCATGAACTAATACAATGTTTAATAAGTATGCAATGAGTCATTGCTACAGTAAAAACAGATGCATAAATATAACACAAAGAAAATAAAAGTAAAAGAAAAATCATACAAACATAAGTACCTAAGCAAAAGCACATTCAACCCATGGAATGTAGTGGAACCGAGTACATTGCTCAAGATAAACCTTATTCTTAGGCTTCCGTGTCTATACTGAAGAATCCAAGGCAACGAGATTTGAATAACTCAAAAGCCAATCTTACATTCAATGGGAGTGAATTCCACAGCTTTGCCGATTTTACAGTAAAGGAGTTGGAGTAAGTTTTCGAAATATGAGTTTGTATGTTAAGGATTGGAATACTACTCGAACGCAGCCGGTCGTCACCATGTCGAAATGGCATTCGTCCGCAAAGGTAATTTGGAGCATATTTACTGTACAAGATATTAAGTAGTTGTGAGAGTAGGAGAACGTTCGTGCGAACTCTTCCGTCGAGCGCGCTAAGTAGACGTGTCGCAAAATTATTTTAGAAATATATTTCATATTTGGAACCAAGTTTGATCCTTATTGCAACGACGTAGATCAGTATTTGAATTGACGAAGGCTTGTCACTTGTAATTATCTAGTTCCCTGTCACAACGTGCACCTTTCACTTCTGTGTTGTGTATCACGGATCACGGATAAATATGAGTATTCTTCCCTCACCTACTAGATGTGACATGACCATCGAGCGCAGAGAATCACAGCCGAACTTATCCACCGTAGGCATGTCAACTGCATTAGTCTCCGAAGCCTCAACTATTACCTTCCGTAATAAACGTGAGCACAGTGAGGATGATGTTGGATCGCAGCTTACAGACATACAAAAATAAATTACAGCAATGATGGGGTTGTTAACGTCATCAATAAATGCACAAAATGAGAGCACTACGAGAATAAAAGAAGACATGGCGGTCATCAAGGATCAGGTGTGTGACATAAAGAAAGTCATGGCCCTGACCGAACAAAAATTATCATAGTCTCAGAACAGACAGAGATTAAAGCTGACATACAAAGTTTAGTGAAATGCATTAAAATTAGAAAACAGTTCTTCTTCACATACCTAGTACAATTCCCAAATACGAAGAAATATTGACAGAGCTACAGGATCAAAACTCAAGGAAAAAGAACATAGTCATAACGGGTATACAAGAATCTCAATCAAGTGATACCAAACAACGTCAAGACTGCGACAGGATGGAGGTGAACAAAATTATTAAAGCTATTATAAAGAACTGTCTTGAACCCGTCAAGATTATGCGAGTCGGGAAGTATAAACCGGGGAAAAATCGTTCAATTAAGGTCTGTTTTAAGAAAGAGGAAACAACTAGACTAATACTTCAGAATAGAAACAAACTGAAATGCTCAACTATTAAAGTGTTTTCTGACCAAACATTTGACCAGCAGATCAGATTTAAAAATCTGAAAGAAGAATTCGCCCATCGTATTGCAAATGGTGAAGAAAATCTTGCAATAAAATACATAAAAGGAGTACCTCAAATCATCAAGGCTTCTTCAAAAAGCATCGTAACACCGGGAAAGCCGGGGAGTCGTGTATCCTATTCGCGGATGACATGTTATTGCTGACGTCATGCCAGAATAATTCAATAATAAATGAAAAATTAAATACAGTTCTTACAAAAACATCAAATTGGTTAGAAGAACACAATTTGGAAATTAATTACACTAAAACGAAATTAATGATTTTCCACCCATATCAAAAAACGCCCTTACGTATTAATTTCTTATTTAATGGTAAAAAAATAGTTGATTCCATTTTTTTACTATGACGAATTTACAATGCACGGTCTAAACGTGGATACACACATAAACTGGAAGTCACATATAAAGAAACTAAAATCTAAATTATCTAGCTTTAAATACGCCCTCCGAGAAATTGAAATAACTTCTAAACAACAACTTTCTAACCAACGTAGAAACCGCACTAATTACTAAATGTACTATAATACTTGCTGATAATGTATTTTTAAATAGTCAAAAGCGCACCGAAGTGCGGGCTAGGGCGTCCCCCGGCCCCCTAGGCGACGCGCACCGTCTCGTCCCTGTTGGTGCGAATGTCATGCAGCGGCGGGGCAGTCGATTGGCTTATAGGCGCGTGGAATGTAATGTAAGGGTAGGATTGTAAGATAAGATATCCCAGCAGTAACACAGCAACTCCTCAGGAGCTTACTAGTAACCTCAATCACTCGCACACAAGAATCCTCCAGGAGTAGTTTTATGGGCGTCTCACCTCTCTTGAAAACATACAGACCAAAACAACAGACATATTCTGTACACAAATGTTTGCCCTGTGTGGTAATCGAATCTACGAGCGTCGGCGTCAAAGTAGTATTGCTGACCACTCGGCCACCGGGGTCCTTCACCCGTTGAGGCCCAGGTGGCTGAATTCCGCCATGCGCGTTACGGCAACAAGTATATAATGGGCCTCGGGATATTTGAATAGTTGAGTTCTTCGTTTTGTTTATTTACTTTGGTAATTTGTATAAATTTACATCGATTTTGGAGGTAACATTTAACCGTCATTGTCGTATTCCTTTAAATGCATATTTTTTACATTTATGAAAAAATATTTCACTTTATTTCAGACAAAATCGAACACCTTGCTCTTATTAAAAATATAGCAATCGTCTGTTTTTCAGTTACCATCTATTCCTTAGTCAATGTTTTCTGTCACTATTTTTTATTAAATTAAAGGACACTAGTGTTTTTAATTTACTTTTATGAAATCCGTTTTGCTAATTTCCTAATGCTTTACATTTTTTTAACGATTTCGTAGTTCAAGTAGTTTTCGACTACTTTATGTTAGTTTATGTATGTTGACAAATTATAGATTCTCCATTTTATTTGTATCACTTTTTTGCATTGATTTTATTATAACTATTTCAATTTATTTGATTTGATTTAGATAAAATTGAAAATAAATTTAAAAAGATACCCAAGCTGGACAAGTTACTGTAGACATTTCTTATTTGGCAAAGGTAATTTCTGAAATGCTGCTAGATTAAAAGAAAGGGGGATGATAACTAAGAGAATTGAATATATGTACATACAATATCATTAAAAAAAATGTCAGACAGTGTTTAAGATGCGAGGGGGCAATGGCAAATTGAGATATTTTATTGAATTAAACAATTTTTAGCGGAAGTATCGCAGGACCTTCCTGCGACCACGGATGCTGCAAAGCATTCGAAACGTCAGGTTCGACAAAATAAATAAAACACGCGATACTTTCTTTAAAAATTGTTTAATTCAATGTGTAACAATCGCGAAAACCTAAGACAATACTATGAAATATTTTAGCTTTGTTTTTTAAAGTCTGAGAAGACTAGATGCTATCAAAGTTAAATTACGCAGTAACGAACTGTCACGCGATTCATCTACCAAGAAAATTTGATGCACATGGAAACCAGGCGTGCATGCAATTTCTTTTTGCTAATCTTCTGTTCGAAATTGTGCCTTATTATTTGTTTCTCACCTCATTTTTCTCGCCGCAACACAACATATTTTTTTAAGGTACTTTTTAAGAAGTGTAATACTCATTTGACGCCCACGACACAGGCCTAGCGTAGTATGGGGTCAGTGTAAGCCGGATCTGTTTTAAACCTATTGAAGTTATACTTCTAATGCCACTTCCAACAAGGTTGCGTTAAACGTTTAACGCTACCATGGAGGGGGTATGAAAGCACTGTTGCGTTAAGCGTTCAACGCTCCTGGGGAGGGGAATAGAAAGAGACCGTCCAGGGAATTGTTATTTGGCTGCAGTTGCCTGTGAGGTGGTAACGTCACTCACTCGCATGAAC
This sequence comes from Pyralis farinalis, assembly GCA_947507595.1. NCBI lineage: Eukaryota > Metazoa > Arthropoda > Insecta > Lepidoptera > Pyralidae > Pyralis > Pyralis farinalis. Next base: position 248,034 of record OX382281.1, read on the forward strand.
ACAATCCTCCAGGGATTTGTTATTCGGCTGCAGTTTTGAGCATATTTTTCGTGAGATAGTAACGTCACTCACACACATGAACACAACCGTCCAGGGAATTGTTATTTGGCTGCAGTTGCCTGTGAGGTGGTAACGTCACTCACTCGCATGAACACAACTTCCCTCCAGGGATTTGTTATTTAATGATGTCAGAGAAGTATAACTTCTCACGCGCGTACATAACTACACGCACCCATATTTTTTTTTTCGAAATAAAGTTATTATTATTTTTTCTTTAATCACGGGTGTTAACCCCTTTTTCTTTTGATAGGCGTGTGCGGGGATACGGATCCAACGCGTAGAGACCCCTGAGAAAAGATTAATGTGATGTATTATACCCGCTGTGACCTGCTCTAGGAGATATCAATTAAAGGATATACCCACGAACAGGTCACGTCAGGTATTGGGACTATTGCAAATGTGTCGGAAATAATTGAGCTATTGAAATGAGATCTGGAGGGATTATTAGTACTGGGCTATTACAGAAGAGAGACGGACACCTGCCATAACTATCATATCTGATGTTACTTTCGGCAGGCGGTGCCTCACCACTCACTAGATGGACCGCTGAAATGCCAGAGAAAGTCGGCCGGAGGCAACACCGGTGTGAGTGACTCAGGGGTGTCGAGAGGTGTGCTGCGCTTTCTCCGAAGTTACTCGCGGCGTTATGCTCTTTAACACTTCCACCCCTGGAGCATATCACCTGATAAAGCAATATGCTCTATCGACTCCTCTCTGGACGGAAAATGAAGGCATGCCAGAGCTGAGAGTCCTGCGGGCCTTCTTGACTTTCCACTCCGACCGACGAAGATACGCCGGAGACGAGGCCCTGTTCGACTCTCTGGAGCACTCGGGTACCCGTAGTGTCGTTACGCACCAACAGCTCGCCACAAGCTGCCCTGCGGGGTTTATTATTATTATTATTTATTCCTTCGCAGTGGTCATTTTTATCATAGTCGTGTTTTACTTTTAAACTTTATTTATTTTTATAATGAAGGTATAAATATTTCTAAAGAAATGCTAACGTATAATAAGCGCATAAATATTTTTTAAATAAATATAGGCTGACAGAAATAGGTCGACAAGTGATTTGTGAAAAACTAGTATACTGTATAGTATATGTAATGTAGTAGTCTTTAGAGGCTAATTGTTGTTCAGTTTTTTATGCCACGTTTAGGCTCTTATCTATAGTAATAAACGTGAGTGACGTTCAAGAAACGATGGCTTTTTCCGAACCGTTATTACTAGCATTCTTATTTCAGAAAATAGAAAAAATTCTGAAGAAAATTCAAGTAACAACGTCATTACAAAGAAACACCTATTACTGTGACTATCCATCATTTCGAGTTATGTTCCTGTAAGTGAATGACGTTACCAATTAGGTCATGAGCAGTTACTGTGTGTGTTAGCAGTGTTCGTAGTAATGTGAAAGCGATACGCATACGCCTTTTTATTACCGACTTGTTTACTGTTATAAGATGACATGATTTTTGTTTGGCATCTGACTTAGTTCAGAAAAAAAAACAGGTCGAACCATTGAATTTTTTTTCAAATGTCTGAATCCAGCGGCAGAGTTATTTCTAAATTCCTAACTTGCGAAATAACATCGTGAAAGTCAAATTATACTCGTATTAAAACTTAGTGGAGTGTATGGCTCATTACCACCTTTACAGTCAAAACCAGCCTTACTTGCACGGAGAGTTCCCTACAAATTGACAAACGAGGCTATGGTGACACTGAGGTGGGGTGGATCAAAGAATATCGGAGCCATATAACATCTCCTTAGAGTGAGTGAGGCTACTTGTCAAATCCCGAGGAGTTCCTGTGTTAGCAACAGGGGTGACACGCGCAAGTGATATTTCTCGTTATACAAGTATTTATAGGCTGTGGTAAATACATTACATCAGGAAGGCTGTATGCTTGTTTGTCCTCCAACGGCCGTAGTACAAAAAAAATCTCGCTAATGCCAGGGTACTTCTTCTTCTCAGTGGTGTACTCTTGACAGAGTGGTCGTGGTTATAGTGTGCCCGTCATCCATGACCGCCGCTCCCGCTATGTTCCTCCATTTCTCCCGGTTGGTGGCGTCTCGGGAACATTCCGTTATGGGGCGTCGCGTAGCTGTTTTCACGAGTTCAAGCCATCTTGTTGGGGATCGATCACGTGACCGATTTCCTTCTACTCTACCTTGAATAACTAAACGTTCCATGGCGTTGTTTTTCTGTGTAATATGTCTAAAAAATCTTAAAATTCGCAATTGAACAGTCGACGAAAGCTTTTGTTTGATTCGGAGTTCTTTAAGGATGGATACGTTTGTTCTGTGAGCAGTCCAGCTCACTCTGAGTAAGCGTCGCCAGCACCACATTTCCAAGGCATCGATCTTTCTTCGGTCTTGTAGTTTTAGCGTCCACGTTTCCGCCCCGTACAGGAAAATTGGAAAGACCAAGCAGTTCATTAAACGGACATTTGTGTTTTTCGTGATTCTGCGGTTCCTCCAAATTTTTGTAAGTTTTTCGATGGCTGATCTGGTCACAGCACTACGTTTCTTTATTTCTTCCTTACAGCCTCCAGTGTTAGTGATAATGGAACCCAAATAAACGTAGCTCACTACTACTTTACAGTTAGACATATCGCTAACTGTACGGTGGTTGTTGTTTGCCCTGTCCACTATCATAATCTTGGTCTTGTCACGATTTATGGCAAGACCAAAATCCAAAGCGGTCGACTCTAGAAGCTCTAAAAAGTATTTAATATCTTCTTCAGTTGATGCCAGAAGAGTAGTATCATCGGTGTATCTTAGATTAGTGATCACCTGCCCCCCTATGGATATGCCTTTATCCCACTTCTCCAGAACAATCCGCATGATGTATTCTATATAGATGTTGATCAGTAACGGTGACAGTATGCATCCTTGTCTCACTCCTGCCTGCGTTCTTAGATTCGCAGAGTAGACTCCGTCCACTCTGACGTATGCCGTGCCACTCTCGTACAGCGATCGTGTAAGGTGCATCAGATGGTGCGGTACACCCATCGCCAAAAGGATCTCCCACAGCTTGCCCTAAATCACCGTATCGAAAGCTTTCGGGAAGTCTACAAAGCAAATATAAAGAGGTTTATTGAACTCTCTGGATTTCTCAATGATTTGTCTGAGAATAAGAATCTGTTCACGTGTTCCATGACCCTTGACAAATCCGGCTTGTTCAGATGCGATCTCCCGATTTAAAAACGCTGCAAGTCTGAGGATGCATAGTAGTATTTTGCTGGCATGCGATATGAGGGAAATAAGCCTGTAGTTACTGCATTTCCTGGTAGACCCTTTCTTGTGGAGTGGAATGAACAGGGATTTCACCAGTCGATAGGCCATTTACCACTCTCCCACACCTTGGAACAAATGGCATACAACATGTCGACACCCACATCGCCCATAGCTCTGATGACTTCTATAGGTATTTCATCCATACCTACATATTCATAATTCCGTGTTTTGAATTGTCGGGTTATGTATTTGATTTTCAGATGTAGATCTTTTGTTTCAAACTTTAGTAAATTTTGTTCTAGCTCCTCGCAGATATTTTGGAGGGCCTTGTTCCGATCTCTCCGACAAGCAGCCTGAATTTCGGCATTATAGGAATTGAGCACCTTAACATCGGTGCCCCCGGCTTTCAAGCTTCGACGTTCTTCAATCAGCTTCCATGTACTATCAGACAGCCAATGTTGTCGTTTTATTTTAGCTGGTTTGGGTTGGGACTTAGTGATTAAGTCCTTTATAAAGGGTTTTGTGGAGAACCACAGAGTATTAGAGTCGGCTTCTGTGTCCTTTATCCAATCCAAGTTCTCCTTTCGGATAGTTTCGGCGAAGGAGTTCTTGTCCGTGATTACCAGTCTCCTTGAGGTTCCTCTAGTGACAGTATTACGAAGTTTTATCTTCAGACTACATATAAGAAACTCGTGATCAGACATACAGTCAGCGCCAGGTAGTGTGTGCGCGTTTGATATTGAGCTTCTCCATCGAGTTCCTATCAATATGTAGTCAATTTGGTTCTTATTTTTACCGTCAGGAGTGGTCCAAGTGTAGAGTCTTCGTGGGTGATGTTTAAAGACTGTGTTCATGATAGATTATTATCAGCTGCGAACTGTATCAGACGCTCACCTCGTTCATTTCTTACACCTAGACCGTAGTGCCCCACTATATCCCGTAGACCTGTATCCATGCTGGTGTCTCCTACCTTCGCATTAAAGTCGCCAAGTATTATTACAAGCTCTTTTTTCGGTATCTGGGCAGTACATTCCTCAAGCAACTTGTAAAACTCCTCTACATCTTCGATATACGCTGTACTAGTTGGTGCATAAACTTGTATTATATTTAATTGGGTAGGCGATGCACTGAGTTTAATGGTTATCAATCTTTCGTTGATGGGGTTATAAGCCTTAACGGATTTGTTCCATGCTTTAGGGATGGCCACGGCCACTCCAGTAAAGCCATTTGTTTGGCTACCCGAGCAAAAGATTGTGTGATTGCCGGTGTCGAAGTGCCCGCTGTCTCTCTAGTGAGTTTCACTTATACCAGTAATAGTGGATTTACATGGATCGAGCTCTTGTTCTAGGATGTTAAGTTTCCCCTTTCGTAGAAGGCCTCGGACATTCCAAGTACCTACGCGGATTTTGTTGCGTAATTTACGTCTTCTTCTAGTAGCATCCATTCCACAGGATGACTGGTCGCCTGCACTCCTGTAGCCGGTAACCCATTTCACACCATTATTCCCGGAAAAATCGTGGCGCCGGTCGCTACTCGGATGCCAGGGTACACAGGAAGGAAAAAAAAAACTATAAGGCTGTTTAGTTACAAAACCATTGCCTGGCATTGACTATGATACTTTGCCTCAGAGGAAAGCTCTGAGTACTTTGCCTAAGTAAATAAAAAAAATTAAACACTGTCAATTTTTTTTTAATAATTATTTTATTGTACATAGTTTATTTATATTATATTAAGTTTCATCCTGACCATTAGGTATTATAACCTCGAAAATATGCTGACTCCAGTCATTATCGGTGTACGCCTGTAATTCATGTGTATACATTTTTTGGGTGTGAAGTGTTAATCGTCATTCCTGCCGAAGCCGTTTGCTGTTGGACTACGTTTATACAAATACCAATCTTGTGCCGTGCAGTGTATAAGCCATTAGCTTGCAGACCGACATCTGCAATGGTATATAGGTTCTGTAATGACTAAATTAAAAGTACGGCCCCTTAAGGCGACTCTCCCTTAACTAGAAGATATCGACCATAAAAGTGAATATGTGCCGCCTGATGGATCCAAAGATCACAAATTAATAGATGCAATTGTCTCAAGACTGATCCGTCCCTGGTGTACTTAATAATAGAAACATGTTGTAGATAAGTTAATGGTGGAATCCTTTGTGGGGCCTATGAGTGATATATTTAATTTGCTGCATCTATATCTGCTTCAATTCCTCAAAATATAGCAAAGATAATTATGGTCAGTGCGAGAATGTGTTATAGTCAGTATAAGTACGATTGGCAGCGAATAAAGAAACATTTAATATATCTGTTTGTAAACATTTCCTGACCTAGTCCTAAACTCTTTAACACCAGTGACGTTACTTGTATGTTGAGATAGGCACTGAAAATCTGCTGTAATCTGAAAATTACAAATTGTCATGTTATGTAAAATGTTTTGTTTTAAAAATGAAATTGGCTTAAGTGACACATATTGTTTTATTTCAAAACTTGTCATTATCCTTAGAATGTAAATGTTGCATTAATGTTTAGTTAGGTTAGGGTTACCTACTTGCAACACAAGCACATTATAATTCCTTTTTCACTACTAATACCGTAACTCATCTCACTGGCTTCTTTGCTCATAATCACTTGTTAGAATAACACGACCTTTAGAAATTTTTATTTGTGTACAACCCTCAAAATGATACTTCGGCTAACTTTTAAATATATAATTGTGCTTTATTACATTTGGCAAAGCCTCATTTACTAATTCTAAACACGTGAACAGATTATGAGCTATTTACTCCACATTGTTTATTAGGAATCCAATTACATTTACACAATTATAGTCATCTACAAGCTTGCCTGAGTTTAGTATCCTTTAATGTACAATATCAACAAGCTGTCCAAAATTTTGGTTCTAAATAGCAGCAAAAAAGATTCTTCTCATGGACGCTTGCAATGTCTAGATGTATTGACATATTCTAATAAAACATGACAAAATTCATCATGGTAACAACTCTTCTTCAGCTCTATGTCTACTACTTAGTCCACCTGAAATTAGGTTGAATTGAAAATTTACTGCCACCGCATACCATACTCATCCTACTGCTAGTATATGAGACTACAAGCCTACCTCCCTACAAGATAAGTGATTTCAATATACCTAACAGTCACATCTATCCACAACAGATTCATCCACAGAAATGTTAACACTGCATGATAGTATTTTCATTAGTACTGGCATATAGAATGAAAGACAATTTAGCTACACAAATTTTATTAAATAAATACAATTTGTAGACTGTAACATAATATACAGATAAATATTAATTAGCAGCAAATCCATCTTTCTGTTTCATTTTATGTGAAAAAATTTGAATCAAAATTTTTATATAAGATTCAGGCAGGTACATGCATTTAGTAAATACGGCTTTACATTCAGACACGCACATGTATTTAGTAAATTTACAATACGTGACTTGTCACATCTAAACTCCAGGTGAGTACACAGCTATCTCTAGCTGAGTTTGGCAAACACACAACCAAACATAGAGAGCAATATTTGAGCAGTTCTTTGAATGTTGTCTCTCGGTGATGATGCTCATGATAGCCTTTACAAGAAATGTTCATATTATACTAATATTTTACAATCTTTGTTTGTACTATATGTATAGCCCATACAGACTGAATTGGTCTAGAGCAACGGTTTACATTGCTAAGGTTTCTTGCACTTTCACTCATCAAATTTCCTAGGTGACCTATTTCCCTGCTGACTATGTGATTGAAATATTCTAGAAGTCTTTAGAAACATGTGTGAGTATAGCATTTTAAAACACAGTATTCTACACCAGCACCATATCTCAAACTCAGATCTGATCAGTAATTTCGCTCAATTAAGTTGTTATTTTTCTGCAACCGATAAGGATTAACATAAGCACATGTATAATTTTATAGCTAATAAACATATGTATGCATGAATATGTCTGTTTGTTTTGGTGTGGGTGATTTTAAGAAGAATATCTGACCCACATCTCCACCTCATATAAAACTGCAGCCAAATAACTACTCCCTACATGCTTCTTTTGATTGTGCGAGGGAGTTGCTGTGATAACATCAGAGGTGGCATTGTGCGAGTGATACTTAATGTATTGCAAGCATTCATAGCTTCTATTCAAGTTACGTTAACTATTTTCATTTCATCGGGTGGGCCCTATGCTTGTATGCTTCTGACATTGTATAAAAAAACAGTAGGTTTAGTAGCTAGCACATTTAGATCTTTATTGATGCAATTAGCAATGTTCACACAATGTTGGTTTGACACAGAATTAAGCACAAAACTTTCATTGTAAAATTATATCACAAATGTATTACTATTGTAATGGAACTCTAGAATTAATTTAGTTATTTCACTTTAAAAGAAATTTTAGGTTAGTTAATTTTTTTTTATACCACTAAGATGGCAATCAAGCATACGGCCCACCTGATGGTAACCAGTCACCGTAGCCTATGGACATTTGCAACACCAGGGGTGTCATTCATGCATTGCTGACCCTCTAAAAACCTCTTCACGCATTTCTTGAAGAATTCCATGCTGTAAAAACCTCGGCTGGGAGCTCATTCCACAGCTTGAGAGTTCTCGGAAGAAAACTTCTCTGGAACCGCATAGTACGCGACCATTGCGGTTCCAGTATATGAGGGTGAACTCCCCGCCGTCGGCGAGCGGTCGGTTATAAAAAGTAGCTGTCGGCATCATTTCGAACAATTCTTCAGAACACAACCCGTTGTACAATCGGTAGAACACACGAAGGGAAGCAAAATCTCTCCGTAAACTTAAACAACTTATCTTCAAATTTCTGTAGTTCTGAAATAAAAATATTAAAACTCTGCCGTCATGTTGTATTTCCATTAGAGGGTATATCCAAAATCTGTTTATTTATTTGACAACATTTTCTACGATAATATATATAAATAATTGCAGCAAGTTCTTCGACGTCCATCACGTGCAATATTTCTAGAAGTACTGACGATTGCGGTGGACCGCACTAGTACAGAGGCGATGCGGTTAGCCGGAATACGGCGTGCCGTGCCGACCGTATCATGGCCAGCCGCTAGTGCGTTTTAAGCCTAAGGGTTCAATACCGTGTGTAAGCTTACGATTGTCGACAATTCTCACAGCTCGTCTCTGAATCGAATCACATGGTAGAAGCTGGTATCCAGGTGCCCAAAAGTCTGACTTGAGACTTATATTATATATATTTACACTTATCTTAAAATTAAATCATTTCTTAGCCTTTACTAATATTATCAGTCACAAGTACAAAGCACACCTTATGTGAAGCATAGCATGGACAGTAGTACCTACTATGAATACACTAAGAGCATCTCACATGTGTTTCTTTTAACGTAACTTTACAGGAACCTTGTGATAACCATGTATATTTGCAGAATACATACCTCCAGAGTTTTAATTTAGCTATGGCCTTAATTGTAACAAGTTATACATTGGCCGAATCATCAAATATATGGGTGATACGGCAAACCAAATTTCCCTTTCATAAGAGATGAAAACATATCATTTGACCATCATTTGAAACTAGTATAGTAAATTTCATGTTGCTCAGGAAGTCACGTCATTTTTTTGCTATGTCGCTAACCAAAGTATGCATCCATATACTGTAGCACAAAGCTGTAAGTATATACCATGTTGCAAGCAGATGTTCTTTACGTACTTGATTTGATAACTAAACATCACATACATGAATACTTATTCGGAAAAGAAACGTTACGTTACTTTCCTGTCGCAGGGTATCGTATCATGTCCATCGCACAAATATCCCTATTACATTTTAATTTATTGTTTTGCCATTTCACTAGTTCTACACAGCACAGTTCCTAGTTATATTTTTATATCTATCACCAATGTCAATGAGCTCAAATGCAATTTAAATGAAAAATACAAAACTTAAATAAAAATTTTACTTTTTCTACCCAAGGGGAAAGGCAAAGGGATTTAGACAATACAGCTAAGACTTCAGTTCAGGATCATTCAGTTCGACCTTCAGCAACTGTTAGCAGAGTTGAAGCCAAATGACTTAGAAAGAGTACCCAATCCTGCAGTTTACATACCACAGACAAAGAGAATATTACAATTTTCTTTATAAACGACAACTAGCTTCATTACTGACCATCCACTTGCCTAAACATTCCCCGCAATCCCTCTAAACGAAGCACAAACAGAGCAAGTGAACCGACCAATAGGAGCTCAATTCCTCCAACCAATGAGAGATGGTTTCCTTTTATCTGGTCGTACAATACTGGCTGTACATTACACCCTGTACAAATAATGTACGGCCAGTATTGCACGGCCAGGAAAGCACGGCCAATAATGCACATCCCAATAATCCGTGTACATGAAGATGGTTTCAATTATTTGGCCGTGCATTACTGGCTGTACATTATTTGGTCGTACAATATCAGTACGGGCAGATATTGTACGGCCAGTATTGCACGGCCAATATTGCACACCCCAATAATTGGAAGCCAAAACCACGTATTATTGGCCGTGCATTCGTGGCTGTACATTATTTGGCTGTGCAATACTGGTCGTGCATTATCGAGACCCTTACCACACCACACCATGACACCAACTCATTTTTTTTTTTGGTTCTTTTTATCACCGAGGGGAAAGGCAAAGGGATCTAGCCCATACAGCCAAGTCATCAGTTTAGAACCATTTGAAAATCTTAATTCTATGTTCCAGCTTCAGGAACTGTGCTGAAAAAATACTTGGAAAGGGTACTTCGACCCAATCAACCCAGTTTAAATACCACCCGTAAAATGATAGAAATTTTCCAAGGTTTTCTTGATGAACTTTTTCACGTCTTCCAAAAAGTGCATAAACGTGTTATATTTGAGTTTTTTCATTATTGTGTAATTGCACTAGCACTTATGTTACAAAATACTATCGAAATTGTCACATAAAACTAATTTTACACTGAATTGTAAAAATTTCAAGTATAAGAACAATGTCACTCGTCAAAATCGCGGGAAGAAGTCTCGTTACCACCTCAGAGAAAGCAAAGATATTGGGAGAAAGTATATACTTTCTCTGAGGTTACCACTTGTTCTTCTTCTTAATTTAATCATTTGACGCTCGGTCCGCGCACGTGAACCACTTTTGTTATTATCAAGTATTTATATAGTTTGTTTATTATTTAAGTACATATAACCTAATTAAACTTGTGTAACGCTTATATTTACGATTACATATAACAAGTATATATATATATATATATATATATATACTTATATAATTATATTAATCGTTTATATGTGTAAGTACCGAACTTGTAAAGTTCTAGAGACGTCTAAGAGAGTGAAATTAATAGTGCATTCGTTTGCTAACCTCATTAACGTGAGCAGACCAAGATAAATTATAGTCCAGGCCCAAGTTTTTTTGATTTAGAAGTATATAAAAAATAAAAAATAATAAAATTGTTTATTTCAATAACATGGTACATCATATTTTAACAGATTCCGGAGTTACCATTTAAGTATAAAATACTTGTGAAGTATATGGTATATCAGTACCATCATATACAAGCTTTGGGAACAAACTAGGATTAGGCATTATCCTACTGCTACCGGTAACCATCGATTGTGATTTAGTGGGGTTTACAAAAGAGAGCCATCCGCTCTATTTATAACATGGGCGCCAGAGAATCTCTTAGAGAACTATTTAAAGACATAAATATCCTCATGGTTACCTCTCAGTATATTTATGAAAACATAATGTATGCTCGTAAAAATATAGAGTCATTTTCTAAATTTAGTGAAAATCTTAGAAGTAAGAATAGATTGCGTGTGCCTGTACATCGACTTGCTAAGACTGTGGGGACACATGTACTTCATAAGGTTGCGCGTCAGCGTTTTATATGTAAGAATTGAATGTGTGACGCGTGGTCGCCAGATACTGCGCACTGGTTGACTTAGGTAGTCGTACTAAGAAATTGCTAAATAAAATCAAATTTCATTTTTATAATTAATGTTTTATAATTGATGACCAGTGGCAGTACTCCCAGTAGTCAGGACCCTCACAACACACATGGATAGTTAGTTAATTAAATAGGTACTCAATCATTATATAGAATACGCACTAATTGCGATAGTATAAACTTTACCTATACAGATTGGGTATACCTATAATTGGTGACACCGACGTGATCACGGCCAGACCGACGTGATATATCTGTTATTCCCATGTGTCTATGCGTGAGAGTTCTTGGAAATCTACTGGTATAATATTAAGTTGTGCAGTGTTATATTAAGTGGTTAAAGACATTAAGTGAGTGTAGAACTGCGAACAATTTTAACTCATTTGTGTAAATAAGGACAAAGTTAGTGATAATATGTATCCAGTTACTCTGCCGGGATCCGTTCAGGACACGCAAGGATCCGTGCCGGTTTCGTCAAATGGACAAAAAGGTACATTTAATAATTCGAATATGGAGATTGCTGCTATTGCCCTACAAACGCGATTACCGGAGTTTTGGCCGGAAACGTTTATGGTTCGCACAGGTGGAGAGTGTCCTTCTGCCACAAAAACAAAGTGATGAAGCTAATTTTAATGTAGTCATAGCAAAATTAGGTCGTGATGCTTTGCAACAAGTAAGCGATATCTTACTGTCGCCGCCGGAAAAAATAAGTTCAAGGCCATTAAGGAGCGCTTGTTGCATGTATATGAAGAAAGTGCGGAACGGCAATTTCAGAAATTAGTAGGCGAAATGGAATTGGGAAGTCAAAAACCTTCTCATTTATTGCGGCGTATGCGGGAATTAGGCAGAAACGTGCAGATTTCGGACCAAACATTGCATAAATTGTGGATTACTCGTCTACCATCATTCGTTCGAGCTGTATTAACCGTGAGTCAAGACCAAAAGCTAGACAATTTGGCCAGGATAGCAGACAACATAATGGAAAATGATCGTAGTGCTGACGTAGCAAGGATTGATGACCCATCGTCGAGTAGCAGCCAGTTTCCGATGAGTGAAATTTTGTCGCAGATGCAGAAATTTAATTTAGAAGTTTCTTCATTACGGGAAGAAGTGAACAGTTATCGCCGATCATCAAATCGAGGACGAAAGAATTTTGGATATAGGTCAAGGTCAACGCCGAACGATCCAAATTGGTTATGCAGATGGCATTATCGGTTTAGGAATAGAGCGAGAAAATGTGAGCAGCCTTGTGCATGGAAACAACCATTAGAAAATAAGTCGGAAAACTAATGAAGGTGCAAACAGTGGCGGGCAATTTTGTACCTATTTCTAATCACCGCCTTTGTGTGTATGATAGGGAAAATCAGTTAAAGTTTTTAGTAGACACTGGTGCAAATATTTCTGTTATTCCAGCGAATAGTAAGCAAAAGAAGGAATAGTGTTTGGACTTTAAGTTATTTGCCGCCTATAATAGTGAAATTAAGACATATGGTATTAAGCATTTAACGATAAATTTAAATCTTAGACGTCCTTATCGTTGGACATTTGTAATTGCAGACGTTAATCAGACAATTTTAGGTGCTGATTTTTTAACTCATCATAATTTGGCAGTAGATTTAAGTGCAAAAAAATTAATTGATAAGGAGACCAAATTACTGACGTTCGGCAACATAATTAATTGTAGTACGCCATCCATTGGTACAGTTAATAGCGATCATCCATTTTTAGAATTGTTGAAGGATTTTCCGGAAATTACAAAGCCGATATCTTTTAATAATTTGGATAAAAAATGTGCTAATAATGATGTTTTACATTATATAGAGACAACAGGTAAACCAGTTCATGCCCGAGCGAGGCCTTTGCCGCCGGACAGGTATCACAAGGTGAAGGAAGAGTTTAGGTCTATGCAGGAATTGGGAATATGCAGACCATCGAAGAGTGAATGGTCGAGTCCACTACGCATAGTAGCGAAGAAGAATGGGGATATTCGTCCAGTGGGAGACTATAGGCGTCTTAATGTGATCACGAAGCCAGACCGTTACCCAGTGCCTCGTCTTCATGATTTCACCTACTATTACTATACTATTGTCAGGTAAGAAAATTTTCTCCAAAATTGACATAAATAAAGCGTATTTTTTTTATTAGTAGAAAAGACTGCAATCATTACGCCAATAAGTTTATTTGAGTTTTTGCGTTTGCCGTTTGGTTTACGTAATGGTAGCCAAACATTTCAGAGATTTATGTGTAATAATGTACTAAAAGGTCTAGATTTTTTATTTTCATTTATTGATGACGTCATAGTAGCCAGCGATACGAAGGAAGAACATGAGAATCATTTACGTCAATTATTTCAGCGTTTTACAGATTTTGGTATAACAATTAATTTGGCTAAATGTGAATTTGGCAAGCCAGTAATAGATTTTTTAGGTTATGAAGTTTCCACTGAGGGTATTAAGCCTCTAGAGCATAAGGTTAAGGCCATAATGGAATATCCTAAGCCGGAAACTGTTGAGCAATTAAGGCGATTTTTAGGAATGGTACACTTTTACAGAGCTAATATACCAAATGCCACACAGTATCAGTCGGTACTGAATGAATATTTAAAGAATTCTAAGAAAAAAGATAAAAGGAAAATAAATTGGGCGAATGAGTCAATTAAAGCCTTTGAACAATGTAAATTAAGCCTAAGAGATGATGTCATGCTATCTCATCCAGTATCGAATGTTCCTTTGTCATTTATGTCCGACGCATCGGATAAAATTGCAGGCGCGGTCTTACAACAATGGGTAGATGGCAAATGGTTACCATTAGGATACTTTTCTAAGAAATTTTCTAGAGCTCAACAAAAGTATTCTACGTATGATAGGGAACTCACTGCAATTTTTATGACTATAAAACATTTTAGGTATCAATTTGAAGGCAGGGAATTAGTGGTATTTACAGATCATAAACCATTAACTTTTACGTTTAACAAAATAGAATCTAGTTGCGAAACACCTAGGCGAACAAGGCAGTTACTATTCATCAGCGAATTCACGACGGATATTAGGTATATTCAAGGTAACAATATCAACATAGCGGATGCTTTATCGCGTGTTGAAACAATATACAGTCCAACATATATCGATTATGCTGAATTAGAATTAGCCCAGGAAGATGACTTAGAACTAACTGAGTTATTGAATGAAAAGAATGACAATATTTATTTAAAGAAAATTCTCATTCCTAATTGTGATAAATTAATTTATTGTGAGACTTCAACGGGCAACTGTAGGCCGTATTTGCCAAGTCATTTTAGAAGATTAGCTTTTAATACAGTTCATAGTATTAGTCATCCAGGTATTAGGTCGACTAAAAAATTAGTATCGCAGAGATATTTTTGGCGAGGTTTAAATAAAGACATAGCCAGTTGGGCCAAAACATGTATTGAGTGTCAAAAGTCGAAAATAAATAGACACACTAAGTCTGAGTTTCAGCAATTTCCTAGTGCTGAACGCCAGTCTCATGTGCATATTGATATTGTAGGAAGTTTAAGTCCCTGTGAACATGGCCATAGGTATGTCGTTACAATGATAGATCGTTTCACAAAATGGCCTGAAGCAGTACCAGTAAAAGAAATAATTGCGGAAATAGTTGCTTAAGTTTTTTATGAGACATGGATTTGTCTGTTTGGTACATTTTACCAGCTGACGACAGACCAAAGAAGGCAATTTGAAAGTAATTTATTTTGTGAATTATTAAAGTTAATGGGCATTAGAAAATCCCGTAGTAGTCCCTACCATCCTCAATGTAATGGGATGATAGAACGTTGGCATAGGAGTATGAAGCAATCGTTAATGGCACGACTTAATGAAAACAAGTCATGGTGTAGTGAGTTACCTACAGTACTTTTAGGGTTACGCTCAGTAAGTAGGAGCGATAATGGTGTGAGTCCCGCAGAGTATGTGTATGGTCAAGCTATTCAGCTCAGATAAGCGAGTGTGCGATGGTAATGGTTTTTTTGCAAAAATTACGGGAAAATATTAAGAATTTAAAACCAGTATCAAGACAGGTACGGAACTCACGCACATTGTTTGTTCATAGCGAATTAAATACTTGCGAATATGTTTTTATAAGAAATGACGCAGTACGGAAACCATTGGTACAACCGTATGATGGTCCATACCGTGCCATAAGTAGAAAAGGTAAAGTGTTTACAGTCCAGTTGCCAAATAGAACAGTTAATATATCAATTGACAGATTAAAGCCTGCATTTGTAGTAAATGATCAGTCAGAGGATATCTTTGGAAATTGTGATGCCAATGTCAGTAATAGGTTACCCAGTAATAGGTCAATCGGTAATAGGTCAGATAATAATGTTTTAGTGGAAAGTCAAAAGGACAATAATAACGATCTATTAAATCAAAAAGTTACAAGGAAAGGTCGTGTGATTAAATTGCCAGTAAGATTTAATTGTTAAATATGTAATTTTAGTGTACTTGTAAGCGGCGTCAATCGAGGGGAATGTTGCGCGGCTTAAAGGGCTGTTAATTTTTTTATAACAGAGCAGGAACCTCGATTACTACCCTGAGTTACGAGTTAGTTTTGTTTTTTTAGTAAAACATATCAAGTCGTCACCATTAAAAGTTGGTTGATACAAAATTGTAGAATTATAATTGTTGAAGTTAGTTTAAGAGAATTATGTGACTAACTGTACTTCGATTGTGTATTAAAGGTATGGTGCAACAATGTAATGAGCTATATAGAAAGGCTATTTTTAGACATAGGTGTATGAAAATAATATTGTAATAATAATATTGAGTACCTATTTAATTAACTAACTATCCATGTGCTAGTGTGAGGGTCCTGACTACTGGGAGTACTGCCACTGGTCGTCAATTATAAAACATTAATTATAAAAATGAAACTTGATTTTATTTAGCAATTTCTTAATACGACTACCTAAGTCAACCAGTGCGCAGTAACTGGCGACCACGCGTCACACATTCAATTCTTACATATAAAACGCTGACGCGCAACCTTATGAAGTACATGTGTCCCCACAAACTGATATAAAGAGGATGTAATCATATATTTATTCTTTACAGTCGCTTCCAGACACAATTAGTAGGAAACTAAGTTAACTTTCAGATGCCCATGTTCTAGATGGCACATTCTAATTGTACGGGCCCCTTCGATACGACCCGTACACGTTGAATGAATATAAAAATAATAATATGTGGTAGGTACTGGCGGGTTAGTTCTTCGCACCTCCGGTTGTAAGGCGTGGGTGTGGATTGTAGAGAATGAAACACGATGCTTGCTTCCAGAATGATGCCGAAGGTAATGCTTCAGAGGTGGCCACGTCTTGACTGGCTTCCGATGTAAGGCTGATGAGATGACTCTCGTATGACCGCAAACTGCAACTGTGCCGATCGCATCATCATCGCGGGTCATGTAAGAAATTACGTTACGAGTCTCGAGCTCTTCACTCGGGTAAGGCTCCGGGGGTGCAGCCACCCCCGCGTATTTAATTTATGCAAGTAGAATTTGCGTGATAGATGAACACTTACTGAGCCAGTCGAGAGCCGTGCAGTTTCGCAAAGGAAAAAGTGATTGTACTGAGTACAAAGGAAAACAAAACAAAAACAGTAAAGTTGTGAAGAGGTAACTTTGTAACATTTACAGGGAACGACGACGATGTACAAGGCTGATATATGGGCTACACCGCACGGGTCCTACGCCTCCGCTCCAGCGGCGCGCTCCCTCCCCCGAGGTCCAGACACTAGATTACCATAGCACGACTGGACCCCGTGAGAGGGGCACACCCGGGAGTGGCTGCGCGGTATTCCGCCGATGCACCCGACTGTACCAACCTGTGTGAGTACTACACCCGATGTCGAGCGGTCCCACCAGTAACAAGCGTCCACCCCGTGAGCCCACACACTATATTAACTCAGCCAGAGTGGGCCCACGGAGTGGGGCCTGCCCAGCCGGAGCGCCCGCCACCGAGCGCCGCACCCACACCATCGATTCGACGTATTTATGGACCGTGCGTGGGCGTGCGACAGCTCCCTTTTGGTTACTGCCGCCCCCGAAGTTTCTGTCACTGGAGCCAACTCGAGAAAGAGTGTGCATGTGTCACGCAGCCATAGGCTGTCTGACACATACCACCCGCCGAGCTTCAGTGACTAGAGTCGTGCTCGTGGTATTGGCGTATACATGTACATAGCATTGCTATGTACATGTATCTGCTCTGAGCTGTAAATAAATAAACGTAGACTGCATGTATGACAGCAAGTATTGTAGATGCCGTATTTAGTGCGCAGCGGTAGTCTGGATGACAAGACCGGCCGCAGAGCACCGCGGGCCATTTTGGCTTGCGTTGTGAGGTGGTTGACGTTTGCCACCATGCTCAGCGACCGGTCTATGTGCACTCCCAAGTATCGCACACTGCTCTCCCACGCAATAGGCTGTTGTCTAAGTTGCAGAGGAGGAGGGGCGCGCCTGCGGCCGACCTGTAGCGCTACAGTCTTATCCACATTGACTTTCAGCCGCCACAGGTCGAACCAGCGAGGAAGCACGTCCAGCACCCTCTGCAATCGCCTGACCGCGATCAGTGGCTTTTTAGAGGCTGTAAAATAGGCGCTGTCATCCGCGAACAGTGTAAGCATGACACCCCGCTCCCTCTCGCGCCTTTGCGCCTCGGGCAGTTGCGGGATGTCGTTGGTACGAGTATATACTGCATACAATAGGGGTGATAGACAACTACCCTGGGGTACTCCCGCAGTGATGGGTCGTGAGCTCGATTCCCTGCCCTCCACCGAAACCGTGAAGGATCGCCCGCTCAGAAACGATGCTACTAGGCGCACGAGCTGTGGTGGCGTGCTAGTTTGCTCTATGAGATTAAATAGTAACCCCTCGTGCCACACCCGGTCGAAGGCCTTCTCAATATCGAGAAAGACCCCCACCGAGGTGCGGCCGTGGTGTAAGTGGTCTGTTAGATAGTGTAGCACGCGCACCAGCTGCAGAGTCGTCGAGTGTTGGTCCCTAAAGCCATATTGTTCCTCCCTCAGCAATATGTGAGGGCGGAGACGGCGTAACACTAGACGCTCTAACAGCTTTGATCTGTGCGCCAGCAACGTGATGGGTCTGTAACTGGTTGGGAGTCTGCGGTCCTTACCCGGTTTCGGAAGGACAATGATGCGGCCCGGACACCAACACCGCGGAAAGTGTGCGGTCCGTAGCACTCCATTTGCTATACGAGCTAGGGCTACTACCCCCTTCCTGGGTAGTTGTTGCAGCATGAGGTTCGTGACTCCATCGGGCCCCGGCGCTTTGCGTCTATGAAGATGTTGTAGGAGCCGCCGAACCTCAGCTGGAGAGACAAATAAATCCCCTGCGAGCTGTGATGACGGTGCAGCCAAAAACTCGCTGACACGGTACACCACGTGCACGTGGTGGTCGCGGATATCAGCGCCCACTCCATGCAATGTTGGGTTGGGCCGAAAGGTACCGGTAAGGTGGTCGGCCAGTACTTCGGCCCTCTCCGTGGCTGTGTATTTTAATTGGCCTTCGGTATTATAAAGCGGACAAATTGGTGGCTTCTCTTTAGTTAGCTGTCGGTTGAGTCTGTACAGGCTGGCGCGGTCTTCGGCTACGGTGTCAATGAGTGCCTCCCAACTCGCACCACGCCATGCACTGACCCTATCCGACAGTTTTGTTGTTAGCTGGTTTAGTGCCGCCTTTAATCTTGGACATCTGGTTCGAGCCCATAGTCGCCGCAGAGCTCGCTTCTCTTTCAACATGTCTTTGATATCTCTCGGTAGGTCGTCGCGACGCCCCGAGTGTTGTGAACTGGTTTGGCAGCTGCTTCCTTAGCGGAATTCATCGCGTTGGTCAGATGAATAACAGCTGCCTCTACCTCGTCCGGTGTCGATAACGACCCATCGAGTGAAAAATTATTTAAAGCGTCTTTATATAGCTTCCAGTCGATACGAGTGCGCACCGGACGCTCTACCGTATACGGCGCACCCATATCGACTGTTGCTAGTATTGGAAAATGTTGAGTGTCGGCAGTGTATAAAACTTCTATCGACACAAAATGAGATACTGCTTTAACTATGGCTATGTCTAATACATCGGCATTATTCTAGGGTTTGTGGGCACGTGTGTCGGCGATGTAGGGCCCAACACTAAGTACCCACGGTCTTCCGCTATGTGCATCAGGGAGCGACCGGCAGGGTTCGTGACTCGTGACCCCACAGGGGACTTTTAGCGTTAAAGTCTCCTAGCGCGATGGTCGGTTCGTTCCCTGCAAAAAGTGTGCTAAAGTCGTCGCTATGTATAGTGGGTCCCGGCGGGCGGTAACACGCGGTTGGAGAGCGACTGAAAAGGTAGGCGGTCCAACTCCTCGTGTACACAGTCTCTACGTACAAGCGCCGCCGTGCCTCTGAAGGCACGGCCCTGCGGTGTTAACTGTTCTCTTCGGTACACGTGGTAGTTGGGGATGCGGAATCGCGTGCTAGGGTTGAGCTCGCCCAGTAATATGACATGTGGGTCATGTTCCTGGGCGAGCATTCTGAGCCCTGGAGCTATTAGTGATACCCCGCCGGGATTCCAGTACATTATACGTAGTTCTCTACCCATGACGGGATAGTAATTCCGTGAGAGCTCGGATGGCTGGGATTTGGATACCATTTCGCCTTGCCTCCCTTCTCAGGACTGGACACCGTTTCTTGTTCGCGGCGTGGTTCTTTCCACAGTTTGCACAAAGAAGTGTGGCTTTACAGTTGCCTGCCATATGTTCGCCAGCACATCGTAGACATTTCTGCGGGCGGTGGCAATTAGTTGAAGTGTGACCAAAGCCCTAGCACCTGTGGCATTGTGCAAGTCGCTTGGTCGCTTTCCAGGCCTCTATAGTTATGCCAGGCATGTATAACAGTTCGTTGACTGTGTACAGCCGGGAAAGTTCTGCCTCTGATAAGTGCTCCAGCTGTACGTGGTATAGACATTTCATCCCCCCCCCCCCCTGCTAGATGTAATGGGGCGGACGTGTCTGACAGCATAACCTAGCTGCTCGAAGTCAGCTTTGACATCGTCATCGCTAGTTCCCAACGGGAGACCTCGGACTGCCACCTTTGTAGGCAGTTCTTCCGCTGTCGAGTAACAATACCACGACAGCTGGGGCTCGGACTCTCCTAAGACGCGAAGGCCTGGATAATAATAATAATATTTTTTTATTTACTTTAAATAGGGTAATATACAATATCGGTGTTAGATTACATGATGGAGTAGCTTAAACCTATTTAGCCATTTTTAATAGCATGCAAATTTTTAGTTAAGGATATGTTTTGTTAGTCCTATTTTATAGTCGTCAAACTTATTATCAGGTAATTAACTATATTGGTTCCATGTAATATTTTAACTGCAATACACAAGAATTCGACAGGAAATACAAGCCATACATCGATTATAAGTATAATATATTTATAAATATAGTATCTATTCCTTATACTCTAAGAACTCTTTAACACTATAAAAATTATTTATTTGTAGGAAAACAAACAGCTTAAAGCCTACAGTTTTCACATACAGTCGCACTAACATCAAATAAGAAAAAAGAGAATTTGACAATATATCAGAACAATGTAAATTAAAATATACATAGATATATTAATCCATGCTGCATATTATTTATACTCTAAATTTACTAAGTGTATTGAGAAGAAAAGAAGTCGTCAGCGATGCAACGGTATAATTGTCGAGTAGTGGTGAAGAATATATCTAAATCAAACTTACTAGTGAGCTCTTTAAATTTAGTACAGGCGCGAACGAAAAATGAGTTCGAGCGGTAATTTGTGTCAGCTGCAGGAATAAACAAACAACTTGGATGCCTCCGAGACCTACTTGGGATTCATAATTTTACGTTATGAAGAAGGTCTGGTGCATCAATATCACTATTGGCTATTTTTAGCAAGAACGATAAGTCAGCGGCCGTCCTACGCACTTGGAGGGGAAGTAAATGATGCCGTCTACAGCGCGAAATGTAATGAGTGTCGCGTACGCCGGTTTTATACTGAATATGTTTAAGGAACCTCCGCTGTATGGATTCGATTCGTGCTATATATATATTATACAGAGGGTTCCACACCTGACTTGCATACTCAAGGGTGCTTCTTACATACGAACAATAAAGTACTTTTAAGGTTTTTATATTTGAGAAACGAGCACTAGATCTTATGATAAAACCGAGAGCTTTGGAAGCTTTACTTACAATGCATTCTATATGGCTGTCGAACAATAACTTAGAATCATGAATGTCACCAAGGTCTTTAATATGTTGTACTCTAGCTAAATTTTGGTGTTTTAAAGTATAAGTATTAATTATTGGGTAACGTTTTCGGGTGAAGGTAACAACTGCACACTTAGATACGTTGAGGTCAAGTTTATTTACAAAACAATATTGCTCTAAACGAGCCAAATCTTCCTGCAGCAAAAGGCAGTCATTATAATTGCTAATTTCTTTCAAAATTTTCATGTCGTCATTCATCAATATCGTTAATGAAAATGGTAAACAATAAAGGTGCGGTCAAAGAGCCTTGGGGGACTCCAGACGGGATACAGGTCCAGCTAGATTGGAAACCATTAATTGCAACTGCTTGAGTTCGGTTTTGCAGATAAGAGCTGAACCATCTATGCAGATTACCATAGACACCAGCCAGCCTCAACTTAGTCAGTAGAATTCCATGATGAATGCGGTCAAAACACTTACTGTAATCAGTAAATATTGCGTCGACTTGGCCTTCAGCGTCCATACCTGATGATATAATCTCGTTAGACAAGGTTAAATTAGTAACAGTTGAGCGTTTTCTAAGGAACCCATGTTGTTCATGCAGGAACGACTGGGAAAGGGTTGCATATAACTGCCTGTGCACTATTCTTTCTAGAAATTTAGCAAAAATGCATAATTTCGAGATAGGTCTATAATTTGAGACGTCATTCCTGTCCCCCTTTTTGAAAATAGGCGTTACAAGAGCAGACTTCCAAATATTTGGTACTAGACCTTCAGTAATTGACCGATTAAAAAGAATGCTTAATGGTTTTATAAGGCTGCGAGAGCAGTTGACAATAAAAATTGGCGGGATACCGTCGGGACCAGCGCCTTTATTTAGATCTAGTGACTCTAACAATTTGAGTAATTCATTTTCATTTATGACGATATCCGAAATATTGTTGTTTCCGGCATCGCGGGTCGAGGAGATATTGACATTGGAATTATCTGGAGGTAGATATGTTGATAGAAAATAGGTAGCAAACAAATTGCAGACTGATTCGCCAGTGTCTGCTGCAATATTATTATAATGCATGACCGACGGGAATGAGCTATTCACACCTTTGGTAGACTTTATGTATGCCCAGAATAACTTTGGATTTTTTTGTATATTATTTTCTGTTCTACTCAGATAGGCTACATAACATTCCCTTTCCATTACTTTAACCCTAGATCGCAATAATAAGTACGTTCTATAGTCCTCTAAATTCCCATATACTTTATGTTTTTCATAAAATTTCCGTTTTTCTTTAATTATTGTTATAAGAGGCTTAGTATACCAGGGAGGGTATTTATTTCTACCTGATATCGTTACAGATGGAATGTACTTTTCTCTTAATTCGTATAAGGTGTTGTAAAATAAATTAACGGCAGATTCCAGTGGGCAGTTTAGAAGGTGGTCTAACCATATGATATCATCGAGTCTATTACATATGGAATCATAATCGCCTTTTGCATATAGATATTTCCGTCTCTCATGTACTTGGAGCGGCGTGTAAGTAACAAACCGGATGTTTACAATCAAAGCCATGTGATGAACGTCCTCTGGGACTAAAGGATCATCACTATGCATTACTTCAATATCCTCTGTGGAAAAAACAAGATCCAATAACCTATCATTTATATTTGACACATGATTATATTGATTTAAACTACAT
The DNA here is from genome assembly GCA_947507595.1 of Pyralis farinalis. Classification (NCBI taxonomy): domain Eukaryota; kingdom Metazoa; phylum Arthropoda; class Insecta; order Lepidoptera; family Pyralidae; genus Pyralis; species Pyralis farinalis. The sequence goes on from OX382281.1 coordinate 271,277, forward strand.
TGGGTAATAATATTAAAGAAAAAATGTTGGTTCTCTCCTTCAATACTTGAAGTGGTTGGTATTTATTTATTTATTTATTTATTTATTAGTTACATCAACAAAGCGAACACTAACACTTACAATTAAAAATTATACATTTTTATAATAGATACATTATAAAGTGCCACCTCAATTATAGATGTAAACAACATGTCAGAAATGCACAGTAGAAATGAATAAAGTAACAATAACACAACATATGGTAGCTAAGATAAATATTGCAACTCTATGGGATATATATAGTTGATAAAATAGACATAAAATTAAATTACAATATTTGAAAAGAGAATGGAATTACATGATTGAATGTCAACTTGAGAATATTTTATTTACCTACGCATAAATTATAAGCTTAAGATTTCTTTTAAAACGACAAGTGCCGCGCGAGAAAACATCGATCTCACGTTGCTCCCTCGCAACCGCTCGCCGACCACTTCCACCTTAACATCATGAACAACATTGTCATTTTTAGACATTCTGTTTAGAGGGGAGTACTGGCCTAGGTTTGTTCTGGCACCATTTGTTATAAAGGGATTATACCTTTTACACTGTCTAGGCCGACTTCTCGGGACGCTTATGTTTAATTTTGATAAAAGATAAGGAGCATCAGACACACCATTCAACAATTTAAAAAGAAACAATTTAAAAAGTATTAAATAAGAAAGAGGATCCCGTGTCCACCGTATGCTACTTAGGTTAAAGTCACCCATAATTATATATTTGTCGGTTAGGTGTGCTAAAAAGATGTCGTTGAATTTATTAGAAAAGTTTAAAAGTTGCTGATTAAAAGAATATCCGATCTGTTGCGCGCACAAGTATAAAACACAGATATTAATCTTATACGAGTCACGCCGGTTTTTGCCTTTAACAGTGACTGTAACCCATAGGTCTCCCGCTGACGAGCGAAATTCGGCTCGGGAAAATAGTTTCTCTAAAAGCCATTTACGTAATGTTGCTTTGAATCTGTTGAGGGGGAGTTCCTTAATGTGCATTGGTATTTTATTAAAGATTGTTTTGCACATGTTGTAACAATTGTTCAAAAAACGCTGTGTCTTTGGAACAGAGCTTAATATAAGTTTGTTAGGGTTCCGCCTATTCCTCGTTGATATTTCCTTGGCTGTTACGAATAAATTAATGTTCTGTCTCACAAATTTACCTACCTCATATATATAAAGGCAAGGTAAAGGTAGAATGTTCAGTGAACGGAAATACGGTTGACACAGGGGCGTAGCTACCGCCGTATTTGCCGTATCAATTATACGGGGCCCCCGGGCCACGGGGGCCCTCAAAGTGTGTAAGGAAAAAGAATAAAAACTTTCTAATTTATTTTATTTTACAAATGACAAAATTCTATAAAGCAATTCCTTTTTTTCCCGCCTTAAGCGTGCGTTCAAAAGTTGGCAACACTACATCGTTATGGCGGGCTGCGGGACTTCCCCGTTTTACTTACTTCATCTTCAACTCAGCGGGGAATCCCCGGGAATCCTTCATCGATATCGCGATGTACGTGTACGTTGTTGTACTTTGCATTGGATGTTAAACCACGGAGTGCAGTGCACTGTTTATTTACGCGCTTTATATAAATGTGCATTACATTGTAATTCAGTACAAACAATATTGTTCTTCTGGTTTAGCAGTATTAGTAGCGATTTGTAAAAGAAATGAGTGAAAGGAAAAGAGATTATCCCAGCGGCGCTGAGAAAAGAAAAATTAAACAGAAAAGGGACGAGGTTATAAAAAAAGTGCCCAAAATTTCTTCATTTTTTCAGAGACAAGATACTGTGAGTGATTTAGATTGGAAAGGTAAGTACTACACTACTACCCAACCCATTTATTAGGGGCCCGTAGTGATAAACAAGGAAATCTTTTAATTTCGGTCTGTCCATCTGTCCGTCACAAAAAGTTATCTACCCCCTCGATTTTCACAATTATACTGTTTTTAGGGTTCCGTGCCTTGATTAAAAAAAACAAAATTCTAACTTATCTATAGGATCGATTTGTTTTGTTGTTTGTCTATCAGTCCGTATCGTATCGTTAATTGCGTGTTGAGAACTTCAGATGTGCAGACTCGCTTTCGGGTTCTCGTTTTGTATGGCCACTACACTACGCGCTGCGTTTAAATAGCACGCAGGTGTATAGTAATGCACGGACGGGCTGCAGGTGATTTTGTATCTACTAATAGGTACGAGCACAATCCGCGTAGAGTCTGTGTGCGTCTGAACTGAACACTCTCTAACTGTGACCCTTAGTAACGTTATTTATTTATATATAACTCTTTTTAGTTTAGTATCAAAGCATTCGTATTTATTTTTTAACAATTACTCGTTTATTTTTAGATTCTTCTGAAGCATGTTCTTCGTCACATATCCATCCGGAAATAGAAGAAAGCCAAGCACATACTTTATCGGATGTCCATCCAGAAATCGAGGAACCCCAAGTCAACGATTCTGATATATCTGCAGATAATGCAGATTGTAATATAATTTCATCAGATAGAGGAAATTTTGGTGACAATTTAACTGAATGCGAACGAAAAATAATTTTTAAATTGGGTCCATTTAAACCACAAGGACCATTTCCAAAAGTTTCAGAAAATAACCGACCTTTTTCGGCTTATTATTATTCATATTTAAATTCTGAAATTAAAAAAAAATATTCCATTAAAGAACTCATTGAATTATTGCTAGTAAAATTCAATAGTCTTGCATCCAGTTTTCTCGAGGTAATCACAGCATGCTTTTTATTCTTGACCCTTCCAGTTACAACCGCAACGGCAGAAAGAAGTTTTTCAAAATTAAAACTAATAAAAAATTACTTAAGAACTTCGATGGGACAAGAACGGCTGTCAGACATCTCACTATTGTCCATAGAGGCAGAAACTTTAGAAAAACTAAAATCATCATCAGCCATAAATGATTTAATAAATCAGTTTGCCGAAAAAAAGGCAAGGAGAGTGAATATTTAAAATTCGATTTTTATTTGTAAAATGGGTAAATTATGTGATAAATAAATATTTCTTCTCACAATATTTTTTTTCTTTTGTGAAAAATCTTTACCTCCATATAAGGGCCTCCAAAAAAATTTTTATACGGGGCCCCGACAAGGCACGCTACGCCACTGGGTTGACACGATACATCGGGTGCAATGTGGACAAGAGCTCGAATGCATCTTTTTTGGGTAATGAATAATTTATCTATATCCTTACCGTTTCCCCAGATGATTAAGCCGTATCTAAGCACTGATTCGACATACGCAAAATAAGCGGTGATTGCTGTACTTTGGTTAGCTACTCTAGTCAATCTGTACAAAGCAAATGAAAATCCATTTATTTTATTGTTCAATTTCTCAATATGATATTTCCAATTTAAATTAGGGTCTACAATTAATCCTAAAAATGTCGTATTTGTTGCACTACTAAGCGTTTGCCCAGAAAAGTATACGTCTACGGATTGGGTTTTAAAGTTATTGAAATTTATAAGTTTTGTTTTACTGATATTAAATTGAAGATTATTTTTATTAAGCCATTCTGTAATACATGTCAAAGTTTGGATAATGTCATTTTTGTGTTGTGTGTGTATTGTGACTATATTTGATTTTTTGTCAGATGTCACTATGACCGAGATATCATCGGCAAATAAAATTGTTTTATGATGTGTTATATCTGGTAAGTCATTTATATATAATAGAAACAGCAGTGGACCTAAAATGCTGCCCTGCGGAACTCCAAATTTATTATGTCTTAGTTCTGATCTAAACATTTGGATAGTGTCTTTACAGTTCAATTTAGTTATTTCTATAAATTGTAATCTGTATTCTAGGTAAGATTTCAACCACGTCAGTGCAGGTCCTCTTATTCCATTCCGTTCCAGTTTAATTAATAATTGGTTATGGGAAACAGTATCGAATGCTTTCGACATGTCGAGAAATAATACTGTTGTGTAATTCATTTTATTTACATTATGTAGTACTTCATTAATTAAGTCAAATGTTGCATGAGTTGTGGATATGCCGGTTTGCAATTCTTTTGGAACAGTCGGTACATTTTTTAAGTAATTTGTTGTATCTTATGTACTTTGAACGATTTGCATCTGTTTTATTAGAATAATATTTATAGCGTAGTTTTCTTTTTGTTATGCAACTTTTTATTAAACCCTTCGTGATCCATTTTATCTTGGGAGAAACACAACGTTTGATTCTGACAAGAGGGAAGCAGAGGTTGTATATAAGTATGAATAAAGCGTAGAATTCACCAAAAGCTGCATTTAAATCGTTATATTTATACACCTCAGAAAATGAAAGACTACTGAGATGTGTTTTAAATTTATCTATGTTTTCCCTCGAATAACATCTTTTGTATATAAAGACTGATCTATGGAGTTTATTTTTTAATCCTACTTTAAATTTTAAGACCTGCGCCGTATCGTGATCTGATAACCACAACGGTAGTACACAACCCATTGCATCGGAAATGTTACTTATTATTAAATCTAGGCATGTTTTCCCTCTAGTTGGTTTAGTTATATGTAAATGAAGATGATATTTCTTTATAATGTCCCATAATTTTTTTGAATTTTGATTTGATAGTTCTGAACTCTTCAGGGGTTCGTGGTAAAAATCTAACACCCTTCTTGAAAGGACGGGCGCTGGGGGCACAGCCAAGTTGCGCATGAAGTACTGCAAAGTGGTGTGTCCAGTTGGGCAATACCTCAGCAATAATGGGCGGGAAACCTTTCATAGTAACTGTTGCACCTTGCGCTGGGTTTGTGGTTGGTGGTGTAAATACCCTTATGGGTTGACTGGGTGCAGCTTGAGCCGCCATGTCAGCGTAGGAAGTAGATGGTTGCTGCATGCGTGATGTAGTGGAAAGTAGTCGGGTTGTAAGTTCCCTTCATTACTTACAATTCTCCTATAGGAGGTCTCTCTCCAGTGAAGCCTCACCCTGCGGATGGATAGCGGCAGATAAATATACATCGTCGAAGTTTGGGTCTGCTAGGTCTTCATTTGACTCAGCGTGTGAGGGATGTGCAGATTGTACTGCGTGTGGCGTGCTTTTCTTTTGTGGACTTAGTTGGGCGCTCTGGATGGTGGAGCTGCCTAGTGAGGGGTCAGAGTATGCTCTTGGTCGTGGTTTTTTAACCTCTTGTACCAGACTATCGTCCGGTGATGGCGTGGGTCTATTGCTGCGCTAAGGCATACGTTGGATTGCGTCGGATGAACCGGCATCTATGGCCTCGATTTTTTCGAGAACCGCAGCGATCAATTTCCGTCTCCCGAGGGTGACGAAGAAGAAGAGGATGTGGTAGTGATACCAAACTCGGCTGGTGACGCCAGACACGTCTGCCCGGTTTGTAAGTCGCGGGCAACGATTGTTCTTCCACCGAAAGTAGCGGCGAGTTTCCTCCCCTTGCGGGGGGGGGGGGGGGGGTAACAGCCCTTGAGTGGGTGTTTTCTCGGGTGGCGTTGGACTTTTAGGCGGTGTACGGCTCCTCTCTCGGTCGGCCATACTATTAGATGTTGGCGGGCCTGAGCCCGCTTACCTACGTCGTAGTATTTTGCCCGGTACTATCACGATAGTCGAGCAAAATGACGCGCAAGCGAACCCAATAAACAAGCGTACTTACTTCTTCCCGACGACGCGGTCAGAGGTTGCACAACTACCCGGCTCGGTCAGAACGACCCTGGAGACAATAAGGCGCCCGATATCCCGAAGGAGTCTCGGGCGCGGACGAAGACAACAATTACAACACGGGCGCGGTTTGCGAGACCAAGACAAGGACGGTAAAGACGAACAAGGACAACACTAAGTGGACTTAATTGCCGTTTTTCGCAAGAAAAACGACAATTAGCTCATATCTCGTGACTTTGTAAACGCCACAAAGACACGGACAACGAACACAACGACACGACAACGATACAAATATAAAAATAATCTACTGACTGTCCGTCCGAACGCCCAAGCACGGTGTGTGCAGGAAGCCGAAGTTTCCCGAGCGGCGCGCCCGAAGTCACCCGAGCGGACAATCAGCAGGAGCGGTACTGCGAAAGCAGCACTCGCTCAGAAGCGTGCGACACTCCGGCCTAGCAAGACACGTCGAATGCACCGCGCAGGAGGTACACTCTAGCACGGTACAATCGACGCGAACGGATAGGACGAGAGGATGTGTGAATGGGAATTGCAGCGGGAGTGGACAGCGGCGATTTCCTCAACCCCAGAGCGGGGCTCGATAGGGAAGAGTACCGGCGCTTCACTGCTATCCTTAAACGAGTAGCTGAGTGTGTTCGTCACTGACGCACATGTGCGTCGGATTCGAACAGTTCAGCTGGTTCGCCGTGGGAAGGGATGCCGATCGCTGCATCCCGGTCCATATTTATACCTACCGGTGTGCGAGCGACCAGCAATAGTGTGCGAGCGAGAGGGATATAGGATATATGGCCAGTCCTCGAAGCATTACCTTAATGCAATTGCTTTATTTATGATTAAAACCACTGTCAATTTGTTCTATTTTTATCACATTTGACCCTTTTTCATATAAAAGGATAAAACTATTCTAAAACTTACATACTAAAGGCCAATGATGAGACACATGAAAAAATGTTTATTTAGAACTTAACTATAAGGCTAGGTACTAAAACTACTAAATACTTATAAACTATAGCCGGTTACGGCCACTGATCAAATATATTACATTTATTGTATATTTTTGGCCGCAACCAGCTTGATTTACTTAGATATACCTATTAAAGTTGCTTATTCTATCTAATACATGAAAACTTATACTATACGCCTTATGCGCGACGGTTTCTATGCAAAACTCCTTAGCAAGCACATTCTTTTTATACTTTTTTACTTTTAAATATACGTCTTGTTTTTATATACATCACTATTAATAAAATATTGTAATGGACACATCGAATCGAACTACTTTTTCATTTCCCTTTTAGTTTGATCGCATTCATTATTGGTCCTTCTGTGATTTTTAAAACCGGAGACGTAAAATGGTAAAGACGAGGAATCAAGCTCTGGTTGAGGCCTCGGCGCCCTCGACTGAGGACGTGCCTCCCGTCACCAGTGCTCAAGATCAGCCCCTACGTAGTGATGCACCCTGGGTAACGCCGCCGACTAATGTAGTGGGCCCTGCGGCGTCGTGTCTTTCACTCGCGGCTAGCACTTCGTCTCGTTCCACCGTTAGAGCTCGAAAGTTAGCAATTGAAGCAGAACATGCACGTCGTCGCGCAGAACTGGAATGTGCACATGCTGAGGCACAGCATAAAATTTTGCTTGCACAACGTGAAGCTGCCAATGATGAGCTTAAAGCACAGCTCGCTGCTCTTGAGAGCGGCCAATCTAAAAAAAACAGTGATGTACATTCATGGGTCGAACAGTCACGTAACTAACGTAACTACCCGGCCAGTTACCAAACCTAGGCCACGATGAACTTCCTGTCACCGATCCTGTCCGTGAATCCTACGCGTTGGGTGCTCAAAATATACTATCCACGCGTCCACTCCTAGACCGCCAGCCTTCCATGCAGGCGCCTCCACGTACTTTCTCTGGTCAGCTCCTCGATCCTACTTACACGTCGGAGCGATTCCCTGCCAAGGGACAATATTTGCCACAAAGAGTCGAACCTCCACCTAGGTTTGATACGTATCAGGGCCAGTATTCAATAGTTCCTCTGCCTACTTTCGACGGTAAGTCCCACCTAGACTGGTTACACATATTTCGTGTTTTTACCGATACACAAGATTCATTTTCGCCTTTAACAAACTTAGCTCGGATTAATTGTGCTCTAAAAGGTGAGGCTTAGGAGGCAGTTACTGCGATTTTGATGAGTACTCGTGATCCTAATCTCGTTATGCGAGAATTAGAATTACGCTTTGGCAGGCCCGATCTAATAGTAACTCGCGAAGTCAACACTATGCGAGCTCTCCGAGTTAGCTCTAGCTAGCGAGCTCGCGAGTAGTCGCAGATGGAAAAGATTTGACCATTTTTACTTCTCGAGTAAATTTATTGTCGAAATTATTCGTTTATTCGTTCGAAATGTATTCGTTCAAAAAGAGTATTTGCATTCTCCAGATCTTTTTAATGCATTGTTGTATAAGTTATCGCCGTTCATCACAACTAGATGGCTAGACTATGCGTCGCAATTTGAACGCGGTAATATTTCCAGGTTAGAATTGTTAGCGGATATTCTATCTCGAGAGCTCGAGCTACGCACGAGGTTCGTTGGTATTAATGAATTTTCATATAATCGTGATAGAATTCACTCTGTTTCCGAACAAAATATTAAATCATCAAGCAAAACTAAAAAATCGATAATTTCGCTAATCTGTCTGTGTTGTGAAAAGTCTCACAACCTACTTCAATGTGACAAGTTTGTGTCAATGACTGTTGACCAGAGATGGCAGTTTATAAAAGAAGCAAAAATTTGCCACAAATGTCTCAAAAAAGGTGGTCATAGATACAGTTCCTGTAAAGCTCGTATGAGTAAATTGCTTTTAAGTCTGACAAACCTAAAATTGACACTGACAATAAACCTCAACATATAGACGAAGAAATAATAGCCCAGACAAGCACGTCATCTGCACCAATTTATACACGTCGTCCTTTACTTAAAGTTATAGGGGTCACTGTCTCAGGTCCCGCCGGGAGTTTGGATACATACGCTTTATTAGACGATGGTTCGACAGTAACGTTTATAGATGCGAAGGTGGCCTCGAAGATTGGTCTGAACGGCGTAGAAGGACGTGTCCAATTAGACTGCGTAGGTGGTCTGTCACGCAACACTGAAACGCGGTACGTAGATTTTAAAATAAAAGGTAGGCATTCTCCTACGACTTACACTATCCGTAACGCAAGGTCTATTAGTAGCCTAGGTATAGCCTCACCAAACCGTTCTACCTATGAAATGAAAATGCAAAACCGACTATTATATTAGGTTCAGATAATTGGCACTTACTATCTCAAAGTCTACTCGTAGAGGCACTAAATCTGAACCAGTAGCCATTAATACTAATTTGGACTGGGTTTTATTTGGATTGTAATAAATAGATTCAGGCGTTATTTTGCGAAAGTCAAATTTACATGCACTTTGATCTAACCTGCTTTGTGTGCTTCTGTCACCAATTAGTTCATGCGACCTAGAGCCGGCCGGCACCCACCCACTACTGTAGGTAAGTGCAACATGCCGACGCTGCCATGGCTGCTCCGGTAGGCTCTGCCTCGGCTGCTGCGGTCGTCCGCCATCTGGAACAGAATCCGCATGCCCCCACCACTACCGTTGCTGCCACGACGGGCCTGGTCGTCGCTGCGACACGTGTTTCGCCTCTCCACGAGGCATCATCAGGCGTTGTAGACGTTAATCGTAATCCAGATGCTTTTAGGAACAAGCTAAACTGCGTCTTCCATCGCTTCCATACGTCAGCCCGGCTAACAGAGCTGCCCTCCAGAGTTAGCTCGGACGGTAGACGCGCGTGCTCCATAAGTAATACGTAATATCCAATTTTCTACGTTTGAAAATGCAAAACACAAAATTTTCTGTATATTTGAATAAAACACCGCTGTCATCATGTAACGTATTTAAACATCCAAGTCTAGCGAACAACTGATTTATTAAGGAACACCGACATACATATTTATTAAACTACCTTCAACACCTCCTGCGAGAGATGTTCAAGCTGCACGTGATACACCCCGATGGCCCTACCCATTTTGGATATAATGGGCCGCACCAGCGGCAAAGGCCGCTTGCACGTCCTCTACTGGGGTGTCAAGAGATCATTCTCGTACTCCCACTAGCATACCAGGATAGCGAGGGTTCTGCTTCTCGTAAATTTCTTAGGTAGGCCTGTATAGCGCTGAAGTTAACTGCTTTCCCATATGGAAGCGCGTTGGGATATAGACTTGAAAATGACCAAAGTTGAAATTGACTGACAGTCATTTCCAGTCAAGTTGGTCAAAAACGGTCATTTCAGTCATTTTTACTTTGGAAATATTTTAATGTATTTATTTAGAAGTGATTTTTTCGTTTTATGTGATTGATAAAAGTCCACAACTTGTGAAATTGAAAAAACAAAGTAAATTTTGAGAATATTTATTTTAAAATTAAAAAGATATCATCTATCATCAGATATCTCTGGGACGTGGTCCGTGGTGTCCGTGAATTCAACGTTTTCATATTCTTCTTCAGAGTCTGAACTCGAATCATACATTGCAGTAGCACGTTTATTATTAGCAAAAAGATGAACATTTCACCTGATGAAAACCCTTTTTCTACCCTTTTGATTCTGCAAGCGGTTGCGGCGCAAAGAATGTATGATACTGAATAGACTCCAATTGCGCTCACTTGAAGTCGACGAAGATGGAACGCTTAAGATTCGTGTAGCGATCGGTTGAACAACTTGCATTGGAACAAATGTCTGCCACCAAAGTCTAGGCTCTATCAGTTTGACAGGAGTCCATATGGCTTCTGATTCTTCATAGTAACCAGTTTTTGTGAGAAAATGGGCCACATTTGCCATAACTTCATCTATTGGAAGGCTTAAGAAATGGCTGCCTGAGAAATGAAATTGATTGTCAAAGGAATATTACTGGGTTGTATATTTGTCCCTTATAACGCGGGTCCAAAGCGTTAAGCTCCCAAATGTATGTGCTTGACATCTGTAATGTCTCTTCTCTTTTCTATGGCTGAATTATGAATTCCTTTTCTGATTCACCTACTATCTAGTTCGATTCAACTCCTTGAGATAGTGTTTCAAATACTTCTTTAAATATGTGAGGAACATCAGATTGAAGATACTTATCTGATTCAGATAACGTGAGGTTTTGTCTAATGGGTTCCAGTATCATAAAAATGTCCTGTATTAAAATCCAATTAGTCTTATTCAATATTATGTCTTTCAAATCTCTTTCTACATTCAATTCGTGAGCAATGACCAAGAGCTCTAAGGCTTCCCTGTTTACCAGATTTTAGTAGTGCTTTCACTCGCCCTCTACAGTGGAGCTTCTGTGGATTCGTGCACGGCTACGGGTGCACGTATTCATAGAAGTTCGTATGTTCACGTCTGCACCCTTAAGGTGTAGGCAGAGATAAAGCAACTAATAAACGCTCTCTTTCAGTGAAAGGTCTATGAATGCATTCATAGACCAAACATCATCAACAACCACCAAACTAAGATTGGCCGTAATGAGCTGACATAATCTGTCTTGTGTCATACAACCCGAATGAGGGCTGTGTTGAATTGCAAGACGCACGATGCAATAGGCCATTGCCATTGTATTTTAATAAATAAAAAAGGGGTTGTATGACGTTTAATAGTGCTATCTCTCTCTCTCTCTCTGTGTTCCTCTGATCGCCATGTCATCGTACACTTGCTTCGTCCGTAAGATTTTACAAATCTCTTATTATGCGGATAATCCTCAACTGTATGTAATAATAACTAACGTGCTATAATCAAAAGGACTATTAAACTGACATTGAAGAATAGATATTTCTTTTATAGGCCGACCCGAGATTCCTAGACTCTGAACCATGAACCACCAAGAGGCTGCGCTAATCCCCGGATTCATCCGCCTCAATGCACCCCACCACGGACGTCACGTGGGGACGTAGGTGTTGTATGTATTTGGCGGTGCGTGTCCACGGACGTCCCATATGGCCGCAAGGCTCAGTCGGTAGGTAGGGTCGGTAGGGGGCTGCATTCAGACGTGAATCTACTCCCTCCCCTACCCCCGTACATGAGCGCGACCTGATTGCGCCTGCAAAGAGTTTTAAGTAATTATAGACGAGTTTGAATGTTGCTTTTGGTTGTGGCACGGAAAAAAATTACTAGTTTTGTGATGCTGTTGGGACGATACCCAGAGGGTTCCCGACAGCATTATTTTGGGGACAAAAATAAAATTGTGGAACGTACTTATAATTTTTTTGATATGCGATGCAATCTTTTTTGGTTTATTAAGTACCCTACTTTCTTCAGGCGCTGTGTACCTAGGAAGGATTTTTGGCTCCTGTGGGACGATTCCCGAGGGATCCCACAGGTGCGCTGTCTGTATCCGGGCTACCCACCTTGCCTATACAGCAATTTACTTGTCAGTCCGGACATACTATATTTAACAAGTGTTTATGTTATTTATTTATTTTTGGTATTGTTATTCTCCAGGCGCAGCAAAACCGCGCTAACTTTGGTGACCAAATCTCGCGTGGCGTCTCGACGCCGGACGTCTGGAGGATTCCCACTAGGTGGGGGTGGGACGAGTTGTCGGCGCGGTCGAACATTTTCCGCGCCGTTTGAACTATGAACTCGTGCACCGACTTCACTCCGGTATCCCGCGCTATGACTTCGTCGGTCACATAGCGGTCCGGCGTTCGCGCGCATTCTGAGTGATATATTTTGGAGTGGAGGAGAGTACCTGGAGTCTGTTTCTCTGCGTTGGAGTGCACAGTGCATACCACGCAGGGGCTGCATATGTGAGTTTTGAGCGAATGTAGGTTTTTCCGAGTTTTAACCGAGGTGTTTTTCTGTGAAAAAGGTGTGAAAACCAGTGCCGAGGTTTACCAAAATACTCATAACATACTACATACTCTTTTCACTTAACAATTAGTTGAAGTGGAATTGTATGACAGGCATACACATTGGCCACAGACAATAAACTCAACAATTTACACATTTAACTGTTTAATTGAATTAGTTCCTGAGCAACCGGGTTTCTAACCGGGGCTATAGTATAAATAGTATATTAAATAGTTAAGTAAGTACTCATTGTAAATAATTACTCACTACTGCATAAAATACATGGGTTTATATAGTTGCCATTAGTGAATTAGCAATAAAATATAGTATACAATAACTTAATCTGTATCATTCTAATTAGGTACACCTACCTTATTTATTTATTTATTTTTTAACTAAACGGTTTGAGGTGAAATGATGCTGACTAGAAAGGCAATGGCTGAGGCACGCTATGAAGAGTTAAATGACAGGTATTTAAATGCATTAAAAGATATTAAAAATTCAGAGCTACGATACAAAGAATTAAATAATATTTTTTTTATTAACTTTAAAAGATTTAAAGAAATATAAGGAATTGTCAGAAAAATTGCAAAATGAACGAGATGACAATGAGTTGGAAGCACTGTCAATTATTAAAAGTAATACTATACTTAAGGAAAAGATAGTGAAAATGTATTTAGAGTTAGATAATGCTTTGGAAGAAAATAATACATTGCAGTCTTTGGTACGTAGTTTTGATAAATGTGGAGTTGAGTTTGAGACCACTCTAGAACGCAATATTCAGCTAGAAACCAAATTGAAACAGGCACTAAGTACAATTGATCAGCTGGAATGTTCCCATCAGGAGTCAACAGTTGCTCATTCCCAGTCGTTATTCGATGAATTGCTAGATAGCGCTCCAAACTTAGTTACTGCTTCTGCAATCTCAAATACGAATGATCCACCGTCACTGACAATTGACTTAACCTGTGATGTGTCTGTAGTATCGAACACACAGGATAAACATGCTAGTGTATGTATAATATATATATATAAAAACATCATTCAAGACCTACAATCTGAGATCCAAACACTTAATAGTTCTTTAGATTTAATGACTAAAAAATATGAGGATGCTCAAAGAGATATTGAAGAATACAGTGTAGGCATGGATAGATTACTAGCTGACTTGAGAGAAAATGAACAAAAATTATCGTCTCTTAGTAACTTGTACAATAGGAATGAATTAACCCGAACTCCGATGAAATGTTCACAGGTAACTCGATCCTCGAAACTATCTCAGCCACAATGTGAATGAGGCCATTAATAGTAGTGCTTTTAAACAGATGTCATCATCATTAAATAATAATAGTGAAGATAATAACTCTAAAATAATAATGTATAGTGATGAAATAGGTAAAAATATGGGCCAATTATTATTACAAAAATCAGGAAAACTGGTTATCAATTATTGTTTGCCTGGAGCCAGTTTCACTCAAATAGTTGATAAAATAGTTAAGAGGGATTACCACCCCAACACAACTTTAATTGTTTTTATTGGGAGGAGAGGAAATTTAAACAAACATATAATGATTAAATATTTTAATATGTTACAGCAGTTAAATGTGGGAAAAGTGTTTTTATTTACTTTTCCATACAGTACTTTGTTGCCCGAGGCGGAAAATGCATCTAGGTATAGATTAAATGCATACATTGACATTATATGATGACAAATTTCATATACTTGACATAAATATATTTAATAATAAACATTATAATTGACAGAAGATAAATTTTATCTTAGCAATTTTTATAAAAGACAAATAGCAGATTCGCTATCATATTGTCTTAAGAAACCAGCCAAAAGTTTGGCTAACAACCCTGCTTCTTTTGAGCAGTTAGATAATTTGACATTATGTAATGGTACCTTGGAAGGTATTCCAAATTCTTTAAATTAGGTTACAAGACAATAGAGTTATACTCTGGCAATGTAAATAGTAATAATAACAATATTCAAAATGAAACTAAAAGTAATAATAATACAATATCCCCATCAATTGTAAATTGTCAAGAATATAGAAAGAATAATAATTGTATCAACCAAAACATTCAGGGGATGATAGGAAAGGAGTTAGAATTGGAGTTGTTTATGAATTGTAGCAATATTGATATTTTATGTCTAACTGAGCACTGGCTAAAACCCCATCAATTCATTTTCAGCTTCAATAACCACCAGGTTGCAAGATCATTCATCAGAGATAACTGTATACATGGTGGCTCCTTAATATTATTAAATAAGTTGCTTAAATTTAAAGAAAGGTGTGACATTGTGAGCCTCTCTGTTGAGCGAGATGTAGAGATTTCATGCATTGAATTGGAACGATTCATTGTTATGAACCTGTTTAAACCTCCTAGCACGCCCTTTGAAACATTTTCAAATATCATGGAGGATGCCTTAAATAAATTATCTAATAGCCATAAAACTGTTATAATTTGTGGAGACTTTAATATAAATATCTTGGAGAAAAATACTGTCACCTACAACTTTTTAAATTTATTTAAATCAAACAATTTGCATCATATTTTTACAGAGCCAACAAGAGTAACTGCTACATGTATTGATAATATATTTAGCAATGTAAAACCTTCATATCAATCTATAATTAATAAAGTTCAGTCAGACCATTCAGGTCAATTGGTTTCATTTCCAAATTCTTCAAAAAATACAAAGAAAGCAAATAAATTATATATCATTTAGTAAAAGCCGCTTAGAAAGATTTAAGTCTAATATAGCAGAAAAAATTGTATTGTTGCCCTGTCACGGTACTCCGGACCACTTGTACAGTTCATTATTTAGCTTAATTACTAGTGAATTTAATGCAATCTTTACTACAAAACAACTGTCTGTAAGTGACCGTATGACATTCAGTGATTGGGCAACTCCTGGTATTTACAAAAGTCGGAATAAATTGTATGAACGTTATGAAGAAAGGACCTGTAATCACAATCCGACTTTTCAAGAACTTGTAAAAAATTATGCTAAAATATTTAAACGAGCCTGTTCCAATGCTAAGTCTATATATTTAAGAAATAAAATTAATGGTTCAACAAATATTATTAAATCTGTTTGGAATATGATAAATAATGAGACGGGTAGAGCGAAAGTACGTAGTCGAGACTTTCAGTTAAAGATAAATGATATATATATATCAAAAATGATGTAGAAATTGCGACTGAGTTTGAAAAATATTTTTCTAACATTCCTCTTATTACTACGAGAAATCTTAGGTCTTCTTCTATAGCTGCTGAACTCGTTCTCAAACAGAGCGTGGTAGAATGCGACACAATATTTGAATTTTCAGCTGTAAGCCCAAAAGATGTTTTGAACGCTTTTAAATCAATAAATATGAAAAACACTAAAGATGTGTGGGGCCTATCTGTCAAAGTCATATCTTCTATTATTATTTCAATCGCTCCACATTTAGCTACAATTTTCAATTGTTGTGTGGCATCTGGTGTATTTCCTGACTTGATGAAACTTAGTAAAATCATTCCATTATTTAAATCTGGTGATAGTTCGGACCCTTCGAATTTTCGACCTGTTTCCATACTGCCCATTCTCAGTAAAATTTTTGAAAAACTAATGCTTAGCCAGTTGCTCAGACATTTCAATACACATAATTTGCTTCATAGGAGACAGTTCGGATTTACGAGAGGTTGTTCAACTATAGACGCAGGGATTCATATGCTTACAAGTATATTCGCGGCATGGGAGGGTTCGCAAGATGCCTTGGGAATTTTCTGTGATCTGTCTAAAGCGTTTGACTGCGTGCACCATGACACTCTTGTCAGAAAATTACACCACTACGGTATCAGGAACAAGGCTCTCGAACTTCTGTCTTCTTATCTGGGCAATAGGATACAGAAGGTCGATGTTAATGGTAAAAGATCTTCGGGGTCCCCTGTAGTCATGGGAATCCCACAGGGGTCAATTCTAGGTCCATTCTTATTTTTAGTATATGTAAATGACTTACCTTATTATGTAAAGGATAAACATGAGATTGTATTGTTTGCGGATGATACCTCTTTGACATTCAAAATTAATAGACAGTTAGGTAATTATGACGAAGTTAACGATGCTCTCTCTAAAGTTATGCATTGGTTTAATGTTAATAATCTGCTTTTAAATGATAAAAAGACTAAAGTAATTAAGTTCTCAACACCTAATGTTAGACAGGTGAATACCAATGTACATGTTAATGGAACTAATTTAGCCCCTGTGGAGACAACTGTGTTCATGGGTATAACAATTGACTCCAAACTACAATGGGGCCCACAAATTGAAAAATTATCAGGAAAACTAAGTTCTGCAGCCTATGCAGTGAAAACTATTAGACGGCTCACTGATGTTGATACGGCTAGAATAGTTTATTTCAGCTACTTTCATAGTATTATGTCATACGGAATTCTTCTTTGGGGTAACTCCGCGGACATTAACACCATCTTTTTATTGCAAAAGAGAGCCATAAGAGTTATCTACAAACTTGGTCCCCGGGAGAGCCTTAGAGAAAAATTCAAAGAAATATTCTAACAGTCGCATCGCAATATATCTATGAAAATCTTTTGTATGTCCATAAAAACATAGACTCATTTTGTAAAAAGAGTGATACTCATAGCATAAATACTAGATATAAGCATAATCTTGTGTTACATGCAAGCCGTCTCCACAAAATAAGTAATACTTTTATGGGGCAATGTATACGGATCTATAACAAACTTCCCAGCAATATAAGAGCCAATAAACAAATTTAAAATTACTAATACAGCCAAATTGTGTAGCAGGGCATATTATAAAGTATCTGACTATATTAATGATAAAAATGCCTGGGAGTGAGTCGATCCAATTATATGTAATTAATAAAATATGTAAATTTGTTTGGATACCAAAAGAGGGATGCCTGAGTTTTTTGGCAGTATTTTTATCAGTGCTCACCTAGTCATGAACTGCACGGTAGGGAAAAAAATTGTGACGATTCCAAACAAATGTAGCCATTTTTCGGAATAAAAAGATTTTGACTTTGACATAAATACTAGATATAAGCATAATCTTGTTACATGCAAGCCGTTTCCACAAAATAAGTAATTCTTTTATGGGGCAATGTATACGGGTCTATAACAAACTTCCCAGCAATATAAGAGAATTGTCAATAAACAAATTTAAAACTACTGTTAAAGCCAAATTGTGTAGCAGGGCATATTATAAAGTATCTGACTATATTAATGATAAAAATGCCTGGGAGTGAGTCGATCCAATTATATGTAATTAATAAAATATGTAAATTTGTTTGGATACCAAAAGAGGGATGCCTGAGATTTTTGGCAGTATTTTTATCAGTGCTCACCTAGTCATGAACTAGGGGAAAAATTGTGACGATTCCAAACAAATGTAGCCATTTTTACGGAATAAAAAGATTTTGACTTTGACAGATTTAAACCCACTGGACAACAAGATATGGCAACATTTGGAGGAGAAAGTGCGCTAAACCTCATCAGAATTTGGAGTCTCTGCGAGCATCTCTGGTTAATGCAGCGGCAGAAATAGATATAAAAGTGGTGCGTGCTGCGATCGATGACTGGCCGCGTCGGTTAAGGGCATGTATTCAAAATGGAGGAGGGCATTTCGAATAATGTAAATAAAATTTTATTGTACATTTAATTACCTTTCATTTCATATATAACTTTTACATAATTATTAAAAAGTTATAAATTATTAATTACATCAAAACTTATGACCTGACTAGGTACATTGTCGAAAAGCTTACGAATTTTCCTATCTAATGATACTATTTATTTACGTATAGGTTAATTCTATAAAAAGTTATTGAACAAAATGTTTCCGAAATTGCAGTTTCTCTCATACAATCAGCCAGTAATCCTAGTATATGTATTTATGCTGATTTTAAAGATAATTTTACATACTATTTCAATAAACTATGTACAAGTATAAAAACAACATAAATACACAAAAACTATAATTTTTATCACTATTGTCGCGAACAGCATTTGTTCGGGAACACCGCTGAAGGGTAGTTTATTGAACAATTTCACCGTGCGTGGTAGTGCGTGCGTGGTAAATGCCTCAAAAAGCGTACTGTAGTGAATTGCAAGGGGCAAGTGGTACGATAGTAGAACTGGTATTAAGTTGAACAGCTCCTCCGAACACTTCCTATGATACAATTTGTACAGTATACAAAGGGAAGTAACGTCTCTTCGTGTACAAAGCGAGTCCAGCCGAGCGGAGATCACTGGGTCGCCGACGATTCGAATTGTTCTACGTTGTATGCGATCAAATTGTGTAAGCAAATATTGTGGCACGCCGGCCCAAAGATGTGAACAGTATTCCAAGTGAGGCCGGACCTGGGCCTTATAAAGTTGAAGGCGATGTTGAGGTGTCAAGTATTGTTTAGCTCTATTAATCACACCATGTTCTTGGACGCTAACATAGCTTTGCTCTCGAGATGACCGCGAAACTGTACATCGCTCGATATGACGTCACCCAGAATACCGATGCTAGGCGTAACGCTGAGGAGTATACCTTCTAATCGGCGAGCTACGATAAATGGGGACATTTTCGCGGTAAATGCGCACACTGGTGTCTTTAGGGGATTCAGGTTAAACTAAATTCAATGTACCCCAATTGGAGACTTGTTCTAGTGATGTCTCAATTTCCGACACAAGTTGTGATCGGCACTCATTGACGCAATCCCGAGATATCGACATGCCCAGAGTATCTTGCGTACAATGAAGGTTACGCAAGTGCAACAAGTCATTGATACGCAGAAGGAACAGACTGGGAGACAACGCACAGCCTTGTGGGACGCCAGCATTCAGGGGCAATGGATCCGAGCAGGGGCAATGACCCGTCAACTACGACCTTATGCTCCGCCCAATGACAAAACTAGCAACCAATGCACAAAATTTTCGAGTAACCCAAAAGAAAGAAGCTTCGAGAGAAGTGATTTGTACCACACCCGATCGAAGTTCTTTGCTATGTCCAAACTAACAGCTAAAGCCTCGCCTTTCCGTTGCATTTGCATTGGCGATCACTTATCAGCCGGCGATCACTTAAAGTAGTCTTAAGAGTTGCTAGTTGACGATATTTTCCATGACTTTGGAAGATATGAGAATTATTGCTATAGGCCTATAGTTGGAGGGATCTCATCAAGGAGCGTTTTTGTGGATTGGGTGTAGTAAAGCCTCCTTCCACGAGCTGGGGACCAAGCCAACCGAGTAGGAGTACCGAAACAGGCGCGTTACAATCTGAGTATATCCGGAGCTCACATCTTCAACACAACGGATGGAATTCCATTCGCCCGCTCGACTTATGTCCAGGGAGATAAGGGCTCTACGAACAACTTTTTGCGAGAAATGAATTTCAGGCATAGAGCTCTCACACCGTGGGATGGTCGGTGGAGTGCCTCCCTGGTCATCAAGGGTGGAGTTGGATGCAAAAAAATAGCCCACGAAACGGACGGAGCCACGGACGAAAAAGCGACTGACAGACTTTACCTTCAACGCTTTAGCGAGAGACGGGTCTCTCGTACATTCTGCTAACAAATTCGACTTTGCCCTCGCGATGGAATCCCTCAAACCTGGAGGCAGCCTTGTACCTTTTTTTAAGTGAACGTATTTTAAATCACCAGCCGCCTGAGCATTGAACCAGGCTCGATACGAATCCTGTTTACGTCGAGAGGCATCCTTGCAAGATCGATCGAACCGTGGGCGGGATTTGCCACCTATGGGCACCGCAGAGCTAGGAGTAAAAAGTTCCATATACTGCAGAATCACATCGGCGACAGCGTCGGCACAGGCGCTGGGCTCGTCCAGCGAGAAGCAAAACCTGCCCCCAGGGGTAGGAGGAGAAAATGCGCAGCCCTTCCCAATCCGCCGACCTGAAGTGCCACACACAACGGCAGCCTGCTACTCGCGGTCGCGTTAGGAATGCAAGTGGCACCTCGCTACGTATCAGGCAGTGATCAGAGAACAAATCTTGAATTTTAACATAAAGCAGAAAAGGTCTCGCCTGGCAACAGAGTTAATTTGAAAGATTTTAAAATAAGAAGAGGCATGCTGCGTTGGTTCAAAAGAATGCAGGAAGAAATAATTACGAAACAGATATACAACGCGGGAGTAGAAGGATGTAGGAACCGCGGAAGGTCAAGACTTACCTGCCATGACCAAATTGATCGAGTTTCATCAGAAGGTGATGTTAGGAGCCTTCGAAACAGGCAAGAGTTTATAAGAAGAGTAAAGAATGTTAAAAAAGGGAGTGAGGTTTGTAAGGATCAAGTCATGTGGCGCTCGGTTCTCTCTGTCTACCCCGCAAGAGAATTGGTGTGAAGTGATAGATAGATAGACTCGCCTAATGAAGTCTACGCTCCGTCCATCTCGTGCCATGATCCAAAATCCAGAAAGCTTTCAACTCTAAACTTCGTAATCGCTGTTTAGTGCCTAGATGATTGCATTACACCAGACGATAACAGCAAGCTCGTGGAAGCTATCGACATATAGTGGGTGCTAAATTTCTACAGCCTCGCTCAGAGAGAATCCAAAAGGTCTCGACTCACACGCAGAATCTCGTGCAGGTCAGATGTGAACAAATACGAACTGAAATGATGATGATTATTATTTAATGACATAGAAAGCGGGCCTGCAATTAATAGGGATCGACGCAAACTTGGTTCAAGAATTTCCACAAAGAACAACAATGTTGCCATCCGTCGACCGACAATTCCTTACGCCGAAGTACTTCTTAGCCGCAACAAAACCACTGCTACACCTGTTTTAGAAGGATCAGAGCGATTTAGACTAAGATCACAACATGCTGTTGTCAAACGTGTGTGTTCAAATAGACTGACCCGCGTAACGACGTCATGGAGCTCCTAAAAATCAAATGATCCCCGGCTAAATCTTCATGGTGATATGTCACATTCATGTCTGTAATTTTTTATATGAATTAGAATGACTCTTCGTCTTGGATCTGCATTGACATATGTACTATTCAAAGGGAGACTGACTAATGTGTGTTATTAAATTAAAAGAGATCTTTCCAGATAAATCTAATTTCATTTAACTCATATTCAAAAGCTGTGTCTCGAGTTGAAAAACTTCTATCTAATTCTAACTTTACACAACTCTCATTCAAAAGCTCTCACCAGTGTGTCATTGAATGACTATTTAAATTACCCTTCTCAGTAAATCAAACTTTAAATATCTCACATTCATTGTTTCTGACCAGTGTGTGTCATCAAATGTCTCCTTAAATTACCCTTGCAACTAAATTTAACTTTACATATCTCACATTCAAAGGGTTTCTGACCAGTGTGTGTCATTAAGTGTGTCTTTAAATGATCCCTCCGAGTAAATCTAACATTACATATGTCACATTCAAAGGGTTTCTGACCAGTGTGTGTCATGAAATGTCTCGTTAAACTAACCTTCTCACTAAATCTAACTTTACATATCTCACATTCAAAGGGTTTCTGACCAGTGTGTGTCATGAAATGTCTCCTTAAACTAACCTTCTCACTAAATCTAACTTTACATATCTCACATTCAAAGCGTTTCTGACCAGTGTGTGTCATGAAATGTCTCCTTAAACTAACCTTCTCACTAAATCTAACTTTACATATCACATTCAAAGGGTTTCTGACCAGTGTGTGTCATTAAATGTCTCCTTAAACTAACCTTCTGACTAAATCTAACTTTACATATCTCACATTTATAGGGTTTCTGACCAGTGTGTGTCATTAAATGACACTTTAAACTACTTTTATGACAAAATCTAACTTTACATATCTCACATTCAAAGGGTTTCTGACCAGTGTGTGTCATTAGATGTATTTTTAAATGACCCTTCTGACTAAATCTAACTTTACATATCTCACATTCAAAGGGTTTCTGACCAGTGTGTGTCATTAGATGTATTTTTAAATGACCCTTCTGACTATATCTAACTTTACATATCTCACATTCAAAGGGTTTCTGACCAGTGTGTGTCATTAAATGTGTCTTGAAATAACACTTTTGACTAAATCTAACATTACATATCTCACATTCAAAGGGTTTCTGACCAGTGTGTGTAATGAAATGTCTCCTTAAACTACCCTTCCGACTAAATCTAACTTCGCATATCTCACATTCAAAGGGTTTCTGACCAGTGTGTGTCCTTAAATGTGTCTTTAAATAACGCTTCTGACTAAATCTAAGTTTACATATCTCACATTCAAAGGGTTTCTGACCAGTGTGTGTCATTAAATGTGCCTTTAAATTACCCTTATCTGTAAATCTAACTTTACATATCTCACATTCAAAGGGTTTCTGACCAGTGTGTGTCATTAAATGTTTCTTTAAATTACCCTTCCGAGTAATTCTAACTTTGCATATCTCACATTTAAAAGGTTTCTCACTAGTTCTCGTTGAATAAACCTCCTTAGTAAATATTGGTGAACTGACTTCGTCGTCTTTACAAACGACCATCTTCAGTTGTTTACTGTTGCTATTGGCGACATCTGTGTCAGTACTAGCGCACTCACCATCACTGTTCACACTCACATTAGTTTTCTTTATCACGGTATACATAGATGTGTTTTTTGAAACTTGTCTATTATTTGCAGGTTTTTTATCGCACCGTAATGTGTAAGAGCCAACGTTTCTGTTGGTTGTCTCTTCATGCGTAACTGCCCTACACATTCTTGGATTTTCTAGAACATTATCGTCGTCTGATGTCATTGTTCTTCCATCTTGAGTCTTGTCCGCGTGTGTTTCTTTGGCCTCTTCAGCCGCAGCAGCACCTGTACAGAATAACATCATTAATTTTATGTAAGTAATCTTTATTAAACATAAGAACACAGTATGACTATGACTCCACACTAGGCCCGGCCTGTATCGTGGGGCTTCAATACATGAGAATTACACGGAATTATTGACAGTATAACGGAAAACAGCAATTACAAGAGTTTACATTGTAATAAATACCCACATCCATCGCTACTTTATACTGCGGGTGCCCTTCTGCGAGTGTGGTATGCAACAAGCGACAGACGCTATCTACCAATACTATTCATTATCTGCTTACTTACTTCTATGTAAATATCTTTTTTTCCTTGTAAGGTGCTGCACGTGTATTTGTGTGTATGTATGAATGTGTGTGTGCTCGTGTATTTGTGTGTATGTATGAATGTGTGTGTCCTTGTGTGTTTTTGTGTGAGTGATGTGTGGATGTTTCGTTTATCGTCCGGGAGAGTGAGCGCGTCCAATCCATACTCAAATCGTAATTTGATCAGTTAACACATGATCTTCAGTAAATTCTCTGTCCCTTCATAGTCCATAGACATTAACAGATTATTTATGTGACTTTTGCGTCAAATGTTTTATAGCCCCTTAAATTGCATCTCCTCAACAATCTGTTATAAATCAAAGGAAAGGGAAATGTTTTGAAGTGCTGAGCAAAAGCCGATGTTTGGGGAACAGGTCGCTTAAATACTCTTTTCTGAATCATTGAGCTACGAGGGTCATTTGAAAAGTTCTTAGCCTAACATACTTAATGAAACCACACGATTTTGAGTTTATTTTTATATTACAACATACTCTCCTCCGAGCTCAAAACACTTTTTCCATCGACCCGGTAAGGCTTCGATACCCGTTTTAAGCGTCCACGGCGGCTATGACCTCTTCATTTGTAAAAAAATGTTTACCACCTAAAAAATTTTTAAGCTTTGGGAACAGATAAAAGTCGGACGGTGCTAAATCCGGTGAATATGGGGGATGAGGTAACAATTCGAAGCCACATTGATGGATTTCTGCCATGGATTGCACAGAGGAGTGAACGCGCGCATTGTCCTGATGAAACAAGACTTTTCTTCTCAATAAACCTGGACGTTTTTCTTTGATTTCTTCTCTCAAACGACGCAACAGGTTACAATAGTAATCGGAGTTTATTGTTCCTTTGCATCCCAAAAAACGGATGCCATGACTTTGCCCGCCGATAAAACCATCTTTGCCTTCTTTGGGGTGGGCGATCCTGCTCTTTTCCATTGTTTCGACTGTTCTTTTGTCTCGGGTGTATTGTGGTGAACCCAGGTTTCATCCGTGGTTATAAATCTTTCAACAAATTCTATTGGGTCAGCTTCATATAACTCTACACAGTCGCGAGAAGTTGTGAGTCGGTTGCGTTTTTGTTCCACTGAAAGCAGTCGCGGTACCCACCGCGCAGACACCTTAGAGAATCCAAGTTCAGTAGTAATCATATGATGTGTTCGCTCAGATGAGATGCCTACAGTCTTAGCTATCTCCTCGACAGTCAATCTTCGATCAGATAAAATTAAATCACAGATTTTTTCTTTGTTTTGATCAGTGAAAGCAGTCGAAGGCCGGCCACTACGGGGCTCATCTTGAATGGTCTCACGACCACGTTTAAACTCTGCCACCCAGTTTTTACCAGTCGCATACGAAGGAGCAGACATGTCTTCATGTATAGCTTTTAGAGTTAAACCTTTCAAATTCAGGTATTTTATCACTGCACGATGTTCAATTTTATCCATTTACAAAAATAGCTCTGACTTGACTTACGGTATCACGTGTAAACGAACAATGAGTTACTGTGAATAAACTAAACTGTGCATACTTGTTGCTAAATAATGTAACTACAAAATAAGGGTAGTTATAAAAAAAACCAATGACTTTAACCATGTTAGGCTAAGAACTTTTCAAATGACCCTCGTATTACGTAGAACAGCTTGAGATGCCTTTATGTACGTAGAGTGTGCTGCTGACCGCGTTCGTAATGATGACGTACGAAAGAGAGTTGGTTGGTTAAGATAAGAAAAGGCATGCTCCGTTGGTTCGGACATGTAGAAAGAATGCAGGATGAAAGAATGACGAAACCGATATACAATGCGAAAGTGGAAGGATGTAGGAGCCGAGAAAGACTAAGACTAACCTACCATGACCAAATTGGTCGTGTTTTATCAGAAGGAGATGTCAGGAGCCTTAGGAATCGGCGAGCTTGCATGAAAAGAGCTATGAATGGTAAAGAAGCGAGTGAAGTGTGGAAATTTCCCAAAAATCTTAAAAGCTCGGCTGGCACTGACTCCAAATATTACAACATATATGTATACTGTTGTCTAAATACATTGGTTTTATTCTAACTAGTCTAAAAATATATTTCTAATTTCTGTTTACGTACAAATAAACACTATAATGTTTGTTTATAGTCATTTCAAGAAATAAAACTATTAATTTTGTACCTTTTAGTGCATTTTTCATAGCAGATGTTTTTGGAGTCGGTATTTTTTTATACTACGGCGGGAGACATACAAGCATACGGCCCACCTGACGTAAAGCGGGTACCGTAGCCTATTAACGCTCGAGATATATTAAGTATCACTCGCGCGATGCGCCTCTGCTGCTTACACAGCAACTTCTTGGGAGATTGCTGGTGACCTCACTCACACGCAGGAACACAACAACTTTCCAGGGAGTTGTTATTTGGCTGCGATTTTCTGCGAGGTCGAGGTACTTCCCCAGACGGACTGCTTTGATGCACCCTACCTCTCTTTTCGTGTTTTTTTTTTATATTATCATAACATGTAATGGGTGTGTATAATATATACAGATATATATATAAGGTGTTTTTTTTATATATGCCCGAACTTCAATGGGAGAAAGAGTATCGTTTATTTGTTACGATAGACAAGAAACTTTGTGTCCCGGCATCGTTAAAAAAGTTTGAGAAATCAAATAAATAAAGTGCCTACTTGATTCATGGTGCATAATGATTGCCCCGATGATGATGATGAATCATCAGTTGTTAATAATTCAGTTTGACGGGGTCGATGCACGAGTCGCGGGTCTAATCGAATTCGCCATTTACGCAGCGACGACCACAGCCTGTGTCGAGTTGCCAGCCTGACAGTTGCCAGTCGTAAAGCTCAGTTAAGAGAGGTAGGACGCGTCAAAGCAGCCCGTCTGGAGAAGTACCTTCACCTCACAGAAAACTGCAGCCAAAGAACAACTATTTCTGCGAGTGAGTAAGGTTACGAGTGAGCTCCTGAAGAGTTTCTGTATCATTAGCGGGGGTGGCAACGCGCAAGCGATACTTCCTGTGTTGCAAGCGTTTATAGGCTACGGTAACCACTTTACATCAGGTCGACCGTACGCCTCCCAACGTTGTATACAAAAAAGAAATACCTATGACGGCTGTGACTATGCCAGCTGATACATCACCTAACAATGTTTTTTACATAGGTGGGTAGGGCGCATCAAAGCAGTCCGATAGGGGAAGTACCTCTATCTCATAGAAAACAGCAGCAAAATAACAACTTACTGGATGGAGGGTTGTTGATATGATGTGAGTGAGTGATGTTACCAGAAAGCAGTGAGAGGAGTTGTTGTGTGAGCAACGCGGGTGGCAACCCGCGTGCGATAAACTTAGTGCGAGCGTTCATAGGCTACGGTAACCACTTTACATCAAGTGGTCCGTATGTTTATTTGTCTCCCGACGTAGTAAAAAAAAAGATGCGCCTGATCCAAAGTATGAAACAGATGAAACAGCTGATTTGCTTCATACGAGGTAACAAACATTCATCACTAAGTCTGATTAGTTTACACTTAGATACATTTTCAACGAATTAGGTAGTTACTCGTATTTCACTTTGAGTGGTTTGTTTACTTAGAATATTATTCTAAGTTTGTTTATGGGAACGATAAAAAAAAATGATATTGTTGGTAATTGTGTACGAGGTTCGATATAGGAAAAGGTACACTTACACCACTAAGGTAGCAAACAAGCTTAGGTCCTTCCTGATTGTAAACAGTTATCGTAGCATTTGGACATTTTTAACACCAGGGGTCTCGCTTATGTGATATTCGGTGAGTACCTACTTAGTTAACGCCGGTACAGTAGCGCTGATAGCTACCTATCTAGATAAATAAAAATGGAAATTTAAAACACTTACGGGATTTAACAGCTGATCCACTTTTCTTAAAAAATAAAAAGCTATCGGATAACGTTTGTTACATTAACTAGCGTGTTTAAAAGGTCATCAGTTTATTTACTAGTTATTTACACATCACAATCACGACACTCACTCACACGACACGACACGACGTCTCTCTAAAAGAACTCCTAACACTGTCACCGAGTATACCTGCCCACACGTTCATGCTGAAATCTGCGTTGGAAATAATCGGGCCGCACTACCCGAGGATTATGAAGTGGTATGGATGTAGCCCTTCATCGCTGAGTAACTACTACACGTAACTATTGCTCACATTGAAAACGGCAGCTCCGTGGCCATATTCACGAAAACTGTATACTGCGCCGAGGATGGTGTGATGACTCGTATTCCGAATTTTTTGCAGTGATGTTATTGCACTCGCGATAACAAAGTACCATTTGGAGATACTCCTGATTAGAGTAACGACGTCCAGGCATGATTACGGTCACGCGTAGTAATGTAATGCGCGACACTTGTTAAAAGACTGCGGTGCTCTACCGCAATTAGCTTGAATGCGCTGCGTTGATGGCGCATGCGCGGCGCTGATGGCGACGACGGCGGCGTTTGGCGGCAGCGAACAAAGAGCCGCTAAATACACTAGTATCGTACCTATGGCATGCTTTGTAGTACTTTCCTAGCTGGTTGGTTTCATACAATATAAAGCTATTTAAAGAAATTGTAACACGTGGGGCATAAAATATATTTAAGCACACCATATATATATATATATGGTGTTCTTAAATAATATGCCCAAATTGAAATGGGAAATAGTATTATGTATGCTGATTATAATAATAAATATATTTTATGCCCCACGTGTTACAAATTGTTTCATATAAAAAAAAAACCGTCATAAAAAATAGCTTTATATTGTATGAAACCAACCAGCTAGGAAAATACTTACAAGCATGCCATGCGAATGCGATACGGTACGCAGGTACAATGCGCGCATGCGTCATCTACGCCACAAGGCGCACGCACGAGCCGCCATCATTGTGTTTCCCAGTGGCGCGCATTACACTAGTACGCGTGACGTTACTCTAATCAGGAGTATCTCCAAATGGTACTTTGTTATCGCGAGTCTAATAACATTACTGCACACGCGGTGAACTTGTACGAGCAAAGGTTCGGAATACGAGTGAGCCATCACACCATCCTCGACGGCGGAGCTGCCGTCTTCAATGTGAGCAACAGTTACGTGTGGCAGTTACTTAACGATGAAGGGCTACATCCATACCACTTCACTAGGGTACAAGAACTCATGCCACAAGATCATGCGCCTCGCGTTGACTTCTGTCGTTAGCTTCGTGCGGAGCGCCGCAACATTTTGTGGACAGAATGCGGATACCTATCTTCACCTACTGCAAACACAAGTAGACAGTATGCTGGAAAATGTTCCACTTGAACATCTA
The DNA here is from genome assembly GCA_947507595.1 of Pyralis farinalis. NCBI lineage: Eukaryota > Metazoa > Arthropoda > Insecta > Lepidoptera > Pyralidae > Pyralis > Pyralis farinalis. The sequence goes on from OX382281.1 coordinate 300,276, forward strand.
AGGGGTTTATACTTCCAGCACGATAGAGCACCAGCCCATTACGCCTTGCGTGTTCGCGAGTACCTGGACGTTACGTACGCCATGAGGTGGATAGGAACCTTTGTATAGAACGCCAGGGTGCGCTTGTGCAACAATTTTGTATTTAGTGTCGTGATTGTGATGTGTAAATAACTTGTAAATAAACTGATGAACTTTGAAATAAGCCAAGTAACAAACGTTATCCGATAGCTTTTTATTTTTCAATATCAAACCACGTCTATCTAGTCTTTAATGTTGTCGTAACAAACACTAAATACTCAAATTTACCGTTATTACATTAATTTGACAGTCCAAAGCCTGTGTGAAAGTGTGATGGAAAGTTTGTGACCTTTTTTAAGAAAATTAGATCAGCTGTTATATCCGGTAAGTGTTCTAAATTTCCATTTTTATTTAAATAGATAGGTAGCTATCAGCGTTACTCTACCGGCATAGTCATAGGTATTTCTTTTTTGTATACAACGTTGGGAGGCGTACGGTCGACCTGATGTAAAGTGGTTATCGTATAGCCTGTAAACGCTGTGGTCGTCGCTGCGTAAATTGCGTGATCGATTAGACCCGCGACCGTGCATGACCGACCCCGTCAACTTGAATTATTAACAACTGATGATGATGACGGGGCAATCATTATGCACCATGAACCAAGTAGGCACTTTATTTATTTGATTTCTCAAACTTTTTTAACGATACTGGGACACGAAGTTTCTTGTCTATCGTAACAAATAAACGATATTCCTTCTCCCATTAAAGTTCGGGCATATAAAAAAAAACACCTTATATATCTAGGATTTTTGTAAGGACTGATGAAAGGATCTCCTGACACACATGTACATGGGTTCGTCAAGGCGAACAGCCTGGGGAGTTACGTCCGCCTCGTATCAGACCACAATCAACTAACTATTCCCTGGAGCACATTTGTCTTATTGCAAGTGAGGTAACCAGTTTATTTCCAAAGCCCCTAACTATACACTGAGATCCGGTTACAAAAATGCTCCAGCCTATGATTTTCTCAGTTGAGTCATAACTCTAACCATTTAACTGCTGTCACACTCAAACTCAAGTGCTATGCTCCAGAGTTTTAAGTCTGAATGATATAGAGGCCTGAACCAAACCAGCCTGCCGGATGAATAGGTCAGCAAACTACAGTGTGAGAGACCTAAGCATCATGCCAGTGAAGTGGAGGTATGCTAGGCAGGACAAGAGTTATTTTAAATTAGGAAACATAATTCCTGTGCAACTGCCGTCGTGATTACGAGAAATATAATCATAGTGATGATAGTGGACAATATGAGTATATTTGATTATCAAAACCGACGATGATCACAGTTGGTGATGCTGTTAAGGAACAAATTTGTGTACACAATATTACAAATAACACTATGGTGTGTCTCGTGTACAGATAAAAAAAATGAAAGAAGACATATGAGAACCACAAACTAATAATTTGTGTATGTTTGTGATGAATCTCAATAACCTTCTATCATTACACTGTGCCAGACGTGGCTGTGTACACTTACATTGTCAAAACAAAGTCATTGAGATTCGAAAATGTTAGTTAAATGTGACAGATAAATGCAATAAGTTTTAAAAAGCAGTGTTCTTTACAAGGTGGTCATATAGTGACTGTTACCTTCTGCCTTCTTGTCCTCGTCGACTTGTGCTCCTTCTAACTCCTCCTGCGTTCTACTTTCTTCAGGTGTTACTACCACTGCAGTATAGATATCTTCCATTTCTTCTAATTCAGTCTTGATATTCTCTTCAGTTATCAATTCTTGTCTCTCAATATCAACGGCTCCATCTGAAGTCTCCTGTTTTACATTTCCTTCATTTATCAATACCCCACTCTCAGTGTCATACATATCCTCCAGTGCTGGTCTCTCAATAGTATCTTCATGTTCAGAGTCCTCAAACGTGAAACGTTCCACAAGTGGGAGTCTGTCAGAGTCCATTTCTCCTGTGCACTGCGATGACAGACGTTCCTCTTCGATTTCCTCCTTTATCAAGCTGTAATCAGTGCCTGTAATGCTGATGAGCTCAACGGGAGTCACACATAGACCATTCAGTTAATACTGTTTTACCGCAGCAACAAATTCTTGCTGTTCCTTAAAAATAATAAGTTCATGTATTAAACATTTATGTTTGCGTTGATAACAATACTGACTACTTTTTAGGGTTCCGTACCCAAAGGGTAAAACGGAACCCTATTACTGAGACTTCGCTGTCCGTCCGTCCGTCCGTCCGTCTGTCACCAGGCTGTATCTCACGAACCGTGATAGTTAGACAGTTGAAATTTTCACAGATGATGTATTTCTGTTGCCGCTATAACAACAAATACTAAAAATTAGAATAAAACAAATATTTAAGGGGGCTCCCATACAACAAACGTGATTTTTTTCCCTTTTTTATAGATAATGGTACGGAACCCTTCGTGCGCGAGTCCGACTCGCACTTGGCCGATTTTTTTTACCACTAAGGTGGCAGTCAAGCATACGGTAATGCCAAGCCTGATGGTAAACAGTCACCATAGCCTATGGACATTTGCAACACCAGGGGCGTCACTCTCGAGTTCCCAGACCCTGTAAAAAACTCTTCATTTCTTGAAGAATGCTATGCCGAAGTCTTTCTTCCACAAGAGAACGAGAGATGTTTGCACGGCCTGTATAGCAAGTGGCCCCGATGCTGTCGTCCGCATAAAAATGAATGCAATCAATGGACAACATATCATTGATATGCAGCAGAAACAGCGTCGGCTTTTATGCATCTGTTGAATAAAAAACCCCGGTGCCAGACCCAATCGCACGGCTTTGCCATATCTATCTCCTCGCTCTGACTGACTCTCTATCGCCGAAGCCCAGCGGTGTGTAACATACACTAGACTAGAAGATCACCAGTCGAGCGAATGTTACGGAAACCGTATTGACGGTCGCTGATTAAGTCGTGATCGTCTAGGTATACTAGGAATCGTGTGTTTATCACACGCTCCATCACCTTGGAGAGAAGGGAGGTTATAGCAATACGCCTGTATTCGATGGGTATGATTTGTCGCCCTTTTTGGGCACCGGGTGCACATTAGCGGTCTTCCAAGAAATCGGGACTTGTCCAGTGGAATAGGAAAGCACGTTAGTACAGAACACAACTTAGGAGCTTCAGCACTACTGCCGGTATACCATCTGGCCCACTCGATTTATGAATGTCGAAAGAGTAATGCCCGCCGGACATCTCGCTGGGTAATGGAGATCTCCGGCATTGAGCTACCGCACCACGGGATGGTAGGTGGTACAGCTCCCCTGTCATTCATATTCTAGTTAGACGCAAAGAGATTACCGAGTAAGTCTGCTTTCTCCTTGGCACTGTGGGCCAAACTGCCATCCGGTTTTTGCAGTGGTGGCATGGACGGATTACACAAATTTCCTTCAGCAGCTTTAGCGAGCCACCAGAAAGCACGGCTCTCTGAGGGAAAAGCTCGCAAGCCGCTCGCCAATTCTGACGACGAAATCGAATTTTGATCTAGCAACCACCCTTTTACTGGATCTTGAGGCAGCATTCAGTGTGCACTTCAAAACAGAGGCATTAGGATCCTCATTAGACCGCACCGTGGTTCAAGCATTTTAAGCAGCCTGTTTAACAAGATTGTCTTCCCTACAATGCCGATTAAACCACGGCCGCTTTCCTCCCTCCCGCAGTAGCTACCAGGCGATTGGGAATGTAGCATTCCATGCCATCCAACATCGCAGCAGCCACTGCGGTCGCGCAGGAATCAATGTCGTCTGATTCGAAGAACAGCTGCCTCCACGGGTACGATGCGTAGAATTTACGCAATCCATCCCAGTCTCCCGACGTGCCCGAATGCGACAATGGCGCCCAACGTGGGGCGTTCCGAAAATTACAAGGAGCCACCCTCACTGAACTCGAAAATGCTGGCACCAGAATTTTGTTATCAGTCACATAAACGAAAAGAACAATGTAAAAGCTTTCATGTCTATAATACTTATTCATCTCGGTTGAAGCCTTTCAGAAATGATGATAGTTATTCTAAGTCTAGGGAATTCCAAACTGCTGCAATTTCCTCGCCTTTTTGTTTAAGGTGTCGTGTTAACACACACTCCATGAAGGATTGTACGGCTGAGCGTACAATTTTTTGTTTTGGATGTGGTGAAAAGGGCGTTCGTAAACCAGACTGCCCAAATTGCAAAAAACCTGCAAGTATTAACTCCAAAACAAAAAACTGAAACCTGAAAATTGCAGAAAGTCATTAGCAAATAATTTCAATAACTCGGATTGGAATAATTGGCTTATGTTTGTCAAAAAATTTTTTACCCGTTCTAAGCCCATTTCTGCAATTTTCAACACTAAACCGAGAACTGATCCCCGTCCTTACGTCAAAGTGTCTATTAATAATGATAGTTTGTTAAATGTTTATGGTTTGCTAGATTCTGGTTCGTCTGTGACTATATTAGGCAACAATTCTCACAAGCGTTTACTCAAATTTGATTTGGAATTGTGTTTAAATGATAAGATTACTATCACCACCGCTGGTGGTCAGAAAATAACTTCTATTGGTTACATTCTGTTGCCTCTAATGTTCGAGGACAAATATTCAATAATCAAGGCACACGTTGTTCCGGAGATACAAACTACTTTAATTTTAGGTATCGACTTCTGGAACAGTTTCAGTATATGTCCAAAATATGTGACGGATTCTGACAATTTATTCGAAAATGATCCTGGGTTGTCTGAAATTTCTAATGGTTCTGCAACTCACTTGCTTGCATATGAAAACCTTGATGATTCGCAAAGGCTCATTGCCGATGATGTTATTCAACAATACCAGAACATATCATTTGCCGAAAAAGGGTTGGGTAGAACGCATTTAATCAAGCATCGAATTAATACCGGCGACGCTGAGCCAATACGTCAGCGTTATTACCGAATGTCGCCTGAGAAGCAGAAGATCATTGCTGAGCAGGTAGATGAAATGCTGAGATTAGACGTTATTATGCCTTGTGAAAGCCCATGGTCGTCTCCAGTTTTAGTGGTTGGTAAAAAGGACGGAAATCCTCGCTTCTGTCTAGACAGCAGAAAATTAAATTCTGTCACAAAAAAGGATGCTTATAGTTTACCATATGTCTCCGAGATTCTTGACAATTTAAGGGATGCTAGATTCCTGTCTAGCATTGACTTATCTAAGGCTTTCTGGCAGATACTAATTGATGAACCAGATCGAGAGAAGACTGCCTTCTACGTTCCTGGACGTGGAACTTTTATGTTTAAAACTACTGCTTTTGGATTGACTAATGCCCCGGCTACGCAGCAAAGATTGGTAGACCTTTTGTTTGGACCTGAATTTGAATACAAGGTATTCGCATACTTGGATGATATTATAGTCATTAGTCAGACTTTCGACGAGCATGTATCTCTCCTTCTGCGTGTACTTGAAAAACTACGAATGGCAAATCTCACAATTAATCTTGATAAAAGTAAGTTTTTCAGAACCAAACTTTGCTATTTAGGATATGTGGTAGACGAACAGGGACTGAGGACTGATCCTGAAAAAGTAAAAGCAATCCTTGATTATCCTATCCCATCTAATAGGAAGGAGGTTAAACGGTTCCTTGGTACCGCTTCTTGGTACAGACGCTTTATACCACAATTCAGTACAATCGCCGGTCCTTTGAACAAGCTGACATCAACTAGAAAGAAGTCTCCGCCATTTCAGTGGACTCCTGATGCTGAAAAGGCTTTCCTCGAGTTAAAGTCTCGCTTAATAAGAGCACCAGTATTAGCTTGTCCTAATTTCGAACATTCTTTTGAAGTACACACTGATGCTAGTAGTTTCGGGGTTGGAGCTATGCTGGCGCAATGTATTGATGGTGTAGAGCATCCTGTGGCATACATGAGCCGATCACTCACAAAACCAGAGCAGAATTACAGTACCACTGAACGCGAGGCTCTTGCCGTATTAGTTGCACTAGAGCATTGGCGCTGCTATTTAGAGAGTGGCAAAAGTTTTAAAGTTTTCACTGATCATTCTGCCCTTAAATGGTTTATGTCTCTTTCCAACCCCACTGGTAGGCTGGCTAGATGGGGTGTTCGTCTTTCTTCATTTAACTTTGAGATTGAGCACCGTCGTGGAAAAGAAAATATCATTCCTGATGCTCTTTCTAGGTGTGTTCCTGTAGAGACCCATCTTGGCAGTATTATTGATAACCCTACTCCTACTATTCATGATAGTTGGTACCTAAATATATTTAATGGCTGTCACAATTCACCAATCAGTTTTCCTAATTATAGAGTTGAAAATGGAGTATTGTATAGATATATGAAAAATAAAAATATTCTCACGTCAGAGTTTGATTGGAAGGAAGTCATTCCTGTGGAACAAAGAGAGCAAACACCGATTAATTGCCACTCAGACCCTACAGCTGGACATTTCGGCGTTTTTAAGACTTACAGACGCTTAACACTTCGTTTTTATTGGCCAGGTATGTACTCTGATGTAGTGGATTTTATATCTCGCTGTGACATTTGTCTTGCATATAAGTTACCCTCTCATGGCACTCTGGGAAAAATGGGTAGCCTAAAGATGTTTCCCGACCTTTTCAAGTACTTTCTATAGATCTTGTGGGTCCATTACCAAACACTCGAAGGCAGAACAACTACATATTTGTAATAACTTGTTGTTTCTCTAAATATTGCATACTTATTCCTCTTCGGAGAGCCACTGCTGATATTGTATCCAAACATATGGAAAACGATGTATTTCTAGTACATGGGGTGCCTCAAACCGTTATTTTAGACAATGGTTGCCAATTTATAAGTCATGAATTGGACAGACTTTTTAAAAAATATAAAGTACCAAAAATTCACTTCACGCCTAAATATACCCCACAAATCAACACTGTAGAAAGGTACAACAAAACTGTCGTTACGGCTATATCTGCTTACGTCCATGATGATCACAGATCATGGGACCTGAATTTACCCCAAATACAGTTTGCTATGAATAATTCTGTTAATGAGACCACTGGGTATACACCTGCATTTTTGGTGCATGGCAGAGAGTTAGTGACATGTGGTTCACACTATGTAGAAAATGATACATTTACAGAGTTTGTTTTTTTACCACGGGATGCTTATGCTGAGAATCTGGGCTATTTGTCTAAAATTTTTGATAGTGTTCAAGCGGCATTGTGGCGTGCTCACGAGAAAAACACACAACGATATAATTTACGTCGCAAATCATATGAGTTTAATGTGGGAGACATCGTATGGAAACGCTGTTATTTCCAAAGTGACAAAGATGCCCATTTTAGTAAAAAGTTAGCTCCGAAATATCAGAAATGCCGCATCAAGGCAAAGCGTTCGCCATTAGTGTATGTTATGGAGGACATGAATGGACGAGATTTAGGTGTTTGGCACATTAAAGACTTAAAAATTGCAAGTAATACGAATAGTTAGGTTAAAGACAACAATTAAAGAAAAATTGTTTAAGTTATCTTACATCTTTCAAGCGTGAGACGGATGTCTTTTGTGTGACGGATTTTATCCTAGGAAAAATCCTTTTTAAGGGAGGGGGTACTGTAACGTTCGGGAATCATCGGCAGTCTCCGGCCACCGTGTGGCACTCTCAGGCATTTTATTATAATAGCAACGGCCGAATCAGCCCCCCTCATACCCGATATTACTTTGGAAGCCGGTGCACGTCGCTCGTTGCACTGTCGCGCCTATATAACCGTACGCGTCTATAGTGCGTACATACATATGTTATAAATAAGTCGTTATTTCTGTGTTCTGTGTTCCCATTCTGGGTAAGTTGTGCAAATCCTTTTTTATTGTATAACTTTAATTGCTATTATGTGCATTAAGTGCTAGATTTTGTGAGTGGCTAGGTAGTTCAGTAAATTGATTTTCTGTTTAGTAATAAGTATTTAAAAATTTATTAACAGCCTTATTATTCTATCTAGGCATCATATGCTAAGTGTGAGGTTGTAAATTAGTATAGCTAGTTTTTTGTAATAGTAGGTATTATTAGTAGGAATTTGGAACTGCCTACCCGTCCGTTTCTGATTTAAAAAAAAAAGAAAATCGCCTATCGTAGCTTTCACCCTTGTGCTGGCTAATTTAGTAGTTCTGGAATGCTTCACAATCCATAACAGGCTGAACAAATGCTTCTGCTTCATAATAAGGTCACCGCCCTCGCAATCTCAAACCGAATTTCGTGGTTTATCTGATTGCTGATTGATGCAATTACAGGAACTCCCCTGGGATCTTCAAGTGCTATCTAATACTTGTGGCTTAAGACTCCGAACTACACCCTTCATCACCTTCATCTTTCTTCATCACGGAATTCGGAGGAACTTACAACATTATAAGCGGACGCCTACCTCTCCCTGGATTGAACGAGGGAAGATAAGGGACCAACAGCATATTAAGGATCGAGGAGAGTGCGGTATTCTAGACCGGGACAAATGAACACGTATTGATATTACGACCTAGGCTTCACCTACGACTCTGTTTGCTCTGCGTAACGCTCAATTCTTTTAATGTTTTTTTTTTGTGTATTAGTTTTAATAAATTTATTTTTTTACTTTTATTTGGTGCATTTATTTACATTATTGCTTCGTTAATCGAAATAAATGCGACAACGTATAGTGCCACACGCGACGACATCCGGCGGGCCGAGGTGGGTCGCGTCCGATGCAGGACACTTGGGTCGGGATGAGACAGTGATCCGACGAGCCAAGCCGTACGTCCACTGAGATGTTTTGTTTTTTTTTATACTACGTCGGGAGGCATGCAAGCATACGGCCCACCAGATGTAAAGTGGGTACCGTAGTCTATTAACGCTTGCGATATATTAAGTATCACTCGCGCGATGCCTCCTCTGCTGCTTACACAGCAACTCCTTGGGAGCTTGAGAGATATTATACTCATCCGGACGTGTGGTCAGCAGAAGATCCAGTACAGAGCTTGCATGGTCCTCGACATCTGGTATTCCGGTGGGAGAATGAGCCAGTTGCGAGAAACCATAGGCTAGAGCAAATTCATGAGCAGATCTCCCCGCGTAGCCAGTGCACCGAGAGCCAAGCCACTCGGCGTGGTGGGCATTGAAGTCTCCCAAAATCACTAACGCGGCGGGATACTGTGCGATGACTCTGTCAGTGGCTCTTTGCAGGCGCTCGAACAACCGAGCTGTGCCTGTATCGCCGCTATGGGACCCGTAAAGACACGCGTAGATCCGGGTATGGCCGCCATGATCCACGCGTACCCATAATATTAACAGATCCCTGTCTTCAAGATGATGCAATCGGCGACAACAAATATGCTCCCAAACGAACAAGCATACCCCGGCACGACGCACAAATAGGTGCTCTAGTTTGTACCCAGGGTTATTGCACCTAAGAAGTGTCGGCCGGTGAGGATATTTGTGTTTCCGTGAGGAAAAGAATGGTCGGCCGCGTTGTTTCCAGGTGATGATGGACCGCGTTGACGTTCAAGTACAAACCTTTGATACTGCAAAAGTCCACATACGTTGTGGAAGGGGTGGCCGCTATGGAACCATTTTTTCGTTTTTGTTTTGCCATAATCCGTGATGAGGTAAAAAATGAAAAGTCGATGAAGGAAAGAGTGAAGGACAAAAGCGCGGGGTCTTTCACCACAGTACAGTGCGGGTTATGCGGTTTGTTGGCGCGGCGGAAGGGCCCCCCGTCCCGCCTGCTGCAGCAACCGGGTCCACCCCGCACGTTCGAACGAAAAAGCGCTGGACATAGAGACCACTGAAAACCAACTTCGAATATACAAATAAAATATGATGGATTTCGATTCTACTACCAAATACAAGACATTAATTACTGGTTCGCTGCGCTTTTGCGACAATTAAGTTGGAATTAATTGTCGCAAAGGTGGAATTGAGAATAAAAAAATATCGTAAAAATAGTCAAATAACGTAGCCTATGTGTTAATCCAGATCATAATCTATCTACGTGCCAAATTTCATTCAAATCCGTTCAGCCATTTAAGCGTGAAAGAGCAACAAACATCCATACATACAAACTTTCACATTTATAATATTATATAAGTAGGATTTGTCACCAAATCTTGAAACATTTTGACGAAATTAAATATTTTCTAAAAAAAAAAATATTGCTAGGTAGTCCGTATGTTATGTTATGTAACAACGTACTGCACGTTATTTTTAATTTTCTTATTTTTTATAACATTGTTATTTCAAACGCAACCGAACCTTTTTCTAATTGGTTTGGATCAACCTATGACAATAAGACACGTCATGGCTATCTGCGCTCTGATTGGCCGACATAGAAAAACAAACAATGTCATTAGCTAATGACATCCTTTGTTTTTATCAGACAAATGACGATGGTTATCTGATGTTGTAAAACAAGGGCATGGTACCACCAATGACGACAGTGCCTCTAGAAGATTCTTTGCAAATACAAATTAAATTGTTAAAACGGTTTTCAGTAATCTTAGAAGTAATTTCTTCAGGCCTTTTTATTGATATTTTAAAATATTAGATTACTGAAAACTGAAACTGGAAACCGTTTTAACAATTTAATTTGTATTGCGTTACGTAATAATTGAACGCTGCCTAACTGCAATTGTTTCGAGATTCGTTTGTGTAAAACATTTTTAAAATTTTTAGACTAATAGAAAATTTTAACCTACATTAAGATTATTCATATAATAAATCCAACTTACTATTTCACCGCCCTGCAGTATCTCTGTGAGCACTTTGTTGGCCCTCACAGACCTCATCATCAAGTCCTGGCACTTGTTCAGTTGGAAGTAGCACAGGTAACACACGGCCACCGGCTGACACAGTGTGTTAATCTGAAAAAGAAATGGATAAATTCAAAACATTAAGACAATGAGCTTTTATTATTGTTCAACACTCACATAGCAAACAAGTAGCCTGCTGGATGGCAGCCACTGTCACTCAGACACTTCAAACAAGTAGCCTGCTGGATGGCAGCCACTGTCACTCAGACACTTCAAACAAGTAGCCTGCTGGATGGCAGCCACTGTCACTCAGACACTTCAAACAAGTAGCCTGCTGGATGGCAGCCACTGTCACTCAGACACTTCAAACAAGTAGCCTGCTGGATGGCAGCCACTGTCACTCAGACACTTCAAACAAGTAGCCTGCTGGATGGCAGCCACTGTCACTCAGACACTTCAAACAAGTAGCCTGCTGGATGGCAGCCACTGTCACTCAGACACTTCAAACAAGTAGCCTGCTGGATGGCAGCCACTGTCACTCAGACACTTCAAACAAGTAGCCTGCTGGATGGCAGCCACTGTCACTCAGACACTTCAAACAAGTAGCCTGCTGGATGGCAGCCACTGTCACTCAGACACTTCAAACAAGTAGCCTGCTGGATGGCAGCCACTGTCACTCAGACACTTCAAACAAGTAGCCTGCTGGATGGCAGCCACTGTCACTCAGACACTTCAAACAAGTAGCCTGCTGGATGGCAGCCACTGTCACTCAGACACTTCAAACAAATAGCCTGCTGGATGGCAGCCACTGTGACTCAGACACTTCAAACAAGTAGCCTGCTGGATGGCAGCCACTGTCACTCAGACACTTCAAACAAGTAGCCTGCTGGATGACAGCCACTGTCACTCAGACACTTCAAACAAGTAGCCTGCTGGATGGCAGCCACTGTCACTCAGACACTTCAAACAAGTAGCCTGCTGGATGGCAGCCACTGTCACTCAGACACTTCAAACAAGTAGCCTGCTGGATGGCAGCCACTGTCACTCAGACACTTCAAACAAGTAGCCTGCTGGATGGCAGCCACTGTCACTCAGACACTTCAAACAAGTAGCCTGCTGGATGGCAGCCACTGTCACTCAGACACTTCAAACAAGTAGCCTGCTGGATGGCAGCCACTGTCACTCAGACACTTCAAACAAGTAGCCTGCTGGATGGCAGCCACTGTCACTCAGACACTTCAAACAAGTAGCCTGCTGGATGGCAGCCACTGTCACTCAGACACTTCAAACAAGTAGCCTGCTGGATGGCAGCCACTGTCACTCAGACACTTCAAACAAGTAGCCTGCTGGATGGCAGCCACTGTCACTCAGACACTTCAAACAAGTAGCCTGCTGGATGACAGCCACTGTCACTCAGACACTTCAAACAAGTAGCCTGCTGGATGGCAGCCACTGTCACTCAGACACTTCAAACAAATAGCCTGCTGGATGGCAGCCACTGTCACTCAGACACTTCAAACACATTTCTACACTACATGCTTACACAACTCTCCAATAGCTTGCTCTGCTCGTAACAAACACATGGACCACAATTAAAGACTAAGGTGCAGTCGGCCTGCTTCCAGTTGCACTATTACTACCAAATATTTTTTGCTAAAAATGTGGCACAGATACATTAGAAGTTACATAAATATGTTCACACATTTTACCAGACACTGGCATGCCAAAAGGACAATGGCAGCTTTCTATACATCATTTGGCTCCAAGCATCTGGAGCAGGGTATATCAACCAAATCTATAATAACACGTTGGAGGGTTTGGTTTAGCAACAATATTACCTTAACATCATTGGTGTAAAACATGGAGGTAATGGGAATAATCTTGTTATAAATTCCAAGATTTCCCCGAAATATTAACAACTTACGAACACAGTCACTGACGTAAACATTCGCTGTCATTTGACAGAATCACGCCTCACGTCATATTAATGTCAGTCAAATTGTCAATCAATTCAGTTTATTTTAGCACACAAAAAGATAATTATGTAAGTAATAAGGTGATAAAGTGCTTTGTTAGACAATGTAATGCAATTGTCAAATTAACTTTTATTTTAGTTGATGACTCTAACATGGTGCCACATAGACAAGATACCTAACCTAAATAGGTTTAATAAATGCCATCAAGGTTATTTAGCATGTCACATGATTAAATTAATATCTATATGCAATTTGATCTAACCTGCTTTGCGTGCTTCCGCCACCAATTAGTTCATGCGGCCTAGCGCCGGCCGGCACCCACCCACTACTGTTAGTACTTGGTACATGCCGACGCTGCCATGGCTGCTCCGGTAGTCTCTGCCTCGGCTGCTGCGGTCGTCCGTCATCTGGAACAGAATCCACATGCCCCCACCACCACCGTCGCTGCCACGACTGGCCTGGTCGTCGCTGCGACACGTGTTTCGCCTCTCCACGAGGCATCATCAGGCGTTGTAGACGTTAATCGTAAGAATAACAGCAGCGTGTTAGATCAAATTGCATATAGATTTGACTTTCGCAAAATAACGCCTGAATCTATTAACTAAATTAATATCTCTTGAAAAAATTATAAAATTCCTCAATAGAGTAGAAATTTGTATTAGCCGTTTTTAGTTTGCTTTTAAAACTACCTGGAGATACCTGGACTTGGTATCTTCGCTTAATTTAATATTATTAGAAGCAATCTGATAGCTGTTATTGCTATATGGAGAAGTGGTCATTGGGAGCGTATTCATTTGGTAAGGATGTCTGAGACATGTTTCAAAATCACTTGTACCTTTCAGAGATTATCCAAACAAATGTTGTTTCCTTGGTGTAAATACCATAAATGTATTCATTCATATACATTTAGTAAAAAGCTGTAATTTTAACATTACACTAATTATTTGAGAGCTGTAGTTAACAGTGAGTAATTATTATTATATTATTAGTGTTATTTGTTCATTATTAAGGTGTAATTAGTAGTAATGTTCAATGTGTGTGTGCTTCGTGTGCGAATTACAAGTTTTTAAGACAACTGACTCAAGGCCAGAGATAACTGTATGCAGACGTATTCCAAGTCATTTCTTTATGTTATTTCATTTTATGAAGTTGTATTGCTTGGACCTAAATGTATTACATTTCATGTTCATCATCATCAATAGAAGGTAAGATCGCTCAAGCAATTAAGAATAGTATATTACTTTGATGAAACTCACGTCTTAACACACATTGATTGGGCAAAATGATCCAATGGAGACACAATTAGAGGTTGGTAAAAGTCTAAACAGCTTACATCATCAGCTCAATCAATATCAGTCAAATTTTATATATCTATCATCAATGGCTGTCTCAATTCAATCACCACTTCAATGAAATGAGATCTAATATATCGTGAGTCAAGCACCAACAAAGTGCTCATAAAACTTTTAACCTAGCTCAAACAATAGAGACAAATGTATTGATTCCAAATATATAATGGTAACAATGTTGATTGGAACATAATTATAGGCTTTTGAGCGCTAATTTAACTCCTCTGTCCATACACATGTGGCTGAGAGAAGACGAGAAACATCTGCAGTCACTTAGCTCCCATGAGCCCTGTTTAGAGTAGTATTCTAACTCAGTGAATGTTCTCTGGTGTGTGGTGGGTTGTACGGCTACAATTTTTATTCTACATCTATCTACCTCTACTGTGCCTTGATAAATTATGCAACCAGCCAGGACTATGTTCCGAGTGGCTGAAAGTTTCATTAGATTCTTCATATTAGTCTCACTCAGTTATACCAAGAACAGACTGTAAGAAGTTTCCTGCATGCATTTAGCGTGAGGGCCCCATGACCCCAAGAATGTCTTTGGCAAAGTGATTGCAGTGTAGTGTTCCATCACAATGTACATACATTATATATCTTCTAACATTGAAATTGAAAATACTATACCTTATTGACGAAACATCCTTAAACAAAACACAAAGTTAATACGTATAGTATATAACAATATATTATGTAGGTGAAAAGACTATGCTTCGCTTTAGATATGAAAAACCACGGCAGTGGGTCATGCATCAACAGTAAATACACCGTGTGTTGTTAGAAGAATGTGAAATACAGTATTACGTGTTGCACGATGAGTATACAAGACGTTTATGAAAGACTGACCGAGATGTCTGTACTCACAGACATCTCGGTCAGTCTTTCATAAACGTGTTGTAGCGGACTGCCGGCTATATCGCGGACAGGTGCGTCCATCGCCAGACAAACTCTGCACACGTTTTCAGGAGACGCCATTTTACAACTATGAACTGTGTTATTACTGCAAACAATGAAAGGAATTCCTTTTAAAATACGCTAGTTACGATAGGTACTATTTGGCATTTTACGTAGGAAATTATATTATTTTTGATTACACCACACCTGTTACAAAGTTACGACCAACAGACCGAGATGGAGAAAATAATTCTTTCAACAAACAATATATGCGTTACCACTCCTTCCTCTGAGCGTTACCACACCACACCATGACACCAACTCATTTTTTTTTTTGGTTCTTTTTATCACCGAGGGGAAAGGCAAAGGGATCTAGCCCATACAGCCAAGTCATCAGTTTAGAACCATTTGAAAATCTTAATTCTATGTTCCAGCTTCAGGAACTGTGCTGAAAAAATACTTGGAAAGGGTACTTCGACCCAATCAACCCAGTTTAAATACCACCCGTAAAACGATAGAAATTTTCCAAGGTTTTCTTGATGAACTTGTTCACGTCTTCCAAAAAGTGCATAAACGTGTTATATTTGAGTTTTTTCATTATTGTATAATTGCACTAGCACTTATGTTACAAAATACTATCGAAATTGCCACATAAAACTAATTTTACACTGAATTGTAAAAATTTCAAGTATAAGAACAATGTCACTCGTCAAAATCGCGGGAAGAAGTCTCGTTACCACCTCAGAGAAAGCAAAGATATTGGGAGAAAGTATATACTTTCTCTGAGGTTACCACTTGTTCTTCTTCTTAATTTAATCATTTGACGCTCGGTCCGCGCACGTGAACCACTTTTGTTATTATCAAGTATTTATATAGTTTGTTTATTATTTAAGTACATATAACCTAATTAAACTTGTGTAACGCTTATATTTACGATTACATATAACAAGTATATATATATATATATATATACTTATATAATTATATTAATCGTTTATATGTGTAAGTACCGAAAAGACATAAATATCCTCATGGTTACCTCTCAGTATATTTATGAAAACATAATGTATGCTCGTAAAAATATAGAGTCATTTTCTAAATTTAGTGAAAATCTTAGAAGTAAGAATAGATTGCGTGTGCCTGTACATCGACTTGCTAAGACTGTGGGGACACATGTACTTCATAAGGTTGCGCGTCAGCGTTTTATATGTAAGAATTGAATGTGTGACGCGTGGTCGCCAGATACTGCGCACTGGTTGACTTAGGTAGTCGTACTAAGAAATTGCTAAATAAAATCAAATTTCATTTTTATAATTAATGTTTTATAATTGATGACCAGTGGCAGTACTCCCAGTAGTCAGGACCCTCACAACACACATGGATAGTTAGTTAATTAAATAGGTACTCAATCTATTATATAGAATACGCACTAATTGCGATAGTATAAACTTTACCTATACAGATTGGGTATACCTATAATTGGTGACACCGACGTGATCACGGCCAGACTGACGTGATATATCTGTTATTCCCATGTGTCTATGCGTGAGAGTTCTTGGAAATCTACTGGTATAATATTAAGTTGTGCAGTGTTATATTAAGTGGTTAAAGACATTAAGTGAGTGTAGAACTGCGAACAATTTTAACTCATTTGTGTAAATAAGGACAAAGTTAGTGATAATATGTATCCAGTTACTCTGCCGGGATCCGTTCAGGACACGCAAGGATCCGTGCCGGTTTCGTCAAATGGACAAAAAGGTACATTTAATAATTCGAATATGGAGATTGCTGCTATTGCCCTACAAACGCGATTACCGGAGTTTTGGCCGGAAACGTTTATGGTTCGCACAGGTGGAGAGTGTCCTTCTGCCACAAAAACAAAGTGATGAAGCTAATTTTAATGTAGTCATAGCAAAATTAGGTCGTGATGCTTTGCAACAAGTAAGCGATATCTTACTGTCGCCGCCGGAAAAAATAAGTTCAAGGCCATTAAGGAGCGCTTGTTGCATGTATATGAAGAAAGTTCGGAACGGCAATTTCAGAAATTAGTAGGCGAAATGGAATTGGGAAGTCAAAAACCTTCTCATTTATTGCGGCGTATGCGGGAATTAGGCAGAAACGTGCAGATTTCGGACCAAACATTGCATAAATTGTGGATTACTCGTCTACCATCATTCGTTCGAGCTGTATTAACCGTGAGTCAAGACCAAAAGCTAGACAATTTGGCCAGGATAGCAGACAACATAATGGAAAATGATCGTAGTGCTGACGTAGCAAGGATTGATGACCCATCGTCGAGTAGCAGCCAGTTTCCGATGAGTGAAATTTTGTCGAAGATGCAGAAATTTAATTTAGAAGTTTCTTCATTACGGGAAGAAGTGAACAGTTATCGCCGATCATCAAATCGAGGACGAAAGAATTTTGGATATAGGTCAAGGTCAACGCCGAACGATCCAAATTGGTTATGCAGATGGCATTATCGGTTTAGGAATAGAGCGAGAAAATGTGAGCAGCCTTGTGCATGGAAACAACCATTAGAAAATAAGTCGGAAAACTAATGAAGGTGCAAACAGTGGCGGGCAATTTTGTACCTATTTCTAATCACCGCCTTTGTGTGTATGATAGGGAAAATCAGTTAAAGTTTTTAGTAGACACTGGTGCAAATATTTCTGTTATTCCAGCGAATAGTAAGCAAAAGAAGGAATAGTGTTTGGACTTTAAGTTATTTGCCGCCTATAATAGTGAAATTAAGACATATGGTATTAAGCATTTAACGATAAATTTAAATCTTAGACGTCCTTATCGTTGGACATTTGTAATTGCAGACGTTAATCAGACAATTTTAGGTGCTGATTTTTTAACTCATCATAATTTGGCAGTAGATTTAAGTGCAAAAAAATTAATTGATAAGGAGACCAAATTACTGACGTTCGGCAACATAATTAATTGTAGTACGCCATCCATTGGTACAGTTAATAGCGATCATCCATTTTTAGAATTGTTGAAGGATTTTCCGGAAATTACAAAGCCGATATCTTTTAATAATTTGGATAAAAAATGTGCTAATAATGATGTTTTACATTATATAGAGACAACAGGTAAACCAGTTCATGCCCGAGCGAGGCCTTTGCCGCCGGACAGGTATCACAAGGTGAAGGAAGAGTTTAGGTCTATGCAGGAATTGGGAATATGCAGACCATCGAAGAGTGAATGGTCGAGTCCACTACGCATAGTAGCGAAGAAGAATGGGGATATTCGTCCAGTGGGAGACTATAGGCGTCTTAATGTGATCACGAAGCCAGACCGTTACCCAGTGCCTCGTCTTCATGATTTCACCTACTATTACTATACTATTGTCAGGTAAGAAAATTTTCTCCAAAATTGACATAAATAAAGCGTATTTTTTTTATTAGTAGAAAAGACTGCAATCATTACGCCAATAAGTTTATTTGAGTTTTTGCGTTTGCCGTTTGGTTTACGTAATGGTAGCCAAACATTTCAGAGATTTATGTGTAATAATGTACTAAAAGGTCTAGATTTTTTATTTTCATTTATTGATGACGTCATAGTAGCCAGCGATACGAAGGAAGAACATGAGAATCATTTACGTCAATTATTTCAGCGTTTTACAGATTTTGGTATAACAATTAATTTGGCTAAATGTGAATTTGGCAAGCCAGTAATAGATTTTTTAGGTTATGAAGTTTCCACTGAGGGTATTAAGCCTCTAGAGCATAAGGTTAAGGCCATAATGGAATATCCTAAGCCGGAAACTGTTGAGCAATTAAGGCGATTTTTAGGAATGGTACACTTTTACAGAGCTAATATACCAAATGCCACACAGTATCAGTCGGTACTGAATGAATATTTAAAGAATTCTAAGAAAAAAGATAAAAGGAAAATAAATTGGGCGAATGAGTCAATTAAAGCCTTTGAACAATGTAAATTAAGCCTAAGAGATGATGTCATGCTATCTCATCCAGTATCGAATGTTCCTTTGTCATTTATGTCCGACGCATCGGATAAAATTGCAGGCGCGGTCTTACAACAATGGGTAGATGGCAAATGGTTACCATTAGGATACTTTTCTAAGAAATTTTCTAGAGCTCAACAAAAGTATTCTACGTATGATAGGGAACTCACTGCAATTTTTATGACTATAAAACATTTTAGGTATCAATTTGAAGGCAGGGAATTAGTGGTATTTACAGATCATAAACCATTAACTTTTACGTTTAACAAAATAGAATCTAGTTGCGAAACACCTAGGCGAACAAGGCAGTTACTATTCATCAGCGAATTCACGGCGGATATTAGGTATATTCAAGGTAACAATATCAACATAGCGGATGCTTTATCGCGTGTTGAAACAATATACAGTCCAACATATATCGATTATGCTGAATTAGAATTAGCCCAGGAAGATGACTTAGAACTAACTGAGTTATTGAATGAAAAGAATGACAATATTTATTTAAAGAAAATTCTCATTCCTAATTGTGATAAATTAATTTATTGTGAGACTTCAACGGGCAACTGTAGGCCGTATTTGCCAAGTCATTTTAGAAGATTAGCTTTTAATACAGTTCATAGTATTAGTCATCCAGGTATTAGGTCGACTAAAAAATTAGTATCGCAGAGATATTTTTGGCGAGGTTTAAATAAAGACATAGCCAGTTGGGCCAAAACATGTATTGAGTGTCAAAAGTCGAAAATAAATAGACACACTAAGTCTGAGTTTCAGCAATTTCCTAGTGCTGAACGCCTGTCTCATGTGCATATTGATATTGTAGGAAGTTTAAGTCCCTGTGAACATGGCCATAGGTATGTCGTTACAATGATAGATCGTTTCACAAAATGGCCTGAAGCAGTACCAGTAAAAGAAATAATTGCGGAAATAGTTGCTTAAGTTTTTTATGAGACATGGATTTGTCGGTTTGGTACATTTTACCAGCTGACGACAGACCAAAGAAGGCAATTTGAAAGTAATTTATTTTGTGAATTATTAAAGTTAATGGGCATTAGAAAATCCCGTAGTAGTCCCTACCATCCTCAATGTAATGGGATGATAGAACGTTGGCGTAGTATGAAGCAATCGTTAATGGCACGACTTAATGAAAACAAGTCATGGTGTAGTGAGTTACCTACAGTACTTTTAGGGTTACGCTCAGTAAGTAGGAGCGATAATGGTGTGAGTCCCGCAGAGTATGTGTATGGTCAAGCTATTCAGCTCAGATAAGCGAGTGTGCGATGGTAATGGTTTTTTTGCAAAAATTACGGGAAAATATTAAGAATTTAAAACCAGTATCAAGACAGGTACGGAACTCACGCACATTGTTTGTTCATAGCGAATTAAATACTTGCGAATATGTTTTTATAAGAAATGACGCAGTACGGAAACCATTGGTACAACCGTATGATGGTCCATACCGTGCCATAAGTAGAAAAGGTAAAGTGTTTACAGTCCAGTTGCCAAATAGAACAGTTAATATATCAATTGACAGATTAAAGCCTGCATTTGTAGTAAATGATCAGTCAGAGGATATCTTTGGAAATTGTGATGCCAATGTCAGTAATAGGTTACCCAGTAATAGGTCAATCGGTAATAGGTCAGATAATAATGTTTTAGTGGAAAGTCAAAAGGACAATAATAACGATCTATTAAATCAAAAAGTTACAAGGAAAGGTCGTGTGATTAAATTGCCAGTAAGATTTAATTGTTAAATATGTAATTTTAGTGTACTTGTAAGCGGCGTCAATCGAGGGGAATGTTGCGCGGCTTAAAGGGCTGTTAATTTTTTTATAACAGAGCAGGAACCTCGATTACTACCCTGAGTTACGAGTTAGTTTTGTTTTTTTAGTAAAACATATCAAGTCGTCACCATTAAAAGTTGGTTGATACAAAATTGTAGAATTATAATTGTTGAAGTTAGTTTAAGAGAATTATGTGACTAACTGTACTTCGATTGTGTATTAAAGGTATGGTGCAACAATGTAATGAGCTATATAGAAAGGCTATTTTTAGACATAGGTGTATGAAAATAATATTGTAATAATAATATTGAGTACCTATTTAATTAACTGACTATCCATGTGCTAGTGAGAGGGTCCTGACTACTGGGAGTACTGCCACTGGTCGTCAATTATAAAACATTCATTATAAAAATGAAACTTGATTTTATTTAGCAATTTCTTAATACGACTACCTAAGTCAACCAGTGCGCAGTAACTGGCGACCACGCGTCACACATTCAATTCTTACATATAAAACGCTGACGCGCAACCTTATGAAGCACATGTGTCCCCACAAACTGATATAAAGAGGATGTAATCATATATTGATTCTTTACAGTCGCTTCCAGACACAATTAGTAGGAAACTAAGTTAACTTTCAGATGCCCATGTTCTAGATGGCACATTCTAATTGTACGGGCCCCTTCGATACGACCCGTACACGTTGAATGAATATAAAAATAATAATATGTGGTAGGTACTGGCGGGTTAGTTCTTCGCACCTCCGGTTGTAAGGCGTGGGTGTGGATTGTAGAGAATGAAACACGATGCTTGCTTCCAGAATGATGCCGAAGGTAATGCTTCAGAGGTGGCCACGTCTTGACTGGCTTCCGATGTAACTAGGCTGATGAGATGACTCTTGTATGACCGCAAACTGCAACTGTGCCGATCGCATCATCATCACGGGTCATGTAAGAAATTACGTTACGAGTCTCGAGCTCTTCACTCGGGTAAGGCTCCGGGGGTGCAGCCACCCCCGCGTATTTAATTTATGCAAGTAGAATTTGCGTGATAGATGAACACTTACTGAGCCAGTCGAGAGCCGTGCAGTTTCGCAAAGGAAAAAGTGATTGTACTGAGTACAAAGGAAAACAAAACAAAAACAGTAAAGTTGTGAAGAGGTAACTTTGTAACATTTACAGGGAACGACGACGATGTACAAGGCTGATCTATGGGCTACACCGCACGGGTCCTACGCCTCCGCTCCAGCGGCGCGCTCCCTCCCCCGAGGTCCAGACACTAGATTACCCTAGCACGACTGGACCCCGTGAGAGGGGCACACCCGGGAGTGGCTGCGCGGTATTCCGCCGATGCACCCGACTGTACCAACCTGTGTGAGTACTACACCCGATGTCGAGCGGTCCCACCAGTAACAAGCGTCCACCCCGTGAGCCCACACACTATATTAACTCAGCCAGAGTGGGCCCACGGAGTGGGGCCTGCCCAGCCGGAGCGCCCGCCACCGAGCGCCGCACCCACACCATCGATTCGACGTATTTATGGACCGTGCGTGGGCGTGCGACAGCTCCCTTTTGGTTACTGCCGCCCCCGAAGTTTCTGTCACTGGAGCCAACTCGAGAAAGAGTGTGCATGTGTCACGCAGCCATAGGCTGTCTGACACATACCACCCGCCGAGCTTCAGTGACTAGAGCCGTGCTCGTGGTATTGGCGTATACATGTACATAGCAATGCTATGTACATGTATCTGCTCTGAGCTGTAAATAAATAAACGTAGACTGCATGTATGACAGCAAGTATTGTAGATGCCGTATTTAGTGCGCAGAGGTAGTCTGGATGACAAGACCGGCCGCAGAGCACCGCGGGCCATTTTGGCTTGCGTTGTGAGGTGGTTGACGTTTGCCACCATGCTCAGCGACCGGTCTATGTGCACTCCCAAGTATCGCACACTGCTCTCCCACGCAATAGGCTGTTGTCTAAGTTGCAAAGGAGGAGGGGCGCGCCTGCGGCCGACCTGTAGCGCTACAGTCTTATCCACATTGACTTTCAGCCGCCACAGGTCGAACCAGCGAGGAAGCACGTCCAGCACCCTCTGCAATCGCCTGACCGCGATCAGTGGCTTTTTAGAGGCTGTAAAATAGGCGCTGTCATCCGCGAACAGTGTAAGCATGACACCCCGCTCCCTCTCGCGCCTTTGCGCCTCGGGCAGTTGCGGGATGTCGTTGGTACGAGTATATACTGCATACAATAGGGGTGATAGACAACTACCCTGGGGTACTCCCGCAGTGATGGGTCGTGAGCTCGATTCCCTGCCCTCCACCGAAACCGTGAAGGACCGCCCGCTCAGAAACGATGCTACTAGGCGCACGAGCTGTGGTGGCGTGCTAGTTTGCTCTATGAGATTAAATAGTAACCCCTCGTGCCACACCCGGTCGAAGGCCTTCTCAATATCGAGAAAGACCCCCACCGAGGTGCGGCCGTGGTGTAAGTGGTCTGTTAGATAGTGTAGCACGCGCACCAGCTGCAGAGTCGTCGAGTGTTGGTCCCTAAAGCCATATTGTTCCTCCCTCAGCTATATGTGAGGGCGTAACACTAGACGCTCTAACAGCTTTGATCTGTGCGCCAGCAACGTGATGGGTCTGTAACTGGTTGGGAGTCTGCGGTCCTTACCCGGTTTCGGAAGGACAATGATGCGGCCCGGACACCAACACCGCGGAAAGTGTGCGGTCCGTAGCACTCCATTTGCTATACGAGCTAGGGCTACTACCCCCTTCCTGGGTAGTTGTTGCAGCATGAGGTTCGTGACTCCATCGGGCCCCGGCGCTTTGCGTCTATGAAGATGTTGTAGGAGCCGCCGAACCTCAGCTGGAGAGACAAATAAATCCCCTGCGAGCTGTGGTGACGGTGCAGCCAAAAACTCGCTGACACGGTACACCACGTGCACGTGGTGGTCGCGGATATCAGCGCCCACTCCATGCAATGTTGGGTTGGGCCGAAAGGTACCGGTAAGGTGGTCGGCCAGTACTTCGGCCCTCTCCGTGGCTGTGTATTTTAATTGGCCTTCGGTATTATAAAGCGGACAAATTGGTGGCTTCTCTTTAGTTAGCTGTCGGTTGAGTCTGTACAGGCTGGCGCGGTCTTCGGCTACGGTGTCAATGAGTGCCTCCCAACTCGCACCACGCCATGCACTGACCCTATCCGACAGTTTTGTTGTTAGCTGGTTTAGTGCCGCCTTTAATCTTGGACATCTGGTTCGAGCCCATAGTCGCCGCAGAGCTCGCTTCTCTTTCAACATGTCTTTGATATCTCTCGGTAGGTCGTCGCGACGCCCCGAGTGTTGTGAACTGGTTTGGCAGCTGCTTCCTTAGCGGAATTCATCGCGTTGGTCAGATGAATAACAGCTGCCTCTACCTCGTCCGGTGTCGATAACGACCCATCGAGTGAAAAATTATTTAAAGCGTCTTTATATAGCTTCCAGTCGATACGAGTGCGCACCGGACGCTCTACCGTATACGGCGCACCCATATCGACTGTTGCTAGTATTGGAAAATGTTGAGTGTCGGCAGTGTATAAAACTTCTATCGACACAAAATGAGATACTGCTTTAACTATGGCTATGTCTAATACATCGGCATTATTCTAGGGTTTGTGGGCACGTGTGTCGGCGATGTAGGGCCCAACACTAAGTACCCACGGTCTTCCGCTATGTGCATCAGGGAGCGACCGGCAGGGTTCGTGACTCGTGACCCCACAGGGGACTTTTAGCGTTAAAGTCTCCTAGCGCGATGGTCGGTTCGTTCCCTGCAAAAAGTGTGCTAAAGTCGTCGCTATGTATAGTGGGTCCCGGCGGGCGGTAACACGCGGTTGGAGAGCGACTGAAAAGGTAGGCGGTCCAACTCCTCGTGTACACAGTCTCTACGTACAAGCGCCGCCGTGCCTCTGAAGGCACGGCCCTGCGGTGTTAACTGTTCTCTTCGGTACACGTGGTAGTTGGGGATGCGGAATCGCGTGCTAGGGTTGAGCTCGCCCAGTAATATGACATGTGGGTCATGTTCCTGGAAGAGCATTCTGAGCCCTGGAGCTATTAGTGATACCCCGCCGGGATTCCAGTACATTATACGTAGTTCTCTACCCATGACGGGATAGTAATTCCGTGAGAGCTCGGATGGCTGGGATTTGGATACCATTTCGCCTTGCCTCCCTTCTCAGGACTGGACACCGTTTCTTGTTCGCGGCGTGGTTCTTTCCACAGTTTGCACAAAGAAGTGTGGCTTTACAGTTGCCTGCCATATGTTCGCCAGCACATCGTAGACATTTCTGCGGGCGGTGGCAATTAGTTGAAGTGTGACCAAAGCCCTAGCACCTGTGGCATTGTGCAAGTCGCTTGGTCGCTTTCCAGGCCTCTATAGTTATGCCAGGCATGTATAACAGTTCGTTGACTGTGTACAGCCGGGAAAGTTCTGCCTCTGATAAGTGCTCCAGCTGTACGTGGTATAGACATTTCATCCCCCCCCCCCCCCCCCCCCTGCTAGATGTAATGGGGCGGACGTGTCTGACAGCATAACCTAGCTGCTCGAAGTCAGCTTTGACATCGTCATCGCTAGTTCCCAACGGGAGACCTCGGACTGCCACCTTTGTAGGCAGTTCTTCCGCTGTCGAGTAACAATACCACGACAGCTGGGGCTCGGACTCTCCTAAGACGCGAAGGCCTGGATAATAATAATAATATTTTTTTATTTACTTTAAATAGGGTAATATACAATATCGGTGTTAGATTACATGATGGAGTAGCTTAAACCTATTTAGCCATTTTTAATAGCATGCAAATTTATAGTTAAGGATATGATTTGTTAGTCCTATTTTATAGTCGTCAAACTTATTATCAGGTAATTAACTATATTGGTTCCATGTAATATTTTAACTGCAATACACAAGAATTCGACAGGAAATACAAGCCATACATCGATTATAAGTATAATATATTTATAAATATAGTATCTATTCCTTATACTCTAAGAACTCTTTAACACTATAAAAATTATTTATTTATTTATTTATTTGTAGGAAAACAAACAGCTTAAAGCCTACAGTTTTCACATACAGTCGCACTAACATCAAATAAGAAAAAAGAGAATTTGACAATATATCAGAACAATGTAAATTAAAATATACATAGATATATTAATCCATGCTGCATATTATTTATACTCTAAATTTACTAAGTGTATTGAGAAGAAAAGAAGTCGTCAGCGATGCAACGGTATAATTGTCGAGTAGTGGTGAAGAATATATCTAAATCAAACTTACTAGTGAGCTCTTTAAATTTAGTACAAGCGCGAACGAAAAATGAGTTCGAGCGGTAATTTGTGTCAGCTGCAGGAATAAACAAACAACTTGGATGCCTCCGAGACCTACTTGGGATTCATAATTTTACGTTATGAAGAAGGTCTGGTGCATCAATATCACTATTGGCTATTTTTAGCAAGAACGATAAGTCAGCGGCCGTCCTACGCACTTGGAGGGGAAGTAAATGATGCCGTCTACAGCGCGAAATGTAATGAGTGTCGCGTACGCCGGTTTTATACTGAATATGTTTAAGGAACCTCCGCTGTATGGATTCGATTCGTGCTATATATATATTATACAGAGGGTTCCACACCTGACTTGCATACTCAAGGGTGCTTCTTACATACGAACAATAAAGTACTTTTAAGGTTTTTATATTTGAGAAACGAGCACTAGATCTTATGATAAAACCGAGAGCTTTGGAAGCTTTACTTACAATGCATTCTATATGGCTGTCGAACAATAACTTAGAATCATGAATGTCACCAAGGTCTTTAATATGTTGTACTCTAGCTAAATTTTGGTGTTTTAAAGTATAAGTATTAATTATTGGGTAACGTTTTCGGGTGAAGGTAACAACTGCACACTTAGATACGTTGAGGTCAAGTTTATTTACAAAACAATATTGCTCTAAACGAGCCAAATCTTCCTGCAGCAAAAGGCAGTCATTATAATTGCTAATTTCTTTCAAAATTTTCATGTCGTCAGCGTAAAGTAAAAAGCGCGAGTGCCAGAAACATTCATCAATATCGTTAATGAAAATGGTAAACAATAAAGGTGCGGTCAAAGAGCCTTGGGGGACTCCAGACGGGATACAGGTCCAGCTAGATTGGAAACCATTAATTGCAACTGCTTGAGTTCGGTTTTGCAGATAAGAGCTGAACCATCTATGCAGATTACCATAGACACCAGCCAGCCTCAACTTAGTCAGTAGAATTCCATGATGAATGCGGTCAAAACACTTACTGTAATCAGTAAATATTGCGTCGACTTGGCCTTCAGCGTCCATACCTGATGATATAATCTCGTTAGACAAGGTTAAATTAGTAACAGTTGAGCGTTTTCTAAGGAACCCATGTTGTTCATGCAGGAACGACTGGGAAAGGGTTGCATATAACTGCCTGTGCACTATTCTTTCTAGAAATTTAGCAAAAATGCATAATTTCGAGATAGGTCTATAATTTGAGACGTCATTCCTGTCCCCCTTTTTGAAAATAGGCGTTACAAGAGCAGACTTCCAAATATTTGGTACTAGACCTTCAGTAATTGACCGATTAAAAAGAATGCTTAATGGTTTTATAAGGCTGCGAGAGCAGTTGACAATAAAAATTGGCGGGATACCGTCGGGACCAGCGCCTTTATTTAGATCTAGTGACTCTAACAATTTGAGTAATTCATTTTCATTTATGACGATATCCGAAATATTGTTGTTTCCGGCATCGCGGGTCGAGGAGATATTGACATTGGAATTATCTGGAGGTAGATATGTTGATAGAAAATAGGTAGCAAACAAATTGCAGACTGATTCGCCAGTGTCTGCTGCAATATTATTATAATGCATGACCGACGGGAATGAGCTATTCACACCTTTGGTAGACTTTATGTATGCCCAGAATAACTTTGGATTTTTTTGTATATTATTTTCTGTTCTACTCAGATAGGCTACATAACATTCCCTTTCCATTACTTTAACCCTAGATCGCAATAATAAGTACGTTCTATAGTCCTCTAAATTCCCATATACTTTATGTTTTTCATAAAATTTCCGTTTTTCTTTAATTATTGTTATAAGAGGCTTAGTATACCAGGGAGGGTATTTATTTCTACCTGATATCGTTACAGATGGAATGTACTTTTCTCTTAATTCGTATAAGGTGTTGTAAAATAAATTAACGGCAGATTCCAGTGGGCAGTTTAGAAGGTGGTCTAACCATATGATATCATCGAGTCTATTACATATGGAATCATAATCGCCTTTTGCATATAGATATTTCCGTCTCTCATGTACTTGGAGCGGCGTGTAAGTAACAAACCGGATGTTTACAATCAAAGCCATGTGATGAACGTCCTCTGGGACTAAAGGATCATCACTATGCATTACTTCAATATCCTCTGTGGAAAAAACAAGATCCAATAACCTATCATTTATATTTGACACATGATTATATTGATTTAAACTACATTGGGTAATAATATTAAAGAAAAAATGTTGGTTCTCTCCTTCAATACTTGAAGTGGTTGGTATTTATTTATTTATTTATTTATTTATTAGTTACATCAACAAAGCGAACACTAACACTTACAATTAAAAATTATACATTTTTATAATAGATACATTATAAAGTGCCACCTCAATTATAGATGTAAACAACATGTCAGAAATGCACAGTAGAAATGAATAAAGTAACAATAACACAACATATAGTAGCTAAGATAAATATTGCAATTCTATGGGATATATATAGTTGATAAAATAGACATAAAATTAAATTACAATATTTGAAAAGAGAATGGAATTACATGATTGAATGTCAACTTGAGAATATTTTATTTACCTACGCATAAATTATAAGCTTAAGATTTCTTTTAAAACGACAAGTGCCGCGCGAGAAAACATCGATCTCACGTTGCTCCCTCGCAACCGCTCGCCGACCGCTTCCACCTTAACATCATGAACAACATTGTCATTTTTAGACATTCTGTTTAGAGGGGAGTACTGGCCTAGGTTTGTTCTGGCACCATTTGTTATAAAGGGATTATACCTTTTACACTGTCTAGGCCGACTTCTCGGGACGCTTATGTTTAATTTTGATAAAAGATAAGGAGCATCAGACACACCATTCAACAATTTAAAAAGAAACAATTTAAAAAGTATTAAATAAGAAAGAGGATCCCGTGTCCACCGTATGCTACTTAGGTTAAAGTCACCCATAATTATATATTTGTCGGTTAGGTGTGCTAAAAAGATGTCGTTGAATTTATTAGAAAAGTTTAAAAGTTGCTGATTAAAAGAATATCCGTTCTGTTGCGCGCACAAGTATAAAACACAGATATTAATCTTATACGAGTCACGCCGGTTTTTGCCTTTAACAGTGACTGTAACCCATAGGTATCCCGCTGACGAGCGAAATTCGGCTCGGGAAAATAGTTTCTCTAAAAGCCATTTACGTAATGTTGCTTTGAATCTGTTGAGGGGGAGTTCCTTAATGTGCATTGGTATTTTATTAAAGATTGTTTTGCACATGTTGTAACAATTGTTCAAAAAACGCTGTGTCTTTGGAACAGAGCTTAATATAAGTTTGAATTAAACAATTTTTAACGGAAGTATCGCGTATTTTATTTATTTTGTTGAACCTGACGTTTCGAACGCTTTGCAGCGTCCGTGGTCGCAGGAAGACTAAGGTGGTATTTGTCTTACATTAGTTATTCAATTATTACATCTACCGACATGGATGGATTAATTATATATGTTCCGATTCACACAAAAATCGCTCACAGTGTCCGAACATTTTTTAGATCTTTGGGTTTGGGATTTGATTATTTTTAGGACTGGATCCCAAGCAGGTGGTACTTGCCAACCATCTTCTCTATTGAAATTGGGGTGTTTTCTTATTTCAATAGCCTCGCGCAACATTCTCGGCATGTAGCGATTCTCCTTGGCGAGGATTTGTGGTTTATCAAACCGGATGTAATGGTTTGGCTGGTCCAGTGTATGTTCACAAACTGCAGAGTTTTTATCGCGCCTATTCTTCATGTCAGCAATGTGTTCTTTCACACGAGTACCTACGCTTCTCTTTGTTTGCCCTATGTATGATAAACCACATTCGCAGTCTAATTTGTATACTCCTGCATCTTGTAAGGGGATATTAGACTTGATAGGTCTTAGAAATTGACTGATCTTCTTATGGGGCTTGAAGTAAGTTTTAATTGAAGCTCGCCGTAAGATGTTGCCAATTTTGTCTGTGACTCCCTTTAAGTATGGTAAGATGGCAGGTTGACGTTCAACTGTAGGTGGCTTCGGGCGGCTTCTGTGACGCATACGAGGGAGTTTGTGACTGTTGCTCCGCAGTACTTGTTTGACATGTTGGAGTTCCTCCTCTAGATGCTCAGCGTCGCAGATGCCTTGTGCTCTCTGAAACAAAGATTTGCCTACGGTAGCTAACTGACATGGATGGTGGTGTGAGTTACCATTGAGATATTTGTCTGTATGGGTGGGTTTAAAAATACGCGATACTTCCGTTAAAAATTGTTTAATTCAATGTGTAACAATCGCGAAAACCTAAGACAAAATTAATATAAGTTTGTTAGGGTTCCGCCTATTCCTCGTTGATATTTCCTTGACTGTTACGAATAAATTAATGTTCTGTCTCACAAATTTACCTACCTCATATATATAAAGGCAAGGTAAAGGTAGAATGTTCAGTGAACGGAAATACGGTTGACACAGGGGCGTAGCTACCGCCGTATTTGCCGTATCAATTATACGGGGCCCCCGGGCCACGGGGGCCCCCAAAGTGTGTAAGGAAAAAGAATAAAAACTTTCTAATTTATTTTATTTTACAAATGACAAAATTCTATAAAGCAATTCCTTTTTTTCCCGCCTTAAGCGTGAGTTCAAAAGTTGGCAACACTACATCGTTATGGCGGGCTGCGGGACTTCCCCGTTTTACTTACTTCATCTTCAACTCAGCGGGGAATCCCCGGGAATCCTTCATCGATATCGCGATGTACGTGTACGTTGTTGTACTTTGCATTGAATGTTAAACCACGGAGTGCAGTGCACTGTTTATTTACGCGCTTTATATAAATGTGCATTACATTGTAATTCAGTACAAACAATATTGTTCTTCTGGTTTAGCAGTATTAGTAGCGATTTGTAAAAGAAATGAGTGAAAGGAAAAGAGATTATCCCAGCGGCGCTGAGAAAAGAAAAATTAAACAGAAAAGGGACGAGGTTATAAAAAAAGTGCCCAAAATTTCTTCATTTTTTCAGAGACAAGATACTGTGAGTGATTTAGATTGGAAAGGTAAGTACTACACTACTACCCAACCCATTTATTAGGGGCCCGTAGTGATAAACAAGGAAATCTTTTAATTTCGGTCTGTCCATCTGTCCGTCACAAAAAGTTGTCTCCCCCCTCGATTTTCACAATTATACTGTTTTTAGGGTTCCGTGCCTTGATTAAAAAAAAACAAAATTCTAACTTATCTATATGATCGATTTGTTTTGTTGTTTGTCTATCAGTCCGTATCGTATCGTTAATTGCGTGTTGAGAACTTCAGATGTGCAGACTCGCTTTCGGGTTCTCGTTTTGTATGGCCACTACACTACGCGCTGCGTTTAAATAGCACGCAGGTGTATAGTAATGCACGGACGGGCTGCAGGTGATTTTGTATCTACTAATAGGTACGAGCACAATCCGCGTAGAGTCTGTGTGCGTCTGAACTGAACACTCTCTAACTGTGACCCTTAGTAACGTTATTTATTTATATATAACTCTTTTTAGTTTAGTATCAAAGCATTCGTATTTATTTTTTAACAATTACTCGTTTATTTTTAGATTCTTCTGAAGCATGTTCTTCGTCACATATCCATCCGGAAATAGAAGAAAGCCAAGCACATACTTTATCGGATGTCCATCCAGAAATCGAGGAACCCCAAGTCAACGATTCTGATATATCTGCAGATAATGCAGATTGTAATATAATTTCATCAGATAGAGGAAATTTTGGTGACAATTTAACTGAATGCGAACGAAAAATATTTTTTAAATTGGGTCCATTTAAACCACAAGGACCATTTCCAAAAGTTTCAGAAAATAACCGACCTTTTTCGGCTTATTATTATTCATATTTAAATTCTGAAATTAAAAAAATTTATTCCATTAAAGAACTCATTGAATTATTGCTAGTAAAATTCAATAGTCTTGCATCCAGTTTTCCCGAGGTAATCACAGCATGCTTTTTATTCTTGACCCTTCCAGTTACAACCGCAACGGCAGAAAGAAGTTTTTCAAAATTAAAACTAATAATTATTAGGGGGTCATGTGCCAGAAGCGTGCTCGTTCGCGACCCCTGCCAATTCGAGTAGATTGCAATTCTGGACCGAAAACGCACCGATGTGCGGATTAGGGCGTCCCCCGGAGGCGACGCGCACCGATCCGCCCCCGTCGGTGCGAACATAGGTGCATGCGGCGGTGGGGGCCGCCACCCACCACGCAGCGCCAATTCCGGCGGGTCGAAGAGAGCCGAGTGCTGCATAGGCACGTTGAATGTGAGAGGTGGACTGAGTGATAAGATGAATGAGCTGATGGACGTAATGAATGAGAGACGCTTAGATGCTTTGTGTGTGACAGAGACTAAGCGCAAGGGGAGCGACACCGATGATCTGCCCGATGGGATGATGGCCCTATGGTCTGGTGTAGACCGGGACGATCATGCCAGTGCTGGTGTAGGTGTCATACTCTCCTCTCGCTTAGCCCCTGGTGTGAAAGATTACTGTTTGGTAGGGCCTAGACTTCTCTGGGTTCGTATAAAACTGGGCATCACGCGAGTATTTCTGGTTGCAGCATACGCTCCCGTAAGCTCAGCGTGTGCCCAAGAACTAGAGAAGTTTTGGGAGTCTGTGAGGGATGTTCTGGATTTAGCTGAAGGGAATGAAAGAGTGATTATGTGTGGAGATTTGAATGGATGGGTTGGGACCAAACGAGACGGCTATGAAGCTGCTCTTGGTCCCTATGGAGATAAGAGAGTGAACGAAGCAGGTAAGTCGATTCTAGATTTATGTATGGAACGAGACCTCCTCGTGTCGAATACTTTATTTCGTCACAAGGATATTCACACGTATACATGGAGACGGAATGACCAAAAAAGTGTGATTGATTTGATTATAATTGATAGACGTCTCCGAAATACTATAATGGATACAAGAGCCTTTAGAGGTCCCACTCTTGAAACTGACCACTACCTGGTGGTAAGCCGGTTTGTGGGACTTTTCAAGAAGTGGAGGCATTGGCGAGTGCGTATCCCTTTCGGAGATCATGAAAGGATAAGGAGTGAAAAATTGCAAGATGAAAGTGTAAGGAGAATGTATGTACATCTGGTAAGCGAAAGACTTGCAAATGCAAGTCTTTCCGGCACAGATGTGGATGATTGCTGGAAAGTTCTGAAAGAAAGTATGGTGGATAGTGCAAAAGAAGCATGTGGATGCGCAAAGAGGCATAAAACATTGAAAGGGGATGCCTGGTGGGATGCGGAGGTTGAATCCTCCGTAGCAAGAAAGAGGAAAGCGTGGCTGGATTATGTATCATCTTTGCCCTTAAATGAAAGTATGAGAGAGAAGAAGAAAGAAATGTACCGTCAATGCAAGAATGAAACCAAGGCTTTAGTGAAAGAGAAGCGTGAAAGACAAATTATGAATGAGGAAGAGAGGCTGACGAGAAACTTCGAGGCAAATACTAAACTCTTTTGGAGAGAGGTAAAGAAGTCTCGGGGTGGCTCGTCGGCATCCAGTATGAACAAGATTAAGTCTAAAGCTGGTATCATTCTTGCAAACACTCAGGAAGTGTTAGAACGGTGGAGTGAATATTTTGAAGAAATGTACGAATATGCCTCGGACACTGACAATGAGAGTGAGTCTGATGCTCACTCCGCGTTGACGGCGTCCGATGAAGGTATAACTATGGATGAGATAGAATGGTCGATACGAAGTTTGAAAAATGGAAAGTCTGCGGGAATTGATATGATTACAGCTGAGATGATCAAACTAGGTGGCACTTACGTCCGGGACGCCTTCTGGTACTTATGCAACCTATGCTGGAGAACTGGAAGGATCCCAATGGACTGGGGACGCGCAGTCATCGTACCCTTGTATAAAGGCAAGGGATCACGCATGGACTGCGCCAACTATAGGGCCATCAGTTTGATCAGCTTAGCAGCAAAAGTATATGGAAAGATAATTGAAAGGAGAATGAGGGTGAAATCCGACGAAATGCTGTGGGAGGCACAAGGAGGATTCCGAAATGGAAGGGGATGTACGGATCAAGTTTTCTCGCTCCGCAATATCGTAGAGAAGCATCTGGCCACAGACCAGAAGGTTTTCTGCGGTTTTGTGGATCTTGAGAAGGCATTTGATAGGGTTGTGCGAAAGGAACTGTGGTGCATATTGCCGAGATATGGGATTGACGGCTCACTGCTGCGTGCTGTGCAGTCCACCTACAGGGATTGCTCAGCATGTGTGCGAATAGATGGCAACATGTCACCCTGGTTTGATGTCAAAATTGGTGTCAAACAGGGTTGCATGTTGTCTGCTAGGCTGTTTATTCTGTATCTCGATAGTTGTCTACAGAGAATAAGATCGACGAATGTGGGATTACGCATGGGTGACCTAGTGGTGAACTGTCTGCTGTATGCAGATGATGCTGTCCTGTTAGCAGAAACACCATCTGAGTGGCAAACACTAGTCACAATGATGAAAGACGAATGTATGAAGGAAGGCTTACTATTGAATGCGAAGAAAACAAAGATTATGGTATTTGAAAGAGAAGAAACCAGAACCAATGTAAGAATTACGGTAGATGATGAAGTGTTGGAACAAGTGAATGAGTTTGTATATCTTGGATGCGCTTTCAGCAGGGATGGAAGGTACACCGCAGATGTGGAAAGGCGAGTGAGTGCTGGGAATAGTGTGAATGGAGCGTTGGGAAAACTTCTTGGCAGTAAAAACTTGAGCCAGAAGGCGCAGCTGGCTATACACAATGCAGTGCTGGTCCCAACGCTTACTTATGGAAGCGAGAGCTGGGTATGGCAGAGAGAGCATGAAAGTAGGATAAACGCGGTTGAAATGTGAGCGTTGCGCAAAATCTGTGGTGTAACGCTTGCAGACCGTATCCGCAATGATGAGGTTAGAAGCAGAGTTGGTCTGAAAGAGAGCGTCGGTGTTAAAATAAGAAGAGGCATGCTCCGTTGGTTCGGACATGTAGAAAGAATGCAGGATGAAAGAATGACGAAGCAGATATACAATGCAAAAGTGGAAGGATGTAGGAGCCGAGGAAGGCCAAGACTTACCTATCATGATCAGATTGGTCGTGTTCTATGAGAAGGTGATGTCAGGAGCCCTAGAAACCGGCGAGCGTGCATGAAAAGAGCAATGAATGTGAAAGAAGCGAGTGAGGTATGTAAGGATCGAGTCGCGTGGCGCTCGGTTCTCTCTGCCTACCCCGTAAGGGATTTGGCGTGAAGTTATAGATAGATAGAAAACTAATAAAAAATTACTTAAGAACTTCGATGGGACAAGAACGGCTGTCAGACATCTCACTATTGTCCATAGAGGCAGAAACTTTAGAAAAACTAAAATCATCATCAGCCATAAATGATTTAATAAATCAGTTTGCCGAAAAAAAGGCAAGGAGAGTGAATATTTAAAATTCGATTTTTATTTGTAAAATGGGTAAATTATGTGATAAATAAATATTTCTTCTCACAATATTTTTTTTCTTTTGTGAAAAATCTTTACCTCCATATAAGGGCCTCCAAAAAAATTTTTATACGGGGCCCCGACAAGGCACGCTACGCCACTGGGTTGACACGATACATCGGGTGCAATGTGGACAAGAGCTCGAATGCATCTTTTTTGGGTAATGAATAATTTATCTATATCCTTACCGTTTCCCCAGATGATTAAGCCGTATCTAAGCACTGATTCGACATACGCAAAATAAGCGGTGATTGCTGTACTTTGGTTAGCTACTCTAGTCAATCTGTACAAAGTAAATGAAAATCCATTTATTTTATTGTTCAATTTCTCAATATGATATTTCCAATTTAAATTAGGGTCTACAATTAATCCTAAAAATGTCGTATTTGTTGCACTACTAAGCGTTTGCCCAGAAAAGTATACGTCTACGGATTGGGTTTTAAAGTTATTGAAATGTATAAGTTTTGTTTTACTGATATTAAATTGAAGATTATTTTTATTAAGCCATTCTGTAATACATGTCAAAGTTTGGATAATGTCATTTTTGTGTTGTGTGTGTCAAAGTCAAAGTCAAAGTCAAAATCTTTTTATTCCGTAAAAATGGCTACATTTGTTTGGAATCGTCACAATTTTTTCCCTACCGTGCAGTTCATGACTAGGTGAGCACTGATAAAAATACTGCCAAAAAACTCAGGCATCCCTCTTTTGGTATCCAAACAAATTTACATAATTTATTAATTACATTATAATTGGATCGACTCCATCCCAGGTGTATTGTGACTATATTTGATTTTTTGTCAGATGTCACTATGACCGAGATATCATCGGCAAATAAAATTGTTTTATGATGTGTTATATCTGGTAAGTCATTTATATATAATAGAAACAGCAGTGGACCTAAAATGCTGCCCTGCGGAACTCCAAATTTATTATGTCTTAGTTCTGATCTAAACATTTGGATAGTGTCTTTACAGTTCAATTTAGTTATTTCTATAAATTGTAATCTGTATTCTAGGTAAGATTTCAACCACGTCAGTGCAGGTCCTCTTATTCCATTCCGTTCCAGTTTAATTAATAATTGGTTATGGGAAACAGTATCGAATGCTTTCGACATGTCGAGAAATAATACTGTTGTGTAATTCATTTTATTTACATTATGTAGTACTTCATTAATTAAGTCAAATGTTGCATGAGTTGTGGATATGCCGGTTTGCATTTCTTTTGGAACAGTCGGTACATTTTTTAAGTAATTTGTTGTATCTTATGTACTTTGAACGATTTGCATCTGTTTTATTAGAATAATATTTATAGCGTAGTTTTCTTTTTGTTATGCAACTTTTTATTAAACCCTTCGTGATCCATTTTATCTTGGGAGAAACACAACGTTTGATTCTGACAAGAGGGAAGCAGAGGTTGTATATAAGTATGAATAAAGCGTAGAATTCACCAAAAGCTGCATTTAAATCGTTATATTTATACACCTCAGAAAATGAAAGACTACTGAGATGTGTTTTAAATTTATCTATGTTTTCCCTCGAATAACATCTTTTGTATATAAAGACTGATCTATGGAGTTTATTTTTTAATCCTACTTTAAATTTTAAGACCTGCGCCGTATCGTGATCTGATAACCACAACGGTAGTACACAACCCATTGCATCGGAAATGTTACTTATTATTAAATCTAGGCATGTTTTCCCTCTAGTTGGTTTAGTTATATGTAAATGAAGATGATATTTCTTTATAATGTCCCATAATTTTTTTGAATTTTGATTTGATAGTTCTGAACTCTTCAGGGGTTCGTGGTAAAAATCTAACACCCTTCTTGAAAGGACGGGCGCTGGGGGCACAGCCAAGTTGCGCATGAAGTACTGCAAAGTGGTGTGTCCAGTTGGGCAATACCTCAGCAATAATGGGCGGGAAACCTTTCATAGTAACTGTTGCACCTTGCGCTGGGTTTGTGGTTGGTGGTGTAAATACCCTTATGGGTTGACTGGGTGCAGCTTGAGCCGCCATGTCAGCGTAGGAAGTAGATGGTTGCTGCATACGTGATGTAGTGGAAAGTAGTCGGGTTGTAAGTTCCCTTCATTACTTACAATTCTCCTATAGGAGGTCTCTCTCTAGTGAAGCCTCACCCTGCGGATGGATAGCGGCTGATAAATATACATCGTCGAAGTTTGGGTCTGCTAGGTCTTCATTTGACTCAGCGTGTGAGGGATGTGCAGATTGTACTGCGTGTGGCGTGCTTTTCTTTTGTGGACTTAGCTGGGCGCTCTGGATGGTGGAGCTGCCTAGTGAGGGGTCAGAGTTTGCTCTTGGTCGTGGTTTTTTAACCTCTTGTACCAGACTATCGTCCGGTGATGGCGTGGGTCTATTGCTGCGCTTAGGCATACGTTGGATTGCGTCGGATGAACCGGCATCTATGGCCTCGATTTTTTCGAGAACCGCAGCGATCAATTTCCGTCTCCCGAGGGTGACGAAGAAGAAGAGGATGTGGTAGTGATACCAAACTCGGCTGGTGACGCCAGACACGTCTGCCCGGTTTGTAAGTCGCGGGCAACGATTGTTCTTCCACCGAAAGTAGCGGCGAGTTTCCTCCCCTTGCGGGGGGGGGGGGGAACAGCCCTTGAGTGGGTGTTTTCTCGGGTGGCGTTGGACTTTTAGGCGGTGTACGGCTCCTCTCTCGGTCGGCCATACTATTAGATGTTGGCGGGCCTGAGCCCGCTTACCTACGTCGTAGTATTTTGCCCGGTAATGACGCGCAAGCGAACCCAATAAACAAGCGTACTTACTTCTTCCCGACGACGCGGTCAGAGGTTGCACAACTACCCGGCTCGGTCAGAACGACCCTGGAGACAATAAGGCGCCCGATATCCCGAAGGAGTCTCGGGCGCGGACGAAGACAACAATTACAACACGGGCGCGGTTTGCGAGACCAAGACAAGGACGGTAAAGACGAACAAGGACAACACTAAGTGGACTTAATTGCCGTTTTTCGCAAGAAAAACGACAATTAGCTCATATCTCGTGACTTTGTAAACGCCACAAAGACACGGACAACGAACACAACGACACGACAACGATACAAATATAAAAATAATCTACTGACTGTCCGTCCGAACGCCCAAGCACGGTGTGTGCAGGAAGCCGAAGTTTCCCGAGCGGCGCGCCCGAAGTCACCCGAGCGGACAATCAGCAGGAGCGGTACTGCGAAAGCAGCACTCGCTCAGAAGCGTGCGACACTCCGGCCTAGCAAGACACGTCGAATGCACCGCGCAGGAGGTACACTCTAGCACGGTACAATCGACGCGAACGGATAGGACGAGAGGATGTGTGAATGGGAATTGCAGCGGGAGTGGACAGCGGCGCTTTCCTCAACCCCAGAGCGGGGCTCGATAGGGAAGAGTACCGGCGCTTCACTGCTATCCTTAAACGAGTAGCTGAGTTTGTTCGTCACTGACGCACATGTGCGTCGGATTCGAACAGTTCAGCTGGCTCGCCGTGGGAAGGGATGCCGATCGCTGCATCCCGGTCCATATTTATACCGACCGGTGTGCGAGCGACCAGCAATAGTGTGCGAGCGAGAGGGATATAGGATATATGGCCAGTCCTCGAAGCATTACCTTAATGCAATTGCTTTATTTATGATTAAAACCACTGTCAATTTGTTCTATTTTTATCACATTTGACCCTTTTTCATATAAAAGGATAAAACTATTCTAAAACTTACATACTAAATGCCAATGATGAGACACATGAAAAAATGTTTATTTAGAACTTAACTATAAGGCTAGGTGCTAAAACTACTAAATACTTATAAACTATAGCTGGTTACGGCCACTGATCAAATATATTACATTTATTGTATATATTTGGCCGCAACCAGCTTGATTTACTTAGATATACCTATTAAAGTTGCTTATTCTATCTAATACATGAAAACTTATACTATACGCCTTATGCGCGACGGTTTCTATGCAAAACTCCTTAGCAAGCACATTCTTTTTATACTTTTTTACTTTTAAATATACGTCTTGTTTTTATATACATCACTATTAATAAAATATTGTAATGGACACATCGAATCGAACTACTTTTTCATTTCCCTTTTAGTTTGATCGCATTCATTATTGGTCCTTCTGTGATTTTTAAAACCGGAGACGTAAAATGGTAAAGACGAGGAATCAAGCTCTGGTTGAGGCCTCGGCGCCCTCGACTGAGGACGTGCCTCCTGTCACCAGTGCTCAAGATCAGCCCCTACATAGTGATGCAACCTGGGTAACGCCGCCGGCTAATGTAGTGGGCCCTGCGGCGTCGTGTCTTTCACTCGCGGCTAGCACTTCGTCTCGTTGCACCGTTAGAGCTCGAAAGTTAGCATTGAAGATGCAGAACATGCACGTCGTCGCGCAGAACTGGAATGTGCACATGCTGAGGCACAGCATAAAATTTTGCTTGCACAACGTGAAGCTGCCAATGATGAGCTTAAAGCACAGCTCGCTGCTCTTGAGAGCGGCCAATCTAAAAAAAACAGTGATGTACATTCATGGGTCGAACAGTCACGTAACTAACGTAACTACCCGGCCAGTTACCAAACCTAGGCCACGATGAACTTCCTGTCACCGATCCTGTCCGTGAATCCTACGCGTTGGGTGCTCAAAATATACTATCCACGCGTCCACTCCTAGACCGCCAGCCTTCCATGCAGGCGCCTCCACGTACTTTCTCTGGTCAGCTCCTCGATCCTACTTACACGTCGGAGCGATTCCCTGCCAAGGGACAATATTTGCCACAAAGAGTCGAACCTCCACCTAGGTTTGATACGTATCAGGGCCAGTATTCAATAGTTCCTCTGCCTACTTTCGACGGTAAGTCCCACCTAGACTGGTTACACATATTTCGTGTTTTTACCGATACACAAGATTCATTTTCGCCTTTAACAAACTTAGCTCGGATTAATTGTGCTCTAAAAGGTGAGGCTTAGGAGGCAGTTACTGCGATTTTGATGAGTACTCGTGATCCTAATCTCGTTATGCGAGAATTAGAATTACGCTTTGGCAGGCCCGATCTAATAGTAACTCGCGAAGTCAACACTATGCGAGCTCTCCGAGTTAGCTCTAGCTAGCGAGCTCGCGAGTAGTCGCAGATGGAAAAGATTTGACCATTTTTACTTCTCGAGTAAATTTATTGTCGAAATTATTCGTTTATTCGTTCGAAATGTATTCGTTCAAAAAGAGTATTTGCATTCTCCAGATCTTTTTAATGCATTGTTGTATAAGTTATCGCCGTTCATCACAACTAGATGGCTAGACTATGCGTCGCAATTTGAACGCGGTAATATTTCCAGGTTAGAATTGTTAGCGGATATTCTATCTCGAGAGCTCGAGCTACGCACGAGGTTCGTTGGTATTAATGAATTTTCATATAATCGTGATAGAATTCACTCTGTTTCCGAACAAAATATTAAATCATCAAGCAAAACTAAAAAATCGATAATTTCGCCAATCTGTCTGTGTTGTGAAAAGTCTCACAACCTATTTCAATGTGACAGGTTTGTGTCAATGACTGTTGACCAGAGATGGCAGTTTATAAAAGAAGCAAAAATTTGCCACAAATGTCTCAAAAAAGGTGGTCATAGATACAGTTCCTGTAAAGCTCGTATGAGTAAATTGCTTTTAAGTCTGACAAACCTAAAATTGACACGACAATAAACCTCAACATATAGACGAAGAAATAATAGCCCAGACAAGCACGTCATCTGCACCAATTTATACACGTCGTCCTTTACTTAAAGTTATAGGGGTCACTGTCTCAGGTCCCGCCGGGAGTTTGGATACATACGCTTTATTAGACGATGGTTCGACAGTAACGTTTATAGATGCGAAGGTGGCCTCGAAGATTGGTCTGAACGGCGTAGAAGGACGTGTCCAATTAGACTGCGTAGGTGGTCTGTCACGCAACACTGAAACGCGGTACGTAGATTTTAAAATAAAAGGTAGGCATTCTCCTACGACTTACACTATCCGTAACGCAAGGTCTATTAGTAGCCTAGGTATAGCCTCACCAAACCGTTCTACCTATGAAATGAAAATGCAAAACCGACTATTATATTAGGTTCAGATAATTGGCACTTACTATCTCAAAGTCTACTCGTAGAGGCACTAAATCTGAACCAGTAGCCATTAATACTAATTTGGACTGGGTTTTATTTGGATTGTAATAAATAGATTCAGGCGTTATTTTGCGAAAGTCAAATTTACATGCACTTTGATCTAACCTGCTTTGTGTGCTTCTGTCACCAATTAGTTCATGCGACCTAGAGCCGGCCGGCACCCACCCACTACTGTAGGTAAGTGCAACATGCCGACGCTGCCATGGCTGCTCCGGTAGGCTCTGCCTCGGCTGCTGCGGTCGTCCGCCATCTGGAACAGAATCCGCATGCCCCCACCACTACCGTTGCTGCCACGACGGGCCTGGTCGTCGCTGCGACACGTGTTTCGCCTCTCCACGAGGCATCATCAGGCGTTGTAGACGTTAATCGTAATCCAGATGCTTTTAGGAACAAGCTAAACTGCGTCTTCCATCGCTTCCATACGTCAGCCCGGCTAACAGAGCTGCCCTCCAGAGTTAGCTCGGACGGTAGACGCGCGTGCTCCATAAGTAATACGTAATATCCAATTTTCTACGTTTGAAAATGCAAAACACAAAATTTTCTGTATATTTGAATAAAACACCGCTGTCATCATGTAACGTATTTAAACATCCAAGTCTAGCGAACAACTGATTTATTAAGGAACACCGACATACATATTTATTAAACTACCTTCAACACCTCCTGCGAGAGATGTTCAAGCTGCACGTGATACACCCCGATGGCCCTACCCATTTTGGATATAATGGGCCGCACCAGCGGCAAAGGCCGCTTGCACGTCCTCTACTGGGGTGTCAAGAGATCATTCTCGTACTCCCACTAGCATACCAGGATAGCGAGGGTTCTGCTTCTCGTAAATTTCTTAGGTAGGCCTGTATAGCGCTGAAGTTAACTGCTTTCCCATATGGAAGCGCGTTGGGATATAGACTTGAAAATGACCAAAGTTGAAATTGACTGACAGTCATTTCCAGTCAAGTTGGTCAAAAACGGTCATTTCAGTCATTTTTACTTTGGAAATATTTTAATGTATTTATTTAGAAGTGATTTTTTCGTTTTATGTGATTGATAAAAGTCCACAACTTGTGAAATTGAAAAAACAAAGTAAATTTTGAGAATATTTATTTTAAAATTAAAAAGATATCATCTATCATCAGATATCTCTGGGACGTGGTCCGTGGTGTCCGTGAATTCAACGTTTTCATATTCTTCTTCAGAGTCTGAACTCGAATCATACATTGCAGTAGCACGTTTATTATTAGCAAAAAGATGAACATTTCACCTGATGAAAACCCTTTTTCTACCCTTTTGATTCTGCAAGCGGTTGCGGCGCAAAGAATGTATGATACTGAATAGACTCCAATTGCGCTCACTTGAAGTCGACGAAGATGGAACGCTTAAGATTCGTGTAGCGATCGGTTGAACAACTTGCATTGGAACAAATGTCTGCCACCAAAGTCTAGGCTCTATCAGTTTGACAGGAGTCCATATGGCTTCTGATTCTTCATAGTAACCAGTTTTTGTGAGAAAATGGGCCACATTTGCCATAACTTCATCTATTGGAAGGCTTAAGAAATGGCTGCCTGAGAAATGAAATTGATTGTCAAAGGAATATTACTGGGTTGTATATTTGTCCCTTATAACGCGGGTCCAAAGCGTTAAGCTCCCAAATGTATGTGCTTGACATCTGTAATGTCTCTTCTCTTTTCTATGGCTGAATTATGAATTCCTTTTCTGATTCACCTACTATCTAGTTCGATTCAACTCCTTGAGATAGTGTTTCAAATACTTCTTTAAATATGTGAGGAACATCAGATTGAAGATACTTATCTGATTCAGATAACGTGAGGTTTTGTCTAATGGGTTCCAGTATCATAAAAATGTCCTGTATTAAAATCCAATTAGTCTTATTCAATATTATGTCTTTCAAATCTCTTTCTACATTCAATTCGTGAGCAATGACCAAGAG
Organism: Pyralis farinalis; assembly: GCA_947507595.1. Taxonomy (NCBI): domain Eukaryota; kingdom Metazoa; phylum Arthropoda; class Insecta; order Lepidoptera; family Pyralidae; genus Pyralis; species Pyralis farinalis. The sequence goes on from OX382281.1 coordinate 343,957, forward strand.
CTCTAAGGCTTCCCTGTTTACCAGATTTTAGTAGTGCTTTCACTCGCCCTCTACAGTGGAGCTTCTGTGGATTCGTGCACGGCTACGGGTGCACGTATTCATAGAAGTTCGTATGTTCACGTCTGCACCCTTAAGGTGTAGGCAGAGATAAAGCAACTAATAAACGCTCTCTTTCAGTGAAAGGTCTATGAATGCATTCATAGACCAAACATCATCAACAACCACCAAACTAAGATTGGCCGTAATGAGCTGACATAATCTGTCTTGTGTCATACAACCCGAATGAGGGCTGTGTTGAATTGCAAGACGCACGATGCAATAGGCCATTGCCATTGTATTTTAATAAATAAAAAAGGGGTTGTATGACGTTTAATAGTGCTATCTCTCTCTCTCTCTCTGTGTTCCTCTGATCGCCATGTCATCGTACACTTGCTTCGTCCGTAAGATTTTACAAATCTCTTATTATGCGGATAATCCTCAACTGTATGTAATAATAACTAACGTGCTATAATCAAAAGGACTATTAAACTGACATTGAAGAATAGATATTTCTTTTATAGGCCGACCCGAGATTCCTAGACTCTGAACCATGAACCACCAAGAGGCTGCGCTAATCCCCGGATTCATCCGCCTCAATGCACCCCACCACGGACGTCACGTGGGGACGTAGGTGTTGTATGTATTTGGCGGTGCGTGTCCACGGACGTCCCATATGGCCGCAAGGCTCAGTCGGTAGGTAGGGTCGGTAGGGGGCTGCATTCAGACGTGAATCTACTCCCTCCCCTACCCCCGTACATGAGCGCGACCTGATTGCGCCTGCAAAGAGTTTTAAGTAATTATAGACGAGTTTGAATGTTGCTTTTGGTTGTGGCACGGAAAAAAATTACTAGTTTTGTGATGCTGTTGGGACGATACCCAGAGGGTTCCCGACAGCATTATTTTGGGGACAAAAATAAAATTGTGGAACGTACTTATAATTTTTTTGATATGCGATGCAATCTTTTTTGGTTTATTAAGTACCCTACTTTCTTCAGGCGCTGTGTACCTAGGAAGGATTTTTGGCTCCTGTGGGACGATTCCCGAGGGATCCCACAGGTGCGCTGTCTGTATCCGGGCTACCCACCTTGCCTATACAGCAATTTACTTGTCAGTCCGGACATACTATATTTAACAAGTGTTTATGTTATTTATTTATTTTTGGTATTGTTATTCTCCAGGCGCAGCAAAACCGCGCTAACTTTGGTGACCAAATCTCGCGTGGCGTCTCGACGCCGGACGTCTGGAGGATTCCCACTAGGTGGGGGTGGGACGAGTTGTCGGCGCGGTCGAACATTTTCCGCGCCGTTTGAACTATGAACTCGTGCACCGACTTCACTCCGGTATCCCGCGCTATGACTTCGTCGGTCACATAGCGGTCCGGCGTTCGCGCGCATTCTGAGTGATATATTTTGGAGTGGAGGAGAGTACCTGGAGTCTGTTTCTCTGCGTTGGAGTGCACAGTGCATACCACGCAGGGGCTGCATATGTGAGTTTTGAGCGAATGTAGGTTTTTCCGAGTTTTAACCGAGGTGTTTTTCTGTGAAAAAGGTGTGAAAACCAGTGCCGAGGTTTACCAAAATACTCATAACATACTACATACTCTTTTCACTTAACAATTAGTTGAAGTGGAATTGTATGACAGGCATACACATTGGCCACAGACAATAAACTCAACAATTTACACATTTAACTGTTTAATTGAATTAGTTCCTGAGCAACCGGGTTTCTAACCGGGGCTATAGTATAAATAGTATATTAAATAGTTAAGTAAGTACTCATTGTAAATAATTACTCACTACTGCATAAAATACATGGGTTTATATAGTTGCCATTAGTGAATTAGCAATAAAATATAGTATACAATAACTTAATCTGTATCATTCTAATTAGGTACACCTACCTTATTTATTTATTTATTTTTTAACTAAACGGTTTGAGGTGAAATGATGCTGACTAGAAAGGCAATGGCTGAGGCACGCTATGAAGAGTTAAATGACAGGTATTTAAATGCATTAAAAGATATTAAAAATTCAGAGCTACGATACAAAGAATTAAATAATATTTTTTTTATTAACTTTAAAAGATTTAAAGAAATATAAGGAATTGTCAGAAAAATTGCAAAATGAACGAGATGACAATGAGTTGGAAGCACTGTCAATTATTAAAAGTAATACTATACTTAAGGAAAAGATAGTGAAAATGTATTTAGAGTTAGATAATGCTTTGGAAGAAAATAATACATTGCAGTCTTTGGTACGTAGTTTTGATAAATGTGGAGTTGAGTTTGAGACCACTCTAGAACGCAATATTCAGCTAGAAACCAAATTGAAACAGGCACTAAGTACAATTGATCAGCTGGAATGTTCCCATCAGGAGTCAACAGTTGCTCATTCCCAGTCGTTATTCGATGAATTGCTAGATAGCGCTCCAAACTTAGTTACTGCTTCTGCAATCTCAAATACGAATGATCCACCGTCACTGACAATTGACTTAACCTGTGATGTGTCTGTAGTATCGAACACACAGGATAAACATGCTAGTGTATGTATAATATATATATATAAAAACATCATTCAAGACCTACAATCTGAGATCCAAACACTTAATAGTTCTTTAGATTTAATGACTAAAAAATATGAGGATGCTCAAAGAGATATTGAAGAATACAGTGTAGGCATGGATAGATTACTAGCTGACTTGAGAGAAAATGAACAAAAATTATCGTCTCTTAGTAACTTGTACAATAGGAATGAATTAACCCGAACTCCGATGAAATGTTCACAGGTAACTCGATCCTCGAAACTATCTCAGCCACAATGTGAATGAGGCCATTAATAGTAGTGCTTTTAAACAGATGTCATCATCATTAAATAATAATAGTGAAGATAATAACTCTAAAATAATAATGTATAGTGATGAAATAGGTAAAAATATGGGCCAATTATTATTACAAAAATCAGGAAAACTGGTTATCAATTATTGTTTGCCTGGAGCCAGTTTCACTCAAATAGTTGATAAAATAGTTAAGAGGGATTACCACCCCAACACAACTTTAATTGTTTTTATTGGGAGGAGAGGAAATTTAAACAAACATATAATGATTAAATATTTTAATATGTTACAGCAGTTAAATGTGGGAAAAGTGTTTTTATTTACTTTTCCATACAGTACTTTGTTGCCCGAGGCGGAAAATGCATCTAGGTATAGATTAAATGCATACATTGACATTATATGATGACAAATTTCATATACTTGACATAAATATATTTAATAATAAACATTATAATTGACAGAAGATAAATTTTATCTTAGCAATTTTTATAAAAGACAAATAGCAGATTCGCTATCATATTGTCTTAAGAAACCAGCCAAAAGTTTGGCTAACAACCCTGCTTCTTTTGAGCAGTTAGATAATTTGACATTATGTAATGGTACCTTGGAAGGTATTCCAAATTCTTTAAATTAGGTTACAAGACAATAGAGTTATACTCTGGCAATGTAAATAGTAATAATAACAATATTCAAAATGAAACTAAAAGTAATAATAATACAATATCCCCATCAATTGTAAATTGTCAAGAATATAGAAAGAATAATAATTGTATCAACCAAAACATTCAGGGGATGATAGGAAAGGAGTTAGAATTGGAGTTGTTTATGAATTGTAGCAATATTGATATTTTATGTCTAACTGAGCACTGGCTAAAACCCCATCAATTCATTTTCAGCTTCAATAACCACCAGGTTGCAAGATCATTCATCAGAGATAACTGTATACATGGTGGCTCCTTAATATTATTAAATAAGTTGCTTAAATTTAAAGAAAGGTGTGACATTGTGAGCCTCTCTGTTGAGCGAGATGTAGAGATTTCATGCATTGAATTGGAACGATTCATTGTTATGAACCTGTTTAAACCTCCTAGCACGCCCTTTGAAACATTTTCAAATATCATGGAGGATGCCTTAAATAAATTATCTAATAGCCATAAAACTGTTATAATTTGTGGAGACTTTAATATAAATATCTTGGAGAAAAATACTGTCACCTACAACTTTTTAAATTTATTTAAATCAAACAATTTGCATCATATTTTTACAGAGCCAACAAGAGTAACTGCTACATGTATTGATAATATATTTAGCAATGTAAAACCTTCATATCAATCTATAATTAATAAAGTTCAGTCAGACCATTCAGGTCAATTGGTTTCATTTCCAAATTCTTCAAAAAATACAAAGAAAGCAAATAAATTATATATCATTTAGTAAAAGCCGCTTAGAAAGATTTAAGTCTAATATAGCAGAAAAAATTGTATTGTTGCCCTGTCACGGTACTCCGGACCACTTGTACAGTTCATTATTTAGCTTAATTACTAGTGAATTTAATGCAATCTTTACTACAAAACAACTGTCTGTAAGTGACCGTATGACATTCAGTGATTGGGCAACTCCTGGTATTTACAAAAGTCGGAATAAATTGTATGAACGTTATGAAGAAAGGACCTGTAATCACAATCCGACTTTTCAAGAACTTGTAAAAAATTATGCTAAAATATTTAAACGAGCCTGTTCCAATGCTAAGTCTATATATTTAAGAAATAAAATTAATGGTTCAACAAATATTATTAAATCTGTTTGGAATATGATAAATAATGAGACGGGTAGAGCGAAAGTACGTAGTCGAGACTTTCAGTTAAAGATAAATGATATATATATATCAAAAATGATGTAGAAATTGCGACTGAGTTTGAAAAATATTTTTCTAACATTCCTCTTATTACTACGAGAAATCTTAGGTCTTCTTCTATAGCTGCTGAACTCGTTCTCAAACAGAGCGTGGTAGAATGCGACACAATATTTGAATTTTCAGCTGTAAGCCCAAAAGATGTTTTGAACGCTTTTAAATCAATAAATATGAAAAACACTAAAGATGTGTGGGGCCTATCTGTCAAAGTCATATCTTCTATTATTATTTCAATCGCTCCACATTTAGCTACAATTTTCAATTGTTGTGTGGCATCTGGTGTATTTCCTGACTTGATGAAACTTAGTAAAATCATTCCATTATTTAAATCTGGTGATAGTTCGGACCCTTCGAATTTTCGACCTGTTTCCATACTGCCCATTCTCAGTAAAATTTTTGAAAAACTAATGCTTAGCCAGTTGCTCAGACATTTCAATACACATAATTTGCTTCATAGGAGACAGTTCGGATTTACGAGAGGTTGTTCAACTATAGACGCAGGGATTCATATGCTTACAAGTATATTCGCGGCATGGGAGGGTTCGCAAGATGCCTTGGGAATTTTCTGTGATCTGTCTAAAGCGTTTGACTGCGTGCACCATGACACTCTTGTCAGAAAATTACACCACTACGGTATCAGGAACAAGGCTCTCGAACTTCTGTCTTCTTATCTGGGCAATAGGATACAGAAGGTCGATGTTAATGGTAAAAGATCTTCGGGGTCCCCTGTAGTCATGGGAATCCCACAGGGGTCAATTCTAGGTCCATTCTTATTTTTAGTATATGTAAATGACTTACCTTATTATGTAAAGGATAAACATGAGATTGTATTGTTTGCGGATGATACCTCTTTGACATTCAAAATTAATAGACAGTTAGGTAATTATGACGAAGTTAACGATGCTCTCTCTAAAGTTATGCATTGGTTTAATGTTAATAATCTGCTTTTAAATGATAAAAAGACTAAAGTAATTAAGTTCTCAACACCTAATGTTAGACAGGTGAATACCAATGTACATGTTAATGGAACTAATTTAGCCCCTGTGGAGACAACTGTGTTCATGGGTATAACAATTGACTCCAAACTACAATGGGGCCCACAAATTGAAAAATTATCAGGAAAACTAAGTTCTGCAGCCTATGCAGTGAAAACTATTAGACGGCTCACTGATGTTGATACGGCTAGAATAGTTTATTTCAGCTACTTTCATAGTATTATGTCATACGGAATTCTTCTTTGGGGTAACTCCGCGGACATTAACACCATCTTTTTATTGCAAAAGAGAGCCATAAGAGTTATCTACAAACTTGGTCCCCGGGAGAGCCTTAGAGAAAAATTCAAAGAAATATTCTAACAGTCGCATCGCAATATATCTATGAAAATCTTTTGTATGTCCATAAAAACATAGACTCATTTTGTAAAAAGAGTGATACTCATAGCATAAATACTAGATATAAGCATAATCTTGTGTTACATGCAAGCCGTCTCCACAAAATAAGTAATACTTTTATGGGGCAATGTATACGGATCTATAACAAACTTCCCAGCAATATAAGAGCCAATAAACAAATTTAAAATTACTAATACAGCCAAATTGTGTAGCAGGGCATATTATAAAGTATCTGACTATATTAATGATAAAAATGCCTGGGAGTGAGTCGATCCAATTATATGTAATTAATAAAATATGTAAATTTGTTTGGATACCAAAAGAGGGATGCCTGAGTTTTTTGGCAGTATTTTTATCAGTGCTCACCTAGTCATGAACTGCACGGTAGGGAAAAAAATTGTGACGATTCCAAACAAATGTAGCCATTTTTCGGAATAAAAAGATTTTGACTTTGACATAAATACTAGATATAAGCATAATCTTGTTACATGCAAGCCGTTTCCACAAAATAAGTAATTCTTTTATGGGGCAATGTATACGGGTCTATAACAAACTTCCCAGCAATATAAGAGAATTGTCAATAAACAAATTTAAAACTACTGTTAAAGCCAAATTGTGTAGCAGGGCATATTATAAAGTATCTGACTATATTAATGATAAAAATGCCTGGGAGTGAGTCGATCCAATTATATGTAATTAATAAAATATGTAAATTTGTTTGGATACCAAAAGAGGGATGCCTGAGATTTTTGGCAGTATTTTTATCAGTGCTCACCTAGTCATGAACTAGGGGAAAAATTGTGACGATTCCAAACAAATGTAGCCATTTTTACGGAATAAAAAGATTTTGACTTTGACAGATTTAAACCCACTGGACAACAAGATATGGCAACATTTGGAGGAGAAAGTGCGCTAAACCTCATCAGAATTTGGAGTCTCTGCGAGCATCTCTGGTTAATGCAGCGGCAGAAATAGATATAAAAGTGGTGCGTGCTGCGATCGATGACTGGCCGCGTCGGTTAAGGGCATGTATTCAAAATGGAGGAGGGCATTTCGAATAATGTAAATAAAATTTTATTGTACATTTAATTACCTTTCATTTCATATATAACTTTTACATAATTATTAAAAAGTTATAAATTATTAATTACATCAAAACTTATGACCTGACTAGGTACATTGTCGAAAAGGTTACGAATTTTCCTATCTAATGATACTATTTATTTACGTATAGGTTAATTCTATAAAAAGTTATTGAACAAAATGTTTCCGAAATTGCAGTTTCTCTCATACAATCAGCCAGTAATCCTAGTATATGTATTTATGCTGATTTTAAAGATAATTTTACATACTATTTCAATAAACTATGTACAAGTATAAAAACAACATAAATACACAAAAACTATAATTTTTATCACTATTGTCGCGAACAGCATTTGTTCGGGAACACCGCTGAGGGTAGTTTATTGAACAATTTCACCGTGCGTGGTAGTGCGTGCGTGGTAAATGCCTCAAAAAGCGTACTGTAGTGAATTGCAAGGGGCAAGTGGTACGATAGTAGAACTGGTATTAAGTTGAACAGCTCCTCCGAACACTTCCTATGATACAATTTGTACAGTACACAAAGGGAAGTAACGTCTCTTCGTGTACAAAGCGAGTCCAGCCGAGCGGAGATCACTGGGTCGCCGACGATTCGAATTGTTCTACGTTGTATGCGATCAAGTTGTGTAAGCAAATATTGTGGCACGCCGGCCCAAAGATGTGAACAGTATTCCAAGTGAGGCCGGACCTGGGCCTTATAAAGTTGAAGGCGATGTTGAGGTGTCAAGTATTGTTTAGCTCTATTAATCACACCATGTTCTTGGACGCTAACATAGCTTTGCTCTCGAGATGACCGCGAAACTGTACATCGCTCGATATGACGTCACCCAGAATACCGATGCTAGGCGTAACGCTGAGGAGTATACCTTCTAATCGGCGAGCTACGATAAATGGGGACATTTTCGCGGTAAATGCGCACACTGGTGTCTTTAGGGGATTCAGGTTAAACTAAATTCAATGTACCCCAATTGGAGACTTGTTCTAGTGATGTCTCAATTTCCGACACAAGTTGTGATCGGCACTCATTGAGGCAATCCCGAGATATCGACATGCCCAGAGTATCTTGCGTACAATGAAGGTTACGCAAGTGCAACAAGTCATTGATACGCAGAAGGAACAGACTGGGAGACAACGCACAGCCTTGTGGGACGCCAGCATTCAGGGGCAATGGATCCGAGCAGGGGCAATGACCCGTCAACTACGACCTTATGCTCCGCCCAATGACAAAACTAGCAACCAATGCACAAAATTTTCGAGTAACCCAAAAGAAAGAAGCTTCGAGAGAAGTGATTTGTACCACACCCGATCGAAGTTCTTTGCTATGTCCAAACTAACAGCTAAAGCCTCGCCTTTCCGTTGCATTTGCATTGGCGATCACTTATCAGCCGGCGATCACTTAAAGTAGTCTTAAGAGTTGCTAGTTGACGATATTTTCCATGACTTTGGAAGATATGAGAATTATTGCTATAGGCCTATAGTTGGAGGGATCTCATCAAGGAGCGTTTTTGTGGATTGGGTGTAGTAAAGCCTCCTTCCACGAGCTGGGGACCAAGCCAACCGAGTAGGAGTACCGAAACAGGCGCGTTACAATCTGAGTATATCCGGAGCTCACATCTTCAACACAACGGATGGAATTCCATTCGCCCGCTCGACTTATGTCCAGGGAGATAAGGGTTCTACGAACAACTTTTTGCGAGAAATGAATTTCAGGCATAGAGCTCTCACACCGTGGGATGGTCGGTGGAGTGCCTCCCTGGTCATCAAGGGTGGAGTTGGATGCAAAAAAATAGCCCACGAAACGGACGGAGCCACGGACGAAAAAGCGACTGACAGACTTTACCTTCAACGCTTTAGCGAGAGACGGGTCTCTCGTACATTCTGCTAACAAATTCGACTTTGCCCTCGCGATGGAATCCCTCAAACCTGGAGGCAGCCTTGTACCTTTTTTTAAGTGAACGTATTTTAAATCACCAGCCGCCTGAGCATTGAACCAGGCTCGATACGAATCCTGTTTACGTCGAGAGGCATCCTTGCAAGATCGATCGAACCGTGGGCGGGATTTGCCACTAATGGGCACCGCAGAGCTAGGAGTAAAAAGTTCCATATACTGCAGAATCACATCGGCGACAGCGTCGGCACAGGCGCTGGGCTCGTCCAGCGAGAAGCAAACCTGCCCCCAGGGGTAGGAGAAGAAAATGCGCAGCCCTTCCCAATCTGCAGATCTAAAGTGCCACACACAACGGCAGCCTGCTACTCGCGGTCGCGTTAGGAATGCAAGTGGCACCTCACTACGTATCAGGCAGTGATCATAGAACAAATCTTGAATTTTAACATAAAGCAGAAAAGGTCTCGCCTGGCAACAGAGTTAATTTGAAAGATTTTAAAATAAGAAGAGGCATGCTGCGTTGGTTCAAAAGAATGCAGGAAGAAATAATTACGAAACAGATATACAACGCGGGAGTAGAAGGATGTAGGAACCGCGGAAGGTCAAGACTTACCTGCCATGACCAAATTGATCGAGTTTCATCAGAAGGTGAGTTAGGAGCCTTCGAAATAGGCAAGAGTTTATAAGAAGAGTAAAGAATGTTAAAAAAGGGAGTGAGGTTTGTAAGGATCAAGTCATGTGGCGCTCGGTTCTCTGTCTACCCCGCAAGGGATTTGGCGAGAAGTGATAGATAGATAGTCTCGCCTAATGAAGTCTACGCTCCGTCCATCTCCTGCCATGATCCAAAATCCAGAAAGCTTTCAACTCTAACTTCGTAATCGCTGTTTAGTGCCTAGATGATTGCATTACACCAGACGATAACAGCAAGCTCGTGGAAGCTATCGACATATAGTGGGTGCTAAATTTCTACAGCCTCGCTCAGAGAGAATCCAAAAGGTCTCGACTCACACGCAGAATCTCGTGCAGGTCAGATGTGAACAAATACGAACTGAAATGATGATGATTATTATTTAATGACCTAGAAAGCGGGCCTGCAATTAATAGGGATCGACGCAAACTTGGTTCAAGAATTTCCACAAAGAACAACAATGTTGCCATCCGTCGACCGACAATTCCTTACGCCGAAGTACTTCTTAGCCGCAACAAAACCACTGCTACACCTGTTTTAGAAGGATCAGAGCGATTTAGACTAAGATCACAACATGCTGTTGTCTAACGTGTGTGTTCAAATAGACTGACCCGCGTAACGACGTCATGGAGCTCCTGAAAATCAAATGATGATTAATAATGTCTGTAATTTTTTATATGAATTAGAATGACTCTTCGTCTTGGATCTGCGTTGACTTATGTACTATTCAAACGGAGACTGACTAATGTGTGTTATTAAATTAAGTCATCTTTCCAGATAAATCTAATTTCATTTAACTCAGATTCAAAAGCTGCTATATTTAATAAATATTTAAAGTTTGATTTACTGAGAAGGGTAATTTAAATAAATAATAATAATAAATAATAAAAAAATTATTTCTTCTCTCACACAGATTTGTACAATATTTTTTATGCCATAGAATTAGACGTACATTACAATGTATCTTATTAATTAGCAATCTATGTGAGAGACTGGTGTCTGTACTAGGAGAACCTGTATGACAGATTACCAGCCTCTCCAACTCTGGACCAGGTGAAATTAAGTTACATGTCTTGTTTTAGGGTAAGTGTTTTAGAATTTAATTGTTAGTTTAGTAGTGTGTGTATGTGTTTGTTGTATGTGTGTTTATATGTATTGTGTGTGTGTGTGTGTGTGACGGTGTGTGAGTATGTGTGTATGTATGCATGCATGAGTGGTCAGTGGTTAGTGTGCGGAGAGAGGTTGGCACCACACTTATGAGAACCGAATAAGAAAAGAAGATTTTGAGAAAGGAAGTTTTGTAGTTAATGTGTTGGAAGATACAGGCATAGGAAGATACAGCTCTTTTGCAGTTATGTTTTATTAGAGGATAAATTTCAACTTTCTCATTGATTTTATTATATAAATACTTCCCCAGAAAGCCAAAGAACCGGTGGGAAAAGGATGTTAACCAAAAGTCACTAGAATGGCAAACCTTACGCTTCAGCCGTTTGTTCGCATAAATTGATGGATCAAATTTAAGCTGAGAGTGTTGTTTTAGTATAGTGTTGAGTACAAAAAGTTGCCTAACCGTCAGAACGTTGGATAGGGAATACAAGTCTTCCGTAGGAAAGCGAAAAGGTAGAGAGAAGCCCACTTTTAGAACAGCTCTTTGAGCTCTTTCGAGCTTAAGCATTTTAGTTTTGGATGAACCTCCCCACACTGTGATGCAGTAGCTATTATCGATTGACACAAAGCAGAGTATACCATTTTGATGACATTTATGTCGGCAATGTGACGCAAATTTTTGAAAACGAAAATCAATTTACGGGTCCTAGTTGCAAGAAGATCAAGATGTTGGTTGAAACTTAAAGTATTGTCCATCATAACGCCAAGATATTTTATACTAAAAGCAAGAGAAATTTCTTTACAAGAACAAGTTTCATCAACTAAACAAGAGTGGGCTGTTATGGAGTATTTATCATGTACATGCCTCTGAAGATTTGTCATGGAAAATGGTATGTAGTTGGTTTTTTCGATATTAAGCGTCAGTGCGTTGTCTATAAGCCAGGAATAAACTTTATTGAAGCCAGATTGGGCAAGGCCATACACCTCTTCCCAAGTGTCTCCATGAAAAATTAATGCCGTATCATCCGCGAAAGTTACAATTTTACCATTTGCCAATTGCAAATTGCAGAGGTCATTTATGAAGGTCAGGAAAAGTGTAGGACCCAGCACACTACCCTGCGGAACCCCATATTTTATTGGCAAATCACTGCTAATATGCCTACCAACCCGTACTCTCTGCCTCCTATTGGTGAGATAATTTTGAAATAATTTTAATTGAGTATCGTGAATGCCAATTTTCTCGAGTTTGTCCAGTAGGAGTGGTGGAGAGACTGTGTCGAATGCCTTAGCCAAATCCAGAAATATTGCTATTACTTTCTTCTTCTTGTCAAGGTTAGTAACAATGTGATCAGTTAACGCATGGACGGCATCGCTTGTTGAGATTTTGGCTCTAAAACCGAATTGAGAATCCGAAAGAAGATTTTTAGTTTCGAGGTATTCTACTAAGCGTTTGTTTAGCAGCTTTTCGACTATTTTTGACAACGTTGGCAGTACAGAAATAGGTCTGTAATTATTGACACAGCCTCTGTCACCACTCTTATAAACAGGGATAATTTCAGCCAATTTCAGCATGTCCGGAAAACAACCAGTCGAAAAGATTAGGTTTATAATATAGGTCAATGGTGGAACCAAAATTTGATGATAACATTTAAGGATATTACCTGAGATACCATCACGTCCGGTTGTATTTCCTTTTTTCAGACTCACGATAGCAGTTGTAACTTCAGATTCATCAGTAGGGTTCAAAAAGAAAGAGAAAGAATGGGAAGGTACGGAAGATGCTTTGTTGGGATCCTCCAGGTTTTGTCCAATGGAAGCAAAAAATTGGTTAATATTGTCGACTGAGGTGATAGGATTTAAAGGGGATATTAAATCCGAGGCAGGATTATTACTATTTTTTAAGCATGTTACTCGTTTTATAGTGTCCCAAAGTGTTTTATTGTTATTAGCTGCTTGTTGAATTTGACTCTTTTCGTATTCGTTTTTTAGGTTTTTTAGTAAAATGTTGCAAAAATTCCTGTACCTTTTATATGTAATTTTAACTGTTTCATTATTTGGGTTTTTCTTAAGTTTTTGGTGGAGTTTGTCTCTGTTTTTCATACATCTCAGTAATCCAGTTGTTATCCAGGGTTTTTTTATCCTCTTTCGGCTTGAGGTCTTGATAGTTTGAGTGTTATGGGTGATTATCGCAGTTAGTTCTGTAATTAATATAGACGTGGCTACATTAGCATCAGGTGTTTCGTATATCGCTGTCAGGTTTAGGTTCTTCATGGCAGTGTCAAGTCTATCATAATCAATCCTCTTAGTAGATAACGATTTGTAGGACTGACTAGTGGGTTGTGGGTATTCAAGAATACATATTAAAGAATCATGATCCGTGATTGAAGATTCCGATACACAGCAATGAGCGGCGAGTTTACTTCTAAGCATAAGATGGTCTAAGCAAGTTTCTCCATGTGTAGGGAATAGATGCGCTGGCAAGATGCCGTGGGATGCCAATAGGTCGAGATAGACTGATGAGTTCGTGTCGGAGTTACTATCCCTTATATCCACATTTATGTCACCTATAAGAATAATGTTGGCATGTTTTAGACTGGAAATGAGTTCGTTTAGTGAGAGTATAAATGAATCAATATTTTAATAGCCAGGGGGTCTATAAATGGCAACAATAATTGTGTTACGGTCTAGTTCGATAAGAAGACAATTAGCATTGGTTAGATTAGGTTCTGATACTGTCACATTCATGTTGTTTTTATAGTAGACTATAACTCCTTCGTTTTGAGTTAAGTTATTTTCAGTTAATGCATAGTTATAGCCATCCAATGTGTTTATGTAATGCGTGTGACGTAGCCAGCATTCTGTAACTATAATTAAATCCCAATCAGTATTAGATCGGTCAAGGAGTGTTTGAGGACCTGAAAAGTTTCTGTTAATACTACGAATGTTTTGGTGGATGAGTTTTAGACTGGAATCAGGTTTTTTTTATCAAATTTGAGCAGTCCTCTATTTTACAAATAGAGGATTGTGCAAAGGCATCAATGTCATTATTTATTATATGTGTACTATCGAATTTTGGTTTTTAGGGTTATTGAAGTGACGTCTGTTTTGAGGAGCGAGTGATAGTTTACTATACATATAGTAGGTACATTGTGATTTATAGAGAAATGATTGGTGCGCGAAGATTTAGATACAGTGTTTGTGCCTGACCAAATGTAATGAAGAGGTGGGTTACACGTATATGTTGTAGAGAGTAAGTGTATGGTAGAGAAGAAGTAAGTGATGTGAGAACAGTGCTTGAATATAATGTTCAGAAAACTGTGTGGTGTGTGTGTTAAATAAATTATACATGACTTTTGCATAAAAGAAAAGAGTAACACCACTAGTCACTTGGATATCAGTTTACGTAAGTCTAGCTAACTATCAAATAGTCATTCAATGACACACTGGTGAGAACTTTTGAATGAGAGTTATGTAAAGTTAGAATTAATATCTTACATTCATTGTTTCTGACCAGTGTGTCATCAAATGTCTCCTTAAATTACCCTTGCAACTAAATTTAACTTTACATATCTCACATTCAAAGGATTTTTGACCAGTGTGTGTCATTAAATGTGTCTTTAAAGAACCCTTCAGACTAAATCTAACTTTACATTCAAAGGGTTTCTGACCAGTGTGTGTCATTATATGTGTCTTTAAATGATCGCTCCGAGTAAATCTAACATTACATATGTCACATTCAAAGGGTTTCTGACCAGTGTGTGTCATCAAATGTCTCCTTAAATTAACCTTCTCACTAAATCTAACTTTACATATCTCACATTCAAAGGGTTTCTGACCAGTGTGTGTCATCAAATGACACTTTAACATTCAAAGGGTTTCTGACCAGTATGTGTCATTAAATGTTTCTTTAAATTACCCTTCCGAGTAATTCTAACTTTACATATCTCACATTCAAAGGGTTTCTGACCAGTGTGTGTTAGTAAATGTGTCTTTAAAGTACCCTTCCGACTAAATCTAACTTTACATATCTCACATTCAAAGGGTTTCTGACCAGTGTGTGTCATTAAATGTTTCTTTAAATTACCCTTCCGACTAAATCTAACTTTACATATCTCACATTCATAGGGTTTCTGACCAGTGTGTGTCATTAAATGATTCTTTAATGTACTCTTCAGATTAAACCTAACTTTACATATATCACATTCAAAGGGTTTCTGACCAGTGTGTGTCATTAAATGATTCTTTAATGTACTCTTCAGATTAAACCTAACTTTACATATCTCACATTCAAAGGGTTTCTGACCAGTGTGTGTCATCAAATGACACTTTAAACTACTTTTATCACTAAATCTAACTTTACATATTTCACATTCAAAGGGTTTCTGACCAGTGTGTGTCATTAAATGTCTCCCTAAACTACCCTTCTGACTAAATCTAACTTTACATATCTCACATTCAAAGGGTTTCTGACCAGTGTGTGTCATTAAATGATTCTTTAATGTACTCTTCAGATTAAATCTAACTTTACATATATCACATTCAAAGGGTTTCTGACCAGTGTGTGTCATCAAATGTCTCCTTAAATTAACCTTCCGACTAAATCTAACTTTACATATATCACATTCAAAGGGTTTCTGACCAGTGTGTGTCATCAAATGACACTTTAAACTAGTTTTATGACTAAATCTAACTTTACATATCTCACATTCAAAGGGTTTCTGACCAGTGTGTCTCATTAAATGTTTCTTTAAACTACCCTCCTCTGTAAATCTAACTTTACATATCTCACATTCAAAGGGTTTCTGACCAGTATGTGTCATTAAATGTTTCTTTAAATTACCCTTCCGAGTAATTCTAACTTTACATATCTCACATTCAAAGGGTTTCTGACCAGTGTGTGTTAGTAAATGTGTCTTTAAAGTACCCTTCCGACTAAATCTAACTTTACATATCTCACATTCAAAGGGTTTCTGACCAGTGTGTGTCATTAAATGTTTCTTTAAATTACCCTTCTGACTAAATCTAACTTTACATATCTCACATTCATAGGGTTTCTGACCAGTGTGTGTCATTAAATGATTCTTTAATGTACTCTTCAGATTAAACCTAACTTTACATATATCACATTCAAAGGGTTTCTGACCAGTGTGTGTCATTAAATGATTCTTTAATGTACTCTTCAGATTAAACCTAACTTTACATATCTCACATTCAAAGGGTTTCTGACCAGTGTGTGTCATTAAATGTATGTTTAAATGACCCTTCCGAGTAATTCTAACTTTGCATATCTCACATTTAAAAGGTTTCTCACTAGTTCTCGTTGAATAATCCTCCTTAGTAAATATTGGTGAACTGACTTCGTCGTCTTTACAAACGACCATCTTCAGTTGTTTACTGTTGCTATTGCCGACATCTGTGTCAGTACTAGCGCACTCACGATCACTGTTCACACTCACATTAGTTTTCTTTATCACGGTATACATAGATGTGTTTTTTGAAATTTGTCTATTATTTGCAGGTTTTTTAACGCACCGTAATATGTAAGGGCCAACGTTTCTGTTGGTTGTCTCTTCATGCGTAACTGCCCTACACATTCTTGGATTTTCTAGAACATTATCGTCGTCTGATGTCATTGTTCTTCCATCTTGAGTCTTGTCCGCGTGTGTTTTTTTGGCCTCTTCAGCCGCAGCAGCACCTGTACAGAGTAACATCATTCATTTTATATAAGTAATCTTTATTAAACATAAGAACACAGTATTACTATGACTCCACACTAGGCCCGGCCTGTATCGTGGGGCGTCAATACATGAGAATTACACGGAATTATTGACAGTATAACGGAAAACAGCAATTACAAGAGTTTACATTGTAATAAATACCCACATCCATCGCTACTTTATACTGCGGGTGCCCTTCTGCGAGTGTGGTATGCAACAAGCGACAGACGCTATCTACCAATACTATTCATTATCTGCTTACTTACTTCTATGTAAATATCTTTTTTTCCTTCTAAGGTGTTGCACGTGTATTTGTGTTTATGTATGAATGTGTGTGTGCACGTGTATTTGTGTGTATGCATGAATGTGTGTGTGCTCGTGTATTTGTGTGTATGTATGAATGTGTGTGTGCACGTGTTTTTGTGTGAGTGATGTGTGGATGTTTCGTTTATCGTCCGGGAGAGTGATCGCGTCCAATCCATACTCAAATCGTAATTTGATCAGTTAACACATGACCTTTAGTAAATTCTCTGTCTCTTCATAGTCCATAGACATTAACAGATTATTTATGTGATTTTTGCGTCAATGTTTTACAGCTCCTTAAATTGCATCTCCTCAACAATCTGTTATAAATCAAAGGAAAGGGTTTTGAAGTGCTGAGCAAAAGTTGTCGATGTTTGGGGAACAGGTCGCTTAAATACTCTTTCCTGAATCATTGAGCTACGAGGGTCATTTGAAAAGTTCTTAGCCTAACATACTTAATGAAACCACACGATTTTGAGTTTATTTTTATTTTTCAACATACTCTCCTCCGAGCTCGAAACACTTTTTCCATCGACCCGGTAAGGCTTCGATACCCGTTTTAAGCGTCAACGGCGGCTATGACCTCTTCATTTGTAAAAAAATGTTTACCACCTAAAAATTTTTTCAGCTTTGGGAACAGATAAAAGTCGGACGGTGCTAAATCCGGTGAATATGGGGGATGAGGTAACAATTCGAAGCCACATTGATGGATTTCTGCCATGGATTGCACAGAGGAGTGAACGCGCGCATTGTCCTGATGAAACAAGACTTTTCTTCTCAATAAACCTGGACGTTTTTCTTTGATTTCTTCTCTCAAACGACGCAACAGGTTACAATAGTAATCGGAGTTTATTGTTTCACCCTTTTTTAAATAATCAACGAGAATTATATACCCTTTGCATCCCAAAAAACGGATGCCATGACTTTGCCCGCCGATAAAACCACCTTTGCCTTCTTTGGGGTGGGCGATCCTGCTCTTTTCCATTGTTTCGACTGTTCTTTTGTCTCGGGTGTATTGTGGTGAACCCAGGTTTCATCCTCGGTTATAAATCTTTCAACAAATTCTATTGGGTCAGCTTCATATAACTCTACACAGTCGCGAGAAGTTGTGAGTCGGTTGCGTTTTTGTTCCACTGAAAGCAGTCGCGGTACCCACCGCGCAGACACCTTAGAGAATCCAAGTTCAGTAGTAATCATATGATGTGTTCGCTCAGATGAGATGCCTACAGTCTTAGCTATCTCCTCGACAGTCAATCTTCGATCAGATAAAATTAAATCACAGATTTTTTCTTTGTTTTGATCAGTGAAAGCAGTCGAAGGCCGGCCACTACGGGGCTCATCTTGAATGGTCTCACGACCACGTTTAAACTCTGCCACCCAGTTTTTAGCAGTCGCATACGAAGGAGCGGACTCACGCAAAGTAGCAGACATGTCTTCATGTATAGCTTTTAGAGTTAAACCTTTCAAATTCAGGTATTTTATCACTGCACGATGTTCAATTTTATCCATTTTCAAAAATAGCTCTGACTTGACTTACGGTATCACGTGTAAACGAACAATGAGTTACTGTGAATAAACTAAACTGTGCATACTTGTTGCTAAATAATGTAACTACAAAATAAGGGTAGTTATAAAAAAAACCAATGACTTTAACCATGTCAGGCTAAGAACTTTTCAAATGACCCTCGTATTACGTAGAACAGCTTGAGATGCCTTTATGTACGTAGAGTGTGCTGCTGACCGCGTTCGTAATGATGACGTACGAAAGAGAGTTGGTTGGTTAAGATAAGAAAAGGCATGCTCCGTTGGTTCGGACATGTAGAAAGAATGCAGGATGAAAGAATGACGAAACCGATATACAATGCGAAAGTGGAAGGATGTAGGAGCCGAGAAAGACTAAGACTAACCTACCATGATCAAATTGGTCGTGTTTTATCAGAAGATGTCAGGAGCCTTAGGAATTGGCGAGCTTGCATGAAAAGAGCTATGAATGTTAAAGAAGCGAGTGAAGTGTGGAAATTTCCCAAAAATCTTAAAAGCTCGGCTGGCACCGACTCCAAATATTACAACATATGTATACTGTTGTCTAAATACATTGGTTTTATTCTAACTAGTCTAAAAATATATTTCTAATTTCTGTTTACATACAAATAAATACTATAATGTTTGTTTATAGTCATTTCAAGAAATAAAATTATTATTTTGTACCTTTTAGTGCATTTTTCATAGCAGATGTTTTTGGAGTCGGTGTTTTTTTATACTACGGCGGGAGACATACAAGCACACGGCCCACCTGACGTAAAGCGGGTACCGTAGCCTATTAACGCTCGAGATATATTAAGTATCACTCGCGCGATGCGCCTCTGCTGCTTACACAGCAACTTCTTGGGAGATTACTGGTGACCTCACTCACGCGCAGGAACACAACAACTTTCCAGGGAGTTGTTATTTGGCTGCGATTTTCTGCGAGGTCGAGGTACTTCCCCAGACGGACTGCTTTGATGCACCCTACCTCTCTTTTCGTGTTTTTTTTTATATAATCATAACATGTAATGTGTGTGTATAATATATACAGATATATATATATATATAAGGATCTTTGTAAGGACTGATGAAAGGATCTCCTGACACACATGTACATGGGCTCGTCAAGGCGAACAGCCTGCGGAGTTACGTCCGCCTCGTATCAGACCACAATCAACTAACTATTCCCTGGAGCACATTTGTCTTATTGCAAGTGAGGTTACCAGTTTATTTCCAAAGCCCCTAACTGTACACTTAGATCCGGTTAAAAAAGTGCTCCAGCCTATGACTTTCTCAGTTGAGTTATAACTCTAACCATTTAACTGCTGTCACACTTAAACTCGAGTGCTATGCTCCAGAGTTTTAAGTCTGAATGATATAGAGGCCTGAACCAAACCAGCCTGCCGGATGAATAGGTCAGCAAACTACAGTGTGAGAGACAACCATCATACCAGTGAAGTGGAGGCATGCTAGACAGGACAAGAGGTATTTTAAATTAGGAAACAATAATTCCTGTGCAACTGCCGTCGTGATTATGAGAAATATAATCATAGTGATGATAGTGGACAATATGAGTATATTTGATTATCAAACTGACGATGATCACAGTTGGTGATGCTGTTAAGGAACAAATTTGTGTACACAATATTACAAATAACAATATGGTGTGTCTCGTGTACAGATAAAAAAAATGAAAGAAGAGATATGAGAACCACAAACTAATAATTTGTGTATGTTTGTGAACTCAATAACCTTCTATCATTACACTGTGCCAGACGTGGCTGTGTACACTTACATTGTCAAAACAAAGTCATTGAGATTCGAAAATGTTAGTTAAATGTGACAGATAAATATATATAATATAAGTTAATATATTTATCAATAAGTTTTAAAAAGCAGCGTTCGTTACAAGGTGGTCATATAGTGACTGTTACCTTCTGCCTTCTTGTCCTCGTCGACTTGTGCTCCTTCTAACTCCTCCTGCGTTCTACTTTCTTCAGGTGTTACTACCACTGCAGTATAGATATCTTCCATTTCTTCTAATTCAGTCTTGATATTCTCTTCAGTTATCAATTCTTGTCTCTCAATATCAACGGCTCCATCTGAAGTCTCCTGTTTTACATTTCCTTCATTTATCAATACCCCACTCTCAGTGTCATACATATCCTCCAGTGCTGGACTCTCAATAGTATCTTCATGTTCAGAGTCCTCAAACGTGAAACGTTCCACAAGTGGGAGTCTGTCAGTGTCCATTTCTCCTGTGCACTGCGATGACAGACGTTCCTCTTTGATCTTCTCCTTTATCAAGCTGTATTCAGTGCCTGTAATGCTGATGAGCTCAACGGGAGTCACACATAGACCATTCAGTTGACACTGTTTCACCGCGGCAACAAATTCTTGCTGTTCCTGAAAAATAACAGTTCATGTATTAAACATTTATGTTTGTGTTGATAACAATACTGACTATTTTTTTGTACCACTAAGGTGGCAATCAAGCATACGGTAATGCCAAGCCTGACGGTAAACAGTCACCGTAGCCTATGGGCATTTGCAACACCAGGGGCGTCACTCTCGAGTTCCCAGACCCTGTAAAAAACTCTTCATTTCTTGAAGAATGCTATGCCGAAGTCTTTCTTCCACAAGAGAACGAGGGATGTTTGCACGGCCTGTATAGCAAGTGGCCCCGGTGCTGTCGTCCGCATAACAATGAATGCAATCAATGGACAACATATCATTGATATGCAGCAGAAACAGCGTCGGAGACAGCACAGAACCCTGAGGGACGCCAGCATTGATATCCATACTATCGGAACATCCACCGTCAACCACGGCTTTTATGCATCTGTTGAATAAAAAACCTCGGTGCCAGACCCGATCGCACGGCTTTGCCATATCTATCTCCTCTCTCTGACTGACTCTCTATCGCCGAAGCCCAGCGGTGTGTAACATACACTAGAACAGCGTTTCCCATTTGCCGGGTCGCGACCCGGTACCGAGCCATCAAAATAAAATACCGGGTCGCAACATTCCAGCCTTATTTGAAAAATTATACCTATTATCCATCGACTCATCGTAATATTCATAAGTGGTGAGCGAGACCGCGCGCCAGCACTCTTTCGTCAGTCCGGTGACCGGACACAACAAAAACAAAAGAGCGCGACGCTCAACACGCGCGAGCTCCCGCGGGCGCCGTCCCTCCCCTCTCTCTGCCCGCGCTCCATCAATCACTGACATTCCGCTCAGACAGTTTAAACTTGTTTGTGCAGTGTGACGTATTTTACTTATTAAAACGATTATTGCAACAATAACAATGGATAAATGGGTAATAAAACAAAGTACTAGTTCCGGGTGCAGCACAAGTAAACAGCTGAGTGATAGTGAGTTAGTACAGCCAAGTATATTTCCAACAATACTTGGAAATATACAGCCAAATTATGATTCCAACAAACGGGCGCACGATGAACAAATAAATGAATCTTCCAAAAAGAAAAAGGGGTCCTGGATCCGACAATATCTTGAAGATTACATTCAATTCGGCTTTATGGAGGGCACAGATAACAAACCATTATGTGTGATTTGCAATGTTGTACTATCAAACGAATCAATGAAACCTTCAAAGTTGCAGCGGCATTTGGAACTAAAACATCCTGACTACAAAGAAAAGTCAAAAGAGTTCTTCGTAAATAAGAAGAGAGAGTTATATAATAGGAGAAAAAATATGGAGTCTCTATTTTCACAAGCAAGTCAAGCTCATAATCTTGTCCTGGCTTCTTATGAAATTTCACAAGTCCAAGTCCAGTTGCCAAGTCCGGCTTCCACATCCACACGTTGTTGGTGAGAAGATAATACTTCCGTCGCTAAAAATTGCAGCATCTCGATTGTTCGAAAAAAGCCAGCAAAACCAAGTAAATCAGTTAGCGTTATCGAATAACACGGTCAAGCGTAGCGTTGTGGATATAGCAGATGACATTGAAAAAACAGTCGTAAGCCATCTGAAATCATGCCATTATTTTTCCTTGCAAATCGATGAAAGTACAGACATATCTGATAATGCCAATTTAATATGTTTTGTACGATATGATTTTGAGAATACTATTTATGAAGAGTTTTTGTTTTGTAAATCTTTGTTAACCCGAACGACAGCCGAAGAAATATTTAACTTGATCAATGATTATATCAACACAATAACATTAAATGGAAGAAGTGTGTGGAATTGAGTAGTGATGGTGCACGAGCAATGTCAGGCATTCGTACTGGGCTTTATCCAAGGGTAAAAGCTGTAGCGCCGGAATGTGTATGGATGCACTGTAGCATTCATAGAGAGGCATTGGCGGTCAAGAAAATGCCTGTATCCTTAACAGCAACGATGCAAGAATGTGTCAACTTCATAAGTTTTATAAAATCTCGCCACTGAATTCAAGATTATTCTCTGTTTTATGCAAAGAAATGGGAAGTGATCACGAACATCTTCTTTTACACTGTGAGGTGTGATGGCTCTCAAGAGGCAATGTCTTAAAAAGGCTTATTGAATTAAAAGAAGAAGTAAAAGTTTTTTTAGAACAACATCCTCCAACAGCCAGAGATGTAATATTTGAACTGAAGGACAGACTTCATGATGTTAACTGGTTGGCAAAAGTAGCTTACATATCTGATATTTTTGAATTTTTCAATAATCTAAACGTGGCATTGCAAGGTAACTATGTAACAATATTGAAAGTGCAAGACAAGGTGGAAGCTGCAAGAAAAAAGCTTAATGTGTGGGCACAACGCTCGGAAACAGGGAATTTCAAAGCATTTACAAATTTAACTGAAATACAAAAAGAGTACAACATGATTGCATTGCCACAAGATATCATAACTCAAATTAAAGAACATTTAATAGCACTGGAGAGGAATCTTCAAGAATATTTTCCTCCAATCGACAGCAACAAAGCTTGGATAAGAAACCCATTTACATTCAAGTTATATTCCGAAACTGCCAGATTCAGATATCGACTCGTTAATTGAACTGCCAACTGATACAGCACCCAAGGATCTATTTGACACAAGACAATTGATAGATTTTTGGTTATCTTGCCGTCAAGAATACACAATATTAGCTAATCAAGCAATAACTTTTTTAATGCCTTTTGTCACAACATACAAATGTGAAGCTGGGTTTTCAACACTAGTTTACCTTAAAAATAAATATAGAAATAGACTTGAAGTGGAACCAGACCTTAGGATAAAACTTTCTTCATTTTCCGCGAACATGGATTCTTTGGTGAAAAATAAGCAGCAGCTCCATACTTCGCACTAAGTGTCTAAATAAAGATACCAAAATACTCGTATGTAGTACTTATTAATAAAACTATTTTACTATTAATAAATGTGTATTATTTTACCTAATAGAACCAGTATGTATGTATATCTTCACGCCAAGTCCCTTGCGGGGTAGGCAGAGAGAACCGAGCGCCACAAGACGCGGTCCTTGCATACTTCACTCGCTTCTGTGACATTCATAGCTCTTTTCATGCACGCTCGCCGGTTCCTGGGGCTTCTGACATCACCTTCTGATAAAACACGACCAATTTGGTCATGGTAGGTTAGTCTCGGCCTTCCTCGGCTCCTACATCCTTCCACTTTTGCATTGTATATCTGTTTCGTCATTCTTTCGCCCCGCATTCTTTCTACATGTCCGAACCAACGGAGCATGCCCTTTCTTATCTTAACACCGACACTCTCTTTTAGACCAACTCTTTCTCTCACGTCTTCATTACGAACGCGGTCAGCATGCGTTATGCATCAAATTTTGCGCAATGGTCGCATCTCGACCGCATTTATTCTACTTTCATGCTCTCTCTGCCATACCCAGCTCTCACTTCCATAAGTTAGCGTTGGAATTAGCACCGCGTTGTGTACAGCGAGCTGTGCCTTCTGGCTTAGATTTCGGCTGCCTAGAAGTTTACCCAACGCTCCATTCACCCTATTCCCGGCACTCACTCGTCTCTCCACATCAGCGGTGTACCTTCCATTGCTGCTAAAAGCACTTCCAAGATATACAATCTCATTCACTTGCTCCAACACTACATCATCAACCATAATCCTAGTGTTCGTCCTGGTTGTCTCTCTTTCAAATACCATTATCTTGGTTTTCTTCGCATTCAATTGTAAGCCTTTCTTCATACAATCATCTTTCATTGTTGTAACTAGTGTTTGCAATTCGGATGGTGATTCTGCTATTAATGCCGCATCGTCTGCATAAAGCAAGCAGTTGACCACTGAGTCACCCACTCGCATTCCCACATTCATATTTCTTATTCTCTGAAGACAACTGTCCAGATACAGGATGAACAGCCGAGCCGACAGCACGCATCCCTGTCTGACACCAATGTTGACATCAAACCAGGGCGACAAGCTGCCGTCCACCAGCACACATGCTGTACAATCCGCATAAGTGGATTGCACAGCATGGAGTAGGTCACCGTCAACCCCATATCCGGGCAAAATGTTCCAGAGATTCTTTCTCTATCAAATGCTTTCTCAAAGTCCACAAAACCGCAGAAAACCTTCTGGTCCAAAGCCAGATGCTTCTCTACGATGTTGCGGAGTGAAAAAACTTGATCCGTACATCCTCTGCCGCTTCGAAATCCACCCTGTGCTTCCCAAAGCATTCCATCGGATTTCACCCTCATTCTCCTTTCAATGATTTTTCCATACACTTTAGCTGCTAAGCTGATCAAACTGATGGCCCTATAGTTGGCGCAGTCCATACGTGAGCCCTTGCCTTTATACAAGGGCACGATGACTGCGCGTCTGCAATCGCTCGGGACCCTTCCGGTTCTCCAGCATACTTTGCTCAAAAACCAGAAGGCGTCCCTAACGTGTAGGCAGTGTAGGCATGGATAGATTAGTAGCTGACTTGAGAGAAAATGAACAAAAATTATTGTCTCTTAGTAACTTCTACAATAGGAATGAGTTAACCCGAACTCCGATGAAATGTTCACAGGTAACTCAATCCTCGAAACTATCTCAAGTACATAGCCACAGTGTGAATGAGACCATTAATAGTAGTGCTTTTAATCAGATGTCATCATCATTAAATAATAATAGCAAAAATAATAACTCCAAAATAATAATGTATAGTGATGAAATAGGTAAAAACATGGGCCAATTATTATTACAAAAATCAGGAAAACTGGTTACCAATTATTGTTTGCCTGGAGCCAGTTTCACTCAAATAGTTGATAAAATAGTTAAGAGGGATTACCACCCCAACACAACTTTAATTGTTTTTATTGGGAGGAGAGGAAATTTAAACAAACATATAATGATTAAATATTTCAATATGTTACAACAGTTAAATGTGGGAAAAGTGTTTTTATTTACTTTCCCATACAGTCATTTGTTGCCCGAGGCGGAAAATGCATCTAGGTATAGATTAAATGATAAAATGCATACATTGACATTATATGATGACAAATTTCATATACTTGACATAAATATATTTAATAGTAAACATTATAATTTGACAGAAGATAAATTTTATCTTAGCAATTTTTATAAAAGACAAATAGCAGATTCGCTATCATATTGTTTTATGAAACCAGCCAAAAGTTTGGCTAACAACCCTGCTTCTTTTGAGCAGTTAGATAATTTGACATTATGTAATGGTACCTTGGAAGGTATTCCAAATTCTTTAAATTAGGTTACAAGACAATAGAGTTTTACTCTGGCAATGTAAATAGTAATAATAACAATATTCAAAATGAAACTAAAAGTAATAATAATACAATATCCCCATCAATTGTAAGTTGTCAAGAATATAGAAATAATAATAATTGTATCAACCTGGTGCACCAAAACATTCAGGGGATGATAGGAAAGGAGTTAGAATTGGAGTTGTTTATGAATTGTAGCAATATTGATATTTTATGTCTAACTGAGCACTGGCTAAAACCCCATCAATTCATTTTCAGCTTCAATAACCACCAGGTTGCAAGCTCATTCATCAGAGAGAAGTATATACATGGTGGCTCTTTAATATTATTAAATAAGTTGCTTAAATTTAAAGAAAGGTGTGACATTGTGAGCCTCTCTGTTGAGCGAGTTGTAGAGATTTCATGCATTGAATTGGAACGATTCATTGTTATGAACCTGTATAAACCTCCTAGCACGCCCTTTGAAATATTTTCAAACATCATGGAGGATGCCTTAAATAAATTATCTAATAGCCATAAAACTGTTATAATTTGTGGAGACTTTAATATAAATATCTTGGAGAAAAATACTGTTACCTACAACTTTTTAAATTTATTTAAATCAAACAATATGCATCATATTTTTACAGAGCCAACAAGAGTAACTGCTACAAGTGCTACATGTATTGATAATATATTTAGCAATTTAAAACCTTCATATCAATCTATAATTAATAAAGTTCAGTCAGACCATTCAGGTCAGTTGGTTTCATTTCCAAATTCTGCAAAAATACAAAGAAAGCAAATAAATTATATACCATTTAGTAAAAGCCGCTTAGAAAGATTTAAGTCTAATATAACAGAAAAAATTGTATTGTTGCCCTATCACGGTACTCCGGACCACTTGTACAGTTCGTTATTTAACTTAATCACTAGTGAATTTAATGCAATCTTTACTCCAAAACAACTGTCTGTAAGTGACCGTATGACATTCAGTGATTGGGCAACTCCTGGTATTTACAAAAGTCGGAATAAATTGTATGAACTTTATGAAGAAAGGACCTGTAATCACAATCCGACTTTTCAAGAACTTGTAAAAAATTATGCTAAAATATTTAAACGAGCCTGTTCCAATGCTAAGTCTATATATTTAAGAAATAAAATTAAAGGTTCAACAAATATTATTAAATCTGTTTGGAATATGATAAATAATGAGACGGGTAGAGCGAAAGTACATAGTCGGGACTTTCAGTTAAAGATAAATGATATAGATATCAAAAATGATGTAGAAATTGCGACTGAGTTTGAAAAATATTTTTCTAACATTCCTCTTATTACTACGAGAAATCTTAGGTCTTCTTCTATAGCTGCTGAACTGGTTCTCAAACAGAGCGTGGTAGAATGCGACACAATATTTGAATTTTCAGCTGTAAGCCCAAAAGATGTTTTGAACGCTTTTAAATCAATAAATATGAAAAACACTAAAGATCTGTGGGGTCTATCTGTCAAAACCATATCTTCTATTATTATTTCAATCGCTCCACATTTAGCTACAATTTTCAATTGTTGTGTGGCATCTGGTGTATTTCCTGACTTGATGAAACATAGTAAAATCATTCCATTATTTAAATCTGGTGATAGTTCGGACCCTTCGAATTTTCGACCTGTTTCCATATTGCCCATTCTTAGTAAAATTTTTGAAAAACTAATGCTTAGCCAGTTGCTCAGACATTTCAATACACATAATTTGCTTCATAGGAGACAGTTCGGATTTACGAGAGGTTGTTCAACTATAGACGCAGGGATTCATTTGCTTAAAAGTATATTCGCGGCATGGGAAGGTTCGCAAGATGCCTTGGGAATTTTCTGTGATCTGTCTAAAGCGTTTGACTGTGTGCACCATGACACTCTTGTCAGAAAATTACACCACTACGGTATCAGGAACAAGGCTCTCGAACTTCTGTCTTCTTATCTGGGCAATAGGATACAGAAGGTCGATATTAATGGTAAAAGATCTTCGGGATCCCCTGTAGTTATGGGAGTCCCACAGGGGTCAATTCTAGGTCCATTCTTATTTTTAGTATATATAAATGACTTACCTTATTATGTAAAGGATAAACATGAGATTGTATTGTTTGCGGATGATACCTCTTTGACATTCAAAATTAATAGACAGTTAGGTAATTATGACGAAGTTAACGATGCTCTCTCTAAAGTTATGCATTGGTTTAATGTTAATAATCTGCTTTTAAATGATAAAAAGACTAAAGTAATTAAGTTCTCAACACCTAATGTAAGACAGGTGACTACCAATGTACATGTTAATGGAACTAATTTAGCCCCTGTGGAGACAACTGTGTTCTTGGGTATAACAATCGACTCCAAACTACAATGGGGCCCACAAATTGAAAAATTATCAGGAAAACTAAGTTCTGCAGCCTATGCAGTGAAAACTATTAGACGGCTCACTGATGTTGATACGGCTAGAATAGTTTATTTCAGCTACTTTCACAGTATTATGTCATACGGAATTCTTCTTTGGGGTAACTCCGCGGACATTAACACCATCTTTTTATTGCAAAAAAGAGCCATAAGAGCTATCTACAAACTTGGTCCCCGGGAGAGCCTTAGAGAAAAATTCAAAGAAATAAATATTCTAACAGTCGCATCGCAATATATCTATGATAATCTTTTGTATGTCCATAAAAACATAGACTCATTTTGTAAAAAGAGTGATGCGCATAACATAAATACTAGATATAAGCATAATCTTGTGTTACATCCAAGCCGTCTCCACAAAATAAGTAATTCTTTTATGGGGCAATGTATACGGTTCTATAACAAACTTCCCAGCAATATAAGAGAATTGTCAATAAACAAATTTAAAACTACCATTAAAGCCAAATTGTGTAGCAGGGCATATTATAAAGTATCTGACTATATTAATGATAAAAATGCCTGGGATGGAGTCGATCCAATTATAATGTAATTAATAAATTATGTAAATTTGTTTGGATACCAAAAGAGGGATGCCTGAGTTTTTTGGCAGTATTTTTATCAGTGCTCACCTAGTCATGAACTGCACGGTAGGGAAAAAAATTGTGACGATTCCAAACAAATGTAGCCATTTTTACGGAATAAAAAGATTTTGACTTTGACTTTGAAAACGCAGGTACCACCTAGCTTGATCATCTCAGCTGTTACCATATAGATTCCCGCTGACTTTCCATCTTTCAAACTTCGTATCGACCATTCAATCTCATCCATAGTAATGTCTTCATGGTACGCTGGCACTGCCGAGTCAATCACAGACTCATTCACAATGCCAGCGTCATGGACATAATCATACATTTCTCTAAAATATTCACTCCGCCGTTCTAACACTTCCTGAGTGTTAGCAAGAATGCCACCAGCTTTACATCTTATCTTGTCCATTCTGGATGCTGACGAACCACTTCGAGACTTCTTTACCTCTCTCCAGAAGAGTTTGGTATTTGCCTCGAAGTTCTTCGTCAGCTTCTCTTCCTCAATCATATGTAGTCTTTCACGCTTCTCTTTCACTAAAGCTTTGGAGTCATTCTTGCATCGACGGTATATTTCTTTCTTCATTTCTTTCATACCATCACTCTGGTGCAAAGATGATACGTAATCCAGCCACGCTTTCCTCTTTTTTTCCACGGAGGATTGAACCTCCGCATCCCACCAGGCATCTCCTCTTAGTGTTCTACGTCTCTTTGCGCATCCACGTGCTTCTTTCGCACTGTCCACCATACTTTCTTTCAGAACTTTCCAACATTCGTCTACATCTGAGTCGGAAAGACTCGCGTTCGCAAGTCTTTCACTGACTAGACGTACATACGTACTCCTCACACTTTCATCTTCCAATTTTTCACTTCTTATTCTTTCACGGTCTTCGAAAGGAATACGCACTCGCCAGTGCCTCCACTTCTTGAAAAGGCCCACAAATCGGCTTATCACCAGATAGTGGTCCGTTTCAAGAGTGGGACCTCTGAAGGCTCTTGTATCCATTAACGACTTTCGGAGACGTCCATCTATCAAAATCAAATCAATCACACTTTTCTGTTCATTCCGTCTCCATGTGTAAGTGTGAATATCCTTGTGATGGAAGAGCGTGTTCGACACAAGGAGGTTTCGTTCCATACATACGTCTAAAAGTAACTTACCAGCATCGTTCACTCTCTTATCTCCGTATGGACCAAGCACAGCCTCATAACTGCTTCGCTTGGTCCCAACCCATCCATTCAGATCACCACACATAATTATCCGTTCATTCGCTTCGGCCAAATCCAGAATACCCCTTACAGTCTCCCAAAACTTCTCGAGCTCCTGGGGATCAGCAGAGCTCACAGGAGCATATGCTGCAACTAAAAACACTCGCGTAATCCCCAGTTTTATCTTAACCCAGAGAAGTCTTGGACCTACTAAATCGTAATCTTTCACACCAGCGGCCAAGCGAGATGAAAGCACGACACCTACGCCAGCGCTGGCATAAACGTCCTGGTCCACCCCGGACCACAGGGCCATCATGCCACCGAATAGAACCAGCTTCGGTTTAAAAGTATTAAGTGGGTCACGAAGTGGCAGTGTGAGAATTACCGGGCCGTGGCAGAACAATGTTTGGGAAACACTGCACTAGAAGATCACCAGTCGAGCGAATGTGACGGATTCCGTATTGACGGTCGCTGATTAAGTCGTGATCGTCTAGGTATACTAGGAATCGTGTGTTTATCACACGCTCCATCACCTTGGAGAGAAGGGAGGTTATAGTAATACGCCTGTATTCGATGGGTATGATTTGTCGCCCATTTTGGGCACCGGGTGCACATTAGCGGTCTTCCAAGAAATCGAGACATGTCCAGTGGGATAGGAAAGCACGAAAAGGCGCGTTAGTACATAACACAACTTAGGAGCTTCAGCACCACTGCCGGTATACCATCTGGCCCACTCGATTTATTAATGTCGAAAGAGTAATGCCCGCCGGACATCTCGCTGGGTAATGGAGATCTCCGGCATTGAGCTACTGCACCACGGGATGGTAGGTGATACAGCTCCCCCAAATTTCATATTCGAGTTAGACGCAAAGAGATTACCGAGTAAGTCTGCTTTCTCCATGGCGCTGTGGGCCAAACTGCCATCCGGTTTTTGCAGTGGTAGAATGGACGGATTACACAAATTTCCTTCAGCAGCTTTAGCGAGCGACCAGAAAGCACGGCTCTCTGAGGGAAAAGCTCGCAAGCCGCTCGCCAATTCTGACGAAATCGAATTTTGATCTAGCAACCACCCTTTTACTAGATCTCGAGGCAGCATTCAGTGTGCACTTCAAAACAGAGGCATTAGGATCCTCATTAGACCGCGCCGTGGTTCAAGCATTTTAAGCAGCCTGTTTAACAAGATTGGCTTCCCTACAATGCCGATTAAACCACGGCCGCTTTCCTCCCTCCCGCAGTAGCTACCAGGCGATTGGGAATGTAGCATTCCATGCCATCCAACATCGCAGCAGCCACTGCGGTCGCGCAGGAATCAATGTCGTCTGATTCGAAGAACAGCTGCCTCCACGGGTACGATGCGTAGAATTTACGCAATCCATCCCAGTCTGCCGACCTATAGTGCCACACGCGACGACATCCGGCGGGCCGAGGTGGGTCGCGTCCGATGCAGGACACTTGGGTCCGGATGAGACAGTGATCCGACGAGCCAAGCCGTACGTCCACTGAGATGTTTTGTTTTTTTTTTTTTTATACTACGTCGGGAGGCATGCAAGCATACGGCCCACCTGATGTAAAGTGGGTACCGTAGTCTATTAACGCTTGCGATATATTAAGTATCACTAGCGCGATGCCTCCTCTGCTGCTTACACAGCAACTCCTTGGGAGCTTGAGAGATATTATACTCATCCGGACGTGTGGTCAGCAGAAGATCCAGTACAGAGCTTGCATGGTCCTCGACATCTGGTATTCCGGTGGGAGAATGAGCCAGTTGCGAGAAACCATAGGCTAGAGCAAATTCATGAGCAGATCTCCCCGCGTAGCCAGTGCACCGAGAGCCAAGCCACTCGGCGTGGTGGGCATTGAAGTCTCCCAAAATCACTAACGCGGAGGGATACTGTTTGATGACTGTGTCAGTCGCTCGAACAACCGAGCTGTGCCTATATCACCGCTATGGGACCTGTAAGAACACGCGTAGATCCGGGTAGGACCCTCATGATCCACGCGTACCCATAATATGGACAGATCCCTGTCTTCAAGATGATGCAATCGGCGACAACAAATATGCTCCCAAACGAACAAGCATACCCCGGCACGACGCACAAATAGGTGCTCTAGTTTGTACCCAGGGTATTGCACCTAAGAAGTGTCGGCCGGTGAGGATATTTGTGTTTCCGTGAGGAAAAGAATGGTCGGCCGCGTTGTTTCCAGGTGATGATGGACCGCGTTGACGTTCAAGTGCAAACCTTTGATACTGCAAAAGTCCACATACGTTGTGGAGGGGGTGGCCGCTATGGAACCATTTTTCCGTTTTTGTTTTGCCATAATCCGTGATGAGGTAAAAAATTAAAAGTCGATGAAGGAAAGAGTGAAGGACAAAAGCGCGGGGTCTTTCACCACAGTACAGTGCGGGTTATGCGGTTTATTGGCGCGGCGGAAGGGCCCCCCGTCCCGCCTGCTGCAGCAACCGGGTCCACCCCGCACGTTGGAACGAAAAAGCGCTGGACATAGAGACCACTGAAAACCAACTTCGAATATACAAAAAAATTATGATGGATTTCGATTCTACTACCAAATACAAGACATTAATTACTAATACACTTTTTGGATATAATCAATAGTTTATTAGTTATGAATTATTGAAAAAGAAGAATAGAAGATTCTTTGCAAATACAAATTAAATTGATAAAACTGTTTTCAGTAATCTTAGAAGTAATTTCTTCAGGTCTTTTTATTGATATTTTAAAATTTAAGGAGTATACTGAAACTACCGCAAAGTTATATACCGATTTATATCAATGGTATTACATGCCCTCTAGCGTACATAAAGTCCTGGTGCATGGGGCAAAAATAATTGAAAATTTTGGTTTAATTCTAATAGGTAAATTATCCGAGGAAGCTGCTGAATCGAGACATAAAGATTTCCGTAGATATCGCGAAGATAATTCTAGAAAAATTAATAGAAAAGCCACCAATGAGGATATTTTAAATAATTTATTAATCCGTTCTGATCCATATATTTCAATAAAACGACATAAAATATAACGAATACATAAAGAAATATCACAGGAGGCTAAAACTTTAGTAATATTAGATGAAATTATTGACGATGATCAAGAAAAAGAAAATTTTGAGTTTATAGATGTAAGTGGTCTAGAAAATGATGAGTCTGAGGACATTAACTAAATAATATGAGTGGACTAGGCCTACTGGGGACACCACTGTTAAAAAAAACGCGCCTGGTGCTCTACCTCTGGGGTGGTGTGGAATTGAGAATAAAAGAAAAAGTTAATTGTCGCAAAAGCGCAGCGAAGCGCAGTTACAGACCTTAAAAATAGAAATAGTATAATACAAATCTGAAGTCATTTTTTTGAGCCCTCTTGAGACCTCGGAGTTTTTGAGGAATTTGTATTTTTCTCCATACATTTTATTTTTCAATAATTCATAACTAATAAACTATTGATTATATTCAAAAAGTGTATTAGTAATTAATGTCTTGTATTTGGTAGTAGAATCGAAATCCATCATACTCGTATTTTTTTTTTGTATTTTCAAAGTTGGTTTTCAGTGGTCTCTATGTCCACTAGTGGCCTTCTTCATTCCACCGTGCCCCGGTCTCCTTCTCCGACACGACCACTGCAACAGGGACTTTACACAGGCTAGCGATTCAGCCTCCCGGGGCGGAGATTAAGTGATCCCCGGGTTCGGAAACCCTACTAACCTGCGGGCGGCCAGCGGTCAACCGTTTCACCAGGTCGGTCCTCCCGCTGTCCGCACAACGACCTCTCAGTGATCTGGCGACCTTACTCACACACAAGAACACACTTACAACACAATCGAGGGATTTCGCGTAAAACTTAAACGAAAACTCCACTTATTATATAAAAAACAATGATACGTAACGAGCTGTTCGAACCACCCTCCCGCCCCTGTAACGCATCCTAACGTGACAAGATCACCCCCTCCGCTCCCCACAGATTGCGTTACGTAATAATTGAAGGCTGCCTATCTGCAATTGTTTCGAGATTCGTTCGTGTAAAACATTTTTAAAATTGTTACTATAATAGAAAATTTTTTGGATGATGGGTAAATTTTAACCTACATTAAGAATATTCATATAAGAGTAGTTATATCCAACTTACTATTTCACCGCCCTGCAGTATCTCTGTGAGCACTTTGTTGGCCCTCACAGACCTCATCATCAAGTCCTGGCACTTTCTCAGTCGGAAGTAGCACAGGTAACACACGGCCACCGGCTGACACAGTGTGTTAATCTGAAAAAGAGTTGGATACATTCAAAACATTAAGACAATGAGCTTTGAGAATTATTGTTCAACACTCACATAGCAAACAAGTAGCCTGCTGGATGGCAGCCACTGTCACGCAGACACTTCAAACAAGTAGCCTGCTGGATGGCAGCCACTGTCACTCAGACACTTCAAACAAGTAGCCTGCTGGATGGCAGCCACTGTCACTCAGACACTTCAAACAAGTAGCCTGCTGGATGGCAGCCACTGTCACTCAGACACTTCAAACAAGTAGCCTGCTGGATGGCAGCCACTGTCACTCAGACACTTCAAACAAGTAGCCTGCTGGATGGCAGCCACTGTCACTCAGACACTTCAAACAAGTAGCCTGCTGGATGGCAGCCACTGTCACTCAGACACTTCAAACAAGTAGCCTGCTGGATGGCAGCCACTGTCACTCAGACACTTCAAACAAGTAGCCTGCTGGATGGCAGCCACTGTCACTCAGACACTTCAAACAAGTAGCCTGCTGGATGGCAGCCACTGTCACTCAGACACTTCAAACAAGTAGCCTGCTGGATGGCAGCCACTGTCACTCAGACACTTCAAACAAGTAGCCTGCTGGATGGCAGCCACTGTCACTCAGACACTTCAAACAAGTAGCCTGCTGGATGGCAGCCACTGTCACTCAGACACTTCAAACAAGTAGCCTGCTGGATGGCAGCCACTGTCACTCAGACACTTCAAACAAGTAGCCTGCTGGATGGCAGCCACTGTTACTCAGACACTTCAAACAAGTAGCCTGCTGGATGGCAGCCACTGTCACTCAGACACTTCAAACAAGTAGCCTGCTGGATGGCGGCCACTGTCACTCAGACACTTCAAACAAGTAGCCTGCTGGATGGCAGCCACGGTCACTCAGACACTTCAAACAAGTAGCCTGCTGGATGGCAGCCACTGTCACTCAGACACTTCAAACAAGTAGCCTGCTGGATGGCAGCCACTGTCACTCAGACACTTCAAACACATTTCTACGCTACATGCTTACACAACTCTCCAATAGCTTGGTCTGGGGATTTTGCTCGTCGGTGTGTTGTTTAACACACGTGGTTGAGATAAAATTCTTTTTTAACTCGGTTTTCCGCTGAGTTTTCTACATTTTGTGTGTTCTTTGTGTTGGTGTTGGTTTTAGTATTTAAATAGGGTAAATGTTTTATCCTACAATTTAATCCTTGGGCTCGGAATGGACGAGGACCCCCCTGACGGGGGAGGCCCTGCCCTTCCGCAGGTTGTTACGCCGAGTCCTGTACAAAACCAAGAAAATCGTAACAAACGACCAGCTGATGACAGTCCAGACATAGAACACGAGGCCAAAAAAAACACCCCTCCCTCTAATTCCTCCCAATCGGTGTATACTAGACCTGGATTTGAAGACGAGTCTTCTTTCAAATACTCCGATACTGATCCCGGTCTATATGTTGTACACGTATCGCGTGAAGATATTGACCTCACCACTGGCTCAACCATTAGATCACTGAAGTTTGCACAATTTGTCCATCGAAATAACTTTTAACGGAATTATTGACGGCGGCATTAAGACCATAGGCCGGAACAAAATGGCAGTGTCATTCAAAAGCGCGGCCGACGCCTATAATTTCTCAACTAATATCCTATTATCGACAATGAAATTTACTGCAACAATACCAAAATACCAGGTATCACGTATGGGAATTGTGCGAGCTATTCCAACAGATTGGACTTTTGAGGATCTGGTGGATGGCATCTCCACGCCACGTGGTTGTGGACCTGTCGTAAAAGCAAGGCGATTAAACATAAAAAAGAGAACAGAATCTGGTGTATCATGGGCTCCCTCTACCACAGTAGTGCTGACTTTTAAGGGACAAACTTTACCCCAAAAAATTTACTGTTACCACATGGCAATGGATGTGAATATCTATATGCTCCCCACCATTCAATGCAGAAACTGCTGCCGATTTGGCCATATCCGCACCCAGTGTAGGTCCAACCCCCGCTGCTATAAATGTGCACAACCCCACTCAGGTGATACATGCGATGTAGATGAAGGAAACACTTCTTGTTTTCTTTGTCAAAATGGTAAACACTCAGCCATTGACCCCAAGTGCCCAGAACATGGCAGGCAGAAGTCTATAAAAATTATTATGTCAGAGGAGAACATCAGCCGAAGCATTGCAAAGATTTCCAACAAGCAAACGGTCATATGCTGATATAACCTCCAGCTACTTACCCCAATCTCAACCCCTATTTATTCCACCTCAGTCCCAAAACCTCCCTCCTTACAACCCCGTAAATACTCCTTCACCCTATACAAGAACTATATTTTACACTCCTACCCCAAAGCCCTCTCTTGGAAAGTCATACGATCATGAAGTGCATAATTTTATCACTGGATCCCCTAAATCTGTGCAGCCAAATGGTTGTGCCTTCACCGATAGCCCTGCAACAACTCCTAACGACAATTTAATTGAGCTCTTAGTATGCTCTCTATTAAATATTATCTCTAAGTTTAGTGATGCCCTACCGCCCAATGTCACCAGCCTGATACAACATCTGCTATCAGCCATGATAAGTAAAAAATGGAGCAGAAGCTTCTACAGTGGAACTGTAGAAGTATCAGACTAAAAAAACACGAACTTATTAATCTCTTCAACCAGCTGCAACCTGTCGCCGCTGCCGTTTCGGAGACATGGCTAAGACCGGATTCTCGTTTTCGAGTTTCAGGCTACTCGTGTCTCCGAGATGATAGGGCCGACGGTCGTGCTGGATGTTCCCTTTTTTTATCCAATTCCTTCTG
The DNA here is from genome assembly GCA_947507595.1 of Pyralis farinalis. Taxonomy (NCBI): domain Eukaryota; kingdom Metazoa; phylum Arthropoda; class Insecta; order Lepidoptera; family Pyralidae; genus Pyralis; species Pyralis farinalis. The sequence continues at coordinate 381,441 of OX382281.1, forward strand.
CTTTACCCAAATTCCTATCCCTTTTTTTGTGACTGGGGGAAAATTGCGTTACGCACACCGGTGCCTGGGTGGCCTCCGGTGGTAGTGTGGGACTCCCCGTTGGCTGCCCAACGGTATACCCACTAAACAACCCCGCGAATTGCTATCAGCCGCTTTGGTGTGGTGCCCCGGATCTGTCAGCAACAGGGCACCACTGCGACTGGCCAGCAACAACAACAAGGGGCCGGACTTCTTCACTCTAGGGGCCATCCCGGGTTCCCATCCTGACCCCTGGTCCCGCATATTAGGGAGGCGGCAATAGGTGCGCGTAGCGCCTACGCCGCACTCTCGTCCGCCGTCTCCGGAGCGGGACAGCCTAAGGATCATTCTCCCTGTCCCGCTCCGAGGCCTCCTTCTGGGACATGACCGTCTCGCAGAAGGAGGCCACCGCCTGCCAGGCACTGTCACTCCCGGGCATGGAGCGGACCACGCTCGGGAGCGAGAGGTCCGCGCTTCCAAGCGCGGACACCAGGTCGTGGCGCTGCCAAGACCACCTGGGACACTGCTCCAGCGTGTGTTGGGCAGTGTCCTCGGCCGCGCCACAATCGTGGCCGCCCGGCTCCTCCTCCCGCCTCGCAACCCGGTGCAGATACTCACCGAAGCACCCGTGCCCGGTGAGCACCCGCACTATGCGGAAGGTGAGGGGGTTGCGTTTTCTACGCATCCACGTATCTCTAGGACCGGGCGCAGCGCCTCAGCAACGCGGGTGCCGTACCGCGGCTGCGCCAGGTCCTCGCGCCAGGTCCTCCCCCCACCTCCGCATAATCTCTGTATGCCCTCGACGGCGATACCGCCCTACTTCCTCCAACGTGGGGCGCTCGCCGAGTGCCCTCCTACTAGCAACGAAGCTGTACACTTCGGCGAGCACCTCCGCCACCAACTCCCAGGGCGGGTCGCCAGCGAGGGCGGTCGCGGCCGTCTAAGCTACCGTCCGGTACCCCCTTATCGCCCTCTGCGCTATGACCCGCTGCGCTCTGCGCAGCTGAGCCTTGTTCCGCTCGCAGAGGGCGTCCGCCCATATGGGGGCACCGTACGTAGCCATACTCCGGCAGATGCCGGAGTACAGCCGCCTGCACGCGGCGCTGGGCCCGCCCAAATTGGGCAGGAGGCGACCCAGTGCCGCCGCAGCTCTGATGACCTTCGGTCCCAACCGCTCGAAGTGGGGGCCGAAGGTCCATCTCCCGTCAACGGTGAGGCCCAGGTACATCGTCTGGGCGCTCACCCTGATCCGTCCTCCTCCTATTTGGAGGTGTGCTCCCGAGGGGGGGCCCCATCTGCCGGTCCCGCGGAAGAGGAGGGCCTCGGTCTTCTCCAATCGGACCCGAAGCCCAAGCCTCTCTATACGGCTGACCACCAGTCCTACTCCAACTTCGGCCAGCCGCGCCGCCTCCACGAAGGTCTTACCCCGGGACGCGACAAGGGTGTCATCTGCTACGCAGATGACACTCATCCCGGGGAGGAGACGGCCCCGCAGGACCCAGTCGTATGTGAGGTCCCACAGGATGGGGCCCAGAACGGACCCCTGTGGGACACCGCACCCGACAGACTTCCTGACCATATGGCCCCTCGCGTCCTCGTAGCACACCTCCCTGTCCTCCAGGTATGCCTTCAAAAGTCTTCCCAAGTACGGAGGCACCTCAAAGTACTTGAGGGCCTCCAGGATGGTACTGTGGGGGAGGCTGTTGAAGGCATTGGCGATGTCCAGCGACACCGCCACCACCACCTCTCCCTCGCGCTCCGCATCCTCCGTCACCGACCTTAGGCGCCTTATGGCGTCGACGGTCGACCGTCTGGCCCGGAACCCGAACTGGGCATCCGAGAGGCCCGGTCCCGGGCCATCCTCCAAATGCTGAGCGAGGCGGGAAGCGACAACCCTTTCTAGGGCTTTGCCCGCCTCGTTCAGCAAAACGACCGGTCGAACCGCCCCGAGTCCGGGGGCCTGTCTCCCTTCAACAGAAGGCAGAGCCGGCCCACCCTGAAGGGTCCCGGGCAGCACCCCGACCGCAAGCAGCAGTCAAGGAGCTCCCGGAACCTGTCTCCGAGGTGCACGAGGGCTAGTGCTAGCACCCTTCCGTGCACCCCGTCCGGACCCGGCGCCCTCTTCTTGCATTTTCTGCCTGAGGCTTCGGAGGCGGTCATTGACGGCAGAAAATGCTTCAGCTGAGTATCCCTGTGAGACTGGTCAATATAATATGCAAGCTATTTATGTCTCGCTCCATCCGTGTCCGTATTAATGGATCTCTTCTACCGCCCCGGCACGTGTGGAAAGGTCTACCTCAAGGTTCAGTCCTTAGTCCTCTCCTTTATAACATCTACACAGCAGACCTAGACCTATCTGTCACCAGATTCTGTAAAATCCTACAGTATGCAGATGACATTGTTATTTACCATTGCTCTTCATCCTTTTCTGATTCCTGTACCAACCTCAATTCAGCTCTGTTCCATTTAAATGAATGGCTAGATAACCATGGTCTAACCCTAGCAGTCAATAAATGCAGCGCGGTGACATTCACTAGGAAAAGAATAATCCCCCCAATAATCCTAAAAGTCAAAGACGAAATTCTAACAGTGAAGGAGAAAGTGAAGTTTTTGGGAATCATTCTGGACTCTTAAATTGTCGGGCATACACCATTTAAATTATATATGCAATAAAACTGAGAATAGCATCAATGTTTTACAGGCTCTCTCAGGAGTTCGATGGGGTTCCCACCCCTACAGCCAAAAGATTTTATACAATGCAATAGTCCGTAGCCACTTTGATTATGGTTGCTTTTTACTGGAACCTTGTAGTAAAATGGCTTTAGGTAAACTGGACAGAATCCAGTCAAGGTGTCTGCGGATTGTCGCAGGTGCTATGAAGTCATATCCAACGTTGGCTCTTCAGGTGGAATGTTTAGATCCTCCTCTCCATCTACGGAGACAGTACTTAGCAGATAGATTTTTTTTCAAATCCATCCAAAATTCGTCGCATCCACTGCTTAACATCCTAGATCACCTCCATCAGTCCGTCCCTAATTCCCCGTACTGGTCCCATAAAGATCCATCACCTCTTATTAATAGTTATAGGAGCTTCAAGGAGGTCTCCCTGACTGTGAAAAAATTTCATCAAAATCCATTGTTTCTTATTCAAATACCTAGCTCTAATCTTTCAGCCGCATATTATCCTAGACCTAGGTGTGAATAAACAGACCACGGACTCCAACAAAGTGCTCTCCAGTCTACTCGAAAAGGACTGGACCGATTGGATCAGATTGTACACTGATGCATCCAAAGCCTCAGAGAACAGCGATGTTGGAGCTGCAGTATGGATTCCTAAATTCCACATAATTTTAAGCTTGAAATGTCCTCGTCTGTCTTCCGTCTTTACAGGCGAAGCCACAGCTATTCTTGAAGCTGTATCAAATATAGAATCTCACCATATCACCAAAGCCCTAATCCTATCAGATTCGAAGAGCTGTCTTCAAGACCTAATCAAGCCACCTTTTCATGTCAAAGATAATTTTGCACTTATTCTAGCAATAAGACAAACTTTATTTCGCTGTCACTCATTACGTTTAGATGTCGCATTGGCCTGGATTCCAGGACACTGTGGCATTGCTGGTAATAAAACTGCAGATAGGTGTGGTAAAGAAGCGATTCGTCTAGGTACCGACAAGTATTACATCTGCAGAGATTTGAGAATGCTGGCTAATATGCGGTTGAAAAGAGACTGGGATGGGTTATGGCTGAGGCGTGGAGCCACACATGCCAAATTTTACTCAAAAATTCAATCGGACATCCCTATTAAACCGTGGTTCTTCAAATATCATCAATTTGACAAACATCCTACATCGGCTATTATTACATGACATGCTCCCCCCCTAATATCCCTCGTCCTGTTAATGTCTCCTATCTACTCACCCTGGTGTATTCTCGTTTTATTTCAGTTTTGGTTAAATTTATAAAAATTAATAATTTGTATTTGTGAGCCCTGTAACATTTACATCTTTCTGTTGGGTAGTCCATGTGACACAATTAGAGGTTGGTAAAAGTCTAAACAGCTTACATCATCAGCTCAAATTGGTCAAACTTCATGAAGCTACCATCAACGGCTGCCTCAATTCAATCACCACTTCAATGAAATGAGATCTAATATATCGTGAGTCGAGCACCAACAAAGTGCTCATAAAACTTTTAACCTAGCTCAAACAATAGAGACAAATGTATTGACTCCAAAAATATAATGGTAACAACATTGATTGGAACATATAGGCTTTTGAGCGCTAATTTAACTCCTCTGTCCATAAACATGTGGCTGAGAGAAGACGAGAAACATCTGCAGTCACTTAGCTCCCATGAGCCCTGTTTAGAGTAGTATTCTAACTCAGTGAATGTTCTCTGGTGTGTGGTGGGTTGTACGGCTACAATTTTTATTCTACATCTATCTACCTCTACTATGCCTTGATAAATTATGCTATCAGCCAGGACTATGTTCCGAGTGGCTGAAAGGTTCATTTGATTCTTCATATTAGGTCTCACTCAGTTATACCAAGAACAGACTGTAAGAAGTTTTCTGCATGCATTTAGCGTGAGGGCCCCATGCCCCCAAGAATGTCTTTAGCTGAGGAAGTGATTGCAGTGTAGTGTTCCATCACAATGTACATTCTCAGAATACAGAATAAACCAGAAACCGCAAACACGCCCAAAACTAAAGCCATACAAACTACTCTCAATGAGAGTAGTTTGACATTTGGACGACTAGTATATATTTGGCCACCGTGTCTATTACGCGTAAAAAATCTCAATAGTTTTTATTAAATAATGCCCTCATGTGCGGTTCTCACCTGCAAGAATGCAGTTAGAAGCATAAAAAAAGAAGATGGGATCACATTTCATGTGTACTAGCGCACATGATGGTGGTAAACAATTTGGGCGAGTCCATTTTGTTCATGTTGCCAGTTTTACTGGTTTCTTTTCCCTACTTTTTTATAAAGTTGACATTGATGAAATAAATAATAAATGCATGTTAAGTAATTAAAAAATAGTTTGATTAATATAAAATACTAGCTTATACCCGCGGCTTAGCATGCATAGTTTTTGGAATTTCGACAGTTTTACTTATTTTTATTTTACTTCTTATTTTTTGGTACAGTCCGCATTATGTACTCGTAGTTAGTAAAAGTACCAAATATTCGTATTTGTGTAATAATGAAGATATGTCACGATCTGTTCGGTTTTCATTAACTATTTGATATTGACTGAATACACTCAAAGCACCTCTCTATTGAATACACAACATTGCCTATTTTAAACACATAACTGTACAGTCACTAACTTCAAAAGATATTTCTACTTCATACAAAGTATCAACCCCCTTTTCAACCACCTAAGGGTTTGAAAAATGCTGAAATTACTTTTTTGGTGTTTTGGTAGAGAATATATTTACCAAGCATAAAGTAGCTCACTTTAAAAAAAACAATCCCTTAACAGTTCAACTTTTAATTCAAGAAATACTTTTGACCCCCATTATACACTTTAAGATGTGGAATTTTTGAAAACGCTGAAACCAATTTTTCTTTATTCTAATAGAGAGTATCTGTACAAAGTTTCAAGTCACGAACTTCAAAACATATTTCTACTCCATACAAACTGTCAACCCCCTTTTCAGCCCTCTAAGGGTGGAATTTTGAAAAACGCTGAAATCACTTTTTTGACGTCTTGATTGAAAGTATATTTACAAAGTCTAAAGCAGGTCACTTTAAAAAAAATCAATTTCCTAACAATTCAACTTTTAGTTCAAGAAATACTTTTGACCCCCCATTACACACTTTAAGGGGTAGAATTTTTGAAAACGCTGAAATTACTTTTACATTCGGTTCATGACTTTCAATGATACACCTTAATATTGAATTTCAATCGAATAACTTCAAAAACGTAAAGTTTCATACTAACTTTGCATCCCCGTTTTACCGCCCTTAAGGGAGGATTTTTGAGAAAAATATTTTACTCGTGTTTCATGCCTTTCAATAAAGAACCTTCATGCTGAATTTCATTTGAATAACTTCAAAAACGGCACAGTTTCATACTTCATTTGCACCCCCGTTTTACCCCCTTAGGGGATGAATTGAAATGAAAGGCGAGCTCAGTGGCGCAGTGGTGAAACGCGTTGTTACGCTACTTTGACACCAACGCTCGTGGGTTCGATTCCCGCACAATACAAACATTTATGTGCATGAACATGTCTGTTTGTCTTGGTATTTTCTATGTATAATAAGTATGTATTTACAAAAAAAAAATGTATTTACGTATGTTTATCAGTTGTCTAGTACCCATAACACAAGCTTCGCTTACTTTGGGGCTAGATGGCGCTGTGTAAGGTACTAGACAACTGATAAACATACGTAAATACTTTTTTTTTGTAAATACATACTTATTATACATAGAAAATACCCAGATTAATACAAACAGACATGTTCATGCACACAAATGTTTGTACTGTGTGGGAATCGAACCCACGAGCGTTGGTGTCAAAGTAGCGTAACAGCGCGTTCCACCACTGCGCCACCGAGCTCGTCCGTTATCTTTTATATTAATATAACACTTTTAATTTACCCTAAAAGAGGCGAACTCCCACTAAGCTAGCAATACTGTATGCGGACCGCATGTATTATCGGCTGTAGGCTCCTTCTGGTTTATTCTGTATTCTGAGTGTACATTATATATCTTCTAACATTGAAATTGAAAATACTGTACATTACTGTCGAAACATCCTTAAACGGAAGAAAACATTAAACATCCTTTAACAGCGTGAAGAGGTTCTTACGGGGTCGGCAACGCAAGAGTGACACCCCTGGTGTTGCAAATGCCCATAGGCTACGGTAACTGCTTACCATAAGGCAGGCCGTACGCTTGTTTGCCACCTTAGAGGTATAAAAAAAAAAAGTTAATACATATAGTATATAACAAAATATTATGTAGGTGAAAAGACTATGCTTCGCTTTAGATATGAAAAACCACGGCAGTGGGTCATCATGCATACATCAACAGTAAATACACCGTGTGTTGTTTGAAGAATGTGAAATACAGTATTACGTGTTGCACTCTACTGATACTCACAGAGATCTCGGTCAGTCTTTCATAAACGTCTTGCAGCGGACTGCCGGCTATATCGCGGACAGGTGCGTCCATCGCCAGACAAACTCTGCACACGTTTACAGCGGACGCCATTTTACAACAACTATGAACTGTGTTATTACTGCAAACAATGAAAGGAATTCCTATTAAAATACGCTAATTACGATAGGTACTATTTGGCATTTTACGTAGGAAATTATATTATTTTTGATTACACCACGCCTATTATAAAGTTAATAAATAAAACAAACCTAAATAAAATAAAACGACCAACGTAACGAGATGGAGAAAATAATTCTTTTAACAGTCTCTGTCTATCTATATCTTTTTTTTTTTGTTCTTTTTATCCCGAGGGGAAAGGCAAAGGGATCTAGCCCATACAGCCAAGTCATCAGTTTAGAACCATTTGAAAAAAATCTTAATTCTAATTTTGGGGTCGGTACCAGAAGCGTGCACGTCGCGACCCTGCCAGTCCAACACTGGACTGCAATTCTGGACCTAAAAACAAACCGCACAGACGCGCGGATTAGGGCGTCCCCCGTAGGCGACGCGCACCGATCCGCCCTCGTCGGTGCGGGTTTAAGTGCATGCGGCGGTGGGGGCCGCCACCCACCACGCAACGCCCAACCTGGCGGGTCGAGGAGAGCTGAGTGTCGTATAGGCACATGGAATGTGAGAGGTGGATTACAAGATAAGATGAATGAGTTGATAGATATAATGGATGAGAGATGCCTAGATGTTTTGTGTGTGTCAGAGACCAAGCGAAAGGGAAGCGACGCCGAAGATCTGCCCAGTGGCATGATGGCCCTGTGGTCCGGAGTGAACCAGGACGATCATGCCAGTGCTGGCGTAGGCGTTGTGCTTTCATCTCGCTTGGCCGCTGGTGTGAAAGATTACGATTTAGTAGGGCCAAGACTTCTCTGGGTTAAAATAAAACTGGGGATTACGCGAGTCTTTTTGGTTGCAGCATATGCTCCTGTAAGCTCTACTAATCCCCAGGAGCTCGAGAAGTTTTGGGAGACCGCAAGGGGTGTTCTGGATTTGGCTGATGCGAATGAACGGATAATTATGTGTGGAGATCTGAATGGATGGGTTGGGACCAAGCGAAGCAGTTATGAGGCTGTGCTTGGTCCATACGGAGATAAGAGAGTGAACGATGCTGGTAAGTTACTTTTAGACGTATGTATGGAACGAAACCTCCTTGTGACGAACACGTTCTTCCATCACAAGGATATTCACACGTACACATGGAGACGGAATGAACAGAAAAGTGTGATTGATCTGATTTTGATATATGGACGTCTCCGAAAGTCGTTAATGGATACAAGAGCCTTCAGAGGTCCCACTCTTGAAACGGACCACTATCTGGTGATAAGCCGATTTGTGGGCCTTTTCAAGAAGTGGAGGCATTGGCGAGTGCGTATTCCTTTCGGAGACCATGAAAGAATAAGAAGTGAAAAATTGGAAGATGAAAGTGTGAGGAGTACATATGTACGTCTAGTCAGTGAAAGACTTGCGAACGCGAGTCTTTCCGACTCAGATGTAGACGAATGTTGGAAAGTTCTGAAAGAAAGTATGGTGGACAGTGCGAAAGAAGCATGTGGATGCGCAAAGAGACGTAGAACACTGAAAGGAGATGCCTGGTGGGATGCGGAGGTTCAATCCTCCGTGGATAAAAAGAGGAGAGCGTGGCTGGATTACGTAGCATCTTTGCACCAGAGTGATAGTATGAAAGAGAAGAAGAAAGAAATATACCGTCGATGCAAGAATGAAACCAAAGCTTTAGTGAATGAGAGGCGTGAAAGACTACTTATGAATGAGGAAGAGAGGCTGACGAAGAACTTCGAGGCTAATACCAAACTCTTCTGGAGAGAGGTAAAGAAGTCTCGGAATGGTTCGTCGGCATCCGGAATGGACAAGATAAAAGATAAAGCTGGTGGCATTCTTGCTAACACTCAGGAGGTGTTAGAACGGTGGAGCGAATATTTTAGAGAAATGTATGATTATGTCCAGGGCGCTGGCACTGTGAATGAGTCTGTGACTGATTCGGCAGTGCCAACGTACCATGAAGACATTAGCATGGATAAGATTGAATGGTCGATACGAAGTTTGAAAAATGGAAAGTCAGCGGGAATCGATATGGTAACAGCTGAGATGATCTGAGATGAACTGGGTGGCACCTACGTTAGGGACGCTTTCTGGTTTTTGAGCAAATTATGCTGGAGAACCGGAAGAGTCCCGAGCGATTGGAGACGCGCAGTCATCGTGCCCTTGTATAAAGGCAAGGGCTCACGTATGGACTGCGCCAACTATAGGGCCATCAGTTTGATCAGCCTAGCAGCTAAAGTGTATGGAAAAATCATTGAAAGGAGAATGAGGGTGAAATCCGATGGAATGCTTTGGGAAGCACAGGGGGGATTTCGAAGCGGCAGAGGATGTACAGATCAAGTTTTTTCGCTCCGCAATATCGTGGAAAAGCATCTGGCTACGGACCAGAAGGTTTTCTGCGGTTTTGTGGACCTTGAAAAAGCATTTGATAGGGTCGTGCGAAAGAATCTCTGGAACATCTTGCCCAGATATGGGATTGGCGGTGACCTTCTACGTGCTGTGCAATCCACCTATGAGGATTGCACAGAATGTGTGAGAGTGGACGGCAGCTTATCACCCTGGTTTGATACCAATATTGGTGTCAGACAGGGATGCGTGCTGTCGGCTCGGCTGTTCATCCTGTATCTGGACAGTTGTCTTCAGAGAATGAGAAATATGAATGTGGGAATGCGAATGGGTGGCTCAGTGGTTAACTGCCTGCTTTATGCAGATGACGCAGTATTAATAGCAGAATCATCATCCGAACTGCAAACACTAGTCACAACAATGAAAGACGATTGTATGAAGAAAGGCTTACAATTGAATGCGAAGAAAACCAAAATAATGGTATTTGAAAGAGAGACAACCAGAACGAACACTAGGATTACGGTTGATGATGTAGTGTTGGAGCAAGTGGATGAGTTTGTATATCTTGGAAGCGCTTTTAGAAGCGATGGAAGATACACCGCTGATGTGGAGAGACGAGTGAGTGCAGGGAATAGCGTGAATGGTGCGTTGGGTAAACTGTTTGGCAGCCGAAATCTAAGCCAGAAGGCACAGCTCGCTGTACACGGCGCGGTGTTAATCCCAACGCTAACTTATGGAAGTGAGAGCTGGGTATGGCAGAGAGAGCATGAAAGTAGAATAAATGCGGTCGAGATGCGAGCACTGCGAAAAATTTGTGGCATAACGCTTGCTGACCGCGTTCGAAATGATGACGTACGAAAGAGAGTTGGACTGAAAGAGAGTGTCGGTGTTAAGATAAGAAAGGGCATGCTCCATTGGTTCGGACATGTAGAAAGAATACAAGATGAAAGAATGACGAAACAGATATACAATGCGAAAGTGGAAGGATGTAGGAGCCGAGGAAGACCAAGACTAACCTACCATGACCAAATTGGTCGTGTTTTATCAGAAGGTGATGTCAGGAGCCTTAGGAACCGGAGAGCGTGCATGAAAAGAGCTATGAATGTGAAAGAAGCGAGTGAAGTATGTAAGGACCGCGTCTTATGGCGCTCGGTTCTCTCTGCCTACCCCGCAAGGGACCTGGCGTGAAGATATACATATACATACATACTTAATTCTATGTTCCAGCTTCAGGAACTGTGCTGAAAAAATACTTGGGAAGGGTACCTAGACCTAGACCCAATCAACCCAGTTTAAATACCACTCATAAAACGATAGTGATTTTACAAGGTTTTCTTGATGAACTCATTCACGTCTTCCAAAAAGTGCATAAACGTGTTATATTTGAGTTTTTTCATTACTATATAAATTCACTAGTACTTATGGTACAAAATACTATCGAAATTGTCACACAAAACTAATTTTATACTGAATTGTAAAAATTTCAAGTAAAACAACAATGTCTCTCGTCAAAAGCGCGGGAAGAAGTCCCTATCTATATCTGTCTAAGCGTTACTTTTTTTTTTTGGTTGTTTTTATCCCCGAGGGGAAAGGCAAAGGGATCAAGCCCATACAGCCAAGTCATCAGTTTAGAACCATTTGAAATCTTAATTCTATGTTCCAGCTTCAGGAACTGTGATGACAAGATACTTAGGAAGGGTACCTCGACCCAATCAACCCAGTTTAAATACCACCCGTAAAACGATAGTCATTTTTACAAGGTTTTCTTGATGAACTTATTCACGTCTTCCAAAAAGTGCATAAACGTGTTATATTTGAGTTTTTTCATTACTGTATAATTTCACTAGCACCTTATGTTACAAAATAATATCAAACTTGTCACATAAAACTAATTTTATACTGAATTGTAACGAGAGGTTGTTCAACTATAGACGCAGGGATTCATTTGCTTAAAAGTATATTCGCGGCATGGGAAGGTTCGCAAGATGCCTTGGGAATTTTCTGTGATCTGTCTAAAGCGTTTGACTGTGTGCACCATGACACTCTTGTCAGAAAATTACACCACTACGGTATCAGGAACAAGGCTCTCGAACTTCTGTCTTCTTATCTGGGCAATAGGATACAGAAGGTCGATATTAACGGTAAAAGATCTTCGGGGTCCCCTGTAGTTATGGGAGTCCCACAGGGGTCAATTCTAGGTCCATTCTTATTTTTAGTATATATAAATGACTTACCTTATTATGTAAAGGATAAACATGAGATTGTATTGTTTGCGGATGATACCTCTTTGACATTCAAAATTAATAGACAGTTAGGTAATTATGACGAAGTTAACGATGCTCTCTCTAAAGTTATGCATTGGTTTAATGTTAATAATCTGCTTTTAAATGATAAAAAGACTAAAGTAATTAAGTTCTCAACACCTAATGTAAGACAGGTGACTACCAATGTACATGTTAATGGAAGTAATTTAGCCCCTGTGGAGACAACTGTGTTCTTGGGTATAACAATCGACTCCAAACTACAATGGGGCCCACAAATTGAAAAATTATCAGGAAAACTAAGTTCTGCAGCCTATGCAGTGAAAACTATTAGACGGCTCACTGATGTTGATACGGCTAGAATAGTTTATTTCAGCTACTTTCACAGTATTATGTCATACGGAATTCTTCTTTGGGGTAACTCCGCGGACATTAACACCATCTTTTTATTGCAAAAAAGAGCCATAAGAGCTATCTACAAACTTGGTCCCCGGGAGAGCCTTAGAGAAAAATTCAAAGAAATAAATATTCTAACAGTCGCATCGCAATATATCTATGATAATCTTTTGTATGTCCATAAAAACATAGACTCATTTTGTAAAAAGAGTGATGCTCATAACATAAATACTAGATATAAGCATAATCTTGTGTTACATCCAAGCCGTCTCCACAAAATAAGTAATTCTTTTATGGGGCAATGTATACGGTTCTATAACAAACTTCCCAGCAATATAAGAGAATTGTCAATAAACAAATTTAAAACTACCATTAAAGCCAAATTGTGTAGCAGGGCATATTATAAAGTATCTGACTATATTAATGATAAAAATGCCTGGGATGGAGTCGATCCAATTATAATGTAATTAATAAATTATGTAAATTTGTTTGGATACCAAAAGAGGGATGCCTGAGTTTTTTGGCAGTATTTTTATCAGTGCTCACCTAGTCATGAACTGCACGGTAGGGAAAAAATTGTGACGATTCCAAACAAATGTAACCATTTTTACGGAATAAAAAGATTTTGACTTTGACTTTGACTAACAATTTCAACTATAAGAACAATGTCACTCGTCAAAAGCGTGGGAAGAAGTCCGTCTACGCGTTACTATACTTCTTCTGAGCCTCAGAGGAAGTATATACCTAGAGTGGACAAACGCGTACACCCGTAAGGGACGGCAACAAAAGTACATTCAATAACAAGGTTACCAGACTGTGGAAAATTTACCCCACTACATAATGCGTTTCGGCAATTTGAAATTTACAATGTACCCAGATAACTGTTTCCAATAAGAAACTTGCATAGAATGTGTATTGTGTGCTATAATAATATACTCATAATATGATATTAGCAATGAAAAAAATCGAATAAGTCGATACAGCCATTTCTACACACAAAGTAATAAAAGTTTATATTTACATACGTATGAAAACTACAGTATCTGAATAGATCAACAAACATATTTGCACTTTAATATTATTAGAATAGTATTTTTTTACGCAAATCGAGTTACTGTATAGATCTATTAATTAATAGTAAGCCTGAGTTAGTTTCAGTAAGATCTGTAAAATCATTGGAATAAGGATAGCAGATTGGTCAAACCTAGCAGAGTTATATAAATTAAACAATATATTTTTCTATTTTAGACATATATTTTAAAATACAAGCGATGACATGATACTAAATATAGGCATAGATATGAGATAAAAGATAAAAAACACTTTATAGACAATTTGTAATTAAAAATATTCGTGCCTTACAAACATATTTATGTTTATTTTTCATAGATTTTTATTCTTGAAATCAATGTTATTAGATCGATTTTTCTACATCGTGTATATATATAAATATCGTGAGAATGAAACAGTCGTCGAATATTCATGGTCACATTTATATACACGGTTTTTAGTTAAATCTTCTTTACACAATAAATGCGGATAATTCCTTCTTAAAATTAAACATATTGCATAAAAATTTTCAATAATTGTCATGTAAAAAAGAATTAGTGCCAGGGATGATTTAAGTGTAAATATTAAACAAAGGTAAACAATCTTTGTTTTTAAACATTTTGTATTGCGCATCATGGTTTTCATTAGACTTAAACTAAAGCTACAATTGACCAAGGATTATCCTTTCACATATTGTACTCAAAAGGTGGTAAACTGCTACGGTCCCTTAATTCCCTAGTTCACTCTTTTCCTCTAACTTGTATAATGATATCTATCATCTATACATCGATTACATTAAAATTCTGTATAATGACAGATAGTTCAGCATTTTTAGGGTTCCGTACCCAAAGGGTAAAACGGAACCCTATTACCGAGACTCCGCTGTCCGTCCGTCCGTCCGTCTGTCACCAGGCTGTATCTCATGAACCGTGATAGTTAGACAGTTGAAATTTTCACAGATGATGTATTTCTGTTGGCGCTATAACAACAAATACTAAAATATAGATAAAATAAATATTTAAGAGGGCTCCCATACAACAAACGTGATTTTTTTGCTTGATATTGATAATGGCAACAGGTAGACGCTTGAAATATTCACAAAATATTTAGTTCTATATTCACTTTAAAATAATTAAATAAATTAAAATAAAATAAATATTTAAGGGGGGCTCCCATACAACAAACGTGATTTTTTGCCGTTTTTATAGATAATGGTACGGAACCCTTAGTGCGCGAGTCCGACTCGCACTTGGTCGATTTTTATTTCAAGTCGTTAAGTTTTTGACCTTAATATAGCTAATTTCTTCTTGCGTGACTCAGCCAGTAATGTTTTCAGTCTCAATTCAAAAGTAAGCTTAAATTTTCATGGTGTTAATGTAGTGTCCGTCGCTATTGGAAGCCCTGGATAATCGGTCTGGAAAATAGGACAATTTTAATTTTGTAACGCATTATTAGCATGTAATATCGACAGCCTAGTACTAACATTATATTATAACTACTGTCAATACTATAATTTAGTTGAGCTTTACATATTTAAAAGTTTACAAATTCAAAAAAATTATAAAATGCTTGATTAACATTTATGTGTTGACACAAAAGCATGTGTGTTTGCGTGATTAACTTGCTTAACGTGGTATAAATAATTGGTATAGAATAATCTACACGACTACCCTCCATATCTTTCACAATTACCTGTATAAATATAATCAACCCATCAACATCATATCAACCCATACTCACTTCATTACTGGAGTACGGGTTAGAAGATATGTCCCGAAACTACTCAATTACGGATTGTCGGAGTCGTTGGAATATTTTCATATGTTTTTGTACTTCAATTATACGATTCTACGACTAAAATGTAACTATGTAAAATTTCAAGCCTGTACGTGAAACTTTCTAAGACAGACTAGCAGACGAACAGGCAGACATGTAAATAATCTAATTTAGGTCCTATTTTTTTTAATACCTATCATCATATATACTCGCCAACAAACTGTTATAACGGCGAACATAATAATTTGTACTATGTAACTGTATCGTGTAAATAAATAATAAATAAATAAAAACAATATAAATCAGTTGAGAATGCGCAAGCTTGCATTGCCAGAGGAATACCTGGTTCGTCAACAAATCAAATGTTGACGAACCAGGTCAACAAATGTTAACTTACGTGTATGGTGGATGTTGAAACTGACGACTTATCCAAATAAAGTTCTTCCGAAAGCAGTGGTCTTTTAAATGTTTGGAACATATGCGACTGTACTCGGCTCCCAATTCTGTCGTCCAGTAGCAAAAATCCATGCATTACGCACACTGGCGACTTTAGGAAATCTACAAAATAAACATACATCTAAGATTAAACATGTTAACATTTTTAATTTAAAAATAAATAAATACATTTTAACGAAAAATTATAAACAAAGAAGTATACAAAAAGTAAGAAGTTAAAAAAAAAGGTGTCTGTACCCATATAATTTACCCATAATTTCGGGGTGTTTTCCCATACTACATACTGGTAACCCTAAAACGCTCATTATACCGATAAATTGAAAATACAACAGAAAATGGCTGACGCATTACCCACAGACAACCTTCAAGATTTAGGCGGTTTCTACAAGAAATACTTTTTGTAAATTAAACCGATATTTTCATTGTTTTTACGTTATTATACAAACAATTTATTTAAAAACTATATGTGTATCTAATTTTCGCAAAATATTTGATAACAACTATTAAAATTTTATACTTACGTATGAAAGGTTATGTTTTCAAAATGTTATGTCGTCAAAGTCAAAGTGATTTCGATATTCTGCTTGGAGTTCTGGGGTCCCTTAACTTATCGCCATCAGCACTCACTTGGTTTAGGTCTTATGTCACCGGGCGTCAGCAACTGATAAAGGTGGATGGTTCTCGATCGGAATGGTGCCAGCTCCATGCAGGGGTGCCTCAAGGGGGAGTGCTGTCCCCAATTCTATTCTCGTTATTCATTAATAATATTGTACATTCTCTTTCCACATGCTATCACCTATATGCAGACGACTTACAGATTTATACAGCTGCTCCACTTTCCAATATTTCTCACGCTATCGGTGTCATCAATAAAGAACTTGCGGCTATCGCAGAATGGGCTCATAATTTCGGGCTAAAAATTAATGCAGCTAAATCTCAATCTATTATTGTTGGAAGCCCACATTTTATATCTAAACTTCAGAGCTATGTGCCCAATATCATGTTTGATGGCAATATCATTCCATTCTCTTCTACTGTTAAGGATTTGGGCATCATCATCGATCAGACACTTTCGTGGGCTCCACAAGCTAATGCAGTTAGTCGAAAGATTTTCGCTTCACTACATTCTCTGAAGCGTCTGCAATATTTCCTTACTTTATCAACTAAGATAATGCTAGCTCGCTCTTTGCTGCTCCCATTATTGGATTATTCAGATGTTGTATACCTTGATCTCACTGAGGAGTTACTCGATAAGATTGAACGTCTGCAGAACCAATGTGTCAGATTTGTCTATGGGCTCCGTAAATTCGACCATTTATCAGAGTATCGCCAGCGTCTTGAGTGGCCATCGATTAGAGTTCGCAGGAACGTTCACTTACTCTCACAATTATATAATATCTTGTACTGCAAATATGCTCCTAATACCTTTGTGAACGAATGCAATTTCGACATGGTGACGACCGTCTGCGTTCGAGTAGTGTTCCAATCCTTAACATACAAACTCATATTTCGAAAACTTACTCCAACTCCTTTACTGTCAAATCGGCAAAACTGTGGAATTCACTCCCATTGAATATAAGATTGGCGCCCTCTTATGAGTTATTCAAATCTCGTTGCCTTGGATTCTTCAGTATAGACACGGACGCCAAAGAATAATGTTTTTCTAGAGCAATGTACTCGGTTCCACTACATTCGCCCCTAGTTTGAATCTGTTTTTGCTTAGGTACTTATATTATATTATGTATGATTTTTGTTTTACTTTTTTTTTTATTATTATTTTCTTTGTGTTATATTTATGAATCTGTTTTTACTGTTGCAATGACTCATGTTATTAGTCCATGATATTTGTGTTAAAGAAGGTACAGATAGTTTCTCTGCCTATAATATGTATTACTTATTCCTGTTAAGCTTATAAAGGTTGGCTGGAAGAGATCTCTTACAGAGATAAGTCCGCCTTTGTACATGCTAAAGATTTGTAACTGTATATGTTAAATATATTTGTACAATAAAGAGAATGCAGCAACAACAAAATCTTTTTATTCCGTAAAAATGGCTACATTTGTTTGGAATCGTCACAATTTTTTTCCCTACCGTGCAGTTTATGACTAGGTGGGCACTGTTAAAAATACTGCGAAAAACTCAGGCATCCCTTTTTTGGTATCCAAACAAATTTACATATTTTATTAATTACATTATAATTGGATCGACTCACTCCCAGGCATTTTTATCATTAATATAGTCAGATACTTTATAATATGCCCTGCTACACAATTTGGCTGTATTAGTAATTTTAAATTTGTTTATTGGCAATTCTCTTATATTGCTGGGAAGCTTGTTATAGATCCGTATACATTGCCCCATAAAAGTATTACTTATTTTGTGGAGACGGCTTGCATGTAACACAAGATTATGCTTATATCTAGTATTTATGCTATGAGTATCACTCTTTTTACAAAATGAGTCTATGTTTTTATGGACATACAAAAGATTTTCATAGATATATTGCGATGCGACTGTTAAAATATTTATTTCTTTGAATTTTTCTCTAAGGCTCTCCCGGGGACCAAGTTTGTAGGTAGCTCTTATGGCTCTCTTTTGCAATAAAAAGATGGTGTTAATGTCCGCGGAGTTACCCCAAAGAAGAATTCCGTATGACATAATACTATGAAAGTGGCTGAAATAAACTATTCTAGCCGTATCAATATCAGTGAGCCGTCTAATAGTTTTCACTGCATAGGCTGCAGAACTTAGTTTTCCTGATAATTTTTCAATTTGTGGGCCCCATTGTAGTCTGGAGTCAATTGTTATACCCAAGAACATAGTTGTCTCCACAGGGGCTAAATTAGTTCCATTAACATGTACATTGGTAGCCATCTGTCTTACATTAGGTGTTGAGAACTTAATTACTTTAGTCTTTTTATCATTTAAAAGCAGATTATTAACACTAAACCAATGAATAACTTTAGAGAGAGCATCATTAACTTCGTCATAATTACCTAACCGTCTATTAATTTTGAATGTCAAAGAGGTATCATCCGCAAACAATACAATCTCATGTTTATCCCTTACATAATAAGGTAAGTCATTTATATATACTAAAAATAAGAATGGACCTAGAATTGACCGCTGTGGGACTCCCATAACTACAGGGGACCCCGAAGATCTTTTACCATTAACATCGACCTTCTGTATCTTATTGCCCAGATAAGAAGACAGAAGTTCGAGAGCCTTGTTCCTGATACCGTAGTGGTGTAATTTTCTGACAAGAGTGTCATGGTGCACGCAGTCAAACGCTTTAGACAGATCACAGAAAATTCCCAAGGCATCTTGCGAACCTTCCCATGCCGCGAATATACTTTTAAGCAAATGAATCCCTGCGTCTATAGTTGAACAACCTCTCGTAAATCCGAACTGTTTCCTATGAAGCAAATTATGTGTATTGAAATGTCTGAGCAACTGGCTAAGCATTAGTTTTTCAAAAATTTTACTAAGAATGGGCAGTATGGAAACAGGTCGAAAATTCGAAGGGTCCGAACTATCACCAGATTTAAATAATGGAATGATTTTACTATGTTTCATCAAGTCAGGAAATACACCAGATGCCACACAATAATTGAAAATTGTAGCTAAATGTGGAGCGATTGAAATAATAATAGAAGAAATGGTTTTGACAGATAGACCCCACAGATCTTTAGTGTTTTTCATATTTATTGATTTAAAAGCGTTCAAAACATCTTTTGGGCTTACAGCTGAAAATTCAAATATTGTGTCGCATTCTACCACGCTCTGTTTGAGAACCAGTTCAGCAGATATAGAAGAAGACATAAGATTTCTCGTAGTAATAAGAGGAATGTTAGAAAAATATTTTTCAAACTCAGTCGCAATTTCTACATCATTTTTGATATCTATATCATTTATCTTTAACCGAAAATCTCGACTACGTACTTTCGCTCTACCCGTCTCATTATTTATCATATCCCAAACAGATTTAATAATATTTATTTTAACCATTAATTTTATTTCTTAAATATATACACCTAGTATTGGAACAGGCTCGTTTAAATATTTTGGCATAATTTTTTACAAGTTCTTGAAAGGTCGGATTGTGATTATAGGACCTTTCTTCATAAAGTTCATACAATTTATTCCGACTTTTGTAAATACCAGGAGTTGCCCAATCACTGAATGTCATACGGTCACTTACAGACAGTTGTTTTGGAGTAAAGATTGTATTAAATTCACTAGTGATTAACCTAAATAACGAACTGTACAAGTGGTCCGGAGTACCGTGACAGGGCAACAATACAATTTTTTCTGCTATATTAGACTTAAATCTTTCTAAGCAGCTTTTACTAAATGGTATATAATTTATTTGCTTTCTTTGTATTTTTGAAGAATTTGGAAATGAAACCAACTGACCTGAATGGTCTGACTGAACTTTATTAATTATAGATTGATACAAAGGTTTTACAGTGCTAAATATGTTATCAATACATGTAGTACTTGTAGCAGTTACTCTTGTTGGCTCTGTAAAAATATGATGCAAATTGTATGATTTAAATAAATTTAAAAAGTATATATTTAAAGTTGAAAATAAATACTATTTAAAAAGTTGTAGGTAACAGTATTTTTCTCCAAGATATTTATATTAAAGTCTCCATAAATCATAACAGTTTTATGGCTATTAGATAATTTATTTAAGGCATCCTCCATGATATTTGAAAATGTTTCAAAGAGCGTGCTAGGAGGTTTATACAGGTTCATAACAATGAATCGTTCCAATTCAATGCATGAAATCTCTACAACTCGCTCAACAGAGAGGCTCACAATGTCACCCCTTTTTTTAAATTTAAGCAACTTATTTAATAATATTAAGGAGCCACCATGTATACAGTTATCTCTGATGAATGAGCTTGCAACCTGGTGGTTATTGAAGCTGAAAATGAATTGATGGGGTTTTAGCCAGTGCTCAGTTAGACATAAACTATCAATATTGCTACAATTCATAAACAACTCCAATTCTAACTCCTTTCCTATCATCTCCTGAATGTTTTGGTGCACCAGGTTGATACAATTATTATTCTTTCTGTTTGCGCCAAAATGACTGAGGGTAGATATTCTAATTTCCCACCACCCGCACATTCCTTTTCTGTACATTCCTTCCTAAGGCAAGACAAAGAATAGACGCAATCTAACCTCGGTACCGACCGCGCGCGCGCACTCATATATCGCAAAACCACATGTAAAAATTCAAGATACTAGAAAGGAAGTTCTCACTGCTAGAGAAGATCACGCATCACTCGCAGCATTACAATACGAGGAATTTAAGGTAAGTCTCGCATTCCCTTATTTTCCATAATTTCACATTCCCGCAGGTCCTTCAGTCATACGCATTCCTTTTAAAGGATTTATTTTTAATCCAAAACCGCAATCCGCAGCTACAACATTTTTGGTCCCATCCGTTCCGGATTAATAGCCAGTCACCCATGTTTTAAACAGTCAGCGCATTATAATTCCGCATCCGCCATTTTGTTACCCCAATAAGTATTTCCATACCTCAGTAGTTACAAGAAAGTTGTTAAAACTATATATTCGCATTCCGCTATATTTAAACTTACATTTTATAGCATAGTAAGTGCAATTTATTATTCCAGAATTTGTCGAGTTGTTAGTTTACGCCGCAGTAGGAATTATTTAATTGTTAAGTGCATACCTACCTACATACTTATTCAAAATGACGGAAAGTTCGATTAAAGTGGATTTAAATACTAAAATTGAACTAAATAATTTGTTGTCGAGACGCGAGGCGTATTTCGAGCGAGTTCAAGATATATATAGGTTGTCGCAAAGTATACAAGACGATGTTTCAACAGAATTCTTTTTATCTAAAATTAAAACTTTAGATGCTATAAGGGATAGTTATTTGGAGACAATAGAATCGATAAATACATTAGAATCGATGTTGAATCCTAAGTACAAACCATGGTTCGCCTTTGAAGATTTATACTGTCTTATCAAATCAAAGGTAGATAAAATAAATATACCACGCGAATGCAAGTCTTATGACACTAACATTAAGAGTTCAAAGTTGAAATTAACCCCTTTAGAAATTCAAGATTTTCAGGGCACCCCTGAAACATGGCCTTTGTTCTATACAAGTTTTAAGTCCGTTATTCATGAAAATAGTTCACTCACTGATGCTGAAAAATTACATTACCTTCTATCTAAACTTAAGGGTTCAGCCAAACTTATTTGTGCGGGGCTTACCCCGGTAGCATCTAATTACAATATTATATATAACACATTGGTGAACAAATACGAGGACTTGAGATTTCAGGCTACAACATACTTGGATAACATTTTTAACCTCAAACCTTTAACTAATGTTACCGCAGAAAGTTTAGAATGTTTTGTAGACAAGCTAGCGTCGTCAGTCGCCGCCTTAAAAGGGTTAAAAATTGATGAATTAGCAGATTTCGTATTTTTATATTTAGCTTTAAAACGTTTGGACCCAGACATTACACGCGCATTCGAAATGGACTCACGCAGTACAGACATACCTACATTCGATAGCTTATTATCATTTTTAAAAGGGCAAGTTAAGATATTACACAGAACACCAGTGTTAAGATCGCAGCAAAATAGATATACAAGAAGTAATAATGAAAAGTCAACTAAGCAGACTTCAGTATTTTGCAATGTAACACAGTCGACACCGATTGACAAGCCGCTCTCGTGTAGCCTATGTAACTTGACGCATGATAGTCTATATAGATGTACCGCATTTCGCAATCTGTCCACGCAGGATAGGTATAATTTTGTTAAGTTACATAATTATTGTTTCAATTGTTTGAGCACTAAGCATAAAATAAAGAATTGTAATTCTAAGTCTTATTGCAAAAAGTGTAATGGTAGACATAATACTATGATACACCACAACAAAGAAATGTCGCAACCTATTGCCGCCTACCATCAGGCGAACGAACTGCCACAAGTAAATTCTGTCGTTGCCGGCCGCATAGGGCCGACCGCAGTTCCCACCGCGTCGGTTTCTCTCTCACCGGCCGCGCCGCCATTACACGAGCCGATCCCCGGCGAAAGCAGCCGAGCCTACACGACGCCCGCGCAGGCATCACGCGTTCGCGAGACGACGCATCAGCGCCATCAGCCAGTACGAGACACATTGCAGTGTGGTTCGTCGGTAGCACTGACGTCTAGTGATGCTCCGCTATCTAATACGCATAGCACGATTTTACTAGGTACAGCGCTCGTAATTGTTTACGATTCACAGGGTAACGAACATTATTTACGTTGTTTGTTGGATAGTGGTTCACAAAGTAATTTTATAACTAGTAAAGCTTGCAAACAATTAGGTTTGGACAACAAACAGAAAGCCGCAAATATAGTCGTCAAAGGAATAAGTGGAAATAAGGCTATCTCCACACTGTTAAATATAAGGTTGCATTCACGCCTCGATAGAAATATCGCGTATAATTTAGACACATTGGTAGTTGACAAAATAACGGATAAGCTGCCAAATGTCACAGTTGATAGATCAATGCTGTCAAATATTGACTGCTTACCATTAGCCGATGACACATATAGTCTACCGGGAGATATAGATATTTTAATTGGCGCATCGTTATTTCCACATTTATGGTTACCACATAAGGTAGTAAATTGCATGGGCTCACCGCACGCATTTCAGAGCACCTTAGGCTATGTAATAATGGGTTCAGCGCCCGCCGCATTTGTCGATACCTATACCACCGCAGTTTCATGTTGCTGCGTGGTTACGCAGCGCCACACACAGAACACCCTTGATAGGTTGATGAAACGTTTTTGGGAATTAGAGGAGGTAGATGTTTTAATTCCTAGAAATTACGCAGATGAAGAGTGTGAAAAACATTATCGTAGTACTGTAACTCGCAACCCGCAAGGTGGCAGATATTCAGTCTCTCTACCATTCTCTAGGGATCCGTCCCTACTAGGCGAGTCTTATGAAACAGCAAAACGTAGACTCTTGTGTTTGGAGCGTAAATTTGTCGCTTCGCCTGCTTTTAGGTTAGCATATAACAAGATTATTTTAGAATATTTAGAAAAGGGATACATCTCACCCGCACCCACAGATACAAACAGTAATTTACCATCTTACGTAATACCACATCACGGTGTGACACAACACGGTTCGTGAAGACAAAACAAGTACTCCTTTAAGATTGGTACTAGATGCCAGTATGAAAACGACAGCGTCTATCTCATTGAACGACATTTTGCACGCTGGAGAAAATTTACAAGGAAATTTATTTACAATAATAATAAATTTTCGGTTATTCGCAATCGCGCTTTCAGCCGACATAAGGCAAATGTTTTTATGCATTGAAATGTGTGAAAACGATCGTAGATATCAAAAATTTTTATATCGTTTTAATGAAACGGAGCCTATCGTAACTTATCAATTCAACCGTGTATGCTTCGGCATCAAATCTAGTCCGTTTCACGCACTTCGCACCCTCAAGCAGCTCGCTGAAGATGAGGGCACCAAGTTTCCGCATGCAAAGAAAGTACTGGAAGTAGGGCTGTACATGGATGACGTAGTTCACTCTGTCAGTTCCACAGAAGAAGGTATATCGATTTCAAGTGAATTAATATCATTTTTTAAATCGGGTCAATTTGATCTTATAAAATGGACAAGCAATTCACAAGAAGTACTAGATTCTATCCCAAATTCGCACCGTCTCTCATCAGTCAAACAGTTTGACGAATCCCAAACAGTTTTAGGTTTGAGTTGGTCTCCTGAAACAGATTTGTTCCATATAAGAGTAGATCCACCAAACGAGCTGTGTACAAAACGCGCTATACTCTCATGTGTTGCTAGACTCTGGGATTTGATGGGATTTTTAGGACCTGTAACTCTATACGCAAAGTTACTTATCAAAGAGTTATGGTTATCTCAGTGTGATTGGGATGAGTCACCACCACAATACATAATTAAACGTTGGAATCAATTCCGCACAGAATTATCCTTGCTCAATAAGATTACTTTGCCACGTCATGTGAACATAACAAAGAATAGTGTTATTACAATAGTAGGGTTTTCGGATGCTTCAGAAGGAGCATATGGAGCTCTAGTTTACCTCCACGTCAACAATGACGGAGTAAACAGCATCCATTTAATTTGTTCAAAGTCGAGAGTTTCACCCGCGAAAGTAGTTTCTTTGGCTAGGCTTGAACTGTGCGCCGCATTATTATTAGCTAAACTATTTAAATATTAAGTGTTGGAACAATCGAATGAGTTTGTATATCTTGGATGCGCTTTCAGCAGGGATGGAAGGTACACCGCAGATGTGGAAAGGCGAGTGAGTGCTGGGAATAGCGTGGGGAAAACTTCTTGGCAGTAAAAATCTGAGCCAGAAGGCGAACCTGGCTATACACAATGCAGTGCTGGTCCCAACGCTTACTTATGGAAGCGAGAGCTGGGTATGGCAGAGAGAGCATGAAAGTAGGATAAACGCGGTTGAAATGCGAGCGTTGCGCAAAATCTGTGGTGTAACGCTTGCAGACCGTATCCGCAATGATGAGGTGAGAAGCAGAGTTGGTCTGAAAGAGAGCGTCGGTGTTAAAATAAGAAGAGGCATGCTCCGTTGGTTCGGACATGTAGAAAGAATGCAGGATGAAAGAATGACGAAGCAGATATACAATGCAAAAGTGGAAGGATGTAGGAGCCGAGGAAGGCCAAGACTTACCTATCATGATCAGATTGGTCGTGTTCTATCAGAAGGTGATGTCAGGAGCCCTAGAAACCGGCGAGCGTGCATGAAAAGAGCAATGAATGTGAAAGAAGCGAGTGAGGTATGTAAGGATCGAGTCGCGTGGCGCTCGGTTCTCTCTGCCTACCCCGTAAGGGATTTGGCGTGAAGTTATAGATAGATAAAAAAGAAATGTAAAAATAAAACTAAAAACAATATAAATAAATAAAAAATAAACTTTCCGATTGTAATTAGGGTTATGGATAAAAACTAATAAAAAATTAAATACCACTAAGTACGTACCACTTGAAGTAATTAGTCTGAAAAAAAGGTACTTAAGAAAAACTATTTAAAAAACTCTCTAAAGATTCATTTACTCTTCGTTTATCCCAAAATGTTTAAAAAATAAATGTCCACCCGTGCGAAGCCGGGGCGGGCCGCTATTATTAATATATACTTGGACATATGTATATTAGTTGTAAAAAAGATTATATACTAAAAATATACTACCTACTTTCCAAAGATCATGACTCGATGGAGTCCAAGTTGGAAACTAGTACCGTTTTACTGTCTATATTCATAATGTTGCGAAAAGGGAAAAGAAGAATAGAATTATATGTATATGCCTGACTGTATTATATTATAATATAATTTTTATCACGTCTCAGATATATATATATATACATATATATATATATATATATATATATATAATTCTTCTGTCCATGTAAAAAGTCTGGACAGTTTTTGACAAAAAAAAATATGTGGGTTTAACTGGAAGAGAGAGAATTATTTAACTTTAGATTCACAACGGGACTGAATGCAATAAGTGGCGCTGCAGTCGTGTCCTCTGAAACCTTTAATATTATCGGGCAGGACACCATCTGTTAGTATTTAAATCACACAGGCAGGCATGTGATTCATCTAACCAAAATAACAATGGTAAAGTTAAAGTATTTTCAGGAACACCGTTCCTATATGAAATCTATATGTTTGTCTGTGTGTGTGTCTGTCTCTTTTTTTCGAATATTCAAATTTTGACTTCAGATTCGGATTCAGCATAAAAAAGTAAAATAGGAATGTTTGAAAAACCAACCTCCTATCTCTTAAGGAACATGGTCAGAATGACCGACAAATTAAAAAAAAAATGATTTTTTATTTCAGATTCAGAAAAGTAAATTAAAAAGTAGAATAGGAACGTCTTTAAAACCAATATCATATTTCTTAAGGAACATGGTCAAAATGGCCGACAAAGTTTAAAAAAAATAATTAAATTGTTATACTCGTATAATTGACGAACCAGGTGTTCCTCTGGCAATGCAAGCTTGCGCATTCTCAACTGATTTATATTGTTTTTTATTTCTTTATTTACGATACAGTTACATAGTACAAATTATTATGTTCGCCAAACTGTTATAACAGTTTGTTGGCGAGTATATATGATGATAGGTATTAAAAAAATAAGGAACTAAATTAGATGATTTACATGCCTGCCTGTTCGTCTGCTAGTCTGTCTTAGAAAGTTTCACGTACAGACTTGAAATTTTACACTGGGGTTCCTTTTATAACGGAGGGGAGCACTAAGAAAGGATTTTTGGAAATTCATCCCCTAAGGGGGTAAAACGGGGGTGCAAATTTAGTATGAAACTTTGCCGTTTTTGAAGTTATTCGAATGAAATTCAGCATAAAAGTTCTTTACTGATAGGCATGAAACATGAGTAAAATATTTTTTTCAAAATTCTTCCTTTAGGGGGTGTAACGGGGGCGCAAAAATAGTATGAAACTTTGCCGTTTTTGAAGTTATTCGAATGAAATTCAGCATGAAGGTTCTTTATTGAAAGGCATGAAACACGAGTAAAATATTTTTCTCAAAAATCTTCTATCTACCTATATATATAAAAGGAGAAGCTGACTGACTGACATATCAACTCAGGGCCTAAACTATAAGGGTTAGAAACTTGAAATTTTGCACAGGGATTCCTTTTATAACGTAGGGGAGCACTAAGAAAGGATTTTTGGAAATTCATCCCCTAAGGGGGTAAAACGGGGGTGCAAATTTAGTATGAAACTTTGCCGTTTTTGAAGTTATTCGAATGAAATTCAGCATGAAGGTTCTTTATTGAAAGGCATGTAATACGAGTAAAATATTTTTCGCAAAAATCATCTATCTTCTATCTATATGAAAGGAGAAGCTGACTGACTGACATATCAACGCAGGGCCTAATCTATAAGGGTTAGAAACTTGGAATTTTGCACTGGGGTTCCTTTTATAACGGAGGGGAGCACTAAGAAAGGATTTTTGGAAATTCATCCCCTAAGGGGGTAAAACGGTGGTGCAAATTTAGTATGAAACTTTGCCGTTTTTGAAGTTATTCGAATGAAATTCAGCAAGAAAGTTCTTTACTGATAGGCATGAAACATGAGTAAAATATTTTTTTCAAAATTCATCCCTTAGGGGGATAAACGGGGATGCAAAGTTAGTATGAAACTTTGCCGTTTTTGAAGTTATTCGAATGAAATTCAGCAAGAAAGTTCTTTACTGATAGGCATGAAACATGAGTAAAATATTTTTTTCAAAATTCATCCCTTAGGGGGTAAATAGGGATGCAAAGTTAGTATGAAACTTTGTCGTTTTTGAAGTTATTCGAATGAAATTCAGCATGAAGGTTCTTTATTGAAAGGCATGTAATACGAGTAAAATATTTTTCGCAAAAATCATCTATCTTCTATCTATATATATAAAAGGAGAAGCTGACTGACTGACATATCAACGCAGGGCCTAAAATATAAGGGTTAGAAACTTGGAATTTTGCACTGGGGTTCCTTTTATAACGGAGGGGAGCACTAAGAAAGGATTTTTGGAAATTCATCCCCTAAGGGGGTAAAACGGGGGTGCAAATTTAGTATGAAACTTTGCCGTTTTTGAAGTTATTCGAATGAAATTCAGCAAGAAAGTTCTTTACTGATAGGCATGAAACATGAGTAAAATATTTTTTTCAAAATTCATCCCTTAGGGGGTTAAACGGGGATGCAAAGTTAGTATGAAACTTTGCCGTTTTTGAAGTTATTCGAATGAAATTCAGCATGAAAGTTCTTTACTGATAGGCATGAAACATGAGTAAAATATTTTTTTCAAAATTCATCCCCTAGGGGGTAAACAGGGATGCAAAGTTAGTATGAAACTTTGTCGTTTTTGAAGTTATTCGAATGAAATTCAGCATGAAGGTTCTTTATTGAAAGGCATGTAATACGAGTAAAATATTTTTCGCAAAAATCATCTATCTTCTATCTATATATATAAAAGGAGAAGCTGACTGACTGACATATCAACGCAGGGCCTAAAATATAAGGGTTAGAAACTTGGAATTTTGCACTGGGGTTCCTTTTATAACGGAGGGGAGCACTAAGAAAGGATTTTTGGAAATTCATCCCCTAAGGGGGTAAAACGGGGGTGCAAATTTAGTATGAAACTTTGCCGTTTTTGAAGTTATTCGAATGAAATTCAGCAAGAAAGTTCTTTACTGATAGGCATGAAACATGAGTAAAATATTTTTTTCAAAATTCATCCCTTAGGGGGTTAAACGGGGATGCAAAGTTAGTATGAAACTTTGCCGTTTTTGAAGTTATTCGAATGAAATTCAGCATGAAGGTTCTTTATTGAAAGGCATGTAATACGAGTAAAATATTTTTCGCAAAAATCATCTATCTTCTATCTATATGAAAGGAGAAGCTGACTGACTGACATATCAACGCAGGGCCTAATCTATAAGGGTTAGAAACTTGGAATTTTGCACTGGGGTTCCTTTTATAACGGAGGGGAGCACTAAGGAAGGATTTTTGGAAATTCATCCCCTAAGGGGGTAAAACGGTGGTGCAAATTTAGTATGAAACTTTGCCGTTTTTGAAGTTATTCGAATGAAATTCAGCATAAAAGTTCTTTACTGATAGGCATGAAACATGAGTAAAATATTTTTTTCAAAATTCTTGCTTTAGGGGGTGTAACGGGGGCGCAAAAATAGTATGACACTTTGCCGTTTTTGAAGTTATTCGAATGAAATTCAGCATGAAGGTTCTTTATTGAAAGGCATGAAACACGAGTAAAATATTTTTCTCAAAAATCTTCTATCTACCTATATATATAAAAGGAGAAGCTGACTGACTGACATATCAACTCAGGGCCTAAACTATAAGGGTTAGAAACTTGAAATTTTGCACAGGGATTCCTTTTATAACGTAGGGGAGCACTAAGAAAGGATTTTTGGAAATTCATCCCCTAAGGGGGTAAAACGGGGGTGCAAATTTAGTATGAAACTTTGCCGTTTTTGAAGTTATTCGAATGAAATTCAGCAAGAAAGTTCTTTACTGATAGGCATGAAACATGAGTAAAATATTTTTTTCAAAATTCATCCCTTAGGGGGTTAAACGGGGATGCAAAGTTAGTATGAAACTTTGTCGTTTTTGAAGTTATTCGAATGAAATTCAGCATGAAGATTCTTTATTGAAAGGCATGTAATACGAGTAAAATATTTTTTGCAAAAATCATCTATCTTCTATCTATATATATAAAAGGAGAAGCTGACTGACTGACATATCAACGCAGGGCCTAAAATATAAGGGTTAGAAACTTGGAATTTTGCACTGGGGTTCCTTTTATAACGGAGGGAAGCACTAAGAAAGGATTTTTGGAAATTCATCCCCTAAGGGGGTAAAACGGGGGTGCAAATTTAGTATGAAACCTTGCCGTTTTTGAAGTTATTCGAATGAAATTCAGCAAGAAAGTTCTTTACTGATAGGCATGAAACATGAGTAAAATATTTTTTTCAAAATTCATCCCTTAGGGGGTTAAACGGGGATGCAAAGTTAGTATGAAACTTTGCCGTTTTTGAAGTTATTCGAATGAAATTCAGCATGAAGGTTCTTTATTGAAAGGCATGTAATACGAGTAAAATATTTTTCGCAAAAATCATCTATCTTCTATCTATATAAAAGGAGAAGCTGACTGACTGACATATCAACGCAGGGCCTAATCTATAAGGGTTAGAAACTTGGAATTTTGCACTGGGGTTCCTTTAATAACGGAGGGGAGCACTAAGAAAGGATTTTTGGGAATTCATCCCCTAAGGGGGTAAAACGGTGGTGCAAATTTAGTATGAAACTTTGCCGTTTTTGAAGTTATTCGAATGAAATTCAGCATAAAAGTTCTTTACTGATAGGCATGAAACATGAGTAAAATATTTTTTTCAAAATTCTTGCTTTAGGGGGTGTAACGGGGGCGCAAAAATAGTATGACACTTTGCCGTTTTTGAAGTTATTCGAATGAAATTCAGCATGAAGGTTCTTTATTGAAAGGCATGAAACACGAGTAAAATATTTTTCTCAAAAATCTTCTATCTACCTATATATATAAAAGGAGAAGCTGACTGACTGACATATCAACGCAGGGCCTAAACTATAAGGGTTAAAAACTTGAAATTTTGCACAGGGATTCCTTTTATAACGTAGGGGAGCACTAAGAAAGGATTTTTGGAAATTCATCCCCTAAGGGGGTAAAACGGGGGTGCAAATTTAGTATGAAACTTTGCCGTTTTTGAAGTTATTCGAATGAAATTCAGCATGAAGGTTCTTTATTGAAAGGCATATAATACGAGTAAAATATTTTTCGCAAAAATCATCTATCTTCTATCTATATATATAAAAGGCGAAGCGGACTGACTGACATACCAACGCAAGGCCTAAACTATAAGGGTTAGAAACTTGGAATTTTGCACTGGGGTTCCTTTTATAACGGAAGGGAGCACTAAGAAAGGATTTTTGGAAATTCATCCCCTAAGGGGGTAAAACGGGGGTGCAAATTTAGTATGAAACTTTGCCGTTTTTGAAGTTATTCGAATGAAATTCAGCATGAAAGTTCTTTACTGATAGGCATGAAACATGAGTAAAATATTTTTTTCAAAATTCTTCCTTTAGGGGGTGTAACGGGGGCGCAAAAATAGTATGAAACTTTGCCGTTTTTGAAGTTATTCGAATGAAATTCAGCATGAAGGTTCTTTATTGAAAGGCATGAAACACGAGTAAAATATTTTTCTCAAAAATCTTCTATCTACCTATATATATAAAAGGAGAAGCTGACTGACTGACATATCAACTCAGGGCCTAAACTATAAGGGTTAGAAACTTGAAATTTTGCACAGGGATTCCTTTTATAACGTAGGGGAGCACTAAGAAAGAATTTTTGGAAATTCATCCCCTAAGGGGGTAAAACGGGGGTGCAAATTTAGTATGAAACTTTGCCGTTTTTGAAGTTATTCGAATGAAATTCAGCAAGAAAGTTCTTTACTGATAGGCATGAAATATGAGTAAAATATTTTTTTCAAAATTCATCCCTTAGGGGGTTAAACGGGGATGCAAATTTAGTATGAAACTTTGTCGTTTTTGAAGTTATTCGAATGAAATTCAGCATGAAGGTTCTTTATTGAAAGGCATGTAATACGAGTAAAATATTTTTCGCAAAAATCATCTATCTTCTATCTATATATATAAAAGGAGAGCTGACTGACTGACATATCAACGCAGGGCCTAAAATATAAGGGTTAGAAACTTGGAATTTTGCACTGGGGTTCCTTTTATAACGGAGGGGAGCACTAAGAAAGGATTTTTGGAAATTCATCCCCTAAGGGGGTAAAACGGGGGTGCAAATTTAGTATGAAACTTTGCCGTTTTTGAAGTTATTCGAATGAAATTCAGCAAGAAAGTTCTTTACTGATAGGCATGAAACATGAGTAAAATATTTTTTTCAAAATTCATCCCTTAGGGGGTTAAACGGGGATGCAAAGTTAGTATGAAACTTTGCCGTTTTTGAAGTTATTCGAATGAAATTCAGCATGAAGGTTCTTTATTGAAAGGCATGTAATACGAGTAAAATATTTTTCGCAAAAATCATCTATCTTCTATCTATATAAAAGGAGAAGCTGACTGACTGACATATCAACGCAGGGCCTAATCTATAAGGGTTAGAAACTTGGAATTTTGCACTGGGGTTCCTTTTATAACGGAGGGGAGCACTAAGAAAGGATTTTTGGAAATTCATCCCTTAAGGGGGTAAAACGGTGGTGCAAATTTAGTATGAAACTTTGCCGTTTTTGAAGTTATTCGAATGAAATTCAGCATAAAAGTTCTTTACTGATAGGCATGAAACATGAGTAAAATATTTTTTTCAAAATTCTTGCTTTAGGGGGTGTAACGGGGGCGCAAAAATAGTATGACACTTTGCCGTTTTTGAAGTTATTCGAATGAAATTCAGCATGAAGGTTCTTTATTGAAAGGCATGAAACACGAGTAAAATATTTTTCTCAAAAATCTTCTATCTACCTATATATATAAAAGGAGAAGCTGACTGACTGACATATCAACGCAGGGCCTAAACTATAAGGGTTAGAAACTTGAAATTTTGCACAGGGATTCCTTTTATAACGTAGGGGAGCACTAAGAAACGATTTTTGGAAATTCATCCCCTAAGGGGGTAAAACGGGGGTGCAAATTTAGTATGAAACTTTGCCGTTTTTGAAGTTATTCGAATGAAATTCAGCATGAAGGTTCTTTATTGAAAGGCATGTAATACGAGTAAAATATTTTTCGCAAAAATCATCTATCTTCTATCTATATATATAAAAGGAAAAGCTGGCTGACTGACATATCAACGCAGGGCCTAGTCTATAAGGGTTAGAAACTTGGAATTTTGCACTGGGGTTCCTTTTATAACGGAGGGGAGCACTAAGAAAGGATTTTTGGAAATTCATCCCCTAAGGGGGTAAAACGGGGGTGCAAATTTAGTATGAAACTTTGCCGTTTTTGAAGTTATTCGAATGAAATTCAGCATGAAAGTTCTTTACTGATAGGCATGAAACATGAGTAAAATATTTTTTTCAAAATTCTTCCTTTAGGGGGTGTAACGGGGGCGCAAAAATAGTATGAAACTTTGCCGTTTTTGAAGTTATTCGAATGAAATTCAGCATGAAGGTTCTTTATTGAAAGGCATGTAATACGAGTAAAATATTTTTCGCAAAAATCATCTATCTTCTATCTATATATATAAAAGGAAAAGCTGGCTGACTGACATATCAACGCAGGGCCTAGTCTATAAGGGTTAGAAACTTGGAATTTTGCACTGGGGTTCCTTTTATAACGGAGGGGAGCACTAAGAAAGGATTTTTGGAAATTCATCCCCTAAGGGGGTAAAACGGGGGTGCAAATTTAGTATGAAACTTTGCCGTTTTTGAAGTTATTCGAATGAAATTCAGCATGAAAGTTCTTTACTGATAGGCATGAAACATGAGTAAAATATTTTTTTCAAAATTCTTCCTTTAGGGGGTGTAACGGGGGCGCAAAAATAGTATGAAACTTTGCCGTTTTTGAAGTTATTCGAATGAAATTCAGCATGAAGGTTCTTTATTGAAAGGCATGAAACACGAGTAAAATATTTTTCTCAAAAATGTTCTATCTACCTATATATATATAAAAGGAGAAGCTGACTGACTGACATATCAACGCAGGGCCTAAACTATAAGGGTTAGAAACTTAAAATTTTGCACAGGGATTCCTTTTATAACGTAGGGGAGCACTAAGAAAGGATTTTTGGAAATTCATCCCCTAAGGGGGTAAAACGGGGGTGCAAATTTAGTATGAAACTTTGCCGTTTTTGAAGTTATTCGAATGAAATTCAGCATGAAGGTTCTTTATTGAAAGGCATGTAATACGAGTAAAATATTTTTCGCAAAAATCATCTATCTTCTATCTATATATATAAAAGGAGAAGCTGACTGACTGACATATCAACGCAGGGCCTAAACTATAAGGGTTAGAAACTTGGAATTTTGCACTGGGGTTCCTTTTATAACGGAGGGGAGCACTAAGAAAGGATTTTTGGAAATTCATCCCCTAAGGGGGTAAAACGGGGGTGCAAATTTAGTATGAAACTTTGCCGTTTTTGAAGTTATTCGAATGAAATTCAGCATGAAAGTTCTTTACTGATATGCATGAAACATGAGTAAAATATTTTTTTCCAAAATTCATCCCTTAGGGGTTAAACGGGGGCGCAAAGTTAGTATGAAACTATGCCGTTTTTGATGTTATACGAATGAAATTCAGCATGAAGGTTCTTTATTGAAAAGCATGAAATACGAGTAAAATATTTTTCTCAAAAATCATCTATCTTCTATCTATCTATATAAAAGGAGAAGCTGACTGACTGACATATCAACGCAGGGCTTAAACTATAAGGGTTAGAAACTTGAAATTTTGCACAGGGGTTCCTTTTATAACGTAGGGGAGCACAAAGAACGGATTTTTGGAAATTCATCCCCTAAGGGGGTAAAACGGTGGTGCAAATTTAGTATGAAACTTTGCCGTTTTTGAAGTTATTCGAATGAAATTCAGCATGAAGGTTCTTTACTGAAAGGCATGAAACAAACCTCCCCGACAGTCCACAAAGTCAGTTCGTCATTCGCCCTTTCATTTCAGTGCTGGTCTAATTTTCACCAAACATAGCTAAGAACACTCCCGACTAATACACCTTTCAAACAAAAAAAATAAATCTAAATCGGTTCATCCGTGTGGGAGCTACGATGACACAGAAAGACTCAGAATCACAAAGACACACACACATACTCACACACACTCACACACACACACACACACACACACACATGTCTAACTTACGACACCCCGTCGTGTTTTCGTTGGGGGTTAAAAACAGAGGCATAAAATATATATGTATTAGTTTCGATTAGTTCCAATTATTGCTAAGAGATGGCGCCATAAGCTAAATTGAAACGCGCTATGGTTTCTTTTGTAGCTCATAAAGTATTGACCTCAGTGATGACTGATTTGATTGATTGACGTTCTGGATTTTGCACTTTTAAAGAACGTAGCCTTACGGATGCGTTCAATCCAAGTGCACACAGAACTTAGCTCTGAACACCGGCCAGTTCTGATCGAGTTCGGGCAACCTACTGACTTACCGACAGACGAGGACACCAGACGGGTAACGGACTGGCGAAAACTCAAAAGAGTGCTCGCACAGACTTCCACACCCGAACTGGAGCAAGTACCCGAACAGATTCTCACAAATGACGAGACCGACCTTGCGATCGACGCCCTCACTAGCCACTTGCAAACGGCAGCTAACAACTGCTCCAGAAAGTTCTCAACAGCCGACTTAGCTCGGCGTTGGGAACTTCCTGCTTACTTGCGAGAACTAGTGTCGGAAAAGAACGCAGCGACACGCGCCCATGACTCTTGTCCCACCGAACAGAACCGTTCTCGGATGCGCTATTTACAACGCCAAATAAAGAAGCACATCAAAGAGTTCAGGGATGAACGGTGGGCCAACTTTGTTGGAGAAATTAAGCCCTCGCACACGGCGTACTGGCGAGTTGCTAAATCTCTCCGTTCCGACCAAATCACCCAATGCCCTCCCCTGACC
This sequence comes from Pyralis farinalis, assembly GCA_947507595.1. Taxonomy (NCBI): domain Eukaryota; kingdom Metazoa; phylum Arthropoda; class Insecta; order Lepidoptera; family Pyralidae; genus Pyralis; species Pyralis farinalis. The sequence continues at coordinate 417,215 of OX382281.1, forward strand.
CGACCAGACGGTACGATAGCGTTCGATGATGACGAAAAGGCTGAATGCTTTGCAGACAGCCTGGAAAGCCAATGTTCTCCTAGTCTAGAACCAACCGACGACGAACACGTGCAGATGGTTGACTCCGAGGTGGAACGAATCCTCGCGACACCTCCCACGATCCCCCTCGAGCCTACAACGGTTGAGGAGGTCCAAACGATCATCAGGGACCTTCGGAGCCGGAAAGCTCCCGGAGCTGACGGTATCACGAACTCGGTCCTCAAACTCCTCCCAGGCCCCCTGATAGTCCTTCTCGTGGCGATATTCAACGCCGCTCTCGCGAACTGCAGATTTCCAGACTCCTGGAAAGATGCAGACGTAGTTGGCATCCCCAAACCAGGCAAATGCCTGAAGAACCCCGCCTCTTAGGCCCATTAGTCTCCTCAAATGCCTGGGGAAAGTCTATGAACGCATCATAGCCATTCGCCTCAAAAAGTTCGTTGAACTTAAAGGCATTCTCATAGACGAGCAGTTTGGGTTCCGTCCCAAACACTCGGCAGTCCACCAAGTGCACCGCATCACGGAGCACGTCCTCTCCAATTTTCAAACAGGGCGCCATACCGGTGCCCTGTTTTTCGACGTCGCGAAAGCGTTCGACAAAGTCTGGCACAATGGCTTAATATATAAGCTACACCAAATGGAAGTGCCAGACAGTCTCGTGCACATCTTACGAGACTACTTGTCAAATCGCTCCCTCCGCGTCAGAGTCCACGGCACTCTCTCGAGGCCGCATCCTATCCGAGCCGGGGTCCCTCAGGGCTCCGTGCTCGGTCCTATCCTATACACGTTGTACACCAACGATGTTCCCAAGACTCCCTTCGTGGAGCTAGCCCTCTTCGCCGATGATACGGCACTTTACACTTCTGAACGAGCCAAATCCAACATATCGGATAGGCTCCAGAGAGCGGCTAACGCTCTAGGCGAATGGTTCCGACGTTTGCGAATCGAGGTGAATCCGCAGAAGAGTGCCGCAGTGTTCTTTTCTCGGGATCCACAAGGTCTTACGAGACCCGATACCCAACATAGGACCGTGCGCCCCATCTCATTGTTCGGCCGACCCATCCCATGGGTCGAAAAGGCCAAATACCCAGGTGTCATCCTAGACTCCAGAATGACGTTTGGACCTCACATCACCGCTGTTAGGAACAAAGCCGCGTTCTACCTAGGCCGGCTCGCTCCGATATTCAGGAATCGTAGAATGTCACTTAGAAATAAGTGTACACTCTACAAAGCCTGCATCCGCCCCGTCCTCACTTACGCCAGCGTAGTGTTCGCACACGCTGCGCGCTCCCATCTGGCTAAGCTCCAGATTATCCAAAACAGGTTTGCCCGTAATGCAACCGCCGCCCCTCACTATCTCAGGGTCGCAGATCTCCATCTCGACCTTGAACTCCCTTCCATCATTAGTTTCATGAAGAAAGCGTCTAGACGCTACTTCGAAACTGCCTCCCAACACCCCAACCCATTGATAGCCCGCGCTATCAATTACACCCCGCGGATCGACGCCCGGGGGTTCCGGCGCAGACCGCGAAATTCACTCTTTGATCCCGATGATCGCATTACTGTTGCGAACGCCCCCTACCTCTCCCCCTCCAACCCCAACACTCCAGACACACACCGCGCTCGGCGGCTCCGGGCGCGAAGAGTAAGAACTTCTGCGCGATACACCAGGTACCGGTAGCCCAGGTACCTGGGCGCCTCTCTCCGACAGGCCCTTCAGGCACGAACCCGCGTGTTCGATTAGATTCTCCAACGACGTCCTGAGCCGAGGTTCGATCCCTCTCGGGGGCCCTTAGGCTGTCGTTATACTTAGTTTTGCTAGGCTGTGGCGCCTCACGCCCGACTCTTTAGTCCGGTGACGTAGTAACAGCCCACTCAGGGCTAACTACATAGTCAGGTAAAAAAAAAAATGTTCTAATTCGTACTTCGACGTAGCGTAGGTGATGATCACTTTGATTATTATAACAAAAAAAATTTGGTGCAATATTCGGATTAATTATTATTATTTATTCTATTTTTAGTACAGAGTCGGCAACGCACGAGTAACAACAACCAACCCTGATGTTGCAAATGTCCATAGACTAGGCTGACGGCTTACCATCAGGCAGACCGTATGCTGGTTTACAAAAATATTTATGGAAACAAGATCTCTTTCCATAATACTAAATTAAGAGATTGCTAATATTAAGAAATTATCTACAATAGGACGTGTCAGAGGCGGCTTTACCTAGTGTGCAGAGTGTGCGGTGCACACGGGCGCAGCGGCGGCGCCCCTACCGTGTCCAGCGGCGCAGTGCGCCATCAGGCACGGCATTTTCACGGCGCCCATGTTATGACGCCGGGCGTTAATCTCTCAACTCAACTCAATCAACCTCATGTAAAAAGAACTCCGGTTTGCATAGAAAATAAAATAGTAACTTTTGTTTCAATATAAAATTAACCTTAAAGCAGATATTTTATAAATTATAATTGTGTGGCAGTGAGTGTCGATCACATCACTACCAAAGGCGCGTGCCGCCCGCCGCCGGCACCTATTTTGATTCGTTTGAAAGCACGCCGACAATCATTGCGAATTCGGTTGTTTACAATCTTAATAATTTATAAAATAAAGTTCAAATTGGCATGCATGGGCGGACGCGGCAATTCTCAAAGGCATGTGCAAACGCGTGCCGCACTTTGCACTCTACCGCACTGTTACATCGGCTTTTCTTTTGATTAAAATGGTATAAAAAGGTAAATTTGATTTGTCACACTCACACCTATTGTGATTGCGACTTTCACCAGGGTCAGAGCTCGTCAAAAACTAGCTAGCGAAGTTAAAGTCTGAAAATAACATTACATTGAGCGAGTGATAGTGAGCGATGATATAAGTAATTTAGGTACTTCGAATTCGAATTTTTCGTCAATTTATCTTAGTGCAGTGGTCAGTGCGGAACAAACGGTAAGTTAAAGTTAAATATGTTCTACTATACTAGTATGAGTAGTTCAATGCGGCGGATTTATTTTATTTTTTATGGGCAAACTCCAAAACTACTGAAACGATTTTGATAATTCTTTCACCATTTACGAGCAATATTACTTATTCAGAATTAACATTAAGTTATATTTATTTACGTCAATAGTATCTACCTACCTACTTTTAGGTGCCTGTAAAAATATACTTTTTTACACAACGCCGAGTGCAAACAAGCATACGGCCCACCTGATGTGTAGCGGTTACCACAGGACCGCAGGCTTTAAATAAACGCTTTCGACATAAGCAGTATCGCTAGGTGATGATGAACCACTTTACACGCCAAAACCGATTACCTAGGTACCTACCTACCCAAATAACATAATTTATTTTTCATTTTAGATGTCTGATGTCGATGGAAAAAGGAAACTCTCTGGTGCACAGAATTGAAAAAGAAAATTGGAGAAGGAAGAATCTCTTAAAAAGAATACAAGTTCTATCGAAAAATTTATTATTAGATCTGGTGAACCCGGTCCATCCTCAGACGAACATCTGGCGACATCTGAAAACCAAGGTAATTCAACAACAGAAGTTGTCTCTTCAACGCCGCTGCTAGCTTTGTCATCGGTAGTTGAAGAAGACGAAGTACCCCCTTGTGCCGAAACGTCCCTAGAAATTATACTCGAGAAGATGTAATGAATGATCTCGCGTTATGGCCACATTTGTTATCGGACAAACAGAGGATATTTTTGATTGAGCGTGGACCAGTACAGCTAAAACAAAGTTCCTATCCTATGAATAGTTCGAAGAGATCTTTTTCAAATGTTTATTATACTAAACAATTGTTAAATAATGAAACCGTTTTAAGAAACTGGCTGGTTTACACTAAATCGAATGATTCAGTTTATTGTTTTTATTGTAAACTTTTCCATGCTGATAGCACTCCTTTCAATGGTAACATAGGTTACAAAGATTGGCAGCATTTATCTATAGCTATAGAACGCCATGAAAAGAGCGTTGGTCACCTAAGATGTGTTAAAGAACAAATTACATTAAAAAATGTTATTTTAAAGAAAAGTATGTAGATTTCTTGAACCAGGTTGTAATTGAACGGGGAAAAAAACGTTGGGTGGCAGTACTCGAACGAATAATCAAAATAATTAATTTTTTAGCTAGACAATGTCTGGCTTTACGCGGAAAGTCTGAAAAAATATACGATTCTAATAATGGTAATTTTTTAAAGCTGGTTAAATATACATCTAATTTCGATAATGTATTTGAAGAACACATTGCCCTTATTCAAAAATCTGAGTCACGCCTGATTCGTTATATTATTCAGAAGGCCATAATATTCAGAATGAAATTATATAATTATCAGGAGAAAGAATAAAAAAAATCGGCCAAGTGCGAGTGGGACTCGCGCACTAAGGGTTCCGTACCATTATCTATAAAAAATCGGCCAAGTGCGTGTCGGACTCGCACATGAAGGGTTCCGTACCATTATCTATAAAAACGGCAAAAAAATCACGTTTGTTGTATGGGAACCCCCTTAAATATTTATTTTATTCTATTTTTTAGTATTTGTTGTTATAGCGGCAACAAAAATACATCATCTGTGAAAATTTCAACTGTCTAACTATCACGGTTCATGAGATACAGCCTGGTGACAGACGGACGGACGGACGGACAGCGGAGCCTCGGTAATAGGGTTCCGTTTTACCCTTTGGGTACGGAACCCTAAAAAAGGCAAAAAAATCACGTTTGTTGTATGGGAGCCCCCTTAAATATTTATTTTATTCTATTTTTTAGTATTTGTTGTTATAGCGGCAACAGAAATACATCATCTGTGAAAATTTCAACTGTCTAACTATCACGGTTCATGAGATACAGCCTGGTGACAGACGGACGGACGGACGGACGGACAGCGGAGCCTCAGTAATAGGGTTCCGTTTTACCCTTTGGGTACGGAACCCTAAAAACTATTATATTGGAATTGAAACAATCCAAATTATTTTCAATTATTTTAGATTGCACTCCAGATATTGCACACGAAGAACAAATATCGGTTGTCGTACGGTACGTCCTCTTAAATGTTAAAAATAACAAAGCTGAAATAAAAGAACACCTTCTGGGTTTTTTTCCTATTACAAGTACTACTGGTCAGGGCTTAACTGATTTTTTGTTACATTTTTTAACCTCAAACGAAATTGATGTACAAGATATGCGCGGTCAACGTTACGATAATGGTGCAAACATGAAAGGGGGAAAAAATATAGGTCTTCAAAAACGCATTTTAGACTTAAACCCGCGCGCATTTTATGTACCTTGTGCACTCAGAATACAGAATAAACCAGAAACCGCAAACACGCCCAAAACTGAAGCCATACAAACTACTCTCAATGAGAGTAGTTTGACATTTGGACGACTAGTATAAATTTGGCCACCGTGTCTATTACGCGTAGAAATTTCTCGATAGTTTTTATTAAATAATGCCGTCTTGTGCGGTTCCCACCTGCAAGAACGCAGTTAGAAGCATAAAAAAACAAGATGGGATCACATTTCATGTGTAACTAGCGCATTTACATCTCATTTTATTTAAATATTGAATTTCGTTTACTCGTTGATAGTGGTAAACAATTTGGGCGAGTCCATTTTGTTCATGTTGCCAGTTTTACTGGTTTCTTTTCCCTACTTTTTTATAAAGTTGACATTGATGAAATAAATAAAAATGCATGTTAAGTAATTAAAAAATAGTTTGATTAATATAAAATATGTAAATACACTTATTTAATTTTAAGGTATTTACGATATGATGATATATGATATGCCTATGTTTACATTATTTGAGATCTTTTAATATAAATATTGCCTGAAATAAATAATAATTATTGACTTAATAATAATGATTGAAATATTAAACTAATGTTTTGGGTATATAGTCTGCATATGTGAAAAAAAATTGTGTAACTAGTAGTTCTTTTTACAAAAATGTTTTGTGTAATACTATTCTAATTATTATATATGGAATTTCAGTTCCCCACTGATGAAATTATAAAAGCAAAGAGCAAGACTTCTTCATTTGTCGAAACGTAAAAATGTATTGATTACCTCAGAATCAAAACGGCAATATTATTAGTACAACAAAATGTACCTAAGTAAAGACATATTTTTTGTAAATTACTTGTGTTTTATTTTACTAAAGCATTTTTTTAGGCATAACAGTATATTAATATTACATCTTTTATATTAATATAACACTTTTAATTTACCCTAAAAGAGGCGAACTCTCACTAAGCTAGCAATACTGTACGGGTGGGAAGTATGAGGAGTGCGGGGGATTGCGAAATGTTTCTGGACACAGCGGACCGCATGTATTATCGGCTGTAGGCTCCTTCTGGTTTATTCTGTATTCTGAGCTTGTGCAGCACACAGCCTAAATTTGGTAGTGAATGACGCTGACAAAAGTTCATTAGAAATTGTTAATTTCTTTTCAATTGTGCAAGAAATTTATGTTTTCTGCGTCAACAGCACGTTGGCAAATACTTGCCAAAGAAGTGCCGACTTTAAGTCTAAAACCACTGTCAAATACTCGATGGGATGGGAGAGCAGAGTAGAAGCGGTAAAAGCTCTATGTTTTAATATGGGGAAAGTGTATGATGCCTTGTTTACTATATATTCCGATAGTAAGATGCGGATTCAAGAAATGTGGCAAATTCATTACTGGCAAAAATTCAGTCGTTTAAATTCATTTGCTCTCTGCTTATTTGGTTTGAAATTTTAAGCAAGATAAATATAGTTAGCAAGGCTCTTCAAAAGTCAGACGTCGCATTGTCGGAAGCGGTGAAAATGATTGATCATGTAAAAAAAAGTTTGTCTGAATTTCGTAATGATTCTACTTTTGAGGAATTTCTTAATAGCACAAAAATAGTAGCGGAAGAAGTAGAGGCAACAGCCGAATTCTCCGTACCTGCCCGCCCTCGCGTTCGTAGAAGGTTTTATGTTTATGAGGAGCTGATGAGCCAATAACAGACGTGGTAACACATTTTAAAGTAAATTTTTACTACTACCTATTAGAGTAAGATCGACGAACGGTTCGAACTTTTAAATCAAAATAACATAATATTTTCATTTCTTCAAAAAATAAAACAGTGGAACAATTTGGATTTAGACACAAAAAAACACATTGTGCTAATTTAGAAAGTAAACTGTGCCATGCTGGCTCTTCAGATGTGGATAAGGTAGAGCTCTTCAATGAAATCGAATTATTACCGATGTTCATTGATGATTACACTACACCGTTAGATATTTTAAAGTATTTGTTTGCAAATAATCTAATTTCAGTGTTCCCAAATCTATCCACAGCACTTAGGATTTACCTCACATTACCAGTTACCACATAGCTAGCACATAGCGAAAGATCATTTTCTAAACTAAAAATAATTAAAAACTATTTTAGATCAACATTGTCGCAAAGTCGATTGACAAATTTATCTTTATTAAGTATTGAACACGAAATCAAAATTGATGTCAGTGACATAATTAAGGATTTTGCTAATGCAAAAGCTCGAGTAGGTAGGCAACTTTTTTGTAATAATATTTAAGTCATTAGAATAACAATATTTCAGTCATCCAATATATTTGTGCCTGTAATAAAGTTTTTAAATTAAACATTTTTGAAATAACCATAACTTGTTTTGTAATTTTTTTTACCCCTTCCTTCCCAAAAATAGTTTTTACCAACGTAGGTACATTGGCCTAGCATCAATCTTCCCGAATCTGTCAAATGTACATAATTATCCCAATTAAGATTGAACTCTGCAAATTTTATTTAAGGTCGCAGTTAGAATGAATTTCGGCTGCTGCGGTCGTTCGCCATCTGGAACAGAATCCGCATGCCCCCACCACCACCGTCGCTGCCACGACTGGCCTGGTCGTCGCTGCGACACGTGTTTCGCCTCTCCACGAGGCATCATCAGGCGTTGTAGACGTTAATCGTAAGAATAACATGCTACAAGTCAAGTAACTTGTACCATGTTATTCTTACGATTAACGTCTACAACGCCTGATGATGATGAAGTCAAGTAACGTAAACGGGCATGCGGATTCTGTTCCAGATGGCGGACGACCGCAGCAGCCGAGGCAGAGACTACCGGAGCAGCCATGGCAGCGTCGGCATGTAGCACGTACTAACAGTAGTGGGTGGGTGCCGGCCGGCGCTAGGCCGCATGAACTAATTGGTGGCGGAAGCACACAAAGCAGGTTAGATCAAATTGCATGTAAATTTGACTTTCGCAAAATAACGCCTGAATCTATTAACTAGAAGGAGGAAACGTTGCTATGGTAGCATTTTTTTTTTTTAGGTTTTGGTTGGACCGCAGAGGGCGCTAGGGTAACAATTGCACCCGGGCGCTACATGAGCTAGAGCCGCCTCTGGGACGTGTTATCACAATCCAAGGCGGATATCTATATATATAAAACTGGAGTTCCTGACTAATTCACTGACTCATCAACTCCGAAGCCAAATTCTTGAACCTAGAAAGCTGAAATTTTGCAAAGAGGTTACTTTTATAATCCTCACGAGAGTGAAGAGGGGCTTGACAGTTTGTATGGAGTTGAAAAATTATTTCAAGTTAGTGACTTGAAACTTAACAGATACTCTTTATTAAAATCCAAAAAAGTAGTTTCAAAAATTCCACCCCGGGTGTAATGGAGGTCAAAAGTGTTTCTTGAACTAAAAGTTGAATTATTAAGAAATAGTTATTTTTTAAAGTGAGCTGCTTTAGACTGTAAATATACTCTCAATCAAGACGTCAAATAAGTAATTTCAGCGTTTTTCAAAATTCCACCTTTAGGGGCTGAAAAGGGGGTTGACAGTTTGTATGGAGCAGAAAACTTTTTGAAGTTAGTGACTTGAAACTTTGTATAGATACTCTTTATTAGAATCAAAAAAATTGGTTTCAACGTTTTCAAAAATTCCACCCTTAGCGAGGTGAGGTGAGGGGAAAACGGGGTTGAAAGTGTATTTGAACGAGACGCTAATCTATATTAATAGAAATGGAGTTCCTGTCTAATTCACTGACTCACCAATAGGTTCCTTTTGTAATGCATATGAGAGATAAGAAAATTTTTTTTGAATTTCAACCCAGGCAGATATTTTTTTAAGTGGCTTGAATCTTTTATGTTTTTAAAATAGGCAATGTTGAGAATAAAGAGGCGCTTTAAGTGTATACAGCCAGTATCAAATAGTTAATGAAAACCGAACAGGCCGTGACATATCTTCATTACTACACAAATAAGGATATTTGATACTTTTACTAACTATTTATTGCCGACTGTACTAAAAAATAAGAAGTAAAATAAAAGTAAGTAAAACTGCTGAAATTCCAAAATCTACGCGTGCGAAGCCGCGGGCATAAGCTAGTATCATAATATGAGTATATTATTATAGCACACAATACACATCCTATGCAAGTCTTATGGTAAGCAGTTAACTGGGTACATTGTAAATTTCAAATTGCCGATACGCATTAGTGGGGTAAATTTTCCACAGTCTGGTAACCTTGTTATTGGATGTACTTTTGTTGCCGTCCCTTACGGGTGTACGCGTTTGTCAACTCTAGGTATATACTTCCTCTGTTTTTTGGGCTTGATCCAGTCATATCTAACTGATCGCCAGTAAATAACTGAAATTAAAAGTATTAATCCTGTAACAAAATATGAACAAACGTACAGATCAAACACGCGTAACGTAATGTATGGTGTCCCGCAAGGCAGCGTACTAGGGCCGCTCCTCTTTATAGTAAATATTAACGATTTACCAAGTGCTGTTAATCAACCCATGACACTATTTGCTGACGATAGCACAGTGACCATAAAATGTAACAATATTAGCTCTTATGTATCTGACATTAACACATCACTGACATCTGTAATTCAATGGCTTAATAGTAATAATTTAAAAATCAATTTAAATAAAACAAATATAATGCATTTTAATCAAAGACCTAGGGCTTCTTCCGACATTGTATTAGCATATCAAGACAATATTATTAACGAATGCGATACTGCTAGATTTCTTGGTCTAATTATTGATAAAAGGCTGAATTGGAAAAGTCATATAGATGGGCTTTCAAAAAAAGTTAGTGGCTTGGCGTATGGCTTATATAGACTGTCTTCTATGGTCAATATTAATATATTGCTTACAGCATATCATGGCCTTGTAGAATCTGCGTTAAGATACGGAGTTATTTTTTGGGGTAACTCGAGTAATGTAGACATGGTATTTAAAATGCAAAAACGATGCCTACGATCTATGTTCGGCCTTCAAACTACTGCCAGCTGTAAGTCACTATTTGCAAAGCATAAGATTCTTACGCTCCCGTCGTCGTATATACTGGAGGTGGCACTACGAGTATTTGTTAGAAGTAATTCATATCTATTCCCTCAAGTAAAAGACAAAGTCATTCGAAATCTACGAAACAAAAATAGACTTTGGTTGCCGCCCGCCAAAACAACCATGCAACAAAAGAGCATAATGTGGATGGCTCCAAAAATTTATAATAAAATTCCTGAAACCTACAAAGAACTAAGTGCAAATGTATTTACATATTACATTTCCTGTCTTATGTCAACGATATGAAAAACTGCGTGAAACGGAGTACCTGTTACCAATATGCCGATGATACTTGCCTATTAGTTAGTGATAAAGATCTAGACAGAGCATATAATATCTTACAATCGGACTTTAATATGCTTTGTAGATGGTCCCATGATGTTGGTCTTATACTTAATGCTAATAAAACTAAATTATTGCACATCAAATCACCATACTTAAAAACCACGTTAGTGACTAAAGTTATAGTAGCTCATGACCATACGTGCTTACATAGCTCCAGTAGTAGAGGATGCTGTTGCCCTACCATAGAACTTGCTGACTCGCATACACTCCTTGGGCTAGTAATTGACAATAGACTAAATTGGAAACTTCACATTAATGAAGTGTGTAATAAATTACGACTTTTTCTTGGAAATATAAATTCCATATCGCATAAAACTATTACTTTATAACTCTCTAGCTGAGTCCCACATACAATATGGTCTGAGCAGCTACGGACGGACATATAATACATACTTAAACAATATATATAGATTACAATTAAAAATACTAAAGTCGATTGTATCCACTCAAGTTAAATTACAATATCATAATGATGATTTGAGTCTTTTTAAACACTGTAAAATTTTACCAATTCACCAAAAAATACACTATACTATGTTAAAAGAAAATTATTTTAAACTTGACTTTCATCGTAAAGTGGAATGCGCTGTATTCACACGAGCAATAGCACGAAACCGGCTGCAAACTGTGGGTGGATATTTTCAGAAAGGAAGCCGGGGAATAAAAAGCCCACTCAGCAGATGCTGCCCGCTCCATGATGCAAAAATATAGGCCCCATCTCGATTCTACATAGAAGCTGTTTATATACGAGTAACAGTGGCTTTCAAGTATGATAATGGTGGCTTTGAAAAAAGCCTTTTGAGATAAAGCAGTATGTGTGCATGCGTTCTTTAGTCTTAGTTACTTCGAAAAATAATTCGAACCCTGTTAGTAAAAAATTAAATTGAAAAGTTAACAATAGAAACGAGGACTATCAAAATAAAATCGGCCAAGTGCGAGTCGGGCTCGCGCACGAAGGGTTGCGTACCATTATCTATAAAAACGTTAAATCACGTTTGTTGTTTGAGAGCCCCTCTTAAATATTTATTTTATTCTGTTTTTTAGTATTTCTTGTTATAGCGGCAACAGAAATACATCATCTGTGAAAATTTCCACTGTCTAACTATCACGGTTCATGAGATACAGCCTAGTGACAGACGGATGGACGGACGGAAGGACGGACGGACAGCGGAGTCTCAGTAATAGGGTCCGTTTTACCCTTTGGTTACGGAACCCTCAAAACGACCATCTACGACGACCTAGGACTTATTTATAGATATTCTAAAGCAATTCTTTTTAGCATAATAAGATAAAACACTGTTGTATAAAATAGTTTAGAAACCGAAGTTTCCTTCGATAGCAAAGAATCTGTTAGACCACAGTTTCATGAATTAATGCCATAACGAACCAACGAACGACTATACGACTGTCGGTACAACACACAATACAAATTAAAACAACTCACTCACCACACTTCAGCACAAACAAATAAAATTCAACAAGTAATTGACAAAAAGCAAATTCAACAAAACTAAAGTTTCCCGCTACACACGCAGGCGCAGTACGCACTACCTACCCGCCATGTATAAAATCCAGGCAAATAAAATGTATTCCACGCCTATCACGATTTTATGCCGCTAAAATCATTCTTAATTTAGAATCATTACAATAAATCCTGCCAAATAAAATATATTATTCGCCAGTAACAGTTTTAAGGCGCTACATTCATTCATAATTTAGAATCTTTATAGGTACTATTACTTCTTAAATGATCTTTCTCGCTTATACTTCTACGTTGCTAATTACCTTACTCTGTCACAAGCCGCTATTCTCCTAGTTATTTCGCGTATTGTTTTCGCGTGCTAAAACGAGACGGAACGAGTAGCAGTAATAGGAGTCAGTTCATAGAAACGAAAGGAATAGATGCTCTGTATGAGATATTGTAGTATGAAGAAGTAACCCGGTATTTTTCGGCTTGCAATTTGACAATTGCTATTTAAATTTTTTAAGGCGTTTAGTCTATTCAAAGTGAGTGAATAATATAACAAACTAAAAATGTCATTGGCCCATAGATTAGATTTTTCGTAAGGGAAGCCGATGGGAATCGGGTGACATGGACTCTCCGCCACTGCTGGGTTGGTGTACTGTGTACTAAACTTATGGAATAAAGTAGTTCCTATTGTTATAGTCAGTGTTCGCGACAACTATGTAAATAAATAAATAACCGTCGCGCGTAGTATAGTAAGGCACATTTTAATAGTTATACGTTGTTTCTTTATAAGTCTATCTATCTATCTAGAACTTCACGCCAAATCCTTTGCGGGGTAGGCAGAGAGAACCGAGCGCCACGTGACTCGATCCTTACATATCTCCCTCGCCTCTTTAACATTCATTGCTCTTCTCATGCACGCTCGCCGGTTTCTAGGGCTCCTGACATCACCTTCTGATAGAACACGACCAATTTGGTCATGGTAGTAAGTCTTGGCCTTCCCCGGCTCCTACATCCTTCCACTTTTGCATTGTATATCTGCTTCGTCATTCTTTCATCTTGCATTCTTTCTACATGCCCGAACCATCGGAGCATGCCTCTTCTTATTTTAACACCGACGCTCTCTTTCAGACCAACTCTATTTCTAACATCATCATTGCTGCGAATACGGTCTACAAGCCTTACGCCACAAATTTTGCGCAGCGCTCGCATTTCAACCGCGTTTATTCTACTTTCATGCTCTTTCTGCCATACCCAGCTCTCGCTTCCATAAGTTAGCGTTGGGACCAACACTGCATTGTGTATAGCGAGTTGTGCCTTCTGGCTCAGGTTTTTACTGCCAAGAAGTTTTCCCAACGCTCCATTCACACTATTCCCAGCACTCACTCGTCTTTCCACATCTGCGGTGTACCTTCCATCCCTGCTGAAAGCGCATCCAAGATATACAAACTCATCCACTTGTTCCAACACTTCATCGTCAATCGTAATCCTTACATTAGTTCTGGATTCTTCTCTTTCAAATACCATTATCTTTGTTTTCTTCGCATTCAGTAGTAAGCCTTTCTCCATACATTCGTCTTTCATCGTTATGACCAGTGTTTGCAGTTTAGATGGTGTATCTGCTAATATCACGGCATCGTCTGCATACAGCAGACAGTTCACCACTTGGTCACCCATGCGCAATCCCACATTCGTTGACCTTATTCTCTGCAGACAACTATCGAGATACAGCATAAACAGCCTAGCAGATAGCATGCAACCCTGTTTGACACCAATTTTGACATCAAACCAGGGTGACATGCCACCGTCTATCCGCACACATGCTGAGCAATCCTTGTAAGTGGACTGCACAGCACGGAGCAGTGAACCGTCAATCCCATATCTCGGCAATATGTCCCACAGTTCCTTTCGCACAACCCTATCAAAGGCTTTCTCAAGATCCATAAACCGCAGAAAACCTTCCGGTCTATGGCCAGATGCTTCTCTACGATATTGCGGAGCGAGAAAACTTGATCCGTACATCCCCTTCCATTTCGGAAACCTCCTTGTGCGTCCCACAGCATTTCATCGGATTTCACCCTCATTCTCCTTTCAATCACCTTTCCATATACTTTTGCTGCTAAGCTGATCAAACTGATGGCCCTATAGTTGGCGCAGTCCATGCGTGACCCCTTGCCTTTATACAAGGGCACGATGACTGCGCGTCTCCAGTCCATTGGGACCCTTCCAGTTCTCCAGCATAGGTTGCATAGGTACCAGAAGGCGTCCCGGACGTAAGTGCCACCTAATTTGATCATCTCAGCTGTGATCAGATCAATTCCCGCTGATTTTCCATTTTTCAAGCTTCGTATCGACCATTCGATCTCATCCATAGTGTAAATCAAACTCCGGTATCCTTGTAACAAACTTATATTTCCAACAGATGTTCTCTTAACAACCACACAGTATGCCGTTCCAGCTCCGACTGTCACGATTCTTCATTTTCCCCCTATACTGGGGCCGGTGTTGCCATTCGCATAAATCGAAAAGATACCGATTTTTAACCGGATAGATTAAAAATCGGTAAATATTATTATCGAATAATTATGAACCTTACACTCGTCCATCCTGACAGCGTGCATGTCCTCATACACGCACACGCTCTCAGCACAGACGCATACTACTAATGCGTCGTCGTGCGAAAGTTGCTCAAGGAACACGTATACATCAAGTCTCCACTGATTTAAATTCAAAGTTGTAGTAAAAAGTGATCGCTAAACGTTTAACTTATATTTATTGTACAACCAGTGTAGTGACAAAGTGATTGGTGAAATCCGTTTATCGATATTTAATTTCGTTCCAGAGTAATAACAGAATTAAGTTTAAGTTTTGTAAAAACGGCTATCGATAATTCGCCAAGACAACAACAGTAAGCGCGCGTGGCCGGTGAATCATCGTCAACCGACACACCAGCGTGCCGCGAGCGGTCGCCCGTGCTACGTTTACGTGGCCTCGATAGCCGCCGTGCTTCGTTCAAGCGTCGTATTATGCTAGACTGAATTAACAATTATCTGAGAAAAATGTCTCCCAAGTACAGTATATGTGCCAAGTGCCAGCGAAAAATTCAAAACCGGCGTTTCTTGAATTGTAGTTCATGCCAAAAATCATTAGACATCGAGTGTGCAAATGTATCGGAAAAGCGGTTTTACCTTATGGATCATTCACGTAAATTGTTGTGGACATGTGAAGAATGTATTAAAGGAAAAAACAAACCCACAACCAGCACACCAATTTTCAAGTCACACTCCCATAAAGTAACAACGGCACTTATTACCAAAAAAAATAAAACAAATGATAAGAAGTCAAAACCAGTCGGCCCGGGCAGTAATAAAACAAGCGCTGAGACAGAGCCTACTATAAATATGTCAACAAAACAGTCATCATTATCACCGACCCCTTCGCAAAGGACAACTTCTCAAACGGAAACACTTACGACAACCATCCTTCAAGCTGAGCCTACACCGCTAGTTCAGGAACCATCTCCGATAAGTTCAACACTCACCTTCACATGCACTGCAAACCCAGTACCTGACACTCCTAATTACGTTACACAACGGAGAAAGGGGAACTACCATGAAACGTCACTACCAAATATTGGAAGTACGGATTCTTCCCTATCAATCTCAGACGGCAGTCTAGCAACAAAGAGCTTACCAGATTTGTCGACCCTACAAAGCCAAGAATTAGAAATAATAAAAAAGCAAATTTTGAGTTAAAGCTGAAACTTGAAGCTACTGAGAATGAGATGGACAATTTAATATTAGAAAATAGAGCTTTAGCTATAAAAATAAAAGAACAGGATCAAAAAATTAATGACTTATTGACGATATGTTCAACCACTCCCAGCAACAAAAGCAA
This sequence comes from Pyralis farinalis, assembly GCA_947507595.1. Classification (NCBI taxonomy): domain Eukaryota; kingdom Metazoa; phylum Arthropoda; class Insecta; order Lepidoptera; family Pyralidae; genus Pyralis; species Pyralis farinalis. Next base: position 433,310 of record OX382281.1, read on the forward strand.
GCATAATAAAAAATATGGAAAGAAGGGTAAAGATAATCAGACAAAAAAACTTCTTCAAAACTTGCAGAATGTTAGAGAAAAAGATACAAACACCACGGAAACAACAACTACAAAAATTGAAAAAAACCCACTCGTACTCGAGGAAGAATCTGACCACACAGCAGTGTCAATTATTCCACGGAAGAAAAATGTGGTGGTAATAGCTGACCAACAAGGACGAGGTGTACAACAAGCTTTACAAAAACTACTTGACGCGAACTACAGGGTGACATGCTTTTGGAAGGATAGTGCGTGCCTTCAGGAAGTCCTCAATACCTGCAAAACGGAACTGACTAGTCTCACGTTGAATGACTTTATTGTAGTTATAGGAGGCATAAATGACAATAACCCATTAAACATAAAAACCACTCTTTTAAAATGGCTTAACATGACATGTCACACAAATATTATTGTATGTGGTTTACCTAATTACGCGAATGTAAACATCTCTATTAATGAGGAAATAGAACTTATATGTAAGGGCTTCACCCACTGTACTTTTGTAAGACTCAACTATAAAAGATCTCGTCTAAGCTCTAAATATTTCATAACAAACTTGTGTTTTAGCATATCACGGGATATCATACATGTATCTCATCACAAAGACAATTCGTTGTCAATTAATTTACAAGGTCATGGCAATGTAATGGATCACCTTATATCACCCTGTTCACCAAAATCAAGGTCATTTCGCATCATACCGGGAGAATATCCTAAAACACCAAGATCACAAGCGCTTCGTTTTTTATAAATAACGACTCAATTTGTATCATGCATCAGAACATAGCTGGTTTCTTTAGCAAGAAGGAGTTAATAGAAATAACACTTAATGAAATGTCGGAAACAAATGAAACCCCAGATATAATTTGTCTAACTGAAACGTTTGTCAAGAAACATAGTGAGTCAAACATAAATCTCAAGGGCTATAAATTGGGCGCCTCATTTTGTAGGTCAAAGCAAAAACGTGGAGGTTCTTGTATTTTACACAATACATCGATTACAACTAAGGAACTACCTTTTCTGAAGGAAATGGCAGCAGAACTAACTTTTGAATGCTGTGGATTAGAATTAGTAGAATATAAAGTTATCCTTGTGTCTATTTACCGCACCCCAACAGCGAACATTAGAATATTCTTTAATAAACTAAATCTTCTTCTTGAGAAATTAAAATCATTTAATAAATATATAATACTTACAGGGGACTGGAATATTGATACTTTAAAGAAAAATAAATCGTCTGACGAATTAATAGAAACATTACTTAGCTACAATCTGGATTTGCATATCAAAACACCGACACGAAAGGAATCTTGTATAGATCATTTTGCGAGTAATATAAAGGACGCAATCGGATATACTAAAAACGTGTGCCTATCGGATCACAATACAGCTCAAATATTGACTGTACCGGTTAAGTCACGTAAGGAACCGCTTAAATCTTGGTTTGAATTGAGACGTGATTACAGTACTGAAAACTTGAATAAATTCAAATATTTTTTGACGAGCTATCCTTGGAGTAACCTATTTGATTTTGAGGATGTAGATGTTGATTTCACTCGATTTCATAATGAACTGATCCTCTTGTACGAATTGTGTTTTCCCAAATATAGAATTAAATGTTTTAATAGGGCTAACACAAAATCAAGATGGCTTACCAAAGGCTTAAAAACATCGTGCCAAACTAAAAGAAAACTGCGCTTATGTTATTATAAAAAACATACATATGATACTAAAATTAAATACCGACTATACTCTAAATTACTCAGACAATGCATACAATTATCTCAAAAAAATATAAATAAAAACTATATTAATACGGCTAAGAATAAATGCAAAGCCACTTGGAATATAATAAATAATAAAGACGATGCAAAAGACAACCATACTATTGAGTACCTCAAAATAAATGACAAAATAATAGATAATCCTTCAGAAATAGCAGACGCATTTAATAATCACTTTATAGACTCAATCAATGTATTACCTAGTGTTTCTCAATATAATTCCAGTAAATTCAAGTTCATAGAAAGCAATTCTGCATCTATATTTTTAAACCCTACCGACGAAAATGAAATTGTGAAAATTATAAACTCACTAAACAATACAAATTCTACTGGTTTTGATGCAATATGTACCAAAATAATAAAGGCTTGTGCAAGTGAACTAGCACCTTTGCTGACACATTTTGTGAATCGTTGCTTTGAGGAGGGCAAATTTCCTAACACTCTTAAGATATCCATTGTCAAGCCATTATTTAAACGCGGAGAAAAGCATAACATAAATAATTATAGACCCATTGCCCTTATCCCAGTTTTGTCAAAGATATTTGAAAAAATCATGCAGATTAGATTAACTTCATTTTTCAAACAGCAGTGCAAAATGAGCGAGGAACAATTTGGGTTTCGCAAGGGAAGATCAACGGCGCTGGCCTGTTACTCCCTTATAAGGAATGTATTGATCCATATGGACAAGAGGGTTCCCGTATCCGCCGTTCTGTTTGACATGAGTAAAGCCTTTGACTCTGTCAATCATGATACACTCCTGGCTAAGCTCGAGCGTTATGGCGTGCGAGGACTTGCGTTTGATTGGGTGAAGAGCTATCTCAGTGGTAGGACGCAATTTGTGGAAATATCGAGGCTGGATAATATGTCCCTGAGTGTGACAGGCAGATCAGAGAGTAGGCTAAATAACTCAGGTGTCCCACAGGGCAGCATACTGGGTCCACTGCTCTTCATTATTTATATTAACGACCTTCCCAAATGTACGCAATATCCAGTTACACTTTTTGCTGATGATATTTCCCTAACAGTGCACAAAAAACCTAACGTAAACTATAATGATGAAATAAATACTGAAATAAGAAATATCATAAATTGGCTAGAATGTAATGATTTAAAAATTAACACGAGCAAAACAAAATATATTCAATTTTACAACAGAAATGGAAAACCCCAACAATTAACTGTTCAGCATCGCGACGATCCCATTGCCATGACCTCATCAGCAAGTTTCCTCGGCGTTGTAATCGACTCCGAACTAACATGGCAAAACCATGTTGACATGGTATGCCAGAGGATAAACAGGTTTGTGTTCGCTCTGTACCGACTAACTAAATTAGCCAGCTCTAAGACCGCTCTGATGGCATACCATGGGTATGTTGGATCTATACTGAGGTATGGACTGATTCTGTGGGGAAACTCGACACACATCAATCGTGTCTTCATTCTACAAAAGAGATGCATAAGATCTATTTGCGGTGTCGGACAGATGAAATCATGTAGACCCCTCTTTAAAGATTTAAAGATTCTTACACTGCCTTCCCTTTACATTTTTGAAATTTTAACGTTCACTAAGAAAAATGCTCAGCTATTCACAAAAAAACATGATGACTGTGATGGTGGGGGTGCAGTAAGGTACCCGTGGAAGCTATCTGTTCCCCCAGCAGCCACAACTTGTTTTATTAGAAACAGTTATAGTATGTGCGTTAAACTATTTAATTTACTTCCGAATCACATTCAAAATTTACAATTTAATGTTTTTAAAAGAATTATTCTTGGAATTTTAATTGACAACTGCTTTTACGAAGTGAATGAATTTATAAATTACTGCCGTGACGGTCACATAAAACGAATTGTAATTGAATTTTGACATATTGAGTTGAGTTACCAAAAATATCATTCAAATTGATTATTCATAATTATTTAAGTCGACATTATGACCATACTTGTATATATTTTTAATACTCAAATAATAGCATGACGACGAAATGTTTGCACATCGATAGAACGATAAAACATGCTTGTTCACCAATTAAATACATAAGATCTGAAAATGTACCTACCATGTTTTATGCAAATAAATATTTATTATTATTATAATTTACCCTCTAAATATTATTTCTGATATATTACAATTAGCTTTAAATTATGTATAGTTAGTTACATAAAATTAACAACCATTAGCTAGCACCGTCCCCAGAACTGTAATAACATATACCTTACACTCGTCAAATTATTAATTATATAAGCATTAATGACAATTTTATAATAACGATAACCTTAAACCAAGGTTTTTATTCTAACAAAAACAAAACGTTTTTATTCTAGCAAATACAAAATAACACAAATCTTTCCACTCCTGTGGATAGACCGATTATTATTCTCAACATACAAAAGTCAATTAAAAGGTGTGAATCTCTCTATTCTCATAACCTGTAAATTATATTTCCAGTATTCATCGGATCTGCAAACCAATCCATTCTTGCAGGCGAGTTCCAACATAGCACAAGCGAACCCATCATATACTCGCTGGGCAATCCTGAAACCCGCAACACAAGTGTGAACCAATCCATTCTCACTCTTGTATTACCTCAAACACTGGAAACAAATTCAAATTTCATTTTTATTTTCATTCAATTGCAAACCCTTCATTCTTGCAATTTTAATCTATTCAAAATTTCCTCTTTGGCAAATTATATTTCCAGTATTCATCGGATCTGCAAACCAATCCATTCTTGCAGGCGAGTTCCAACATAGCACAAGCGAACCCATCATATACTCGCTGGGCAATCCTGAAACCCGCAACACAAGTGTGAACCAATCCATTCTCACTCTTGTATTACCTCAAACACTGGAAACAAATTCAAATTTCATTTTTATTTTCATTCAATTGCAAACCCTTCATTCTTGCAATTTTAATCTATTCAAAATTTCCTCTTTGGCAAATTATATTTCCAGTACATATTGACACCGCAAACCCATCCATTCTTGCGGGCGGAGAACAACATAGCACAGGCGAACCCATTCCATTCTCGCAAGGCTATCCTGAACTCCACAATACAGGTGTGAACCAATCCATTCTCACACCTGATGCCACAAGTACTAGAAACAAATTGCTTTTTCTTCAATACATTCACAACTCTATCCATAATGCATAACATCGTGTGATTACTTTTATAACTAAACATAATTAGACGTGATAGTATCGAAACACCGTTTCCAATAGAATTGTAAATTCCTAAATTAATTTAACATAATGTATTATACAACTTAACCACAATAAAATACTTAATACCTAGTAATTTGAGACTAAACTAACACTTTAATATATTCATTTTATAATTAGTAATATCTTTATTAGCCAATGTGAAAGATAATCTTATGTTAATGTAATAGTTTTCTCTTAATACATATCAACGATTTAATGCTAGAAATTAGAGGCGTGTAAATTCGGCAAATAACAACACATATAATTAATATCATTGAGTTTACATGCCACTTTCATCAAATTAATCGTTGTTATCATGATCATTGTCGTCACTCTCACTAGGAGACTTATTACCAACATCTAATGCGGCTACGTTCACCCAGGGCAACATTCGATCTGCGGCGACTGTCGTTTTCCTTTTATTTTTGGAATAACTTAGACTGGGAATTGATGCTATCATATATCTGTCATTACCTAAGACTGCGACAACTCGATACGGTCCCACACAAAAGAGTAAAAAGCTGTTTGCTTTTTCCGTCATTACTAAACGACACATTTGTTATCTTAATTAAATCTCCCTCGTTATAAGTTCGTGCTGGTCGGCTACCTTTATCGTATCTTTCTTTCTGTTTTACTTGATTTTTATCAATCCTATCATTAGCTTCCTTTCTTATAGACTGAAGGTCCTCTACATTACTAGTATCCTGCCTAATCTCATAAAGTCGTGGATCTAGTTCGGTATTCATACTCGTGCCAAACATAACCTCGCTTGACATTTTGCCCGTAGTTTTATGCAACATATTGTTAATGCCCCATTGGATCTTGCCTACCTGCTTATCCCATTCCTTTTCATGGGCATTAATATTCGACACAGTCAGTGAATCGAGTATTGTTCTATAATATCGCTCGACTTGCCCGTTCGAACGGGGGCTAGCAACTGAATTTAGCACATGAGTGATGCCCTTCTCCGAACAAAATTTCTTAAATTTATGAGACTTGAAGCAAGTACCCTATCTCTAATCAACCGATTTGGTGTCCTAAACATGTAAAATACATCCTGCAAGGCACCAATCGCAGATACAGTCTTTGTATTCCTAACCGGTTTTATAAAAATATACTCGTATTTGGTGAATGCATCTACCATGACTAGAAGATAAGAGTTTCCCCTTTTTGATTTTACAAAAGGTCCCAGATGGTCGATGTGGACCGCGTGGAAAGGAACCTCAACCTTGGGAATAGCGTGTCAATGTCCTTCCCTTGAGCTATTTATTTTCTTCGAATAGGCACATTCAATATTCGCCTTAACATATTTCTTAATAAATCTAGACATTTTAGGAAAATAGTAAGAACTTTATCTCTGTCAACGTATTTGTAAAGCTTATTATATTTGATCACATAATTGTCACAGATATACTGTAAACCCTCAGCGTCAATATTAGAAGTAAGAATGTCCTTAATCCTAGAAAGTTTGCAAAGTATGTAATCAGTCTTCTCCGCTAATAATTGTCAAAACACAAGAGTATTGGTTAGAAATATCTTCGTATGTGACACCCTCTGAGATATTACGAGATAACACGTCTACATATGTAATTTTATTGCCTGGGCTGTTCTATAGAACACTGAAATTCTTGCAATAGGAGCCACCATCTTGCTATCCGAGAAACCACGTCACGCTTTGAAAATGTAGATCGTAATGCGCTACAGTTAGTCACTATTTTAAAATTTTGTCCTAAAAGGTAGACGCGGAATCTCTTGAGAGAGCAAACAACAGCAAGCGTCTCCAGCTCATATGCATGAAAGTTTATCTCCTCTGGAGACGTTTGTCGGCTGTAAAAAGCTACTGGTTGGAATGTCTCATTGCATTGCTCACGTTGCATCAGAATGCCACCAATGCCGACACGACTGGCATCTGTATGGAATTCAAATTCGGCTGTTGGATTATTTATAGCTAATGTCGGATGATCTATTAACGTATTCTTAAGCTGTTGAAAAGAAACTTCTTGTTCATTTGGCCACGCCCACATCTTTTTTAAGGAGTTTATTCAATGGATGTGAGATTTGGCCAAAGTACCCCACTAGACCTAAAAATTGCCTAACAGAATGAGGATCAGTTGGACGAGGAAAATTCAGAACGCAATTGATCTTTTGTCACCCGGTGTTACCCCAGCGGCGCTAATTTCATACCCCAAGAAATCGATTTTGTCTTGCAAAACTCACATTTTGCCAGATTCAATGTCAAATTGATTCCTGTATTAATTTTAATACGTCTTCGAGTCTGCCTAAACACACATCTAAATCTTTGTCGAAAATCAATACATCATCTATGTAAGCTGTTGCTTTGTCATAACGTGATGAACCAAGAACCCTATTCATCATCCGCTGAAATACTGCGGGAGCATTTACCAAACCGTCCTTCTTTTTAACGACAATTACTTATTTATTATACATACACTATACACTTACAGTCATTATAACCAAAACGTGTATAGGTCAATCGGAGTAACATTAATCGTAAGCACTTATACATATATACAATAAAATTATTAATATGACCAATGTAAATAAACAAATTAATTATTAATCATTTCATCTTAACATTATTCACGATATATTTTACGTATTTAAATAATCCGTAGTAAGGAATAGTATTATATTAATACAGGACTAGCATACTCGGACACAGACTCTATTACAATTCCGGCTTCCAACATTTCATTAATCATAACCCTAACATGTAACAACCGATAGGGACGATAAACTATAGGGCGTTTATCGTTAACTTCAATGGTCATTTCTGCCACTCCCGTAAAACAGGGTTTCTTCAGATTTTCCGGAAAAGAGCGTTTATATTTGTTTAATATTTCAATTAGTCTACTTTTCTGTTCCTCAGTCACTCTGGCTCCCACTCTGACCTTATTTATATCTATCTCCTTTAGTTCATCAGCCGTGCCTTCAATGCTAGACGGAGAAACACCACAGTTAACTAATTGAATTTTAGATGAACGACTCATGACCACTCCCTTGTGCATTCTGCACGTAACAGAATTTGGTTTAATTTCAACGTATAGAATACCATTTACAACTTTATAAATACCACCACAAATATTAAATTGTTGTGTTGGTTTTCCAATGACCTTACTACTCATCAATATGTTCCCATCAAAATGTGGTTCCGTATATGGTACATGCCCCATGAACCTCGGAATATTCAGAAACAAAAGCTTTAACCAAGTCATTGTCGATGGCGTCCCCAGTCGGGAATACTATCTCATTACTGGAATCTAGAAATTGCAATTTTTCTGCATTTTTATAAACGATAATGTGTGGGTGCTCAGTAAAAGACTGGCCAACTAACAACGGTACGTCTAGATACCTATCTTCGACGACTTGGCAAGCTACTTTAGCACTGACACCATCGATTGGCAATTCAAGAAACACGCCGCCTAGGGACTGCACTGTTTCATTACCAAAACCTCTCAAGAATGAAGTAACACCATCGCAATGGAGATCCAGTAGTTCTAACCCAGACTTGATTAACAGTGTAACTTCGCCACCGAAATCCACAAAAGCTTTTAACAATATGGAACCAATCTAACATCTTTTATATACTTTGAGTTAGGCTGTGAAGCCGATATACTCATAATATTATGTATTACAGATTCAAAATTTTTAATTACCATTTTACAATCTTCCGTTTTATGACCTATTCTATTGCACTGTGTGCACTTAATCATTAGTTTAGAACATTTAAGGACCGGATGCTGTTATTTACAATAAAAACAAAATAATCCTTCAGTCCTACATGTACCACTTCTATCGTCTCCTTTATTCATTTTTGCATTAGCATTACCCGCATTCTCATACCTACTCCTATAGTCTATGCGTCGTGAGTATATAGACTCTCTATTAGTTATCACTCCCAGCCGTAAACAGAAGCGCACTCGTTGACCTTTTTCAACCAAATATCAACACGCTGGTTTTTACTAAAAGGATCAAAATCCGGAATGATATTTTTATGAATACTATTGGCATGAAATACCTGTGCGCTTGCCGCTAACGGCTGTTGCTTATCTTTAACAGAATTGAGTAAATCAACAACATCTTTAATAGAGAAACGGGGCTATCTGACCTTTGCGTTCACTGTTTAGTGTGACCGTCCATACAACATTCCGCTCGGTCACGTGGCAGCTGTGGTTAATTTTCATGTAGTTCAGGTTTGTCGGCGTCGTTGGGTCGGGAGGTTCACGCCACGCACCTGATTCACGTCGCACCTGCCTGCGTTCCCTGCGTACATCCTCCTTGAGATCACGAAGTCGCGCCCGTTCCCGCTCAAGCTGTCGTTCTCTATTGTGAAGACTGCGGCCACGTGAGCGATCACGGCTTCGGCTACGATGTACTTCGTGAGGACAACTGCAGCCTGGTGTATGCCTGGACTCCGTAGTCCGTCTCCGTGATTCACGGAAAGGAGTTTCCAGACGTCTTGGGTCATCTCCAATACCACAATCCATTTTCTGAAACTTGTAACCATACTCGTTATAATAAAAATGTAATATCTCTCTCAGATTACTTTATCGGTTATAATATTTAACAGCACTACATTGAAGTATTACCGATTAATGTTATATCACAAAAACCATAACCATATGTTTTTGCCACTTTCCAAGTGCATTTATAAAAAAGAATTATCCATTTTGATTAGCGGATTACAGAGACATAATCCGATTTTAGCAGTCAAAATGTTTCAAGCTAAATTGAGTGTACGATTAAAACTAACCCCCCCCCCCCCCCCCCCCCCCCCCCATAAATCTTAATAATGTATGCAGTGTAGTGAGAAATTGTATTAGTTATCTATAAACCACGTATTGCTAAGTGTTCTACATCTTCCAACGTAATTAATGCTACATCAACAAATTATATTTAGCACATGTTACTTACGTTTACTTATTTCGGAAAAAAATTAAGTACTAATAAAATAGTATACTTATTTCAATCCAAATATTTTAAAGCAATCCACCAATATTAGACTTTATTTATAACAAAATAACAGATTGTGTTTATCACACATTACTTTTTGCTACTTATTTCTGAAAATGGTACATAATAAAGCAAATTTGGCGTGTACATACCACTTCTGAAGTGTAAATCAAACTCCGGTATCCTTGTAACAAACTTATATTTCCAACAGATGTTCTCTTGACAACCACACAGTATGCCGTTCCAGCTCCGACTGTCACGATTCTTCATTTTCCCCCTATACTGGGGCCGGTGTTGCCATTCGCATAAATCGAAAAGATACCGATTTTTAACCGGATAGATTAAAAATCGGTAAATATTATTATCGAATAATTATGAACCTTACAATAGTTATGCCTTCGTCGGACGCCGACAACGTGGAGTAAGCATCCGACTCACTCTCATTGTCAGCGTCCGAGGCATACTCATACATTTCCTCAAAATATTCACTCCACCGTTCTAACACTTCCTGAGTGTTCGCAAGAATGACACCAGCTTTAGACTTTATCTTATCCATTCTGGATGCCGACGAACCACTCCGAGACTTCTTTACCTCTCTCCAAAAGAGTTTGGTATTTGCCTCGAAGTTTTTCGTCAGCCTCTCTTCCTCATTCATAATTTGTCTTTCACGCTTCTCTTTCACTAAAGCCTTGGTTTCATTCTTGCATAGACGGTACATTTCTTTCTCTCATATTTTCATTTAAGGGCAAAGATGATACGTAATCCAGCCACGCTTTCCTCTTTCTTGCTACGGAGGATTCAACCTCCGCATCCCACCATGCATCTCCTTTCGTTGTTTTACGTCTCTTTGCGCATCCACAAGCTTCTTTTGCACTATCCACCATACTTTCTTTTAAATATTTCCAACAATCATGCACATTATTCTCTCATGATCTCCGAAAGGGATACGCACTCGCCAGTGCCTCCACTTCCTAAAAAGACCCACAAACCGGCTTACCACCAGGTAGTGGTCCGTCTCAAGAGTGGGGCCTCTAAAGGCTCTTGTATCCATTATAACATTTCGGAGACGTCTATCTATTAAAATCAAATCAATCACACTTTTTTGGTCATTTGTTCTCCATGTAGGTATACGTGTGAATATCCTTATGATGAAATAAAGTATTCGACACGAGGAGGTTTCGTTCCATACATAAATCTAGTATTGACTTACCTGCTTCGTTCACTCTCTTATCTCCATACGGACCAAGAACAGCTTCATAGCTGTATCGCTTGGTAACAAATTATAATGTTATATTTGTTTTTTGTATTTAAATTTGTGATGTTTTTTGTGGTGAATGTTCTCGATGGCGGCGGTCGACGTCGTACGGCGTGTGTGCGCGCCGCTCATATAAAAGGTACACAAGATGTGTGTGTGTGTGTATGAGACACTACATTTGTACGTGACTACGAGTTCGTAACACTCGACGGGAGTAACTTATGGCGGCGCTTCGCTCGCAAAATATGACACCTAACGGACTTGTTATACATACGAAAGTTAATTGAAATAAGATATTTGCAAAAAGCAAGGTCACCTTGTAAAACTGAGTTCCCGTTGGACTTGCGAGGATATTTCAACCAATAAGCGTCGGTCCGCGAAGTAGCCAATGAGAGGTGCGCGTTCTAACCCTTCCAACTCCTTAGGGGCTTACCGGTGACCTCACTCACACGCAGGAACACAGAAAGAAATTTGTTACTTGGCTGCGGTTTTCTGTGAGGAAGAGGTACATTTTTATACCACTAAGGTGGCAAACCAGTATACGGTGGTAAACGAGTCACCGTAGCGTATGGACATTTGCAACACCAGAGGTGTCACTCATGCGTTGCTGACCCTCTAAAAACCTCTTCACGCATTTCTCGAAGAATTCCATGCTGTAGTCCCTTGGAAAATCCTCTGGGATCTCATTCCACAGCTTGAGAGTTCTCGGAAAACTTCTCTGAAACCGCACAGTACGCGACCTTTGCAGTTTCAGCGTGTGAGGGTGAACTCCACGCCGTCGGCGAGCGGTACAGTTATAAAAAGTAGCTGTCGGCATCGTATTGAATAATTCTTCAGAACACAACCCGTTATACAATCGGTAGAACACACAAAGGGAGGCAAAATCTCTCCTTAAACTTAAGGGTTCAATACGGTATGTAAACTTAGGATCGTCGACAATTCATAGTCCAAGCTGACAACCAGGTGCTTCCGCCCAAAGTAAAAACAGGCAGCTTTGCCCTACTCTCTTAAAAACATCGAGACCAAAACAAACATGTTCATACGCACAAACGTTTGTCCTGCGTGGGAATCGAACCCACGAGCGTTGGTGTCAAGTCGCGTTAATAACCGCTGCGTCACCGAGCAACGAATATGTACATAAATCCGAAAACACGAAGTTAGTGTACACAGCGTCCGGCACGCCGGGTGATTAGCTGGACTGTCCAGTCGGAGGCTGCAGGTGACAGCACCCTCAATGTACCGCAATACATTGGCGTGTTACACGAGTTGGCCGCTCAGAGGAAAGGTTAATGTTTACTAAAATAAAACGAGCGACATGTATTCAAAGTTACTTTATTTGCAATACAGTTGTAGACTTGGCCAAGCGGCCGCGCCCCGCCGGCTACAGGCAGGGCGCCCGACTGCCGGCTACGAGCAGGGCGCCCGACTGCCGGCTACGAGCAGGGCGCCCGACTGCCGGCTACAGGCAGGGCGCGCCGCTCGAGCTGCTCGGCGACAAGTAACTCGAGATGGCGGCGCCACGTGTTTCACAGTTAGAAATGTCCGCGACAGTGCTACACGAAAGGCTTGTGAACGCAGAATGTTCGTTAATGAAGTGCTTTCAATTACCAACTGGCGGTGCGCAAATACATTTTATAATTTAGGTACCAAAGTACCTAATGATCGATACGCGGCGGAACGTCGGCGAGCGGACTGTGGCGAGCGACGAACAAGGGCCACATAGCAGTCGTTAAAATATGAAAGGTCTAAAGATTCGCTCACAAACGTTACTGTGAAACGGTGGGTGGTAATGCACAGTGCTACTTCAAATCCGTAGTTGAAGACCGCAGCGGCCGCGACGTCGCGCCCACTCGTACCGAGACCCCCGACCCGACGGGAGCGACGCACTCATACCGAGACTCGACCCGACGGGAGCGACGCACTCGTACCGAGACTCGACCCGACGGGAGCGACGCACTCGTCCACGGAGTCCGTGGACATTTAAAATGGAGTTCCACGAATGCATATTCATTTTATATATTTGGATAGGAGATTATTATCTTCCGGTAACCGTGTTATAAATGAAGGCTATTATTTATTATGTCCTCGTATTTCAGCGACACCATATCGTGTTAAACCTATTCCGAAAATCAACCATCCTATGCAAATAAAAGACCTAAGACCAATCAGTATATTTGCAATTTGATCTAACCTGCTTTGCGTGCTTCCGCCACCAATTAGTTCATATGAAAGGTCTAAAAGGTGAAATTGGTGGCGGAAGCATGTAGATTTGACTTTCGCAAAATAACGCCTGAATCTATTAACAATCAGTATATTACCTTTCATGTCAAAAATATTAGAGAAGATAGTCTGTATGCAAATGAGAGATTACCTGTCTATTAACAATATTTTACCAAATAAACAATCAGGCTTTAGAGAAGGAAGGAGTACTTCGAGTAGTGCATACTAGACGTTATCGATGATGTGCTGGCTGGTCAAGATGTAGGACAAGGAGCGTTTCTGGTTTTATTGGATTATTCTCGTGCATTTGACACTATCAACATAGAGTTGCTTATGGCTAAACTAATATACTATGGCTTTGACGACAACGCAATGAAATGGTTATCTAGCTATATGTTCAATCGACTAGAGCGTGTAGAAGTTACTCAAAGCAATGGTACAAGAAGATTGTCCGCTAAATCTCTCATGAACAAAGGAGGCTCTATACTGGGACCCATACTTTTCATTTTGTACTCTGCTGACTTGCCTCAATCTATCCAACAAAGTGAACATAATCTATATGCTGAAGACTTGCAGATGTATAAAACTTTTAAACCAAATGAAACAAATACAGCTGTGAATCAAATTAATCAGGAGCTTGAACATATACATGAATGGTCGGAAGCTAACGGTTTGGTTTTAAATACATCCAAAACTAAATTCATGATACTGGGCTCAAAAATCAAATAGACACGAATAATAGACACACACCCATTATCAAAATAAAGAATATTAATATTGAGCAAGTAGATGAGACAAGAAATCTGGGAGTTGTGATCGATGGCGGTATCAAGTTCGAGAAACACGTGTCGAACATTATTAAGCAGTGCTACTATAGATTGAAGGTCCTCTATCAAGTACGTCAATATTTAAGTGTAGAGCTGCGACTCTGCCTGTGCGAATCGCTTATATTATCTAAGCTGAATTATGCTGACGCAGTGGTTGGAGGATGTCTGTTAGCTCGAACCAAGAAAGTGGTCCAGAATTCATGCATCAGATTCTGCTTCCCTATACTTCGCAGAGCACACATTTCACCTTACATAAATAACAATAATCTAATGAATATGGAGACGAGACGTAAATTACACTTCGCTAGTTTGCTCTTTGGAATTGTAAAATATCAAAGTCCGTCATACCTGTTTTCTAAAATGCAATTTACTCAATGATAATCCCAAATACTTAATCACCTAATCTGTCCAACACATAATACAGCTGCATTCCGTGGTAGCTTTCGATATTCAGCATCCAAGTGATGGAATAACATTCCCCCACCAATCAGAAATTCACAATCTGTTATATGTTTTAAAGTTAGGTACAGGGAATATCTTTTAAATTTACAAAAAAGCTGATAAATCATGTGCATACCGTATCTCCCTAAGATTATATATATTCAGTATTTGTTCATAATATTTATTAATAAACATAATGTGTACATACATGAACAATAATAACACTAATTATCATATTTATTTATATATTAATACCATTACACATTATGAATAGGCTTGTAATATTATTGTTTACTCGCTGTCAGGCACATCTTTTATTAATGGTGTCCACAGAATACCAGCGTCGAGGCACTTCGTGCCGAGACATTGTGCTGAATGGAGACCTATTTGGTACACACACTGTAACTTAGCCTTGTGTCTTCAAATTTATGTAAAAATTTTGTGTTACCAAATAAACGTTTTTCTTTCTTTATATTAATGCAGAGTTTACATCGGTGGAGCTCCACAACGGACGGCTTCCCGGCGGCGGTGCTCCACAACGGACGGCTTCCCGGCGGTGGTGCTCCACAACGGACGGCTTCCCGGCGGTGGTGCTCCATAACGGACGGCTTCCCGGCGGCGGTGCTCGGTGTCGTGCGAGTGACGATCAATGTTATCTTGTTGCCCGACATTCGTTTTACGGTGTGTAAGATGTATTGTTTAAAATGTTTTAAAAATATATGTTCAGCGGTAATTATCTAATTGACTGCGGTAGTGTTTCGTTCCAACCTTTTGTTGCCTGGTAACGTAGGTACCTAATCAGTCACAGAGTGGAGATTCCAGAGCCGTCTCACGAGCCGGCACAAGGACAATTTAGTTTCAACATCCTACACACATGCAAAAGGAAGCCGTGTAGGCGAGTGCATATTGAGCGAGGATCACTTTATTTAATATGACGAGATCTCGCTTTGGGCGGGAACGATGACCGCAGCTGGTGTTACACGTACAGCGAATGAATAACGGCGACGCGCACTCTCCTGCAGTCGGTCGCGGCCCACAGGACACACCTACCCCCGCAATGGAGCCTCAGCAGGAGGACTACTTGGACACGCGTGATCTAACGCGTACCTTTTCAGTTTGCGGATTTTTGCGCGAAACTTTTCAATAAAACATTACGACTGTAAAAACAACCCACCGACTCACTTTGGAAAGTAAGTATTTTGGTTATATTTGTCGCGT
Source organism: Pyralis farinalis (assembly GCA_947507595.1). NCBI lineage: Eukaryota > Metazoa > Arthropoda > Insecta > Lepidoptera > Pyralidae > Pyralis > Pyralis farinalis. The sequence goes on from OX382281.1 coordinate 449,270, forward strand.
CTTCTAGTGTATGTACAGATTCGCAGAGACTTCTACTTTAGGTACGTACCGCGTAGTTACTGCACTTTTGAGTCGCGAGCTATGAACACAAACTTATCGAGATAATTTCTATCGGCACTATTCAGGGCTCGTGCTTTAACAGTCTGCGAAATCCTGTTCGGAGTTTTAGATGTTAACGTGGACGTCGCCAGCACACCGATCATATTTACACTGCTTTACAACGCGACGTCGGATAATCGGGCATCTACTTACATAAACTTCACTTTAAGAAAGATTAACATGGACATGCTTTATTGAATCTCCGATTTGGTACATAACTTAATTTATTTAATTACCTTAATATCTCTCTGCGCGCCCCGCGCGGACGCGGCTTCAACATATAAATAGATATTTATCGAGAGACGAGTATTTTTCTATCGCGGTAAAAATAGTGAAGTTTAGGTAGACCTACCGACTGCCTCCGCACCCGTCCACCACTCGTTGGAAAACGTGGGCGTCGGCGAGGAACACTACACGGACTATATTCAATCTTTTAAATTCACATTTGGTGTGAAAGCACGATGCGAGAGGTAGACTTGCCAAATTATTCTCTCGGAGGCATTGTTCAAGGCCAAGCGTGTATTCATTTATTTATAGCTCTAAACGTATCAACTTTTTGTTCATATAATTACAATTTGTCATCTTAACATACTTACACTTTATATTTCAAATTCAATTTAACCTCCTTGTTTTGTTGGATTGAGATAAGAAAATATGCGCCGCACTGTGTCGTCGCAGTTTCATATCGACACGGGCGAGCGTGCCGCCCAGGCACACAGGCGAGCGGGCCGCCCAGGCACACAGGCGAGCGGGCCGCCCAGGCACACAGGCGAGCGGGCCGCCCAGGCACACAGGCGAGCGGGCCGCCCAGTCACACAGGCGAGCGGGCCGCCCAGTCACCCAGGCGAGCGGGCCGTCCAGGCACACAGGCGAGCGGGCAGGGAGGGGAGCGTTCCCAAAGATCGGCAAGCGGGAGCGGTGGGGCAGGCGAGCGTCGTTTCACCTCCTCATATATCGGTTCACACCGCGAGACAAGCTACATGAGCGATACAAACGATGCGAACGAAATATCCGACGAGGCCAGAGATGCTATTGGTTCACCTCGTTAGCGTAATTTAGCTCTGTAGTCTGCGGTGTGAACCGACGTACGAAAAGAGGTGGAAAGATGCTCGCTCGGCGTGCCCGCCGCTCCGCTCCCGCCGCTCCGCTCCCGCCGCTCCGCTCCCGCTTGCCGATCTTTTGGAAGGCTTCCCTCCCTCTCCCGCTCGGTCGCCCGTCCGTAGTTTTGGTCCGGCGAGCGGGCCGCCCGGCCACGCTGGCGCATATAGTTGATCCCTCAGCATGAGGCCCGGCGAGCGTCACTTGGTGAGTGAACTCGGCCTTCCGCGGGTTCGCCCACGCGGTCGCCCGTAGGAGTGCGGTGGAAGCAGCAGGGAGGAGGGAGGAGGGAGAGCGCAGCGAGGGAACGGTTGAATAAGATTGCCCGCGAGCGCTGGCGGACGATAGCGAAGGCGTCTTCGTGTGCGTCGCCGCACCAGAAGGGGTACAATGGCTTTACAGAGATATTGTTGAAAATAACTTGTACAGTGGCGAGCGTTGCCTGCGCAAGCCGACGAGCAGCGAGTCCCGCGGTCCCCCCCCCCCCCCCCCCGCGACCGAGGGGACGGTGGAGCCGTGGGACAATGACCCGCAAATGTAATTACATGACCCACAGATAGCGCTTCGTACATATTGTCCACCTAGTGTAAAGCGGTTACCGTAGCCTGCGAATGCTTGCAATACATTCTAGTAACATTTGCGCGATGCCACCTCTGCTGCCAACACAGCAACTCCTTAGGAGCTTACTTACTTTTTCAATCAAAGGGAAAAGTCACAAAATTACGCTTGTTCGGGCTCACCCTAAGGGCCACATCTCCGGGTGTGTTCACAACTTTATATTATTTCTACTTTAGAGAGCGTCAGCGTACGCTTTACATGTTTGTATACACAACAAGACATCGAGCTACACCTGTGCGTCTTATGTCGATGTAGTAAAGGCGAGATTCGAACAGTTTTGTATAGCTTGACCTGTCGCCGTGTGTACCGGTCGGACATAGGATACAATATTGAAAAACTTCAATAGAATAACAAAAAGATTAAAAGATAGTGAACTTAACACCTTTAATTAACATAAAACTTTAGGGTGCTTATTTGACAAAATTTACAGGTATTAAAAACTCATTCGTACGCCAAATGCCGACGCAACATTCACCGGGAGAGCGTACTCCGTGCTCCGCACTCCCGCCGCAGACAGCGGTCTTCACAATCACGCGGAAAATTCACCAACTCTTCGAAAAGTTGTTACACACTATCAGAGTTGTTTGCACTCAATTGTACTTCAGTTTCAATCGCATTGCCGCGGTGCGCAATACACGTTACGAAATCGCAGTCTTCAATGCAATTTGAATCCATACAAACTGAAGTGAATGTATATAATTTTAATAATGAAGAACTTAAAAATTGAATAAGTAATTCACTACATATCGTGTTACGGGTCGTATTGAAACGTCAGGATTTTGTCTGAGAACCTTTCCTGTGTGTTATTCAGCAGAATTTCTGAATCTAGAATTGAGATTTTTTAAATGATTCTAAACTTGAAAGAGTTGTACTGTATGGGTGTAGACCCTTTGCCAGTAGCCCTCTGGACTATATAGAGCAAAAGAAATACGTATTTTGGTTCACATGGTGTAACAAAAAACTTTTCGTTTCGAAGAGAAGTTTCCGCGCCAATGTGGACACCCCTGCAGGTCCGCCCCGGCCTCGGCCGCCAGTCAGCGAGGAGTAGGGGACGTTCCCCCGCTGTCGGTACTCACAAAATGTACTATTCTTTCTCGCACATAACACAGCAAGTCGGCGCTTGTAGGAAGCGACACCGACGCTACCACACACTACACATCTCGTCTACAAAATTATTGCACAGCAGCGCCACGAGAACGCGGCGCCGTTCGCGTGAACTACAAGTCGATATCGCAGTGCGTCACGGGGAACACTCACACCGAACCGTGAGGGCCGGCGCCGACGCACGTTGGCCAACATCTCAAAAACTGGCAAGCGTGCGCAATATTAAGAATATTCACACGGAACTACGAAGCGCCGACGTCCGCCGAGAGTTCAAGGTTTGACGCCGGACGGTACACTCGCACGCTCCTACAAAATGTAAACTACACTCTCCTCTACACAACACACTTTACAATAATCAAGTCATGCAAAAATACTTTATATATTGACTACCGTGTACGGCGACAGCTATGTACAAGGCTGCTGGCTGCACGCCACGCGAGCTCGGCTCCTTGGAGAGGCGGCGGTGGGCACCCTGTTTAGTTGCCGGCGATAACACTACCGGGGAAGTAACGAAATCTAACGTAGAATTTAGCTGAACTGACTGAGCATTACCGAGGTCGTATATAATTTGACTTTTGATAAGACAGTCGCACTGATCGCGCCAATTCTACTAAATAACCGCGCGGCGTGTGTCAAAATGCCGTATATTTTGACGTTACATTATTCTAAAGTGATTTGACAGCAGCGACGTCGCAGTAAATGACTTACTATTCTGCTAAAACATCGAGTGCACCCGCACGCTGCACGTTCCCTGCAATATGATCGCATTCCGATTTTTGTATTGCGGTGAACAGTTTTGACATTTGTACTGCGGTGACAGAAGTTTATATAACGTTAGTCTCGAGCAAGTGGTGCGAAGTGCAGGTAATATTCTGAATTCGGTACATTACAAAATATTTGTTTTATTTTGGGAGATGTTCGCGGAAGTGATTTTAAACAACGACCTCTTGTCAACTTGAACCGCCTGCGAACTGCTCGCCGACCACAATGAGGCTGGAAACTTTCACATCCACCATTTAGTAGAAGTCCAATTTACTAGACTGAAATATGGGAGGTGTTCAGTAGATCGTCTTCAAGATACTCAGTTGCAACGCCGTCGCGGGACCGCTCCAGAGCTACATATCTAATACTATACATGTATTGAGAGTGCACTACTCTGAACGTGCAGCTGCAGGTTTACAGTAGAATTGACGACCAGCTCATGTCTAGGTTCTTTAATATATATTTTTTTAATTTATATTATTTTCTCTTTTTAAAAGAAACTGTAAGATTACTATTTAACAATTATGAAATAAGTGTAATCATATCCATATAACGTAATGATATTATATATATGTATGTACATTATATAAGTATCTATGTACACATTTGTCCAGGCACGTACTTGGAAGGTTGGCTTTTGGTTTATTTTGTGCAAACTATGATATATAATAATTATTACATTTCTCAATACTTCGCGGTTTAATTCATAGCGTAGGTAATATGAAAAAACATATTTTTTAAAGATTTGTGATTTCCTCAACAGATTTTTTCCTCTGTTACCTTTTTCATGGCTTACTTACACTATCGCAGGAGTCGTTTGTGTACGTACCGTGGCATAATCTAGTACGCATTACCGTGACACAACACGTATATCACTGAGGACCAAGTGCCAAATTGTCGTTTGAACGACGCGATAAGTGAATACTTCCCCAGTGAGTCTTTTTGGACTACAGACAATTGTAACAATTTGGTAGTTTAGTGAGAAAAAGACGCGCCCATCTCTACAGACAGCCAAACAGTGAGCCGTAGCTAACACTAAAATTAATTAATTTGGTACATTTTCTTATTGCTGGCAACATTAACAATATAAAAGAACTGACGAAAGTCCAAATGTACACTTGACAAGATTCGCATATTTCCCAAATTGTCGACGAAGCGGTAACGGAGCTATAACTACAAACATTATTTTAAATTCTTCTCAAAAAGAATTCGTATTCTTCGCACGTAGAGGTCGATGTTAATCCATTACTACTAGTTGAACAATTGTTTGATCATTTACATTAACACATACTCAAACAATTTGTTCACAACTGAACAGTATAGAATTATTTGTTCAACAGAACATTGTGTCCTCATTGTCGAATGATTGAAATTAAAAATTGTACATTCACTCGACTAAATTTATACAAACTACTTGTAAAATGATTACAAATAATACATTTGCATATGTAATTAGTTATCGGTCCCCGGCCGGGCGCCGGCCCCGCTCGCCGCGCGGCGCACCTTCCTTATCGGGGTGCACAACACAAACACCATTATCTTTTGCAATTTGTTAATATTTGTCGTGGAGCACCTCATTTAATTATCCTTTCGTTTTCAGAGCGGACGAGGTGGTCCCGAAACTAACTTGTAATAAAAAATATCTGTGGAAGTGTTCACATTGCCTCCGAAAGCCATATTCGATCGTAATCGAATAGTTATCTGTCGAAGGTTCTGGAATCTGAGCTGAAACTTTTGTAATCCGTATGTGAATATGGCTTTCCGAGGCAATGCGAACATGCACCTGTCGATGTGTCGGCGGGACCTCGGCCGCGGCTCTGTCCGCGGTGCAATGACACGCCTCGCCGCAAACGTATACACCAACATGACAACAATACCAAGTATAACCTCCGGCCTCACAACAACATGACGCGACCACGACCCAGACGGAGAGTCCAGCATTTCTTAAAATATAATAGTATTGTTGAGTACTCCGTGAGCTAAGAATTAATACTTGTTTTATGTCAAAATAATAAACCAACGGGGAAATAAAAACAAACACAAAATACAATAGCAGTGCATTTAATAAAAATAAAAACTTGTGAGCACATCGTGGGTGTCCTTGTAATACAATGCTTTGGTTAAATGGCTGGCGACCGTCGGCGCAGCGACCGCCGGCGCAGCGACCGCCGGCGCAGCGCCCGCTCGGGCGGAAACTAACTGCAGCAGACAACCACTCGGAAGACACGTGCAGTGGAAACGAACCGACAAACAAAACATACAGCGACGGAAGTAACAAACGACCGGCGGGTCGGCGCGCTCTCTGCACTTCGTTACATACAGTCACATCTACTTCGGGATTCAGTATGGTACAGTTACGAGTGATACATTCAGTGCAGGCACATTGTCCGCCGCGGCCATTCACAGCGACGCGCGGAGACTCCGTCCGCGGCGACGGCGTCACGTCGCTCCACTTTTGGTAAACTACAAGATGGCGGTCACATACAGGACTCGAGCCCACCGACCTCTCCTTAAAATTTATCTGAAATCCCACCAGTGGCGCACTGTCACCCGCCGCCAGTGTCTCGGCGACGGCCGCAGTGCGTACACGGGACGGGATGTAGTTTTAATGCATTTAATGACACGTACCGATATTGGGTCCGCCATCTTGACGTTCCACCTTCCGTCAAAATGGACTGCCCAATTAAACGTTACATTTCTAACAGTTCATTATGGTTCAGTGATTTGAGAACGAACTGGAGAGTAGCCGACGGTGGAAGTGGCCAGTGGCCGGCGTGCGCGCGTCACAACGTACGTCCAGTGTTCACAACTCCGAAAGGTTAGCTCGCTGACGCGTTTCCACTGTCGCATACTGCACAGTTTGCGAAAATAACATTAACGAAAGCAAACTTAAACAGGAATTCATACAAAAATTAGTTTAATTAACTGAAAAACAATGTGACAATTCATGCGACGATCGCGGACGTTAGCACGAGGCGGCTCCGCGCACGCAGTCACGAATACAAGTAAAAACAAAAAATATAGCGGTCGTTGCGCTTCCCACCTGTACACCTGACACATTGTTACAGGCGTGAAGCGCGTTACGAGTGACACGGCGCGTGACCAGGACTCCGCCTCGTGAAGTGTTCGCCGCGCGCCGCCAGCCGGCGACCGGGCGGCGAGGCGGCCGAGGGTTCCTTCCTCTCTCGAAACACTGCATGTCTTCGACAACCGGAACAACCGCAGCAAACAAACAATTCGCCAAGTGTCTGTACTCGCCTCGCGCTATTGTGAACTGCGCCCTCCGCACGCACACACATGCCGCTAGGACAACGTGTGTAGCGCAACGTCGACCGTGGGCGAGAGCCGTGCGCGGTGACCGCATCGCCCGACTTCTTATTCAATATACAAAAACAGAAAAACGACACGTTTCCCAAAGGGACATGTCATGTGTCACGATCAATTATAAAAGTGCGAGATATTGGAGTTTACTCGTTAAGAAATGATTTTGAGTTACAAGACCCGGTACGGACATTTTGTGAGGAGTAAAATCAAGTGTTAACTAAAAGTGATGGCGTTACGCTTGTCCGCTTAAAAAGAGACAAACACACCTTTGTAGGGTTTAACGTGCGAGAGAATGAGGTAGAAGGCGTTATACAGTGTTAATGAATTCGCCGACTGCTGAATGCCGATTGCGGAAGGATAAACCGGATCGGACGGATCAATGTGTCTAATGGAATAACCCACATTGGAGTCGGTAAAGGCACGCCGCTCGAGTGTCGCCGAGCGGACTAACAAATCGTGTATCGTTGGAATTAAAGTTTCTTTTACACGATTCCTTCATTAGACAGTTGTTCAGTTTCATGAATGTATTCACTAATAGTTCGACTACAGTATTTCTTATCTATATACAACTATATATTCATATAAGATTCTTTATTTTTTATTTGTGACATGTTTCTGTTCGTCGTGCTGCAAGTCACCGGCGATCGCGAGCACGGCAGAACCCAGGTCTATGTATGTTACAGTTCCAACGGCGCGAACGACATCGTACTCCTGCACTCGGCCACCCCCCCGACCGGCCGGCCAGCCGGCGCGGTGTCCTCCGCGATGGATCGTCGTCACGGATAACATAAGGAAGACGTAAGATTATACAATTAACGAGGACCGCGTCCATTCGCCCGCCGCCGCCCGACGCAACGTCCGCCGAGTGCGGGAGTGCCGCGCACAGCCCGCACTCGGCGACGGCCGCCGCCGGCGAGCGACACGGGACCTGATGCCAAACTAAACTAACTAGCTCAAATAATAATAATAACATTACAACTAACTCGTACAGCGGCGGCGGCGCCGCGAGCCGACTGCGGGTCCGGCGGGCGAGGCCGGCGCCGGGCCCGCCGTTCAACTTCCGACTCGCTAACGAGCATTCTGATTAATAGAACATGTTCTGTCCGCACCACCTTTGTCTGACCCGGACTAGTACTTTGTTATTTTAGTGTCGTCCGTAAATATCACCTCGCGTCACGTCCACTGTCTCCATGAAACTAAACTTACACGCCAAGTACTGAAAGAGGCCAGATAAAGGCGGTGCCGAGTACACGTCACCTGTCTAATACATTCGTGACCAAATGTTGAGTCATCGCTTAGTATTACCACGGCAAATATATTCCAGCAACACGCCGCCGGAGCGACCTCGCCCGCCTACTTACACGCGAGTTCAAACGTGAGCACTCGACACGCTGTGACATCGGCGGTCGTCGCGACGTCGAGTACTCACTCCGCCGACATCGCCCTCCCCTCCTCCCGCCCGCCGGGTACGACGAGGCGCAGCGGACGCACACACTATAGTATTGACAGACGCGAGTGAACATGGCACGAAGCCCGGGCGGCGGCCGCCCGTCGAGTCGACACAGTCGAAATGACAACGGGCCATTCTATACACGAATATCAACTGTTTTGGAAACAAACATACAAATAATTACAATTACACATACAAACTACTCAACCGTTTGCTACGGAGTGCGGACACGTGTTTTTATTCAGTGTTGTGGTGTAGTTTCGCCGTTTCCGCTACATCCTGTATACTTCAATTTTAAATGTGACGCCAGACGAAGAGCGACCTTCATTTGTAAACAATTTTGAAGTGAAAACTTCTTTAGAAAAAAAGAGACAACCACATACATGTACAGCATTGAACGTGCGAGAGAACGAGACAGAAGGCAGTGCACAGCACGGGGTGCGAGCGCCGTGCGCGTGTCAGTACGCGTGCGCGCCGGAGTGTTACGAAGCTTCAATTACCCAACGACTCTTGAAATTCTACATGTGTCTCGTGTGTTGAAGTTGACATTTTTGAAGGTCTCACTTGAACTCGTGTGAATGTCGAGAAGTGTGCCCGCGGGCCCAGACTAGTCGAGCCGCGGGTGTGCGATGTACTGTCCGCCGTCGCAGTCCGCGGGCCGTCAAAATATTAAACTATTGCCCATTTTAAAAATAACTCTTTTAAAGCGCTACCTCCGGGCCGACGGCGGAATCATGAAAAAAATAACACTTAAAAAATAACAAGACCGGAACTCTCCTTAAACACAAATTATGTAAAATAAAGTCCGAGCGACACGGTGTCTATGACGGTATATCATAGACAATAGTAGAGGAACCGCCGGCGAGGTGTTCGGGCGCGCGCGCGCCCCTGGCTGCGTATAATGCAGGTATATTTAAATATACACATTTGTTAATATATATTCGCATTTACTGTACTTGATATGAAACTGTTTCATTTTTAAATGTCAAGTATTTTCATTAATCAAGAATTAGAAAGGTGTCTCCGCCCGAGGATCACCTCAGAGCGAGTGAGAAGAGAACAGAGGAGGAGCGCGAGTCGCCTGTCCAGCGGTGGACGGGGAGGGTGTGCGTGGCGGACGCGTCGCCCACTCGAGAGCACACAGTCTGCGCCTGTCACCAGCACTGCGCCGGCAGTACGACATACTCGCGTAAAACAAACATTATATTATTGTGAAAGAAATGCGATCAATTTTTCGTGATTCCAAAGTCGGCCCATCATCAGCAGTCGTCGAGGGTCTGCGGCGAGGTGCCGTCTTGAACGAACGCTTATCATAAACTATTATTGCTTGCATTCCTTAGGCTAGGCTAGGCTAGGCGGGGCGGGGCGGGCGGCGAGCCGAGTGTTCGCCGCTGGAGAGTGCGGTCCAGTCTGCAGCCGTGTCTCCATGGCTGCAGTGGGTAATAACGCAACTTCGACACCGACGGTCGTGGGTTTGACGACCACACAGAACAAACACTCATGTGCACGAACACGCCTGTTTGTAAGGTGGCATACAACCATACGGCCCGCCTGATATAAAATGGTTACCGCAGACTAAGAACGCTTGCGATACATTAACTAATCGCTCGCGAGATGCCACCCCTGTTGCTAATACAGCGCCCCTCAGGAGAGCTCGTCTACAACGGTCATCATATCCATTGTCAAGTTATTTGTTCTCCAGTTAGTTACCGGTGAGCTCACTCGCGGGAACACAACGACCCTGCAGGGAATTCGGCTGCGGTTTTTTTGGTTTTGAATTATTTTTACATTATAAGTGTGACAGTGTGTAAAGATGTATGTATGTGTGTGGCTGTTTCTAGAACAGCTGCTAAACAGATATGGATAGAGTTTACAGCACAGAGTGTGTTCTCGATTAACAAATTAACTGCATTTCATGAAAAACAATTTCCGTTCCCCGCCGCGGTAACACGACAAGTTGCCGTACGCGACCGCCGCGCGTCCGTTCGAACACTCGTCTCGCCGCAGGAATCGAACCGTGGACCCCGCGCATCATCGACTCGACGCGCCGACAAACAAACACACGCACACACTATTATTATATATACAGTACTCTCCGCCCGCGCTATATATATATATATATATATATATATATATATACCAGCGTTGCCAGACGTCCCGATTTTTAAATCAAAATTGAGCAGTCAGAACCCGTTATATACGTTTTCCCATACATTTCGCGGTCGTATACGACCACCCGGCTTTCGAAGGGTTAAGGCTTCATTGATCTTTAAAATGATTGTATTAAGTAAACTCCAGTAATTTAAGAAAAAACACGTGCTAGCGGCCAGTCCACACTCGTCTGTGTCTCCCGGCCGCGCTGCCTCAGCACGCTGCACACACGGTCGAGTTATCCCAGAAAAGCGGGACTGAGCCGGTCAGCCGCGCGGGACATTTAATGACGGATGAATGAATGAAAAAATTAAATGAAAAAGAATGATCAAATAAAAAGATAAATATTTAAAAACTTGTAGTTACTTAGTCTGGCCATAAATACTGTTACAATTAAAAATAAACAAAATATTACATTTGAATTTGGAATCTGTCATTTTTATATGATTGTTCATTGAGTCTTCTCATTTTGGCGCCAATATATTGTGCAATATTTTGCGATATTAAAATGGAGTGGGGTGATAAAGAGAACCGAATCGCTGTGATTGCATTACACAAAGTAGGTATGGAGCCAAATGCAATTTTTAAATCTCTCCATACGCTTGGTATAAGTAAAATGTTTGTGTACCGGGCTATTAATAGGTACAATGACCCCTCCTCTGTCTGTGACAGAAAAAGATCTGGCCGTCCACGTAGTGTTCGCACGAAAAAGGTGGTCAAAGCAGTAAGGGAAAGAATTCGAAGAAATCCTGTCCGAAGGCAAAAGATTTTATCTCGGGAGATGAAGATAGCACCTAGAACCATGTCGCGTATTTTAAAAGATGACTTAGGACTTGCAGCCTATAAGAGACGTACTGGTTATTTGTTAAATGATAATTTAAAAAAGAATAGGGTGGTAAAATCGAAACAACTACTGAAGCGGTACGCAAAGGGAGGTCACAGAAAAAAATTGTTTACGGATGAGAAAATTTTTACAATTGAGCAACATTTTAACAAACAAAATGACCGTATTTATGCTCAAAGCTCTAAGGAAGCTTCCCAATTAGTCGACAGAGTGCAACGTGGGCACTATCCGATTTCAGTGATGGTTTGGTGGGGTATTAGCTATGAAGGAGTGACTGAGCCATACTTTTGTGAAAAAGGTATCAAAACATCGGCACAAGTGTATCAAGATACCGTTCTTGAGAAGGTAGTGAAGCCCCTTAACAACATCATGTTCAATAACCAAGAACGGTCCTTCCAGCAAGACTCGGCGCAGGGTCATAAAGCTCGGTCTACGCAGTCTTGGTTGGAAACGAACGTTTCGGACTTCATCAGAGCTGAAGACTGGCCGTCGTCTAGTCCCGATCTTAATCCGCTGGATTATGATTTATGGTCAGTTTTAGAGAGTACGGCTTGCTCTAAACGCCATGATAATTTGGAGTCTCTAAAACAATCCGAACGATTGGCAGTGAAGAATTTTCCCATGGAAAGAGTGCGTGCTTCTATTGATAACTGGCCTCAACGTTTAAAGGACTGTATGGCAGCCAATGGAGACCACTTCGAATAAGCTTATTATATTTTAAATTGTTTTATATTTATGTATTAAACTAACACGCTGTAAAAGTAATAAATGTTATTTGCAATAGAAAATTTGTTTTTTCTTTGTTTCAGTATTTATGGCAAGACTAGGTATATACGGTTTTTTACTAAGTCCCGCTTTCGTGCAAGGAATCCCGCTTTTTTTTCACCCAAAAAGTTTCAAAATCCCGACTGACAAAAAAAAAAACTCTGGCAACACTGATATATACACACATATATAATAGACCTTCGTTTCAGAACGCAGTGGAGAGCGCTCGCACTCCACGACAGGTCACAAACAGGGCGCCGCGCCCGGAGCCGCTCGTCGACCGACTGGACAAGTGTGCTGGAGGTATGCTCGAGGAGGAGAACTTTGCTTCCGCTCTGTTGACCGCCGTCCGATGGCCGCAATATACACAGAACACCGTGGAAATATCTTTGGAAAGACGTGTCATTTATATTTTGTCACAAACGATTGCGCCGCCGCGTTTATAAACTTATTTATAATTCGAGTGTATGTATTATGTATCACCAAACTCTTGTACAGTGGCAACACTAAAACAAACCACTAGGGTATATTCTGTGGACTCCCGACCGGGGCGCGGTAACTCCGTTATTACGAACTAAATCAGCTCGCCCCTACAACGGCGGGGCAGCCGGGAGAGCTTGACGACCTATCGCCGGACATAACCATCTTACAATACTAAATTCATCCTTTTACCACTTCTAATTGCTTTCCGTACGCCATACCTGCCAAATTATTTTTATTATTACTGGCAACCAAACTGTACGTCTGGCACTTGAAACGATTTGAGTGCAAATTATTATGATTTTATTGAGTTTCACTAAAGCAAATACTAGAATGTTAATTTCCGTGCGCTGTATATGGCACGTTTCAACAGTGGCAACCAGACTTTACCATATTCAATTATTATTTATTCAATATAACTCCACACCGAGGCTATTACACAAAACAGGAAAATACATTTTTTAAAAGAAGCCCGTGTTAGTTAACTATTAGTCACAATTATTACTATAATAAACAAAAACATGGACAGTTGTGAGCACGTCGACGTTGACGCTTTCAACCTCGCCTCGACCTTACGTCACAAGGTTACAGACGGATGTGACTGTAACTGTACGTAACGTAAATTGTAACTTCGCTCGTTAAAACGTTAAGTGAATTATTTGCATTGATAAATGTCGAGGTTAAGACTCGACAGCCAGTTTTGGCGAAAGAACACGACACCATACAGCCCAGCGTACTATTCGGCAAAGAATATACTATATTATACAGCCTAAGGTTTTTTTTTTATATTTTGATAGATCGTCAAACTCTGAACACACTAAAGCGAAAGAATTATTTATAGAAATTGATATTTTGGCAATCGCACTCGAAGCGTCCTGGCACTTGCATCTACACACAGACTTTATTAACACTGCGTCAAGGTCCATTTTCCTTCGTCGCCGCATAGAAACTTGAATGCATACGATATATTTTATACACAATTTATCTTTCGTATCCAACATGAGATTCGTTCGCCGCTCGGTCGCAGAGCGATTGAGACTGTATTACTATTGTCGTAGAATAGAAAATAGTAAAGAAAGATTTACAGGCATTTCGTATTCTCCGAGTACAAAGTTGAAAGGAGTATTTTGTTTGAGAATGTATCATAATTTCAAAGTTGAAGAGAAAAACGTGTTCTCGACCAGCGTCATCCTCTCGGCTCGGAGCGGCGTCGCCGGCCGGCCGGCCGCCTATTGCGCACCGCACTGCGGTAACTCGGTATACACAAGTTCTATGCGACTCCGTTCTGAAGCAGCGCCGCCTGTCGATTCCAACGACGACCATCACCGGCGGAGGGGGCCGCCGCGAGCTGCGCGCTCGGCGCCGCTGCCTCGCCGATGACGTGGCGCTCGTGTCCGTCATCGCGCGGCGGGGGCGGCGGCGGGCGCGGCTGGCGCGGCGGCGGGGGCGGCGGCGGACGCGGTCGGCGGGCAGGCGCTCTTTGCGCCCGCGAGGAGTCACTCCGAGTTGGTGAAGTACTCCGAGGCGTTTCCGCGACAGATCGGGCACGTGCGGTTAGACTGGAACGGAACATTCATACGTTCTTAACTGGTTCACGTGCAAACATCAGAGAAAACTTACAAACTTAACTAATAAACTTTATTCTTCCAAATGTGACTTCTGTCAATACAGAAGTTCTAGTGTGACATACACAGACTCACCCGCAGCCACTTGTCGACACACTTGGCGTGGAACTCGTGCGCGCACGGCAACACGCGCAGCGTCTGCCTCGCCTCGACCTCGCCCGTGACTCACGACGACCACTAGTGTGACATACACAGACTCACCCGCAGCCACTTGTCGACACACTTGGCGTGGAACTCGTGCGCGCACGGCAACACGCGCAGCGTCTGCCTCGCCTCGACCTCGCCCGTGACTCACGACGACCACTAGTGTGACACAAACAGACTCACCCGCAGCCACTTGTCGACACACTTGGCGTGGAACTCGTGCGCGCACGGCATCACGCGCAGCGTCTGCCTCGCCTCGACCTCGCCCGTGACTCACGACGACCACTAGTGTGACACACACAGACTCACCCGCAGCCACTTGTCGACACACTTGGCGTGGAACTCGTGCGCGCACGGCAACACGCGCAGCGTCTGCCTCGCCTCGAACTCGCACATGCAGACCACGCACGACGTCTGCTCGCCTGCGGACACGAGGACACCGGACACGTCAGCCTTGCACACGGTGAGTGATGATGATGAGAGCAGTCGGTCGCCAGGTGTCGCCGGTGTTGACGTGCATTCATTCAATTTGTAAATGTAAGAGGCGGGCTGTTGTTTACGGCACCACTGACAACACAATACTCTTTTGACGACAACAGAGCGCGACCGGCGACGGCCTGCATGGCCAAACAGACGCGGTAACGTGGCGATCGCCCTTACAAATATATCGCTCGCCTTTAAAAATAGGGAAAAACTATGAATTCCAGAACAACATTTCTTTTTTTATACCACTAAGGTGGCAAACAAGCATACGGCCTGCCTGATGTTAAACAGTCACCGTAGCCTATGGACATTTGCAACACCAGGGGCGTCACTCATGCGTTGCCGACCGTCTAAAAACCTCTTCACGCATTTCTTGAAGAACTCCATGCTGTAGTCCCTTGGGACAACCTCGGCTGGGAGCTCATTCCACAGCTTGAGTGTTCTCGGAAGAAAACTTCTCTGGAACCGCACAGTACGCGACCATGGCGGTTCCAGCGTGTGAGGGTGAACTCCCCGCCGTCGGCGAGCGGTGCGGTTATAAAAAGTAGTTGTCGGCATCATTTCGAACAACTCTTCAGAACACAACCCGTTGTACAATCGGTAGAACACACAAAGGGAGGCAAAGTCTCTCCTTAAACTTTAGGGTTTAATACCGTGTGTAAGCTTAGGATTGTCGACAATTCTCACAGCTCGTCTCTGAATCGAATCACACGGTCCAAGCTGGTATTCAGGTGCTCCCGCCCAAAGGGGACTGCAGTACTCCAAGTGCGGTCTGACTTGTCGAGCTCGGTGGCGCAGTGGTGGAACGCGCTGTTACGCTACTTTGACACCAACTCTCGTGGGTTCGATTCCCACACAGTACAAATATTTGTGTGCATGAACATGTCTGTGTGTATTGGTCTGGGTATTTTCTATGTATAATAAGTATGTATTTACAAAAAAAAATGTATTTACGTATGTTTATCAGTTGTCTAGTACCATAACACAAGCTTCGCTTACTTTGGAGCTAGATGACGCTGTGTAATTTGTCTGGCAATATTTATTTATTTATATTTATTATTTATTTATTTGTATAACATAAGTCTTTGCCCCGCACTGAAGTACTGCTTTGCTCTGTCGCACACCAAGTTTTTTAGACACCAGCTTCACCTTTTCCTCCAGGTCGACACCAAGTATTCTAATGCTGTTGGTGATGGTAAGAGGTGTGTTCTCGAATTTAGAAACCACAGCAAATGGGTTTTTAGCGGTGAATGCGCAAACTTGTGTCTTTATGGGGTTGAATATGACCAAGTTCAGTCGCCGCCAGTCAGATATTTTGTAAATGGATGGTCTATTTCAGACACAAGTTTATCGCGGCTTCCTTCCACAAGAGAACGAGGGATGTTAGCCCGGCCTGTATGATAAGTGTCCTCGATGCTGTCGTCCGCATCGGAGACAGTACAGCGCCCTGAGGTACGCCAGCATTGATATCAATACTATCGGAGCATCCTCTGTCAACCACGGCTATTGTGCATCTGTTGGATAAAAAGCTGGCAATCCATCTAAACACACCCTCAGACAGCCCGCATGATGGCAACTTCGATAGAAGACCCCGATGCCAGACCCGATCGAACGCCTTTGCCATATCTAGGCTGACTGCCAATGCCTCACCTTGACTCATGAAGATCACCAGTCGGACGACCGTGACGGAAGCCGTAACGGAGGTTATGGCAATAGGCCTAATTCGACGGATCTAATCTATTTTTGGGCACTCGATGCACATTGGTGGTCTTCAATGAAGACGGGACTTGCCCAGTGGTATGGGAAAGCACGAAAAGCCGCATTAGAACAGGACACAACTCAGAAGCACACAGCTTTAGCACCACTGCCGGTATGTCATCTGGCCCACTCTGACTTATGAATGTCGAGGGAGAGCAACGCCCGCCGGACATCTTGCTGCGTAAGAGAGATATCCGGCATTGAGACACCGCACCACAGGACGGTAGGCGGCACAGCTCCCACGTCAATCGTATTCGAGTTAGACACAAAGAGATTAACGAGGAAATCGGCTTTCTCCTTAGCACAATGGTCCAAACTGCCATCGTTTTCGCAGCGGTGACAAGGACGGTTGACAGAAGTTTCCCTCAGCAGCTTTAGCAAGCAACCAGAAAGCACGGCTCCCAGAGGGAAGGCTCGCTAGCCGCTCGCCAACGCTGCCAAAGAAATCAAATTTTGATCAAGCGATCGCTCTCTAACTGGATCTCGAGGCAGCAGCAGTGTACGTTTCAAGACAGCGATATCAGGATCGCCGTGGTCCAAGCCTCGTAGGCAGCCTACTTAAGAAAGTTGGCTTCCTTACAATACCGATTAGACCACGGTCACTTTTTGCTCCCGCAGCAGCCACTAGATGATAGAGAATATAGCATTCCATGCCATCCAATATTGCCGCGGCCACTGCGGTTGCACAGGATTCGATGTCCTGTGAAGCTGTCTCCACGGGTACGATGCATAAAATTCCTGCAATCCATACCTCTGGTGCAGTCGCGTCTGGTGCAGGGCACGTGGGTCCACATGAGACAGTGATCTGACGAGCCAAGCGGCGCTCCATCCACTGAGATGTTATATTCATCCGGACGTGTAGTCAGCCAAAGATCTAGCAGAGAGGTTGCATGGTTCGGTATATCTGGTTTTCTCGTAGGAGAATGAACCAGCTGAGAAAAACCATATGCCACCAAATTCATGAGCAGATCTCCCCGCGTAGTCAGTGCACCGAGAGCCAAGCCACTGGGCATTGTGGGCATTAAAATCTTCCAAAATCACTAACTCCACGGAGGGATACTGTTCGGTAACTCTGTCAGTCGTCATTTGCAGGTGCTCGAATAAACGAGCTGTGCCTGTATCGCCGCTATGAGACCTGTAAAGGCTCGCGTAGATCCGGGTGTGAGCGCCATGATCCACACGTACCCACAAAACCGACAGGTCTCTGTCTTCAAGACTGTGCAGCCGGTGACAACAAATATCCTCCCGAACGAAGGCTGATCACAGGCTGGCGGGTCACCCTCCCG
Source organism: Pyralis farinalis (assembly GCA_947507595.1). NCBI lineage: Eukaryota > Metazoa > Arthropoda > Insecta > Lepidoptera > Pyralidae > Pyralis > Pyralis farinalis. The sequence continues at coordinate 467,261 of OX382281.1, forward strand.
GGGCGGAAATTATTCCCCGGGTTCGGAACCCTACTAACCTGTGGGCGGCCAGCGGTCAACCGTTTCACTGGACCTCGTTTCACTGGTTGTCTCCGACCGCCAAGCCAGCCTGCCGCGCCCACACTGCCAGTGGCAGTTCGACATCCGCCAGTCCTTCCGCTTTCCGCACAACGACCCCTCAGTAAGCTGGCGACCGTACTCACGCACAGCAATCCTCCCGGAGTTGTTATTTAGCTGCGGTCGTCTGTCATGTGGAGGTGTTTCTCCAGACGGATAATTTAGAACAAGATATCCTGCCACGCCTCACCAACACAGAAAATAATATCTGAGAAGGCGTGGCACAGCAAGACCTCCTGCTGGATCCTGCCTCTCTTAAAATTTTATTCTTCTTCTCCACAACAAAATCGGTCGAAAAAATCATCGTGCTTATTCTTTCATTGGTATTCATCAGCTCTGACAGAGCTCTGAGTTGGTGTTTGTAGTTTTATTTTAGTCATTGGCGGCGCGCAGGCACTCCTGCGGTATAAGATACGTGTCTCTCGATCTGGACGCGCGCTATGTTTTATCACTTAGAAGCGTCCTCACCCTGGTGCGTCTGCGGCTCGTACTTGTAGCTGGGCAGCAAGTCGATCTCCTGGCGCGCCAGGCCGCGCGGCTTGGCCTCGCCGAGCCGCTCGGCCAGCGACAGCAGCGCCTCGTAGTTCTCGGTCTCGGGCGAGTCGGGCGCGTCCTCCGCGCCGCCCGCACGCGCCTCCGCGTACGGCGACAGCGGGAACATCGCCAGCAGGTTCAGGAACACCTGCGCGAAACAAACAGTGAAAAGGCGGGCCGAGGTACGTATGGTGTAACATGATTAAATAATGAAGACCGGGCCAGCTAGGACGTCGGTGAGCGGTGGAGGGTGGCGGTCGACGGACCGTCGCCGCGGCCGTCTGCCAGCTGTGGTACATCGTAGACATACAATAAGAAATGGTACGTCTTCTAAAACACGTTTTTATTGGAATAAGAGATTTTTTAAAGAGAGCGAGGGCAAATTGGTGTTGAAATAAGTGTTCTTTTTCATTTATATCGGTTTGAATTCAGGTCAGTGAAAACTACTAAACCAACATTTTATTTATTAGCTTTTCGAGTGTCCGGTGTAGTGTAGTACGTGACCATTGCGGTCCAGTGTATGAGGATGAGATCCCAGCCGTCGACGACCAGTGCAATTGTGAAACGAGCTGTTGGCATAATATCGAACAACTCCTCAGAACACAACCCATTCATTACACAACCGGTAGAACACGCAAAGGAAGGCAAAGTCTCTGCTCAAACTCAAAGGCTCAATAGTTCGCGATCATCGACGATCCTCACAGCCCGTCTTTGCCCCGAGCAGAAGTTCTGTTTGGCTCTGTTGAGCACACCGAGTTTCTTAGACGCCAGTTTGACCTTCTCCTCCAGGTGACCTCGATACTGAACATCGCTGGAGATCTCGATACCGAGAATCCCAATTCTCTTAGCAATTGTGAGCGTCGTGTTCTGGAATTAGGAAACCACAGTCAATGAGGTTTCCTTAGCGGTGAACGCGGTGACTTGTGTCTTGGTAGGGTTGAATTGAACCAAGTTCAATCGCCCCCAGTCAGATACTTTACACAAAGTACCCTCCATTTCAGACACAAGTTTATCGCGACTTTCCTCCAAAAGTAAACGAGGGATGTTAGCACAGCCTGTATAATAAGTGTCCCCAGTGCTGTCGTCCGCATAACAATGAATGCCATCAATTGACAACATTGATGGCAATCATTGATGTGCAGCAGACACAGCGTCGGGGACAGTACAGAGCCCTGTGGAACGCCAGCATTAAAATACATGCTATCGGAGCAACTACAGTCTATCACGACTTTTATGCAAGTGCTGAAGAAACTGGCAATCCATTTGCACAAACCCTCAGGCACCCTTTAAGACGGTAACTTCGATGGAAGACTTCGATGCCAGATCCGATCGAACGCGTTGCCATATCGAGGCTGACATCCAATGCCTCTATCTCTACGTTGACTCTATCGCCGAAGCCCCGCGGTGTGTAAGATACACTAGAAGATCACCAGTCGAACGACCGTGGCGAAAGCCGTATTGACGGTCGCTGATTAAGTCGTGATCTTCTAGGTATGCCAGGAGTCGTGTGTTTATCACACGCTCCATCACCTTGGAGAGAAGGGAGGTTATGGCAATAGGCCTGTAATTCGAGGGATCTGCCCTATCGCCGTTTTTGGGCACCGGGTGCACATTGGCGGAACTTGCCCAGTGGAGTAGGGAAGCACGAAAATGCGCGTTAGCACAGAACACAACTCAGGAGCACACAGCTTTAGCACCACTGCTGGTATGCCATCTGGCCCACTCGACTTATGAATGTCGAGGGAGAGCAACGCCCGCCAGTTGCCATCAATATTACACAATTTAACTATAAATGGAAAATGCGACGCTCGATGTCACGATTATTGTGTGAGACACGATCAGAGAGAGAAGAAAGCCTGAGAAGAACAGTAGTCTTCGAGTAGAAAGTTTTCAACAATTCATTTTCATTCATTTTTTTATGGAAAGCAAACAAATACAGAATTATTTAAGTACATAGATAATATAGAGGGTGTGCGGCGCGTGAACCATCGAGATATATATCTGACTACCAAAACTGAATATTAAAGGATCACTATTCTAGAAACTAGTTATTGAGTTATATATAGTGTAACAAAGCAGACAGGTGGGAACCTGGTGACCTGTACTAAGGCTTTCCAAAAGTACAACCTAACAGTTTATTGTTCATTGTCACTGTTTATTGTTGTGTGAATAAATAAATAAATTTATTATTTATTTCATGCCGGTGCAAGGTAAAGAAACATTTTCTTTTGTTATTCCTCCTACCGCCTTGTTTTTATATATACAGCTGAGGTGGCGGACGAGCGACGCTAAGGTCCGTCTGGTAGAAAGCGGTTGCCGCAGCGCATAAACGCTTGTAATTGCGAAATTACTCGCGCGTTACCGACCCTTGTGCATTAAAATGTCAAGTAAAGGTTTCGAGTAGTTCTAGAGAGCGCTTTCTCTGGCAACCTTTCTCAGACACAGAAACACGGCATAGTTTTACATTCTGTGTACTAAGTATCGGGAATTTGTCAATAAAACAAAAAATACAAATTATTCATCTAAATTTATTTTATCGTCTTCAAAGTAGGCCCCATCGCTTGCAATACAACATCTCCACCGCTTCACCCAGTCTTCCATACATTTTTCATAGGCTATTTGCGGTATGGCCTTTAGCTCATTCAGCGAATTTTCTTTTATGGCTTCTATCGACTCAAAACGTTTTCCTCGAAGTGGTAATTTTAACTTGGGAAATAAAAAAAAGTCAGACGGAGCCATATCAGGTGAATACGGTGCTTGGTCGAGAACTTTTGTTGAATTTTTCGCTAAAAACTCTTTCACTATAATGGCTGTGTGTGATGGTGCATTATCATGGTGCAGCATCCATGAGTTGTGTTGCCACAAATCTGGACGTTTTCGGCGGATACTCTCACGCAAACGCTTCATGACGCCTAAATAATATTCTTTATTCACTGTTTCTCCCTCTGGAAGGAATTCGGAGTGAACCACACCACGGTAGTCAAAAAAAACTGTCAGCATCACCTTGATTTTGGAGCGACTTTGCCGCGGTTTTTTGGGTTTCGGCTCGTTTTCGAGACGCCATTCTGAAGACTGTTGGCTTGTTTGCATGTCGTATTCATAAACCCATGTCTCGTCGCCAGTTATTATACGTTTCATAAAGGTCGGATCCGTAGAAGCTCGGGAAACCATGTCTTCAGCGACATGCTTTCGCTGCGCTTTTTGAACAAAATTGAGCTCTTTTGGAACTAGTCGAGCGGCGACGCGTTTCATGCCTAAAATGTCAATGAGAATGTTGTGGACGGACTTAAAAGATATGTTCACCTCACTAGCCAACTCTCTCAGACTCATACGTCGATTTTCGAGCACTAGCTTCTTGATTCTGTCGATGTTTTCTCTGGTCGTAGCGGTTGAAGGTCTACCAGAACGAGGCAAGTCTACTACTACTTCTCGGCCTTCTTTAAAAGCCTTATACCATTCATAAGCCCTTGTTTTCGATATACACGATTCGCCGTAGGTATTTCGCAACATTTTTAGTGATTCACCACATGAAATATCATTTGAAACACAAAATTTAAGGCACACTCTTTGTTCAACAATATTTTCCATTGTAAAAATCGCCGAGGACTCAAAACTATGACCAACAAAAAGTGTAGTTTAAAACAAATTAAATGACAGATCCCGCTCAAATTTTGCGCGCTAAATCAGTACAGTGCTACCAACATGCAGTAAAAAAATTAGAACGACCTCTTTTACGCGGGTCTTTTTATTGACATATTCCCGATACTTTTTACACAGAGTAGTATATACGAGGTAGAGTTAGTTCACAAGTAGGACATCGACTGTCGTCGGTTTGGAGTGAAAGATCTCTATATGCCCACCTCTACTTGAAATGATTAGTATGAGAGGGGCACCGCGCGACCTCTCGCTGGATTCAACCTCTATTAGAACTAAATTAGTGACAAGAATGAGGCAGTGGGACGCACGACAATTTAATCAGAACCTGAAAACACAAATTTGTGAACGCTGTTGATAGTTGCAGGTCTCCAAGAAGGTGATTCTGCCAGACGGTTGGAATTCTGTCGTTTTATAATACACACCGAGGCGAGTTTTCAAAACGAATTCTGTGGCCGATGAAACCTGCTTCAACCGCGAGAGCATAACACACGTCAAAAGACCACAATACTCGCGTGAAGAGACAAACATCGTTTCAATAAAAGTTTAGCGTAATTGTATGGGCTGGTGTGATACGGAGACATCTCATCGGACTGACGGACGGACGGATTGTTTACCAGATCGTCGGATCGGACCTGCTTATCTGGAATTCCTTGTAACTGTATTGCAGGAGCTAGCATATGAAATTCCCGTACTTGAGCAAGACGTTCCGATCGCCTTCCAGCACGACGGTGGTCCGGCACATTTTCAAAGTGCAGTTCGAGAAAACTTAGACAACTGCTTTCAAAACTCATGGATAGGCAGAGGCAGTCCAATACCTTGGCCTGCGCGATCTCCAGACCTCACTCCTTTGGAATTTTGCGTATGGGGACGAGCCAAGGGGTTAGTTTATCAGTAAATAAACTCTGATAAAAATAAAAATGTTTTCTTGACTGGATTCACACCAAACCGTTAGTTCTTCACTGCGTCTAATTTGAGCATAAATTAATGATTTGCAATTAAGTGTAGCATATCTTTCTTTAGAAACTACAGAATATTTTAAAAGAAAATGAAGTTTTAATAGCTGTTACTTTTTTTAAATTTAATTTACAAGTGAAGCTTTTTACATACATTTACTAATTTTGTGGAATATAAAGGCGTATGTGACAGAGAACGACTAAAAATGGTACTTGTATAAACATAACTAAAAAAATTAAAGTTTAAGGTAATTTTAGAAAAAACTCTTAGGAGCCAGGGTCCAAGGTAGGAAAGGTAGTAAACCCCACCATATCCTGAAAATAGTCGACAGCTTCCCATACGAACTTGTTATATTAAACGTGAGACGACCTCTTCTAATACAATTATGAACAATGAGAAGCACATCACGTTATCGTTTGGGCGGGAGTGGACGTCACAAAAAGAATTAGATACCTGGTAGGTGGGCGGCGGCGGCGGCAGCAGGGGCGACGCCACGTGCAGCGCCGGCGGCAGCGCGGCGCCCACCAGCCCGCCGCCGGCCTGGGGCACACGACACAGCCACTTCAATTAGGAAACAAATACAAAACCGCTGCTAGTTTTCGTTTAAAAAAAAAATCTCGTTCTTTTTTCATAAACACCCTACGTATATACAGTTTGCAGTCCGGATGCCGTTTCCAACGAGGCGAAATTCTACATTCGCAGATCTTATACTCTGAAGACAATTATAGAGACAACGTATCAAATTGAGATAATATTAAATTGGAAAATTACATTGAGTTTATTATAGCGAATCAATATATTTTTAATTTTTAACTAGACTTCTCAATCAGAAGGAGGACAGTAGGAATACATGTGAAACAAAGTTAATCTTATATATATATAATTCTTCTGTCCGTGCGTATGTCACCGAACTCCATCTAAACGACTGGACCGATTTTGATGTATTTATTTGCGCTGCGCGGGACTTGTTTTTATTTTCAGTCGGGACAACATCTGTCGGGTCGACAGTATTTTTATAAAACATAAATTATTATACAATTCTACCGGACGAAGTGACAAATATAGAAATAACCTAAAAACTACTATTCGTTGTCTAATACAATAGAAATATAAAAATAGTAAATGGCAACCGATGTGAATTGTAAATAACATTGTAAAGTTGGCGGCGTGAGTGTCGTGCGAGTGAGTGTGTCATCGGGGACGGACACACTATTGAAGTCGTAAAAATACTAACTACTCGTATCTATCTATAACTCACACCAAATCCCTTGCGAGGTAGGCAGAGAGAACCGAGCGCCACGTGACTCGATCCTTACATATCTCACTCGCTTCTTTAACATTCATAGCTCTTCTCGCCGTTTCTAGGGCTCCTGACATCACCTTCTGATAGAACACGTCCAATTTGGTCACGGTAGGTAAGTCTTGGTCTTCCTCGGCTTCTACATCCTTCTAGTTTTACATTGTATATCTGTTTCCTCATTCTTTCTTCTTTTAACACCGACGCTCTCTTTCAGACTAACTCTGTTTCTAACATCATCATTACGAATACGGTAAATAGTACATAGCCTAGCAGCATACAGAACATGCAAAGCGTTCCATCTATAAATCAGTATCCTCAGTTTCGGAGACGAGGTGACGGTGAGGAGAAGAATAGCGTGTCACCGACGGCGAGCGGTACCTGCGTGTGCAGGTGGTGCAGGGGGTGGTGCGGCCAGCGCGCCGCGTGCCGCACGTACGGCCGCGACCCGGCGCCCACCACGCCCACGCCCACGCCGCCGCCCACACCCACGCCCACTCCGCCGCCGCTGCGACGCTGCAACCAAATAACACAGAATCAAAGCAACTGACGTCACCGTCACAAGCAGCCGTCCACAAATCGTTAAACGAAGCTCGACTTCGTGACTACACACTGTCCGCGCGGTCGGCGACGGCCTGTTTGTACGACACAGGCTACATACGGCTTCATCGGCGAATTGCCGCGCCGTCAATATTTAGTTTATTCATTTATTCTATAATTTCAAACATCAGTTCAACATTTGTATTCGATCACGGCAGACGTGTAACTCACCATATTATCAATAAAATCAACATCTTGAATATATAAGTAGAACTTTAATCAATGTAACATCTAAAGCTGTGCGAGCGAGCAGACCGCACAGCATTGGGGCTGTATCTCTAGACTGTAACCGCCTGTGCCTACATTAATGGCAATAAAATTGATTAAAATTAAAAACGCTCCGTCAACCGTCCGTGCTTGAAAGGATAAAAAATGAATGATCTCTCCTTCATTTTTATAAAATGGTAAAATGAACAACTCACGTGGTGGTGATGCGAGAGCGCGTGCCGGGCGTGCGGCGGCAGCAGGTCCAGCGCGGCGCCGCGGGCCTGCGACAACACCGCGGCGTTTTATTATGGCCGACAACACACCGATCGACTCCTGTCTAATGTTCACTTCGGAGCACTAAGCAATACAGCTATGTCATTTTAGTGTAAAGGCAGAACGCTCACCTCCGCGGCCAGTAGCAGCGGCGCGTGCTGCAGCTCGGCGGAGCCGTCCCCGCTGCCCAGCAGCTCCAGCCGGCCGCCCTCCGCGCGCTGCAACACAAACAGCGGCCGCAAACTGAACACACTACCGATATCCTGCGAGGGTTTGGTGCACAATTTCAAGTTTCAAAATTAGACACGGCTCGCGGCCCGCCGCCCCGTGTCGGGGACTCCAGGTCCTCATTACTACCGCTGCGCTGGCACGGCAGCAATACACCACGAAACGGCGGCGACCGCAAACAACACTATATATGAGAAAATTGGTTACCTGCGTGTTGGCGAGGTAGTGCGCGTGCGGCGGCGAGGCGAAGGGCGGGCGCGGCGGGGACGGGAAGCCGGCGTGCGCGGCGGGGTGCGCCGGGTGCGCGGGGTGCGCCGGGTGGTACTGCAGGCCCGCGGCCGCCGCCGCCGCCGCCGCGTGGTACGACACGCCGGACATCTGCACACACACACGCACTGGCTCGCACTCGCCCGCGCACCGCCCGACCGCCCCACACGTACACCGCGGCCCGCATCGTGAGCGAGGCGGTGGCTGGCGGGCGGTGGCGGCGTGCGGCGGGGGCACGCGGGCCCGCGGCACTCCGCTCTTGGAAGCGGTCACGTCGCACGCAACATCGCCATTAGTCTGGTAAAAGTATCCGTCGTCGTCCGCGGGTGTCCTCTGACACGTCTCGGCGATGGTACGTGCGACGTCCTCGTTAACATGACGCGCGCCGCTGCCGGCCGGCGACGGCGGCCCGGGGACGCCTCGTCTTCTTCTTCATATATACATACATGGAGGGGGGGTGCAGCCGGCACAATCACGACACAACATAAGTATAATGGCTGACAAGCTCCTCGTTTCAAATCCAGTATTGATTTGCGATTTTACAAATTGTGAACTAGTTAAATAATTAAACTCTTCTCCAGGTTGGTCTCGAACCTGATCGAGTACAATTTAATTGAGACCGAGTACGACATGACCGCTGCATTCAGTTCATAAAGAAAGGCGGTCGGTAATTGTACTAAATCTATATATAAATTTGTTTATAAGTTATTTATTAAATAACTTATAAACAAATAAGCGAAAATAACAAAAAACGCTTATTTGTGCTAAAAGCGATCAATTTCGGCCGAGCGATCGAATCGAATTTTTTGAATGTGACCGCTGCCCTCCTGCCTGCCCTTACTGCTCGTATACAATACACACATTTTACATTTTTATAGAAAACTAGACACGACGTCATGATTGTACCCGCTGTTGAAATATATTCTAAAATATTAATAAACTTAAAGATTCAATGTAAAAAACAATTATTAAAACGCTAGACTTAAAATTCATACAATATTTGATTGAACAGTTATTTTCTAGCCCAATAATAGTGATTTATCTACTGGTAAAAGAAAAAAAAGGGAAAATAAAATTTTAGTATACACATATTTAATATTTTATAAATGGTGAGTGTGTTCCACGCGTGGTGTCTACGACGGCCAAGACAAAGACGTAGCCAAATGAAAAGGAATCGATAACAGTGTACACGACACGCCGACACCGGGACGGGACACAGAGATCACACAGGTGCGCGGCGGCGGAGCGGCTGCCTCCACCGGTGGTCGTCATACAGTAGGGTGTATCAATCGACGCTCATCAGTCGCGCCCGCGCCCGCGCCCGCGCCCGCGCCCGCGCCCGCGCCCGCGCCCGCCGACACGGAAAGAGAAACATGAAAGAGAGCCGATGCGTCTTTGATTCAGTTTCGATTGATAAATCCTTCATTGTTAAATATAACTCAATAGAATGGCGTATAAAGAAAATACAAAAGAAGAACGAGAAAACAACCCGGTGCTCATCTACTTGTATGATACGACGCGCGCGCACGGGCGTCCCGCGTCGCCGCGCGCGAGCGTGTCTTAGAAACAGCCAAGTTCTAGAAAAGCGACCAGCCAAATATTTTTCTTTATTTCAAAATAACCAATCTACATAATACCAAAGCTCGAGTTGCTAGCGGCGAAATGTTAACAAAGTGGCAACAAACGGTCAATAAATATTACACACGTAGAACACGGAGCACATTCACAGGGTGTTCACAAGTGAGGGGATCGAGGCATGCGTACACGAGGCACTAGATACTATTCAAAACATGGGCTCGGCCGATATTTGGGAGGTCGCTCTCGACTGGCGCCGCGGACCTCGGCGGAGCGCGCGTACACGACCGGACGGCACGAGCCGGAGCGTGCATGCCGTACATGCCGAGGTCCGACGTCCACGAAAACAAAATGGCGTCGAAACTACGGCACGGTCCTTTGAAAAAATTGTGTATTAAAAATAGAGTCGGTCCGGAAGTGTGAAGATTATTAAAACATCAACTAAATGGTATACAATAATAAATCGTAAACTTGTGAATCTAGAAGCTAATCAAAGACGACTTGCTGCGCGTCGGTCGGTCGTCGGGCGGTCGGCGGGCGAGGTCGGGCCGGCGCCGCGATCGGCCGACGACCGCGCGACGCTGCATGTGCCTACTGTCGTCGAGCGCGGTGCACACCGAGTGTATACAGTACGTACGTACGTTGTTAGGTCACGTCTCGGGAATGAAGCGCAATGAAACGACGGTCACCAAAATCGCTCGATCCAAAAGCACGTGTAAAATGTCCGCCACACAAAGCAACAATTTAATAAGGAGAAGCTTTAGAGATTTAAGTTATTTAGTTACACAGCGACACGTGTGATCCTTCAAAACGACGACCGATCGATTGTGCATTACGTACCATTCCCGGAGGAGTGTTACAACGCGCCGTGTACGCAGGCCGCGCCGCCACCGCGCCGAGACACACCGCTCTAGCGGTCGCCCTCAACACGCGACGCCTGGCTTTAAACGGCTATCTGGCACGCGCGCCGCAACACACAATCTTCAATGTGCCGCAAAACGAACAATTTTGAAAACTTATAGATCCGTTCGGACGATGGAAATTGAAGGTAAAGTGAGATGACGCGGTGGTAGTTTGCGGCGCGCCCCAGGCCCGGCCGCGGACACGCGAGCCAAGCTTTAAATGACTAACATGACAGGTGCTCGAGGCAGCGAATGTGTCGTCTTACACATCACCAAGTATTCAAATAATCAAAAGTGTTCTAGAAGTGTCGACTCGAGCCCGCCTGCGCGCTGCGAGAGCCGCCGGCTCGCACGGCCCGTCCGCAGATTAAACATTGGAAACTTGTGAACGAAAGGACCGGCTCGACATCATCGGCGAGCGTAAGAGGTGAAGCCGGGGGTGCGGCGTCTCTCGCAGCGGCAGAGCGAGCCGGAGCGTCCGTCAGTACAATGTGAGCGGAGTTAGTGGCCGCCCCACGCGAGCCGCGCGGCGAGTGGGCGGGCTCGGACGCTGCCCCGCTTCGCGAAATGATCGCTGAACGTCCACGAGCGGGACTCTTCATGTATATCAAAAGCCAAACGCGACGATTCTACTCCTAAAAGAAGTTCTCTAGTCCCGAAAGAATCCATCCAAATTGACCGATCAAAGGACCACGTCTGGTCGGGGACGTCGATTTTATTAGTGATTGCGAAGTTGGCCCGAGTTAAATCTGTTCATTCAAACAAATAGAAATATTTGTCACTTTAAATATTTACTGGGATCGAGATTCTGGTCATACAAACATTACGGTCAACGGTTTAACCAGGAAAAAAGGCAGTTACTTTCGCATTTCTTATATAACAAGGCTCAATGACTATGCATAATGCAATTTGATCTAACCTGCTTGGTGTGCTTACGCCACCAATAAAAAAAGAGGGACAAGGTTGTCCTTGAACATAATCTGTCCACACGTTCGTTTGATGTCGTGGACAATGACGTCACACCAAGTGCGCCAAAATGGCGGCCGTTTAAAAAGCCCGCCCGTGTGGCTATTTAAAAAAAAGTAAACCCACTTTTTGTAGTCGAATATTATTTACAGTTATATAGCGCTGAAAAGAATTGAATAAAAATACATGCATATTCCTCGTCGGGCACTCTACACGACCTAACACTGAGGTTCTTAGGAATTTATGTTACGGTTCCCAGCAAACAGAACACGTCAGAGAACCGTCGCCGGGGCGGCGCGAGCGAGGCAGCGTCCGGTACAAAGAGTATCGAGTCAGAGAACGAGCACAGAACGCTACGTCTACGCGGCGCGGCCGCAAGCCTACTCGTACAAGCGACCTCGGCGTCTACCCGCCGCCCTCTCTCACAATGAATCTGGGCATGCATATCGGTGCTTTGTTACCACGTACCAGTGCCCGCCGGCCCGCCGGCCCTCCGGCCCTCCGGCGCTACTCTCACATACACTCGCCGCCCGCGGGCCGGCCGGACGGACGGCGCGACGCGACGTCGACGGCTCCTCGCCGTGCGCTGCCGGCCATCGTCGGCCGAGCCTCTTTGAACGAGAGACGCCCGCGACCCACTTCGCCCGAAATGTAACTTGAAAGCGGTTCACGTTCACACCCACATCCGATTGCATCTTATTTAAACGAGATTCACTTTCAATTTTCATGTCAAACAAAGCGCTTCATCGACGTCGCACATTGAAAGCGACTCCACAGATTTTGATTTGTTTTTTTGGACAGAAACGTCGCCCGCCGCGGAACACCTTGGCCTTTATAATAACACATTATATTTATTACCGTCTATGAGTGAATGGAGCGGCGTCGTCGGTCGGGTCGCGCACCTCCCCCCCTCCCCCCTCGCCCGCCCCTCTTAAAGTATTTTAAAACAAAAGCTCGGGTGATGAGTAGCAGCTGTTCTCGGGGATTAACAACATTGTGCGCGCCGCCGCCGGCCGCCGGCCGCCGTCCGCCGCCTCGCCGCGGCCGAGGCCGGGGGACGCCGCCTCACAGCACGCCGTCCGTTCAGTATTCATATAATCACACGGGAAATTCGAACAAAAGCGAAATCTAAATGTACATGCCACAGTTTGCTACCTGTAGATAAAGTCTAAGCGTAAATGAAGCTAGTGATATGTATTTTCGCGAGTAAGATATGACAAAGACGTGTAGGTCTGCCGGCACGCGGCGAGGACTGCGGCGTGTGGCCACCGACTGAGCGTGATGTTGAAGTGCTCCACGACCAGTTTCAAAACCGTTAATATTTAAGTGCAGACTTCCATTTTCAAAGTTATTTTACTTTCCTTTCAAATGGTCCTCGCTTTATATTTACTTTACATACGTTTTCTATTTTAGTTCAACTTTTAAAAACGTAATATTGAAGCCAAAAAGCTTGTACACATTTGGCAACTTTTATACGTGATTGAGTGGAAATAGTTAAAGGTTGCGTGAGACGTCGACAGGCGGCGGTGCGGCGGTGCGGCGGCCGGCGGCGGCTCGCGGGACTCCACGTGCGCCGGTCGGCGGAGGAGGAATCGTTCAGCGTGCCTCGAGTACCGTTCGAACGACACTCTATCATACAACTGTATTAGCTGTAAGTTATTCCATTATAATAAAATAAAATAGACACACAGACAGATGTACAATAAAACTGAACATTCTATTAATACAGTTATAACTAATGTGTTAAACCAAACGATGCCCCCTTCTAATATAGAGTAGTTAAAATATATTAAAACACTAATAAAACAGCGACAATTCAGCGAAATGTAACATATCGAACCTGACAACCACGGGAACTGTGAAACTAAGCCAACAAACGCACCAAGACCTAAAGCTGTAACTAGGACCATACCACACGACGAGGGCCGCGCGGCGAGCCTCGCGCCTCGCTGTCCTTTAATTATACTTCTCACTCACAGGATCGGCAGGGACAGAGGTCTGTGCGTGGGAACACCGCGCGTTCGTCTCGTCTGTCTGTCCGTCGCAGACTGTATCGAGGACAAGTCGGTGCGAGGCTCGCGACGCGGCGGATCCTCCGAGGAACTGGACGCGGGCTACTATCAAATACAAATCGAACAAGCCGAAGGTCCAGCCATATCACAAATTAGTTACAAAACCATTTTAGAGTATTAATTTAGCATTAAATGGGCTAACGATCACCGACGAGCCGGGAGAGGCGGACCGGGCCGCAGGCGCCCGCGCCCCGCCGCCTCCCGTCTCCGTCCACCGCTTCTACTTTAAATCCACCTCCACTATTATTTGGAAATTGACAAATAACACAACACTTAATAGTTCAGCGAGCACGCGATCGTCCGCGACTATATTTCCGGATCCCGAGCCGGTTCGTAGACGGCGAGCGTGTAGTCGTCGCGCTCGGTGAAGCTCGGCTGCGTGATGTGCGTTAGTAAACATATTATTTTCTATTCACGCATCGGCGGTGTTTAAAGCGGAGGCGGCGAGGTGACGCCGCCGCGCTGGAGACTGGAGACAGTGGAGCATGCACCGGACGCGGCCCTCCCCCGGCGAAGCACTCCCCGTGAACGTCATACCTTTCATGCGATTTAGTGTCAAGCGTCTCACAAGCTTGCGCCATTACAATGTTCGTAGACAGTGTCTTCCGAAGAGTCGCCGCTCTTATAAACATAAACTGTTAGCGTATTACAAAGCGAGGGAACTTCACGGGCTACGTCACCGGGCGCCGGGTTGGCGGGACGCACCGCCCGCGTCCCGGGTCGCCCTCCAGCTGCGGGAGCGGACAGGAGCGGGGCGGGACGAGAGATTCGATGACGGAACGGAGGAAATCAAAGCTATCGAGCGATCATTTGCAAACAATAACGTGAACGGGGATCCCTCTCCGAGAAGCGTGCACTTTCATAACTTTAAGATGTTAGTAATATAAAACGAGTTAGTGACAGAGTACATTTGAAACGGAGGCTTTCACAGACATCACGCGAACTTTTCAATTGGTCGGAGTGAATAGTTTCATCGATCGGCGTCCCCGGGCGGTTCGCCCGCGGGTTCGCGGGGCCGCGACTGCGCGAAACGCGGGGATATTTCCGGACCGATCGAAAAACACTGATCTCGCATCACATGAAAGCATGACCGGTCTTATGGAGTGGTACCTGATAGCGCAGGTGCGCGTGAGGGTGCGGCGGGTGCGACACGTGCGGCGCGTGCGAGTGGGACAGACCCGCGACGTGCGGCAGGGACAGCACGGCGCCCCACACGTCGGCCGGCGCCGCGCCCGCGCCCGCCACCTGCACGCACCGCTCTGTACCGCGCCGCCCGCGTCCGCCGCGCGCGGCCGCTCGTATAATAATTCCTTGACAGATCTCACCGCGCATCGAAACTACCTCGTCGACAAATCGTGCCGCTCGGTCGCGCGGCGGTGCGACGACACAAGTTAACAGACAGATCGTTCTCGATCCACACGCCGGCCCAGAACGGAAACCAGACAATAAGTAGGCAAAACCGGAAATCTCGACTCAGGAATGACTACAAGCGAGTCTCAATCGACGCCGACCACTCGCTCGACGCGGGGAGGTCGTCAAAGAATTATTACAATATATTGGGACACATCGGCCGAGTCACTTACACTAACTTATACACATACTTAACTACCGTCGACTGCCGCCGGCCGTTCGCTTACACTCCTAGTCGTATGCTATGCCCAGATTGAATCACATCTAACTCTACGAGTTATAAACTGTAGGGCACCTTTTAAGCCTAGCACACACGGCGAACGAGCTCCGAGCCCCTCGAACGCGCAGGCGCGCGCACGTTCGTCGTGATATGACGAATATACGAAATGCAGAGTCGATTTGAGAATAAGTTGACACGTCCCATCGCCGGTTGACTGAATGCGTCGTGCGCGGCGAGCGAGCGGCTCAGAGCGCGAGTCGCGCGTCTGTACGCAGCTTTACAATTCATTTATCAATTATGTAGAAAATAAAATTTGGGCACAGACCTGCGAGTTTCAGTCGGAGAGTTGGACCTACATATTAGCGATATTGTTGATGACAGAATATAATAATCTTGAAAATAACATTTCGACTAAAATATTTCAAATAAAAAGTAAAGTATAGCTGTCACATCCGGAACTCAAAATCACGTTTTCACGATAGTGTAAGATGTAGAGTAAAGAGTTCGCTCTCTCCTCGCTTTGTGTTCGGAAGTAACCACTCCAAGTTGATTTTGTTGAGTTCATAATGAACATAATAATTTTCTCTTCCTTTTGTTTAAACGTTATGCAAACAAACATGAAAGTCATTAAGTTTGAAATTAAAACAAAACATACAATAAAATATCATCATTAACGCACGCGGGCACGTACGTACGTACGTACGTACGCACGCGGGCACGCACTGTGTACAGTCCCCTGCACAATAAATACAACTCGTGTCGCAGTAATTTATGTGTAGTCACAATCAACGTCCTGTTGCTGTTTCTAGAAAAATATAACAAATACCACAGTACCTTCACAACGTGTCGTGGCATTTAAATTAACGCATCCTGTAACTAAAAATAACGCGAACTCAATCATGACATTAACGCTCATATCACAAGTATGTTGGATACGTCAACTTAAATGCCAGTTATTGTAATATCATCATTAAAGGCTACCGACTAGCCCGCGCGGCCGCACTCGCGCGCCACGACGCCCGATCGATATGCCGTCTCTAGCGCACACACGACAAATATACAGAAGCGTTAAAAAAATATTATCGAAATTTATCACTGATTTTATTTTATTATGTGACTTTGTTTTATTCAGATCAGTGTTTCCCAAAGCGTACGCCGCGTCACGTCGGCGCACCACGTCACATAGTGCACCGCGGACATAAGATAAGAGGGCCGCACAAAATGACAAGTTTTGTCTGAAATTTGACAAAATAATACAAACACATACATGAGAGTCACGCGAGCGCCCCTCGCCGCTAACTAGCTCTAACTATCTATTTGTGTAATATAAAACTTCTTGATTGGTTGTACACATAAAGTTAGCGGAACACTGATCTGGACGAGCCACATCGCGGTACATTATAAACATTTTATGACCACATTTCAAATACGGTACAATATTGATCACACCAATTTGATCGATTCTAGGACCGAAAATGCTAACATATGGATCGTATCCCTCTGACTTTTAAACCCCAGGCTCGCGACCAAAGCAGGCCCCGTAAACAAACACTGCTAAAGGAACACGGGACGTCAAATGGGTAAAAAAAACGGACGTATGTTTGTTGTCTGTGCACCATCTTCGACGTTGGCTAGAACCGCGTGGGACAATCGCATTGGCTGATCAGTAAGTGCCTAACAAGGTAAAGAATGGAACTACATGTTTTTCCAGACTAGACACCCTCTACATTCCCTTAAAACATCAATTGTATTCATTTGTCTGTTATATTTATCATTCCATTGACAAAACCTTTATCACATTCGACGATTCGCGCCTTTCAAATCACCGATTGTAAAGGTCTCGCTAGACAGAGAGTTGGCTCCTTCGATCAGTCGAAACTTACAACGATGAGAGACTGCGACCAAGAGTTCACAGAACTGTACCGTAGCTTGCCGAGGCGGTTATTGGTGACGTCTCTCATTCGTTGACAGTGAACAGCACGGGCATACAATTTAACATATACATTTGCACGATGTGTAGCGAGGCCTCAACACAGGATGATAAATATCCTTCGCTGAATATTCTAGTTGGATCGTAACGAGATAAAAAAAATATATACTTAAATTCTAACACTTACAATGTGTACCGTTTGCTCTGCTGCACGCGTCGAGTTACATCGAGTAATGTTTACTCTTGTGTTGCAGAATGATAATATTAAATACTGCAATTTATTACTTACAATTATCCTTAAGTAAGGGAGTCCAGCTCGGCATTCAGAAATTATAAACATAACAAATGACATTTATGTACCCGACGGTACTGTATAAAAATACAGATATTAAAGATTTGACAACAAAATGGCCACGGAGTGTACATATTGGAGTCCCCAAATTTAACATAAACAAAGGAAGGTATTTTTTTTAAAACTAAGCTGAACTCTGTCAGTGGAGGCGACAGTGGCACGACACACACTGCTGAGCACACTGCGCCGCACGTACCTGCGTCCTCTGCGGGTGGTCGCGGTGCGCGTGCGCGTGCGCCGCGTGCGCTGCGTGCGCCGCGTGCGCAGCGTGCGCCGCGTGAGCGTGCGGCCACACGCCGCCTCCGCCGAAATTCGAGAGACGCGCTCCGCGAAGAGACATCTGCGGGCAGATACGCACAACTCTGTCACCGAGATGAGTTCGGCGACACTCACACCCGCCAACCACGGGCCAAATGATGAGCACACAAACAATACACACACAATCATCAGTTTCAAATAAAACTGACTTCATTGAAGTTACGTCTGATCTGATATGGTTCGGGAGCTCGCAGCAAAATTGGACAATGATTTTGCAGAGAATGGCGTTTTGATATAAGTTAGACTACTATAATTAGAACCGATTAAGGGTATTGGCCAGTTATAGTCTATTTAATGAAAGTTTGAACTTGTCGATTTTTTTTTACTATAACAAAAGTGATCTTGCAGAGGATGGCGCTTGGTATATATGCAAATTATATTGTCCCCAATATAATTCCTGACCGCCATCTCATTTAGAGGTTAGGTTTGATTTTTATTTAAATTCCTGACCGCCATCTCATTTAGAGGTTAGGTTTGATTTTTATTTAAATTCATAAAAATCAAACCTAACCTCTAATTTAATTGAATTAAAAGAAAATTATTTCATTTTAAGAAAAGCATTCGCCCGTACGATGCTCAAGCGGTTCGGTAACTTCAATAACATTTTCTTTTCTCTCCTCCTGCCAGGCGCGCGTCGACAAACAACATTGCAGATGCTGGAGTAGAGAACCCTAAATCAAAACACCAAACATCTTTGCATTCTCCGAAAGTGACGGTTTGGGCGGCGATATCTCCGAAGGGCATAACTGGCCCGTACTTTAATTAATGCACGCGGTAATTCTGCGACTGGTAACTCTGCGGAATATGTGAAAATGCTAAGAGATTTTTTTCAACCACAGTTACAACATTTAAAGGTTACAACACTAGGACGCGGCTGCAGCGAGATGGCGCAACGTGCCGTGCATCCCTCGAGAGTCTACCCATGGTTAAGGAACTGTTCCCTAACAAACTGATCTCGCGCAGAGAAGACATTCCATGGCCTCCTCGCAGCCCAGATCCATCTCCTGTAGATTTATTTTTATGAGGGTTTTTTTAAAAGTAGAGTCCCCTTGAATAAGCTATATAATATTATTTATAAGATATAGTTTTCCAATCTGTACTTTTTATTAATAAACATTTATTTAAATACACACACAGTATAATTTGTTCCAAAAGTGCAAAAATGTACCATATTGTGCGAGTCTTTATAGGACAATCGATTTGAACGACATTTGTTGTTAATGTGTTAACGAACGTGCAGTACTGGCGCAAGGGATGATGTACTTGGAGTTATATTTGTATTGTTTCGAGAAAGGAGTGTAACGTCTCACGTGCGTATGTAAGTTTAACACACGCACATTTATTTAAATAACTTTTAGAGTAACCATCAAATTCTCATATACATAAAAAGACAGAAAGACATGGAGACGGAATGAACAGAAAAGTGTGATTGATTTGATTTTGATAGATGGACGTCTCCGAAAGTCGTTAATGGATACAAGAGCCTTCAGAGGTCCCACTCTTGAAACGGACCACTATCTGGTGATAAGCCGATTTGTGGGGCTTTTCAAGAAGTGGAGGCACTGGCGAGTGCGTATTCCTTTCGGAGACCATGAAAGAATAAGAAGTGAAAAATTGGAAGATGAAAGTGTGAGGAGTACGTATGTACGTCTAGTCAGTGAAAGACTTGCGAACGCGAGTCTTTCCGACTCAGATGTAGACGAATGTTGGAAAGTTCTGAAAGAAAGTATGGTGGACAGTGCGAAAGAAGCATGTGGATGCGCAAAGAGACGTAGAACACTAAGAGGAGATGCCTGGTGGGATGCGGAGGTTCAATCCTCCGTGGAAAAAAAGAGGAAAGCGTGGCTGGATTACGTATCATCTTTGCACCAGAGTGATGGTATGAAAGAAATGAAGAAAGAAATATACCGTCGATGCAAGAATGACTCCAAAGCTTTAGTGAAAGAGAAGCGTGAAAGACTACATATGATTGAGGAAGAGAAGCTGACGAAGAACTTCGAGGCAAATACCAAACTCTTCTAGAGAGAGGTAAAGAAGTCTCGAAGTGGTTCGTCAGCATCCAGAATGGACAAGATAAGATGTAAAGCTGGTGGCATTCTTGCTAACACTCAGGAAGTGTTAGAACGGTGGAGTGAATATTTTAGAGAAATGTATGATTATGTCCATGACGCTGGCATTGTGAATGAGTCTGTGATAGACTCGGCAGTGCCAGCGTACCATGAAGACATTACTATGGATGAGATTGAATGGTCGATACGAAGTTTGAAAGATGGAAAGTCAGCGGGAATCGATATGGTAACAGCTGAGATGATCAAGCTAGGTGGTACCTGCGTTAGGGACGCCTTCTGGTTTTTGAGCAAATTATGCTGGAGAACCGGAAGGGTCCCGAGCGATTGGAGACGCGCAGTCATCGTGCCCTTGTATAAAGGCAAGGGCTCACGTATGGACTGCGCCAACTATAGGGCCATCAGTTTGATCAGCTTAGCAGCTAAAGTGTATGGAAAAATCATTGAAAGGAGAATGAGGGTGAAATCCGATGGAATGCTTTGGGAAGCACAGGGTGGATTTCGAAGCGGCAGAGGATGTACGGATCAAGTTTTTTCACTCCGCAACATCGTAGAGAAGCATCTGGCTTTGGATCAGAAGGTTTTCTGCGGTTTTGTGGACTTTGAGAAAGCATTTGATAGAGTCGTGCGAAAGAATCTCTGGAACATTTTGCCCGGATATGGGGTTGACGGTGACCTACTCCGTGCTGTGCAATCCACTTATGAGGATTGTACAGCATGTGTGCGGGTGGACGGCAGCTTGTCGCCCTGGTTTGATGTCAACATTGGTGTCAGACAGGGATGCGTGCTGTCGGCTCGGCTGTTCATCCTGTATCTGGACAGTTGTCTTCAGAGAATAAGAAATATGAATGTGGGAATGCGAATGGGTGACTCAGTGGTCAACTGCCTGCTTTATGCAGACGATGCGGCATTAATAGCAGAATCACCATCCGAACTGCAAACACTAGTCACAACAATGAAAGATGATTGTATGAAGAAAGGCTTACAATTGAATGCGAAGAAAACCAAGATAATGGTATTTGAAAGAGAGACAACCAGAACAAACGCTAGGATTATGGTTGATGATGTAGTGTTGGAGCAAGTGAATGAGATTGTATATCTTGGAAGTGCTTTTAGCAGCAATGGAAGGTACACCGCTGATGTGGAGAGACGAGTGAGTGCCGCGAATAGGGTGAATGGAGCGTTGGGTAAACTTCTAGGCAGCCGAAATCTAAGCCAGAAGGCACAGCTCGCTGTACACAACGCGGTGCTAATTCCAACGCTAACTTATGGAAGTGAGAGCTGGGTATGGCAGAGAGAGCATGAAAGTAGAATAAATGCGGTCGAGATGCGAGCATTGCGCAAAATTTGTGGCATAACGCTTGCTGACCGCGTTCGTAATGAAGACGTGAGAGAAAGAGTTGGTCTAAAAGAGAGTGTCGGTGTTAAGATAAGAAAGGGCATGCTCCGTTGGTTCGGACATGTAGAAAGAATGCGGGACGAAAGAATGACGAAACAGATATACAATGCAAAAGTGGAAGGATGTAGGAGCCGAGGAAGGCCGAGACTAACCTACCATGACCAAATTGGTCGTGTTTTATCAGAAGGTGATGTCAGAAGCCCCAGGAACCGGCGAGCGTGCATGAAAAGAGCTATGAATGTCACAGAAGCGAGTGAAGTATGCAAGGACCGTGTCTTATGGCGCTCGGTTCTCTCTGCCTACCCCGCAAGGGACTTGGCGTGAAGATATACATACATAAAAAGACGGTTTTTTTGTAAGTTTAACTCTCCGCTCGACCTCTCTCTCTGCTGACGTGCGCGCGGTGCGGGCCGTACCTGGTTGATGTCGAGCAGCACGGGCGCGTGGTGCGGCGCGTGCGCGCTGGGCTCGTGCCACACGCCGGCGCCGCCCGCCACGTACCGCACGCGGCGCCTGCAACACACGCGCGGCCATGCTTACATATTAACACGTATACTATATTGTAGCAGATTAAACGAGGAGTATGGAGCTATGTGGCGGCGCACCCACTTCGCATTTTGAGATACCATCAGCAAATAGCATTATCACCAATTTTCTGCACCGTGTAGAAATAAATCGTTCACTAAAAAGGGACCTAAAATAGAACCCTGGGGGACCCCGATATTTAAATTACTGTCATTAGATTTAACCCAATTTATGTCAACGGTATGTATTCTGTTATTTAAATAAGATGCAATCAAATGTTTGGCTTTACCTCTAACCCCATAATGGCACAGCTTGAGCATTGTGCGATGGTCGACACAATCAAAAGCTTTGGAGAGATCACAGAGAACCCGAATCCTGCAATCTCTCTCAGCGTTAAGAACACGCTAGAACAATGTCATCCGTACATCTATATTTTATCTATCTGCTGGAAAACCATATTATGCATTATGTACAACCAATTTCATTCGTCTTAAAATAGAATTGCAGTTGATTAGGCATTATCCTTTTGAATATTTAGTATCGCCTCTTTTTTTTTTATACTACTAAGGTGGCAATCAAGCATACGGCCTGCCTGATGTTAAACAGTCACCGTAGCCTATGGACATTTGCAACACCAGGGGCGTCACTCATGCGTTGCCGACCCTCTAAAAACCTCTTCACGCATTTCTTGAAGAACTCCATGCTGTAGTTCCTTGGAAAAACCTCGGCTGGGAGCTCATTCCACAGCTTGAGTGTTCTCGGAAGAAAACTTCTCTGGAACCGCACCGTACGCGACCATAGCGGTTCAAGCGTGTGAGGGTGAACTCCCCGCCGTCGGCGAGCGGTGCGGTTATAAAACCTCCTCACGCCTCTTCACGACGCCAGCTCCGACGCTGCAAGTGTTAGTCGCTGGAATACTTCACAGCATTTCAACGACTAACAGTGCGCGGGTGCGGGTGGTGCGGTGGGCGCGGGGGTGCTAGTTCGCACGAAGTGACCGAAGTGCACAGAGTAGTTGAGGTGGAGCTGTCATACCAAAGTATTACATAAAGGGTGGTACTCACGGCGGCTGGTAGTGGTGCCTCGGCGTCCGCCGCTCGGCCGCCGGCGCCGGCACCGACGCCGTGCTCTCGCCTGCAACACGACGTACTCACGTACACACTCACAACTCGCGACCCTTGCGGTCGACATCTGCCGCCTGTTCGTAACAGACACGGCACGAAGTCAACACGAAGGACGGTCATCTTTAGCAGAAAAACTAAATATAATATAATATATATATATATATAAATATATAAATATAGCCATTTATTCCCAAATTAAATTACATTAAATTAACATAATTTGATTATACAATGTCTTTGTGCCCGCACGCGACGAACCCCAAGGGCGGGCTCCACGCCCGATACAATCCAAAAACTCTACATATGTGGGGGCCAAATTCAACCCCCTCGGAGCCACCCCCATTTTCATCCCTCAATGATACTCTCGTGTGTGTACCAAAAATACATTACAAGAAGTTGGAGCCGCATCAACCCGAAACAAATTCTAATTGAAAGGCACAAGCAGCGGCAGACGAATAGGATTCAACAAAGCATCCACAAAATTGTGAAACACCAGAAAAAAAAAACATCCTTTTAAAACACTCAAACTTTTAAACGTTATGACAGACATAGTCAATTTATTGTTTGAACTAGCAGAAGCCCGCGGCTTCGCAGGCATGAGATTTGGGCTTTTAGTAGCCTTTATTTCTCTGTAGACAAAAAACAAAGTTCAGGGTTGTAGATGCAATCATAGAGCGATTCAATTTTCGTACAGCGCCATTTTATATTACATAAATAATGCGTACTTATTTTATGTTACAAAAAATACGTATTCTATGAAAATAATAAAAATAAAATTGCAAAGTCCCCTGAAAGGGGAGATATTTCCCCTTAATTTTAACAGTTTTTATTTTTTTACGCAGGAACCCTAAATATTTACGGGATAAAAAGTACCCTATATTCTGCTCTGAACAGTCCTCTACCTACCAGTGAAAGTCCCGTTAAAATCGGTTCAGCCATTTCGAAGATTAGTCCGGACAAACAACAGACAGACAGACAAAAAGTTAAAAATGCGTATTTAGGCTTTGGTAATGTGAAAATAATAATATGAGCCTAAGATAAAGGCTTTATTTTGAAATCACAGACAGACACATCAAGTTTATTTATATGTATAGATATTCGAAGTGGTAACATGCAACGAAATATTTTAGGAAAGTAACTACGAGTACGTACCGACCGCTCCATTACATCACACACTAGTGTTGTTCAATACTCTTATTATTAGTCAAAAAACAATTTACGGCATAAAATCATTTCTTTGTCACTCGCCACTCGTATTTATTTTATGTAACTAGTCTCGCCATAAATACTGTTACATAGAAGCTTGTCTTTTTTCAACTCTTTAATTATTTTGAATTTGGAACGCGTTTATTATTTTAAAAACTTCTTTCGATTTTCCGCCGTTTCACTTATTTTTTCGTGTTTATTATCAAATTACAATACGGAATGGGGTGTTAAAGAAAATAGGATTGCAGTGATTGCCTTGCACAGAGTGTGTACGGAGCCGTCGGTCATATTCAAGACACTTCAAAAGCTCGGTATCAGCCGTATGTTAGTATATCGTACTATCGACAGATATACCAACACTTCTTCTGTTGAAGACCATAAAAGATCAGGGCGACCGCGTGCTGTTAGAACTACAAAGGTTAATGCTGTTAAAGCCAAAATTCGCCGAAACCCATTGGGAAACAAAAAATGTTATTGCCAGAAATGAAGATTTCCGCTAGGACTCTGTCGCGTATAATAAAACAAGACCTGAAGCTCGGCGTTTATCGTAAATATACAGGACATGCCCTAAATCAATCCCTACAGTTGATGAGAGTGGATCGATCAAAACCCCTTCTGTCACGATACGCAGGGGAGAGGCATAGAAATGTCCTCTTTATTGATGAAAACATTTTCACGAATGAAGAGCACTACAACTAGCAAAATAACAAAGTGTACGCACACAGTTCTAAAGAAGCCGCCCAAGTGGCGGGAAAGGTACAATGTGGTCATCATCCTGCGTCTGTAATGGTTTGGTGGGGGGTGTCTTATCAAGGAGGCACAGAGCTTCATTATTGTGAGAAAGGAGTGAAGACTTCAGCAAAAGTATCAAAAGACTGTCTTGGATCGTGTTGTGGAACTACTCAGCAATACACTTTTTAAAAATGTGCCGTGGACTTTCCAGCAGGACTCTGCCTGGTCACAAGGTCACAAGGCACGAACTACTAAAGCCTGACTCGAAACTAACGTTCCGGACATTATAAGAGCTGAAGACTGGCCCTCGTCTAGGTCAGATTTGAACTCCTTAGATTACAAAATATGGTCAGTTTTAGAGGACATGGCCTGCTCGAAAGGACACGCCGATATTTGTGTCTAGAATCTCTGGAGCAAGTAGTGGCTAAATGTCCCGGAAACTATGCGTAAATCCATAGATTCGTGGCCAGTCAGATTGAAGGCCTGTATCAAATCCAAAGGTGGCCATTTCTAATAATCTTTTTTTTTTGCTGATACTTCCATAAATGTATATAAGATTTTCTTCGCGCTTATTGTGCCGGCTACTTGCACGAGTCGTTAATATTGGACGCTCGGTGTGACAGGTCGCTGCGTTCCATCACACGCCACTGCATCCTCACCGTAAATGGAGCAAGAAGTCACCGAGGGCGACGGTACGCAGTGACCGCCGTTCACTATTTTATCATTAGACGCTGCTTCAGGTCCTTGAAAATACGGTCGTATCTACAAACGGCTAATGGGAAAGGTTTACATTTCAACGGCAAAGACAAAGAAGCAAACAAGCATAATTATAGGCCATTTGATGTCAAGTGCCGTAGCCTATGTATCTAACCTAACCGAACATAATCCATCCCTGGAGCTCACTTGTACCATTACTAACTCGTACTTTTAGCCGAAAGATGTCCACTGCTAAACACAGGCCTCCCCCTTAGACTTCCACGGCGATCGGTCGTGTGCTGCTTGCATCCATCGGCTTCCTGTGATCTTTGCAAGACCGTCGGTCGATCATGTGGGGGCCGTCCTACGCCGCGTTTTCCGCTTCATGGAAGCCACTCGACAAACTATCCACTCCAACGGCCATCGGTTCTCCGAGCCATGAAGCCTGCTGTGGTTGTGCTTATTTCGGAATCTATCTCGCAGAGAAACTCGAAGCGTGGCTTTCTCCATCGCACGCTGTGCAACCTTGAGTTTTCATACGAGGCCATAGTAAGGAACTACTCTTCTGTGCCGTATGTCATCACTGACAAGACACACCGGTTGAAGACTTCCGTCTTCGTTCGTCAAGTCTGTAGAACGAGAAAATCTTTCGCAATTTCCAAAACGCTGCCCAAGTTTTATTAAGATTACATAACTTTAGCGAGCGTGCATGAAAAGAGCTATGAATGTCACAGAAGCGAGTGAAGTATGTAAGGACCGCGTCTTATGGCGCTCGGTTCTCTCTGCCTACCCCGCAAGGGACCTGGCGTGAAGATATTTATACATACATAACTCACGGCCGGAGTACGTATATTTAAAGTGTTTCCCGCCGACGTCGGAATCTTGTGAAACAATTTATTTACCAAAAGTAAAATTGGTTCTGTCGTTTGTCCATACGTCATTCCCTCCGTGAACGTGGCCCATTCGGGATTGTGTTAGCGAGATATTTATTCTTCGTTGTTTAGGTTTTGGCACCCGGTTCTCAAAGATCTCAAACAGAGTTTATTTTATTTTATTCGGGATAAAAACAATTGTACAATCAGGGTTTCTTTACCTAATATGAAATTAATAGTTTTGATAAACCAACCACATTATCCACAAATTATTAGCTAATTTCAAACGCATTACGCATATATATACAGAAAAAGAAAAGAAAAAATAGTACACATTATAGCATCAATCTAAAGTAATATCTGATAGCCTCGCAATGACACGTTTTTTAAATACTGATCATGACAAAGCGAATATATCTATTGCAGTAAAATACGTATCATAAGAAGACAAAATACGACGCAAGGGAGCACGTTCACCTGCGTTCGTTCGCCAGAACTTAGGACCAGTCAAGGTTGTTAAGGGAAATCTTATACAAAAGTGCCTGGTCCATAAGCAACCTTCTTTGGGAAAGAGACAATAAAGCAAATTTATTAAGGAGTAGTTGATAAGATGATTTCGAACGATGGCAGCGGTAGTTGACCGCTCGCAAGAACCTTTGCTGTGCCGATTCAAGTTGAACGTTGTACTTCGAATAATATGGGTTCCAGATAAATGTGGCACATTCCACTTGCGATCTAACCAATGATCTAAAAAGGTGTAGGTAATATTTGAAAGGCCTCATTTGTCACTTTGTTAATATGAATATCAAAGTGAAGTTTACAGTCGAAATAAACTTCTAGATCTTTCATAAGTGAGACCTTTTCAAGAGCTTCACTGCAAACATAATACGTGTAATCTATAACGTAGTGTTTTTTTTGTAAATGTAATGGATTTGCATTTGTTTAAGCGAAGCTGTAATCTGTTTAATCCTACTAATATTATAAATGGGAAAGTTTGTATGCATGGATGGATGTTTGTTGCTCTTTCACGCTTAAACGGCTGAACGGATTGAATGAAACTTGGCACGTAGATAGATTATGATCTGGATTAACACATAGGCTGCGTTATTTGACTCCACGCGGGCGGAGCCGCGGGCAGCAGCTAGTGAGCAATAAACAGAGAGGCGATTTAGATCAGCTTGAACTTGAGAGAGTTGGAGTGAGATGCCTTTCAAAAACGTTCTCTACGGTGCACCGGACGAGAATTGGTTCCAGCCTTCTCCTGCAGCTGACGCAGTCGACCATCCCGCCACTTTCATCACTAGACTATTCGACAGAGCAAAGCGTACCTGACGAGAGATGCCTGGACATCCGCCTCCTCTTCCTGCTGGGGCTGTCGCCGGCCTTCGAGGACAGCTCGCCGTCCGAGGAGCCCGCGCCGCTCACCATGGACTCGACGGCCGCCTCCAGCGGGTTCGTGTCCTGGAACGGCGACCGGACGTGTCTGTCAAGCTGGGTTGCCTCGGAAAGAGCGAGCGAGCCGTTCCTCGCTCTTCGGCTGGCTGGGACCACTCCTCGGACAACAGACTTTTGTATGTTTGACGAGCCCAGTGGTGAAGTGGTTAGTATGCCAATTTGACACCAACGCTCGTGAGTTCGATTCCCACACAAGACAAACATTTCTATTGAACATGTCTGTTTGTCTTGGTCTGGTAGTTTTTAAGTGAGATAAGGCGCATCAAACTAATTGGGCAACAACCGCAGCCAAATAACAACTCCAAAGTTGTCAGTATGTTCCTAATGAGTTGTTGTGTTAGACGTAGCGATACTTCTTATTTTCCAAACGTTCATTGTCTACGGTGCCCGCTTTACATCAGGTGGGCTGTATGCTTGCATGCCTCCCGACGTTGTATAAGAAAAATTGAGTGAGATCACCACGGATCAGGCCACGGTAACCGCTTCCGGTGAGGCGGACGTACGCCCAATTTTCTACTACACTCAGCGTCAAAAAAATCGCACCTCTGAGAAAATCTCTTTCAAATGTCAATAACTCCTGATATAAACATGTAGCCGCGCCAATGATGATTTTATTTAAAAGTTTATTAAATTAACTTAATAAAAAACATTACTTTTCATTAAAAACAAAACCTAATGCCACAAACAAAGTGTCTCAAAAATTTGATGCAATTTTTGCTTCCCGTAAGAGTCGCTATTTGCGCGTCCTTTATGGGTATAAAAGGGTCAACACAGGGTCAATGTGGCTCATTCGCTAATTAACCATTAAAGAGGACATCCACACAGATTTACCAGCAGAAAAAACACCTCGAAGATGGATACCACAGCTGATGAAGCCGCCCAAGTGGTAGCACTACTGCAATCAGGGATGCGGCAGTGTGATGTCGCCCGGCAAATGAACTTGAGCCGTTTTTCGGTTCGAAGAGTGTACCAGCGCTTCATAGAGACCGGTGGCTACATCCGGAGACATGGGTCCGGTAGACGTCGCTGCACTTCGGAAAGAGACGACCGGTTCATTGTGTCGAATTCTTTGAGAAATCGTTTCTCCAATGCTGTTCAATTGCAACAGCAGCTCCAGGCAGTGCGCAGACGCACCGTGAGCGTCTCTACGGTTAGAAGATTAAAGGAGAAGAAGATAGCGGCCCACAGAGCTGCTACGGGTCCTAAATTGACTGCAGCGCATCGGCGAGCCCGCTTACAGTTTGCTCGTGCGTGACCACTTCGATTGGACCCTTGAGCAGTGGAGTGCAGTTCTCTTCTCAGACGAGACGAGAGTGTGTCTTTTCTGCAACGACCGACGCAGAAGAGTATACCGAAGACAGGGTGAACGTTTCGCCCAAGCCTGCATCCAGGAGACGGTGGAATATGGGGGCGGATCCTGCATGTTCTGGGGCGGCATGTCGGCTACCGGCAAAACCGACCTTGTCTGCGTCTCCCGGACTGGAGGTGCTCGCGGACAAGGGTCGCTGACTGCTCGCCGCTATGTCACAGAGATCCTGGAAGTGCATGTGATTCCTTTTGCCGATTATTTTGGCGAGGGGTTCACATTAATGCACGACAACGCTCGCGCTCACACTGCAGCCATCGTGAGCGACTTCCTGCAGAGGTCCCAAATCTCTGTGAAGCAGTGGCCAGCGAGAAGTCCGGACCTGAATCCGATAGAGCACCTCTGGGACCATCTTAAACGGAAGGTTCGATCTCGGGATCCTGCTCCTTCTACTCTTCAGGAGCTCCAAGACGCGGTGATTGAAGAATGGGAGCTTATCCCTCAAGAAGAGCTCCTGAAATTGGTGAGGTCCATGAGGGAGCGTATGGAAGCCGTCATCAGGGCAAGGGGGGGTAACACTAGATTTTAAGTTAATTTTAAGCCACTTTTTGTGTCATTTTTTTTGTAAATTATCTGTTGTTAATTAGAACTTAATTAAGGATTTTTGTTATTTTTTTAATTTTAATGTTTTTTCTGTAATAAAAATTAAACAAAAGTTAAATTCAATTGTTTTTTTGATACTCCTTTTTGTTACCTTTCTGATGATACCCAACACTATCCTCTAAATAAGGTTCAAGAATTTTTAAAGAAGATTTTTACAAGGTGCGATTTTTTTGACGCCGAGTTTATTTGCTACTTTCATAAAAAAATACCTTCAAAATAATTTAGATATTCAACAAAGACTTCAGATTTTCTAGTATTGATTTGATGCTTTCATACAAAAATCTACCGTCGAAATATCTGTCGCGCCGTGTCGGTAACAAGTTGCAAATTACATTATGTAATTAATTACAATTAATTATGTATTACAAAGGGACCAAATTGTTGTAGTATTAACACGTAATCACGACAGGCAGGCAGGCAGGCAGGCAGGCCGCCGCCATCTCGACGTTACAGTAATTCAACGCCACAATGTACCCACCATGTGGTGATGATGCTGTGCGTGCGGCAAGTGCATCGGCTCCGCCGACGGGCCCGCGCCGCCACCGGGGCTCCCGCGCATCTCTGGAACAGACAGAACACAATGGGTGCGCCGGCGGCTCGCTATCACCACACGATACCGATCTCGTCAGCAGTCGACTTCTAATCGACACAACCCGGAGGTGTGCAAGTGCCGGCACTCGCTGATCGAGGCGTGGTCCTCGAGGTCTGCCAGGAGTCACGTGTTAATCACACGCTCCGTCAGCTTTATGAGAACGGAGGTTATAGTTGCTATAAATATATATAAAATGCGTGATTAGATGGATAGGCACCAGGTCTCACTTGAAGTCTTCCACGAAGACGAGTGAGTGATAACAACTCGTCAGCACAAGTCTGGTCCGCTCGATATGCAACCTCCTGCAGAGCACTCCCAGCACTCACTCGTCCTTCCACGTCTGCGGTGTACCTTCCATCCCTGCTGAAAGCGCATCCAAGATATACAAACTCATCCACTTGTCACACACTTCATCATCTACCGTAATCCTTTCATTGGTCCTGGTTTCTCCTGGTCTCTTTCAAATGCCATTATCTTTGTTTTCTTTGCATTCAATAGTAAGCCTTTCTCCGTACATTCGTCTTTCATTATTGTGACCAGTGTTTGCAGTTCAGATGGTGTTTCTGCTAATATCACGGCATTGTCTGCATACAGCAGACAGTTCATCACTAGGGCATCCATGCGCAATCCTACATTCGATGACCTTATTCTCTGCAGACGACTATCGATCGATAGTCGATCGAGATACAAGATAAACAGCTTAGCAGATAGCATGCAACCGTGTTTGACACCAATTTTGACATTAAACCAGGGTGACATGCCACCATCTATCCGCACATATGCTGAGATATCCTTGTAATGGACTGCACAGCACGGAGCACTGAACCGGCAATCCCATACTGATGGCCCTATAGCCAGCGCAGGCGATGCATGGAAGTGAAACTGTAATGCAAGTCTGGTGACTTATAGTGACATGGGCGACGTCATCTGGCAGACCTGGATGTCCCAGCGTTGAGTACTTGGTGCAATCAATTTTGAGTAATCACCCAATAATTTCGCATGTGTGCGGATAGATGGCAGCATGTCACCCTGGTTTTATGTCAAAATTGATGTCAAACAGGATTCGATACTCTCTCTCGATAGTTGTCTGCAGAGAATAAAGTCATCGAATGCAGGAGGATTACGCATGGGTGCCCTAGTGGTGAACTGTCTGCTGCATGCAGACGATGCCGTGATATTAGGAGAAACACCATCTGAACAGCAAGCACTGCACAATGGTCACAATAATGAAAGACGTTATACTGAATAAAAATAGTGTGAATGGAGCGTTTCGGCGAACCTGCCGGCACAGATTACCAACACTACTTTGACACCAACGCTCGTGGGTTTGATTGTCACACAGTCGGTTGGATATCTTGGATGCGCTTTCAACTGCGATGGAAGGTATACCGCTGATGTGGAAAGATAAGTGAGTGCTGGGAATTGTGAGAATGGAGCGTTGGTAAAACGGTTTGGCAGTAAAAGGTTGAACCGGAAGGCACAACTCCCAACGCTAACTTCGGAAGCGAAAGCTTGGTATGGCAGAGGAAGCAAGGTAATAGGATAAAGGCGGACGAAATGCGAGTGTTGCGCAGAATTTGTGGCGTAACGTATCATAAACCGCGTTCTCGATGATGATGTTAGAAACAGAAGTCTAAAAGAGAGTGTCGGTGTTAAAATAAGAGGTATACTCCGTCGATTCGAACATATAGAAAAAATACAGGAAGAAACGATCACAAAACAGATATACAATGCGAAAGTAGGAGCCGAGGAAGTCCAAGACTTACATACCACGATCAAATTGGAGCACTAAGCATCGGCGAGCGTGTGCGTTAGTGCAGCGCGCGAGGCGTGTAAGGACCGAGTCCCGTGGCGCTCGGGTCTCTGCCTACCGCGCACGGATCTTGGCGGGAAGAAGAAAGATAGATAGTGTCTCTGTGGCGTTAGCAGCGTGTGTGAGATGTGGTGATGTGCAGGACCAGCCAGTGTGGTCAAAGCAGCACGGTATGTACTACTTTGCAGCTAAGACTACTTGAGCCGAACGTAGCTAGGAGTGCCGGCGTATGGAAGTCTTAGAGGGAAGACCATTCAATGATACATCGAGGGAACGGATGAAGAAGTGGGGGACCTGGCCTTCATTACAAACATACGAAAATTAAGGTTGAGGGTCAATGCCGAGACATTGCCATAAAGCGGTTGAACAAAATGAAGAACCTAAAATACTCGCTCGTACACGCTCTAGGAGAGGAGACCACGAACCTGTGACCAGTTTCGCAGACGTATTGCTATTCCTTCTTCCGTTCAGGGTAGGCGGCAGAATCTACAACACATTCAAGCTTCAGACACTGTTAGGTTAAATACGTGCGCCTGATTGTAAACTGGATACAGGCTCTTCCTCTCCCACAGCATGCAGGAGACGGTCTAACTATTGAAAGCTACAAAATACAGGATAGTAAAGAGACCTATAGTAGTTCAGACGATCACCGGGCTTGCAAGGGCGGTGGACAAAGACTATGGTCGCCAATCTCTGGAAGGAGAGGCAGCAGAAGAGAGGAAGAAGATGAGGTATATGAAATGTAGCAGTACCTGGTCGGCGTCTCTCGCTGGGCGCCGCCGCGCGTCGCTCGGCGCGCCGTGACCCGCCCGCCGCGCCTCCTGGACACCACCACAACGGCATTACATTATGAAGACAGCGGTCAGCGGACGGCATGTGTCAGCAGACCGAGCCGGGGGCCAGCCCAGCTACAACACCAGTCCAACGATCCCGTTTCCCGCTGAGTACGTTGACAACTGGTGTAATCAGGATGGTTCTTACAACGTGCGATGGAAATCAACTCAAGAGTTGGCGAGGGCCCCGCGACAAGGATCCAGCGAAGAAGAGGTTTTACACTTCATACTAACCGAGGTTTGATCTCCGCGAGTCGTGCCGGACGTCGTGTCGCACGTCGTGCCGGACGTCGTGTCGCACATCGTGCCGGACGTCGTGTCGCACGTCGTGTCGCACGTCGTGCCGGACGTCGTGTCGCATGTCGTGTCTGACGTCGTGCCGGACGTCATGCCGAACGTCGTGTCTGACGTCGTGGCGCACGTCCCTCTTGGCGGGAACGGGCGGCGGCGACTGCGCCACGCACGCCTCCTTGGGGCTGCCCGCGCTGCTGCCGTCACTGGAACAAACATACAAACGGCTCTCATCATCATCATCACCGGACAGGAACTCCGATACATGAATAACAAAATCTTTAATAATTTCGCGCTTCATTCTAATTTAACACGTAAGTAGCACGCTCTGTTGGTTCGGGCAGAGAATTCAGGAGTAAACAATGACGAAAGAAATAAACAACTTGAAAATGTTAGATGTAGAAGCCCAGGAAGGTCAAGACTCACCTATCATGACCAAATTTGTCGTATTTTATCAAAAGGTGATGTCAGGAGCATTTTGCCGGCGAGCCTGCATGAAAAGAGCGATGAATATTAACGAAGCGAATGAGGTATGTAATGAACGAGTCTGGCGGAGTACTACTGCCTATCCCGCGAGGGATCAGCAGTCAAGTTAAAGACAGATAAATATATTAACCATAAAAGTTAATTCGTTTCTCAAAAGAATTGATTCATAACGAGAAGTTGACCAGAGAACCCGAGATGTGGACAACAGCCACAATGTGGAGTGGCAGCGGGCCGGTCTCATCTGTCGAGTCAATGTCGCAGGTGACGGTGGAGTGGAGACAGCGTACGAAGACTAGTCTTTGTACGCGACCGCAGTTCACCCTTACATCTGTGGTCAAGCAAACCATGCTGTTCACCCTTACATCTGTGGTCAAACAAACAAAGCACTCGTTAACACAATCCCCCGTTGGCGACACCGAAGGTAGTTTCTACCGAAATTGACGCCATTTTTACATTTATGTTGTTGATGAGATATATTTGGATACTGTGAGCGATTTTTGTGTGAATCGGAACATATATAATTAATCCATCCATGTCGGTAGATGTAATTGGATAACCAATGTAAGACAATTGTCACCGTCTTCCTGCGATCACGGACGCTGCAAAGCGTTCGAAACGTCAGGTTCAAACAAAATAAATAAAATACGCGATATTTCCGTTAAAAATTGTTTAATTCAAGATATAATATCGAATATGTCATCAGCGAATAGAATACATTGATGTTTCGTCATTATATATTAAAATTAGAAGCGAACCTAGTACGCTACCTTGCGGGAGGCCAATTATTTCATATGTAAGTAGGTGTAAATGATTTTCATCGATCTCTGATAATGGTTTTCATCGATTGTAGCTACTCGTATCTCTACACATTGCCAATGGATTTTTAGATAGCTTTTTATCCATTCATACATGGTTCACCTCTAATTCCGTATCGCTCGCATTTGTTCAATATGAATGAGAGTTGTTGTGCTACCTAGAGGGTTGTTGTGCTCATGAGAGTGAGTGAGGTCGCCAGTAAACTGCCAAGGAGTTGCTGTGTAAGCAGCAGAGGGGGCATCGCACGAGTGATAATGAATATATCGTTAATAGGCTACGGTACTCGCTTCACATCAGGTGGGCCGTATGCTTGTATGCCTCCCCACGTAGTATAAAGTCAATTTTAATGTATTAAAACTACAAGTGATCTGGTTTAATTTGAATTGTGATGGACAACACTATTATTCACATAACTAATAAAAAGAAGTAATATTTGCAAATTTATTTTATTTTTAAAAAGTTTTATTCTATTTTAGTTTTAAACCAGTTGAGAATGCGCAAGCTTGCATTGCCAGAGGAACACCTGGCTCGGCAATTATATAACAATTCAATATATATATTTTTTTAATTTGTCGGCTATTTTGACCATGTTCCTTAAGAGATAGGAACGGTGTTCCTGAACATTACTATTCTACTTTTTTATGCTGAATCCGAGTCTGAAGTCAAAATTAGAATATTCGAAAAAAGCGACACACAAACAAACACATAAATGCACAGACAAACATATAGATTTCATATAGGAACGGTGTTCCTGAAAATCAGTGGTAAGGAACTAAGAATACCGAAAAATATTTAATTACAAGGATATTTTTTTTTATACTACTTCGGGAGGCATACAAGCATACGACCCACCTGGTGTAAAGCGAGCACCGTAGCCTATTAACGCTTGCGATATATTATGTATCACTCGCGCGATGCCCCCTCTGCTACTTACACTCCTTGGGAGCTTACTGGTGACCTCACTCACACGCAGGAACACAACAACCCTCTAGGGAGTTGTTATTTGGCTGCGGTTTTCTGTGAGGTGGAGGTACTTCCTCAGACGGGCTGCTTCGATGCGCCCTACCTCTCTTGTATGTCTGTCGGTCGCCCCGAGTCGCGATCACTGTCTAGTCCAAGTGCTCGGCGTCATGTGGCGGACATCGACACTCACACTGGATCAAGGAACGGAACAAATTACTAATTAGTTTGGTGTTAATAATTTGTTAAATATTTGTAACTGAATGGTAATTGTTTCTGAGCGCGGTGAGACGCCGGACGGCGCGCGCTACAAGTGCAGCCATGCAATTCTGTAAGAGCAAACGTCCTTACATCCTCGGAAACATCGGCTGTTACAGCCTTGAACACAAAATTGCAATTCTTTGGTGTCGCTTTTCATGGTTGTGCGACACTAGCGCCGCAAGGCTGCGTTTGGAATTGGAATTCTACAAGGCAAACAGCCTCGCGTACGCTTACAGCCTTATAGAATATCAAATAATTTAGCCGTGATCGCAGTAGACGATGTCAAAGCTGTGACATCTGTGATCACAGCGACGCACACAGCCATTACGAGTCGCTTAGAGAATTGCATGGCAGGGCTCTCGGCCTCGGCGCCGCGGTCGTGGCGACGCGACTCGACACCGACGCTCGTGGGTTCCATTCCCACACGAGGCAAACATTTGTGCGCATGAACATGTCCGTTTGTCTCCGTCTGGATGTTTATAAGAGAGGCGGGACCCATCGAAGCAGACCTTCCGGGGAAGTACCTCCACCTCACAGAAAACCGCAGCCAAATAACAACTCCCTAGAGGTTTGTTGTGTTCCTGCGTGCGAGTGAGGTCACCAGTAAACTCTTAAGGAGTTGCTGTGTCAGCAGCAGAGGAAGCATCGCGTGAGTGATTCTTAATGTGTTGCAAGCGTTTATAGGCCACGGTTTCCGCTTAACATCAGGCGGGCCGTACGCTCGCTTGCCTCCCAACGTTGTATAAAACCAAGACTCGTAAGTGTGTGTGTGTGAAGCCGCGGTCAAAATATAGTTTGTTTTCATAATTTAATTATTATATTTAATAACTAGCTGCGCCCGCGACTTTGAACGCGTGGAATATTATTTATTAATATTAATAAAATAAAAAAAGATCTAAAATAAAAGTACCCTAAGTTACTCCTTATTACATCAGCTATCTGCCAGTGAAAGTCCCGTCAAAATCGGTCCAGCCGTTTCAGAGATTACCCGGAACAAACAGACAGACAGACAAAAACTGTATTAATATTCATTTTGGTATATGTACCGTGTATACATCCATATACATTTAATAAAAAATCGGCCAAGTGCGAGTCGGACTCGCGCACGAAGGGTTCCGTACCATTATCTATAAAAACGGCAAATAAAATCACGTTTGTTGTATGGGAGCCCCCTTAAATATTTGTTTTATTTTAATTTAATTATTTATTCTTAAAGTGAATATATAACTAAATATTCTGTGAATATTTCAAGCGTCTACCTGTTGCCGTTATCAATATCGAGCAAAAAAAATCACGTTTGTTGTATGGGAGCCCCCTTAAATATTCATTTTATTCTGTTTTTTAGTATTTGTTGTTATAGCGGCAACAGAAATACATCATCTGTGAAAATTTCAGATGTCTAACTATCACGGTTCATGAGATACAGCCTGGTGACGGACGGACGGACGGACAGCGGAGTCTCAGTAATAGGGTTCCGTTTTACCCTTTGGGCACGGAACCCTAAAAAGCGGTTATTTCAATATTACAAACAGACACTCCAATTTCATTTATCTGTATAGATGAAGTCACACGTAGTTTCCTTGGTATATGATTATTGACGTGCCGCGATGTCGAGTGTCGGGTCACTCGGCGCTCTGGGCTTGCGACGAGTGGGTCAACCATCATCCTTCACATAGTGATCATTCATAACTGTAATATTCCAGTCATCATCTGACAAAGCTCTTCTCTTGGGACCTTACAGCAAACATCGCTCACTCGCAACAACACGGCAACTCTCCAGTGAATTGTTATTTCGCTGCTGTTTTTAGTGAGGTGGAAGTACTTCCCCAGTCGGGTTGCTTTGATGCGGCCTAGCTCCATTGAAAACTTCCAGAGCGAGACGGCCATATCCCGCCACCGCCTCCCGTGGCTTCACGGACCAATAGCATCAAAGCAATTCATCTGGGGAAGTACTTCCGCCTCACAAAAAAGGCGGCGCGGGACCCTGCGCGGTCTCCGAGAGCTGCGGGCCGCCGACAAGGCCGAGTTACAAAAGAAACTTGTGAAAATGGCCGACAGCCTCCCACCGCCTAGGGTTGCGTCACCGGCCACAGCGCCGTTCACTCGACAGTAACTCAACTGCGAACGTACCGCGATCCGCCGTCTTCGGCTCCTATGAATTCTATACACCATACTTGACAATATCACTCTCTTGCTGTCTCTCACTTTGCCAAAAGGGGAAGTCAATTCCAAAACTTCCTACTCCCACAAATTACTTCTGATTAAATTCGTTGTGAGTTCCAAGGCGGCTGTAGTTTAACCCCCGGGACAGCGATGGACTTCACTGTTCATTGCCTTTTCGGTGGTCGCCGCTGTTAATTCTGGCTACACAGGAGACACAGTGGTGGGTACGAGAGGTGAGCCTGTACCGTTTAAAAAAAAAATATCCCTCTATAAATAAAGTACGTGTAAGAAGTTGTACTAGCGTCCTGACATCACCTTCTGACAACACACGACCAATGTGATCGCGGTAGGTCACTCTTGGCCTCTCGAATATCCTCTCCAGGGTTAAGTTTCAGGCCATTTGTGTTGCTTAGTATTGAGGAGTTGTATCTCATGTAGTGATAGCCGAGTGGGTGAAGAGCCAGGCTGTTGATCGACTGGTTCCTGGTGGCTGGTGTAGTCAGCGTGTGTTACTAAACTGGTGTTTTCCGATTTAGGTACATATTTGTATTTATCACGAAAACATCGCGAGGAAACCCGCTCGTTCAAGAAATCATATTTCGAAAGACGTATGACCTGACCTAAGGCAGGTTGTCTGCCTCCGCGTCGCGGAGGTCGGACGGCGGTCCCTCCATGTCTGTCTGTCTGTCCCTCCACCATTATACAGCTAACGCAAGGATTATGGAGCTATGATAGAGGAAAGAGAATGCGGAAAAGGAAAGGACTCCTTCCATTTTCTCATGTATCAACTCCTTCACCCTGCCCTGATCTTTACATCTACAAGCCTTTTAGCCTTTATTATAGGTCTAGTGATCTCAAGTGAAAATCGTTACCTAGTTAGATGTTGGATTCTATCATCCAATACGACTACCTCTAAGGTGAAGTGAAGTAACGGCGTCTGAGGGCGAACTAAATGATGATCATCATATTTCAACTTAAACCACACAGCTCCGTCAATGTACACATTGTAGACTGCAGGGCTGATGTCACTGGACAATTGATATACATATCACTCACTGCCAAAAGCCAGAGCCAAGTTACTAATGTAGGAGGGTTGTTATCCTGCGAGTGAGTGCTGAGTGTGAAGTTGCTGTTAACGCGCGTTAGTTAATGTATTGTGAGCGTTTATTGTTTACGGTAACCACTTTACATCGGGTGGGCCGTGTTCTTGTATGATTGTGTTGTCGAGCGACCGGGCGCCGCGTTCAACTGTACTTACTGCCTACTTATACACTGTGGTGACACACTGCCTTCGTTCCGTGTCAGAGGAAACGCGACCTTGTGCCGATGCGCGCACGGGCGGCAGTCGCGTGCGGCGCTGAGGCCCTGGCCCTACTACCTAGGGGCCTTCCGTAACTAGGACAAAAGATGTTCAACTTTTAGTATCACCTCAAAACGAGACTTCCCTGCACGTGGTGCACGCCGCTGACTGCCGAACGGGACATTACCAAATAATATTTTCAATGGAATGGTATTTCAAACAGTCCAAACGAATTGTATATATATTTATTATACTAGGTACTAACGTGGGTAATTAAGCG
The DNA here is from genome assembly GCA_947507595.1 of Pyralis farinalis. Taxonomy (NCBI): domain Eukaryota; kingdom Metazoa; phylum Arthropoda; class Insecta; order Lepidoptera; family Pyralidae; genus Pyralis; species Pyralis farinalis. The sequence goes on from OX382281.1 coordinate 506,979, forward strand.
TACGGCCTGCCTGATGGTAAGCAGTTACCGTAGCATATGGACATTTACAACACTCGCGCGTAGCCGACCATATAATATACATATAGAACAGAGACAGTTACGTAAGCCGGTACATATCGGCTTGCTGACCGCTGGACTTTAGCCCTTTAGGGTTCATCATATGTACGTGTTCGCGGGGGGTGAAGCCGCCTGCCGACGTACGAGCACACGCCGCCCGGGGCGCGGCGAGCCCCTAAAGCGGCGTCCGCACGGGTGCCGGGGGCGGCGGCGCGTGACGCGGCGTGTCGCAATTCTGAAAGCGGCGGAGAAAGTGCGCGCGCGGGCCAGCTGACAGCTCGGGCCAGCTCAAAATTTGCGGAAAATATCAAAAATCTGTGAATTTTTATTTTTAATGTGTTTAAATGCGTGCTAACAGCATCTCCACAGGTAACGGCACTCACTCACCAAAACACAACATTTAGGAAATTATTTGGCTGCCGTTTACCGTAAGGTGCAGATACTTGTCCAGTCCGCCTGCTCACATATAACTCACAGTAATGAAGCAACTCTCCGTCTGGAGGAGCACCTCCACCTCACAGAAAACGCAGCCAAATAACAACTCCCTGGAGTTGTTATTTGGCTGCGTTTTCTGTTTTGTGTGTGAGTGAGGTCAAATCTTTATTGCTTCCATAATGTTACATATATAGGTGGTGTAAATAAGAAAACACATTCGACCGTTGTGGACCCTGATGGGAGGCACTGCGATAGAAGAGGGGAGGAAACCAAATCCATTAAAAATCAGAACATAATTTCAAATTAATGTACCAATCAAAAAAAAAGATATAAAAAAACAGTCAATAAATAATTCTAAATCATTAATTTATTTTATTATGTCATTTAGAAATTCATTCAAATTGTAATAGGCTTTTGTCTACTAAAAACATTTTTAAATGTTTTATAAATTGCATGTCACTATTTAAGTTTTTAATTATTTGTGGGATTTTATTATATATTTTAAGGTCAGTAAAGAGTTGCTGCGTTAGGAGCAGAGATCGCATCGCGCGATTGATTCCTAATGTGTTGCAAGCGTCCATAGGCCTACAGTAAAGTGGGTAATATGCGTGAATGCCCCCCAACGTTATATAACTTAGTTTCGTTAGTCACTTATGGCGCTTCATACAACTTATTTTTGTCAAATGTAAGTAAGGTCATGTTTTCACTCCACGAGGGGAGTCTGGTGTACAGAGACACGGGCCCCGCCCAGTTCACTCGCCACACTCTCACAAACTCAAGTTTAACAAACAAACCACTCGCTTTGTGTACTTTTATAAGATCTATCTATCTGTAACTTCGCTCCCAAATCCCTTTACGGGGTAGGCAGAGAGAACCGAGCGCCACGTGACTCGATCCTTACACATCTCACTAGCTTTAATAACATTCATTGCTCTTCTCGTGCACGCTCGCCGATTTCTAGGGAATTACAGTGTATTCTTTTATAAGATTGTGAAGAAAAACAAAGAAATTTTGAATTGAATTTTGAATAGGTACAAAGAGGGCTCCCGGCGGCGGGCCCGGCGCGGCGCACACCGCCCGCTTCTCTGTTCCTCTCACACTCCATCCTGGACACCGCCAGACTCGTCGCGATCCCCCGTCTGTAGAGGCATGCAGGGAGCTCTCGTTTTATACTACGTCGGGAGGCATACAAGCATATGACCCACCTGATGTAAAGCGGTAACCGTAGCCTATAAGCCCTCGCAATACATTAAGTATCACTCGCGCGATGCCACCTCCGCTGCTAACACGGCAACTCCTCGGGGGCTTACTGGTGACCTCACTCACGCGCAGGAAAATAACAACCCTCTACGAAGTTGTTACTTGACTGCGGTTTTTCTGTGAAGTGGAGGCACTTCCCCAGGCGGGCTGCTCTGATGCGCCCTACCTCCTCTGTCTCTGCAGTGAACGCCGGTCGTCTCCTGCCGGTGAAGCAGACCCGACCTCGCTCGCTCGACGCCAGCTCGGGCCCGCTTCACGAGTGTTGGTGCAGTTCAAAATTACATTATACAACGTCGGGGGCAAACGAACACACGGCCCGCCTGACGGCCAGCGTGACATTGGCCTGCGTATTACCCGCGCGTTGCTATCACACAAGTCTCGTTGGCGCCAATTTACTCGCTGGAACGCGATAGCCGTCCAGGTAGTTGTTACTTGGCTGCGAGTACACGCGAAGGCTCTTCCGCGGTTGAACCTACATTTGTTTGCTGAACGTCATCTACAGACAACAGTCCGCAGCCGGCGAGCGGCCCCGGGCGGAGCGGCTGGCCCGGAGAACCCAGCCGCAGACTGGCCGCGCTCTTAACTTAAAATGTACTCTCTTTACTAGTAAATAACAGCAAGCTGTGTAGGCAGAGCTGATATTTTTTAAATAAAAAAAATATTTAAATATTTTATTTTTAATTTTTTAAAAATATATGGAACCCTGTACGACATCTAGCGACGAGTGCTGTTACTTTTTCTGTTGATGGGAGTGCAGTGCAGACTCTGCACTGCAGAGTGGCCGGCCATACGTTTTCCCATATGTTTTTTTTCTAATTGGAACGATTTTGGACCGTTCTTCCTCACCAACGAACATTTAAATTTCAAATTAAAGGATACAAAACTACAATATGTTAGCTATTAGTGTGTCGATTTTGGAGTTTCTCACTATTACCGTCTAAACGCTAGCTGGATGACATCAGTCTACCCCAAACGGCAATTTTGAGGGTAATGTGGCTCCGCTGGCTATCGCAGCTCTGCCAATTATATTAGTGTACACTTCCTTTCAGATAAGATAAAAAAATCTTCATTTGCCATCGGACCCTCGCGGGCACTTCCGCACGTTTTACATTTTTTTAAATATAATCTCATTGTACGAGTATCTCATTCAGTTGTCTTATGTTACTTATATTTATTTTTTAATATTTCTATGTAATACAGAAATATTAAAAAAGAAAAATAAAATAAGCAATTATCAATTATATATTACAATGAACCCCTTTCGGTTCATAGTGTTTAAAACATTAAAATGTAATAAAAATAAACAAAAAGAAAATAAGGACAAACTAATTGTATATATATACATATATATAACAAAAATTAATGTCCATTACCATAATACTAAATAAATACTTTACACATAATAATTAAATGGAAAATGTATCATTTTAGACTTCATGAACAGACACCTTTAAAACATTATCAATTTTGTTGAATGGTGAAGTGTCGCCGGAGCCCCGCCCCTCTGGAAATGATTCAGCGCAGACTGCCTGTCCTTGATAATCTTTAATTTTACCATTTCATATCATTATTGTACCAATATGCTTATGTTTTTTTTTTCACACAATTTTAAAAGAGACCTATTTTGGCAAGTTTCTTTCGGCAATTTTTCTTAGCAAATGGTACCATTTCCGAAATGTTAGTAGATAAAAAAAAAACAAAAAAGGAATAAGAGAATTAAATAAGATACAATAAGATTATATTTAAAACAACTGTAAGACGCGTCCGAGTGCCCGCGAGGGCCCGATGGCCAATAAAGAATTTTTATCTTTATCTACCTCTGCCCGCCCCGCAACACATCAGTCGCGAACATACAAACAGTTGCTCGCGTTCCGGCTCCGCCCCGCGCCGTCGAGGAAGCGAGGTGGGCCGCCTCGTGACGTCACCGCTGACGTCATCGAGGTCGTCTTTGTTGTGCGGCGGCCGCGAGAGCACCGCCGCGTGCCTCCCCACACCCGCTGCCACCTCACCACACACACACACAACATCTTCTTCATATGTTAGTCCCGTTCCGTGATCCACTACGAGTGTCTGCGTCTACTACATGACGCCGAGCACTTGGACAACATACTGATCGTGACTCGGAGCGACCGACAGACATACATACAGGTAGGACGCATCGAGGCAGCCCGCCTGGGGGAGTACCTCCACCTCACAGAAAAACCACAGCCAAATAACAAAAGCAGCAGAGGAGGCATCTCGCGAGTGATACTTAATATATTACAAGCGTTAATAGGCTACGGTACCCGCTTTACATCGGGTGGACCGTAAGCTTGTATGCCTCCCGACGTAGATCAGACCCTTCTTATGTGACGTGACACATCCTTCGATCTCTCGGACACCGGCGAACTTGTTTTGCGGAGCCCGCTGGAGTAGTTAACACTGCTACTTCAACACCAACGGTCGTCAGTTCGATTCCCAAACACGACAAACATTTGTGAACATAAACATGTCTGTTTGATGCGCTGTACCTCAGAGGAAGTTAGCACCTCCATAACGCGGGCGGCTGGGAGTGAAATAACTACCAAAGAGGTCTGACTCACTCGCGGGATCACAACCTGTTGCGCCTTAGCGAGAGAGCGGACTAGCAGCTCGCAATGCGCAAGGTTCATAGGCTACGGTAAACGGGACTGTGCGCTTGCATGCCTCTCTACACACTTAGTTGGAGTGAATATCTGCCGAGGGCTGGCCGCTGGCTGGCCCGCCAGCCGGGCAGCGGGTTCATACCGGGCGGCGTTATTCTCGAACAGAAATAAAAGGAAGGTCCGCCCGCGGCCACAGAGCGGGCTCCACAGAGCGCCCGCTGTGTACGACTCACTGCGGAAATGATTCACCACTGACACGTATGTCTACATTTTTACAGCTTTAAATGGTTATTGCCACTTGTATAAAGGCTTATACCTACTAGCAGAAGCCCGCGGCTTCGCACGCATGAGATTTGGGCTTTTAGTAGCCTTTATTTCTCTGTAGACATGAAATTGTTTCTGTTTAAAAATAAACAAAGTTCCGGGTCGTAGATGCAACCATAGAGCGATTCAATTTTCGTACAGCGCCATCTATTGACCTTTACAGGAGGCAACGTATATGTATTTTATTTATATTACATAAAAAATGCGTACTTATTTTATGTTACAGAAAATACGTATTCTATGAAAATAATAAAAATAAAATTGCAAAGTCCCCTGAAAGGGGAGATATTTCCCCTTAATTTTAACAGTTTTTAATTTTTTACGCAGGAACCCTAAATATTTACGGGATAAAAAGTACCCTATATTCTGCTCTGAACAGTCCTCTACCTACCAGTGAAAGTCCCGTTAAAATCGGTTCAGCCATTTCGAAGATTAGTCCGGACAAACGAACGGACAGACAGACAAAAAAGTTAAAAATGCGTATTTAGGCTTTGGTAACGTGAAAATAATAATATGAGCTTAACATAGATTTATTTTGAAATCACAGACAGACACTTCAACTTTACTTATATGTATAGAGAGATACAATGATTTTGCAAGAGATAGACATGTCTGGAAATGATTCAGCATGTGCGATAATTTATATCTAGTATTGTAAGTCTAGACATGAACATTATCGTCGATATGACATTTATTTATTATTATATCTAATTGATTGATTGCAAATAAACCTACATTCTATACAACATCGCGGAGCCATACAAGCATACGGCCCACCTGATGTAAAGCGGGTACCGTAGCCTATTAACGCTTGCGATATATTAAGTATCACTCGCACGATGCCTCCTCTGCTGCTTACACAGCAACTCCTTGGGAGCTTACTGGTGAACTCACTCACACGCAGGAACACGACAACCCTCTAGGGAGTTGTTATTTGGCCGCGCTTTTATGTGGAGAGGAGGTACTTCCCCGGACGGGCTTCTTTTATGCTCCCCACCTCTCTTTCATTGGCAATTTTCTTTCGGCATTTCCTCTTGCAATTTATACAGAAATATTGGTTAAAGGAAAATTAAAATATTACGTGCGAGATAAAATTAGACTTCATTGGTGTTTAAAAATGCAAGGTGCGTCTAAGTGCCCGCGAGGGTGAATAATCCTTTTCGTATATAGTCCGTAGTTTGTTTTGCGGAACATTCTAATGATTTCTATTTTCTCTCTCTCTCTCTCGTTTAGACTACGTCGGCAGTTTACCTATCTAGTAGAGAACCGAGCGTCACTCTTTCCTAGGGCATTATTTCTACGTGTCCGAACCAACGGAGCATACTTCTTAACACTGACGCTCTCTTGCAGACCAGCTGTCTTTCTTACATCATCATTGCGAACTTGGCCTAACAGCGTTACGTCGCAGATTTTGCGTAACGCTCGCATCTCCACGGCGTTTGTTCTACTTTCATGCTCTGTCTACCGAACCCAGCTGTCGCTTCCTCACATTAACGTGGGATCTCCCTCCACACCATTGATATACTTCTATCTATATATCTATAACTTCACGCCAAATATCTTGCGGGGTAGGCAGAGAGAACCGAGCGCCACGCGACTCGATCCTTACATATCTCACTCGCTTCTTTAACATTCATTGCTCTTCTCGTGCACGCCCGCCGGTTTCTGAGATCACCGTCTGATAGAACACGCCCAATCTGATCATGGTAGGTAAGTCTTGGCCTTCCCCGGCTCCTACATCCTTCCACTTTTGCATTGTATATCTGCTTCGTCATTCTTTCATCCTGCATTCTTTCTACATGTCCGAACCGACGGAGCATGCCTCTTCTTATTTTAACACCGACGCTCTCTTTCAGACCAACGTATATACTTAATTATGCTAAACCAGGGTTACTCAAAAAATTCAGTCGAAAAAAACAGAAAAGATGATCTGTAGACTTTAAACTTGTATTATTTAATACTAGCTGCTGCCCGCGGCTCCGCCCGCGTGGAGTCAAATAACGCAGCCTATGTGTTAATCCAGATCATAAATCTATCTACGTGCCAAATTTCATTCGAATCCGTTCAGCCGTTTAAGCGTGAAAGAGCAACAAACATACATCCATACATACAAACTTTCGCATTTATAATATTAGTAGGATATTTATATCTGAGTTGAGTGAGCACCGACACCTTAGTGGATAAAAATCAGCCTGTTAACAGACGGTCCCCGGTTGGATCCAGCTAGCCAGGACCATTCAAATCGCCTTTCCGGATTTATGTACATATATTTGTATTGATCACTCGCTCGCCGGTGAAGGAAAACACCGCGAGCAAACCCGCGCGTCCAACTAATTATATTTGAAACGCCGTGTGACCTGACATATGGAAGGTCTGGTCGTCCCTCTGTGTGGTGCATGTCTGTCAGTCGCTCCGTGACACAATCAGCATCTTCTCCAAGTCCTTAACGTTAGGCAGTGGATCGCGCCAATCGTAATGGCTTACGGAACGGGACATAAGAAGAAGTGAGAAGCAGTTGTTTTTAATGTGCAAATAGGTTGCTCATTGATGTCTCAGCGCTATTGGTTTACGCTTTGCCATCAACTGCTAATAATTAGGAATGAGTGAAAGGTGGTTTATTTGTTTAAGTGTTGTTGAATTCTTTTAAAAGTCTTATTATGGAATGAATGTGTTTTACGTAGGTGCTGATAGTACTCGTAGATTCCTTCTTGATGACATTTTGTAAATTATATGGATCTATGTTGTAAATTGAACTAATTATTTCATGGTCTAGTCTGGTTGTTGAGAATCTAGGGCAGGTTTGAATTAGGTGTTCAATTGTTTGTGCGGTAGTATCATCGCAGGGGCATAAATCGTCGTCGGTAAGTTTAAAGTCAAAATCTTTTTATTCCGTAAAAATGGCTACATTTGTTTGGAATCGTCACAATTTTTTTCCCTACCGTGCAGTTCATGACTAGGTGAGCACTGATAAAAATACTGCCAAAAAACTCAGGCATCCCTCTTTTGGTATCCAAACAAATTTACATAATTTATTAATTACATTACAATTGGATCGACTCACTCCCAGGCATTTTTATCATTAATATAGTCAGATACTTTATAATATGCCCTGCTACACAATTTGGCTTTAATAGTAGTTTTAAATTTGTTTATTGACAATTCTCTTATATTGCTGGGAAGTTTGTTATAGAACCGTATACATTGCCCCATAAAAGAATTACTTATTTTGTGGAGACGGCTTGCATGTAACACAAGATTATGCTTGAAGCGATGAAGGTATTGTTAGTGGTGTCCGTGGTTACTAAGAATTTGTGTTATTTCAAAACGGGAAGTGTGTGAGCAGTGTGAAGCTGTTAGGCATAAATACGTTGCTCAGAAATGGCACATCTGCAGTTCCCTATTCCGCACGCACTTTATTTCCTCGGTCGCCGCGGACAAGTGCGGAATACCCTTTGTCCCGTCGCCGTCTCTCTCGCGCCGCCCACTTCCTCATTAAGAGCGAAAGGAACGGACGACGGCCATTGAATTCCACCGGATTGCCGCCATCCTTACTACGCAGTTCGAAACTAGTGCACTCGAAACTGTGCCTTACCACGTTGAATTAAAGTTGAATGACACGTTGCTTCTGTTTGAAATCAGTTTTCATTATTCACACGTTATTACTTTAATTGAATGTGAGCGCTATCGCGTGTGAGTACGGTCGAAATCACGTTGTGCGTATTCCGGTACCATTGTATGCAAAGGACTTATTTTCGACTCTATGGTAGCAAAAAATAAAACATGCTGGCATTGACAACGAGCGCGGTGTGCGATTTCCTGCTCTACGGTGTGACGTTAGAGTGTATTCTTGTTTGTGTCCGGTCGGCACCCGAAACCGCAGGGGTCGTCGACCTCGAGCCCTACACCCGCGGGGGGTGGCGAGTCGTTCCAACTTCTGGGGCTTTTGGGGGTTTTTTTTTGGTTGTTCTGAACGATGGTCCGTATGTAGCGCGCGTCCGGGCTACGGTAGCCGATCCACGTCCAGGCGGGGTGTACGCTCGCTTCCATCCGTGAAACAAAAACGAACACATTAGTCATCCAATCTGACAAAAGAGCGACATGTCGTCGATGAAGTGCCAATACCTCCTATCTGACATTTATACTTACATTGAGTTTTTTTAATACAATAGCTTTAAGTTGGAATTTGCATCGGTAGCAATTACACCAAATCATCAATCATTACCAGAAAGGCTCTATACAGTTTGTGGAATGGTTATTAAATTACTAATAACAGTAATAAACCACTTTAAGTCTCTCAATTCTCAAAAACTAAATTTAAGCATAAATGTCAGATAGGAGGTATTGGCACTTCATCGACGATGTAATACGACAGTCCTCGGAGGGTTGTTGTGTTCCTGCGAGTGATACACAGTGGTCGTAACAAGAACGTGTTCGAAACGTGCCGCGGGCACATGAACGGAACGCGGTGCGACTTCTGCTCGATCCGATGTTACTTTTTAGGGTTCCGCTTCAACAAAAATCAAGTAGAAACCTCTATCATGAAATATAAACAGTCGAACTTTTGAGAGCTCGACGTGTCATTCTAACCGAACATACAGGTTAAGCAATGTCGATCGGAGACTGTCCACGGATGGGTTTAATCTAACGTGAGCTTCTCTGTGTTTCGGACGGCACGTGAACCCCACAGTTCCGGATACTGTCAATAGATGACAGTCGTTAAGCTAAGTCAAGACTAATCTCAGCCAATCCGCATTGATTGAGCGGCGTGGCGGAGTGTGCTCTAAAGTTCTTCTGTTGAAGGGAGGCGCGTCTCTGCAGTGGGTTGGTGTAGTAGTGGTAGTTTGACGAGCTCGGCAGTGCAGCGGTTAGTAACGCTACTTTGACAACAACGCTCGTGGGTTCGATTCCGACACAAGACAAAGAGACATGCTGTTTGTCTTTGTGTGGGTGTGTTCAAGAGAGGTCGACAATTTCTTGGGAACCTACTGGTAACCTCACTCACACCAAGGAACACGATCTTCGAGGCATTGTTATTTGGCTGCGGTGAGGTGGAGGTACACGCAGCTTTGACGCACCCTGACTTTCTTAAAAACAGCCAGGCCAAGACAAACAGACATGTTCATGCACACAAATGTTCGTCCTGTGCGGGAATCGAACCCGCGACCGTTGGTGTCGAAGCATGTCGGCCACTCCACCACCCGGCTCCTTCGTCACCGGATGACGTCACATATATACTTTTATCAGACTAAATGAAAGGAGGGAGATTGTTTTTTTTTTTATATAACATCGGGAGGCATACAAGCATACGGCCTACATGATGTAAAGCAGTTACCGTAGCCTATTAATGCTTGTAATACATTAAGATATCACTCGCGCGATGCCTCTGCGGCTTACACAGCAACTCCTTAGGAGCTTACTGGTGACCTCACTCACACGCAGCAACACAACAACCCTCTAGTGAATTATTTTGCTGCGGTATTCTGTGAGGTGGAGGTACTTCCCCAGACGGACTGTTTTGATGCTCCCTACCTCTCTTAGAACATCCAGACCAAGACAAACAGACATGTTCATGCACACAAATGTTTGCCTTGTGTGGGAATCGAACCCACGAGCGTCGGTGTCAACGTCGCGTCATTCACGACTGACCCACCGAGTTAGTCAAAATACGAATATATGTAATTTAATTTCGCATGAACGTCTGTTCGTTTGTTCCTCCTGTAGGTTAAATATTTTTCACGAGTGGCGCGACGTTAAAGCAGCCCGTCTGAAGAAGTACATCCACTTTACAGAAAACCGCTGCCAAATAACAACTCCCTGGAGAATTCTCGTGTTCCAGAGTAAGCTCCCAAGGAGTTGCTGTGTAAGCAGCAGAGGAGGCATCTTAATGTACTGCAAGCGCTCATAAGCTACGGTAGCCAGAGACGCTTAACATCAGACGGGTCGTATTGCTTGTATGAACCCGATGTTGCATAAAAAAATAAGTCTGACTAGCGACCTCGTGTGCCAACTATGTAAAACATATACTCTTCGCCGAGGACTGCAGCAGCAGGCTCCTCAAGGAAGGCTGCAGAGCTGAAGAGGTTTCACAATGTCGGCAACGCATTCGTGACACGCCCGGTGTTGCAAATGTACGTTTGGTACGGTAACTGCTTACCATAGGGCGGAACCTACGCTCGTTTACCACCCAAGTTTCCCTATGGTATGTCAATATAGGGACAGACCGGAGAGTGTTAGAATAAGAGACATTATCCGTTGGTACGGGCATCCGGGCATGCAGACACGACGAAGGTGTGAGGTGTACGGGCGGAGGAAGGTCCACGGCGGCCCCGGCGCCCGGCGACCGTGCGCAACAATAGTTATGAATGGTAAAGAAGCGAGTGAGACGTGTTAGAATTGCACCACGCGGCGCACGGTGCCCGCCGCCTGCGCCCGCCCCGCGACCGTCAAAGTCAAAGTCAAAATCTTTTTATTCCGTAAAAATGGCTACATTTGGTTGGAATCGTCACAATTTTTTTCCCTACCGTGCAGTTCATGACTAGGTGAGCACTGATAAAAATACTGCCAAAAAACTCAGGCATCCCTCTTTTGGTATCCAAACAAATTTACATAATTTATTAATTACATTATAATTGGATCGACTCACTCCCAGGCATTTTTATCATTAATATAGTCAGATACTTTATAATATGCCCTGCTACACAATTTGGCTTTAACAGTAGTTTTAAATGTGTTTATTGACAATTCTCTTATATTGCTGGGAAGTTTGTTATAGAACCGTATACATTGCCCCATAAAAGAATTACTTATCGTCCCGGCGTGAACATACCGATAGATACACAGTAAACTGCCGCCCCCTCGCGGACAGTGATCGGCGCGCTTCACAGTTGTGGTCTTCCCAAAGATCTACCGCAACCGTGTAGCGGCCGGCGTGGGGCTGGAGCTGCTGCCCGCCCGAGGCCCTCGCACACTCCACTCGTTTCTTTAACATACATAGCTCTCTTCATGCAAGCTCGCCGGTTCCCGGGGCTCCCGACACAAGCATCTGGTAACATACGACCAATAAGGTCACGGCTGGTGAGTCTCGGCCTTCCTCGGGTACATCCTTCTGAACCAATTATACTGCTCATGAAGGCACCTCCAAGAATATTTCGACCAATAAGCCGGTATGTGCCGCCATGTTGACCCGCTAACTAGTCTTATAAGAGCCTCGCATTCTACTTTACCCAGCGACGACGTATCAAAAGGTAGACACGTTATATTATACACCAACTTTATTGTATTTTAAAATGGCGCAAGTAGTACTATATCTACGTACAGTTATTTATTATGACACTTAGCTCTAACAAAGAGACAAATGATAGGGCATACCTGTCGTCAGAAAGAGATGAATATATCTTAAGACATTTATGCTTTGTGACGAAATACGTACAGACGCGACGCGAGAGCGTGGCCAACTGAATGCGAGTTGGGTAATTACCTTACTTTCGTATTGCCATTTTAGAGCGTGTACGACGTATCTATAACTATAAAGACTTTACCCCCGCCACGTAGCGGTGAGTTGAGTTACTACGTAAAATAAGTCTCTATATTTACTTCATATCGTATATTTGTTTCGCGATTGGTTCATCCTGCATTCTTAGTACATTACCGAACTAACTACTTCTTATTTAATGTTTATTGATGGAAGCGCCATCTTGCACAGCACTCCGCGCTCGTGAGCTGCGATCGACCGACCGTCGACAAACAACCGCCGAGCGCGGCCGAACGCGCCCGAGCCTCGCCGACCAGTCATGCCGCACGACTCCTCACAGACAGTACACAGTACGCAGTGCCTCAACTGCCCGCGACAGACCGATCACACAGTTGACAAATTTATTACAACAAATAACTATTACGAGGGGAGAATTAAAGTAATCAGTTGTTGTAAAAATAATTATTAATTAATGATTTAAGTGCTTACACAGTGCTACTGGCGTAAGTCAACGTACTGTCATCTTTGAAAGCTAGTCTGTGGACACGCGCCATGCTGAGAACAATGTTTTGTATACTTCATGGTTGTTCAACATAATAAAGTATATCTTTCTATCTATAACTTCACGCCAAATCCCTTGCGGGGTAGGCAGAGAGAACCGAGCGCCACGTGACTCGATTCTTACATATCTCACTCGCTTCTTTAACATTCATTGCTCTTCTCATGCACGCTCGCCGGTTTCTAGGGCTCCTGACATCACCTTCTGATAGAACACGACCAATTTGGTCATGGTAGGTAAGTCTTGGCCTTCCTCGGCTCCTACATCCTTCCACTTTTGCATTGCATTGTATATCTGCTTCGAAAAAAGTATAAAGTACCAAAAAACAGTATCATTTTAACAGTGCAGTTAGGAGCCCTACTTACAAGGCCGTCAGTTTCAGGTCAAGGACACTCTTCCACTGGAGGCAGCGGACCTCGCCCATCATAATAGATTAGGAAAAGGAGACAACTCCAAGAAGATGCTTTTACAGTGAAATGTGTGTATGTGTTGGAGTGGTCTCTTTGCAAATATACGATGGGGAGACGGAATGCTAGTTTACATCCCTCACATAAATCTCTAGCTTTTTTGTCTGAACACCTCCACCAGCTGCTGCCGCAGAGACGCGCTGAGCCAAGTTAATGAAGAGATACCATTGGTGGATTTCTACTTCATCAACCACTCACCGTATGCTTATATATCTCCCAGCGATATACAAAGTGTACCAGCTTAGTGGTGATGAGCTCGGTGGCACAGTGGTGAAACGCGCTATTATATATAACGTGCGCATAACGGTCGTGGGTTCGATTCCCACACAAGGCAAACATTTGTGTGCATGAACGTGTCTGTTTGTCTTGGTCTGGGTGTTTTTAAGAGAGGTAGGGCGCATCAAAGCAACCTGTGTGGGGGAAAACCTCACAGAAAAACCGCAGCCAAAGAGGGTTGCTGTGTTCCTACGCGTAAGTGAGGTTTCTAGTAAGCTCCAAAGGAGTTGCTGTGTTAGCAGCAGAGGTGGCATCGCGCGAGTGATACTTAATGTATTGCAAGCGTTTATAGGCTACGGTAATAGCTTTACATCAGGTGGGCCGTATGCTTGTATACCTACCGATAGGGTTTAAAGTAAAGTATTTTTTTTATGTTTCCTTAAAGGTTTTGAGTTTATTATGTTGAAGGTAACGTCGTAGGCAACAAACTGGTCAAACGCACAAGGTGGCCGTACTGCCGGCGGGCGCGTGCAGTGCGGCCGGCACGTGCGGCCGCGACGTGTTTGTAAACCGCCCGCACAGCTGACGCCTCTCCTATTCGACGAGGTTACCGTGTACTATCTACTTGCTTATCTCCGCGCGAAGAATGTGTGTTGGAGTCTTGAGCTAAGTTTTCTTCCGAGAACTCTCAAGTTGCGTAATGTCCTCATGTCCTCAATAGATGACCATGTTTGACGAGCTCGGTGGCTCAGTCGTGAATGACGCGACTTTGACACCAACGCTCGTGGTTTCGATTCCTACGCAAGGCAAACATTTGTGTGCATGAACATGTCTGTTTGCCTTGGTCTGGATGTTTTAAGAGAGGTAGGGCGCATCAAAGCAATCCGTCTGGGAAAGTACCTTCACAGAAAACCGCAGCCAAATAACAACTAGAGGGTTGTCGTGTTCCTGCGTGTGAGTGAGGTCACCAGTAAGCTCCCAAGGAGTTGCTGTGTAAGCAGCAGAGGCATCGCGCGAGTGTTACTTAAAATATCGCAAGTCATAATAAGCTACGGTACCCGCTTTACATCGGGTGGGCCGTATGCTTGTATGCCTCCCGAGGTAGTATAAAAAAAAATGTTTTCAATGAGACGTATATGTTTTACAGGAACGGCTGATAGGGTTGGGCAGCTATACTGTTGCCACCATCGCCGGCGTCCTCAGTCCAGCTGTCAAAGATGACACTACATTGACACGTTGCGCGAGAGGCGCCGAGTAAGTTGCCAAAGTCAGTTGAATGATCACCATCCCGAGGCGACCTCGAGCCTCCCACGAGGTCCTCCCGCTCGGCGCCCGCTCAGCGCGGAGGAGGCCGGCCGTTGTGCAACGCGCCGCTCGTCCGTTACCCACCGACACACATTCCTCCGACACAAACGATCATCACCATCATTACGTCGAGGTGCACGAGGGCACGAGTTTACGATCGATTAAAAAAAAACCGACTTCAATGAAGTTCAACACACACAAGTTTGATGAAGCCCTCATCAAACTTGTGCGACGCTGACTGGCTAACGATTTGATACCGCTTGTGACGTGGAGCGATTGTCACACCGCCAGGGCGCCGGGGGAAGACCAGACCTCACGGCAGGCCACCCGTCTTTCGAAATATAATCTCATGGACGCGCTGGTCTCCTCACGATGTCATCTTTCACCGGCGAGCGAGTGATCATTACTATCTATCTATAACTTCACGACAAGTCCCTTGCGGGGTAGGCAGAGACAACCGAGCGCCGCGTGACTCGATCCTTACATATCTCACTCGCTTCTTTAACATTCATTGCTCTTTTCATGCACGCTCGCCGGTTTCTAGGGCTCCTGACATCACCTTCTGATAGAACACGACCAATTTGATCATGGTAGGTTAGTCTCGGTCTTCCTCGGCTCCTACATCCTTCCACTTTTGCATTGTATATCTGCTTCGTAATTCTTTCATGGATAATTACAAATATGAATTTAGTGGTGCATGCCTGTATTGGAAGCGGGCACCAGTCGGTCACTAGGGCGGTTCCTTATCGCCCAGGCTACCGGTGGTCCGGTGGTCACTCTGGCCTGTTACTACCGGTCGTGATGTCTCACCGGTACCCGGCCCGGGGCGGATGAGATGTAAACAAAACTGTACTTCAAATTGTGGTACATGCATGATGACCAACTCTCGTGGGTTCAATTCCCACACAGTACAAACATTTGTGTGCATGAACATGTCTGTTTGTCTTGGTCTGGGTATTTTCTATGTATAATAAGTATGTATTTACAAAAAAAAATGTATTTACGTATGTTTAGCAGTTGTCTAGTACCCATAACACAAGCTTCGCTTACTTTGGGGTTAGATGGCGCTGTGTAATTTGTCCGACAATATTTATTTATTATTTTATTTATTTATAAATCATTATCTATTTGTATTGTATTTAATTGTTTACCATTTGTATACATCGACGTGTGAATGCCCTCTGCCTGCCCCGCGAGGGATGTGGCGTCAAGTTATACATAGATATTCGTAGATAGAAGTGGTTTAACATTAAAAATACTCTCTGTAGAAGGACTTATTATAGAATTGATGAATATGTAACTGACAAAGATGTCTGGAAATAATTCAGCACAGATGACCTGTCCTTAATAATGTTTAATTCTGGCATGTGATATCATTATTGTACCAATATGGTGATGGGAATTTATTGTAATATATAATTGACAATTTTAAAAGAAAGAATGCGGGACGAAAGATGACGAAACAGATATACAATGCGAAAGTGGAAGGATGTAGGAGCCGAGGAAGACCGAGACTTACCTACCATGACCAAATTGGTCGTGTTCTATCAGAAGGTGATGTCAGGAGCCCCAGGAACCGGCGAGCGTGCATGAAAAGAGCTATGAATGTCGCAGAAGCGAGTGAAGTATGCAAGGACCGCGTCTTATGGCGCTCGGTTCTCTCTGCCTACCCCGCAAGGGAGCTGGCGTGAAGATATACATACATACAATTTTAAAAGAGACCTATATTGTCAAGTTTCTTTCGGCATTTCTTCTTCGTCAATGGTCATTTCCGAAATGATAGCAGATTAAAAAAGAAAAATCCCTAAACCCATAAAATAGTACAGTTTCTCCCTCTATTTCTCTGCACTGACATTTTGGCCTCTAGAAATAAAACTATAAATGCGATTGAGATGCGGTTTTCACCAGAAAGTCAAACTAAATTGCATCTTTCTAATGGTATCAAAATGGAGTTAATTTGATAACCGGAAGTATTTAAAAAAGTACATTTTGTACTTCCAGGTTGTAATTACAGTCATCGGTCATTTGTATAGAACAGTAATAACAAAAGCGTAAAAGTAGTGGTGGGATTTGCGCGAAGCGCGAACTCCAGCACTTGTAGTTATATAAAAGCATTGAACACGATACAATAAGACTGTATTTTAAAAACTGTAACACGTGTCTAAGCGGCGCGACGGCAAGTGAAGAACTTTTATCTTTTTTTGGTAACCGTCTGATTCTTTGTCGAATAATAAACATACAAACTACAATTAGTTACTGCCTTTATTGTTTATCAGTTGTATTTAATTCAAATACATTCTTTTTAAAACACCAGGAGCCTGATGGAAAGCAGTTACCATAGCCGACGTCGCTCGCCGAACCAAACAAACGAGAGACTACCACCATCAGGCGGCACGCTCTCTTGCCACGCCAGCGGTACAAACGCGGAGGTGTGACGGTCGCGAGTCCCACTTCCCACAGCGTCGCGGGCTCGCGGGCTCGCGGGGCGAAGGCCCCGACCTCAAGTTGGCAGTCGCCGCGGACCTTGGCCCGCGCGGCGCCAAACAAAAAGCGACGCAAAAACCATTGTCTGCACGTGACCGATGGTCGATTGAAGCCGGCGGAGCGCGCGCCCACCGCCAAACATATATTAGGACTACTTCTTATGTTACTCCCGTTCCTTGATGCATTGTGTTTGTGTCCACGTACTCGATGTGTCCGCCACATGACACCGAGCACTTGGACAAGACACTGATCGCGACTCGGAGACACTGACAGACATACACACAGAGGAGATCACACCTTTCTTATGTGAGGCGATCGGCGAGTGGGCGACAATTACAAATGTATCCATATCGCAGCGGAGAGAGCGGCGGAGGCAACGCAGCGACCGGACGACCGCTGCATGCTTACACTGTGCGTGTGCAAACCAATTCACTTGACAGCGCAACAAGACCCCCTCACTCACCAGAACGTTGTGCTTTACCGCCCGAATACCTCATCGATTCAAACCTAGTGACCGATGCTCCGTGAACTGCCCAATAAGAGCTGCGCCTTCTACTTCACCGCCGACGTCAGTTAAGTTACAAAACAAAATCGTTTCATCGGTTCTCCATGTGTTATTTCGTAAGTGGCCGACGCCAACAATCCATTCTCGCTGTACAGGCTCCATTGACCAGTGCGTGACAGACGGACAGTGGGATCGGCGCGAGACCTTCTCAACTACGTACCACAAAAACCACAACCGTCTCTCCCGCAGGCGGGCAAGGCGGACTTCAGTGAAGTCATTAACACCGCCGCCGCCGTTCACCTTCGCCGAACGTGTTTTGTCGAGCGCGTGTGGAAACATGCGATTTATTCGCGGCCGGCTCGGCGGAAGTGAGCCGCCGCAAGGCCGCCAGCTCCGGCTCACTCGCCTCTGGCCACGGTCTGCACACAAACAACCGCACCTCACCAACAACAACTCGCTTATATTATACTACGTCGGGAGGCATACAAGCACACGGCCCACCTGATGTAAAGCGCTTACCGTAGTCTCACCCCCGCCGCCAACGCGGCAACTCCTTACAAGCTGACCTCGCTCACTCGTAATAACTAAATAATCGTCCAGGGAGTTGTTATTTGATTGCGGATTTTCGTGAGGTGGAGACACTTGCAGTCGGCACGTTTTAACGCGACGTTTTAACGCGACCTACCTCTTTTAAAAACACCCAAATTAAGACTACGCAAATGTTTGTCCTGGTGGGAATCGAACCGACGACAGTATGTGTCAAAGTAGCTTGCTAACCTTACCACCAACCAAACGCACGCAGCCACCGCGCACGTCGCGTGTCGACAACGTACCACTCGCCAAGTCGGGTAAACGCGGGCGGCGGACTTCCTCATCGCTTGTTGTTGTGAATTGTCCGCGAGGACGCTACACACGCACTCGCAGACACCTGTGTGGTGTGGCAAACGAGCGCTCGATCGAGGACGAGCACCTTAGCTCATGGACATTCACAACACGAGGAGTATCTCGCGCGTTGCACACCGTGTTGACACCTCTTCACACCTTCTTGAGAAACCCCTCGCTGCAGTTGAGAAAAGCAGAGTTCTCCGAATAAAACTTCACATTCTGTTCTGTCTTCATCTATATATATATATATATATATATATATACGGCACGGTAGTGTTTCAGCCAAGTTCGGAAAAGAAACGGACATCGTATAATTTCACATTTCGTGTTCCGAGTATCGAATCCTTACACATTTGTAACTATCACTCGCACGGAAGTAAAGGACAATGTTGTGAAAAGCTCGGTGTCTCAGTCGTGAATGACGCGACTTTGATACTAACCGCTCGCGGGTTCCATTCCCACACAAGACAAACATTTGTGTGCATGAACATGTCTGTCTTTATCTGGATGTTTTAAAGAGAGGTAGGGCGCATCAAAGCAGCCCGTCTGGGGAAGTATCTCCACCGCACAGAAAACCGCAGCCAACAACTCCCTAGAGCAGGGTTTCTCAAACTATGGGTCGCGAGCGAACATTGAGTGGGCCCTGCCTGCAGAACGGCACACCACCCTACCGATCCAACCGCTGGGCAGCGGGCGACTGTCAGCCGCCCGGACGGATTGTAAACGCGAGCGGCGCTTAAAAAAACTTAAACTTTGTTTGTTATTTGAAAAGTCCTTTATTTAGGTATATTAGTAACGGTTAAATTTCCTATAGGTGGGTCCCGAGTTTGGGAAATTGTATTAGATGAGTCGTAGCGCAGACAACTTTGAGAACCACTGCCCTAGAAGGTTGTTGTGTTCCTGCGTGTGAGTGACGTCACCAGTGAGCTACAAAGGAGTTGCTGTGTAAGCAGCAGAGGAGGCATCGCGCGAGTGATACGAAGCCGCACCTCTCAATAATATACATATTACAAACTCGCCCCATCTGAGAAACGTCTGGCTTTCCCTCTGTGCCGTGGAGTCCCGACGGCGGACACTCCAAACCCTGGGTTGACAGCGGACCGCGACAATGGTCATGGATTAGAAAGCGGGGTGACGATAACAAGAAAAAATCGGCCAAATGCGAGTCCAGGGTTCCGTACCATTATCTATAAAAACGGCAAAAAAAAAAATCACGTTTGTTGTATGGGAGCCCACCTTAAATATTTGTTTTATTTTTAATTTAATTATTTATTCTTAAAGTGAATATATAACTGAATATTCTGTGAATATTTCAAGCGTCTACCTGTTGCCGTTATCAATATCGAGCAAAAAAATCACTGTTTGTTGTATGGGAGCCCCCTTAAATATTTATTTTATTCTGTTTTTTAGTATTTGTTGTTATAGCGGCAACAGAAATACATCATCTGTGAAAATTTCAACTGTCTAACTATCACGGTTCATGAGATACAGCCGGGTGACTGACGGACGGACGGACAGCGGAGCCTCAGTAACAGGGTTCCATTTTACCCGTTGGGTACGGAACCCTATAAAGTAACGTTATCAAAGTTGTCGTGATCCTCTGTGAACGAGGATCGTAATGGCCGACGCGATAATGTCGGTGAACATTCAAACAGTTCACACAGAGCCCGTTTGAAGAGCTGCCGTCTTGTATGTATATGTTCACGCCGGCTCCCTTGCGCGGTAGGCAGAGAGAACCTCACTCGCATTCATGCCTTTTTTTTATACCACGTTGGTAGGCATACAAGCATTCGGCCCACCTGATGTAAAGCGGGTGCCGTAGCCTATTAACGCGATATATTAAGTATCACTCGCAATACCCCCTCTGCGGCTTACACAGCAACTCCTTGGGAGCTTACTGGTGCCCTCACTCACACGGAGGTACACAACAACCCTGTAGGAGTTGTTATTTGGCCGCGGTTTTCTGTGAGGTGGAGGTACTTTAAGTAGTATTTGGAAGTACGATTTAGAAAGAAAAGAAAGTACGATTTGGATATTCACCACGACTCCCTTTTGAAATTTAAACATAAAATACAGTCTTCGTCATAGTAATAAAAATCTCTATACTTCACAAAAACATCCAAAAAGCAAATTTTAATTATGAAATTTAAGACCTGCCTACCTACTTTTATTGTAATTTTTGTTAGTACTGAATACTTGCCCATGTATTCGAAAATGTTGTGTTCACCTTTAATTGGGTTTCATGCTAGAATAAGTACCTTTAAAAATGTTATTGAGAATGTAAACATGTAACCTGTTGGTGTACCTAAATAAATAAATAAAAAAAAAAATACTTCCCCAGACGGGCTGCTCTGATGCGCCCTACCTCTCTTAAAAACCAGACCAAGACAAAAAGACATGTTCATGCACATGTTAAATAAGTTACTAAATATTATGCTAGATATAACTGAGTATAAAGTATGTTAAATAAATGTCTTGTATTAACTTAGAATATTAAACTACAGTGTAAAGTTGTCAACATGACTACTGGCACATTATGAGTATGAAGGTAGGGATGAAATTAAGGGAGGGGCCGATGTCTTATTAGGAGAGGAACTGTAACGGAGAGGACATTCTTTTACGAGCGGTTAACGGAACAACATCGAAGTTTAGTTAATAAAGTTGTTAGTTATTGAAATATACGTACTGAGGAATAAAACATCTTATTATTGTTAACAAACGTGTGAGAAGTTATTACACACAAATGTTTGCCTTGTGTGGGAATGGAGCCCGCGAGCGTCGGTGTCAAAGTCGCGTCATTGACGACCGAGCCAGCGAGCTCGTCGAGCCGGCCGTGTCAACTCGCGCCCGCACTCTTGTAAACACAAGCGAGTCTTGGCCTTCCTCGGCTCCTACATCTTTCCACTTCCGCATTGTGTATCTCATTTACTCATTCAAGGTACAATCAATGCACATTTTTCCGACAAAAAGGAAGCTATGAAATGTCCTGCCGTCGATGTTATAAGTGATCGCGTCGACGAACAAAACGCATTTGAATTCACTTCACTTCTCACAAGATATGTCGGGCACACGACATTCTGTAATTCAAAAATTATCAAATTATTCATTCTTCATTTGTTTGAATGGTGCGGCGTGGCGGCGCGCGGCGGCCTCTTCCGACGCGTAATACTCACAACGAATAAAAATCAAACGCATACGTCGTTACATTAAAAAAATCCTTTAGCGCTTTTTTTTTAATGTTTTTTGTTCGTAAAAAAAAACTTTTCTCGTAAGCAATTTTGTATTATCGGTTCTCCATTAAGATCAAGTGCTATTGATGGAGCAACTCTGACAAGGCGGGAGTCGTGAACGCGACTCTGTTCGAATCCCAGCGGG
Source organism: Pyralis farinalis (assembly GCA_947507595.1). Classification (NCBI taxonomy): domain Eukaryota; kingdom Metazoa; phylum Arthropoda; class Insecta; order Lepidoptera; family Pyralidae; genus Pyralis; species Pyralis farinalis. The sequence goes on from OX382281.1 coordinate 528,946, forward strand.
CAAGTGTCACTATCACTAACTTGACTTCACTGACTTATGTTATATATGTATAAAAAAAAATGCACTGCAATTTAAAACAGCCCTGAACCTCTGTACACACACTCACGCTGCACAACGAGCCTCCCTCGGACGCGACGACACCGCGCGTCGCCGACATACCTCACTGGTGCGACATCAATATGAAGTTTTTTTTTTTTTATATTAGTTCAGCATAGTGGCCCCTCTTTGCCTGATGGTAAGCGAAAGAGGAGCCCAAATCGCAACTGCAACTGACAGCATACTACATCCCGCATTCTGTCAGTTGACGCTGCCATGCTGACCCGCAAAATGCTTCTTCACGCTTCGTTTGAAGGATCCCATATTGTAGGAAGGAGGGAACACATGTGCAGGCAAGGCGTTCCACTTTTTGATGGTACGACAAAGATAGGAGTTGAAGTGTCACTGTCATCGCGGCTCACTCGGCGCGAGCCGACATCAGGACATCACACACGTACTTCAACATTTGACACGAACGGGAGGTCACCAAGCATTTATTACAAACAATAAATCATCTCAAGAATGACGAAGCAGATATACAATGCGAAAGTGGAAGGATGTAGGAGCCGAGGAAGGCCAAGACTTACCTACCATGACCAAATTGGTCGTGTTCTATCAGAAGGTGATGTCAGGAGCCCTAGAAATCGGCGAGCGTGCACGAGAAGAGCAATGAATGTTATAGAAGCGAGGTATGTAAGGGTCAAGTCACGCGGCGCTCGGTTCTCTCTGCCTATCCCACAAAGGACTTGGCGTGAAGTAGTAGATATAGATAATAAATCAATGTAATCAAGACGAAAATGATTGGAAATCTGGAGTAGAGTGTATTTTCTGCGTTAAAATACTTATCAACCAACACATTGTCAGTGTAGTTCTGTGGCCGGGACGAAGCGAGACGAGACGACAAGGACGAGCTCGGTGCCGCACTCGCCGACGACTTCGACACCGAGCCCGCGGTGCCACAAACATGTGTGTGCATGAACATGTCTGTTTGTCTCGGTCTGGATGTTAAGAGCAAAGATTCTATACATAGAAGTCTTTGGTTAAGAGAGGTAGGGTGCATCAAAGCAACCCGTCTGGGGAAGTGAAATAACAACTCCCTAGAGGGTTGTTGTGTTCCTGCGTGGGAACGAGGTCACCAGTAAGCATTGAATTGAGCAGTCAGAACCCGTTATATACGTTTTCCCATACATTTCGCGTGTTTTATTTATTTTGTTGAGCCTGACGTTTTGAACGCTTTGCAGCGTCCGTGGTCGCAGGGAGACTGCGGACGGACGGACGCTGCAAAGCGTTCGAAATGTCAGGTTCAACAAAATGAATAAAACACGCGATACTTCCGTTAAAAATTGTCTAATTCAATGTGTAACAATCGCGAAAACCTAAGACAATACCATGTCACCAGTGAGCTCCTCAGGAGTTGGTATATTAGCAGCAGAGGTGGCATCGCTCGAACGATACGTAATGTATTACAAGCGTTCATAAACTACGGTAATCGTTTTACATCTGGTGGACCGCATGCTTGTACAGGCATTTCTATAAAAGTAAATAACGCGTGAATGTATTACGTAGACACGAGAGTGAGTCCAACAGGCGGAGCCCCGGCGGCGCACCCGGTCCGCGCCGCCCGGGCCGCCCGCGCCGCCGGGGCTCCGCCACAAAAACAGTGGTCTCTCGCAGGTAGCAGACATTTTTTGTCCTCGTACCGCCGTGCCCTCGCATCACCTTACACCTTATCGCGTACACCGTAACGTTTAAATTGGCGCGACACGCCGGTGACCCGTTTTTTTGGGCTTCCTTCTTGTGCATCTCGAACGCCGACTTCAAAGAATTCCCTTCCAACGTTTTAAAGCCGGCGTTTCGAACGATTTACGAAAGTATTGAGGGGGGGGGGGGACATTGTTACACTCGAAAGTATGCACACGTGGTCGTGGTGCTCAAGAACAAGGGATAAACACCAGCTTGTGTCGCTGCGAATGAAGTGGCCTGGATGCTCTGGAGCGAAGTTATCGACGTTTGCGGCCCTGGAGGCGTCGCGTGTGCCGCTCCAGTGAAAGAGTCTTCTATTCTTTTCGATGAATGCTGTAGTCTCTCGAAATGACCAGCGACAGGCCAGGACAGGGAACCCGCCCGCCGGCCGACCGCTCCCGGGCCCGGGTAGGTACAACACAAGCGTGTACCACTAAATTCAGATTTTCCAATTGACGTACAAATGTATTCGTCATCATCACCAGCTCGTCGCTGAAGGCAAACATCGTGAGGAAAGCCGCACGTCCAAGAGACCGGAAGACGTGTCACCTAACATAACAAAGTCTGCTATTCGGGTACTCCCTCTGCGTGTATGTCTGTCGGTCGCTCCGAGTCGCGATCAGTACCTTCTCCAAGTCCTCGGAACGAGACAAAGATAAGAACCTGTGGCTCCTCGCGAGAGCTTGTTGCCCCGTCCGTCGGTCGTGATAATCTTCTGATATATTAAGACGGCGGGCTCGGAGCCGAAAGCGTACGGCGCCAGCGGGGCTACCGCTAGGGTGATGATGATCCTTGTACAGCTACCACTGACACAGGACTAGCACCACATGTTCACGGGGCGGCCCCGCGGGGCTCACTCCTCGCTCGCTTCAATAACATTCATTGCTCTTCTCGTACAAGCGCCACGAGCCCGGCGGCTCAGTCGTGGATGACGCGACTTGACACCGACGCTCGTGGGCTCGATTCCCACACCAGGCAAACATTTGTGTCCATGAACATGTCTGTTTGTCTCGGTCTGGATGTTTTAAGGAGGTAGGACGCATCAAAGCAGCCCGTCTGGAGAAATACTCCCACCTCGCAGAAAACCGCAGCTAAATAACAACTCCCTAGAGGGTTGTTGTGTTCTTGCGTGTAAGTGAGGTCACCGGTAAGCTCCTAAGGAGTTGCTGTGTAAGCAGCAGAGGAGGCCTCGCGCGAGTGATACTCAATATGTTACACGCGTTAATAGGCTACGGTAACTGCTTTACATCAAGTGAACCGTATGCTTGCATGACTCCCGACGAGTATAAAAAAAAAACGCTCGCCAGTTCCTGGGGCTCCTGATCTCGCCTTCTGGTAGAAGACGATAAATTTGGTCATGGTAAGTAAGGCCTTCCTCGACTCTTACATCCGTCCACATTTGCATCGTATAACTGTTTCGCAAAGCTACATGCCCGTACCAACGGAGCATTCTCTTCTTAACGCCAATACTCTCTTCGAAACAAACTATGTATTTCTTTGTTGTACATGTCAACATTACGTGTTATTCGAGCGTCTATAGGCTACGATAAACACTTCAAGCGTTGCATACCTCCCACGGATAATCTAAAACAAAAACCCGCCGCGTTGCCAAAACGTGGTGCATCTGTCGAGCCGCGCCCCCTCGCTGGACGGGCGGGTGCACCTGGAGCACACGTGTGCGACCATCGACAACACAGTCATAGACCAAGACTGGCGTGTCAAGTATGTATAACATACCGAGAGAGACGCCCGGGGTCCAGTTGTTAGCTGTGCACGCTTCAACACCGACTGTGGGTTCGACTCCCACGCAGGGCGGGGCGCATCAAAGCAGAAAACCGCAGCCAAATAACAACTCCCTAGAGGGTTATTGTGTTCCTGCGTGTGAGTGAGGTCACCAGTAAGCTCCCAAGGAGTTGCTGTGTAAGCAGCAGAGGAGGTATCGTGCGAGTCATACTTAATATATTCCAAGTGTTAATAGGCTACGGCTACCGCTTTATATCAGGTGGGCCGTGTGCTTGTATGCCTCCCGACGTAGTATAAAAAAAAACACTTGACTGCGCACGCGGGCACACCGACACTGTGCACACAAAAACAAAGTCTTTGACACCTAAATATCTCAGCGATCGAGCCTATATACCAGCGGGGAAATATTTTAACTAGCCAATGAGAGTGTTCTACTTTACAGTCAATTCAGTTACTGGGAATAACCTGTCTCGTTGTTTCTACCAGCCACATATTGATTTGGTCCTGACATGTCTAAATGAGACCCAAGTTTTGGCACTCCCTTCGCTTTGGCTTGCTGCCTCTACCTAGCCCGTGAGGAGTTTGGTGTGAAGTTGTACATTATAGATAGAAGTTATCCACACCGTTTGTATTTCTTGATACGGACAGACGATAGGGCGTTCCTCGTGTGTCGCGACACACTGACAGCACTCTCTTCATGTACAAATTAATATTTTCGTCAAATCCTTAGGCTTAGGTAGTAGATCCCGCTGATCTTAATCAATTCGAAATACCATAACACTGAGAAGACAGACAGACAAAAAGTTATTGTTCACATTTTTAGGTGTGAATCCCATGTATATATTACGCCCAGTCATAAAGAAGACAACTAATGGAAAATTCATGAAAATGATTTTGCTTTGTAACTCAACTCACTGCTAGAGTCAGGTTCATTGGGCTTGAAGAGCCCCGTGGCGGAGTGCTTAGCAATGCTACTTTAACACCAACGCCCGGGGGTTCGATGCCCACCCAGGAAGATATGTGTCTGAACATGTTTGTTTGTCTCGGTCTGGGTGTTTTAAGAGGTACGGCGCATCCTTGGGAGCTTACCGGTGACCTCACTCACACGCAGGAACACAACCCTCTAGGGAGTTGTTATTTGGCTGTGGTTTTCTGAGAAGTGGAGGTGCTTCCCCAGACGGGCTGCTTTGATGTGCCGTACCTCTCTTAAAAATTTATTGTTTTGTGGTTTTTAATTGTGAATTGCTAAATATAGCATTTATATTCATACAATGGTCCCACAGCAGTAAATGTTGACTGACAACAAGTACACTCAAGATGGAAACATACAAAAGTTAGTCAACCTTCGGCCGGCAGCGACTCGCACACTGCACCAAACAAAACAAGTTGAAGTTGTATGTCGGCAACTATGAGTGCCACGCGACTCTGTCCTTACACACCTCACTCGCTTCTTTAACATTCATAGCTCTTCTCATGCACGCTCGCCGGTTACTAGGGCTCCTGACATCACCTTCTGATAGAACACGACCAATTTAGTCACGGTAGGTAAGTCTTGGCTCCTACATCCTTCCACTTTTGCATTGTATATCTGCTTCGTCATTCTTTCATCCTGCATTCTTTCTACATGCCCGAACCGACGGAGCATGCCTCTCATTTTAACACGTAGGATAGTGGCTAACGAACTTGTAATTACATATATGATTTGTGTACATACTTGTACTCATCACTGCTCGGTGGCGAGGAAGAACATAGTAAGGAAGTCCACACATCACAAATATTATACGACGAGCTCGGTGGCGCAGTGGTGAAACGCGCTGTTACGCTACTTTGACACCAAAGCTCGTGGGTTCAATTCCCACACAGTACAAACATTTGTGTGCATGAACATGTCTGTTTGTCTTGGTCTGGGTATTTTCTAATAAGTATGTATTTACAAAAAAAAATGTATTTACATATGTTTATCAGTTGTCTAGTACCCATAACACAAGCTTCGTTTACTTTGGGGCTAGGTGGCGCTGTGTAATTTGTCCGACAATATTTATATTTATACTTAAAAAAACATAACCTAAGAAAGGTCTAGTTTTTGGTCAGGGTCGTGGAGGTCTGACAGCAGTCGCCCCACGCAAACATCAGTATCTCTGGTAAATCCTAACACTAGTAGTTCACCAACCAACCATAGGGGATTAGCAAACGGAACTTGCTACCATAGAAGACATAGTAGAACAAACACCTATGAGATGCAACTCGAGCATTGCACAAAATCTGTGGCCAAACTCTTAGTCCAAGTTTGCAATGAAGATGTGAGAAAGAGAATATTGGTCAAGAAACACACTTTGATGTACAAAGTGAAAGTAGGATGTAGGAGCCAAGGATGGTTCACCAACACTGGCCAGCTAGTAGCCAGCCAGTGTTGGACCCATATTTAGCAAGGTAGTGAGATCAGCTAAATTGGCAACACACACCATAGACAATAGTGGGGAACTGGTCCAAGCACTGGCCCTTGAGGTACTCCAGCTAAGCTATTGTTCAATGATGATATGGATTTACCCTATTTCAATTGGAAGATTTTATGCTCCAATTAAGATTTGATAACATTGAGGGAATATTGAGTGGGCAGAAACTCGTGTACCTCAGGCAGTAGTGCCAGCGTGCTGCATGTCCACAACGACAGCTGAGCAATATTGTGTATTCTCAAGTCAACAGTGCATCTAGAGGACAAAACTGGGCGTCCGTCCCCTGCACAAGTGGAGTTTACTTGCACCAAATGGACGGTGAGGATTATTTGTAACATTCTGACCAAACAAACATACAGCAAGTTTTACAATAGCATCGGCGGGGTGTACGGCAGCAGGGAAGGTGTGCGCTGATATTGATCTCGAGTGTGGTATTAACAAAGTCACGCATCAAAGTTATGGACTTGTTAAAACGACTGGTCGATTGACGGAGGACATAGTGATCACTGCTCGGGTTCACATTCATCTGTCGAATGTGTACCGCTACGTGTCACCGCCAGCTCTCGTGTGGTTGGTGATTCAAGTTATAATGCAAAACAACGTGTGTATTGTGTTCAGCCTGTATTAAATGTTAACTAATTATAATAAAAACTATATAATTAGCCAAAACTTCAAGAGATAATTGAATTTGCTTCACTAAGATTATTTTAGTAAGGAATTAACGCTTCTTATATTCACGTCGCGTCATTGACGACCCGCTCGGAAGGTCAGCGAGTCGTCCTGACCGCTCGCCGCGCACCTCGGCTTATTACGAAAATATTGTTGGTCGAAAGAAAAACAAAAAGTTGTACACGAATGTAGTGGAGATGGCCGCGTGGGGCGTCACAGCCGACGGCGACACGCTTCTGATAAACATGTCGATACGCTGACATGTTTATCAGGCAGCGGAAACAAAACAACGTAACGCGCATTCATATGTACAGCAAAAATGTGAAGGGCCTTGAAGTGGGAGGTAGGCGCAGCGCTGCCTCCGACCAGCTCGGTGATAATGAAGTTATTTACTGTGAGAAAAATGTTAATTCGACGAAGATATCCGCGAGAGCGGCCAGCGGACGGCGGCCGAGCCACTCTTGTGTTGCGATTTCAACAGAACGTGTTTTGTGAAAGTGTACTTACAAAAAAAGATCACGCGTTCGCCAAAATTTTATGCAACGCAGTGAAACGGGGAAAGCGACAGTATGTTCGGACCTGTAATTCTGCTCGTAGTCCCAGAAGTCCTTGTAGCGCGGGTGCCAGCGCGGGCCCCCGCGCGAGTACGGCCGCCTCGAGCCTCCTTGGCTCATGCCCGCTGCGCCATACCACACGCCAGTATCGATCTGCGCCGCCCCTCGCCCGCTGGCGCCGGGCACTCCGCGACACCACAACACGACACAACGTGCACTGCACTGCAACACTGTCGCGACAAGACGATGAACTGGCCCGATTACTTCCTGGGACTCCGAGGGAGCCCTACGTTTTTGTTTTGAAGGTGTTACAACGGCGCGAACCTCGCACGGACTGACGTGATTGTGATGTGACGAACGCACGCAAGCGCGCCAACGTCACGGAATAATGCCGCGACCTCTGACGGTCACTTTTAGCGATGCGTTTAAATATCACCGCCAAATCGTAATTTAATTAGATTATATTTTTTATAATTGTAAATCGATAAAACGACGAGCGATATGACACTTTTCAAAAGATGAGTTCGATGAACGTACGAGTTCCAATGTTCCCGTTCGATCCACGGCGCGGGGAGGATTAACAGCGCACAGTATTGATTTTATATTAGCGTCACACGAATCATATTATAATTTCACGAGGTGTGAATAAAACACAAGGAGCTAGTGGAGAACGACGAGAGGGCGTGTTATCGCGCACTTAAAATGGTTCGTCACCGTTCACATAATGAATGTGAATCAGACGATAATCTCGCCTGGTCGTTCCGCATCGAGGCACAGCCGCGCTGACACTTCTGCAGTCCACCAAAACACGTATCACAGTCGTCGGTATCATTTATTACCGGCTAAAGCACAGAAACCACGGGAAATCCAGAAAAATGTCCGAGATAATAACGTAACACAACGCACCCAGTTCGGTCGGCCAATACGTAAGCCTCATACAAAAAAGTTTACACAACTCGAGCTCCGAGCGGCGCCCAGCGATGTAGCGCTTCTCGCAGTCACGTACTGGAACTGACTGGAACACCGAAGCGCTGCAAGTCGATTTCTATTCATAATTAAAAAGCGCTTGAACGCTGTTTAGACTGAAACCACGCCCATTGTTATTATAATGCAGCCAACATGACGCACCAGTGCAGTGTGAAGTTAGAGACTAATTTATGAAATATCAAATACTTTTGCGATCTCTTTCTATCGAACAGTATAGAGCGAGATGCCGTTTTAGTTTATTTGTTTGATTATTCGGGCAACGCACGCATGGCGGATGACGCCTTCCATTTCCTCGCCCGTCGCGGTGATGGATGTTATTTTTGTGTCGAAATGGGAGTACTTCCCTTTCTGTCCGTTCCCATGGTCGTTTGGCGACGAGAGCGGTCGTCCGGGCCGATAGCGGGCGCCGCGCCTGCAGTTTATCAACTTCAAACGAGATAGCTCGCGTGCCGAGGCCCTCTTGCAATATTTACGAGAGATAATGGTGTTTATTCTTAGCACATCGGCCGCATCTCTCCGTGCACTCCACTACGTTTATTTGTGAGGACGTAATGAGTCGGCGAGCGAGCGGCGGACGGCGCCGCGGCGACGACCATCTCAATGTTGAAAACATTCTGTCCGAGGCAGGCTGCCCGCTTCACTGACAGCGGTCACCGTGCCGTATGCACGTATGCAAAACACGCAGTCTCTGCCTCGGTAGCCTAACTCACTGAGGTGGACGTGTAAATAACTCACTTTAGATTTTAACTGCAATTGGTACACCCTGCACCCAGCCTAATAGGTTTAGGCAATTAAATGGCGTTAGTGGCTGGTGGAGACCGGAGCAACATAACCTGAGGGTTTATTGCACTTCTGGTTGAGGTTGCCACTGAGTTCCGTAAGCAGCGGCGGTGACAAAGCACGAGCAATGCTCCTTAAAATTCCTATTAACTGATTCACGTCAGGCGGGTCTTGTGCTTCCTTGTCTCCCGACATTGTGTAAACAAAATGTTTATAATTCTATATAATATATAAAAATCAATTTCGATATCGATCATTTCTCGAAAACGGATCGACCGAATTTCCTTTTTAGGGTTCCGTACCGTACCCAAAGGGTAAAACGGAACCCTATTACTGAGGCTCCGCTGTCCGTCCGTCCGTCTGTCCGTCCGTCCGTCTGTCACCAGGCTGTATCTCACGAACCGTGATAGTTAGACAGTTGAAATTTTCACAGATGATGTATTTCTGTTGCCGCTATAACAACAAATACTAAAAAATAGAATAAAATAAATATTTAAGGGGGCTCTCATACAACAAACGTGATTTTATTGCCTTTTTTATAGATAATGGTACGGAACCCTTCGTGCGCGAGTCCCACTCGCACTTGGCCGATTTTTTTTATTGCGTTCGAAATTATCAGAAAATGATTTGTATGAAATAAAATTTTGAATAAGGACCATTCATAGTTTCAAGTTATACCCAGTTCAGATTCACGTTAAAAATCAAATCATTATGTTTCACTACGTCTCATAAAAAAATTAAACCATAATTTCTCGGGAGAATAAATTACATGAAATGGAAATACTTTGACATCAAAACGTAATTTACAATTTCCGGTTCGCCATTTTAAATGTAATTATTACCAGTACTCAAAGGTAAAGGAAGTACTCGACAGAATAAATCTTATTTATCTATACTTACAGATAAATAAAATTGGAGTGTCTGTTCGTAATATTAAAATAACCGTTTTTTTATTAAATTCATATAGATGTATACACGTTAGATATACCAAAAAATTTAAATTTTTGTCTGTCCGTCTGTTTGTTCGGCTAATCACTACTAAACGGCTGAACCGATTTTGACGGGACTTTCACTAACAGATAGCTGATACTTTTATTTTAGAATTTTTATTAATATAAATAAATAATAAAAAAATAATTATTCCGCGCGGACGAAGCCGCGGGCACAGCTAGTATATAATATTATAAATGTAAAAGTATTGATGTTTAGATGTTGGGTCGTTTTTACGCCTCAACCGCTGAACAGATTTGGATGAAATGTAGTAGGTATATAGACGAGGAACTAGATTAACCTTTTTACTCCAGAGAAACCTATACCTATCCCGTGGAATAGCTTGGATGTTTCCATCGAGTACGTAAGTTACGTACTCGATGAATATTCAGGAACACCGTTCCTATATGAAATCTATATGTTTATCTGTGTGTGCGTTTTTTTTCGAATATTTGAATTTTGACTTCAGATTCGGATTCAGCATAAAAAAGTAGAACAGGTATGTTCAGGAACACCGTTCCTATCTCATAAGGAACATGGTTAGAATGGCCGACAAATTAAAAAATAATAATTGAATTTTTATATAATTGTCGAGCCAGGTGTTCCGCTGGCAATGCAAGCTTGCGCATTCTCAACTGGTTTGTTTTGCTTTCACGTCTCAGCGGTTTTTCCCACAGGAACATATCATCGGGATAAAAAGGTAAAGGCAAAATTGTCAATGGATGGCGTTATGTTTGTGCTTCGTGCTAAGGTTGCATTATCCTGTAAGAAATATATTAATTCTTCTTAAAGTTCCGTTATACCTTTCGGTGACGCAGGCCCACAGGGGCCAACTACGTAGACAGTGTCAAAAAAAAGTTTCGTTATATAATACAGACCTTAAAAGTGGCATGGATGTTTTTAGATACTCCATATGCTTCTCGCATGGTCCACTTTATGTGAGATGCTCCCGAGTATCGAGAGCCCAATATTTGCATGTGCTCGCCGAAAGTAATCGGTCTTGTGATATCGTTTTTTTTTTCTTTTATAATAAGTACTTTAGATTTTTTGCCTATTGAGTGGACACGAACCGTGCACGGCTTATCTGCACTGCATCGCTCGGTATTATAAAAGTGGAAACTAACGACTATATAACAATATTCAAACATATAGCAAAGTTATATAAATCGGTCTGTGCATTGACTGTTCAATTACAATTTATGCACGTTCAAGACTTAGATGGCAGATATGCTGCATTTATTATTTGCGGTAGCAAATAATCGCCAATTCGTTTGCCGTATGTGTTCTTATAGCCGGGTAGTGCATACTTGGGGTGGGTGTGTAGTATTCGCAAATTCTGAAGCATATTGTAATTGAAATGTGAAGTTACTTAGGATTATAATATCAACTACGATTAACGACTGAACGGATTTGATTTTTTATTTCGGAAACATTTATAAATCATGAAGGATAAATATTTTTGTGTAAAATAAATAAATTGATAAGTTAAAACATGTGTCACTTTCATTCCGGGCAAATGCACGTCTTCTGTGGAAAAGATCTAGCTAGAGCGTTTGTTTTGGTTGAGTTTAATAAAAGATGGAGAAGACATGTGAACCAATTTAGAATGGCAGATAGAACACTATTTACATTGTCAATATTTTCGCACCGGCGAGTAACATTAAAATTAAAGAAAGATATCATCAGCAAACAGTAGCATATCCGTCATTCTCTGTACCATGTAGAGCAAATCATTCACTTACACTAAAAATAAAAAAAGGCCCAGTATAGAGCCCTGGGGCACCCCAATATTAACATTGCTGCCATTAGATTTAACCCTATTTATATCAACAGTCTATATTCTGTAATTTATGTAAGTTGCATTCAAATTACGGACTTTACATCTAACTACATAATGGCACAGCTTGAGCAATAATGTCCGATGGTGGTCACAATCAAAAGCTTTAGAGAGATTACAGAAGACCCCAATAGCGTCTTGGGATTTCTCCCAAGGACTAAGAACATTATTGACCAACGCTACTCCTGCATCTGTAGCGGATTTACCTGCTGTAAATCCGTATTGTGAATTATGAATAATTTCATTGGTCTTAAAATAGAGTTGCGATTGGTCAAGCATTATCTTTTTAAATACTTTACTCAATACTGGCAAAATAGATATGGGTCTATAATTCCCCAGTTCACTTTTTAACCAGACTTGAATAATGGAATTAATTTACTAAATTTCATCAAGTCTGGGAACACACCCATATCTATACATTGATTTACTAAGTATGGAGCTATTGACTCAATAATACAATAAAATACTTTTATTGATCATTGTTTTTAATGTTTAAAAGCTTTAATAATTTGGCTGGACTGATTTTTTTTATACTACGTCGGGAGACATACACGCATACGGCCCACCTGATGTAAAGCGGATACCGAGCCTATAAACGCTTACAATACATTAGGTATCACTCGCGTAATGCCTCCTCTGCTGCTTACACAGCAACTCCTTTGAGAGCTTACTGGTGACCTCACTCACACGCGGGAACATAACAACCCTCTAGGGAGTTGTTATTTGTCTGCGGTTTTCTGTGAGGCGGAGGTACTTCCCCAGGCTGCTACGATGCACCCTACTTCTCTTGAAGGTAAAGGTATTGTTAGAGAGGTGTCTTCACTAAATATATATTCTTTGAAAATTAGGAATTTATTCCAATAATAGGTAAATCCCATACGAAAATACATAGGAATTAGGAAGTACCTCCACTTACCCCAGACGGGCTGTTTTGATGCGCCCTCCTCTCTTAGCTCTGAATATGTGTGAATTTAAAAAGCTCCACCCTTGGTTACATTCTCCTTTAATAACTCAGCCGCAGCATGTGGAGATGAGTTAAGGGAGTCAGTGGTACTGCAAGGGATATTAGTGAAGTAGTCATCAAATAGATTTACTACTTGTTTAGCAACTGTTACAGTTTGATTGTTATGTTTAATAGAATACTCATTACCTTGTGGTTTACCTTTACCTGTTTCTTTTTTAACAATATCCCATACTGCCTTTATTTTATTTGTAGACTGTTTCATTTTTTTTAGTATACATAGATGTTACAACTGCAAACGTTTTTAAATATTTTGGAATAATTTTTAACATATTTAACAAAGTCTGGGTCAACTCTATAAGGCTTTTCTCCATATATATCAAACATTTTGTTTCTACTTATAGTAGTGTTATTAATCTGTTTACTTTTGAATATTTTTTTGGTATTCACTGAATATAATATGAAACAATTTTGTGTACAGAGTAATCTATTTAAGGGACCCCCCCCCCCCATAGTTTGTTGTACTTAAAAAACATGTTGGTCAGTGGTCTATAAATACATGACTTTTCAAATCTGTGTTCTTCGAACATTGATATACTACCAACTGACCGCAATGATCTGAAGGCAAGTCGCCAATTATTGATTTATTGACATGCTCACATTTACAAAAGATATTATCTAGACAAGTTGCAGATGTGGCTGTTACACGTGTAGGCCCCAGGAAGAGACATTTTGTAAATTAAATTATTTATAATAATGTCCAAGTGGAAGGATGTAGGAGCCGAGGAAGGCCGAGACTTAGCTACCATGATCAAATTGGTCGTGTTCTGTCAGTAGGTGATGTCAGGAGCCCTAGAAACCGGCGAGCGTGCATGAGAAGAGCAATGAATGTTAAAGAGGCGAGTGAGATATGTAAGGATCGAGTCACGTGGCGCTCGGTTCTCTCTGCCTACCCCGCAAGGGATTTGGCGTGAAGTTATAGATAGAAATGATTTAAATAACTTGAAAAAATCATGTACGGTTGTACGAAGTTAAATTATGCCTCAAATACATTATATTTAGCAGCTACGAGTACCTCCATCCATATAGCCAACCGAAACATGTAAATTTTATTAGAGTTTTTCTCGTAATTCCGGAGCCATTTATAAACAATATTACTTTTATTACAATACATAGTTGAAGTCCTGCAGACTGCAGCCGGTTTCATTTGTGCACAACAAAAATAATATTAAATTCAAACTCCATACAACAACGGGCATTCTCCTTTACCGAGCAAGTCTTAAATTTGTATGGTTTTTGTATGAAAATCTCAATAAAACTATATCTCAAGTTTTATCTGCACTCAAATTAGTTACGTTTGTATTTTATTTATTGAGTCCGTATGAGTATTTAGTTTAATACAAAACATTAAAGTAATGTTCACGCGAGACAGACACGGCACAGCTCGCTTCATATTTTAACATTCATAGCTGTTGTCGCGCACGCTCGCCGGTGGCTAGGGCTCCCAATGAGGGCCTTCTGATGAGCCTCGACCGACGGGCCACGGTCGAGGAGCCTTCCTTCCTCGACTCGCTCGTCTTTCCAGTTTATATCTGTTTCGTGATTCCTTCATCGTACATATTTATTAGTGGTGCCAACCGAGCATGGCTCGGAGTTATTTTGTATGTACAGTGTAAGTGATTCGATATCATCTTTAGAGCCAAAGCCAACCACACCTGCACGTGGTGCACCCAGCATATCAACAGACGAGGCTCTCGTGAAAGAGGTAGGGCACGACGTCAGCCCGACTGGGGAGGTACCTCCACCGCAGCCAAATAGCAAGTCCCTGGAGGATTGCTATATTCCTGCGAGTGAGGTCACCAGAAAATGAGCTGCTGTATTGACAGCGGGGGTGGCAACGCGCTAGCGATATTCTTTTTGTTGCTAGCGTTCATAGGCTACGCTTTTACATCAGGCGGGCCGTATGCTTGTTTGCTATCCGTCGTAGTATGAAAAAATTGTGTTCATAAGAAACTTAATAAATACAAACATTTGTTCATTTTTTCATTTGTTCCAATTTGTGAGCTGAACGAGAATTGATCGATCGGTACTAATATTTTAAACGTGAACGTGTGTTTGTTTGTCCGTCCTTCACATCATAACGGAGCAACGGAGGGATGTTATTCTTTGTATGGAGACCGTGGGAGGACCCGAGAGTGACATAGGCTACTTTCTATCACGGTAAAAGAGCTCACTCCCATGAACAAAACACGTTTTGTTTTCGTGTGAGCACGCGGACGGAGCCGCGGGTGACGACTAGTATTGAATACATCCGACGTCCAGACAGTTCTGCTGCCACGTCTATTGAATATTGATATTTTGGAAATAAAATAATTAAAAAGAAATTTCAGTATATCGGGTGCCGTGCCGCTGAGAACGTATACTTAATTCATTTATTTCGTTAAGTATCACTCGCGCGACGCCACCCTTCTGCTAACACAGCACCTCCTTGGGAGCTTTATTACATATATACTAAGCGAAGTTACAGCGACCTCCGTGTTCTGTATAACAATTCATTCAGGATGATCTTGGGACTGCCCCGATTCTGTAGCGCGTCGGGCATGTTTGCAGAGGCTAGAACCGCATGCTTTCATACTACCATGCGCAAGAGAGCCGCGTCTTTGGTGCGCAGAGTTCGGAGCAGCTCCAACGTCGTCCTGAAAATGATTGCCGACAGACTTGACTGCCCTTTCGTTCGACACTGCTGCGATAGGCATGTTACAGTAGCGGTGCCCGCGATACACATCTAAATAATTATCCTTTTTGACATTCACATTCACATTGACATATTTATTATTATTGTTTGATTATTATTGTTATCTAAATTGTATACAACATGACATGAAAAGTAGTGTGCATGTTTATATTCTATTTCTGTTATATATTTTTAAACGGTAATTGTTATGGATATT
Source organism: Pyralis farinalis (assembly GCA_947507595.1). NCBI lineage: Eukaryota > Metazoa > Arthropoda > Insecta > Lepidoptera > Pyralidae > Pyralis > Pyralis farinalis. The sequence goes on from OX382281.1 coordinate 544,650, forward strand.
ATGTATTTAATTTTTATTGTAGTGTGTTTTTAAATTATGGATCAATGTTATCCGAAATAAATAAATTTTAATTTTTAATTTAATTTAAACAAATGATAAAAAATAAAGAGTTGCAATTATAAAAAACATGTTTGCGGATCCCTTAAAAGAAATTATGGACAGACATGTAGAAAAAATGCAGGAGGAAGGAATGACAAAACAGACATACGACGAGAAAGAGGTACGACGTAGGCGCCGAGCAAGGCCGCCGCCGCCCGCCGCCCGCCGTCACCGAGTCGATCGTGTATCGTCACACGCGAATATTGGAGCGGGTGAGGTATGCAAGGACCTCTCTCTGCCTACGCCGCACGGGATCTGGCGTGAAGTTACAGATAGATAGAAGAAATTGACTACACGGTGCTATAGAACCGTTCGTGCGCGAGGTCGTGCGGCACTTGGCAGGCATTAGTCTGCGTGTCCATACGGGTGGCAGGTCGTACTTGTAAATAAAACAAAATCAATATATAAACATGTTTAATTTAAATATGTACATACATCATCGTGTAACAGTGGACACACGCAGTGCGCGCTCTCCCTGCCCGCTCCGCCACGCTGCACCGCCTCTACTGTACTATAGTTCAGTGGACACTCGCGCCTCCTACAGGAGAAGTCCCTTTCCGTTTTTTCAGACGTCAGCCGCTTCCGTAGACAATGGTCGGAGATCTCCGAATATTTTCAAATGACAAAAACACGTGGTATTCGACCCCACGACCTCTCGATGGCTAATCAAGTCATCTTCTAACTGAGCTAACACTAAAGTTACTGTCGATGGCGACATACATGGAAAAACTTCTCACCATCACAACCATTCCTGGTAGCTAAGTTTAAAGAGCACTCCACCGGGAATCGAGAGGTCATAGGTTCGAATCCCATCTAGTCTAGGGCGGTAACTTTTTCGTTTGTAAAATATTCACAAAATTTCCTTCAAGATATTTCATAAACAACAATAAATGGCCGAAGATGTCATTGTAGCATGTGCTCGATAAAAACGTACCGCCTAGTGTTCGTAACGTCGCGCCGTCTGTCGCCGGACATCAAAATGTTGAGAAGCCAATGAATGTAAATAAATACTAGATATAAGCATAATCTTGTGTTACATGCAAGCCGTCTCCACAAAATAAGTAATTCTTTTATGGGGCAATGTATACGGTTCTATAACAAACTTCCCAGCAGTATAAGAGAATTGTCAATAAACAAATTTAAAACTACTATTAAAGCCAAATTGTGTACCAGGGCATATTATAAAGTATCTGACTATATTAATGATAAAAATGCCTGGGATTGAGTCGATCCAATTATAATGTAATTAATAAATTATGTAAATTTGTTTGGATACCAAAAGAGGGATGCCTGAGTTTTTTGGCAGTATTTTTATCAGTGCTCACCTAGTCATGAACTGCACGGTAGGGAAAAAAATTGTGACGATTCCAAACAAATGTAGCCATTTTTACGGAATAAAAAGATTTTGACTTTGACTTTGAAATGCCGCGCTGCGGGCGAACGGTTTCATTTCAGTAGAGAAGCCAGGGCGCGACGAACAAGACGACCATCTTCACGATGCAGTGGAAACGCGGCTTCAGTCCACCAACGACAACAAACTCTGCTCTGAAGGATATATACTTGGTAGTTGTTATTCGGAGATCGATGAGTATTACGAAACAATCTCGGCGCGCCCGAATTCCTTCTTTCTAGACCTCTCTTTCGGAACGTGTGAAAATTAAGGTTAACTCTGCAGAAACTATGGTTGGTGGTCGTTATTTAGGGATCGACAGGTACTATGTAAAACGAATTTAGTGCACTGTCTTGGACACAAACTGGGGAGTTTGTGTCCAAGACAGTGCACTAAATTCGTTTCAGCGTCATTCCCTGTTAGCATCCGCCGATGATACGGCCGAAATTAGCAGGATGCTATTGTTGGTGGTCGTTGTTTGGGGATTGATGGATGTTGTTACGTCAACAGGCCTCCACGAGTGTCCATAAAACTGACCGCGTGTCCGCAGAGGCGGCGGGGGAGCTCGCTGGGAACTACAGCTGGTGGTCGTTGGGGTCGTACAGCTCGGAGAGAAGCCGGTACATGTACGAGGGGGAGCTGCCTCCACTAAAACAGAAACATTTTTCTTACATTACTCCTGTCACGTTACACGATATAGTCTGCATGATGAGATGCAATTACTGTAGCCCATTCACATTAACACGTACTCGTATTATCGCTGGGTCTGATTGGTCTGGATTGTGGAGTTCTGTCGACAGTCGCTTCATGTAAAAATCAATTTCTTCGCCAAATCCAAAGGCTTAGCTCTCGGACTTCACCAGTCCTAATGAATTAGGAAATCTGATAACGGCAAAAAAATGCTATTGCAGGATACGGGCCTCTCTCCAACCGAAGGGGTTCAGGGCATGCTCCGCCAGGGCGTTCAATTGCCGATTGATGGAGGCCAGTATTTTGAAGCCGCCTGAAGTCCACAAATTTAATAACAGTGTTATGTGCAGCGACCACACAGAGCGGCCTACAGACCCCCCCCCATAAATAAACCCATCACAGGCAGGCGGCGCCGACGGTGCTTACCCAGCGCATTCGATTAGCCAGACACGCGCAATGACTACTACATGTTTGTACGACTATGGAGACACGTTCTGGTGCCTGCTGTCACCAGCTGTTACACTTCTCCTGCTGCGGAAGGTTTATCAACTTTCCGCAGCACTACGGCTCAAGCCGGAAGCCGCGGGCTGACGAAACACTTCATAATGCTTCTCCCGACCGCAGCACATGGCCGCTTGCAACACCGCTCAACTTAACGACTGATACATGCGTCTTTACCACCTATTATTATTACTCAATTGTACTCCGATTTTAATAATTTTCAACTTATATAGTTAAATTACACATATGCTGTGTTTGCCTGTAACTGGATCTACATCCAAATCTTTGTTATTATCTTGTTCCTTATCTTAGTCATATGATGTAAGTCTGTTGGTAAACCTTAAATAAATAAAATACCTCTTCTCCATTTTCATCAATATTTGGTATTATATTATAATAATAATTCATTCAATTATTCATTAATTAATGATAATTGAATGAATTATTCATTTTTTTGTATGTCACCCGGTGTGTAGTGTCGCAATTGGCGGAGTGGAGCTCACATACTGAGTATGACGTCATACTGGCGGGATACTGGTGTGGTGAGTAATACTCACAGGTTGGTGACGAACAGGGTGATGTGGTCGGGCGGGACGAAGTCGTACAGGGGCGCGTACACGTGCGCCGAGCCCGTCTGCCCGTGCCTGCAACAACACGCACGTCAAGCAACAGAGGAGACCGCCGCACGGACAGCGACGTGACGCACAGCGAGGGACTCACGTGTAGGGCAGCGCGGTGTGCGGCGCGGCTAGCCAGTTGAAGTGGTGCTGGTCGCACGCGTGCAGCGGCGACAGCTTGTACAGCGGCGCGAGGATCACCGTCTGCACATACACCACGATCACTCGCACCTCTACAACATACGACTAACTCGCACATTGAACAATTCGATAGTGAACATAAATATAACTTTCCATAAGGTGTTAACATAATAACAGTGTCCCGTGGTCGACACGAAAGACAATTAATTCAAGGTTGTCTATGTATGTACTCGTATATCTTCACGCCAGTACGCCAATTCTACTAAATAACTGCACTGCACTGCAGCGCGCCGTGTGTTTCGGTATTCTGTTAAGCGATCTGACAGCAGCGGCGTTGCAGCGACGCTGCAGTAAATGACTCGCTGTTAAAAAACCTGCACTGCACCTGCACGTTTCCTGCAATATATTCGTATTCTGATAAATTGTTTTCACATTTGTATAGCGGTGACAGAAGTTTAGGAGTTTATTTGCGGTTTTGCTAACGTTAGTCTCGAGCAACTTTTGCGAACTGAAATTAATATTCTGAAGGGGTTATTTATAATATTACAAAACATTTGTTTTGGGAGATGTTTGTAGGAATATATGATTAAAAGCTTCTTTTCAGTTAGAAATACCTCCCCGCCGACAACCAAGGTTAATGGGGTTTGAAACTATAAGAGTCAACATCAAGTAAAAAAGATTGAAATACGGTAACGTGACAGGTGTTAAGTAGTTCATTTGCCGGATACGCATAGTTGCAGCGGAGTTGCAGTGCAGGAAACTTTAACAGAATACACGTAGTGGCACTGCACTACTCCTGCACCACTCGAATGACAAGCGTAAACGTGCAGCTGCAGGATTTTAGTAGAATTGGCGTACAGGTCCCAGGTAGGCAGACAGAACCGAGCGCCATAAAACGGGGCCCTTACACATCTCATTCCCTGCTTTAACATTCATAGCTCTTTTTATGAACGCTTGCCGGTTCCTAGAGCTTCTCACTACTCCTGATACACCGATCTATTTGTCATGGCCATGTCGGTCTTCCTCGGCTCCTACATCCGCATTGTTTACTTGTATCATAACTTCTTTATCCCGCATTATTTCTACATGTCTGAACCGACGGAGCATGCATTTTCTTTCCGTAACACCGATATCATATCCGGGAGTAACATCATTCACTGTGATTGACGCATCACTAATTGTGTGGCCTTGATAAGCGGAGCACCCTTCCTCCTCGAGCGGTCCTCGTCTCCGCGCGGCGTACGTACCGGCACGCTGTAGTGCTTGGCGGCGGCGGTGAGCGCGTGGAGCCCCGCGGCCCCCAGGGCGGCGCCGCCGGCCAGCGCCGCGCACCCCGCCACCACCACCTGCACGCAGAGGGACCGCGACAACTCTTCAACCACATATTTTAAAATGACAAAAGCGTGCAGTACCTATATTTGAATTCATTTAATCACTTGACGAGTAGAAATCTTGTAAAATGAAGCGAACAATGTTAGATATATATATAATATGAACATATATTATATTATATGTGGCTTTGAAGTACATGGAACAAGTCGCAAGATTTTTGTGTGTGATGTATATGTAAGCGTATGTAAATAGATGCATCTTGGAGACAACGTCGAGAGCCATACAAACATACCTCTCACCTGATGTAAGGCTGTCACCGTAGCCTACGAACCCTTGCAATACATTAAGTATCACTCGCGCGATGCCTCTTCTGCTGTTTACACAGCAACTCCTTAAGAGCTTACCGGTGACCTCACTCACACGCAGGAACACAACAACCCTCTAGGGAGTTATTTGGCGGTTTTCTGTGAGGTGGAGATACTTCCCCAGACGGGCTGCTTTGATGCGCCCTACCTCTCTTAAAACATCCAGACCGAGACAAACAGACATGTTCATTCATACAAATGTTTGTCTTGTGTGGGAATCGAACCCACGAGCGTGTTGAACGGTTGTCAGGAAGAGATCGCTTTACGGATAAGACCGCCTGTTGTACTCTTCAGATGTCGTGTCCGTTCAATGTATTTATTTTGGTGCAATAAAGTAAAAATAAATAAAATCTACGAGTGTGACCAATAACGAGGATTAATAACTGGGAGGTGAAACGTCTCGAGGAATATTAACTAGCTTTTACCCGCGGCTTCGCTCGCATTGATAATAAATATATATTTTTTTTTAATAAAAAGTATCCTATGTTACTTCTGATACCGCCAAGAATATGTGTACAAAGTTCCATGATGATCGGTTGAGTAGTTTTCGCGTGAAAGTGAAACAAAAGGACATTCACATTTATAATATTAGTAGGATTTAATTATCAATTAAATGATTGGTGAACGAGTGGTACAGTACGAGTGGCGTGGTGGTGGTGGTGGTGGTGGTGGTACCTTGTTGACGCGCGCCATGACGCCGCACACGGAGGCGTTGCCGACGACGGTGACGGGCACGCCGGCCGCGCTCAGCCGGCCCGCCAGCGCGTGGCTCTGCGGACGACGCACGCCTCGCATCACCGACATGACAAACCATGGTTATCTCACACTTAGCTCAGGTTAATTCATTCAATACGATCACTTACTAATGAAACCACCATTTTTTAAATTTCCCTCCGCATTATTTTTAATGGTAAATTGAAATATCTTGTCTCGTTCAGGAGATGACTTTTCAAAAGTATTTGTGTGTTCTACCGATTGTACAACGGGTTGTGTTCTGAGCAATTGTTCGATATGATGGCGACGGCCACTTTTTACAACCGCACCGCTCGCCGACGGCGGGGAGTTCACCCTCACACGCTGGAACCGCAATGGTCGCGTACTGTGCGGTTCCAGAGAAGATTTCTTCCGAGAACTGTCAAGCTGTGGAATGAGCTCCCAGCCGAGGTTGTCCCAAGGGACTACAGCATGGAATTCTTCAAGAAATGCGTGAAGAGGTTTTTAGAGGTACGCTGGTGTTGCAAATGTCCATAGGCATAGGCCGTAGCCTGCCTGATGGTAAACAGTCACCGTAGCCTATGGACATTTGCAACACCAGGGGTGTCACTCGTGCGTTGCCGGCCCTCGAAATCGGACGAATCCTTCGACAGAGCAGAGAGCGCAACTCACATGTTACCGAGCATCAAGTAAGCTCTGTTACAGGCTACGTGTGTCCGACGGCTGCGCCGGCGAGCGCGGCCAGTGCGCTGCGTGCAGGCTGCACCAGCGCGGACACTGTGCGAGAAGCCAGCCGACTGTCTAACGACACACCTTCCTCACAAGTTCTTCGATGAAATGACTACAAGCGTCATTCAAGAGAAACTCTATCTATGTATAATCAGAGAGAGCCGAGCGGCGCGCGACGCGATCCTTACTCACCTCACTCGCTTCAATAACGTTAATTGCTCTTCTCATGCCCGCTCGCCGGTTTCTAGGGCTCCTGACATCACCTTCTGATAGAACACGACCAATTTGGTCATGGTAGGTTAGTCTCGGTCTTCCTCGGCCCCCAAATTCCCTCCACTTTTGCATTGTATATCTGCTTCCTCATTCTTTCATCCTGCATTCTTTCTACATGTCCGAACCAACGGAGCATGCCTCTTCTTATTTTAACACCGACGCTTTCTTTTAGACTAACTCAATACCGTGTGTGAGATTAGGATCGTCGACGATCCTCACGGGTCGAAAGCGAACTTTTTTTTTATACCACTAAGGTGAAAAACAAGCGTACGGCCCGCCCGGTGGTAAGCAGTTACCGTAGCCCATGAACATTTGCAACACTAGGGATGTCACTCTTGCGTCGCCGAAGGTACGTGGAGACGGGCAGCGCGTCCAGCGGGATGTCACCTCGGCGACGTCGGTGCCCTCGGCGAGCAGCAGCCGGTACCGGCGCGAGGCGGCCGCTCGCAGGAACCGCTCGGCGAGCGCGCTCGCGCCGTACGTGAGCACCAGCTCGTCGGCGTGCACGAGCTGGCGGGCCTGCGCGCACACTGCCGCCGTGCTCGACTCCAGCTCCGTGCGGATCTGAAACGGTGACACTTGCGTCATTCTCCTGGCGGCTCGCTCGGAGCCCCCCCCCCCCCCCCCTGCAGTCCGACTGGGAGGTACCAATCTTCACACACAGAAAGGTTGACGAGCTCGGTGGCTCGGTCGTGAAAGACGCGACTTTGACACCGACGCTCGTGGGTTCGATTCCCACACAAGGCAAACGTTTGTGTGCGTGAACATGTCTTGGTCAGTTTCAAGAGAGGTAGGGCGCATCAAAGCACGCCATCTGGGGAGAAAACCGCAGCCAAATAACAACTCCCTACAGGGTTGTTGTGTTCCTGCGTGCGAGTGAGGTCACCAGTGAGCTCCCAAGGAGTTGCTGTGTAAGCAGCAGAGGAGGCATCGCGCGAGTGATACTTAATATATTACAATCGTTAATAGGCTACGGTACCCGCTTTACACCAGGTGGGCCGTATGCTTGTATGCCTCCCGACGTAGTATAAAAAAAAACATTGTTTCTTCATAAGATAATCTGTTTACATCAGGTGGGCCCACAGCTGTGAACGACTCGGGTCTCGGAGTCCTAAGTTTTGAGCTCGGCTGGCCAGTTGCACGTCTCGACTCGTTCCAACACGACTCCAAGGCCAGAGGACTCAAAGTCTCTATGAGCTCTCGATCGCAGCGCGAAGCCCGAGTCTTTACGCGGCGAGTCTCATGTTCTTTTACGTTTGGAGCCTTTTTTAAAGCAGGGAATAAAATGTTACTTTTGCGGGATACATTTGTAGAAAGGATTTTTTTATACTACGTCGGAAGGCATACAAGCATACGGCCCGCCTGATGTATAGCGAGTACCGTAGCCTATGAACGCTTGCGATATATTAAGTATCACTCGCGCGATGCCTCCTCTGCTGCTTGCACAGCAACGCCTTGGGAGCTCACTGGTGACCTCACTCACACGCAGGAATACAACAACTCTCTAGGGAGTTGTTATTTGGTTGCGGTTTCTGTGAGGCGGAAGTACTTCCCCAGACTTACTTACTTTGATGCGCCCTACCTCTCTTGAAGGTAAAGGTGTCTTCACTAAATTTATTTATTTTTTTATTTATATAAAACTTTATCAACCACTACATTTTGGTACAATGGGCGGACTTAATGCTAGTTGCATTCTCTACCAGTCGACCTTTGGGAGTGCACAGAATCTCGATTGCGGCTATACATTAAATACATATATACTTACAATACATATAATATATAATAAATATATTATTTAGTCTTTGAAAATTAAGAATTTATTCCAATAACAGGTAAATCGCAGAAGAAAATACATAAGTTAACTAAAATATACAAACAATCTAAATTGATCTTTACGCACATACTAAATCTCATTACATAAAGACCAGAATACGCTGGTATCTTAAAAACATTATTCTGATACAAATCTCTTTAGTAAACCATGGATTACCGGTGACCTTGTAATATTATTAAAGGCCGACACGGTCAACAAATAATGTTATCGTTACATCGTTGTATTACAAGGGCGTTCTAAATGAATGGCCGCGCGACACGCAGCAATCGAATCGAACTAGAGCGAACTTCCCGAAACGGGCGTCAACTCATCTCTTATATACTCCCAGTTCGAAGAAGACTCCAGCTCTTTGTAGGACTCGAGTGCTGTTCTAGCGCTCGAGTCTTCGCGAAATGATTGAAGCTCGGCTCGACTCAGAGTTTACTTAGTACACGGAGTCTTGTAAAATTGAGCCGAGTCTATTGAATTAAGACTTAAGGACTGGAGTTGTTTACGACACCAGGTGGACCGCATGCTACCTTTCAACGTTGTATAAAAAGACCAGATATTGACCGTTGAGGCCCAGGTGGCTGAATTCCGCCATGCGCGTTACGGCAACAAGTATTATAACGGGCCTCAAGGCGTCACGAGTTTAAAAACTTGTATTTATTCAGTAAGGTGCAGAGTGTTGGAATTTTTGATCACCCCTGCGTACAGAAACTTTCGCATACTAACGTACAAACAAGCATATGCATCATTGTGTCGGAGTTTACACAGCTTTGCATCTTTGGAAAGAACAACAAATGCATCGGTCAGATTACCTGTAGCGAGAGTTGGAACTGTTGACCGCCCCCTGCGTAATAGTAAGGTGGCCAGGATGGCAAAACGTGGTTTTGAAACTATGTCTCACCTCCTGTATATGATCTCTGATGGGTTCCCGCAGGTCGTGCCCTGAGCCGAGCGTCCCTCGCCGCGCTGGCGCCGCCAGCACCAGCCGCTGGAGGCTCTCGCCCGCATTCTCGCTGCTCTGAAACAAACATCATCCAAACACATTTATTATTGAACATACAACAGTAGTCCATGTTACTTGATACTACCAATCAGATAAACTCATTTAACTGCTTGCAGTCCCGCTACCATTACGTGACGTAATATTACAATGTGCCGCTCGCCGTCGCTGTGCACTGCTGGCCGTCAGCCGGTGCAGTGAACGAGAACCGGACGAGATGGCGCAGTGAACGCGAGCCTTGGGTGTAACATCGCCCTCGACCATTGCAAAGTGCATATATAAATTCAAGAAAGTATTTGAAGTATTGAGATAATCATAAGAAAGCATATTTATAGTTTTTAACCCCTCCTTGGGTACCGCGTCGGATAGCCGATGAGCCTTTGTCGGCCAACTACATTTTTCGAACATTTGCAATTTACAAATTGATACGATATACGTACACAATTACATACATATATAGTTTACCATACTGGATTTTATCACACCGCACTCGGCGGATTCGAGTATGAAGAGTTAGGATTTGTGCGCGACACACCAGGTGGCACGTAGCCCACGTGCCTGGACACCTCTCCACAGCCACCTCAGACATGAACCCGCGTGTTCACAACATTTAGCCCACGCGACGCCCTAACCCGACCCCTCTTGGAGGCCCCTAGCCTCATCGCTTACTAGCCCTTCCCTGCTTCATGCTGCTGTGTCAAGGGTTTCAGAGCCAGCGGCGGGTGAGTCACCGCGTGGGGACCGTGCGTACCTGATTGGCGTGTGCGCTGTACTCGTCACGAATGACTCGCAGAACGCGCCGCACCATGTTGGCGGCGACCAGCTCCTGGGGCAGCGCCCGGCACAGCTGGCGGCCGACCGCTCGGACACTGGTGCACAGCTCACTGGAGAAGGTTACACTTTATATATAAGAAGGGCAACCGAGGATGTGGGTCTGGTGACGTCATGTGGTGCCGTTACTAATCACCGCGAGCTGCTCGGTCGTGGTCTGCGTACATCATGTTGCTAACAGTTGTTAATAGGACCAAGGTGATATAATTATCTGCCTTCAAACTAATTAGCAAAGCTAATAAAAAAATAATGTACTCTCTTTATAATATTAGTGTATGCTTCCTTTTAGATAAAATAAAATCAGACAAAAATTCTTCATGTGCCATTGGACCCGCGCGGACACTTATACACGTCTTACTCTTTTTGAAATATAGTCTTATTGTATCGCATTCAATTCTTTTATGTAAATATTTTTCTTTTTTAAAGTGCTACCATTTCGGAGATGACCATTGGCGACGAAATGTCGAAAGAAATAGCAAAAAATTCATGTCAGCATGTTGGTACAATAATAATGTTAAATGGTAGAATTAAGATTATTAAGATAATAAAGGTCATCTGTGCTGAATTATTTCCAGATATCTTTGTCAGTTACATACATAAATCAATTATCTGTCATACAGGTCCTCCTAGTATAGAGACGTCTCTCACATACATTGAATTTCATGTAATGTACATCTTAGATTTATCTCAAATTGTACTGTACAACCTATGTGAGAGAACAAATAAAGAATTTTTGTATTTAATTCTATAAAAACCTTTTTACAGAGAGTATTTTTGACATGCTTTTTGAACACATTGCCAGGAAATTTCAGGCAAATTATTAATTAATAGAAATATAAAATTTCATTTATTGTATCAGTGTTGCCATATGTAAGGATTTATCCGTACACATATGGAAATCCAACACATTGTATGGAAAATAAATGCATACGGATATTTGTTCGGATTTTTACGTACACACAGAGTTATGTATCATCATGTAAAATTAATATACTTTGTATATGTATGCATATTAATTATTAATTTATTTAATAACTGCAAATTCGTTTTCATTTTTGTACTTGCCACACTAGAGCAGAAATAGGGGAATTACCGTTTTACCTTTCATCTATTAAAGTACCTATAATATTTGTAACTGTATATGTTATGTATATTTGTGCAATAAAGAGATTACCACAACAACAACTATATCATATTAAAAATCATATTTCATTCCCAGTAGCTGGTATGACAATTTGGGTCAGTTATTAAAAATCACTGCCTGTGAAATTTCACAGGTGACATCACTGTGAAATAATTAATACTTTCATCAAATGAAAATGAATTAAAAGTAGCAATCATTTCCATTCCTTCTCACTGTATTTGGATGATTCTTCTACTCCAACTCAAGAAAATTACCCATTGACAAGGTGTACCGGCACCAAACTTGTTCGCTCTTGGTTAATGAATATGATCTCACCGAATGCGAAGGGATATACCTACCTACTCTGTAATTGCAGTGATAAAGCTGTTTCAAGGCCAATGAATAGAATCACATTTATATAAATCGGTTTTAGAACAAGTAAATTTGTTTTGTAGTTTTAACATTACACAGTATAGATAAAAGTCAGCAAGAGAATCTAGTTTTATTAATATTTTTTATTTAATTTATACTAATATATTAAGACGAAGAGTGTATATGTTTGTAGACGCCAGTATACGGCACTCTTAGTTGGATCTGAAAAATTATTTTTGCATTTGATAGGCAATTCGTGAGGAAAGGATATAAGCTTTACAACATCACAACAAGACCTCGTATACTAAACTACAAATACTCCGTGAATCTAAACAGGGATATGTTTTTGATGGTTCAGATCATGAAGCCTCTAGGTTGCTGGGACATGTGACTGGAGAGGGGCAGGACTACCGATGCTAATGTCACCTTACAGAATACTTATATACCACAATTATTTCCTGGAATGAAGGCACACTAATATAAAGGTGACTCCACAGATCGTAAAAATCGGCCAAGTGCGAGTCGGACTCGCGCAAGAAGGGTTCCGTACCATTATCTATAAAAACGGCAAAAAAAAAACACGTTTGTTGTATGGGAGCCCCCTTAAACATTTGTTTTATTTTAATTTAATTATTTATTCTTAAAGTGAATATATAACTAAATATTCTGTGAATATTTCAATCGTCTACCTGTTGCCGTTATCAATATCGAGCAAAAATGAGCAAAAACATCACGTTTGTTGTATGGGATCCCCCTCTAATATTTATTTTATTCTATGTTTTAGTATTTGTTGTTATAGCGGCAACAGAAATACATCATCTGTGATAATTTCAACTGTCTAACTATCACGGTTCATGAGATACAGCCTGGTGACAGACGGACGGACAGCGGAGCCTCAGTAATAGGGTTCCGTTTTACCCTATGGCTACGGAACCCTAAAAAAGAAGTAAAGCGTAGATCACTCACAGAGCGGTGGCGTTCTGTGCATCGCTGATCATCTGCTCCAGGAATGTCAGGGTCGATATCGCTACGTTGTACGAACCTTGCAGCTTCCTGCAACGTAAAACAAACATTAGTAAATTACCATCCTGATAGTAAGCAGTTACCATAGGCTACGGAGAGTTACACCACTATTATTTATTCTGTAAAACCTTTCGTTTTTTTATACAACGTCGGAAGGCATTCAAGCATACGGCCCGCCTGATATGTGAAGCAGTTACCATAGCCTATGAACACTTGTAACGTATCACTCGCGCGACGCCTCCTTTGCTGCTTACACAGCAACTCTTTAAGAGCTCACTCTAATTGTTTGTGGTTTTGTTGGCTTTGGCCACAGTTTTCTATGAGGTGGATGTACTACCCCAGACGGGCTGCTTTGATGCGCCGTACCTCTCTTAAAAACCCCCTCCCTCCGTACATTAGAACTGAGCGGACGTGTTGTTTGCTAGCTCCTGATTAGAATTTACTACTCGTAAATAAAAGTGATTTTTGCCCATTATTATTTGCTACTTGGAGTGCTAAAGTGTTGTGGCGGCGAATTAATGGATATATCTACTTACTATTATCGACTACGTGAGTAAAAAAAGATACAAAGTTGATATTCTAATTAAATTGATGTCATTATCAGTGAAAATAATTTTGCTACCTACCCCCTGAACATATACAGAATTGCTAACCATAGACAACACAATAATCTCACTGGGAGCGTTCCATTTATCACATATCTAACTAATACTTTATAAAGGCACCAATACACGAGAGACGTGAAATTAAATTCAGATCAAATATTATTTAATCTTGAACATGCCGTTAAATCATTCACCCCCGGCCTCTGGACTAGTGCCACCGATGTGTGCCGCAACTAACCAATCGTCGCAATGTAGCTCATCGGAACAAGATTTGCATGATACCAGGAAGGCTGCACGTCGTTGTAAACGGAAAAGATCTTCTGATCTAATGGAAGAGCAATTGACCAAATTCATGGCAGATATTAAAGCTATGTTCAATGAATTTAGGGAACAGCAAGAGACTAAGATAGAGAGAATGTTCAACGTAATTGAAGAGGTTAAAGTCCAAACTCAAGACATTAGCACATCTTTAGACTTTTTATCAAAAAAGTATGAATCACTACAACAACAAATTGAGGACAGCAATCTCGCTAACAAGGATAATGTAACACAAATCAAAAACTTGGAGGAAAAAATTGAAAAGCTGGAGAGAAGTTCTAGATCTACTTGCCTTGAAATAAGAAATATCCCTTTCAAAAAACCTGAAACTAAAAATTCCTTACTTCAAACTGTTATGAAAGTGGGAAAGGTCCTGAATACTCCTATAATGCCGCAGGATGTAAAGGATGTTTTTCGTATTGGTCCCAAGGATTTGGAAAATAAAACGATTATTCTCGAATTGAATAGCACACTAATGAAGGAAAATATTTTACAGGCGTGCAAGAAGTTCAATAGATCGAATACTAATATACGCTTGACTACAGAACACCTGCAAATCAATGGCCCTCCTAACCCCATATTTATTTCAGAAAACTTAACTCCGAGAATGAAGAGACTCTTCTTCCTCGCACGGGATTTTGCCAAGTCGAACAGTTTCAGCTACTGCTGGACTGCAAACGGAAAGATATTCATTCGTGAAAGGGATGGAGCAGCTCTTCACTTCATCAAGGATGAAGAATCCTTGCGAAATCTCAATGGAAAACCGTGACTAGTATATGTTTATTATGTGTATTTCGATTTAACGGTTATCTGCCACTCGCTTAGTTCATCTTTTTACCATGGCTCAATGCGTGGCTTTAGTTATATTTTACTGTTTTTTATACTTGCTTTACTCGCTTCATTACTGTACTGCTTTAGATCCAATCCTCTATGCCTTTGTATTAACAAATACTACAACCTTGTACATCATGCGGATTCTCCAAAATGTCTTAAACACAACAATCTTGCTAATTCACCAAAACTAACTGCACTCTGGAATTTCTGTGACCTCATTGGACATCCTAATATCTTCTTCGAATGTAAAATTAATTTCAACACATTTGTTAATTGTTTTTTTATCATATAATGGATGAATATTCTAAAATAATTTACGATTTAGATAAAATAACAGTTGCCAATTCATTCGTATGTACCCCGGAAAACTGTTTAACATATATCCCAGTTTCTGAAAAAACACTAACAATATTTCACGTTAATATTAGAAGCATTGGTAGTAGCTCCAACTTTAATAATCTACTAATACTTTTAGAAAGAATAAAAATTGATTTTGACCTCATCATACTCTCAGAATGCTGGCTAAGTAAGTGTTCTTTTATTCCGATATTGGCTGGTTACTCCACTTTCAAAAGCAAATTTAGTAACCAAAATGACGGGGTGGTTGTTTACGCGAAGGATGTTTCTGCTCTTTCAGTGGAAGAACCTAGCATAGATGATGCAAACTGTCTACTTATTAAGCCAAACAAAGATGTTGCTATACTAGCCGTCTATCGCTCTCCATCAAATAGAAACATAGATAACTTTACAAATTCCATTAGTTCCATTCTTCACTCCTTGAGCTCGTATGCTACGTTAGCAGTCATCGGTGATATCAATATAAATATCTCACCTAATTCCTCTGACTCCAATTCTGATGCTTACCTGAACCTGTTGGCCTCACATGCAATGTTGCCTGCTCATACCTATCCAACGCGGAACAATAACTGCCTTGATCACGTGATACTTAAAACAGGGAACGCATCTACTACATTAATACTAGACTCCTTTATTACGGATCATGCCCCAATTATTCTGTGCTGTCATGGAATATCTAAACAAGTACATAACACAAGAAGACACAAGCGTATCGATATTGCTGCGTGTGTGGATGAGTTAGAGCGAGCAAATTTTTCTGAAATACTTAGTAGCGACAGGGCGGAAGATACTTGTAATGATCTAGTAAATCTATTGTCATCAGTTATTGACTCTCACTCATCCTACGTTATCACACCTAGTCGTGCGAGGACAATAAAACCATGGATCACACCTGGTTTATTACGATGTATCCGCCACCGTGACCAGCTCTGTAGGAAATCCAAACGCGACCCAAGCAATGAAATTCTCTTACTTACCTGTAAACGTTATAGGAATTTCTGCAATAAGCTACTAAAAAAAGTAAAACGAGAATACGAGCGTTCAGAATATCAACAATATCATAAAAACCCTAGAGAGACCTGGAAATTGATAAAAAGATTCTCAAATCTCAATATTAATACTACAAAATCTAGCGAATTGCTTTCTTTGCGTGGTGATCCGACTTCTTCCCTTGACGTCGTGAACAATTTTTTTGTTAATGTTGGTAAAAATCTCGCTTCTAAATTGCCCATGAATATCACTGCCCCATTAGTTAACCCACATGGCGGACTGGAATCTGAAGCCAATTCTATGGCCTTATTTCCTACAGACAGCGATGAAATCAAGGCGATCATTGTAGGACTCAAACAAAACTGCGCCACGGGCTGGGACGGCATACCAGCCTCCCTTATAAAAGCTGGTGCACACATTCTTGCCCCAATTCTAAACCACATTTTTAATCTGTGTTTAGAAACCGGTATATTTCCAAAAGTTTTCAAAAAAGCTCTTATAATCCCGGTCTATAAGAGTGGGGATAGAGGCAGTGTAGACAACTATAGACCCATAGCCGTACTAACAATTTTATCCAAGATCTTTGAAAAAATTTTAAATAAAAGACTTCAATCTTACCTCAACTCAATAAACTTGCTTGCACCAAATCAGTTTGGATTTAGACCAGGTAAATCAACGGAGGATGCAGTCTTGGAATTATCTAACTCAGTATCTAAACTTATGAATGCAAATCTCAAATCTCTGGGTATCTTTTTGGACCTGTCTAAGGCATTTGACACTGTGTCTGTCCCCATTCTTCTAAACAAATTGCAAAAAATTGGCATACGAGGAACTGTTTTGAGAATTTTTGAAAGCTACCTAAGCAACCGATCGCAGTGCGTTACAGTTGATAATTTTATGAGTCACGAGGAAACTCTCACCTATGGAGTCCCTCAGGGAAGCGTCATCGGTCCAACGCTGTTTCTCGTATACATTAATGATATTTGCAAACTTAATCTGAATAATTCCGAAATATTTGTATACGCTGATGATACGGCTATTGTTGTTCATGGCAATAGTTGGATCAATGTTCGCAAAAATGCGGAATCTGCTTTACGCACGGTAATGTATTGGCTAAATTTAAATCTACTGACCCTTAACGTGAATAAAACGCAATATATTACCTTTGCTCCCAAACTATCATCACAACCAGCTTCATCATTTAAAATTCAAGCGCATGAATGCGTGAGCTCACGTGATGTTAACTGCAGTTGTCCAGAACTAATAAGAACTCATAAAAGCAAGTATCTTGGGGTCATCATTGATAGCCTCTTGTCGTGGAAAGAACACATACAGTCAGTAGTTACACGCGCTAGAAAATTGATTTTCGTTTTTAGAAAGTTGAGATCAAGCGCTGACTTTTCGATATTGAGAACTGTCTATTTTGCTCTTGCACAGTCTGTAATCTCATACTGCATTACTGCCTGGGGTGCCTCTGCTAAGACTCATATGCTAAGGTTGGAAATAGCACAACGGGCCGTTTTGAAAGTCATAACATATAAACCTATAAGATTTCCCACAATAGAATTATATGCACTCTGCAAAGTGCACACAGTCAGAGGATTGTTCATATTGAGCGCCACACTACGGAAACATTCCCATCTTTCTTATGACCCCAACTATACTAACGTTAAAAGGAGCTGTCGTAACATCTGTTCCGTAGAGAGAGGCAAACTCTCCTTGGTGAACCGGCAGTATTATTATATCAGCCAATTGCTATACAATAAGGTTAACAAGTACCTATGTATCTATCCATTGAATCTAAAGACCTGCAAGAAGACGATATCGGAATGGTTACAGGGATTGACATATGACGACATGGAGAATCTGCTGAAGTAATATTGGTAGAGGAGATTGTTAGGCTCATTCATTTATGGATTGAATAATAAGAAATAATATACGTATTTGTCCACATGCAAAATTTGTATAGGGTAGCACGGGTAGAAAGCAAGTATCCAACACAATTGTACGAGTAGCTCTTTGTGTATTTAACAAAATATGGAACTTGAATCAAATTGTTTTGGGAATGGGCGTTAACGGCTGCGACACAGTCCTTAGAGACTAATGCAGCTGTTATCGTACAATATTGTTCTGTACTCTTGTTATTGTTCCAAATAAATTATTATTATATTATTATTATTATTATCCAGACTAAGACAACAGACATGTTCATGAACACAAACGTTTGTCTTGTGTGTGATGTGTGCCGAGCCAGAGAAGACCAGACGTTTGTAGGTAAGGTGACAGGTCTTTCAAAATATAATTTCTTAGACATGCAGGTTTCCTTACAATGTTTTCCTTCACCGCTGAGCGAGTGGTAACAACACACATCTGTACAGTTGGTTCCCACACATACATATGATCCGATTTGTGTAAATATGTACAGTAAATTTGAAATACAAATTTAGTGGCACATTCCAGGATTGGAATTGGGGACCAGCCGATCAATAGCCCCCTTTCTTTATACACTGGGCTATGAATGCTCACACAAACATAGTAATAATAGCGGGACTTTAAGTTATTCTTGCTTACGTGCGAGATAAGTATTGCAAATAATTTGGGGAAGTATCATTTTGTATTTTAAAAATTGTCTACAGAGAATAAGGTCCACAAATGTAGGATTGTGGTGAATTGTCTGCTTTATCCAGAAAATGCCATATTATTAAGAGAAAAAGAAATTGTACTGCAAACACTGGTCACAATAACATAAGTCCATGTGTGGAGAAAGCCTCACTACACAAGAAAACAAAGATATTGACATTTGAAAGAGACAAAACTAATATTTTTTTTTATATACTACTTCGGGAGGTATACAAGCATACAGACCACCTGATGTAGCCTATTACGCTTGCGATATATTAAGTATCACTCGCGTGATTCCTCTGCTGCTTACACAGCAACTCCTTGGGAGCTTACTGGTGACCTCACTCACACGTAGGAACACAACAACCCTCTAGGGAATTGTTATTTGGCTGCAGTTTTCTGTGAGGTGGAGGTACTTCCCAGACGGGCTGCTTTGATGCGCCCTACCTCTTTTACAACATCCAGACCAAGACAAACAGATATGTTCATGCACACAAATGTTTGTCATGTGTGGGAATCAAACCCACGAGCATTGGGTACTACTACTGCGCCAACAAGCTTGTCAAAATATAATGCTAACGGTTGATGATGTAGTGTTGGAACAAGTAAATGAGATTATATATATAAGGTGTTTTTTTTTTATATGCCCGAACTTCAATGGGAGAAAGAGTATCGTTTATTTGTTACGATAGACAAGAAACTTCGTGTCCCGGCATCGTTAAAAAAGTTTGAGAAATCAAATAAATAAAGTGCCTACTTGGTTCATGGTGCATAATGATTGCCCCGTCACCATCATAATCATCAGTTGTTAATAATTCAGTTTGACGGGGTCGATGCACGAGTCGCGGGTCTAATCGAATACGCCATTTACGCAGCGACGACCA
Organism: Pyralis farinalis; assembly: GCA_947507595.1. Classification (NCBI taxonomy): domain Eukaryota; kingdom Metazoa; phylum Arthropoda; class Insecta; order Lepidoptera; family Pyralidae; genus Pyralis; species Pyralis farinalis. The sequence goes on from OX382281.1 coordinate 564,282, forward strand.
CAGCCTGTCTCGAGTTGCCAGCCTGACAGTTGCCAGTCGTAATGCTCAGTTAAGAGAGGTAGGACGCGTCAAAGCAGCCCGTCTGGAGAAGTACACACAGTTCACCTCACAGAAAACTGCAGCCAAAGAACAACTATTTCTGCGAGTGAGTAAGGTTACGAGTGAGCTCCTGAAGAGTTTCTGTATCAGTAGCGGGGGTGGCAACGCGCAAGCGATACTTCCTGTGTTGCAAGCGTTTATAGGCTACGGTAACCACTTTACATCAGGTCGACCGTACGCCTCCCAACGTTGTATACAAAAAAGAAATACCTATGACGGCTGTGACTATACCAGCTGATACATCACCTAACAATGTTTTTTACATAGGTAGGTAGGGCGCATCAAAGCAGTCCGATAGGGGAAGTACCTCTATCTCACAGAAAACAGCAGCAAAATAACAACTTACTGGATGGAGGGTTGTTGATGTGATGTGAGTGAGTGATGTTACCAGAAAGCAGTGAGAGGAGTTGTTGTGTGAGCAACGGGGGTGGCAACCCGCGTGCGATAAACTTAGTGCGAGCGTTCATAGGCTACGGTAACCACTTTACATCAAGTGGTCCGTATGTTTATTTGTCTCCCGACGTAGTAAAAAAATCGGCCAAGTGCGAGTCGGACTCGCGGACGAAGGGTTCCGTACCATTATCTATAAAAACGGCAAAAAAAATCACGCTTGTTGTATGGGAGCCCCCTTAAATATTTATTTTATTATATTTTTTAGTATTTGTTGTTATAGCGGCAACAGAAATACATCATCTGTGAAAATTTCAACTCTCTAACTATCACGGTTCATGAGATACAGCCTGGTGACAGACGGACGGACGGACGGACAGCGGAGCCTCAGTAATAGGGTTCCGTTTTACCCTTTGGGTACGGAACCCTAAAAAAGATGCGCCTGATCCAAAGTATGAAACAGATGAAACAGCTGATTTGCTTCATACGAGGTAACAAACATTCATCACTAAGTCTGATTAGTTTACACTTAGATACATTTTCAACGAATTAGGTAGTTACTCGTATTTCACTTTGAGTGGTTTGTTTACTTAGAATATTATTCTAAGTTTGTTTATGGGAACGATAAAAAATCGATATAGGAAAAGGTACACTTACACCACTAAGGTGACAAACAAGCTTAGGTCCTTCCTGATTGTAAACAGTTATCGTAGCATTTGGACATTTTTACCACCAGGGGTCTCGCTTATGTGATATTCGGTGAGTACCTACTTAGTTAACGCCGGTACAGTAGCGCTGATAGCTACCTATCTAGATAAATAAAAATGGAAATTTAGAATACTTACCGGATATAACAGCTGATCCAATTTTATTGAAAAAGGTCACAAACTTTCCATCACACTTTCACACAGGCTTTGGACTGTCAAATTAATGTAATAACGTTAAATTTGAGTATTTAGTGTTTGTTACGACAACATTAAAGACTAGATAGACGTGGATATTTTGATATTGAAAAATAAAAAGCTATCGGATAACGTTTGTTACATTAACTAGGCTTGTCTAAAAGTTCATCAGTTTATTTACAAGTTATTTACACATCTCAATCACGACACTAAATACAAAATTGTTGCACGCATCCTGGCGTTCTATACAAATGTTCCTATCCACCTCACATGGCGTACGTAACGTCCAGATACTCGCGAACACAAGGCGTAATGGGCTGGTGCTCCATCGTGCTGGAAGTATAAACACGTACGCTTCTGCAGTGATGTTATTAGACTCGCGATAACAAAGTACCATTTTGAGATACTCCTGATTAGAATAACGACGTCCAGGCATGATTACGGTCACGCGTACTAGTGTATGTAATGCGCGCCACTGGGAAACAATGGCCGCTCGCGCCGCGCGTGCGCCTTGTGGCGTAGATGACGCATGCGCGGGAAGGCGTATTGTACCTGCGTACCGTAACGGCATGCTTGTATTTTCCTAGCTGGTTGGTACATACAACAGAAAGCTATTTTTTATGACGGATTTTATTTTTCTATGAAAGAATTTGTAACACGTGGGGCATAAAATATATTTACTATCATAATCAGCATACATAATACTATTTCCCATTTCAATTTGGGCATATACTTTAAGAACACCATATATATAAATATTACATATACAAATATGTACAGTAAATTTGAAAACAGAATATTAGTGGTACATTCCAGCATTGGAATTGGGGACCAGCCGATCAATAGCCCCATTCTTTATACACTGGGCTATGACTGAGGTAAATCTTGGTATATTGGTATATACGGTATATCTTGGTTGCACTGTCTTTAAGACAGGATGGAAGGTACACCACTGATTTGGAAAATGAGTGCTGGGAATTGTGTGAATGGAGCGTTGGGAAATCTTCTTGGCAATAACAGCTTGAGCGAGAAGTAGCAAGTATGCTTTACACCACATGGTGCTGGTCCCAGTGCGGACGTATGCCAGCTAGAGCTGGCTTTAGAATGATATATATATTAAAAAACCGGCCAAGTGCGAGTCGGACTCGCGCACGAAGGATTCCGTACCAATGTCTACAAAAATGGCAAAAAATCACATTAGTGGTATGGGAGCGCCCCTTATATTTATTTATTCTGTGCTTTAGTATTTGTTGTCATTGCGGCAACAGAAATACATTATCTGTGAAAATTTCAACTGTCTAACTATCACGGTTCATGAGATACAGCCTGGTGACAGACGGACGGACGGACGGACAGCGGAGTCTCAGTAATAGGGTCCGTTTACCCTTTGGGTACGGAACCCTAAAAAAATCGGCCAAGTGCGAGTCGGACTCGCGCACGAAGGGTTACGTACCATTATCTAAAAAAACGGCAAAAAAAAAAACACGTTTGTTGTATGGGAGCCCCCCTTAAATATTTGTTTTATTTTAATTTAATTATTTATTCTTAAAGTGAATATATACCTAAATATTCTGTGAATATTTCAAGCGTCTACCTGTTGCCGTTATCAATATCCAGCAAAAATGAGCAAAAAAATCACGTTTGTTGTATGGGAGCCCCCTTAAATATTTATTTTATTCTATTTTTTAGTATTTGTTGTTATAGCGGCAACAGAAATACATCATCTGTGAAAATTTCAACTGTCTAACTATCACGGTTCATGAGATACAGCCTGGTGACAGACGGACGGACGGACGGACAGCGGAGTCTCAGTAATAGGGTTCGTTTTACCCTTTGGGTACGGAACCCTAAAAGATTAACATGATAGTGAGCATTGCACAACAATTGCTGCATAATGTTTATAGACCATAAGAGGAACAGAGCTAGTCTGAAAACGAGCATTGGTGTTAAATAAGAAGCATGCTCTGTTGGTCAGACAAACACGTAGAAAATGAAAGAATGATGCAACGGACGTACAACACTAAAGTGTAAGGACGTAGGAGGCAAAGAAAACCAAGCCTCTCATTGACACCAACCAAATAGATTATGTTTTATATGTAGGTGTCGATAGCCCTAAAAGCTGGCGAGTGTGCATAAAAAGAGCTATGAATGCGAGTATGGATGGAGACATGTGTCGGCATGGGCAAGGTGCGAACATATAGTGATACTCCTTATATCCTGAAACATTAACATTGAGTTCAGCAGTTGATGTATTATAATGGCCTCTTCTCATTGAAGTACAATATACTTTGATGATATTGAGGCCCTTGAATACGATCCTGATATGAAAGACATAATGGTTTTTGCTATATATTTCTTTCCACATGAGAGAGACATTCTCAGGCAGATGATTTTGTTTTCAATAATTATTTTGGTAAAATTAAGGTATAACAAACGTAAACATTTGAATTTAAGTAACAGAATGCTATAGATAAATACGGTACCAAAATAATACTATGAAACGTAACATTAAGTTAGCCACGACATACCCACTCTTGATGTCTGACACAAATTTGACCACCAATTCGTCATATTTCTCATTCAGGTCTTTACTGACACCTTCAGATGGAGACATTGCGTTACAATATTGCTCTAAATATATTTTGTAATAATTATTTTTTGTTTCTAATTTATGATGCTAACATAACCTAAAAACATGAAACTTTTTTTTTTTTTGTTCTTTTTATCCCCGACCCCGAGGGGAAAGGCAAAGTGATCTAACCCATACAGCCAAGTCTTCAGTTCAGAACCATTTCAAAATTTTAATTCTGTGTTCCAGCTTCAGGTACTGTGCTAATAAATACTTGAGGAGGGTCTACCCAGACCCAATCAACCCAGTTTATGAGTTTAAATACCACCCGTAAAACGATAGTGATCTTTACAAGGTTTTCTTGATGAACTTAATCATGTCTTCCTAAAAATGATGCATATGCTTTTTATATTTGATTTTTTTCATTCCTGTATAATTTTACTAGCACTTGTTCATGTTTCAAAATGCTATTAAAATTGTCACATAAAACTCATTTAATTCTTAATTGTAAAAAATTCAAATATAACCAGTTGAGAATGCGCAAGCTTGCATTGCCAGAGGAACACCTGGCTCGTCAATTATATAACAATTCATTTTTTTTAAGTTGTCGGCCATTTTGACCATATTCCTTAAGAGATAGGAACGGTGTTCCTGAACATTCCTATTCTACTTTTTTATGCTGAATCCGAATCTGGAGTCAAAATTCGAATATTCGAAAAAATGCGACAGACACACGCACACACAGACAAACATGTAGATTTCATATAGGAACGGTGTTCCTGATAACAATGTCACTATTGTCACTAGTCAAAAACGCGGGAAGGAAAAATGAGTCCCTTATGATGATGATTGTTATTATGTTCTTCTTTCTTATCGTCAAATTTGTTTCGTCATCGTTATATAATAAACACACACAAGTTAAACGACCATACAGTCTTCTTTTTTATGTAATTAGTTTATACTCATCCAGGGATCAAAAAGTTCAGGGGTACAACATTCACAAAATTTCTGTTTTGATCAAAATTCCAACATTTGTTTAGCTTGAATCTTAGACTAAGGACAGACACGCAGATAAACATTTTTGATCGAATTGTTTCAGACTCTATTAACGCTGCTGAAAATTTTCACCTCACTAGCTTCTTTCACATTCATTGCTCCTAACATCACCTTCTAATAGAATACGACCAATTTGGTCATGGTAGGTTAGTCTTGGCCTTCCTCGGCTCCTTCCACTTTTACTTAATAATAATAGGCAATAAGATTTAAAAATAGTAATCTTTACTTCTTTACTGTATCGTGCAAACCTACGAATCAGCAAATTTCCGCTCACTGATAGCGCCTTCCGTTACCTCTCAATGTCCAAATCATCTTTACAGTTTTCTGTGACATAGTGACCAAGATACTTAAACTTATTCACTCTGGTGAGGGCAGTACCATTAAGCATAATGGGAGGCACGCCTTCAGGATATTTGTTTCCAGCCTTCAATACCATGAACTGTCTTTTCATTATATTGTATTTAAGTCCATGTTCCGCGGCAAAATTCTCACAGATAAGCAGCTGTTTTCTAAGTGCACTGACAGACGGCGCAAGGAGAACCATATCATCTGCATAACTTAGATTATTGACACAAACACTATCAATGTAACAGCCGACATACATGCCACTTTGCTTTTTGATAAGGTTATGTTATGGTGTAATTAATGTACAGGTGCAACAGGTTTAGCGAAGATAATCCACCTTGCCTCACTCCATACTTTAAGCTGTAAGGATCAGAAAGCGTGTCAGCCCATTTAACATTATTTGTCTGGTTGTTGTACCAATACTCAAGCAAAGCAATAAGCTCGGATGGCATCCCTGTTTTCCTTAACTTATACCATAAGATGTTATAAGACACTATATCAAATGCTCTGGAGAGGTGTGTGCCTGTCTGTGTAATACTTGACGGTCCGCTTGAGGGCTAGAATAGCGCTTCCAGTAGATAGCCCTATGCGGAAACTGAATTGCGCATCGTGTAGATGTGTATATGTTTTCTCAAAAACCCATCAAGTAGACCGTCAAGCGCCTTGGCCAGTACCGTTGCCAGCGATAATTTTTTTTGTACTACGTCGGGAGGCATACAAGCATACGGCCCACCTGTAAAGCGGATACCGTAGCCTATTAACACTTGCGATATATTAAGTATCACTCGCGCGATGGCTCGTCTGCTGCTTACACAGCATCTCCTTGGGAGATTACTGGTGACCTCACTCACATGCAGGAACACAACAACCATCTAGGGAGTTGTTATTTAGCTGCAGTTTCCTGTGAGGTCTAGGTACTTCTCCAAACAGGCTGCTTTGATGCGCCCTACCTCTCTTAAAACATCCAAATCAAGTCAAACAGACATGTTTATGCACACAAATGTTTGTCTTGTGTGTGAATCGAATCCACGAACGTTGTTGCCAAGGTCGCTTCATTCACGACTGAACCGCCGAACTTGTCAAAATGGGCCTATACTTGGTTAAGTCTTAAATATTAGCAGCCTTGTTCTTGAGAACTGGTACAACAATCGTTCTCAATAGATTTCTCGACAGATACCTATGTCGTAGGCACAGTGAATAGAACAAGCCCAGTACCCTGAGCAGGTGGACACATGTTTCAGATGTTCAATACTGAGGTCAACATATCTACGGGACCTACCTCTCTTCACACTCCTTATCACTGCCCTCACCTCTCCAGCAGTGAAACGAATGGGAATGACATCAGATGGCACCGCAGTAACTGTCTCTACTTCTGAACCCTGAAAGAGAGTTAACATTAAAGTGTTCTTTAAAGTTTTCTGCAATCTCCTTCGCATCACTCGTATTACCAATGCCCACAGGGAGAGCACGCCGAAGATTCTATTGGTTACTTGATTTTCAGATTTTTTAAACTCCTTATCAGAATGATGAGAAGCTATTATGCCCATTCTTATTTGGCCCTCCCGGTGTTGGCACCATTTCAAGTTGGCTTTAAACCTGCGCCTACTTTCATGCATTTTTTATACTATCATATATAGCCCCACTTCTAGATTTACCATACAATACTCAGGTATTAAACTGCAGCCTGGACTCCCTATGAGCATCCCGGACATATTTATTCCACCGACTACATATTTCTTTTTACTGCCCTCAGTAATCACAATCACCACATTACTTAAAATGGTCACAATATCTTCATACATTTTATCTAAAATCGCTTTATACTCTATACACATACACATCCCGTCCCCACACTTATAAAATTCCATGGGTAAATATATATTTCTAAATTTCGAGTTACAATAATCAGAGTATTTATCAATCTGATTTTCTAGTACCCCAATTTACCTTTTTTCTTTCAGTAATTTGTATTAATCTAGATCTCACCAAAGCTAAATTACAGGTTATTCGTACCGTGTAGTGATCAGATCAATAAACATCATGTAAAATATCAATATTACAAATGGTTCGATATGCAGCCGTAGTAGTACACAATGATCAAGTCAAGTTCTACTGCCATGTGCTTCGCTTACAAATGTATAAGAGTCAGAGTACATACCAAGCTTGTCCATGTCCGAACACTGTCGGCACTGATCAAAACAGACATTCAATAATTTGTTACAAAATATTTCACCTGGTTGAGCATTGAAATCACCTATAATACTCGTATATACGGTTTCTATCACAACTTTCAACGATATACTCGTAATTAAAGAGCAAGAGAATCCTGGATTTTTCAATAAAGTTTTATGGTCAGATGAATCACGATTTGAGCGATCTGGAATATTCAATATTCATACCTATATAATATAATTGAATCAGAGGAGTGGACCGAAGTGGCCTCCACGCTCACCTGATAAAAAACTCATCGATTTCTTCAATTGGCTATTACGAGGAAATAGAGAGAGAGAACAGAGAAGCTTTTACACAATTGAAAAATAATTTCTTACGTACGTGCAAAATGTCTATTACTGCTGGAGGTGCCACCACTATGGAAACATTAATAAATTTTAAAAATAAATATTTTTTTTTCACATTATCGTCTGTGTTTTATTAAAACAGAACCACTTTTTAGTTATAACTTTTCTTACCCAACCTATTATTAGCTATTTGTTGGTTAGTTTCCAGCATTCTCTATTATTACTTAACCTAAGGAATGAAAAATGGCCAATTTTTTTTTCATTAAGCTGATGGCTAATATTAAGAATAAGAAAAAAGGCAAAGTCGGCATTCAAAGACAGCGAGATGGAAACCTCGCTTTCTTTGAAGGCCAATTTTTGCCAAAGTAGCCAAGAGGCCTACATAAGAACTATGAATTCACTTGCTTAGATTTTTAATTTAAAGTTGAAAATAAGTCTAAATTCACCGAACGTAATCTTTTCAATTCCGACCAACATTATTTTATGCATAAAAGTACAACTCATGAAGATTCAGTTGCAAAAATAATCTTGAAGAAGTATTCTACTTTTTTTTAGAAATATTTAAGTTGCTCAGGTAGAAAAATCTCAAAAATTCAAAAGGTTGGTTTTTCAGACAATCCATTTCTATTTTTATATGCTGAATCTGAATCTGAAGTCAAAATTCGAATATCCGAAAAAAGCGACAAACACATACACAGACAAACATATAGATTTCATATAGGAACGGTGTCCCTGAAAATACTACTTTTGATTTCGAAATTACCTACAGTTTAATCGGATTCATCGTTTAAATCTAACTCTATTTCAATAAGCGTTCGGAGAATACTCACTCGCGCCGCCTTTGACTACTTTGTTATAGAAAAATAATATTGTGCATAGGTATACATAGACTAGTAATCTATCGGCTATTTAGTATAGAAAGAAACAATATTGCTGTATCAACAAAATTTTGTTTTCTCCTCTTTCGCGGCACTCATTGGAAGCACCAATGTCACCGATTTTGCATTAAAAAACCAAGCTATAGATTTGGTTTATAAGGTAAAGGTAAGAAAACTTAGTATGTTGGATAGCATAGCATCGTTTAGCGACTCCTGTATAAACTAAATGTTTTAATCGGGATTGTAGAGAAGCCAACCTTCTCAAGTATGTTGTATAAGAGGCTTTAACCGGACAAAAGTTTCTGAGAGAAACTTTTGTCAACCGTTCATGCTACATTTTAAGAGGTCGGGCCCAACAAAGCCCGTCTGGAGAAGTACCTCCACCTCGCAGAAAACCGGAGCCAAATAACTCCCTAGAGGGTTGATGTGTTTCTGCGAGTGAGCGTAGTCACCAGTAAGCTCCTAAGGAGTTGCTGTGTTAGCAGTAGAGAAGGCATCGCGATACTTAATGCATTACAAGGGTTCATAGGTTACGGTAACCGCTTTACATCAGGTGGGACGTATGCTTGTATGCCTTCGATGTTGTATAAAAAAAACCATTGCAAAAACCGAATGGCAGTGCGACCTATAGCGCAGAAGAGAAAGAGAAACCGATTTACTCGATGATCTTTATTTATAGAGTAAAATAATGACAAAAAAATACTCTTTAGTACAAATCCAATAATAATAATTCAGGTAACATTATATATATATATATTACTTAACAATTTACTGTTTAATCAACATGTAAATGCAAAAATAAATATTGAAAACAAAACAACTCTAAGAAATCACGATAATTGTTTTGATAATACTTATTAACAAAGTTATTTAAATATAACAGTTACATAATCAATATGTAAATAGGAAAAGAGTCACGCTCACGAGTGTGATTTTTACAGCCGCATAACTTACAAACAAGTAAAATTATAAAGTAAAACAGAAAAAAAACTATACTGAAAATCACGTAATAATTGTTAACATTATCAAAATAACATTTTTTTTTTAAATATTCTCGGATAAATTACACATGAATTTACCGTCCAAATAATTTGTAAATGAGAAATGTGAAAACAAAACAACTTTCATTAACAAAGTTATAAAAATATTAAAAAAAACTCAAATGAATGAATATGTAAATGAGAAACGAGTCGTTAGCGCTCACAAATATGATTTATACAGCTGCATAACTTATATATCCTGGGCATCCCTATAAAAAAGGAATTCTTCAAATTATTCCACTCTAAATTGTCATCAGTAGCTTGGACCCCGACATCAATTAATTTCGGCTTTTTACATTCTTGGGGAAACTCTCGTCGGGATAGCTGTTGTAGCGTTCTTTTAGTTCCTTTAGAATTCGAAGGAGAAGATATTCTAGCTGTATTTAGTTCATCGAGTGAATCAGTTTCCTCTAGGACACTTTGCGTGATCGCCGTTCTAGATATTGGTGTCGACGTAGCAGGTAAAAAAATACTTTGTTCCATTGTATTCACGATTTCGTGCACCGGAGTTGATTTATCTCTAGAATACTTTAAATTTTCCTTTGTATCTCTTGTTGTTGACGCTTTGCGAGCAGACAGCTTTCCAACATCTGTATCAGAATTATATGAAGTTTCAACTTCATACGTATCATATTCATCATCTGAAGATTCAGTTTCACTCTCTGAATCTTCTGATGCCGGTACTTTATTATCTATTACTGCATCAAATTTCTCATTAGGGTTAACGTTTTCTTCATGTTCATCGTCTGTATATTCACTTTCATTTTCTTCGCTTATCGAACTTAAATTGTAACTTATAGCTGGCGTGTGTTTTGGTTTTAAAGTCGAACTCATTACATCAATGGCTTTATCAAACATATTAGATGATACTGTAGATAACGTAGCATGTTTGTCATTATCTTTCTCATCAGTGGATTTATTGTGGGCAGGATCAGAATCATTATTTAAATGAAATTTAGATTCGTCATTTTGTGATATATCTATGGAATCCTCCAATTTTGTAGGATTATTTAAAGTGGATATTTGCAACAGATCCAGATTGAAGTTCGAAGGTCGGCTGTGCTCAAAATCTACTTCCAATGGACTTGAAGCGGAGCTCTGGCCACTAAGACGTATAGAGTACATCGAACGCCTCCTGACATCATTGCTTCTCATAATGTCAACAATTTGGTGCGATGCGTCCTTATCGGATATTGGAGTTGCTGGATCTAAGATTGTGTCTTCACAGATGGATTCTGTAATTAATAAAAAAAACGTTGAACCTGATGTAAGCTTGTAATACTTTGACTATAATCCACGCGATGTCACCTATGCTGCTAACATAACAACTCTTTGGGAGCTTACAGTTGACCTCACTCACATACAGAAACACAACAACTTTCCAGGGACTCGTTATTTGGCTGCGCTTTTCTGTGAGGTGGAGGTACTTCCCCAGACGGGCTGCTGATGCACGCTACATCTCTTAAAAACACCCGGACCAATACAAGAAGATGTGTTCATGCACACAAATGATTGTACTGTGTGGGAATCGAACCCACGAGCAATAGTGTCAAAGTCGTAGAATTAACCGCGGCGCCACCGAGCTTGTATAGTATATTATTATATTTTTCATACAAATTCCAAACAAACAAATAGTGTTAAATTTCATACGATTTCAATGGATACAATTTTCATGCTATAAAAGTATTTTTTGTAACCTAATTTTTCATTTAAAAAGCAAAACGCGCCTCCGTCGGTCGCTCTCTATGTATTTACAGCAGGATCTCCACTTTATGCATTCAACTTAACTTTCCGATCAATCGCCTTGTCATATCCAGGCTGACTCCCAATGCCTCCCCATGATTCTCCATCGCCGAAACCCAGCGGTGTTCAAGACACTCTAGAAGGTCACCAGTCGAGCGACGGTCACGGAAGCCGTATTGACGGTCGCTGAAATCGTGATCCTCTCAGTATGTCAGGGGTCATGTGTCACTCGTCCCTTGGAAAACTCGGTTGGAAGGAGCTCATTCCACAGCTCGAGAGTTCTCGGAAGCAAACTTCTCTGGAACAGTACGCGACTATTGCGATTCCAGCGTATGAGAGTTATCGCATATAATACTCGTACATCGCAGCTTCTTTTCTTTTATTTTTTTTTGCGCTACGGAGTTAGTTTCTGGGGCATTTCTACAACACCTATGTGGTGCCCAAGGCGCGGAAAAAATGCTTAAGAGCGATATGTAGATTACAACAAATTACTTCGTGTAAGCTTCCTCTTCCCTGTATATATTGTATACGTATATATATGTATAAGATAGCGGTGTTTGCAAAAACGCTGATTATTTACAATTATTGATCAAACTACTTAAAAAAGTTATCATTAGCGATTTTTAAAAAAGAGACTTAGCATTATTTTTATTCCACGCAAAAGTGGAAGGATGTAGGAGCCGAGGAAGGGCCAAGACTTACCTACCATGACCAAATTGATCGTGTTATATCAGAAGATGATGTCAGGAGCTTTAGAAACCGACGACCGTGCACGAGAAGAGCAATGAATGTTAAAGAAGCGAGTGAGGTGAGTAAGGATCGGGTCACGTGTCGTTCGGCACTTTCTCCCCACCAAGCAAGGGGTTTGGCGTGAAGTTATCGATGATAGATAATGCGATAGGCATCCCCCGACGTTGCTCAATGCCATACGATAATGATGTTGATCTTTTAGCTCACGGTACCGATATTAAAATATAACAGTATGTGTGCTTTATGGTATTCAGTAAATTGTAAACAGGACTTCACCAAATTCACAGTTCAGCGGTGCGGTGCGTTTTTAAGAGAAGTAGGCGGCATCAGAGTTGCCCTCATAGAAAACCGCTGAATGCTTAACATTGCATAAAAAAATACAGCATAAGATTCATTCAACATCTTCAGTTAAGGAGAGGTTGAAATAGTGTAGACTTTAATGAAAACTCTTTGTCGACGACATTGTGCGACACGATGAGCTATCCGTGTTACAAGATATTTGTCCTCTAATGAATGCACGCCTTTAATGCTAGACAACATTTACAATCACAGGCTTTTTACGAAATTCGAATGAAATATAAAACTCTTGTTTGTGTGATGTAAGCAGCTCATTATCATCCTTAAAACTGAAGCAAAGCGATCGGAGTTTAATGTGCCCTTTATACGAAGCTCTCGTGCATGAGAGGTAAAGCGCTGTAATATTAAACAACTACGGCTGGGTAATTGAACATAAAGCGTAAAAAACCTACTTTTGTTGTCTCCATCGTCTGTGACATCACCATCTAGATCAAATTGGTCTGCATCCATTGCTTTATCCCTTTGCTCAGCACGTGATTGCATATTGCAGAGCAAAATTGGACTCTGGGATTTTTCTGCTTCGTCCGAAATACTTTCAGACCCATCTGTGTCGGTATCTTTACGATGCACTTCAGCTACACACGTCAACTGCTGAAAATCCATGGAAGATTCAGCTGAACTTCCAGATTTTTCTATAGACAGCTTGATTTTATCTCTTGCGATTCGTTCTTCATTTTTTGGTTCTACATATTTCCTATCAGAATTATCAATACTTAGATTTTTTAAGTCGAATGATTTAATATTTTTATCATTGTAGACAAAAGTATTTTTCTCCATGTCAATATGTTCGGTGTCGGAGCTATCAGAATTATAACTTGTTATATACCGGGAGAGTTCGTTCATTTCTTCACTTGAACAGCAGTCTTCGTTGTAAAAAAGTTTTCTATAAAATTTCTTCATCTTGATTTCGAGATCTACGTAAAATTCTTCAGGTTCATCGTCATCGTGCCGTTTGGATACTACCTCAATGTTTAATTCCGGCAACGGGCTGCATGGTTCCAAAACTACTGGAGGAGGTTCATCTTCTTCTGAAGCAAAGGATGTCACTGAAACAAACCATCAATATTCCTTCCATTTGATTTCGTCATGAGTTCCAAAACGACTGTAGTTTACCTTAGGAGTGTAATTTTATTGTTTCTTGTTAATTTGATAAGGGTGAGTTATCAAATTAATTGATTTGTAATAAACGCAAACACTAGGGAAGAAAGAAGAGAAGGAGAGATGTATGTATAAAGAATCACATATATTTCTCCTCCGATATACCGAGACATATGCGTCAGGCAGGAATATACATGAGAAGCTTTTACAACAGATGTGTCATAACTTATAGACTAACAAAAACGAACGAACAATAAAATTCGATTCGTGAAAGAGTTATCTAGTTCTAAATATATCCAAAGACGACAGTGTTGTTTTAATAGGCAATATGTTGGTTGGGTGACGGGATAAGTGCCACACTGTCCAGCTACACAATTACTTTGTGTGGAACGTATACAGTGGAGCGTGCGCGATACCGTCAACGGGGCAAGACACCAAGCGATTGTAAACAGACGATTACGGTCGTCGGGTATTGGTTATCAATTTATTTATTTAAGGTTTGCAAACAGGTTTATAATATAAAACATACAATAGGTAACAATTTTAAAATAAAACATATATGATATTGACCCAAGTGCAGGCGAACACGGAATGCCTGATCGATGACATTAGAAAAAAGAAAAAGGGAATCGAGCGATGGCAGCAAGCTTCCATACCGTAACCGCTCAACCTCCGACATTTATGGCTAATTCAGTTACGAAATATATGCAAATTCTTGCAATATCTGTTAAACCGGTTAGTGCAAGTAAAATTGATGCAAAATTAAATAAGTAGCTATATAGCATAATTGAAAGAATTTAATGCGTATGTTGACTATACAATTTTAAGTTCAATCAAAGATAGTCTACGGAAAACTGTTCTGTAATATACTTCAAAAAAAAGTTTCTTAGCTACTCGTAGGTCAACAGAAATATTAACGTACGCGTGCTCCGCACTTGGCACCTGTTGTCTGTATAGAACGCACGAGTGATGTATGATCCGACGTTTCAGCGAGCGCGAGAACGCAACGTTATCTAAACGATAGGGCTTCCATCACATAATAAATAAATTACCTAAAACCAGGTCTAATCTTTAAAATTTTTGTTTTCTTTACAACCTAGCACTCCCTGCGGCTTGCCACGTGTAACCATAAATTTAAATAACGGCCAGGTGCGAGTCGGAAAATCTTCAATAACTTTACTACAAATCCCTTGCGGGGTAGGCAGAGAGAACCGACCGCCACGTAACTCGATCCTTACACACCTCACTCGCTTCAATAACATTTTTATCTCAACTCATGTTCGCTCAGATGTTTCTAAATGCTCCTTATATCACCTTCTAACTAAACACGATAAATTTGTACTGCAAGCTGTAAATATTGTGTTCATTGTAGCAAATTAAAATTTGAGCAATTATTGTCGACAAACTTGGGAAATATTATTTAATATAATTTGTTAAATAAATAATAGAAATCTGTGTCTGGCATGATATCTGTGACAGGGATATTATTTATACAACGTTATTTTTTTATACTACGTCGGGAGGTACACTAGCATACGGCCCACCTGATGTATAGCGGTTGCCTATGAACGCTTACAAGAGTGGTAATTTGTCTGTGGTTTTCTGGGTGAGGTGGAAATACTTTCACAGATTGTATATGTACAATTATATATGCAATCCTACCTCTCTTAAAAGAACTTTACTTCTTTCAAGACAGGTATGACTAATTCAAAAAAGATACATCATTTATTTTCCATTTTATTCGTATTCTTAATTGTACTCAGTTTTCGCAGATTCTCCACTCTTATGTAAGATTATGAACGTACTTATGTACAAAATCAGCACACGATCATCTAAACCCCTATCCAATATAAACTACACATGGTGCTTCCTGCTAACTTTTACATAAGACTGGATCAATGAGCCGACTAATAGACGACTAACGAGAGGTAGTCTCTCGTTAGTCGTCTATTAGTCGGCATCGGCACACATCTTACGATGGTTATAGACAAATAACCTGGAGAGTATTGTCTCTGCGTGTGAGTGAAATCTTTATGAAACTCCTGTTGCTGTGCTGAGTTAGCAGCGTGGGTAGCAATGAGCGAGCGACATCACTTGTGTTACTGGCATCGAAACGTTATAGTAACACCTCCGTACCGCCAGAGTTATTTTCTTATACACAATTTAATGTGGCAAACATGCGTACGATTTTTCTGATGGTAAATGCAGTATCATGCTTATAAACCTCACCACGCACCTTCGGAAGGATCTCGTGCTGTAGGTTCTTGGGAAAACATCCTCAGAGAGTTTAAAGTAACTTGAATGTTTGCGGAGGAAATCCACGATGGAGTCGCACAGTTCGCAACCATTTATTTTACTACTTTCATTTACGAGTAATATCGTAGGGAAGTGTACCTAATATCATTGACAGTTCTTCCAGCTCGTCTCTGAACTGAGTTGAGCACAGATATAAGCATCATCAGGGTTTCGTGGTGAAAAGATACAGTCATATGTTAAACGTCCGTCAGTTGTATCTCCCTGTGAGTGCACGGCGAGGATACTCATATAATACTCTGCTAGAAAAGCCATTGCTTAGACCAGACTTGACTTTTTTTTGTAATGTCTGGAGGTATACAAACATACGGTCCACCGAATGTTAAGACGTTAAACCTGTGAACGCTTGCAATACAGTTTATAGCTCGTGCGTTGATACCCCTGCTGCTAACACAGCAACCCTGATATATATTTACTGATAACCTCACTCATTCGCAGGAACGCAACAATCACGAGTTGTTATTTCTTAAGTCTCCTTTGTGTTGTTGTGTCTCCATTTCTGGAGGTATATCTCATTGCTAACGACTGCCATTCGATCAATATCAGCCTAATCCGACGGTTTAACGTGCCCTCCGAAACGTGGAGGAACTTAAGAAGACTAAACTTATCTACAGGTATACTAGGGTAGATAAACTAACAAGCAAACCGACGCCAACGAGCTCCTCGAAAAGTAGTCATGCTCATAGCTCATGCGTTGTCACTTTAGCTAGCTAGCTTTTCTGAAGCTAAATGATTACCTCACTCGTAACAATAAAACATGCTTCTAGACGTTTCCTGTGTAATTGCAGTCTTTTGTGAGGTGTTAACTTTTATCGCTACGCTTTCGACTTACAATTTAGTGGTTTTGGTTTTCACATGAAAATATAGAAATAACATGGCGTCAACTTACTTGGAATGTCCCGGAAAAGGCTTTGAACTAAATAAGCCCTTTTCTCTTCCCATCCTAGTTTATCTTCCATTTCTTTGTAATTTTCGAACTTTTCTTTTACTTTCACAGCTCTCGAGGATAACTGCGTAATAAAGAGAAATGACTTGCGCTCTTAGGGGTGCCTGCTAATATAGCTCTCGATGGCCATTCAGTTAAGTCTACCCTCATAAACTCTAAATAAAAAATAAATGTTATCAAATAGGATTGAAAACGAAATGTTAGTAGAAGATCTTATGTGAGATATTTTTCAAAACATTAAAAATATGTATTTTAACATAAAAATACATATCATTAATTTTTTCTCATACTTTTTAGCTATATCACTCACTTGTTGGCGCTAGTGGCGGGAAGCCTTTGCTTACCTTTCACTTTTAGTTGTCTGTGGTGTACTCAGCTGATTGTCATTTTTTATCTGCGAAATAGTCTTCACTTTCAAAATAAATCAATAGCCTAATTTTACGACAATTTCGAATTAATTAAATTGTTGCATAAATACCTTTCTAATTTCTTTAGAAGACTGCGACATTGTTTACGTCGTCCTCAAAATGCTTTCTTTGTCATTTTTCTATAGTTAAATGTGTAAATTTGGTGTAAATCGGTTTTAATTGTTTCGTTATGGTCGAGCGATTTCCTCGGCCGGATATGTTTATTTGAGGCCTGTTCTTGTTCTGGAAACAGGGATAATGGACCTCTCGCCCGACGATGAGTACTTCCAAGGACGTCTGCTGCATCAGGTGGGTTTAGAAATAAGTTAGATCGTCAACGTATGAATAACGTCTAATGATAGACAGACCGCTTAATTTTTCCTTCTTTTTTGTTTACGAGTTTTTTGTAGGCGGGTGTCGGCGTTGCGTGGGAACGTGCAACGGCGGTGCGGTGCCGTAATGTCGCCATAATTGTTGCAAAGCCCACAGATGTCGAAATTAATGATGCTTGTTAATTATATCATCATGGAAATGGACATACACAATTGTAGTTGTTCTTTTTGTTAGTAAATGCCTTCTACTGGTCTGTATTACACAAGGGACTAACTAGAACTTCTTCTCTTCGTCTTCATATCCTGATTGATCTCATCAACAGCGTTGGCAAAAGCGAGCTCATTATCTGGCATTCAAAAATGAAATTCATCACAATGTCATCCGTCTGCTAAATATATCAAGCGCCAATTATGTCATGAACTAAGGTGTATAGTCTTATTGCATTTATAAAATCCTAAAAAGTCCACTATTGGTCGCAGCTCATTGTAGTAGTACCGGAAGAAATAGTTTCAATATATATATAAAATTGTATGATTTACTAGCACACTTCAGGACACTACCTATCAATACTTTAAAAAACATTAAATACGGTTTTATCAAAAGATTGCATTTGCTATATTGGGGAATTAAAAATAAACCAATATTAAATACCTCGCCTTTGACTTGAATTATTTACATTATTTGACATTAACTAATGCTTTGCTGTTAACCTGCAAATGACTAAAATGTATATTAGGTTTTCGCAATTGTAATACATTGAATTAAACAATTTCCTGCGACCTGCGAAGTCAGGTTCAACAAAATAAATAAAACATGCGATACTTCCGTTAAAAATTGTTTAATTCAATGACTAAAATGTACATTTTACGGGATTTTTTTGTACGAGTGGAATGTCTTGTCCATTCTGTTCAGGGCGACACTTAACACTGGTTTGTTAATTAACTTCTCTTGGATGTCTCATGCATTGCTGAAGATTAGTTTCGATGAGCCCGGTGGTGAAGTGGTTTGCAATGGTTATTACAACACTGTGGCTCGTGTTTGTTGTTCAAGGTTCATTGTGTACATAATCACTTTACCTGACATAAGTACTTGTACCATATACTTGTATGCTTCTCAGCGTTGCATAAAAAAAAGTAGTATGTATGTATCCATGTATGTATATCTTCAAGCCAGTAGGATAATTCTACTAAAAAACTGCAACTGCACTGCAGCACGGCGTGTGTCAAAATGCATACATTTTGATGTTTCATTATTCTGTTAAGCGATCTGAAAGCAGCAACGTTGCAGCAACGCTGCAGTAAATGAGTAGCTATTCTGTTAAAAAACCTGCACTGCCCCTGTAAGTTTCCTGCAATATAATCGTATTCTGATAAATTGTTTTGACTTTTGTATACCGGTGACAGAAGTTTTGAAAGAGTTTATTTGCAGTTTTGCCAACGTTAGTCGCAAGCAAATTTGGTAAAGTGAAATTAATATTCTGAAGCATTTATATTACAAAATATTTGTTTTGTTTTGGGAGATGTTTGTGGAAATATATGTTAACCACTCAAGGACCGTTATATACTTTTCTGTGCATACCGCCATAAGCGACTGGTCATATATGACCACGCGGTGCCCGAGTGGTTAAGCTTCTTTTCAGTTAGATATACCTCCATGGCAACCAAGGGCAATGGGGTTTTCTTGCCTGTGCTTGGCGGGCCGATAGAGCATAACAAGTTCGAGGGACCGCCCTGCAATATATAGGTTAGCCAGAGATTAAAAATTTTATCTTCCATGTACTCAGGCAGCATTGTGGGACAATGTGGAGCTGCTCCAGGAGCTCCTGGCCACGGGGGCGGAGGTGGACGCGCGGGACGCCCGCAGCCGCAGCGCACTGCACGGGGCGGCGCTGGCCGAGCGCAGCCGCTGCCTGGCCGCGCTGTGTGCCGCCGGCGCTGACCTGGACGCCGTCTCCGACGCCAACACTGGCGGGAAGGTAACGAAAAATTCAGTGGAAAATCTTTACGAACGGGAATACTTTACATATGCGTTGTAACACCAGGGGTGTCATTTATGCGTTGATTTCACTGTAAAATCCTCTTCACGTCTTTTTTGAAGAACTGCATGATATAGTCCCTTGGGAATGCCTCGGTGAGGAGTTCATTTTACAACTTTAAAGAGTTTTCGTTAGAAGACCTCTTTGAAACGAACGAGGATAAAAATAGTGTGTGTGTTATTGATTCAATATGTGTGTTTGTTCAGACGGCGCTGCACATCGCAGCGGAGCGCGGACACGTGGAGAACGTGCGCACGCTGCTGGCGGCCGGCGCCTCGCTCGCGGTGCTCGACGCCGGCGGGGACTCCGCCCTCTCGCTCGCCGAGAAGAACGGCCACCGGCACGCCGCGCAGGCGCTCCGGGACGCCAGAGGTCAGTGGCGACGTACACACACGTTCACGTAACATGTGAAGTATATTAAACTGACATATAAATATTGATCTGCATTTACAAAAATATTGAATTTTCGTTTAAATTAAGCGGTGACATTATGTCAAAGTACACAGCTTGAGGTCGGAGCGGGGCCACCGCGGCCGGCGGCGAGCTCTTGTGCCGGCTCGTGTCACCGGCGCGGCGGCGTTGTGTCGCGGGACTGGCCGCGCTATTGTAATATATAATGTTATTCCTTTCTCAAGTGAAGTGTGTAAGGACCGCGTCTTATGGCGCTCGGTTCTCTCTGCCTACCCCGCAAGGGACCTGGCGTGAAGATATACATACATACATTCCTTTCTCAATGTAACAACATGATCACAATGACAAGATTGCGCTGATTAAGTTCCTCAGTCGGGGACGGCGTGCTAGAGGTAAACTTACATTGTATATGTATATCTTCACGCCAGGTCCCTCGTGGAGTAGGCAGAGAGAACCGAGCGCCATAAGACGCGGTCCTTACATACTTCACTCGCTTCTTTCACATTCATAGCTCTTCTCATGCACGCTCGCCGGTTCCTAAGGCTCCTGACATCACCTTCTGATAAAACATGACCAATGTGGTGATGGTAGGTTAGTCTCGGTCTTCCTCGGCTCCTACATCCTTCCACTTTCGCATTGTATATCTGTTTCGTCATTCTTTCATCCTGCATTCTTTCTATATGTCCGAACCAACTTACATTGAATTTAATATATGTGGCGCACGAAGGGAATAAACAGTGGAGATCCGATGAGACTATTTGCAACAGCAGCCTGTTTCACCACTACACACCGGGGGTACAGTAGCACGCGGAACTCTTATTGGCTAGTTCGCAATACTTATCGTCTTATTGGTTAAAATATCCTCCCTTTAGTGAGTAGGCTCGAATCGCTGAGACGTGTAGGCGCAAACACTGTGTCTTTGTGAGTTAGGGGTGTCTTTATGCGTTGTCAAGTCGGTTATTGGTTTGTGATGTGACGAATAAAATTGGTTTAAAAGAGAGTATCGGTGTCATGATGAGAAAAGGCGTGCTCCGTTTGTTCGGACGTGTAGAAAGAATGCAGGAGGAAAGAACTACAACGCGGAAATGGAAGAATGCAGGAGCCGAGGAAGGCGAAGACTCGCACACTAGTTGGTCGTGTTGTGTCAGAAACTGGTGCCAGGAAACATGGAAACCAGGGGGCGGCGTGCCTGAGGACCGCGTAGTTCTCTCCGTCGCTCCGCAGGGCACTGGCCGGGTACATACACACATGTATGTATGAAACAATTCCAAAGGAAATCGACAATTTGACAGCTACTACTTTTGACGAGCTCGGTGGCGCATTGGTTAGAAACACTACATTGACACCTACACTCGTGGGTTCGATTCCCACACATGACAAACATTCTTGTGCATGAACATGTCTGTCTGTATTGGCTAGGGTGTTTTTACGCACAGAATACCACAGCCAAATAGAGTGAGGTCACAATAAGCTCTCAAGGAGTTGCTGTATTAGCAGCAGAGGTGACATCGCGCGAGTGATACTTAGCGTGTTGCGAGCGTTCTTAGGCAACATTAACCTACGGTAACCGCTTTCCATCACGTGGGGCCGTATGCTTATATGACTACCGACGTTATATAAAAAAAATACTAGATTTAAAATAGTGTAAAAGTAAAAATAGTATTTAAAAATAGTCTCGTCAATAGTGCGTTGTATGACCTCCATGTATTTGACGGTGAAAGTAAACTGTATGTACTATATGTGACATACATTCATTAACCTAATTTGATTAAATTTGACATTGTGTAATGTTTCGTACACGCTCCAATGAATTCGTTTTCAGGAATACCATTCCTATATGAAATCTATATGTTTGTCTGTGTGTGCGTTTTTTTTCGAATATTCGAATTTTGACTTCAGATTCGGATTCAGCATAAAAAAGTAGAATAGTAATGTTCAGGAACACCGTTCTGGTTATACATAGATAGCTTAATTTTGTACTGCGGCCAGTCCAAGAGTCACAAAACACCTGTAAATTATAAAGTTATAAAAATAATCGACGAGCTCGGTTGTGCTGCAATGTTGATTTGTCTGGAAATATAGGGATAAGATAAAGATAAGATAAAGATAAAAAGATTTTTAAAGATAAAAAGGTTTTCTCTTTTTTAATCTACCAGCATTTCAAATGACCATTGGCGAAGAAGAAATGCCAAAAGAAACTTGACAATATAGGTCTTTTTTTTAGGGTTCCGTACCCAAAGGGTAAAACGGAACCCTATTGCTGAGACTTCGCTGTCCGTCCGTCCGTCCGTCTGTCACCAGACTGTATCTCACGAACCACGACAGTTGAAATTTTCACAGATGATGTATTTCTGTTGCCGCTATAATAACAAATACTAAAAAATAGAATAAAATAAATATTTAAGGGGGCTCCCATACAACAAACGTGATATTTTTGCTCGATATTGATAACGGCAACAGGTAGACACTTGAAATATTTACAGAATATTTAGTTATATATTCACTTTAAGAATAAATAATCAAATTAAAATAAAACAAATATTTAAGGGGGCTCCCATACAACAAACGTGATTTTTTTGCCGTTTTTATAGATAATGGTACGGAACCCTTCGTGCGCGAGTCCGACTCACACTTGGCCGATTTTTTTCAAATCATCTTATACATATTACAATAAATATTGTATATAAGTGAACAGCGTGCGGACAGGCCGCAACCACATTCACCACACCGGCTTTTTTATACAACTACTAGCTATCCGCCCCGGCTTCGCATGGGTAATATGATCGCTACCAAACTTCACAGGATCGCCTGCTGGGCTAACCTGTTTGATTCACTGAAAATTTCATCAAAATCTGCCCAGCCGTTTTTGAGTCCATAGAGGACATACAGACAAACATTCATTTTTATATATACAACTAAGAACGCTTCCAATGCGGGAATTATCACACGCGCGTTCGCTGCTAAAACAGTAACTCGCAGCCAAATAAAATTTCCCTCGAGGGTTGTTGTGTTCCTGCGAGTTAGTGAGGTCATCAGTAAACTCCCAAGGAGTTGCTGTGTTAGCAGCGGGGAACAACTCGCGAGCGGTGCTTGCTGTATTGCGAGTGTTCATTCTCTACGGTAACCAGTTTACATCAGGTGGGCTGTACTTGTATGTCTACCGACGTTTTTAAGAGAGGTAGGGCACATCAAAGCAGCCCGTCTGGGGAGGTACTTCCACCTCACAGAAAACCGCAGCCGAATAACAACTCCCTAGAGGGTAGTCGTGTTCCTGCGTGTGAGTGAGGTCACCAGTAAGCTCCCAAGGAGTTGCTGTGTAAGCAGCAGAGGAAGCATCGCGCGAGTGTTAATAGGCTACGGTACCCGCTTTACATCAGGTGGGCCGTATGCTTGTACGCCTCCTGACGTTATAAAAAAAAACCGGTCCAGTGCGAGTCGGACTCGCGCACGAAGGGTTCCGTACCATAATCTATAAAAACAGCAAAAAAAAAAAACACGTTTGTTGTATGGGAGCCCCCTTTAAATATTTGTTTTATTTTAATTTAATTATTTATTTTTAAAGTGAATATATAACTAAATATTCTGTGAATATTTCAAGCGTCTACCTGTTGCCGTTATCAATATCGAGCAAAAACGAGCAAAAAAATCACGTTTGTTG
This sequence comes from Pyralis farinalis, assembly GCA_947507595.1. Classification (NCBI taxonomy): domain Eukaryota; kingdom Metazoa; phylum Arthropoda; class Insecta; order Lepidoptera; family Pyralidae; genus Pyralis; species Pyralis farinalis. The sequence goes on from OX382281.1 coordinate 588,131, forward strand.
TATGGGAGCCCCCTTAAATATTTATTTTATTCTATTTTTTAGTATTTGTTGTTATAGCGGCAACAGAAATACATCATCTGTGAAAATTTCAACTGTCTAACTATCACGGTTCATGAGATACAGCCTGGTGACAGACGGGCGGACGGACAGCGGAGCCTCAGTAATAGGGTTCCGTTTTACCCTTTGGGTACGGAACCCTAAAAAGACAGTCGTTTAACGACGACGTGTCACATTGTCCTCGATTCAAATTGATACGTAAAACAAGTCCTCGCCGATGTCGTGTCACAATGTAGACAAATGAGCAGCACGATCACTACAAACAAACGGTCGACTAGCCAACAGTATACTACAGTGATATCCAGTTGGTAACAAAACCGGCTTGTTGACCAACAGATCGCCGGTGCGAAGTCTGGCGTGTACCACTAAATTTGTCTTTTCAGATTTATGTGCATACTAGCTGCTGCCCGCGGCTCCGCCCGCGTGGAGTCAAATAACGTAGCCTATGTGTTAATCCAGATCATAATCTATCTACGCGCCAAATTTCATTCAAATCCGTTCAGCCGTTTAAGCGTGAAAGAGCAACTGTACTGTGTCGCATGGCTAATAATTATAATAAACTAGCTGCTGCCCGCGGCTCCGCCCGCGTGGATTCAAATAACGTAGCCTGTGTGTTAATCCAGATCATAATCTATCTACGTGCCAAATTTCATTCAAATCCGTTCAGCCGTTTAAGCGTGAAAGAGGAACAAACATCCATACATACAAACTTTCGTATTTATAATATTAGTAGGATTGTATTCTGATTTAGACTTGTTCCAATTATCTAGAAATACATTAAAAAATGAGATATCAAAAATGCACCAAGTAAACCTAAGTAATTTATAATTAGTTGCTAGTTCCTCGGACGAAAATTTAAGTTATTACGTTTGTGTGGGTACTTATACTTTATGCATGTACGATTATAATGTCTTCTCTTTAAAATGGGTTACATTTGTGATACTGTACAATACCCAATAGGCGATTAATGTCACCATAATCTGTTAGTACGTAATTTTTTGTTTTGTTTAATAATATATTGTGTAATCCTGTTTTGGTCTGATTTGTTAAGTTAAATGTTTAAATCATAAATGTAATGTAAACGCTGTTGATTACAAATAAATAAATTAATAAAATAAATAAATAAACAAACATCCATCCATACATACAAACTTTCGCATTTATAATATTAGTAGGATTTGTAATGATCACTCGCTCGGTGGTGAAGGAAAACATAGTGAGGAAACCCGCGTTATATTTCGATAGACGTGTGACCTAAGAAAAGACTGGTTTTCCCTCTGGATTGTGGATATCTGAGGACAGGCCCACCACTCATTCCCACCACTGTGTCTCCTGTGTAGCCAGAATGAAAGAATAGTGAAGTCCATCGCTGTCCCGGGGGTTAAACTACAGCTGCCTTGGAACTGACAACGAATTTAGTCAGAAGAAATTTGTAAGAGTAGGAAGTTTTCCAAGTTAATTCGAAAACTTCCTTCTGAACACAGTCAAAATTCCATAACAAAATCAGTACTTCGCCAGTTGTTCAGGGTCAGGTGGCGGGCTCCGCCAACCCTAATGGATTAGGAAACGGTATAACGTTTGGAAGAAGCAGAAGAGTTACATTGATTTTTGCCAAATGTATTGGCTCAGATAATCGCATTTTGCAATTACGATAATTACAAATATGTACATAAATTGAGCGGTATGACCCGCACCAGAATTCTATCGCTTGAAATAAAACTACCTTTTTTTTATATACTACGTCGGGAGGCATACAAGCATACGGCCACTGCTGCTTACACAGCAACTCCTTAGGAGCTTACTGGTGACCTCACTCACACGCAGGAACACAAAGCTTTCAAAACACCTAACTTTAGCTACAGAACCAATTATAGTGACCGTCTATCAAAATTTGAGATGATTTCTCTTAGAAGGCGCCGCCAAATGTTACATTTGGTGTTCCTGTTTAAGTTAACCAATGGCTTAGTCGACTGTCAGGATAGCTTTGATTCTCTTAAATACACGGTCCCTAGGTCAAACTCTCGAAGAAAACTGTGCAAGACGTTTCTCATACCTGGTTCGCGAACTAATCTCGGTAGAAATGCGCCCGTATCAAGAATGCTTGGTAGCTATAATGAGGTTAACGAAAAGTGCGATTTAGATATTCACCACGACTCTCTTATGAAATTTAAACATAAAATACAGTCATCGTCATAGTAATAAAAATTACTATACTTCACAAAACATCCAGAAAGCAAATTTTAATTTTAAATTTAATACTTGCCTTAGGTAGGCAAGTATTAAATTTACTTTTACTGTTAATATAATTATTGTTAGTATTTAATGCTTGGCCATGTATTCGAAACTGTTGTGTTCACCTTTAATTGGGTTTCATGCTAGAATAAGTACCTTTAATAATGTTATTGAGAATGTAAACATGTAACCTGTTGGGGTGCCTAAATAAATAAATAAATAAAACACAACAACTCTCTAAGGAGTTGTTATTTGGCTGCGGTTTTCTGTGAGGTGGAGGTACTTCCCCAGACCGGCTGCTTTTATGCGCCCTACCTCTCTTAAAAAACCCTACCCGATCGAATCTAACTACCTGACCACTTTTAAAACCTGACAATTGATTTGTTTCTGTTGTTAAAATTACTTTAGTAATACGTTAAATTATGTCGATTACTTTATGTCCACCGTCTTCTTCTGCTACGAACCTCACGTCTTGCTTCATTTATTGGTCGTAGGTCAACTGTAAATACACTGTTCATCTGTCCGTCTGTCACAGACTGTGTATTACTACGTGTGCTGTAACAAAAACAAAATTGGTTCTCAAGAAATGTGTACTTACGGTGATTTTTTATAATTATCTAATAATATGTTCTTATAAACAAAAAAGAAATAATTTAACAAGCGACCTAACTACCCTTTAATTTATTTACTTTAAAAATCATACAAGAAACTAAGTACCTACCAAACACGTGCAGCTGTAAGACGTCTGTCGCGCTCGAACGCTAAACGAAAAATGAACTGATTCGTTTTTTTTTGTTTTAACGCCCGCCGTAAACGATGACCCACAGAAGGACTAATCCATTGAACTGAGTATTCTTACGGTCGGCCGTACGAGTTATGTCAGACTCTCACTGACTAAACACCACCTAGGAACTGCTTTCAACCGGGAACGTTTGAAAGGCTTCAACGGAAGCGTTCGCCCAAGAGGAAGCAGGGCGACGCAAAACTGGGTCGTTGATTCATACAGCTATGTACAGCATGTCGCTGGTATCTGGATCAGAGGGTGGGGGATTCGCTAAGAATATTATGGTAAATATTGTACGGTGGTACGGGAACCTTCGACTAAGACGTCTTTGCCTTTTGAGACGCGAATCTGGCAATCATAACCGCAGGTTGACGTACTGTTCGTAATCGTGGACTGTGGCCGCGGGCGGCCGATGCGGCGCCGTGCTGGAGGCACGTCCTCGCCGTTATCGCGGCCCGCGGCCTAGCTGGAGGTGTCTTCGGCTGGCAGTGTCTCTGGTGATGTAGACGGTATTAGTTCATTTATGGTGAACATATCACAGTTTTTGGTAATATGAAGTTTCTGAAGCGACTCTTCGTATGGATTTTTAAGGCTTGTATGTCACGTTGTTAAAGTAGCATATCTGAGGGGCTCGATGTCGTCGGCGCGCCTCTCCTTGTAATCGAACACGTAGGTTAAGCAAGGTCAACCGCAGTTTGTCTTTGGATGGATTTACATATCGCGATATTTTCTGTACTTCGTAGGGCGCTCGCCGTTGTAGATGACAGTCACAGGGGTCAGTGGATTTTGGCTTGAACTGGCCTCCGTCAATTCGCAGTCGAGCACCGTGGTGGAGTATGCTCTAAACCCTTCGATTGAAGGAAGACCCGTATCCCTGCATCAGTAAGGATTGGTGGTGCTGAGGCATCTGAAGTGTTTCAGCGCACCGGGAGCCCATGACTGAGTCATTGTCCGTCCGTCTGGTGCACTTTATGCACAAACTTAACAGAGCACAACTTTAAAGAGATTACAAAAGATAAATTAAAATTATGAAAAATTAATAAGATACAATAATGAGAATGTAAGACGTGTCTAAGTTCCCGTGAGCAAATAAATATCTTTGTCGATATCTTTTGAGCCGTTTTCGGCAATCGGGTAACGTTTTCACATAACTGACCCCGGTGTCCCTCGGGAACCGTTTCTTCTTTCTTTTTTTTTCCTCGACTTCCAAGAGTTGTACCGCGCTGTTGAATATCCTATAACCTTCCTCAACAATTGCTCTACGAGATGTTGAAAGAATGTTTCAAATCCGACTGCTAGTTTCTGAGATTAGCGCGTGCACACAAACAAAATCTTCCACTTTATTATATTAGTACAGCTTATCGTGTATATATATCGCATATTTCATTCTATTGATGCTTTTTATATACGACGTCGGGAGGCATGCAAGCATACGACCCACCAGATATAAGGGACAACCTGATACAAAGCAACTCCTTAGAACCTTGACCGTTAAAAGTATAGTTTATCACGTTGTGGAGTGCGCGGGAGCTGCGGCTACGGCCCAGGGCTGCGGCACACCGCCGCGCGCCGCGCCAGCGGGACCACGGGCCCGCGGCCGCCTCCTCCGATACGACATACGGCGGTCAACAAAATTATAATAAATACAAAATATAGACGCGCGGAATGTGCTCGCCGATGTTTTGAAAACGAATTATTGTGTTACAACGTGCGAGTGAAGTGATAATAATAAATATAACTAAAGGTTATTGCACATCTATTATAAATTTGTGTGTCGTTTGTTTGTTTAATAAATTATATATTTATATATACATATTATATATTCTGCCACTGAATTCTTCGTAAACGGCGGGACCCATTTTGATGAATATTTTTGTGTGTGTTTCAGTAGATTCGTGACTGGTTTAGATTCAAATTTGGAGTCGGTAGGTGACGGTGCGATCGGCTCTCGGAAACTTTATATATTATAAACCCATCGCCGTTCGGTTGTCTCGCAAAAAATTCTAAAATGGCCACCGGTTTTACTATATTCATTTTGTTTGTATACGTATGTATATCTTCACGCCAGGTCACTTGCGCGGTAGGCAGAGAGAACCGAGCGCCATAAGACGCGGTCCTTACACACTTCACTCGCTTCTGTGACATTCATAGCTGTTTGTTTAACACATTACCGTTAAGCTATAGAAAGAAGAAAGCGCGCTATGTCAACAGTATCACCTACTCGTGAACAGAACACAAATGAACAATTATTTTATATATCTATCTATTTATAACTTCAGCCAAATCCCTTGCGTGGTAGGCAGAGAGAACCGAGCGACACGTGACTCGATCCTTACATATCTCACTCGCTTCTTTAACATTCACTGTTTCAATGCACGTTCGCCGGTTTCTAGGGCTCCTGATCACCTTCTGATAGTACACGACCAATTTGGTCATGGTAGGAAAGTCTTGGCCTTCCCCGGCTCCTACATCCTTCCACTTTTGCATTGTATATCTGTTTAGTCATTCTTTCGTCCCGCATTCTTTCTGCATGTACGAACCAACGGAACATGCCTTTTCTTATCTTAAATATTATTTTATACATAACTAGCTACTCGCCCCGGCTTCGCACGAGTGATCTGATCGCTACCAAACTTCACAGGATCACGCGCTGGACTGGTCTGAAGATTCCCTGAAAATTTCATAAAAATCTGCCCAGCTGTTTTTGAGTCCATAGAGGACATACAGACAAACATTCATTTTTATATATATAGATATAAGAAATATAAATGTTGTAAATCGTCCGTGACGGGGTGCAACACACTGCTCCATTGTTCAATATTATTTTCCGGTTTTCGTGAAGTGTGCGTGTCTCGGGCGGCACCGTCGAGCTGGTCTGACGACGGAGGCGGTGGCTGGACAACGTCAACCACAAACTAATACTCCTTCATGAACTCATGATTACAAGCATCCGAAGCCGAAGAGCATGAGAAGAAGTTGAGGGTGGAAGAAGCGAGAGGTGTGTCTGGATCTGTGACCTGGCGTTACACAGTCTCCCTCTGCCCCGAACTTAACGAAATAATAAAATAAATAAATATTGCCGGACAAATTACACAGCGCCATCTAGCCCCAAAGTAAGCGAAGCTCGTGTTATGGTACTAGACAACTGATAAACATACGTAAATACATTTTTTTTTTGTAAATACATACTTATTATACATAGAAAAACCCAGACCAATACAAACAGACATGTTCATGCACACAAATATTTGTACTGTGTGGGAATCGAACCCACGAGCGTTGGTGTCAAAGTAGCGTAACAGTGCGTTCCACCACTGCGCCACCGAGCTCGTCAATATAGTTTACTTTAGGTTCCTGTTCGTGCTGCCAGCGGCAAATGATCCTGTTTACATATTTAATGAGGAGACATTGACACCGACGCTCGGGAGTTCGATTCCCAAACAGAACAGAGGCAGGACGCACAGCAGCCCGTTTGGGGAAGTGCCTCTACTTCGTAGAAAACCCCAGCCGAGTAACAACTCCCTAGAGTCCCGTCGTGTTCCTGCGCGTGAGTGAGGACACCGGCAAGGAGTGTTAGTAGGAGAGGCGGCATCTCTTGAGACATACTTAATATATTACAAGCGTCAATAGGCTGCGATAACATCAGGTGGGCCGTATACTTGTATGCCTCGTGATGCTGTATAAAAAAATAAGTTTTCGAGCTGGACATGTCTGTCATACAAACAAACAGGCCTGCCCGGCCGTGCACGGAGCCCTAGGACCCCCCCTCCCCCCCCACGCTTATCGTGCGATCAATTGACCTGCACTAACAGTCTTTAATTGGCTCTGAGCTAACCGGACGAGGAGGTCACCGTTAAAACGATACGGTTTGGAGTTCCGTAGGTACGGCGAGCGCTGCCCACCGGGCGGGCCGCGCGCTTGTTTGACGCCATCATTTAATGTCAAGTATACACTTGCAAAAATAACGTGCTAATGATTTCCTTACATACATACAATTTCATGTAAATTTGTTCCATATATTTACATGTTCGATAATTAGATGTCGTCCCCCGCCGGGGCGGTGTTACGTGTTCTTAACCTCGCTCGACAATTACGATAACAAAAGAAAAGAAAAAATTAGTTCATCCTCATACACTGGAACCGCAATGGTCGCGCACTGTGCGGTTCACGAGAAGCTTTCTACCGAGAACTATTAAGTTGTGGAATGAGCTCCCTGCCGAGGTTTTCCCAAGAACGCGAAGAGGTTCTTACAGGGTCGACAACGCAAGAGTGACACCTCTGGTGTTGCAAATGCCCATAGGCTACGGTAATTGCTTACCATCGGGCAGGCCGTACGCTTGTTTGCTACCTTAATGGTATAAAAAAAAGTTCCGGAGTTTAGCGCGTTTTAACAAACAAATAAATAAGAGTTGTAATTATCATGTTGAAATTCGACTTATATTTATACTTACCCGCTTATTTATCATAAACATTTTCTTGATCAGAAAAAAAATACCAACAGGTCCCTAGTTCCAGTCCTGGCAAGTACCACTAAATGCGTGTTTTGTGATTTATGTAGACACTAGCTTTTACCCGCGGCTTCGCTCGCATTGATAAAAAATATATATTTTTTTAATAGAAAGTATCCTATTTTTCTTCTGATACCTCCAAGAATATGTGTACAAAGTTTCATGATGATCGGTTTAGTAGTTTTCGCGTGAAAGCGTAACAAACAAACGGACATTCACATTTATAATATTAGTAGGATTAGTAATTCACTTGGCACGCGAGGCGGCGCGAGGTGAAGAAAAACATCGCGAGAGAACTCGCACAACAAAATAACCTGACATATGAAAGATGTGATTTCCCCTCCGTGTCGTGGTCTGCCGGCTCCACGCCACATTCAGTATCTTCTCCAAGTCCTCGGTGTCAGGTGGCGGAGGGCGCCAATCATGATGAATTGAGAAACGGGATAGAAGAGAGTTTTAGAGAATTAACAACAGCATTTTTTAAGAGAGGTAGGGCGCATCAAAACAGCCCGCCTGGGTAAGTACCTCCACCTCACAGAAAACCGCAGCCAAATAACAACTCCCTAAAGCGTTGTTGTGTTCCTGCGTGTGAGTGAGGTGACCGGTGAGCTCCAAGGAGTTGCCGTGTTAGCAGCAGAGGCATCGCGCGAGTGATAATTAATATATCGCAAGCGTTAATAGGCTACGGTATACGCTTTACATCAGGTGGGCCGTATGCTTGTACGCCTCGCGACGTAGTATAAAAAAAAACAGCACTGCTGGTTTTGTAACCGTCCGTAGTTGTCCGGTAACCGCTTGTTTACCACTTTAGTGGTATAAAAAACAATATATGGAGTTATGAGTACGTCAGCGGAGCCCTATCGTTTGTCAACGACCGGCCGCAGTTTAATTATAGACGACTATCATTGTTAATTCACCGTGTTTTCCCGTTTGTCTGTGCGCACGTTCGCAGCGCGCGACGCGCGGGGCGTGCTCTTCTAGTAGACAGAGATGCTTTGGTTGTTTCAAGAATTTCGATAGGTAATTTTGATTTAGATCAAGTGACCTCTCTGCACTGTGAAGTGCCGTACAAACCAGGGACCATGTTACCTGGTCGCTTGAGACGACCACAATAATGACTTGGACAACCGTACAGATAAACAATACGGTTACGTATGTCGTGTTGTGGTCAAGTTGTGCACACACTGTTACATAACATTACAGCGCGAGCAAACCAAGGACTCGGGACCTGCTCATATATAGAATCTTATTTATAACGCAGACAAACACACATACATGAAACTGAAAGAGTTGACAAAAAACGCGATAAAACATCCTTCACACACGGCCCACCTGATGTTAAACGGTTGCCGTACAATACGATCGCTTACAATACATTAAGTATCACTCGCGCGATGCCACCTTTGCTGCTAACACAGCAACTCCTGCTGATATCGTCACTCACACGCAGGAACACGACAACCCTCTAGGGAGTTGTTATTTGTCTGCGGTTTTCTGTGGTGTGGAGGGACATTCCTAGACAGGCTGCTTTGATGAGCCCTACCTCTTTTAAAACACCCAGACTAAGACAAACAGACATGTTCATGCACACAAATGTTGGTCCTGCGCGGGAATCGAACCCAAGGAGTGGTTATTAACGGTACTTGAACTCGTCCACCGGGTTCGTCTACTCTGAGCTTTGCACCGATAAACATACACTTTATGTACTTACAAGTATACCTATAGCTTCAGTCTGGCAGAAGAGGTATGAAACTAGAGTGAACGCTGTTGTCTCAAATGACAGCGCTGAGGAGTGAGAACGGTTGATGGAGTAAGAAATAGCACGATTCAAGAACAATGTGGAATGAAAGATGATGTACTGACGAAAACTGAAAAGGGGTATACTGAGATGGTTTGGTCAATTAGAAATAATGAATGACAAAAGTACTAGACGAGAGTGAATGGAGATGTCGGGAGGGCCCGAGACGGACACATATAGAACAAATTGGTGATGTGTTGAAAAAGGGACAAAACTAAAGCATCCAGAACCGAAGAGCATGCCTGAAGAGGCTGATGAGTGTGGAAGAAGTGAGAGGTATGTTTGTATCGGAGACCAGACGTTCTATAGTCTCTGTCTACCGCAATGGGAGACGAGCGTGAGGATATGTATGTATACATATAGCTCGGTATATAGCAACAGGCTCGGTGTGCGGAACCCGCACGTGACGCGCGACTCACACTTGACTATTTTTTGTAATTTCGCAATCAACAGAAAGTCGTAACAAGATTATCTTGAAATTTGAGTCTTGACGGACGCGTGCGGTGTCGCGGCCAGCGCCTCTCAAACTGGGCAATACAAGTTGTGTGGACAAAACAATGTGACAAGTTTTTTGTCATTGATATTTTTTATGCCACTAAAGTGACAAGCATGCGTACGACCTATCTGATTGTAAGCACTTACCAGCCTACGAACATGTATAAATCTCTTCACGCCTTTCTTGAAGAACCGCATGCTGTTGTACCTCGGCAGGAGTTCTCGGTAGAATACTTTAAATTAGTGTATTGGTTGCAAGCATACGACACACATGACAGACAAGCTTCTCGTAAACTCACAGGTTATTCACTCTCAAGAACGCAACAACCTTCTATTTGTCTATATATTTACGACAAGTCTTTTACGGGGTAGGCACAGAGAACCAAGCGCCACGTAGCTCAGTCTTTACACACCTCACTCGCTTCTTTAATATTCATAGATCTTCTAATGCACGCTTCCCAGGATGCTAATGAGGAAACGGTCGTCTCCGGTCCTAAATCTCGTTCGTCAGCGGTACACCACGTACGAGAAACGTAAAGATATTAGTGAACCGCTGCTTTTACAACAGGTTTCTTTTAGATGGAGGTATTTTCCCACATGGGCTGCTTTGATGCGCCCTACCTCACTTAAAAATAAGACCAGCCTCTTAAAGCCCAGACCGAGAATCGAACCAACGATCGTTGATGTCACAGTCGCGTCATTCATCACTGCGTCACCGCGCTCGTCACTGTGTGAGATTATCTCCTAAGGAGCTGGTGTGTTAGCAGCGAAGGTGGCATGCTTGTATGCCTCCCGACGTCGTACAAAATAAAAACTTACACTCGTGGTCGGAATACCGACCATAATTCATTTAATTTTTAAGTTCTAACGTTTGAATAACTAATATATAAAACACAAATATCTATTGGACAAACTATCATTATGACATTAGCTATCATAATTATGATTATTTTTGACATTCAGTAACATTAACCACTTCTCAGTTTGATTTTACCCATAAACAAAAGAGTAGGTATATATTTGGATATATATATGTGTTAGTGTGTCAAACGGGCGGTAGTGTGTAGTGTTTTTTTATTTATTATATAACTGTATTTTTTTTTAATGTAATTACCAAGCATTATTATAAAAAAAATTTAGCTTTCTGTACTTCTTCTCCATATAAACTTCAACTGTGCCAAATTTTATACTCGTTCGTGTAATTTCCTTAAAAGGGGTACAAAATTTTTGCTTCACGTATTAATATATTGATATTCTGACATTAAATAATGTATTCTGACATTAGTTTGTGATCCAGAACAACTGTATTCGTGTAGTTAACTTGATTCACGTCATGTCCTTTCTACGTATTTGTTGTTTCGCGTACAAACATCCTCACAAATTTTCCCTTTTTCACTAGTCCTCTGTAGATGATCTTAAAAAGCGAACCATTTTGAAATACAAGATTTGGCCCAGATCGTGAGAGTGGTTTCCACGATTCACGAAATATATTATAAAATATCGTTATTCCGTTTTGTTACAAGTGATAGTTACAAATTTGTACATAAATTTGAACCGGGATCTAGTTCGTCAATGGGTCGATTCTTTCCCCTGCCGTCTACATATAAAATACATTTAATAAAATATGAGCGGTCATATTTTATTAAATGTATTTTATATGTAGAAGAATTGATCATTTAAAATGATAAGTAGGAGTTTGTCCGTAAAACTCGACGGTGGAGATAACATTTTGTTTAATTACGTGCAGCGTAAAGGTTGAGGGCCACTGGCCAGCTGTAATATCATTAGCCGCGTATTCCGCAACAGCAGGCGGCGACACCACTCGTCTCGTTTACACTTTATATCATCACACACTTGACTATCCACGCGGCTTCGGTTGCCTTTTTTTATACAACGTCGGGAGACATACGAACATACGGCCCACCTGATGTTAAATGGTTACTGTAGCCTAAGAACGCTTGCAGTACAGGAAGAACTGCTTCGCGTGTTGCCATCCTAGCTGCTTGTACAAAAACTTACTAACTTACCGGTGACCTCCTCGCTCGCAGGAACCCAACAACCCTCCAAAGAGTTTTGTATGGCTGCAGTTTTCTTGGAAGTACTTTGCGGGCTAGTTTAATATGCTTTACCTCTCTTTAAGCAGCCAGACAAGGACATGTACATCGAACCCGCGACCGTTAGTGTTAAAGTAGCATTGCTAAAGAGCACTCGATCGCCGCGTCCGTCTCACCAGTACGATGGTTGCTTGCTACGAATGTGAGTACGTATGTGTCGGTATACGGCCAGCAGTGTCGGCGGTGACACCGCGGGCACTGCTGGCCGTATACCGGGCCAGCAATGCCCGCGGTGTCGCCGCCGGCAGCTCGTTGCTCCACCCTAAACACGTAACGTCCGTGAAGGAACAATCAGTGGAGAAACGATGACACCGAGTTTACGTAGTAACTCAATTCACCGCTACGGGTCGGGTGTAAAGTAGAACACGCAGCTTACTGGCTAGTTCGTGGATCAATATGGCGGCACTTGTCGGTTAATTGGTTAAAATATACGGACTGTAGGTTCTCATCGCCGAGATATATACGCGCTAAAACGCTACATATTTGTGAGTGTGGGGTGCCTTAATGCGTAGTCAATTTATTTATTGGTTTGTGCCTGTCACCTTTCTCGAATAGCCCACCAAAGGTGAATATAAAACAAACAAATTGTTCAGTTTTACAGATCGCCAAAAAAGTAAGTAATATTTTACTAGATCCTATATCAAAGTACTGCTTTTATGCCTTTGATCCGCATAATGTTCCTGAGTGATATACATTGGCATAACGAATTTTGCATAACTAACGATGTCGTAGTGATATTTTACATATCTTTTCGTACTGTTGTTTCTAATCCATTACGATTGTCGCGGTCTGCTACGTGACACTCAGGACTTGGAGAAGATGCTGCTCGCGACTCGGAGCGACTGCCCACCGGCCACCACACACAGGGACAACCACACCTTTCTTTCCCGAACTCTAGACTTACTTAACCCTCACGGTCTCCTCGTGGTGTTTCCCTTCACCGGCGATCGAGTGATAATTACAAATATGTACATAAATCTGTGTGTATGTATATCTTCACGCCAGGTCCCTTGCGGGGTAGGTAGAGAGAACCGAGCGCTATAAAACGCGGTCCTTACACACTTCAGTCGCTTCTGTAACATTCATAGCTCTTTTCATGCACGTTCGCCGGTTCCCGGGACTCCTGACATCACCTTCTGATAAAACACGACCAATGTGGTCAAGGTAGGTTAGTCTCGGTCTTCCTCGGCTCCTACATCCTTCCACTTTCGCATTGTATATCTGCTTCGTCATTCTTTCGTCCTACATTCTTTCTGCATGTTCTAACCAACGGAGCATGCCTTTTCTTATCTTAACACCGACACTCTACTATACATAAATCTGAAAAAAAAACGAACCTTGCGGTACACGGCCGCACTAGTATTGGAACGTAGAACAGAACAAAATGGCCGACAGTTCAAATATACATTAACAAGTGATGAATAACTAGATATAGAACAAAATCAAACAAATTTATACATGAGTGTTAACGAAAGTGAGCCCGCTCGATGAAGGTGTTGAAGCGAATCCGGCGCGCGCGGGCCGGGGCCCGTCGACGGTCGCCCGCGGCGCCGGCGGAGCGCCCGGACACGGCGTACGACGTGGCGGAGTACTTCGCCGACGACGTGGCCGACCCCTGGCGGAAGGAAGGTTGGTTCCGTCATGAAATCCTATTAACCTACTAACTAACCATGATCCAAGAAAACGTAGTATATTAGTATACCATGTAACTAACCTACTCGTACTGAATGTATTTATCTTGTGACTTAGTGTTACTCTGCAGGGCGCATCCAGTCGCACGATATCTATGTCTCTGATTTGCACATACATTCCTATCGGTCGAGCGAGCAGTCGGAACATAATTTTTAAAACTTACCCACCTCAACATTTATATTTCTTATACAATACTTTACATAGCGATTGGAATGATTGTCGTTTAAGCACGAAACAAATGTAATAGTTGTACTTAGAACTATTTATTATCATGTAAGTGACATGTATGTTGTCTTATGAGTTAATAATAAACTCTTTAACCACAAATCTAATAATCATTTATATGCCATTAGACCCTCACGGGCACTTAGACACGTCTTTTATTCTTTAAATCAAATCATATTGTATCCTATTAATTTTTCAAAACTTTAATATCTCTTTTTTAATCTGCCAGCGTTTCAAAAATGACCATTGACGGCTAAAAGAAATTTGCCAATATGGGTCCCATCTCGAATCATCAGTATAATTACAACCAATATATGTCAATGTACATATAGTGATATCAAGTGGTACAATTAAAGATAATGGTGGTTAAAGTATGAAATTGCCGTTTTTAGACACTTTGAATTGACATTAAACCTTCATGGTGAGATTTTCCAGTGAAACTTTTTTCACATGATACCTATGTGGCCTTTCTTTAAAAAAATGTGCAACATTCGATTTTCGAATTTCAATTGTTTTTTTTATTCCGCTGAGATGAAAGATGCATTCTTCTAAATCAGAATAATTTTTGAATACGAGTTCCGACGCGGAACTAACGGCAGAAACGGCTCGCAATATCAATGCTGCGTTTGGAGAGGAGACTGCTAATGAACGCACCGTGCGTTTTTGGTTTAAACGCTTTCGTAATGGAAACTACGACTTGAAGAACAAACCACGTGGAAGACCGCCCACACAGTTGAATAACGCTGAATTGAAGGAGATAGTGGAAGACGATCCGACTCAAACTACCCAGGAATTACCGGCATGGTTTAACGTTACCTACAATATTAACTTGACAATATTGACATTTGCATCAAAACAATAAGATAAAATCGGCCAAGTACGAGCCGGACTCGCACACTAAGGGTTCCGTACCACTATCTATAAAAACGGCATAAAAATCACGTTTGTTGTATGGGAGCCCCCCTTAAATATTTATTTTATTCTATTTTTTAGTATTTGTTGTTATAGCGGCAACAGAAATGCATAATCTGTGAAAATTTCAACTGTCTAACTATCACGGTTCATGAGATACAGCCTGGTGACAGACGGACGGACGGACAGCGGAGCCTCAGTAATAGGGTTCCGTTTTACCCTTTGGGTACGGGACCCTAAAAATCACGTTTGTTGTATGGGAGCCCCCTTAAATATTTAATTTATTCTATTTTTTAGTATTTGTTGTTATAGCGGCAACAGAAATACATTATCTGTGAAAATTTCAACTGTCTAACTATCACGGTTCGTGAGATAGAATAGAATAGAATAGAATATTTATTTGCGTTAAAAGTGGTTACAATGTTACATACGGTGGAATTATTAATAATTATAAGAATCACACTTTTAGTATTTTTATACATGCAAATGTTTTTCCATAAATTACAATTAAAATTACAAAATGTCAAGAAATAAAAGAGATAAAAATGAATGTCAATAATTAAAAATAAAATTATGCAAATCACAACCATTATTAGTAATAAAAATATAAACACATGCCTCATATTGTGTCTGTCAAGTACTCTGTAACTGTATAGTAACACTTTTCTAGCAGGAACTGGGAGAGTCTAGTTTTAAACATATTTAAGTTTTGGTCCTTAATGAATTTTGGCAACTTATTATAAATCCGGATAGCCATAGGATAGCAGCTATCACTGTACAGAGTTGTTGACATTGTAGGTATTATCAATTTATCTGGAAATCTTCCGCGGTAGTCTTTAAATATATCACAGCGTTTTACAAAAAGGTATGAATGGGTTTTTACAAATAAGCACATTTCATAAATATATATGCACGGCACCGTTAACAATTTCATTTTTTTAAAGTACTCTTTACAGCTTATCCTGGGAGACAGATTGTAAATAGCTCGAATACATTGCTTTTGGGCGATAAAAACTTTTGTGATGTCTACTGAGTTGCCCCATATTATAACGCCGTATCTCAGATTTGAAGCCACATATCCATGGTAAGCGTACAAGGCCGTTTTCTCATCTGCTGTATTAACGAGTCTCCATAAAGCGTAAGAAAAGCTGTTAACCTTTTTACAGACTTTTTGAATATGTGGTTTCCAGGTACAATGGTTATCTAGTGTAATTCCCAGAAATGACATTTCATTACTTTCGTTAATAATTTGGCCATTGTGCTGAACTATCAAATCAGCTTTTTTATTATTTCTCTGATTATGAAATTGTATATATTTTGTTTTATTTGCATTTAATATCAAATTATTGTTATTTAGCCAATTAGTTATGTCAGATAGGCATGTATTTATTTCAGAATTATATTCAGATTTAGTTTTAAATGTATTTGGTATCACTACAGCGAGATCGTCGGCGAATAAGGAACAGAAATATTTGGTACTTTTTGGAAGGTCATTAATGTACAAAAGAAAGAGCAAAGGACCCAAGATGCTGCCTTGGGGTACGCCTATGTTTTTTGCTCTTTCTTCGGATTTATACGCTATCTCATTTAGGTGGTCATCGATATTTGTAATTTCAGTATATTGAATTCTATCCTTTAAATATGTTTTAAGCCAATTTAATGTATTACCCCTGAGACCATACTTTTCACATTTGGCTAGAAGCAAATCATGGGACACAAAATCGAAAGCCTTACTCATATCTATGAATATAACTACAACTTCTATAGATTTATCTGTATAATTTTGTATATTTTTAATTAGGTTGAAAGCTGCCAGAGTAGTTGACTTTCCCTTTTGAAAACCGTTTTGGTTAGTATCTAGAATGTCGAGTTCATTGATAAAGTTACTTATTCTGACATGCGTAGGTTTTTCAAAAATCTTAGAAAATACTGGTACTATTGCGATTGGTCTATAGTTATCAAGACTTTCTGTATTGCCGGCTTTTGGTAATGGCTTGACAACTGTGGTTTTTAATTTACTTGGAAATTCGCCCGTCCTATAGGACAAATTTACCAAGTAACTGAGAATTGGCGCGATAATATCTTTAGTACATTTAATTATATATGTGGAGATTTTATCATAACCCACAGAGTTTGTATTTTTTAAATTTGAAATAATTTTAAGAAGTTCATAGCTGTCTGTCGGAAATAAGAACATGGTGTTTGGTATAGTCAGAATTGTATTAATATTGCGCAAATTATTTTTGTTTTCATTTGTCAAGGTCATAAAAAAGTCATTAAAAGTGGAGGCAATGCCCTGTGGTTCATCAATAGCTTTGTTATTGTGTACAATTCTTTTGACGTAATTATTTTTCATTTTATTATTACATTTTATCAAGTTCCATGACGCCTTACACTTGTTTTTTGATTTATATATATATTTCTTGTTGTTATTTTTTTGTGCCGTGTTTATACATTTCTTTAAAATAGCTGAATAAGTTAAATAATTAATTTTATTATGTGTATTTCTTTTCTCATAATATTCAAATCTAAGAGAACGTTTTTTTTTACAAGCTAATCTTATACCCTTTGTTATCCAAGACTTGTTATTATTTTTCCTTACTATTTTTATCCTTCTTATTGGAAAACATAAGTTATAGAACAACATGAAGTTTTCATGAAACATATTAAAAGCTTTATTTATATCGCTTTCATTATAAACTTCAGTCCAGTGTAACCTTTGCAAACATTCCCTGAATTTATTTATATATTCAGGACAAAAATCTCGTTTTTTTATAAAGTAGTACTTATTTTTATTTTGTTTAATATTTATAGGTAACTCCAATGACTGCGCTGTGTTGTGGTCCGATAGGCCTAGATGGTGTACCTTGCCTGTAGCATCCGAAATATTGCTAATAATCAAATCAATACAAGAATTTTGTCTTGTAGGTTCGGTAATATGTGATTGATAATTATAATTTTGAAGTAATCTCAAAAAATTACTTTGCATGTTGGATACTTTCAGTGTATTTATATTGAAGTCTCCAGCGATGATAATTTTTTTTTTAACTTTTATTCTTAACTTACGTAATAAGCTTTCAAATTTTTCGAGAAACATGTGTAGGTTAGATGCTGAATTATTGGGAATCCTGTATAGACAAATAACGATGCAATTATGTTCAGGTATTTCTATACCGCAACATTCAAAATACTTTTCCACTGAAATATCTTTTAAGTATGGTATTACTTTATATTCTATATTACTTTTGCATAAGATGCATACTCCTCCTCGCTTTTGATTTTCCCGGGAGTATGAGGTGGCAAGCTCATAATTTCGTAAGTATATGTTCCTTTCATTACCCGACTTGATAAAAGTTTCTGATAGGCAAATTATGTCTACATCTCTGAAATCTTTTGACAGTTCATCTAATGTAACCGATAATATATCTTGTTTGCTAATTATTCCGGCAATATTTTGATGTAGAACAACTAACATGCTATTTGCGAAAAAACTGCAAGTTTTGAGTAACGTGAGTTCCTGCTTTTGTTTATATATTGATTTACAACTTGTTTTTAGCTTTGTTATTTTTTTAATAAACTCATTGACATAATGTGGGTAATCAATTTCAATATTGAGTTTCATGCAAATTGAATCAAGTAATGAAATGCCATTCATAATAGAATTGTCAATATGTAGAAATGTACAATTTGAATAATTTCTTATAATTAATTCTAATTCATAATTCAGTTTCTCAAAATTAAAATAATGGTTAAATGGTATACTAAGTAAAATAATCTTATTATTCTTAAAAGTAGTCATAAAACTACACAATTCTGTCATAACTTTATACGGGTTTCTGTCGTTTGTGCCAATGGACAGCACAATAATATCATCATTTTCCAAGTCCCTAAGGCAATAACCACTACTCAAAATTTGTGACAAGCTACCATTAGGTTTTATAAAGCTACTTATTTCATAAATATCATTCCATTTTCCCGTTCTCGTTGTTATTATTTTTTCTGTCAATCCACGTACCTGTTGCCCTCCAAATATATGAATTTTTGGTTTACGATTACGCGGGGCTGTCTCCATTACTATGTTTGCGTTATCCTGCTGAATTAACTCGGATGACCGTTCTAACGTTACTTGTTTTGTACTAGCAGCGCCATCTGTGATTTCTTCGGGTAATTTCTGCTCCAAAGTAGCATGCGTTTTATTTTTAAAAGTATCTTCTGTACTTTGTATGCGATCGAAGCATAATCCATGAGAGATATCCAGTTTCGATTTTTTCAAACTTCGCCTTTTTTCCTTGATACTTGTGTTATGAGAACTTGACTTACAAATATGAGTTAGTTTGTTTACTTTAATCTCATATTCTTTGATAATGTTTCGCAAGGTGGAGTTCTCTTGTAGCATGTTTTGTATTTCATTATCCGCTATTTCTAATTTCTCCGTTAGTAGTTGGACTTCATGTTCAAGTTTTTCAATTTTGTCGATATCAGTTGACCGAGTTAGTGGACAGCTTCTATTTAGGGTGGTCGATAACTCCTGGGTGTGCCCTTCTAGTTCTTCACCGTCAGAGTCATCTGATAGCGAGTGAAAGGAATTTTCAGTAGGTATATTCATTTTATATTTTTTGTTTCGAACTGTGATATTTTTATTAGACGCATTTGGAGTGCTTGAAAATCTGGTAGGGACTTTGTTTTTATATGCTTGGTCAAGGCATGCGTCACATTTCCAACTTTTTTTGCTTACTGCAGACATTATACGAAAACGACCAAAAGAGATGCTAGTGCAGTTTAAATGAAATTGTTTTGCACATATAGAACATGTCAATATTTGTTTATTTCCTATTTTATTTATACATTTGCTACACTCGGGCTCCATCTTGCGTTAATTTTTTCCAACTTGTCAATATAATAAAATGTGTAAAATAAAATCTCAATATTTTTCCACAAAAAGTCCTTCAGCGGTTAGGATCGAACCGTCGCACTTAAGCGCATAAGGAAAAGAGTCTATAAACTTGGCCAAGTTCGTACATAGTAAACAAGTTAAAATTTCTAAAAAAATACAGCCTGGTGACAGACGGACGGACGGACGGACGGACAGTGAAGTCTCAGTAATAGGGTTCCGTTCTACCCTTTGGTTACGGAACCCTAAAAAAATATAAAAAATGGGCGCCTCATGATTTGACTGATGTGCAGAAAGAAACGTGTGTAGAAACACGTGTTACCTTGTTGAATCGGTACAGAAATGAAGGAATATTGGATCGAATTGTGACATGTGACGAAATGTGGATTCTTTACGATAACAGTAAGCGAAAAATGCACGACAAATGGCGCAACAGTGCCCTAAAGCAAAGCTTACCAATAAAAAGGTAACGGTAACTGTTTGGCGGTCTCTTCATGACGTTATTCACTATAACTTTCTCAGGTCTGGTCAAGCAATAACAGCAGATTATTACTGTGCCTTTGAACAATGATTGCGAAACTGGCAGTGAAATAGCTCTAACTCGTGAATCGATCTTCACCAATATTGCTCCACGATAACGCAAGACCTGACACTGCACGAGAAACCGTTGTAACTCTACAGGAGCTGCAGTTAGAAAGCATACGTCACCCTCCGTACTCGCCAGACCTTGCTTCAACTGACTACCATTTTTTTCGTGATTTGGACAATTTTGTAGGTGGTAAAAAATTTTCTTCCCTCGAGGCAGTACCTGCCGGAATCCGGAAGGTACCAGAAGTGGTGGGCTCTCAATGAGTACCATTACGGTTGGCTATACGGGTTAAGTCATATGTTTGCTGAGTAAACACCACCTAGGGATCTTTCACTGGGAGGGTTTATAGGCTTGCATCTGACGTGCTCAGGTGGGGGATTCTTTTTTTTTTTTTTTTTAAATACGTGCACCCCTGCTATGGACAAGGTGGAGCCGCTCTGCTTGTTCCTATCTATGACAGCCGTGGCTAGACTGACGCAGTATTTTAAAAATTTTGTTCTACCTTTCCCCACCACTATTTCTAAGACCGTTGTTTCGGTGACCCGCATTCCCAACTCCTGCTCCAAATCGTACCTCTGTTTGGAGAATGCGGGACACCGAAACAATATGTGCTGCACTGTCTGGTCCACGCCGGGCTCGCAGAAGCACGATGGGTCATCCGCGCACTTGAATCTGTGCAAGTACGCGGAGAACCCACCATGCCCCGAGAGGACCTGCGTAGTGATGCTCGACGGCACCATTTTACCCACGATGCCGTACGCCGCCGCCGCACTCGGGAAGAACATCTTCGTTGTCGAAGCTGTTGTTCCCGATGTGTATCTCCTGTCCCATTTGTCAATGGTCCCCTTGCGGATCATACCTTTGACGAATGAGACAGGGCAGCGGTCGTAGTCTGGCCGCCTCCGCAACCCCAGTGCGGCGCTCCTGGCGAGTTCATCGGCACGTTCGTTCCCCTCAGGTGGGGGGATCAGACACCATATCTTGGTTGTGTTCGCATTCAATTACAATGATCGTTCATGTTCCACCTTACGGTACATCGTCATCATCAGCTGCGAGTCCTGGCGGTCGTTCTGTTTCAATATTGTTATTTGTGGTTGCAGATGCCCTCGAGCGCGAGAGGCTGTCGCAGCACGCCCAGCTCCGCGAGCTGGTGGTCCGCGGGGAGACCCACCAACTGAAGGCCAAGCTCTCAGCGCTGGGCACCGCCGCTGGCGTCATCGTCAACTTAACACCTTCAGGAGCCAACACCTTGCTATATGTGTGAGAGTAATGCACGTTTTAAAGAGAGGTGGGGAGCATACAAACAGCCTGACCGGGGAAGTACCTTCACTTCAAAGGAAACCGCAGCCAAATAACAACTTCCTACAGGGTTGCTGTGCGAGTGGGGATACCAATGAACTTCCAATGAGTCTGTGTTGACAGCAGGGGTGGTTCCTATTCCCCCGCCGTTGTATAAATTAAAAACACCCATATGTGCGAAGAAACGAAGTGGAGTTTAAAACGATAAAATTCTTTATTTGCCATCGGGCCCTCGCGGGCACTTAGACACGTCTTACATTTTTAAATATAATCTTATTCAATTATCTTATGTTACTATTTTTCTTTTTTAACTGCCATCATTTCGGAAATGACCATTGGCGAAGAAGAAATGTCCAAAGAAACCTGCCAATAGAGGGCTCTATAAAATGCCATTATATGTTAGGATACATACAAAGTACGGAACCCTTTATTTTGTTTCTCTCCGTTTATGTTGTCTCTCTAAGGCACAACTCGCTATACACGATGCAGTGTTGGTCCCAACGCTAACTTATGGAAGAGAGAGCTGGGTATGGCAGAAAGAGCATGAAAGTAGAATAAACGCGGTCGAAATGCGAGCGCTGCGCAAAATTTGTGGCGCAAGGCTTGTAGACCGTATTCGCAATGATGATGTTAGAAACAGAGTTGGTCTGAAAGAGAGCGTCGGTGTTAAAATAAGAAGAGGCATGCTCCGATGGTTCGGACATGTAGAAAGAATGCAAGATGAAAGAATGACGAAGCAGATATACAATGCAAAAGTGGAAGGATGTAGGAGCCGAGGAAGGCCAAGACTTACCTACCATGACCAAATTGGTCGTGTTCTATCTGAAGGTGATGTCAGGAGCCCTAGAAACCGGCGAGCGTGCACGAGAAGAGCAATGAATGTTAAAGAAGCGAGTGAGGTATGTAAAGATCAAGTCACGTGACGCTCGGTTCTCTCTGCCTACCCCGCAAGGGATTTGGCGTGAAGTTATAGATAGAGATAGATATGTTGTCTCTTCAGAACCAGTGCACATATTTCCGCAAAACCTGAGTCATGTATCATATTTGTTATACGACGTCGGGAGGCATACAAGCGTACGGCCCACCTGATGTGATTATCGTAGGTCTATAAACGCTTGCAGTGCATGAAATGGCAACTCCACCGGAACTTACCGTTGCTCATACTCACTAGCAGGAACACAACCACCCTCCAGTCGAATCACTAGACCTCAACTCTAAACTAGCTTACTGTATAAAAAAATCGGCCAAGTGCGAGCGGACTCGCACACGAAGGGTTCTGTACCAGTATCTATAAAAACGGCAAAAAAAATCACGTTTTTTTGTATGGGAGAACCCCTTAAATATTTGTTTTATTTTAATTTAATTATTTGTTCTTAAAGTGAATATATAACTAAATATTCTGTGAATATTTCAAGCGTCTACCTATTGCCGTTATCAATATCGAGCAAAAATGAGCAAAAGAATCACGTTTGTTGTATGGGAGCCCCCTTAAATATTTACTTTATTCTATTTTTTAGTATTTGTTGTTATAGCGGCAATAGGAGTACATCATCTGTGAAAATTTCAACTGTCTAACTATCACAGTTCAAGAGATACAGCCTGGTGACAGACGGACGGACGGACAGCGGAGCCTCAGTAATAGGGTTCCGTTTTACCCTTTGGGTACGGAACCCTAAAAAGCACATTCTAATCGATCTATCCGCTGGGGAAGTGTTATAGACAGAGATAGATGTGAAGGTGTGTGGGCAGGGCGTCGGAGGCGGGGCTGACGGTGGCGGCGGGCGCGCTGGTGGCGGCGGGCGCGGACGGGCGCGCGCACCCCGTCACCAGGTACAGCCCGCTGTACGCGGCCTGCCACCGCGGCCACCGCGACCTCGTCCAGCTGCTGCTCGACCATTTCCCGCAGGCCGTGCAGGTACGCCGCGAGCTCATCGCGAGCCAGCTCGACTTATTATACAATCAAGCTTTGTTTTGAGAGAACCAAATTTATAAGCAATTTGATCTGAACTACTTTGTGTGCTTCTAACGACTAACATCTACAGTGCCTCTTTTTATACAACCTCGGAAGGTATACAAGCGTACAGCCCACCTGATTAGCTTGAAATATAATAATTATCACTTGCGCGATGCCTCCTCAGCTGCTTACACAGCGAGTTACTGGTGAACTCATTCACTCGCAAAAACACGACAACCATCTAGGGAGTTGTTATTTAGCTGCGGTTTTCTGTGGAGTGGAGATACTTCCCCAGACGGGCTGCTTTGATGCGCCCTACCTCTTCCTAAAAATGCCCGAGGATGCCTCGTGAAGAGGCGAAAGGCGTGGTTGCAGATGACACGGTAGCGGGCGCATGCGGTTCATATTTCAGATGGCGAGTACTCGCAGAAACGACCGGAGCAGCCATGGCAGCGACGACATGCATCTACTATCGGTAGTGGGTGGATGCCGGCCGGCGCTAGTTCGTATGAACTAATCGGTAGCGCAAGCACACAAATTAGTTTAGATCAAATTGCTTGCAACTGGACTTAAACAATTGGCTGTTTTTGAAGACGCCTCTTCACACGATGACTTTGTTTCGATAGTAATATGAAAGGAGTTACCTTTATTTTTGTATTGCCAGCAAGCAACGGTCGAGAATTGGCTGCCGCTGCACGCGGCCTGCATCGGCGGACACTTGGCCGTCGTCAAGTTGCTGCTGGAGTACCCTTACCCCGCCTCTGTCCTCAACACGTACACGTAAGAATACCACACAGTCACTTGGTGAGAGTGCTACGATTGAAATTGGTATATAAACGATCCACAATAGTGTCTCAAATCGGAGTGGATCTCTCCTTCTCTAGTGCTCCCGATTCAGAGACGAGTTTTCGCTGACAGGGGGGGGGGGGAGTCAAATATGCTCGAGACATCAGCATCAGATATACTTACTGGACTGGATTAGACAGACACATCATCGTTGCGCGATGGCTTCTGGCAAGGACCTTGTGTCTCTACCAAAGACATTGTTATGTTTGGAATTAAGAATATCTATCATAGACACAACACAGTCATCAAAACAATTAACATAAGGATTTTGAGGAAAGCAAAAATCTGCCTAAGTCTTTTGCTATAGTATACATCTCAAAAAAACAGTTTCCTACATTTTTACAACGAATTCCAGTTCTATAAAACGTATAATGGAGTTGTTAATTTCGTGTTAATGTAATATTGTGCACGCATGTACTAACATCCAGGAAGCAATTAAAGCACTTTCATTTATCCTATACGGGAATCTCACAAGGATCTTTAATGGGACCTACGAGTATATTATATTGTTTGTATTCTTTTATTCTTCTTTATCGGAGGTGAAGTGTTGGGTTGTGAGTGCGATCGTCGGTCGTGTGTTCCAGCGACGTGTCGGGCCAGTGGGAGTACCTGGCCGCGTTCGACGTGAACGCGTGCGACGCGAGCGGGCAGTCGGCGCTGCACGTGGCCAGCGAGCTGGGCAGCCTGCCCATCGTGGACGCGCTGCTGGATCACTCCGTCCCCTGCACCCGGCGTGATCACCAGGTAAGGTGTTCACTCTATGAGGGCATCTAGAAAGAAACGCCACCACTGTTAAGTCGGTCTAGGCACATGCCAAACCGTACTAGATTATTGTTTTTATAATTTTTTACAGGTTTATTGCGACTTTGTGCCTCTTTAGTGACTATTTCCAAAAATCCTTTATAATGTATTATGGCTATAGATTCTTTAGCTTAAGTCGGCGTTAATTCGGATAAATGTAATGAATTGGTGAACGTGATATTGTGTAACATACGAGTAACACCACGTCGTAATTAAGACGAAGAACCAAACGAAACTGGAGATGACTCGTGTCGAGAGCAATGATAGGATTTGGAGAGGGTTGACTTTAAAGATTAAGTCATTTCCTTTTGTATTCATAACTTAGTTGCGGCATTCTGCGAACAGGCTTCTTGAAGCTTCTTATCCGAAGCAGAAGATGTGCATCGTATGGGTCTCGGCCGGAGGCGCATTCCGGACTGTCTCCAGAAATGTGATCGCCCCGCGTAATATAAGACTGCGCGCTGCTTTCGTGCGGTCTCATAATACGCGGGAGCAGAAGACGAAGTTTGATGTGTTTGAGTACTGGAACGATCCACTATGGACAAACGGGACGATACGTAGAGTTGTGCCCAACCGTATATTTTTCTGGTGTCTTGATAGTAACACCTGAGTTGGATCACTTGCCGTACCCTCGCAGATTAAGGATGATAATCGTAAACAAATGTGTGATTCCTTTTGTTCGTTGCCGCTGTAAGTGTGTGCCGTCGACGGAGCCGGCCGCGCCGCCCTCGGCCCCGGCGGGCGCGGCCCCGGCGGCGGTCTCCCCGCACCGCGGCATCTCGCTCGGGATACACGCCATCGTCAGCAAGCTCACCGGCGGTAACAAAAACGTGAGTTTTAAAACGATTTTATTACATAGACAACGAAGGCCGAGGAACTCATAATCGTCTACTTTATATTGTTGACGTGTTCAGAAGACGTCGTCGACGCGGGGGCTCGCCGGCGGTGAGCAAGTCAGTCTGTTTGTCCTCACTTGACTTGTCAGTAAGCTCTTTAACTGCGTTGTTGTACATGTTTTCAATTTTTAATTTCAGTCAGTGAATACCAAATATGGGTTAGGTTTGAAATTAATATATGTAATAATTACAACTAAACTAGTGCTCATGTCACTATAGAGGATGGCGGCGTGTTTTACTATATCACCTATCAGACCTCTCAGCAAGCTGGCGACCTTACTCACGCGCAGGAACACCACACTCCTCCCGGAGTTGTTATTTAGCTGCGGTCGTCTGTCATGTGGAGGTGCTTCCCCAGACGGATAATTTAGAACAAGATGTCCTGCTGTGCCCCACCAATTTAGAAAATAAAATCTGAGAAGTCGTATCACAGCACGATCTCCTGCTGGAACCTACCTTCTTTAAATTGACTGCAGTGACGTAAAGGGTCGAGGAGAACTCAACAGCTGTCATAAACTGACATTGAGAAGTCCGCCCTGGCGGAACACCTTCTGCAGACGGATATCAATCATGGGATTGAGCTGCATAATCCCAAGATACTCTCAT
This sequence comes from Pyralis farinalis, assembly GCA_947507595.1. NCBI lineage: Eukaryota > Metazoa > Arthropoda > Insecta > Lepidoptera > Pyralidae > Pyralis > Pyralis farinalis. The sequence goes on from OX382281.1 coordinate 614,830, forward strand.
CACGCCGCGGCAGGTCAGGGAGGCGATTGAAATAAATTACCCGTTTTTCTCATTTACACTAAGATTAGAAAGGGAGTTGGTCTGAAAGAGAGCGTCGGTGTTAAAGTAAGAAGAGGCATGCTCCGTTTGTTCGGACATGTAGAAAGAATGCAGGATGAAAGAATGACGAAGCAGATATACAATGCAAAAGTGGAAGGATGTAGGAGCCGGGGAAGGCCAAGACTTACCTACCATGACCAAATTGGTCGTGTTCTATCAGAAGGTGATGTCAGGCGCCCTAGAAACCGGCGAGCGTGCATGAGAAGAGCAATGAATGTTAAAAACGCGAATGAGATATGTAAGGATCGAGTCGCGTGGCGCTCGGTTCTCTCTGCCTACCCCGCAAGGCATTTGACGTGAAGTTATAGATATATAGATAGATATATATAGACACTAAGAGTATGTCATCAATAACTAATTACATCAATACTATTTATAATACTTTTGAACTATGATTATTAATTTATAAAAAAAGCACTACAATTACGGTTTTTATTACATAGTTGAAACTTGCTTGCTCTAGACTAACACACTATACCAAATTATGTCAATGCATCACTGTTTTATATGTAGGAGTGTGTGGAGAGTGAGCCGCGCGTCCGGCCCGTGCTCGTGAGCCAGGCGCGGGCGGGCGACAGCTGCGTGGCGGCCGCCGCGCGCGGGGGGCACGCGGCCGTGCTCAAGAGACTGCTGGCCGCCGGCGCAGACCCCGACTCGCCCGCGCTGCCGCCGCACTCGCTGGTAAATACAGTACAGACACTCACCGGTGCACAAGAACACTATTTTAAACGTAACACTCGTCCCTTATATTTCGTAGGCCCCACGAATTATACGAATTCAATTATAGACTTTAAATTAAAAAAGTAAGATTGGATTTGTACTCAATAATACGTACAAACATTATTAAAATATATTAACATGTATATACATAACAAAGGTTGACTGGAAGAGATTCCTTATAGGAATAAGTCCGCCTTTGTACATTTATTAATGTGTTGCATTTTAATTTACATTTTTCATTGTTATTTTATGTACAATAAAGATATATAACAAACAAACAAACATTATATTTTTCACAATTTGTTTCTAAATGCACAGAATTAGATATAAGACAATGATCAATTAAAGGAATGACAAAATAACATTTATCAGGCACTAACAGCTATTCCGTACCTAACAATATGTCCCACTGTTGGAGGTTGGCTGGAAGAGATCTCTCGCCGAGATAAGCTCGCCTTTGCGAACTAAATACTTTAAACATTGTATTTATTTAATGTTTTTTTGTGCAATAAAGGATAATAATAAAATATAAACAAATGTCACGATAATGTCAAATAATTCACAATTAATGTAAAGAAAAAAACAAATACAAAATAACAACCGAGCGGAATTAAAAAGTAAAACTAAAGTGAAGATATCTAACACTGTTTCAACAAAATGAAAGCTTACCATTTGTATATTTTCTGAAACTGCAGTACGCCTTTTGTAAAAGTAGTATAAATAACACCCTTTCAGATTCTAGTCGTCGTGTCCCGAGGAACACAATAACAGCGTACACTCGTAGTTATTTCACTACCCGCTTTTCGAACGTAGTGCTTCTCCCGGTCGCTTGAACAAAGTAATCATACACTGGTTACCTCTGTACTAATTACCGAGTGACTGATATGATATTTACTATTGCAGATGTATAAATTGAGAGTCCTTTGCCCTCTCTCTAAACTAACCTTTCCGTGATCTGTAATGATGTTGTACTGAATGTGGCTGTGTTGTATTAGTCGGGCGAGTTGTATCGCTCGAGCCGGCGACGGTCGCGCAGCGCGTCGGCGGCCGCCGCGCGAGTCGCCGCCGCGCCCTCGCTGTCGCCCTCCCCCGCCCGAGGACACGCCAATGATAGTGAGTACCATTTCTAACTTAAACTTTGAAGAGGTCGGGTACATCTGATATCGATCTTGGATGTATCAGGAAAGAACCGGTTCCAGTTGGTACGTAACATATTTTTTGACATAGGGATGCAGCCGCACTCAACTACCGTAGCGTCGTTTTGTATAGTTTTGAATTTCGCTGTCCTTTACGCCTTTTTCAGATGTGCCTTGCCACGTTTTCAACATTGCTAAACTTTTGTTGATGACAAATGACACATATACCTCATTACCTTGTTTCAGGGGAGGGGCCGTGGACGGCGCTGGCGGTGGCGGCGAGGGCGAAAGACGTGCAAGTCGTGGAGATGTTGGTGTCGTTCGGCGCGAGTGACCCCGGCGGACGGGCGGCGCGCGAGTGTGCTCGCCTCGGCATGCACGACCTGCTAGCAAAACTGCTGGCTACCAAGGTTGGTGGTAAACCATACACGCCGCTTTTTATGAAAACAATATATTTTTTATACTATTGATGTATCGAACCCTGTCGACCTGTGTTGGTCAGCTATTACTGCATTCAGATTATTTAATTTTTTTAGACATTTTAGCAAGTTTAACAGGTCAAAGAATTTCTGGATGTTTGATGTGCTTTTTACACCGTGAACCACAACATTCAGGACTTGTGAAGGCAGTTTTGTAACTTATGTTTGTGATATTTATAAAACCTGTGATAAAACTTAAATAGAAGTTTAAATGCATAGAATTGTAGTAGCAAACGACATCATATTTGTACAATGTGTACAGGCGTGCCACAAGGATCAATACTAGGGCCTCTGTTGTTTGGCAAACTTTACTTAATGCCTGTATGTGGCGCCAAGAATTAAATGAATTTAATTTTTGAACGAACGACAATCCTTTTTTCCTATTCGAATGCGGCCTATTTTTATCGCTAGTAATAAAATAAGTTTGTGGCCAGCAGCGCTTGTATGCGTATGTGTTCTTTATTTGATCGGTAGGCGTACCCTGACCCGGACTACAAGCTGAACAAGAGCTCGATGTCGGAGGCGGTGTTCAGCGGGCGCGCCGCGGACTCCTCGCTGACGTACAGCGCGCTCTGCCCCACCACGCCGGTGATGGTGAACTGGCGCGACACGCGCTGCCAGCTGCACACTATACGGTACAACGTGTTGTGTGTATTCATTCTTTTAATAATTTGGACAAATAATAAATATTAACAATGTTACTATTTGTGCATGTTACTGCACTTATTTCTTCAAATATATATTTCAATTTGGATTGTTTTTCATAATCTATATAATTGTAATATATGTTTATTCGTACACAGACCAACTCAGGGCGTGACGTTACAAAAATGTGATATTTAATATTAACCCTATTAATAATATATATATATGTATGTATGTATATCTTCACGCCAAGTCCCTTGCGGGGTAGGCAGTGAGAACCGAGCGCCATAAGACGCGGTCCTTACACACTTCACTCGCTTCTGTGACATTCATAGCCCTTTTCATGCACGTTCGCCGGTTCCCGGGACTCCTGACATCACCTTCTGATAGAACACGACCAATTTGATCATGGTAGGTAAGTCTTGGCCTTCCTCGGCTCCTACATCCTTCCACTTTCGCATTGTATATCTGTTTCGTCATTCTTTCGTCCTGCATTCTCTATACATAATAATAAATGCCTAATGAACGTTTGTTACTCTTTCATGAAAGCTTTGTATGAAACATACTTTATTGGTGTACATCGTACAGTATACCAGGTAGGCTCACACTTTCTATCAGAGTAGTACGGTGCCCATGTACGAGTATACCATAAATATTTTGATAAACCTTCGTACTTGTGTTCATGTTAACAATTTAACTTCAATTTGTGTTGATCGCTTGAACCGGACTGTCCGAACCAAAGTGAGTGATGTACGTGTTGTTGTGTTGGCAGCATGTCCTGGCTGCAAGCGGCGGCGGCGCGGGTAAACAGCCGCGTGGGCTGCGGCGCCGCGGCGCTGCAGGCCATCACGCGGCTCGAGCTCGCCAACAACGAGCTGCGCCTGCTGCCGCCCGAGCTGTTCACGCTGCTCAGCTTGAGGTGCGTCAGTCTCCACTACTTCACGATCATATCTCTCATACAATTAGATTGTCTCACAAATGTCAAGTAGCAAGTTTAACATTTTAACACGTGTAAGTCAAATAGGGATATTGTACATTTGAAATGGACGTTAGAAAGCTAAACTCGAAATGGTACTTTTTCCATTTCAATGTGCGACAGACAACAACAATGTTCACCTATTTATGCGATCCAATTAAAGTCAGTATTAAGAGGGTGCATCCGAGATATTGGTGTTTTACTCATTTTTCAAACACGATTACTTAGCTATGAGACGACACTGGTTAAAAAAAATTGCTTCCTTCGAAAGTTAAACTCTTTCTTAATTGCAGTAAATAGTAAAACATTAATTTTATTGACGGTTTATTAATAAGACCTCAATTACTTTACGGTGTTTATCAAAAGTCTACGTCAGAGGTACATTTCAGATATGATTTAACCATTATAACATGCAAGTATGTAATTGCTTATACTTTTATCTATAAGGACAATAAGTTGTAGAGTGGGTCGTAGATTCAAAATTTAAAATATATTGCGTTTTAATAAAGTTAAACCTGATTACAAAATGGCTAAATAGGTACATTTCATGATTTTTTTGTTCTATATAAATTCGACGATATTTATAAATAATATACTTATCAGTTCATGAAACAAAAAGTATTGTTTAACATATCGTATATTTTTTATCCCTATTATTTGGATTGAACTATTTTAGAAGATTTTTTTAAAACAGCCTATAAAACCGCGCGCTCAATCAGTTTTCATTTAGTACGCGACGGGTGCTCCCAGCGACAGGACGTAGCTCGTGCTCCCACCGCTCAGTGGCGACCAATATTAGGGATTCGTGTCCGCCGGAGAGCAAATAATTATATAGCACGATCGTAACTATTTGATACTTAACTCAGAACATTTATGATTCTTTTATTATCGGTAGAGTACCACTAGATCGGCCCCGACTGAATCAAGAATGCTTGATAATGGGTACCATAAGGAATCAATGAAACTATGTCTAAGATTTCACGTATTTCCACTTGATCAGTATCATTTAGTAAAGCGGAAGTGATGATGGAGTCCGCTGCTGCTGGCACATGGAGCTATTTAATGATTATTAAATTGTTATATTAACACTGTCATGTACAATAAAGAATATATATACCTACTCCGGCAATGTTCTGTTACAAATGAATATGCATTTATCAGGAACACCGTTCCTATATGAAATCTATATGTTTGTCTCTGTGCGTTTGTCTGTCGCTTTTTTTCGAATATTCGAATTTTGACTTCAGATTCGGATTCAGCATAAAAAAGCAGAATAGGAATGTTCAGGAACACCGTTCCTATCTCTTAACCTGTGAGACCCCGTTATATACGTTTTCCCATACATTTCTTGGCGGAAAAGCGGTCCGCGGGTAATGAGAGATTAAGGAACATGGTCAAAATGGCCGATAAATTATAAAAAAAAAATTGAATTGTTATATAATTGACGAGCCAGGTGGTCATCTGGCAATGCAAGCTCGCGCATTCTCTACTGGTTTTTGAAGTTATACTTCTAATGCGACTGCCAACAAGGTTGCGTTAAACGTTTAACGCAACCATGGAGGGGAATAGAAAGAGACAGAGCGAGAGTGAATGCGTGGCACTCGAACGCATGCGCGTAGTATACTTATACGTTAGCAACGAGTAGCGTCCAATATTATAGCGAAGTAAACAGTGTGAAGTTTCACTTCTTCCGCGCGGAGGGACTCCACGCACTATTTTAATTTTATGAAGTAATGTCATCTTAATAAAACTTATATGTATGTATTTATGAAAGTCATCTTGAGGTTCGAACGATTGGAATCTCGCCATAGAGTAGGTTTTACTTCCTTTGTGGTGACGGTTCGGATTCATTACCTGCCGACATTCATGAAGGAAGACTTTGGCCGGAGGGAATCGTATTTCGGTAGTTCCGAAGATACCTCAATATCAATCTAACAAAATAGTATGAAAAATATGATCTGTAAAAGAAAATATGTTAAATATGGCTAACTGGCTGTTACCCGGGACTTCGCCGCTACGATTATTAAATTTCTCCGTTTTGACGTAAAGAAGGACAAACAAACACTCTTTCACATTTATAATAAAAGTATGGATTCTTTAATACCACGTTGGATGGCAAAAGAATATACAACACGACTGATGTGAAGCAGTTACCATAAACTGTGAACGATTGCGGCACAAAGAATTTCGCACGTTGGCACCCCCTCTGTTAACGCAGATACTTCGAGCTTCCGGGTAATCTCATTCAATCGTAGGAACGCAACAATAGAAACTGTTACTTGGCTGCAGTCAAAGGTGGAGGTAATTCTATCGGAGGACTACCGCTGTGCCCTACCTCATCAGGGTGCACCACGTGCAGGTTGCCTTTGTCTATGGAGGCTATATTAACCCACTTACATCCTAATGTACTGTTGAAACTGGAATACAATTCTAATGTTTTCTTATCACGGTACTTACTGATAATAATATAATAAAAATACACGCTTTTACAAACGCGCGAACATACAGATAGTGAACAAACAGTGAGATCTTTGGCAGAGAAACACGTTATAATCACTACAAAACGTATATTTTGATGATAAATATCACCTAAAAATTTATTCCCATAAACATAACACAAGTATCAAAATGGGTCATCATCTCAGCCTGTATTCGTCTCCCTCTCCCCTCTACAGAGGAGGTTTTTTTTGCCATAGTTGCCACGCTTGGCAGGCGGATTGACAACACAATAAAAATAAAAGATAATTCCCTTAGTCGCCTTTTACACGTACGGGTTGAGATGGGGCGGCCTATTCTTACGGCGAGGCCACACGGCTGTATTGGTCATACAAAATAGCAGACCGCTCAAGTGTCACACACACAGACACAGTGGGTGGTAGCGTGTCTCAGAATGTAGTCGTACTTGCGATCGCTGGAGTTTTGCTTTGCGTGAAACTGAAATGACGTGCACGCTCTTAACACTAAACGTATTACACAAGTCAAGGTCATTATTTCATCATCAGTTCTGTGCAGGTACCTGAACGTGGCGCAGAACAAGCTGGAGCGGCTTCCCCGCGAGGAGGACCCGCCCGCAGAGGAGGGCGGGGCGCGGCGCGGCAAGAGGGCCCGGCCGGCCGTCTACAGCGCGCCCGTGCTGCAGGAGCTCTACCTGCAGGTATTGGCTACGGCCGCCGCAGATCTTCAATATTTTGTCTCTAGGGTTCCGTACCCATAGGATAAAACGGACCCTATTACTGAGACTCCGCTGTCCGTCCGTCCGTCCGTCTGTCACCAGGCTGTATCTCATGAACCGTGATAGTTAGACAGTTGAAATTTTCACAGATGATGTATTTCTGTTGCCGCTATAACAACAAATACTAAAAAACAGAATAAATAAATATTTAAGGGGGCTCACATACAACAAACGTGATTTTTTTGCTCGATATTGATAATGGCAACAGGTAGACGCTTGAAATATTTACAAAATATTTAGTTATAATTCACTTTCAAATAAATAATTAAAATAAAATAAAACAAATATTTAAGGGTCCCATACAACAAACGTGATTTTTTTGCTGTTTTTATAGATGATGGTACGGAACACTTCGTGCGCGAGTCCAACTCGCACTTGGCCGGTTCTTTATGGATGCGGTCTGTATCTCTCATCTTGTAGGCATTCCCATATGTTCATATTAGTCTGCACACACCGTTCATCTCCACTGAACCACCGGCTCGTGCAAAGTGTGCAGTCCACAGGATTTGAAACTGAAAATGGTCAGGGTCCTGGAAATAATCTTCGTGTCTACCAGACGTAGCAGAGACGACTCGGCTGGCTCCACACGAGTCAACGACTTGTCGTGGAAATTAGCATGTGTATGTGGTAAATTAGCATGTTTAAAAACCACCACCGCTGCAGGATAACCGGCTGGAGGAGGTGCCCAGCGCGCTGTTCGGTCTGCCGTCGCTGGCCACGCTGGACGTCTCCAACAACAAGCTGCGGACGCTGCCGCCCGCCATGTGGACCGCGCCCGCGCTGAGGGACCTGAACGCGGCGCTGAACCACCTGCGGGACCTGCCGCACGGCGACGAGGTGATCACTACCACTGAATTGACCTTCCTCCGGTATTGCGTTATTTTGATGAGCTCGATGGCGGAGTAGTTAGCCATGCAACATTAATCGAGGCTAGTGGGTTCGATTCCCGTGCAATACAAACATTTGTGTGTTTGAACACATTTGTCTTGGTCTCTGTGTTTTTAGGAGAGGTAAACCGCTTCAAAGCAACCCGTCTGGCGTAGTACCTCCACTTCACAGAACTGCGGCCAAATTATCAGATAGCTTCTGTTTAGTAGCTGCGTTGGTAGTGGGAGTGGCAACGCGCGAACGACACTCCTAGTGTTTTAAGCGTCTATCGAACTACAGTAACCGCTGCAGGTCAGGCGAGCTGTGTGCTTGTTTGCGAGGTTGTATAAAAACGGGTGATGTATAAAGTAAACTTGACTTAAGAGGTAGGGCGCATCAAAGCAGCCCGTCTGGGGAAGTACCTCCACCTCACAGAAAACTACAGCTAAATGATAACTCCCTAGAGGGAGGTTGTGTGATTGAGGTTGTCAGCAAACTTATAACACATATGAAGCGGAATCTACATCTGTCAAACCGAACCTACCAGTTGACGGCTACGTGTTGCCATCATGATAAATTCATCTTGTTCTTAACAGACGACGCTGGCAGTGCCGACATTCTCAAATAACATGGAAATGTAATTCTACACCGTAACAAACTCTTGTATTAAAAGCGTTAATAGTCTGCGGTAACCGCATTGGTGGGCTGTACGCTTGTATGTCTCCGGACGTATAAAGAAAGTAGGTAATATCAGCCGTCGTGTGTAAGAAATGAGGACAAAAAATTCACCGACGTGGTGAAAATGGCATGCAGGCAGAAATGGCGTTGGGCTGGGCACGTAATAAGATTCAAAGATGGGCGGTGGACCAAAGAAATATTACACTGGTACCCTCGGAGCACAAGAAGACCTCGCGGAAGACCTAAGCGTCGCTGGTGGGATGACATTGTCCAAACGGTGGGGCCGATGTGGATGCGGCTGGCCGAGGACAGACAAAAATGGTCACAATTGGAGGAGGCTTTTGTCTGTAATTGGGTTCCCGATAATAATAATTGATTTAGCTCACGAGATTACCGACATGTGGGATGTCGATTCAACAATCATAGTTCCGATTGTTGTATCGGTCAATGGCTTAATAGCCAAGAGCCTCGACCAACATCTGAAGAGGCTCGCGTTGGGAAGCTGGATTAGGGGCCAAATACAGAAGGCAGTCCTCCTTAGCACGGCACGTATTGTGAGGAGGTTTCTGTCTCTGTGACCTTGACCACTGATAGTTTGGACCTTGTTCCCGCTATCAGGAGGAAGCTGTTTTTTATATTTTTAAATGTATTTTTTTTGTAATGATATATTTAAAAATATATTTAATAAGATTACAATTTAATAAAGGAGATAATAATAATAATAATATGAGAGACTCTCGCTTGACAGTTGGATCAAGAACCAGATTCAGAAAGCGGTTCTTTTGGACACGGCCCGCATTGTGAGAAAGTTCCTCACTATGGAGCCCTAACCACCGGTAGCTTGAGTCTTCGCTCCGCTACCGGCGAGTGCCCATTTTTTTATATTTTTAAATGTATTTTTTTGCGATATTTTATATTTAAAAATATAAAGATTGTGATGAAATAATAAAATAATAATAATAATATTATTATTATGCTTGTATGTCTCCCGACGTATAAAGAAAGTAGGTAATATCACCCGTCGTGTCGTCTGTAAGTACAAGTTGTTCGCGTGCAGGGGGAGGCGGCGCGCGGCGCTCCGTCGCAGCCCGCGTCGCCGGCGGAGGGCCCGCCCGCGGCGCCCGACCTCGACCACTCGGTGAGACTCACACTGTGTTACAATGTACATACATACATATAATCACGCCTCTATCCCGTAGAGGTAGGCAGAGACCACTTCTTGCCACTTGCTACGATCCTTACATACTTGTTTCGCTTCGTCCACTCTCATTATTCCCTTCATACATGCTCTTCTGTGTACATTTATGCTGATAAAAATTGAAAACGGTATGTTAAGATATGGTTTGGTCATTTAGAAAGAATGAATGACGAAAGAGTTACGAATGAAGTGTATCGAGCAAGAGTGAACGGAGACATCGGCAGGGGCCGCCCTAGATGGAGATCAAATTGGTGATGTGCTGAAAAAGAGACAAATCAAAAGCACCCAAAACAAGAGAATGCATGAAGAGGTTGATGAGTGTGGAAGAAGCGAGAGAGGTATGTTTGTGTCGGTGCACCTGGCGTTCTATAGTCTCTGTCTACCGCAGTGGGAGACAGGCGTGATGATATGTATGTAATAGCGATGGAAAAAAAATTCTCCTCATTTAAGTTTGGTTGAAACCCAGCAAGTTTTTGTTTGTCCGTGGAGCGGTTTTCTCCACTGAATCACCAGGAATGGTCGCGAATTTTTGCACTTATGTGATGCCAATACTTTGTATGGTCAAAGATAAAAGTTCGTTATTTGCCATTGGTCCCTGCGGACACTTTCACACGTTTTACATTACATTTAAATATAAGCTTGTTTTATGTTATTTAATTCAACTCAATAAAATCGATATATTTATCTCTTCGATACAAATACTGTTCCACATTTTGTGTAAATTCTTTTATGGCCACATTTGTTACACGGCGAAGTGTCGCCATTGTCTCGTGCCATACACAACTTCCCTTTCTCTGGGAAGTTGTTTGTAATGCCCGAGAGGAGGAATTCATACTTTGTATACGTTTCAACGTGTTAATTGTTCCTTTTTTAAATACTTTGCAAAGACAAATGTTTTGCAATGTTGAGCAATTGCAAAATAATTGCAATTGAGCAGAACAATTGCGTTGGTTTTTTAACTTATCTCCGATTGCATTTTTAACTTCACGTAATTAGAAAAATATATGATTAATCACGTGGCGGGGTTGATTCCAACGCTAATAAATGGAATTGAGAGCTGCGGAGTGATTATGAAAGTAAAATTAAAGCAGTCGGCATGCGAGCGTTGCTAAATCGAGTTCGCTGAGAACATGTAACAAAGTATTGCTCTTAAATTTATTATTATTAAATAAATTACTGTTCTTAAAGATAATAATTTAAAAGAGTGTATCGATATTAAGATAGGAAGAAGCATGCTCCGTTGGTTCGGACATGTAGAAATAATGCGGGAGAATAAAATAACGAAACAGATACAACGAGAAAGTGGAACGATGTAGAAACCGAGAAAGACTAACACTCTTTGGGACACTTGTTTGGGATATGATAAATAATGAGACTGGTAGAGCGAAAGTACGTAGTCGAGACTTTCAGTTAAAGATAAATGATATAGATATCAAAAATGATGTAGAAATTGCGACTGAGTTTGAAAAATATTTTTCTAACATTCCTCTTATTACTACAAGAAATCTTATGTCTTCTTCTATATCTGCTGAACAGGTTCTCAAACAGAGCGTGGTAGAATGCGACACAATATTTGAATTTTCAGCTGTAAGCCCAAAAGATGTTTTGAACGCTTTTAAATCAATAAATATGAAAAACACTAAAGATCTGTGGGGTCTATCTGTCAAAACCATATCTTCTATTATTATTTCAATCGCTCCACATTTAGCTACAATTTTCAATTGTTGTGTGGCATCTGGTGTATTTCCTGACTTGATGAAACATAGTAAAATCATTCCATTATTTAAATCTGGTGATAGTTCGGACCCTTCGAATTTTCGACCTGTTTCCATACTGCCCATTCTCAGTAAAATTTTTGAAAAACTAATGCTTAGCCAGTTGCTCAGACATTTCAATACACATAATTTGCTTCATAGGAAACAGTTCGGATTTACGAGAGGTTGTTCAACTATAGACGCAGGGATTCATTTGCTTAAAAGTATATTCGCGGCATGGGAGGGTTCGCAAGATGCCTTGGGAATTTTTTGTGATCTGTCTAAAGCGTTTGACTGCGTGCACCATGACACTCTTGTCAGAAAATTACACCACTACGGTATCAGGAACAAGGCTCTCGAACTTCTGTCTTCTTATCTGGGCAATAGGATACAGAAGGTCGATGTTAATGGTAAAAGATCTTCGGGGTCCCCTGTAGTTATGGGAGTCCCACAGGGGTCAATTCTGGGTCCATTCTTGTTTTTGGTGTATATAAATGACTTACCTTATTATGTAAGGGATAAACATGAGATTGTGTTGTTTGCGGATGATACCTCTTTGACATTCAAAATTAATAGACGGTTAGGTAATTATGACGAAGTTAACGATGCTCTCTCTAAAGTTATTCATTGGTTTAGTGTTAATAATCTGCTTTTAAATGATAAAAAGACTAAAGTAATTAAGTTCTCAACACCTAATGTAAGACAGGTGGCTACCAATGTACATGTTAATGGAACTAATTTAGCCCCTGTGGAGACAACTGTGTTCTTGGGTATAACAATTGACTCCAGACTACAATGGGGCCCACAAATTGAAAAATTATCAGGAAAACTAAGTTCTGCAGCCTATGCAGTGAAAACTATTAGACGGCTCACTGATATTGATACGGCTAGAATAGTTTATTTCAGCTACTTTCATAGTATTATGTCATATGGAATTCTTCTCTGGGGTAACTCCGCGGACATTAACACCATCTTTTTATTGCAAAAGAGAGCCATAAGAGCTATCTACAAACTTGGTCCCCGGGAGAGCCTTAGAGAAAAATTCAAAGAAATAAATATTTTAACAGTCGCATCGCAATATATCTATGAAAATCTTTTGTATGTCCATAAAAACATAGACTCATTTTGTAAAAAGAGTGATACTCATAGCATAAATACTAGATATAAGCATAATCTTGTCTTACATGCAAGCCGTCTCCACAAAATAAGTAATTCTTTTATGGGGCAATGTATACGGTTCTATAACAAACTTCCCAGCAATATAAGAGAATTGTCAGTTAACAAATTTAAAACTACTATTAAAGCCAAATTGTGTAGCAGGGCATATTATAAAGTATCTGACTATATTAATGATAAAAATGCCTGGGAGTGAGTCGATCCAATTATAATGTAATTAATAAAATATGTAAATTTGTTTGGATACCAAAAGAGGGATGCCTGAGTTTTTTGGCAGTATTTTTATCAGTGCTCACCTAGTCATAAACTGCACGGTAGGGAAAAAAATTGTGACGATTCCAAACAAATGTAGCCATTTTTACGGAATAAAAAGATTTTGACTTTGACTTTGACTTGACTCATACCACGATTAAATTGATCGTGTATTAGCAGAATGATCCACGAATGTTAAAGAAGCGATGTGTGTAAGAACCGCGTCTTATGGCACTCGGTTCACTCTGCCTACGCAGCGAGGCGCTCGGCGTGAAGATATATGTGTATTTCACACTTTAAAATGTGAATGTGTGTAAATCGTCCATAGACACAATGCTCGGTGTAGGTGTCATAATGTGTGTCTGTGGAGGCAGGGCTCGTCGCGGAGTCCGTCCATCGAGGGAGCCTCGGAGCCGCTGGAGGAGGAGGACGGAGTCATCGTGCTCGGCAACCGCGCCGGGAACGCGCTGTGAGTACAACCGCCACCCTCCCCTCCCCTCACACACTTGGAGAGAGAGAGATTAAAAGTGCAGTCAGTCCAGCGCCATCTAGTTGCTCGGTTTGTTTATTCATTCGAGTAGGATTGCTCGCGAGAGCAGTTCTGACCGAATGCAATTCGAGGAGCTTATATGTGGACAGTAGCGCCACACGCGGGTACCACTGGAACTAAGCGCTGTTGAGAAGGCTCGATCACTTTGTGTCAAAATGATATTTGGAAATTACGAAGTTCTACTTGACGAGCCACTCCAGCTGGTTGTAAGGTAAACTTAAATAAGGATGGTTTACGTATTCGTTATCACTTAATTTTGGCGCAGTGATCGGTGAGACTATTTTAACACTGAGGCACTCAGCACAAACATGTCTATTTGTCTCGGTCTGGATGTTTTGAATGTATCATAAGTATGTATTTACAAAGAAAAATATATTTGTTTGTTTATCAGTTGTCTAGTAGTAGTAGTAGCTTCGCTTATTTTGGGGCTAGATGGCGCTGTGTAATTTGTCCGACCATGTTTATTCACTTGTAAGATAATGACGAAGGGATATCGTTCCAACACGTGTGTAATGTTTCGCCAGGTGCGTGGAGCTCCGCCGCGCCCCCTCGTGCGTGGGCTCGCTGTCCCCGCCGCCGCACGCGGGCCGCGCCGGCAGCGCGCTGTCCGCGCTGAACCTGTCCCACAACCAGCTGTCGTGTGTCCCGGCCGCGCTCGCGTGCCGCGCGCCCGACCTCACCCGCCTCAACATGTCCTACAACTCGCTCAGGTAACAATCTTGGAAACCACCTCTCTAGAAATACAAAAAGGAATCCTGTACCATCGATCTTCCTATATATATTCCTTGTTACCTTGTCACCCCTTTAATTGAGAGGGCACGTAAAATGAGCGGTTGCTGCCGATAGACAAGATCGACAAGTCAGTCCCCTGTCAACCTTTAGACGGCTTGATATCTCCAATTAGCATGCAAAGCGGACAAGCGACTATAGTGGTTTTCCATTACAAGAACCTAGTAGCTGTTGAGTCCAGAATACAGTAGAATCCACTGTCGTAACTTGAAGTTCCATATAACATTTTGCGCGGAAAGTACCTAACATCTCAAATCTAAAAACATGTACGGGGTGTTCGGTAGCCGGTCGAACGCACGACGTCCACGGATAGAGGCCAGTCTACTACCTGCTCCAGTAATATCACTTTACACCCATCCATTTTTATGTATACCTCCAATGATCTGATATTCCATCGATTTTTTTTTTATTTCCGCTGTAATTTATTACTTTCAAATCGAAATTTTGACACTGCGTAACTGAAATGTGTAAACTGGTCAACTACGTTTTACTTTTATCTGGACTATACGCCCTACGTATAACGTATACCCTACGTTTACGTGCTCGGTGGTGCAGTGGTGAAACGCGCTGTTACGCTACTTTGACACCAACGCTCGTCGGTTCGATTCATACACAGAACAAACATTTGTGTGCATGAACATGTCTGGGTATGTATAATAAGTATGTATTTACATATGTATATCAATTGTCTAGCACCCAAAACACAAGCTTCGTTTACTTTGGGGCAGCGTGGCGCTGTGTAATTTGTCTGAAAAAAATCTATAGTCCAGATAAGAATAAAACGTGATCAACATCACTAATTTCTTAGTTTAGAATTGATATTAGTCACTGGTAGCTAGGAGAAAACAATATAAGAACCCTCAGATATCAAAAAGAGGTAAAAAACACTGAACCTACAACTTTGCAATCCATCAAGAAAAAACTAAAAGTGATCGAATAGCTTTAACTCTATCAAAACATGACTGACCGTCCGAGCTGTCCGTTCTTATCGTATGTTTGAACATCACGAACCCTCTACCGCACACCCTGTATAATGATTTGTATCTATTCAACACGTGGTCCTTTCGTAAGTAAACGTCAGACAGAGGTATTGTTGATACAGTAAAATGGAGTGCATTCCATTCAATGTACGACAAAAAGCAAGATTGCGTATTATGTTATGTTGTCACTTCCCAAGCACGTGTTATATAAATATTAGATAACTACGAGTTTGTTGATACGGTACGTATTTGATCGAAATGTGCTTCGGACGTTATACGTTTTCATTACAAATGTGAATGTGAGATAGTCGTAGTTGCCCAAGCTCAGTAGACGGCCGGCTCAGGTGTAGTCAGCAGTCCGTGGTGTTCCAGGTCGATGTCGTACGTGACGTCGTACCCGACGAGCCTCCGCCAGCTGGACCTCAGCCACAACGAGATCACCTGCTGGCCCAGTCTGCCGCAGGTACGACGTCTACATCGTACGAGCTCGGTGGCGCAGTGGTGAAACGCGCTGTTACGCTACTTTGACACCGACGCTCGTGGGTTCTATTCCCACACAGTACAAACATTTGTGTGCATGAACAAGTCTGTTTGTATTGATCTGGGTATTTTCTATGTATAATAAGTATGTATTTACGTATGTTTATCAGTTGTCTAGCACCCATAACACAAGCTTCGCTTACATTGGGGCTGGATGGCGCTGTGTAATTTGTCCGCCAATATTTATTATTTATTACCGTCGAGCTGGCCGAATGCTTGTACCTTCTTTTGTAAAAAAATATAATACAATAGTCCCGTGAGTTCCAGACGGCGGACGTTAGTTCGCGTATGTTAATACATTCAGTCGTTATTTTGCGAAAGTCAAATTTACATGCAATTTGATCTAACCTGCTTTGTGTGCTTCCGCCTCCAACGGCGGCGGCGGTGGTGGCGGAAGCACACAAGGCAGGTTAGATCAGAGTTCGCGTATGTTTTCAACGAGATCTGGTACTGGTCTACGTGCATTTTTAATTCCTAGTTTATCCTCTTCATAGGTCGCACCCACTTTTTCCACCAAATTAAAAAGAAACCTTCTGACTCAGGGTGTAATTATTAGTACGTAATAGAATATAGGTACGGTATTTTAAGAGAGGTAGGGCGCATCAAAGCAGCCCGTCTGGGGAAGTACCTCCACCTCACAGAAAACTGCAGCCGAATAAAATCTCCCTACAGGGTTGTTGTGTTCCTGCGTGTGAGTGAGGTCACCAGTAAGCTCCCAAGGAGTCGCTGTGTAAGCAGCAGAGGAGGCATCTCGCGAGTGATACTTAATATATTACAGGCGTTAATAGGCTATGGTACCCGTTTTACTTCAGGTGGGCCGTATGCTTGTATGCCTCCCGACGTAGTATGAAAAAAAATACATAGAATAGATTCTCCTTCGTGTATATCTCCACTATGAAAGTGGCTAGTAGATGCTCTACGAATAACGTCATTCACTCAAAACCGATTGTGCAATTGGATTTATGTCCACGAAGCTATGACGTACACATTGTAGCGTAAATAAATGTTGAATAGAGATGTAGAAAGGTAATGGTGAGACTGGCAAAAATTTAAAACCTATTTATTGCTTCCAACATTGTACAATATTTTACAACGATCAATTAGGCATGGCGCTCGGTTGTCTCTGCCTAACCCGCAAGGAATTTGCCGTGAAGTAATAGATAGATCAATTAGAAAGATAATAGTTACATGTCTGATGCTCAGGGTGCTTTTGGAAGGTCTAATGTCGATGCTGAGCTGGAGTTTACTCACGACTACAAATTAGTCAAGTCAAGAGTTTGCAGAAGTTAAAATATTCATCGCATCTTAGACCTGGCTGAGACATTTGACACAATCTCTGTCCTATTCCTGTTAAAAAACTGGAATAATTTTGTGTACGCTATTATAGTAGAGCTTTATTGGTGCAGGTAAGTTCACTGACCTGCCACAATTTGTAAACCTTGATAATTACACTAGTGACGAGGACCGATGGAATGTGGAACTCCACAAGGATGAATTTTGGGTCCAATTGCGAATCTCAGATATATAAATAACATTATGTCAACTAGCGCTTCCCTAAAACAAGATTTTTATTTTTGTTGTTTTTCAGAGGAGAGTCGTCATATTTGGTAATTTAACAATAGTAGGACAAAAGCAAAATACATATCGTACTCCTTAATAACACTGACCCGAACATAATCTTTTGAATGCTTATCACTGTAAAAATTTGAAGAACTGCAGCTGATATAAATTCAATATCTTTTAGACTTACGACATGAACCGTAGAAGTTTTAAGAATTCCAAAAGTTAATATTAATTTGAATATATATTATCCTCTAATGGGTCATCTTCTGCACTATTTTCATTAACATCTGCCTTGTTATGCCAGACATTTGCATATTTACATCTTCACACCGAATCCCTTGTGGGGCAAGAACGTAGCTAGAAACTATATGTATTGCATTTGTACTATGTGTATAGAAATGGCCTGCACGATGTCAAGGGTTCCGTCCGCAGATGGAGAGCTTCGGTTCGTCGTCGGGCGACCCGCTCGCGTGCTACTGCCCCGAGGCGAGGGGCGCGCGCGCGAGGCCGCGCTCCGGGGGCTCGGTGCGGTCGCAGCTGTTGAGCGCCGCCTGCCCTGCCCGGAGACACCTGCGTCTCGAGGGATTGAGGACTTTGGTATGGACTAATTGGCATGCACTACACTCTTACTCTCTCTCTGCCTATCTCCCTGATTCATCGTAAACCTTGGAAATGAACCAGCGCCTCGGTCTACTCTTTCTTCAACTTGATGTAGGTACTTACATTCTTCGACTTATCAAACAATATGGACTACGACACTTCGCACAAGGAAATGTAATTTTTAATTCAGACATCACAAAGTAAGACCCATTCTGCAGAGGTATGGAATGGTAATAGTGAAAGGCTTGGCCCGAGGCTGGCGTCAGGAACATCTGAAAGCTGGATTGAGCATCAACAAATGTAGGCAAGTATGTCAGTGTTTCTCTCGGGCTCTGTGAACGAATGGCGAATACGAGATGTATGTGTTAATACGTTTCATTTAGTCCCGTCTTTAAATGATGTAATGTATGTATGATAATTAAGAATATTGATCTTTCCAGATCTTGGCCAACAACCTGCTCACTCGCATACAGCTGACGACCGACGACGACGGACAGGCCACGCCGCACGACGAGAACACCGCAGAAGACGAGGACGAATGGGTGAGTGGAGGAGAGGGATAGGTCCCTAGCGAACAACCTGCTCGCTCGCATGCAGCTGACGACCGGGCGACGACGGACAGGCCACGCCGCACGACGAGAACACCGCAGACGACGAGGACGAATGGGTGAGTGGGGGAGAGGGATAGGTCCCTAGCGAACAACCTGCTCGCTCGCATGCAGCTGACGACCGACGACGACGGACAGGCCACGCCGCACGACGAGAACACCGCAGACGACGAGGACGAATGGGTGAGTGGGGGAGAGGGATAGGTCCCTAGCGAACAACCTGCTCGCTCGCATGCAGCTGACGACCGACGACGACGGACAGGCCACGCCGCACGACGAGAACACCGCAGACGACGAGGACGAATGGGTGAGTGGGGGAGAGGGATAGGTCCCTAGCGAACAACCTGCTCGCTCGCATGCAGCTGACGACCGACGACGACGGACAGGCCACGCCGCACGACGAGAACACCGCAGACGACGAGGACGAATGGGTGAGTGGGGGAGAGGGATAGGTCCCTAGCGAACAACCTGCTCGCTCGCATGCAGCTGACGACCGACGACGGACAGGCCACGCAGCCATTTAATGCGGTTGAGAGAGATGCTTGAAACGATTGAAAGTCAAAGACGGTTATACCAAAGAAAAAGTAATTAATTAAAAATAATAATGTAAATAAATAAATGAATAATATTAATATTTTTTTAATTAGACATTAATTCATAAAAATGTCTGAATGAGGTGCGAAGCCTCCTCATTCAGACATTTTTATGATTAAAAAGAGACTTCAAATACAAACAAATGTATACTCAAAAATTTGATCAAGAAAAAAAAATATTTTATTTAAATAATAAATTTAAAAAAAGGCGAGCACTCAACCGGGCTGCAGTGACGTCGTATCCTGGACTGTAATCGTTACCTTTTATATTTCCACCGAAAAGGTAACAGCGCACGACTTTGTCTATCTTTGCAATACTCAACCCCCGACGTTGGTAATATTTTTTTAATTGGCTAGAAATATATATATATATATCCACACCCTTGCGGGGTAGGCAGGGAGTAACGAGCGCCATAAGACGCGTTCTTTACACACTTCACTCGCTTTTTTAACATGCATAACTCTTTTCGTGCACGCTCGCCGGTTTCTACGACGATTGACATCACCTTCTGATAAAATGCGACCAATTTTTTTTTTATTTATTGATCATTATCCTTAAATATTACATCTCACAATTTATAATGACTTACACGAATCTGTGTAGGTGCGTCGTTCAATTGCTACATCAACATGCAGTGACTATAATAAAATGTTCGCGTGCATTTCCACAACGAGCGCACATTTCGCAAGCGTAGATTTTGTAATTTGGTCACGGTAGGTTAGTCTTGGCTAGAAATCTAACCAAAATAATATTTGGTCATGCAAATTATTCTGTAGGCCGATTCTACTAAAAACTGCAACTGCACTGCAGCGCCGCGTGTGTCACAATGCGTACATTTTGACGTTTCGTTAAGCGATCTGACAGCAGTGACGTTTAACGAAACGTCAAAATGTAGGCATTTTGACACACGCCACGCCGCAGTGCAGTCGCAGTTTTTTAGTAGATTCGGCCTACTGTACAATTTTCTGCAAATTATCAGAAAAATTTAACAAATCACCAAGTTTTTATTTAGATCAATTTTCTTCACATACGAGGTTAATTTAGCAATCAAAAGTTACCTCACAAACTTAAAAGATGTTTCGCTCCAGAGCTCCGGGTCGGCGCTGAAGGCGCGGCTGCTGTTCCCGCTGCTGTCCATGCTGGACGTGTCCTGCAATCTGCTGCGGTCGCTGCCGCCCTCCATACACGAGCTGACCAACCTGTCCGTGCTCAACATAAGCGGGAACAAAGGTAACTTGCCGACCGCTCGGTGCACCATCACCAACGTGCCACCGGAATAATGACCACATCGCTAGAGCGCGCTCATCAAAGAAAAGAAGTGGGAAGCTACAAAATCTAGATTTTTTATACTACGTCGGGAGGCATACAAGCATACGGTCCACCTGATGTAAAGCGGGTACCGTAGCCTATTAACACTTGAAATATATTATCCCGTGGGAAGTACTTTTCCTACTTTCTTTCCCTCTTCTTCTAAGGGTCGTATCGTGATGTTGAATAACCTACGACCTTCCTCAGGAATTGGACTATCAAACGATAAAAGTATTTTCAAATCCGACTCGTAGGTTCAGAGATCACCATATTCAAATAAACAAACTGTTCCGCTTTATATATTAATATATTTCGTGTGTCTCAGAAACGGCTCTAACGATTTGCATAAAATTTCGTATTTAATTATGATTTTGCTTTTTGAGTTTATACATGTAAATGTATTTTCCGAAGAAAAAAACGCAGTCGAGCGAAGCTCTGTTCCCCAGGTACTAATATAAAAATTAACGATTAGTGAACAGCATGTTGGAGACAAGTCCCGGGGTGTCGAGCACGACGTTAATCGTGGCCGGTCTGATTGGAGGACAAACTTTCTTTCTCCAGACATCACCGAACTGCCTCCACAAATGGGCCTCCTCTCCCGGCTGTGGAACCTGAACACAGTGGGCTGCAGCCTCCAGGAGCCGCTCCGCTCCATGCTGGCGTCCGGCAAGTACAAGAGCATGGACATCGTCGGGTACCTCAAGTCCGTGCTGCAGGAGGCTCGGCCCTACGCGCGCATGAAGCTGATGGTGGTCGGGAAACAGGTCACTACAATATATCTATACTTCAATCTATGGATGTGTTACATTTGTCCTTTGAAGTGTTCTTAAAAAACAAAAAACTTTAAACGAGGATATGAATTTAATATATTTAACACTAGCTGAAGCCCGCGGCTTCGCACTCTTGAGATTTGGGCTTTTAGTAGCCTTTGTTACTCTCCAGCCTTCAAATTCTTTCTGTTAAAAAAAAGTCAAAGTTCAGGGTATTGTAAGTAATTACCCTAGACTTCATCGCGTGGCATACATATTAACAAACATATATAAAATATTTCGCGATTCAATTTTGATACAGCGCCATCTATTGACCTTTACGGGAGGCAACGTATATTTATTTAATTTTTATTACATAAAAAATGCGTAGTTATTTTATGTCACAAAAATACGTATTCTGTGAAAATAATAAACATAAAATCGCAAAGTTGCCGATATTTCCCTTTAATTTTAACAGATTTTCATTTTTTACGCAGGAACCCTAAATATTTACGGGATAAAAAGTAACCTATATTCTGTTCTGAACAGTCCTCTACCTATCAGTGAAGTCCCGTCAAAATCGGTTCAGCCATTTCGAAGATTAGCCCGAACAAACAATCAGACAGACAGACAAAAAAGTTAAAAATGCATGTTTAGGTTTTGGTAACGTGAAAATAACAATATGAGCTTAAGATAAACGCTTTATTTTGAAATCACAGACAGACACTACAATTTTATTTATACTCGTATGTATAAATTTTGGCAACCTTTTCGTTCCGTATCTCTGTGCAGACTGACTAACTGGAGCATGTTCAACGCCATGTCTCCGACCGGCCCCTGGACCAAGCATCTCTTGGCGTGAGGGCTTCTACATACAGTCTCGTGGTACAACGGATCCACATAAACTGACCCATGCGAGTGTGTGCCGGCCAGGAGTTACGTCTAAATGGTGGGGCGCACGCGGAACGGGGCGAGGGCACCGGTTTTGGTCGAGCTGCGCTTTGTTTTTTAGTACATTGTAAAAGATTACTACAAATATAAAACGCTTGCAGACCGTATCCGCAATGATGAGGTTAGAAGCAGAGTTGGTCTGAAAGAGAGCGTCGGTGTTAAAATAAGAAGAGGCATGCTCCGTTGGTTCGGACATGTAGAAAGAATGCAGGATGAAAGAATGACGAAGCAGATATACAATGCAAAAGTGGAAGGATGTAGGAGCCGAGGAAGGCCAAGACTTACCTATCATGATCAGATTGGTCGTGTTCTATCAGAAGGTGATGTCAGGAGCCCTAGAAACCGGCGAGCGTGCATGAAAAGAGCAATGAATGTTAAAGAAGCGAGTGAGGTATGTAAGGATCGAGTCGTGTGGCGCTCGGTTCTCTCTGCCTACCCCGCAAGGGATTTGGCGTGAAGTTATAGATAGATAGACAAATATAAAACATACATGTTATACAGGCGGCTTTATTGGTAAAAGTAGTCTCTTCAAGACAGCCTTAACGAACCCGTGTACAGACAAATAAGGGCTAGCGAGGAACATCTCCTTCCTTGCTGTGAAATAAATAAATTGATATTAATTTAAACTTATTGATTTATTTTGTGCTAGCCGTCGCCCGCGGGTCCGCGCGCCTGCCCCGTGTTACATAGTCTATAACCTTCCTCAACAATTGAGATATCAAATACTAAAATAAATGTTCAAATTCAATGGTACACAAGTAGACTCAGAGATTGGCGTTCAAACAAACGTATTTGTATGTTACTATGTGAAATGTATATAAAATATACAAACATATGCTTAATATATATATATATATATATAAATCTCGTGTCATGGTGTTTGTGATCGTAGTCCTCAGAAACGGTTCGATCGATTTTTTTATGTATATTTGATAGGTATGAGAATAGGTCATGAAGTATATTTCATAAAAAAAAAAAAGAAATAATTAATACGAAAGCACAACGTGTACCGGCCCGCTAGTAATGTGTAACAATTTAATCGATATAACAAGTTGTCGTGCCTTTAAATTTTTACTTCTTTAGATTGACGTTAAAATAATAATTTCAGGGTATCGGCAAGACGAGCCTGCTGGAGTGCCTGAGGCAGGAGTCGGCGCTCCAGCACAGGCGGAAACCGACCGAGGTGAGCTGTCACGAGCTTACCCCTATCTCCCTAGCATTGTTCCATTTAATCATCCATTATGATGTATCGTGACATTCTCCCCAGCACTGGGCCAAGCGTATGGGCAATAAATCGTCCCGGCGCAACATGTCGACAGTGGGCGTGGACATCGGCACGTGGATATACGAGAAACACAGGTCCACGCGTGGGCCGGTCACCTTCCGCACGTGGGACTTCGGTGGACAGGAGGAGTGAGTCGTATAATCGATCCCTTACGCTCGGCGAGTAAACAAATTAAAAAATAAACCTTGAAGGTAGATGGTAGATATATATTTTTGCAATACTAACCCCCCACCCCCGACCCCGCAGCATTTCGTCTGCATGGAATTAAAATTTGTTCACAATTTTTTCTTTTTCCTAACCCTAATTCTTTTTCTAAAATAAAAGTAGTCTCATTTTCTCCTTATAACATCAGCTATCAGCCAATGAGAGCCCCGTCAAAATAGGTTCAGCTGAAACAGACAAAAATGTAAAAAAAAAAATTTTTTTTTATCATATGCATGGTATACGCAAGGTTGCGAGGTATGCAAGCGTACGGCCCACCCGATGTAAACTAGTTGCCATAGCCTTTGAATGTTTGTGACACAGTAATGTTTGACGCGCCCATGCCTCCCTTAAAAACACCTACAACAAGACAGACAGACATGTTCCTGCACATAACCGTTGACTGTCCACCTCCGGCCTCGTCGGACACAACCCCGTCTACACTTCAAAGTGGACTGTAACCCAGTTCAGATTAATGTTGGGCCGCTCCATCTCCACAAGCTCGAACGACACCTCGTATGTGGAGGGTCAGCTTGCGGGCATGTAGCGGCCCGACGTGGTCGAGAGGTGTCGCGTGGAAGGGTCGTGCAGTGTGTTTCTTCTTCGCCAATGTTCATTTCCGAAATGCTGGTAGATTATAGAGAGTATAATGTAAAAAAAAATACCTGGAAAATTATTAAGTTACAATATGATTTAATTTAAAGAATGTAAGACGTGTCTAAGTGCCCGTAAGGGTCTAATGCCAAATAAATGATTTTTATCTTATGTTTATCTGTTCCGTGTCGGCAGGTACTACGCGACGCACCAGTACTTCCTGTCGCGGCGCTCGCTGTACCTGTGCGTGTGGCGCGCCACGGACGGCCGGCGCGGGCTCGCGCACGCGCTCACCTGGCTCAGGTGACCGCCACTCACACCGCACACACTGTAGCAAGTTAGAAACAACGACCAACACGCACCATCAGTGTCAATCAATTGTATTGGTAGTGTAATGTCTATTTGCATCTGTATAAAGTCTACTGTAGAGACTTCTTCCCGCGCTTTTGACGAGTGACATTGTTGTTATACTTGAAATTTTTACAATTCAGTATAAAATTAGTTTTGTGTGACAATTTTGATAGTATTTTGTAACATAAGTGCTAGTGAAATTATACAGTAATGAAAAAACTCAAATATAACACGTTTATGCACTTTTTGGAAGACGAGAATAAATTCATCAAGAACACCTTGTAAAAACCACTATCGTTTTACGGGTGATATCTAAACTGGGTTGATTGGGTCGAGGTACCCTTCCCAAGTATTTTTTCAGCACAGTTCCTGAAGCTGGAACATAGAATTAAGATTTTCAAATGGTTCTAAACTAAAGACTTTGACACTGGCATAAAGTAGCAATTGCGAATATTAATTATATCAACACTATTTCCATATATTATAAAAAAAAAGTCTACTGTAACTGTGTTCTGGGCAGAAGGGTAGATAAATGAACGTTGGTAGAAAGTTCACCGTTTACTCCTAACTTCACGATGACATTTACAATCACACAATGTTATTCAATATATTATATTAACATTAATCGGGGGAACCTCGCGCGGGCGGGCGACAAGGGACGACTGGAGCCGCGTGCGCATGGCAACCGGCTGGCTGTGCCGAAAGTGCCGAGCGTGCACCTTTCGTACCGAGTCGCCAGCCCGCTACACCACACCCCTTCCTTTTTTTGAAAAAAACATTTTTCACATAAAGCATATTATTCGCACAAACATGCAAAATATTGGGTACCCCTAGAAAAAATGAAAACATTAAATCAAACTATTATTTAAACTCAACGAAATAATAATGTCAGCACGCTACAGTAGAATACAGCGATACCGTAGTATGTCTTGGGTATATTATGTAACTCTCATGCCCGCCGGCGCCGCTGCGGGAGGACCAGATGTCGCCGAGTTACACGCCTTGTATAATATTCAATTCTTTATTATCTTACTGGAAGTTGGGTATTAGTAAGTGGTAAGAGTACATATTTCAACCTGTAATAAAGCGTGCAAGATGTAGTATAACTATTGTACTTTGTGTTACTTGTAAAAATAAATTGCAAAAATTTATTACTGAAAGTGAGACTATAAATAATTTCAAAAAAAATATAGTGCGTGGAGTCCCTCCGCGCGGAAGAAGTGAAACTTCACACTGTTTACTTCGCTATAATATTGGACGCTACTCGTTGCTAACGTATAAGTATACTACGCACATGCGTTCGAGTGCCACGCATTCACTCTCGCTCTGTCTCTTTCTATTCCCCCTCCATGGTTGCGTTAAACGTTTAACGCAACCATGTTGAAAGTCGCATTAGAAGTATAACTTCAAAAAGATTGTTTGAGATGTTGGCGGAAAAAGCATTACAATGTAAAAGAGTATCTCGATGATAGGTTCTAAATTGTTTGGTTTTTATCGGAATTTTATTAACTAATGATTGTACTCGTAAATCGACATTTATAAATATTAATCAAGTTGACATTATATAGATAATTAATAATAATGTAATTATGTTGCATGCCGCAAGGCAGTTTATGGTCTAAGATCTGAACTTTGTTTGTTGTGACATTTGTAACCCATAGACGCAATAAAAATATTGATTGATTGATAAACATATATATGAATGGCTTCTATATATGTGCGCAGGTCGATACAAGCCCGAGCGCCGGGCTCGCCCGTCATCATGGTGGCCACGCACTACGACCAAGTCGGCAACGTAAGTTGTTCTAAACGATAAATAATTACACAACACTAATTATTTTTACAAGATATATATTGAGAAAGAACTCTTAGACTGAATGCGAAGAAGACAAAGATAATGGTATTTGAAAGAGAACATACCAGAAACAATGCAAGGATTACGGTAAATGATGAAGTGTGGAACAAGTGGATGAGATTGTATATCTTGGATGCGCTTTCAGCAGGGATGGAAGGTACACCGCAGATGTGGAAAGGGGAGTCAGTGCTAGAAATAGTGTGAATGGAGCGTTGGGAAAACTTCTTGGCAGTAAAAACCTGAGCCAGAAGGCACAGCTCGCTACATAATGCAGTGCTTGTCCCAACGCTAACTTATGGAAGCGAGAGCTGGATACGGCTGAGATAGTATGAAAGAAACGCGGTCGAAATGCAAGCGTTGCGCAAAATTTGTGGCGTAACGCTTGTAGACCGTATTCGCAATGATGATGTTAGAAACAAAGTTGGTCTGAAAGAGAGCGTCGGTGTTAAAATAAGAAAAGCCATGCTCTGTCGGTTCGGAAATTTACAAAGAATGACGAAGCAGATATACAATGCAAAAGTGGAAGGATGTAGAAGCCGATGAAGGCCAAGACTTACCTACCATGATCAAATTGGTTGTGTTCTATCAGAAGGTGATGTCAGGAGCCCTAGAAACCGGCGAGCGTGCACGAGAAGAGCAATGAATGTTAAAGAAGCGAGTGAGATATGTAAGGATCGAGTCACATGGCGCTCGTTTCTCTGTGCCTACCCCGCAAGGGATTTGGCGTGAAGTTATAGATAGATAGAACTCTTAGACAGGATTCCAATTAGCCGAAAATTAAATGCAGCTAGTTTTTTAATCATATATTTGCCCAGTTTTAATGTACTCTGCTTCTGAAAGAGGTTCTAGTTGTGTATATATAACGGCGTGGTCGCGTGTTCGTACAGTGCAACCTGCCGGAGAGCGAGAGCCCCGAAGCGCTGCAGCGGGTGATCCGCGCGGGCGTGATGGCCGCGCCCGACGCCGACAAGCTGGGCCTGCCGCGGGTGCTGGACTCGCTCGAGGTACATAAACCACATTCCATAACAGTTGGTAGATGCCACAGCGCACCAGTCACATTCTGTGATCCCTCCGAAGCTTTTGATCGTGTCGACCGTCAGATATTGTTACTCGAGCTATGCTATTACAGAGTTAGAACCAGAATGGGTTCCAAGTCAAGAATTTCATCTCAAAATATCGACTTAAATCAGGTTAAATCTAAACACAATATTGTTAACATCGAAGCACCCCAGGGCTTTATTTTGGGTCCCTTTTCATTTGAAGTATATGTATTTTAAGAGAGGTAGGGCGCATCAAAGCAGCCCGTCTGGGGAAGTACCTCCACCTTACAGAAAACCGCAGCCAAATAACAACTACCTAGAGGGTTGTTGTGTTCCTGCGTGCGAGTAAGATTACCAGTAAGCTCCTGAGGCGTTACTGTGTTAGCAACAGAGCGATATCGTGCGAGTGATACTTAATGTATTGCAAGCGTTTATATGTAACCGCTTTACATCAGGTGGGCCGTCTGCTCGCCTGCCACCCGACGTTGTATAAAAAACTGTGAATGATCTGCACTACATGGTACAGAAATTGGTGTATATGGTGTTATTTGCCGATGATACCTCCTTAATGTTTAATGTGACTTGCCGGTGATACAATATTGACAAAGTAAACTATCTGTTATTATAAACAGGTTCACATCTTTTATTAAACACGCCTCAAATCAAATGTTAACTCTTCCAAATGGGACTTCTGATACTGAAGTTCCTATTGAGATAATTAGTTTGAATTTGTTAATGATACTGTATTTCTTGTAATCACAGTTGACTCCAGATTGACGGTTGTAGGTACTGCGCGCCTGGTCAGTGTCTGTTACGATCACAGTATCATTTCAAGCTGTTGTGTATCTGTTGCCATCCGAACTATTTATAAGATGGCGGCCAGGGAACATTCGGACTTCAAATAAATAAATATTCTCACTGTAACCTCTCAATTATGAAACCTTGTGTGCTCGTAAAAATATAAAGTCGTTTACAAAATTCCAATTCATATTTCTGGTTTCATATATCGCTCCATTCTGGCAAGTGTACTGTACATTATGGACGAGTGATATCGAGCTCACTGCGCCGGCGCATTCTTCACGAAAAAATATTGATTAAGTAAAAAATATTTGAAAAATTGGGAGCCCAAATATCATTAAATAAATAATAAATATTGTCGGACAAATCACACAGCGCCATCCAGCCCCAAAGCAAGCGAAGCCTGTGTTACGGGTACTAGACAACTGATAAACACACGTAAATATTAAACATATTCAGGCGAATTTCATTGAGTCTATTGGCTTCACAGTGTTTCAGTGGACTCGCCCACATCTACATTACCACGTAGATCGACCTCGATCAATCGCCGCCCGGTCGCTGCTGTCACATCTGAATATCTGAGAGAACACCGAAACGTCAAAATGTACGCATTTTGACACACGCCGCGCTGCAGTGCAGTTTTTAGTAGAATCGGCCTACTGTTAAGCGATCTGACAGCAGCGGCGTTGCAGCAACGCTGCAGTAAATGACTCGCTATTCTGTTAAAAAACCTGCACTGCACCTGCACGTTTCCTGCAATATAATCGTATTCTGTTAAATTGTTTTGACATTTGTATAGCGGTGACAGAAGTTTTGAAGGAGTTTATCTGCAGTTTTGTTAACGTTAGTCTCAAGCAACTTTTGCGAAGAGAAGTTAATATTCTGAAGCGGTGATTTATATTGCAAAATATATATATTTTGTTTTGGGAAATATTTGTAGGAATATATGATTAAGTAAAGCTTGTTTTCAGTAAGAAATACCTCCACGCCGGCAACCAAGGGTAATCTCGGATGTGAAACTATAGGAGTCAACATTAAGTAAAAATCCAATTTATTAGATTGAAATTTGGTAACACGACAGGTGTTAAGTAGTTGATTTGCAGGATACGCACAGTTCCAGTGCCGTTGCAGTGCAGGAAATTTTAATAGAATGCACCTATCGGCACTGCACTATTCCTGCACGACTCAAGTGACAGGCGTAAACGTGCAGTTGCACTTATTTAGCAGAATTGGCGTACTGTTTCTCACGGTGCGGTTGTTTCCTTGCTGCAGGTGTCGTGCAGCACCCGACACAACATCCGGCTGCTGGCGGACATCATATACTCCGTGGCGTTCAGCGTCAAGCCGCCAGGTACATATTACATACACCCTATGTCTTCTATACTGAATTCTTTACCATCAGACAGAACTAGCAAAAAGATAACTCTGCTGCGTACCTTACATATGATAAGTGCGGAAGTGATAAATTGAAATAGTAAAAGATACAAGGTCTTTTTCAGGAACACCGTTCCTATATGAAATCTATATGTTTGTCTGTGTGTGCGTTTTTTTTCGAATAGTCGAATTTTGACTTCAGATTCGGATTCAGCATAAAAAAGTAGAATAGGAATGTTCAGGAACACCGTTCCTATCTCTTAGGGAACATGGTCAAAAGGGCCGACAAATTAAAAAAAAAATTTGAATTGTTCTATAATTGACGAGCCAGGTGTTCCTCTGGCAATGCAAGCTTGCGCATTCTCAACTGGTTTATAAGTACTAATTTCCTAGTATGCAGCTGGGCTCATAAAACTGATAAAAGCAAAGAAAAATAAAACATTGATGGGAAATAGTTAAAAATGATAGCTATATTAATAGTTAAATTTAGATGTTATTTTGCGGAAGTCAAATTAAACCATCCTTTGTCAACTGATGTTTGTTTGGCAAAGGTTACGGGCTAAGCTACATCCTGCGATGATTGTGCCGGTGAAGCAAAAATACTTTTCTCCCTGAATTCGTAGGAAAATGTTTGTTTATTTTTCATCGAAGGCAGCAAGGAGCCGCTGTTGGAGCAGCGAGTGCCCGCGACGTACCTGGCGCTGGAGGAGTGCGTGACGAGCCTGGCCGGCTCGCTGCGAGAGCCCGTGCTCCGGCATCTGGAGTACAAGAGACTGGTGAGACTGGACAAGGCCACAAATGGCCAAACAGCACTCCTGAAATTCATTTGGTTTTTATATATACAAGCACACAGTGGCGTGCACAGAGATTTTTGACAGGCTAGGCAGATTTTTTTTAAAGCTATTAACTTACCAAAAAATACAGCATGTTGCATTTCAAATCCGGTGTACAGCGGCCTTTCTCAATCACTTGTTTTTTTTTTCACCGAAAGATAGTATTGAAAACGTATCATTTTTTATTTTCCCTACACACACACCATCTGAACAACTTACGCAGTGAATATTATCCATTTTTATCAACTTATCCATTTTTATCAACTTTAAAAATCTTATTTTCTCTGCAAACTATCCAAACCATTTCTAAACAAACAATGGCGGCGCAGTTACGTAGCAATGTACGCGACGCGACACGGTAATTTACGTCATGGATCGGGTGAAAAGACAATGTCTATCCTATGCGATTGTGTGCGTTATTTGTGTTATTGTGGGCAATGTAATTATAGGAATGCACACTACGCTATCCGTATGTTTGACGCGGTGGTACCGTGGCACACATACGTAAATTTAGACAGAAATAGTTCGTGTCTCTGCCGTTAAGATATCATAGCGCCGCTAGTGTAGCACATCGATTTAGCAGGTACCTACTAATGAATGAATCTACTTTAATAACTTGCACCGATACCGATAGATGGAGCAGTTTTTAATTTTTTTGTTTTTGATACGAAATATTAGTTAAAAACTATGTTTAAGAATTAAGAAACATCGGATGGTATTTATCAGATTGATAGGGTAGGCAATGTCTTTTTGCCTATATGGAGTGCACGCCACTGCAAGCACATCTAGTCGATTATTTGCAAACCGCACACGTAGCCATGTGTAAAAGTAGTATTTTTAATGCAGGTGACGCAATATATGCAGCAAAAGAACCACCGCATGTTCCGCGACGCGGCAGAACTGCACCAGGCCACCATGTTCCTACACGAGAACGGTGAGAGTGCGGCTCCAGTAAATCAGACCACGGTGTGACGGCGGCGTTGTTTATAAATATACTTTATTTTAATACTTGAATGATGAGTAAATGTAGGAGTGTGTTACGAAGAAGAATGGGAAGAAAAGATATTGCAACATGATGGTTTCAAATTAAACAAATCTTGTGTCCTAGTACAAGCTTTGTTTAATTACAAACTTACTAGCAAACTGATAAATATTAGTATATAGCTTACATTGTAAAATGGAAACCGGATACCATATCAATGGTGCGTTATACTCGGTTTTGACGAACGAAACTATATCGAGCAAAGCTCACCTTGCTATTTATTATTCAGGGTCTATTAACGCCAACATTGATGTACGACAGTGGAACATGGGTATGGCAGAAGAAGCATGAAAATAGGGTCAACGCTGTTGAAACGAGAGCGCTGAGGAGTATGTGTGGAGTGAGAATGATTGATACAGTAAAAAATAGCACGACACGAGAACTTTGTGGAATGAAAGATGATAATGTGACAAAAATAGAAAAGGGTGTACTGAGATGATGGTTCGGACATTTCGAAAGAATAGATGACAAAAGAGTTACGAGAAAAGTATATCGAGCAAGAGTGAGCGGAGAAATCGGCAGGGGCCGTTCGAGACAGACACATTTAGATCAAATAGCTGATGTGCTAAGAAAGGGGTAAAATCCAAAGCACCCGAAACCGAAGAGCATGCCAGAAAAGGACGGTGGAAGAGGCGAGAGAGGTATGTTTGTATCGGTACACCTGGCGTGCCACAATGGGAGACAGGCGTGATGATATGTATGTATACGGAAATGTACATTAACGCTGGTGCGGAGATATAACCCATATCAAAACATTAGTAGTATTCCTGAACAATTTAATTACACTCCCGAACACAAAGACCGCATTCCCAGAGAACATGTTAGTTCAAGTTGCTGTTATAATTATACATATTTTTATATTACTTTGGTATGTATTACATGTGACAAGTTTAAACGAAAAGAGATCAGCTTCAATGTTTTCATGTGCAATTAAAAAATCCCTTCTATTTTGAATACACCTTACCTAGCCGATATAATGAATAAATCAACAATAACAATGTTCCAGGCGTGTTGCTGCACTATGATGATGCTACGCTAAAGGAGCTGTACTTCCTACGGCCGCAATGGCTGTGCGACGTACTGGCTCACGTCGTCACCGTCAGGGAGATCAACCCGTTCGCCAACAACGGTGGGTATTGGCTGTTCGTTATCGGCACTCAAAGGTTTCATTGCTCGCGGGTTTTGTCTCTAAATGACGGTCGGCAAGTTGCATCAGTGCCCTTCAGGTCTCTGGACGTGTCCGCATTCGCGTATTGCTCAGGTTGTGACCATTGTGAATTTCATCTAATAAGAATGGGTTTTTGTGTATTATTCCATCGTTAAATGTAGTTGTTCCGTCTCCAATGGCTGGATATCGTCATCACCACTTTGAGGAAGATCGACTTTGTCAGTTTGTTGTCTATCGTCCTACATATAGATTTTTTTAATTGCTAACGGTTTGAATTCACTGTGGTTAAGTTATATTAGATGTGATTTTCAGTTACATTATTTCCGAAATCAGGTCTCAACACAAACAAAATATTTGAAATTCATATGAAGTGACTCTGGGCAGGTATAATGAAGGTTGAAGACTTGGCGCACGTGTTCAAAGCGTCGCCGCTGTTGTCGCGCGGCGAAGAGGCGCACTCTTTAGGAGTGTCTCTGCTGAACAAGTTCGAGCTGGCGCTGTGCTGGGACGCGCGCGTCCTGCTCGTGCCCCCTCTGCTGCCGCGGCACGAGCCACCGCAACCGCAGGTGAGACGTCACGAGTCACTCAAACGATGCTTGAGTTGAATCAACAGGAGCGACCGTTATCATATACTGAATCTAACTAACTTAGATTTTTTA
This sequence comes from Pyralis farinalis, assembly GCA_947507595.1. NCBI lineage: Eukaryota > Metazoa > Arthropoda > Insecta > Lepidoptera > Pyralidae > Pyralis > Pyralis farinalis. The sequence continues at coordinate 648,474 of OX382281.1, forward strand.
TAATGTGCTCCAACTTCCGGTTATCGCCTTTACTTCCTCTGTATGATGTACAATCAATGTTAACTGACTTATGTTCGCGTGGTGCAGCTGCCTCTCCGTTCCCGCGCGTGGTCCGGCCGCGGCACGCCGCGCCGCGCGTGGCCCAACGCCTCCGCGCCGCTCACTCCGCTACTGGCGGACCTGCCGCGAGCTACCGACTCGCCCACACTTATCAGTGAGTCCACAGATGGGTTATTACCACGCCTACTATCAATATTATCTATAAAGAGCAGCTGTTCTGGGAGCGTTTCCTATTCCAGACGAGCCGTCGTCCAGCATCAGCGTGGCGGGCCGCGACGGCGGGCACGCGCTGCGCCGGCTGCTGTTGCTGTCGTACGTGCCGTGCGGCTTCTGGCCGCGGCTGTGCACGCGCGTGCTCGCGGACCCGGCGCTGGCCGAGGCCGCGCCGCTGCTCTATCGCCCGCCGCAAGAGGTCTGCCTGACAATATTAACGGTTTTACGTCACGCACAAACACTTGCGACTAGCCTCATCTATAGATCTGATTAAAACTATGGATTAATAACTGAGAAACTGTGCATGGATGTATATTGCTAGTTCTTTGAGTGAGGACTGATTGCCAAAACTAAACAGAGCAAGACCCTAGGCGGATAGACCTCACTAAGTAACAATCGAAATAGAAAATAACCCAATATACTTTTTCCTTGCCTGAAATTCAACGGAGTGTTATTTGTAGTAAGGTTCAGTTTTCTGGTGTCCAATCAGATAGAATCAGACGAAATGATGGCCAAGGCTCTGGACCTGAACTGGGGCTGGAAGCTGTGGAAGACCGGCCTGAAACTGGTCTGCGGGGAGCTGACGCTGCTTTCTCTGAGAGAGCTGCCTCCGCGGAGCGACGCCCTCCTCGGGGCGTTGGTGGATGACGAGGAGGAGGACGAGGGGTACGACATGCGGTGAGTGAACGGGGGGAAGGTTATATGACTATAAGAAATATAAAGGAACTGTTACGGTGCAGCTATGCCCTTCTGTCGTGAATTGTGAACGTAGTGTTGTGTGCGGGCAGGTTCCGCGTGCGGCAGGAAGGCGCGTGGTGCTCGCTGGACGTGCAGGCCTCCGCCGGCGTGGAGATCCTGCTGCCGGCGCCGGTGGTCGTGCTGCGCCGGACGGACGGCGCGCCCGGCGCCGGCTACCAGGTCAGACCGCCCGCCTACCTTCATGTTTCCTTATTTGTTCCTTCTTGAGTGTACTTTTAATTCTGAACCGACATAAATGGAAGGCCCTCGACTCCAAGTCGGCCTCATGTATTAATGATCCGTAATATTGTTTCTTTGGAACATTTTAATTGAAACGAAATCGTTGTTGGACATTACCATAAGAATACAGTTGATGTAATCATGTCTGTTTTTAACTGGTTGAAACCCTTGTGGTTCATAAATATTGGTGAATCTTTAAAAGTTAGTTTCAGTCAATGAGTTCACGCCAAGTCCCTTACAGGGCAGACAGAGGGCACCGAGCGCCACCTCGTCCACTTGTTTAACATTCATGGTTGTTCATACACGCTCGCCGGTCCCTAGGGCTCCTGACATCACCTGTTTTTTATTAAACGTCGAGATGCATACAAGCATGCGGCACACCTGATGTAAAGCTGTTCCGGTAGCCTATTAACGCTTGTAATATTCACTGGCGCGATGCCCCCTCTGCTGCTTGCACAGCGACTCCTTAGGAGCTTACTGGCGACCTCAGTCACACGCAGTAACATAACAATCTTCTAGGGAGTTGTTTTATGGCTGCGGTTTTTTGTGAGGTGGAGGTACTTCCCCAGACGGGCTGCTTCGATGCGCCCTACCTCTCTTAAAAACCCTTCATATGACACACGATCTGCTCGGTCGCGGTAAGTCAGCTCCTGTTGGCCAGAATTTATTCCTCTTCTGTTAAACTCGTATGTACTACATAATGCAGTCTAGTGTGAAAAGAGGCAAGGACTGATCTATTAGTTTAAGGTCATCAGGGTTGCTCCATCGCTCTGGGGACTACTAAACAGAAGTGTCTAATTACAATGTACATTTTTCCAGAGCGTCAGTCTAGAACCGACGCTGGAGACGTTGGCGAAGGTGCTGGCGCTGATCTCGGACCACGTGGACCTGCTGCTGGAGGACTGGTACCCCTCGCTCGGTGAGGAGCGCCGCGGTCACTTGTCTAAGTTAACATGTCGCTGATGACGTCGCTGGTTTGGTGAACTTCGCAGAACCACTATTTTGTGGGCATTGTAATAGTGGTTAAAGTATGAAATTGCCGTTTTATACCAATATATACTTTGAATTGACATTAAACCTGCATGGCGTGAGATTTTCGAGTGAAACTTTATTCACATGATACTTGAAGAACGAAACACGTGGAAGACACAGGTGAATAACGCTGAATTGAAGGAGACGGCGGAAGACGACCAGAGTCAAATTACCCAGGAATTAGCGGCATGGTTTAACGTTACCTTACCTACAATATTGACTCATTTGCATCAAATCAATAAGATAAAAAAATATGAAAAATGGGTGTCTCATGATTTGACTCATCTGCAGAGGGAAACGCGTGTTGAAACTTGTGTTGCCTTGTTGAGTCGGTACACAAATGAAGAAATATTGGAGCGAATTGTGATATGTGATGAAAAGTGAATTCTTTACGATAACCGTAAGCGAAAAATGCAATGGCTGACCCCAGGTCAGCAACGCCGCAACAGTGCCCTAAAGTAAAGCTTACCAATACAAAGGTAATGGTAACTGATTGGTGGTCTCTTCATGGCGTTATTCACTATAGCTGTCTCATGTCTGGGTAAGAAATAACAGCAGATGTTTACTGTTCCGACCTTCGAACAATGATGGCGAAACTGACAGTGGAACAGCCCCGACTCGTGAATCCATCTTCACCATTATTGCTCCATGATAACGCGAGACCTCACCCTGCGCGAGAAACCGTTGTAACTGTACAGGAGCTGCAGTTAGAAACCATACGTCATCCTCCGTACTCGCCAGACCTTGCTCCAACTGACTACCATTTTTTTCGTGATTTGGACAATTTTGTAGGTGGTAAAAAATTTTCTTCCTACGAGGCAGTATAAAATGCTTTACACAGTTTGTCGAATCTAGATCCCCAGAGTTCTATCGCAAAGGCATAAATAAACTTTCGATTAGATGGCAGCGATAAATATTTTGATAAAAAAAAAAATATTTACCCTCAGTACAAATCGGCTATTTCATATTTTAACCCCTAATATTATCGGGATAAAAAGTTGTCTATATGTTAATCCAGTACCTCATCTATATACCTACCAATTTTCATCCCAATCCGTTCAGCGGTTGAGGCGTGAAAACGAACAAACATCTAAACATCCATACTTTCACATTTATAATATTAGTAGGATGTATAATGTATGTTAATAAAGATTTTACTTGTTAGTTAAATGTGAAATACCTGTTTACTTACTCGAGGCGGTTGGTTCAGTATGCGAGGTCTCTGCACGTACAGTACGCGGCGAACAACTTGATCAAACATGGCGCCGTTGTGCGCACGTTACATATACTAGTTGTATGGGACAGCTACAAATCGCCACCGCGCATGTTCAAGTCACTCGCCGGGCACTACACGAGTCGCCGATGTGATTTATAGTGACATTGGTAACCGTACAATTACGTGTTAAAACTGACCCAGTGAGTGCGTTCTCTGTGCGCAGAGCGCGGCGCACCCACATGGCTTGTAAGAAGTAATCATGTTTACAACGCTCCTACATTATGTACAATCAAATTTAATTAACGTATTAATTATTTGAATATATGATTAAGTTGCCAAGTGATTGTTAATTATGGACAATTGGTATCATTAGCACAAACAAAATTAAATAATATATATTTTTTCCTTTTGTTATTTACGTGACTTGTCACGGGGAATAAATTTACGACAGCTCTCTGAGATAGTTCGTTTATTACGCAGGCACTCGTTTCGTGCACACGTCCGAAGGCCGGTGTCTGATAACGCGCGTGGTGCCGTGCCCCGCCTGCCTGCGGGACGCGCGCGCACCGCCCGCGCCCGCCCACCACCACGAACAGCAGGACCATCCTCTGGCGCAGGTCAGCCGAGCGCCACTCGATTCCATTTGAAGTTGTTCCGAGTTGTGATAATGAGTTGAAGAGTGATGACGTAAGAGTGTTATCGCAGGCGTTCCGTCGGCTGGAGCTGGGCGGCGCGGAGCCGCGGCGGCTGCGCCTTTCGGAGGAGTCGCGGACTTCTGACGGAGACAGCGGAGTCGGCGCTGAATCTAATGGTAATAATTGGAGTCACTGATTATTTTATCCCTTAAAGGTAGTAAAGACGTGTATTCCCCGCGAGACGAAGAACCTGGGAAGACATAATTGTCTTATTAAAGAATTCAGTACTTCTATCTATGTATAACTTCACAGTAACCCACCCTCGCGGGGTCGGCAGGGAGAGCCGAGCGCCACGTGGCTCGCTCCTTACACTCCTCACTCGCTTCATTAACATACATAGCTATTTTCATGTACGCTCGCCGGTTTCTAACGCTCCTGATATCATCTTCAGATAAAACACGATCAATGTGGGTAGGTGAGTGTTGGCCTTCCTCGGCTCCTGCATCCTTCTACTTCGTTGTATATCTGTTTCGTAATTATTCCCGCATGCTTTCTGCACGTTCGAACCGATGGAGCATGCCTCTTGTTATTTTGACACCGACGCTCTCTTTCAGGCCAACTCTGTTTCTAACATCATCATTGCGAACGCTGTCATAACTCAGTGCTTCTTCTGGAAAACCATGTTTTTTTCCAATGAGCTTAGATTTCGCGAAACCCGCCGTGAACCGTACAATATAAGACCATATTAGTTGAAACTACAACAAAGTCACGTTTCATTATTGTTGTAAATTAATCAGAGTATTTAACATGCTATTGAAATTAGGATCATTATGATGGCGGTTTTGCATAAAAATATATTCAATTCCAATGTGATATCTGCTGCTGGTGCGCGGTGTTCATTGTATCAAGTTTACTCAGGAACCATATGTTCACTATATAAAATGGCCAGTGTGTTAATACAAAACGTACTGTATTCATGTGATAAACTTCATCTAAATCTCTTTTGTCAAAAACAGGTGAAGAGATTTAACAAACTTCCACACATTCTGACAAACTTTCGCTTTTATAATATTAGAATGAGTATCATTCATGTTTGGAGCTATGCACCAAACAGCTCGGCACTTTAATTATATGCATTTCGTATAAATTGAATACGCTTTGATTGATTGAGCAGTACGCGAGTTACCGCCAACCAACGTACTCCACACCACACCAATCAAACGCGTATTCAAATAACCAATATTTACCATTAAACGAGTAACCATTTTACCAATTTTATAATAAGTGACTTTTGTATAATTTAATAATAAACCATTTTTACATAAAGACTATCAGTGAAACTGCGACCACGGACGCTGCAAAGCATTCGAAACGTCAGGTTCAACAAAATAAATAAAACACGCGATACCTCCGTTAAAAATTGTTTAATTCAATGTATAACAATAGCGAAAACCTAAGACAATACTATCAGTGAAATTATATTGTCTCCACCAACATTCTCCAGTACGTGACTCAGCGGGTATACTATCTGCTGAACCACTAAGCAGAGATCACTACTATAGAATATACCTTTACGTTTATTAACAATTAAAATGATCGTAAAAAGCTAAATGATAGTATTTCGATTATGATAATTTATGTATATTTTGCGATTCTGCCTTTGATACAGTTAAATAGTCAAATATGGTGACTAATGCATCCACGTTGCCCACAGCGTCCTCCCGCCTGGGTTCCGTGGAGGGCATCGTGAACGGTTCCCCGCCCGCGGTGGCCTACGCCTGGACAGTCGAGGAGTGCATCCTGGCCGCCTGCAGCTCGCAGCAGCTGCACTGCGGCCACCACGGACCAGTGCGGCTGCGAGACGTGGCGCCCGATACCGTGAGCTGATACACATAGAAATATAAACTTTGATAATACCTAGTCTTGCCATAAATACTGAAACAAAGAAAAAAAAATTTTTCTATTGCAAATAATTACTTTTACAGTGTGTTAGTTTAATACAGAAATATAAAACAATATATAAAAAGCTTATTCGAAGTGGTCTCCATTGGCTGCCATACAGTCCTTTAAACGTTGAGGCCAGTTATCAATAGAAGCACGCACTCTTTCCATGGGAAAATTCTTCACTGCCAATCGTATGGATTGTTTTAGGGACTCCAAATTACCATGGCGTTTAGAGCAAGCCGTACTCTCTAAAACTGACCATAAATCATAATCCAGCGGATTAAGATCGGGTCTCGACGATGGCCAGTCTTCAGCTCTGATGAAGTCCAAAATGTTCGTTTCCAACCAAGACTGCGTAGACCGAGCTTTATGACCCGGCGCCGAGTCTTGCTGGAAGGACCGTTCTTGGTTATTGAACATGGTGTTGTTAAGCGGCTTCACTACCTTCTCAAGAATGGTATCTTGACACACTTGTGCTGATGTTTTGATACCTTTTTCACAAAAGTATGGCTCAGTCACTCCTTCATAGCTAATACCCCACCAAACCATCACTGAAGTCGGATAGTGCCCACGTTGCACTCTGTCGACTAATTGGGAAGCTTCCTTAGAGCTTTGAGCATAAATACGGTCATTTTGTTTGTTAAAATGTTGCTCAATTGTAAAAATTTTCTCATCCGTAAACAAAATTTTTCTGTGACCTCCCTTTGCGTACCGCTTCAGTAGTTGTTTCGATTTTACCACCCTATTCTTTTTTAAATTATCAGTTAAGAAATGACTAGTACGTCTCTTATAGACTTAGGACTTAAGTCATCTTTTAAAATACGCGACATGGTTCTAGGTGCTATCTTCATCTCCCGAAATAAAATCTTTTACTACTAGGACAGGATTTCTTCGAATTCTTTCCCTTACTGCTTTGACCACCTTTTTCCTACGAACACTACGTGGACGGCCAGATCTTTTTCTGTCACAAACAGAGGAGGTCTCATTGTACCTACGAGTATTAATAGCCCGGTACACAAACATTTTACTAATACCAAGCGTATGGAGAGATTTAAAAATTGCATTTGGCTCCATACCTACTTTGTGTAATGCAATCACAGCGATTCGGTTCTCTTTATCACCCTACTCCATTTTAATATCGCAAAATATTGTACAATGTATTGGCGCCAAAATGAGAAAACTCAATGAACAATCATATAAACATGACAGATTCCAAATTCAAATGTAATATTTTGTTTATTTTTAATTGTAACAGTATTTATGGCTACTACTATTTATGGCAGACTAAGTATATCAGTGTGATGACAGAAATTAATCCCACCCCACCTTTATGCGGAAGCATGCATAACACTTACTAGTCGGTCGAAAAACAGCGAGCTACTACCGCTTATGTGTACCGCTTGTGTGCTTCTTTTACGACTGTGATCGATTAGTTTATGACGGAATATTTTATTTCATTTATATAGCTAGCATCGTATTACAGTGTACATACGTTTAGTATATAATAATAAACTATTAAGATTTTTGGCGATCCAATACTACTTTGTCTGATTAATCAAAGGCTTTTGATTGTAATAATCATGCAATACCACCAAGTAGGTCCTGTACGCTTGTTTGCCATCTTTGTGAAATAAAAAAAAAAGTATTTCAAACAGTTTTGTAATGATGGAGCATATTCTTTAAACCCTACTTGGTAAGGTAATGTAGTGCATAATTTTGAATTAATGGTCTCTTTAATATGGTAGTGCCTCAAGGGTCTCTTTTGGGGCCGGTATTATTTGTTGATATAACATTACATGTTTAAAACAATTAGTGAAACTGTAACCAAATACTTTGTCCTCAGCTTCTCCTGGATGTGGAGGAGGAGAAACGTGCGCGTTGGGAGCAAATCACATGTACTGCTGTGGCGGGGCGGGGCGCCTTCGGAACGGTGCTTGCAGCGACGTGGCGCAGTGGCGCAACAGCCACGCGTGTTGCGCTAAAGGCTTTACAACCAGTACCGCCACCAACGCCCATCGATGCTCAAGCCATGCACGCATATAAGGCTAGTAATACGGCGTCGACCACGTCGTCACATCAGATAATACATGGCTGAAACTAAATGATGTGTAACCGGAGTCTAGTCCTTCAGTTATAAGACTTGAAGCCAACATTTGTTTGCAGGCGGCGCTGTCCCGCTGGGAGCGCGACGCCACCGCAGCCGCCTGCCGCGCCTACTGCGGCGTGCGCCAGGAGCTGACCATCCTGTCCCAGCTGCGGCACCCTCACGTGGTGCCGCTGCTGGCCGTGTGCTGCGCGCCGCTCGCTCTGCTGCTGGAGTTGGCGCCGCAGGTACGTAATCTGATCGTTGGACACTCGCACGTGGCACCGCTAGGTAACGACTACAAACAAAAACATTTTTTGCGACGTGTGCAAAACACGCGAGGAGCTCAAGGGGGTCGTTGCGCGTGCTTGTCTAATCGATCACACAGGCTAAGCTAACGTCAACTACAACTTGTCTATTGATGGGTTTTTCTATCTCGTCATTCTTCTTTCTTTTCGTTCTTCTACGAGCGACGGCATGTTGCATCTACTAATGGTAGTGGGTGGGTGGCAGGCCGGCGCTAGTCCGCATGAACTAATTGGTGGCGGAAGCACACAAAGCTGGTTAGATCAAATCGCATGTAAATTTGACTTTCGCAAAATAACTAATATGTAAACTATTACCGTAATATTTGTACGCTTTCATTTCGAATTTCTACTTGTTCTACCGCTACCGCGAATCTACCGCTGTCACTGCGTAGTTAATTGCTCAGAAACCTGAAGAAGGTATTATGGCTCTTGGTCATATTTTGCATGTAGTCCCATCAAAAATACCCAAAAAAATATACGATTTTCTACACATCTATCAGACCTCTGACTGAATTTATTGACGAGTTAAAAAACCCGCGACGAATATAATTAAAGGTATATTGTGCTCTACAGAAGTTTTCTTTATTTTATTTAATTAGGAAAACACACAGTAATGTTATTAACTAGCGTTAAATTACAGTAATCAAGTGTGTGTAAGTTAAGCATGAGCACATGTCTCTGCGCAGGGTGCGCTGGACGGCGTGCTGCGCTCGTACCGCGGCTGCGGCGCGCGAGTGAGCCCGCGGGCCGCGCGAGCGCTGGCGCTGCAGCTGGCGCGCGCCTTGGAGTACCTGCACGCGCACAGGATCGTCTACAGGGACCTGAAGGTGAGTTTGGAGGAAGGCTCTCATGATCTCGGGATGTATATCACGTATAATATTAATTTGTTAGTCACTGGACAGAAATGTCCAGAGATCGTCGAGTGCATGGGTTAAAAAGATTTGAGTAACGAGGCGCATACGACTTGGTTTACTAGAACCAAGACATTTATATGCAACAGAGATAACATTGTATGGTGACCATTACTGTTAAAGTTCTGGTGATAAACACAACCTCTGTGAAACGTGTTCACGGCTCGTGGACGAGCGTCCATTGCGACTTGTGATGAACACATCAATACTTTTACTATTGAAACTAAATGGCATATTAGTCAATTATATAGAGAAAACATTTGATTGAATAGAACACCGAAATAATTACATTTAAGGAAACTAGAAAGAAAGCAAGGGTTATAGCTGATAAAGTAGAAGCTTATAGCTGAAAGGAAGAACTTAACGAGAGATGTTAATGAATGCGTAGATGAGTTTTTAGCAGAGATGGATGTTGTGTCTCTGGTGTTCGGAAACGAGTGAGTCCGGGGAGCAGTGTGAACTGTGAATGCAGCATTAGGAATACGTGAGCAAAAACAACAGAGAGACAACAAATTATCAAGATAAAGAACTCGCATGTAGCGCCGGAAATGACTGAATTCAACGACAATCACGTGAAGATTGCCACGATTTGCTGGGTCATGGTGATCGGCAAACAAAGATCACGTATCGCCGTAATTTAAATTAGAAATGGCCTCTTGGTAGATGATGATGTAAGGTAGAAAGTTGTCCGAGGAGATTACCGGTGTTATGGGGAGATATCACCTTCGATTCGGATATGTAGGAATAATGTAAGATGGAAAGAACGATGAAACAGATATACAACGCAATGTGGAAGGATGTTGATGAGTGCAAGGGAACGCCAGAGTAGTGAAAGGCGGGGTGGTATGCTATATAAATGAGCTATATGATATCCTCTGTTCCAAGTCGGAGAACGTGCTGGTGTGGAGCATGCCGAAGCCGCAGGAGGCCGAGGGCGCCGAGCGCAGCGCCGCGGCCATCCCCGTGCACGTGAAGCTCGGCGACTACGGTGAGTGAACCGAAATGCGGGAGATGCGTACGGCATATACTGCTAAGCTGCTGTATAAGGCTCTCTTCGAGCCGCGACAATTCTTCGCTACCTATAAAGTATTTAGTTGTTTATCCTTGTTTCAATTTTAAGCTGTCTTCTTGTTCTGGGGCAACAACTACCACGCGTACACCTTCACTGCCGTCCATAAACGCGCTGTATTCAACAACAACCACGCGTACACCTTCACTGCCGTCCATAAACGCGCTGTATTCAACAACAACCACGCGTACACCTTCACTGCCGTCCATAAACGCGCTGTATTCAACAACAACCACGCGTACACCTTCACTGCCGTCCATAAACGCGCTGTATTCTGCTAGCGATTCTCCTTCGCTTAGTCTTCTTGTACTTCCGCGCACACCACGCGTGGATGAATCTGCGGAAAGCCGCGAAGTTCGTTTACCCTAGATATGAGTATCTGCGGTGTGACACGATGGAAGGGATTAAGCGCTGCGGAGAGGAATTGGAACCGGTGTGCCATACTGACCTCGTATCGTCGGCGTTGGTTGGGACATGTCCCGCCGCTGTCACGTGGCTTCATCGACCTCGCGGTCATTTGAGCCGACGACGAGAGATACGGCACGGCACTCGCTGCTCTGAAGCACTCTTCCATGCCGTGAGCGTTTCTTAATTTCGTCAAATGACTCATTCTATCTGCACACGTTTCTTCGTGAAACTCTCTACTACTACAGCCTGTCTCTGGGTTCACTTGTTTTGTTTTAATGTAGGTCTCCTGATGGCAAATCGCTCAAGGTTTCAATCATCGCCGTTGCTGCAGCTTTTAGAAGAATTTCGTTTTTTTAAAGCCTTATTTTTATAACGGAGCAGTACTTCCTGCAAACAATCCTCCAAAAAATAAACTGACTTTTTTATTTTTTAATACGGCCCGCCTGGTGGTGAGCAGTTACTGTGTTGTGAATCCGACTAACAACAGTGGAGTGACCAGCGTGTTTCTGTCCCTAATTCCGGTAAAATCCATCTGATGACGTTTTCTACCAAGAACTCTTCAGGTTGTCGAACGAATTCTATAGGGAATACAGCGAGGTTTTTCAAAAAAGATATAATTAAGTGTTGCATGTGTCCGTGGGATAAGGTAATTGCTTATGATTAGGCATGCTTGTTTGCCACATTAATGGTATAAAAAAAACTCCTTTTGTAAGAACCCCGTGCTGCAGTGTCCAAAAGTAGTGTGTGCCCTAAGTATGTTCCTGTGTGTGGTACAGGCATCAGCCGGCTGGCCCCGCCGTCCGGGACCAAGGGCTTCGGAGGCACCGAGGGCTTCATGGCGCCCGAGATCATGAGGTACAACGGCGAGGAGGAGTACAACGAGAAGGTATCTCTCCATTGTCTGATGTCTGCTGCGAGTTGCATGTAGCGACCCGTGCGTAGTTTTAGACCAGTACAACCGCCTCCCTGACATCTTTGTGCCTGCACGTTGCATTTTCATATCTCTACGATAGAACGTGACCGTGGAAATAAGTCTCACACATTTTTGCTCAAGTTGGCCGTTAAATAACTATATTTTAGTTAAATGTTATACAAAACATATCAAATAAATTAAAAATAAAATGGGTCTGATGTGCGATCCCCGGGAAACACCTGAAGCTGCTGGTTTAGAAAATATTAATTTTAAAGTACTGACAAATAACACTGAAAAAAAGTGTGTATGCCTCAGGGTCACGTCACGTGGCGAAATAAAGAATTTGAAAGTATAGCGCCGTGGAAATAAGACCACGACGGCGCTTTCAGACGACTTTCATTGGCACCCTCACGTTAGCGAATATACACCGGTCATACAATTAGAGACAATCACGTCTCCGGCGACGCGCGACGCAGCCGACACTTACGTCGGCAGTCCGCTACGCTCGCAACACGCATTTTAACTAATTGTACAGATGCCGTTCTTAAATTATGTGTGCCAATGCAACGACCGACAGTGTTCAGTAGGAGTACATACTCAATGGCAATAAGAGTGTACAATCATTTACCAGACAGCGTTAAGGAAAATAATGTTAGTTGGCTAAAAAAGCACCTTTTTATTCTACTACTGGGAAAATGAGCTATTCAGTTGATGAATTCTTAAATGACAAAAATATTGTATGACTATTAATTTGCTTACATGATTGCTTATTTCAATATATATATATATATATAATTAACTAGTTATTGTCATTCACAAATAGGATAATAATAATGAGTTGTATAAATGTTAGGGAAAATTTAGACATTATATTATGATTCATGTTTGCACGCCATTTTAATGGCAGAGTAAAATGGAACATACAACTGCGTAATACTTACCTTACTCTGGCAAATAAACGCATTCATTCATTCTTATACTTACTACATACTTTGGCGCAGACGTCATCGATATGATTATTTTAAGGTTCGAAATACTTTACCTCTTATTGACCACTGATCAAAAAGCTGGATTCCCTCAACGGTAAACTTTGCTTGCAGGTGGACTGTTTCTCGTACGGCATGCTGTTGTATGAGATCGTGACTCTCCGTCAACCTTTCGAGGGTCACGAGGCCGTGAAGGAGGCCGTGCTGGAGGGCGCGCGGCCCGCGCTCTCCCCCCGGGTGAGTCGACCATCCACCCTTCTGTTGTTATGTTACTTTGTGTTCTTCAAAATTGTTATCAAATGGCTGTCATATGTGTCGCATTATTGGTCTTGTCGTGTTCGTTTGATGAAGGTAGCTCGTCATTATTTTTAGAGCTAAAGCCAACGTGGCCGGTGGACTCACTCTGTCAATTAGCAAGCAAGGGATTGGAGTGACAATAAGTTACGGCGATATAACTAAGTATGTTGACTGAGAAAACATTGCAAAAGACCGCAACCAAATAACAATTCCTTTGAGGATAGTTGTATTATGATGAATCATCGTTCTTCCTAGTATGACAGGCGCGCTTGTATCTGCAGGACCTGCAGTACCCGTGCTGCATGATCGAGACGATGCGGCGGTGCTGGGCCGGCGCCCCCGAGCTGCGGCCCTCCGCCGCCGCCCTAGTCTGTGTGGCGGCAGCGCCGGAGTACCCCGCCCTGCTGGCGGCGGCCCCCGCGCACAAGGCGACCAAAGGCGCTTCTGCGCCTGTCAGACACGCAGGTACCGCCCACTTTTGACGAATGTGAATCTGGTACTGCGCACCGCACTTACAGCAAGCTTCAACTGATACCGCCCACTTGTGATGAAGTATTGCAAGTGTACCGCTCGCTGCAGTCATTGTGAAAACGCAGTGAAGTCTTCAGCCAAAGTGTACCGATAGACTGTCTTGGATCGTGTTGTACCTTTCAGCATTACATTTTTTTTTAAATGTACCGTGGACTTTCCAGCCGGACCATGCATCTGGTCACAAGGCACGAACTACCCAAACCTGGGTCGAAACCAACGTTCCAGACTTTACAAAAGCTGAAGACTGGCCCTCGTCTAGCCCAGATCTGAACCGCTTAGACTACAAATTATGGTCAGTTTTAGAGGACATGGCCTGCTCGAAACGACACGCCGACATTGTGTCTCTTAAGAAATGTCTGGAGTAAGCAGTGACTAAATTTCCCTGGAAACTGTGCGTAAATCCATAGATTCTTGGCCAGACAGATGAAAGGCCTGTATGAAAGCCAAAGATGGCCATTTCGTATAGAATCCTTTTTTTTTTTTTCATTTTTTGCTGAGGCTTTCATCAATATGTACAAAAAAGTTTTATTAAGATTATTACTTCATAAAAAAATAAATGCATATTCATTGGTTCAACATTCAACAGAACTTATGGCCGGAGTAGGTAATTAAGCCCATCGTTTCTTGCAGAGGAAGAGGGCAGCGGGTGGGAGGTGTGGTGCGGGGGAGAGGAGCCGGAACGTATCCACACCCTGCTGACCACCGCGCACGCCTTCACTCACCACCACGCCGTCAGGGTGCCGCCGGGTAACGCTCCTAGTTAAGGACGTTGGTTTACGTTTACATAAGACTCGGGAGGGAAGCTCGCCCACACGTACAAACATGTTATTTTTGATACAAATCCTCGCGTAGACTAAAATACCAGTACTAGTTTGATGCCTTCTTCAAGTTTGTATAAACATAATCAGAATTTCGGTCTTTTCATTAGTTATAAATTTCTGAAAAAAAAGAAAAGATAAGAAACGGCGTTCTCCGTTGGTTCGGACATGTCGAAAGAATGCAGGATGAAAGAATGACGAAGCAGATATACAATGAAAAAGTGGAAGGATGTAGGAGCCGGGGAAGACCGAACCTAACCTACCATAACCAAATGATCAGGAACCGGCGAGCGTGCATGAAAAAAGCTATGAATGTTAGAGAAGCGAGTGAAGTGTGTAAGGACTTTGTTTTATGGCGCTCGGTTCTCTCTGCCTACCCCGCGAGAGACATAGACACATACATTTATAAATTTCTGTGTTAGTATTACATAAATGCATTATTACAAAATGTATGTATAGGGATGTAAAATGTATGAACGTTTTTTTTTCGTCAATGTTGACATATAATATATTTATGAAGATGTTTGACAATAATGATGTCGTTCCTTTGCGGGATTATTTATAAGAGTTTATCAAGAGGAGACAAACTATCTATCGTAATGATAGATAGATAGATATACAAGATGTACATGTCAGGGATCCCATCTAGCGTTTCCAGGTGTTCACTCCCATATGTGTGTTATGTGCAGACAAGAGTGAGCCGGTGACGGTGACCGCCATCTGCCGCGTCGGCAGCAGGATGTGGCTGGGGGACTCCGCCGGACGCGTCTGTGTCTATTCGTGAGTGTACACGTAACAATGAAACCTCTCTTTTGGTTGACTCTTTACTTCGAGTGACTGTGGACCTCACGCACAAGGGGATATCTTTATTTATTTATATATACTTGCACCCCTGCCATGGGCAAGGCTATTTTAATGTAATTTCGTCATTAGCGAATTAATATTAGAACACATTTATACACAATAAATAAATATTGTCGGACAAAATACACAGCGCCATCTAGCCCAAAGTAAGCGAAGCTTGTGTTATGGGTACTAGACAACTGATAAACATACATAAATATTTTTTTTTTGTAAATACATACTTATTATACATAGAAAATACCCAGACCAAGACAAACAGACATGTTCATGCATTCAAATATTTGTACTGTGTGGGAATCGAACCCACGAGCGTTGGTGTCAAAGTAGCGTAACAACGCGTTTCACCACTGCGTCACCGAACTCGTCTCATATCTATATATCATAGCTCATTCATACATTCGCCATCTTTCAGTTTTATGCCCATTTTGGAACGCCCCGGTGAATCGATTTTAACTGTTCTAACTTCCCTCCCCATACTGCGTCAGTCCAGCCACGGGCGACAGCGAGCTTCGCAGCTCCACCTAGCCTCCGCGACAAGGGGGATATCGTTATAGAAATACATTTAGAAATGCTATAAGGACTCTTGGGCATTACTTATGGACGAGCTCGGTGGCTCAGTCGTGAATGACGCGACTTTGACACCGACGCCCGTGGGTTCGATTCCCACACAAGGCGAACATTTGTGTGCATGAACACGTCTGTTTGTCTTGGTCTGGATGTTTTAAGAGAGGTAGGGCGCATCAAAGCAACCCGTGGGGAAGTACCTCCACCTCACAGAAAATCGCAGCCAAATAACAACTCCCCAGAGGTGTTCCTGCGAGTGAGTGAAGTCACCAGGAAGTTCCCAAGGAGTTGCTGTGTAAGCAGCGGAGGAGCTTTACATCAGGTGGGCCGTATGCTTGTATGCCTCCCGAAGTAGTATAAAAAAAAGCTGTTTTCCAAGATTAAATTACGTTTGACAATTTCGACTCTTGAAGAGGTATGCTCCATTTCCGCTTCCTTTTTAGTTCTCCCGTCTTGTGGAAGGCTGCAAATGTGCGCGGGCAGTGCCCAAACAGTTTGTCTAAAGTTTTATTACCTGTCCCCACAGCGCGTCGACGTGTGCCCTGCAGTGGTCGGTGTCGGTGAGAGAGGCCGTGGGAGGCGCTCCCTCTGCCGTGGCGGAGCTCCTTCCTCTTCACAAACTAGAGCGAGTCGCGCTCGCACTGGCGTGCGGCAGGTAACATGTTGCTTCTTAGTTTTTTATTTAAGTTCAGTATCTTTGACCATTATTCCTTACTGAATAACATGTATGTATCTTCACGCCATGTCCCTCGCAGGGTAGGCAGAGAGACCCGCGACAAAACGCGGCCCTTACACACTTCACTCGCTTCTCTAACATTCATAGCTCTTCTCATGCACGCTCGCCTGTTACTAGATCACCTGACATCACCTTCTGATAAAACACGACCAATTTGGTCACGGTAGGTTAGTCTCGGTCTTCCTCGGCTCCTACATCCTTCCACTTTTACGAGTATATTGTATATCTGTTTCGTTATTCTTTATTCTTTCTACATGTCCGAACCAACGTAGCATGCCTTTTCTTATCTTAACGCCGACACTCTCTTTCAGACCAACTCTCTTTCTAACCTCATCATTACGAACGCGATCAACAAATGTTATGCCACAAATTTTGCGCAGTACTCGCATCTCGACCGCATTTATTCTACATACATGCTCTCTCTGCCATACCCAGCTTTCACTTCCGTATTAGCGTTGGACTTAGCACCGCATTATATACAGCGAGCTGTGCCTTCTGGTTTTGATTTCGGCTGCCTAGAAGTTTACGCAACGCTCCATTCACGCTATTCCCTGCATTCACTCGTCTCTCCACATCAGTGTGCCTTTCATCGCTGATGTTCGTCGATACCTTGTAAGATAGCGGTAGTGCCGGCGATGATGTTGCCGTCGATTAAAAAAAAATACATGTACCGACCGGAAAATACAGGTTGTTTCTGGTGACGTCGTCTCGCCCGGAGGCCGAGTCCAGCTTCGTGTTGACGGAGCTCGGCACCGCCACAGAGCTGTGCTGCCTCGCCGCCGTGCCCACGCCACACGGGTGAGTTCAGCGCATGCCGCCTATTGTATGTATATGTAATATCAATTCTAATCTACAGCGGGCTCAGGTGCTACTATTAACTATCATAGTAAATCGACATAGCTATCGCCGTTTCTTGTCACCAAACACTCATAGACACCATTGTTTTGCGACACTTTGCGACCTATTACTGCAGCCTACTTCACACGACTAGTTACTTGCTGTGTGAGAGAAACTGGCGTCTATTTTCTTACCTATATTCTATTATTGTGTTTCTTTTTAAACATCAAATAGCTCTTAGCCGTGTAAAGTTGTGGGAAAAAATCAATACCGTTTATTATTAAAAAGTCTCTTATTGCATTGTTGTCACGGGCCATTCCGCCGCTAACTTGTAACGTAAACAATCTACTTAAAAAAGCCTTTGCCGTAATACGGATTACCAGTTGGCTGACAGATGTCGCTTTCGTAACGCCCAACGCTGCCGTATGCGGGAACAAGTACCGCTCACTTGTCCACTCTCCTCCACTTCTCATATAACTAGGGGACTTCAAACCCGATTGAGGTAACACTTAATCCCCCCTAATATTAGGGGTTAAAGTATGAAATTGGCGATTTGTACTGAAAAATTAAAATTAGTTTTTTTCTAAGATGTGACATATTTATTTACATACATACATACATATAATCACGCCTCTATCCCGTAGGGGTAGGCAGAGACCACTTCTTGCCACTTGCTACGATCCTTACATACTTGTTTCGCTTCGTCCACTCTCATTATTCCCTTCATACATGCTCTTCGGTTTAGGGTACTCTTGACCTGGCCTTTTTTCAACACGTCCCTGATTTGGTCTCGAAACGTCCGCCTAGGTCTACCCCTTCCAACACTTTCATCCACACTCGCCTTATACACTTTTTTCGTCAATCGTTCTTCATTCATTCTCTCGACATGGCCAAACCATCTCAGCATACCTTTCTCAATTTTTGTCACTACACCTTCTTTCAGACCACAACGTTTCCTTATTTATTTAATCAAATCAAAATATTTACCCTCATATAGATAATGAGGGTAAATATTTTGATTTCGCTGCCATCTAATCGAAAGTTTATTTATGCATTTGCGATAGAACTCTGGGGATCTAGATTCGACAAACTGTTTTTTACCACGTAGAAAATTGTCCAAATCACGAAAAAAATGATAGTAAGTTGGAGCAAGGTATGGCGAGTACGGAGGATGACGTATGGTTTCTAACTGCAGCTCCTGTACAGTTACAACGGTTTCTCGTGCAGTGTCAGGTCTTGCGTTATCATGGAGCAATAATGGTGAAGATCGATTCATGAGTCGGGGCTGCTTCACTGCCAGTCTCGCCATCATTGTTCGTAGTTCGTCACAGTAAACATCTCCTGTTATTGCTTGACCAGACCTGAGAAAGCTATAGTGAATAACGCCATGAAGAGACCACCAAACCTTTTTATTGGTAAGCTTTGCTTTAGGGCACTGTTGCGGTGTTTGCGCTGGGATCAGCCATTGCATTTTTCGCTTACGGTTATCGTAAAGAACCCACTTTTCATCACATGTCACAATTTGATTCAATATTCCTTCATTTGTGTACCGACTCAACAAGGCAACACAAGTTTCAACACGCGTTTCCCTCTGCAGATGAGTCAAATCATGAGACACCCATTTTTCAAATTTTTTATCTTATTGATTTGATGCAAATGAGTCAATATTGTAGGTAAGGTAATGTTAAGCCATGCCGGTAATTCCTGGGTAGTTTGACTCGGATCGACTTCCACCATCAATTCAGCGTTATTCACCTGTGTGGGCGGTCTTCCTCGTGGTTCGTTCTTCAAGTCGTAGTTTCCATTACGAAAGCGTTTAAACCAAAAACGCACGGTGCGTTCATTAGCAGTCTCCTCTCCAAACGTAGCATTGATATTGCGAGCCGTTTCTGCCGCGTTAGTGCCGCGTCGGAACTCGTATTCAAAAATGTCTAGGATTTTCGAAGTATCCATCTTTCCCGTCTAAGCTGAATAAAAAAAAAACAATTGAAATTCGAAAATCAAATGTTGCACATTTTTAGAAGAAAATTCTTGTAGGTATCATGTGAAAAAAGATTCACTGGAAAATCTCACCATGAAGGTTTAATGTCAATTCAAAGTATATATTACTATAAAACGGCAATTTCATACTTTAGCTTCTATTATTATAGTGATTATTTCTTTTTGTGTGTATGTTTGTTCATAGGTCTGACACTTGGAGAAGGACATGAGCTAGTTACTGTCTCGATAATGGGATATCCACGCAGGCTAACGCACGCAAAAATGATTTTGTAATTGTTATAGTTTTAATAAATGTTAATATTTCTTAATCTTATCTTACATTCGTAAAGTATGATGTAATGTGCAATTTGATCTAACCTGCTTTAGATCAAATTGCATGTAAATTTGACTTTCGCAAAATAACGCCTGAATCTATTAACTATGATGTAATGACCGCATACGCAAGTTGTTCAACGTCGCCCACAGCCTGAATAAGTTTAATTATCACGAGTTCTTTGGAGCACACCTAAAACCAATGGTACTGGAACGGCTTTAAAACACTGTCTTCCGCCGATCCACAATTGAGCTCCATGGTAGGATTGTGTGTGTTTGATGATCTGAACGTTCCAGTGTCGAGGTGTGGGCGGGCGGGGACGCGCTGTACGCGTACAGCGTCGGCGCCGGCGGCGTGAGCAGCGCCGAGCGGCTGGACGCGCCGCCCAGGGTCACGCTGCTGGCCGCGCACCAGCACGAGCCGTACGTGGTGGCCTACTGCGAGCCCGGTCAGTAGAGTTGTATTTGTATAGCCTATCTTTTATATAGTTTTTCATTATTTTTCTGTCATTAAACAGCGCGAGTACATGCCGCAAGTAACGCCCGTAACGCCCACTTCTACCGTCACATGATGGCTTTCTTGTAGACCGAATCAATTTTCTGTATGAGCTTTTAACAACGAATGATAATTTAAAACGTAATTCTACTTCTCTCCGCCAGGGACATGTGACGAAATAAACATGATGTTACCACCAGGCGTGCGTTTATAGTCACCGGTGTCTTTGTATACGTGATGATTGTCTGCAGGAGTATGCGTATATCAGTGGTCGGTGGCTCGCCGCCAGCAGTGCGGTCGTCTGGACTGCAGCAAGCTGGCGCCCTGCTCCGAGAGCCTGCAGTCCATCGCCATCGACGAACAGCGGGCGGAACAACACTGCAGGGTGAGTTTATTACCAGCGGTCGGTGGCTCTTCGCCAGCAGTACAGTACGGTCACCTGGACTCCAGCAAGCACCACGTCCATTATCAGCATGTGTTTACCCACTGCTGCTGAAGATAGGCATTCCTTCCGACCATATATTATCCTCCACTTTCCACATCCAGCTATTACAACTCGCTCGTTTAAGTTCACCAGTCCATCTAGAGGAGAAGCTCCCGGCGCTTCATCGTCCCATCGATTATCCTCTATCTAATGACAGAATCCAACGTTTGGCTCGGTAGATATGGCCGGCAATGTGCCATTCACTTTGAGTCATTCCGGATTGAATTCCCTTATAGAAACCCCAGACACAGCTGTCTCCGTCTCTCGCTTTGTAACTTTCAACATATGTATTGCCCGGTATGGATGAGCTGAAGTTTCCCAAATGATCAGAACCCAATTCAATATGTCTTTGTTGAAGGTACGTGATGTTGTAAGCCAACATTAAGCCAAGTTATGTTGCTTGTCCTAGACCTGGTCATTTCCTTTATTTTCGAAGTTGCTTTCTTGTTATCCGAGCTGTCTGGCGCAATCCGTACTTTAACAAGCTCGGCCTGCACCGGAGACTGGTAATCATCGAGCATCCGGTCGAGACTGTTCGTGGTAACCCTGGACAAACGCTTGCACGTGTGACCTCCGGATCTTTATGTAACTCGTTAATAAAGCGATGTCCTCTTATTGAAAGATCAGACGACCACACGCCAGGTCCCGCCGCGAATGGTGCAAATAATCATGTTGCAGTTCCTTCAGAACTGACCTCCATCAATTCTGCTGTAATGACGTCCTCGCCGGAAGTTATTCCAAAATTCAGCTGCCCTAGGTCTCCCCTAATCACGCCCACGCTGATGTCGGGATCCTCATTGTAGAGTGAGCTCCAATTTATATTCCTTATTTTTATCTTTAAGGAGAACCAACGGCTGTCATAATATAGTGAAGTTCTATCTGTCTATCTATAACTTCACGCGAAATCCCTTGTGGGGTCGGCAAAATTTAGTGAAGTTCTAAATATAGTATATAACAGGAGGCCAATAAAAATCGGCTCCGTTATAATTGAATTGTGTCTTGATCTCGTCCAGCTCTTGTAAGAGTATTCTGCTCGCTCTCGCTCCAGTTTATTATTTCTAGTATCATGTGTACGTCTTTTCATCGCGCTGAGAAGTCATTTCTAAGATGTTTTGTTTTGGGTAAAGACAACTTTTTCGCATATACCCCGTAAAACTCCCGTGTCAAATAATCAATGCTTGTTGTCGGAGCTCAGTACTGAACTTGTAAAGGTGACTGCATGTGTGTCGAGACGGGACCGTACTCTGGACTCTTTACGGGTTGTCTGAGCACCGCGTGACCCTGGGCCCCGTGGAATGTTGCAGGTGACGGCGCTGTGCGAGTGGCGCGGCACGCTCTACGTGGGCACGGCGTGGGGCTGCGTCATCGTGTGCGACGCTCACTCGCTGCGTCCGCTCACAGTCTTCAGACCCTACGAGGAAGAGGTATTCGTTTTTTTTTGTGGAGCTCATTCGTCGAAATCTAGCTTCTATCGAGAGTGAGGTAAAAATGGTGAATATTAATTACCGTTATTCGGCAAATTACGATGGAAGAAGGAAAGTAAGGGAGGAAATTCTTTGCAAGCGAGCGTGGCAATTGCTCCTCAGTTTCTAATTGTGCTCGCTTAAGATTAACATTAAAAATCAAATCATAATTTCTCCGGAGAATAAATTACATAAAATTAACAACACTTTGATATCAAATCGTAATTTACAACTTCCGGTTCGCCATTTAAATGAAATAATTACCAGTACTCGATGGTAAATGAAGCACTCGACTGAATAAAGGCAGTCATAAAATAAATATAACATAATACACCATTTATTGTGACAAACTTACACACATATTACGTATATTTCGATGACATTTGAGAACTCTTCATGTATATTCTCACAACTTATGTTTATTTAAAAGATCGAGAATCTCGTTTGAATTAAAATACGGCGACATTGACGGGAGTAGAGATATGTCTGATGTTTCCGCTTTTGTTTTGTTCTATACGAAAGTATACCTGCAGTTAGTTTCGCTCGTGTTTGAATGGTTTATATAATTTCATATTTCTTGTCGTAATACGAGTAGAGTTGAGCTTCTCGAAATATAACAATAATATCAAATAACAATATGGTATTAAGATTTCCAAAAAAATCATACCGACCGGGAGCTACGTACACGCTCTGCTCCCCGCGCGACCTACGAATAAAAATAATTACTTATTTATAGCTCAAATACATTATATTTAGCAGCTACGTATAATACAAACGAAATATGTAGGTGATATTACCGCACAAAAGTAACATAAAATGAAAAAAAATATTATCGTTTTTCTCGTAGTTCCGGAGCTATTTATAAACCAATGTATACTGTTCTTACAATACATAGTTGAAGTCCTGCAGACTGCAGCCGGTTTTATTTCTGCACAACAAAAATAATATTGAAACCAAACTCAATACAACAACGGGCATTCTCCTTTCGCTAATTCTCAATGTATGATGTCATCCTCCCGCTAGCCCTCCTCCCGGAGACCGTTACATGTTCCAGTACGGTGTACGAGGGAAAGAGAGATAAAGCATTTGTGACTTGAATGACGCCATGACCACTATGTATGTGCCGTATAGTGCCTGTGGTGAATTATTTCCAGATTTTTTTTAGCAGTGAAGGTTTATGTAGGTACTTAGTAATAAACAAATAACTCCAACCGCGACATCTGGCGGCCGCCGCGAACTAACTGAACGTGGGCTTCATTCGTTGTAGAATGTCTTCGGAAACTCATTGAAAAGATCATTCCGGCAGGTGTTAAGAATGAACGACTGCCGGAGTGAATGTTGAATGAGAATTATTAATAACTTACACACTATTAGTTTAGGTTTCCGCGGATTTTTTTCCGCGGAGGTGGCTGCATCTCCTCGCCGGCAGCGGATCAATGGAACACACGTCGGTCGCTTGACGTCATGAACTGTGTCTCCTTGTTAAGAAATTTGTTTGGTGTAGTTTCATACGCGTGTGTGTGCAGGTCCGCCTGCTGGTCCCGCTGGCGGCGCGCGGCGCGGCGGGCGGCGAGCTGCTCGCCACGCTCGGCAAGGGGTACCGCCCGCTGCTGCAGCGGTTCGCGCCGCAGCAGGTACGACACACGGTAACACGAGCCGCGACAAACAACCATGCCGCTCGGCTCATGTGCAGCTATATCACCGCTTGCATTACCATTGCAACTATAGCTGTCGACGGAGCTCCTCAATCGAGCTGCTAGTTACATATCGCTAACTCTTTTTTCTTCTGCTTCGTGTTGTTCCGTTTCGTAATGTCACGGAGCGCCTGTCGACAGATCACACGTCTGGCGAAATATAGTTTCTTGGATGTGTGGGTTTCCTCACGATGTTTACCTTCACCGCGACAAGTGGTATTTACAAATATGTACAGAAAATATGATAAGATAATATATATAATAAGATGCGCTTTCAGCAGGGATGGAAGGTACACCGCAGATGTGGAAAGACGAGTGAGTGCTGGGAATAGTGGGAATGGAGCGTTGGGAAAACTTCTTGGCAGTAAAAACCTGAGCCAGAAGGCGCAGCTGGCTATACACAATGCAGTGCTGGTCCCAACGCTTACTTATGGAAGCGAGAGCTGGGTATGGCAGAGAGAGCATGAAAGTAGGATAAACACGGTTGCAATGCGAGCGTTGCGCAAAATTTGTGTATTCGCAATGATGAGGTTAGAAGCAGAGTTGGTCTGAAAGAGAGCGTCGGTGTTAAAATAAGAAGAGGCATGCTCCGTCGGTTCGGACATGTAGAAAGAATGCGGGATGAAAGAATGACGAAGCAGATATACAACGTAAAAGTGGAAGGATGTAGAAGCCGAGGAAGGCCAAGACTTACCTACCATGATCAAATTGGTCGTGTTCTATCAGAAGGTGATGAAGCCCTAGAAACCGGCGAGCGTGCATGAGAAGAGCAATGAATGTTAAAGAAGCGAGTGAGGTGTGTAAGGATCGAGTCACGTGGCGCTCGGTACTCTCGGCCTACCCCGCAAGGGATTTGGCGTGAAGTTATAGATATAGTACAGAAAATAAAAAGCACGAATTTAGCGGTACATGACAGGATCCGCACCGGGGACCCGTCGGTGGTGAGGCGGCTCTTTATCTCCCGGACTATCAATGCTCATGGAGGGCCGTTTTTTCAATAACTTCCCGAGCGGGCTGCTACTTCAATACTCCGTACCTCTTTTAAACTATACAAAATGTTTCCAGTCAAATTCCGCCGCCAGCTCGACGTCGGACGGCTACTACTGCCTCCTGTGGCGAGCACAGCACTGGCTGCCGGACTAACTCGCGCGGAGCGGCGGCGCGCTGGAGCTCAACGAGCGGGCTTCCACTGGTTACTGAACGGACTGAGCGTTCACTGTCAGGAGTAGAAACCAAACCATATGACTGCGCATAAAGTTTTACTCACAAGCAATTATGTTTAGCGACCATCTAGCACCGATTCGAGGCTACGGTCCAATGCGAGGGTCTTTTAGCCGACAACTCGAAGTGACGCGACGGTGACCCGTGAACAGTAGCGTGAGCTGCGCGTCTACTTGACCCCGCTCCGCGGTGCCTTCCCGGGCTGCTCGCTCGCTGTCTCTGTAGAGGAAGGTCCATTAGACGTGTACCGCTCAGGGTGTGCTCTGTGAGTCTGGTGGACACGGTGAGTATGTCGCGCCAGTGTTTTGGTATTTTATGCGACCTTGCAAATGTACAAACTGATTTAGTATTTCGCTAAAAAGCTATTTATTTATTTACTCACGATGTCGACTCTCGACACTTCCATACATTTACTATGGAAATTATAAACACGAGATATTTTCAAACGTCCTGCGCACGAGTTGTACATAAACAATTTATAATTGCTAGCGAGCTGTAGATCAAAGGAATGAAAACTGTAGAAAATAATAATAAAGAGTATTTTTATGTAAGACGCGTGTAAGTACCCGCGAGGGGGAAATAATGTAATATTTTTGAAGTTATACTTCTTAAAAATGATGAGATTTAATATTTACGACACCGACATCTAAAATCGACACCACGACGTCGGTCGGTAAATGTCTCTCAAGTTGTGTTCGTAACTATATTCAAGATAGTTATTGTATGTATATGTATGTATGTATGTATATCTTCACGCCAAGTCCCTTGCGGGGTAGGCAGAGAGAACCGAGCGCCATAAGACGCGGTCCTTGCATACTTCACTCGCTTCTGTGACATTCATAGCTCTTTTCATGCACGCTCGCCGGTTCCTGGGGCTTCTGACATCACCTTCTGATAAAACACGACCAATTTGGTCATGGTAGGTTAGTCTCGGCCTTCCTCGGCTCCTACATCCTTCCACTTTTGCATTGTATATCTGTTTCGTCATTCTTTCGTCCCGCATTCTTTCTACATGTCCGAACCAACGGAGCATGCCCTTTCTTATCTTAACACCGACACTCTCTTTTAGACCAACTCTTTCTCTCACGTCTTCATTACGAAAGCGGTCAGCAAGCGTTATGCCACAAATTTTGCGCAATGCTCGCATCTCGACCGCATTTATTCTACTTTCATGCTCTCTCTGCCATACCCAGCTCTCACTTCCATAAGTTAGCGTTGGTATTAGCACCGCGTTGTGTACAGCGAGCTGTGCCTTCTGGCTTAGATTTCGGCAGCCTAGAAGTTTACCCAACGCTCCATTCACCCTATTCCCGGCACTCACTCGTCTCTCCACATCAGCGGTGTACCTTCCATTGCTGCTAAAAGCACTTCCAAGATATACAATCTCATTCACTTGCTCCAACACTACATCATCAACCATAATCCTAGTGTTCGTTCTGGTTGTCTCTCTTTCAAATACTATTATCTTGGTTTTCTTCGCATTCAATTGTAAGCCTTTCTTCATACAATCATCTTTCATTGTTGTAACTAGTGTTTGCAGTTCGGATGGTGATTCTGCTATTAATGCCGCATCGTCTGCATAAAGCAGGCAGTTGACCACTGAGTCACCCATTCGCATTCCCACATTCATATTTCTTATTCTCTGAAGACAACTGTCCAGATACAGGATGAACAGCCGAGCCGACAGATAGTTATTCAAATATTTATTTAACATACAAAATATATTTATACATGAATATAATAACCTGTATGTATATATATATATATCTGGTGCCTTTAAATATATTCGGCGGTGAATGTTATTTGTTATATGACAAACGTGGAGTACCCACTGGCGCGAGGGACGACGTATTTGTACTTAAAGAAATATAACTTCTCTCATGTGTACATAAGTACACACATTTTATTCTGTCTTTTATACATTTAGTGGTGATATTTAATTTGTCGTTACTTAAAATGGACTACGTGTCGCGCTGACCGTGTGTGCCAGTCTTCTGATATAGTGTCGAGACGCGTCGATCTCGTCCCGCGACGAGGACGCCATCTGTAATTTGGTACTTTAAACATCCACAGATACAAGTTACCGAAGTATTATTTCCTTTTTCCATAGTCTCCCGAGCGCAGGATAAATAGTACTTGTCTGCGGCCGCCGGGAGAATGTTTTCGTAACACCGACCAGCTGATAAATATCCATGTTTTCTGTACCGCTGTACTGGTCACCAAACTAACAAAACCTGCAAAAATACTAATTTTGCATTATATAAATGCAGAAATACTAATTTTGCATTATATAAATGCAAAAATACTAATTTTGCATTATACAATTTTGTGTACATTTCAGCGTTTAGTCTTTGTTCTTGTTCAGTTTATTACGTTTTCCATGTCATTTATTATTTTTATACCATCCGTCCGATATAGATTCTATTATATCAACTGACAGTCGTCATGACGCCATTCTCAGCGGTCGCGATGTAAATATCAAAATGGCGTCCGTCACGTTGTCTCCGGCTCTCTCTCTTTTTCACGATATTATAAATATAAAACTTCTCTTAGAGTGATATTATTTAGGTGGTTTCGTGGTTTGTGTATTTTTTTGTTTTTGTCCAATTCATTAGAATAAATAAATAGTGACTGATATTAATAATCTATAAGAACTTAACATCACTAAGAATCCCGCAATATATAGTTAATAATCTTACCAGGATAATATTTTTACCAACCTACAATATATATTGGGGCGAATATATTTGGCCCCACGATTCTCGAGTCACGAGACGAGAGTTTTAAATTGTCGACACAGAATTTAATAATATTCCGTGTCGACAATTTAAAACTGACTTTAATGTGACGTAAAACGCATAGAGTTAACGTGTGACTAACTGTAGTAAACAATGATGGCCTCTATGGTTTCATTACGCTTACCTGTCAAATTTGACGCGAACGTCAAACGACTATGTTTCAAAATAAAAATGCTCCGTGTGTACAGTACGACAAGGCTTTTTTAGGCGTGTGTCCGAAATCTGAATAATGCGTCCATCTCATGAAAATTACCTAAGTGTGCAAGAGAGACATACTTCTGTCAATGTTAGTCAAAAGCCAAAAGAGTCTTGTCACATTGTATACTACGAATTGAAAAAAGTAAAGGTGTGAACCCAATGTCTACCTTTTGTCCTGTTATGTAATAAGTTTTAAACAAATCACATACTTGTCAATACCTAATAATTTAGCAATGACTGATCGCTAAAGTGAAGCATAGACGCCGCAGAAGGCTATAACTCACCATAATGTAATCACTTGTGGTTTGTAAAAAGCCATAAAAACTAACGAGAGTGCATAAAAGAAGCTATGAACGTAAAATAAGTAGTGTGTAAATACCGAAATGCTCTGCCGCCCGCGAGGAGCTTACATGAACACGTAGGTAGCAAAATGATAATATGTATTATAAGGGTTAAAACACGTTTCTATTATGTGGTAATGAGTGTTTCTCTACTCCATCATTACAATAAGAATGACAGACGGTGTCGCTGGCCATAGACCACTTCACTGCTGTCAAAAAATTAAATATAAATGAGTGTTAAGTTGGCATTTGAAAGTATTTCGATCAACTGTTGTGCTGTGTACAATGCTGATTACCAAAGATGTTTAAAACATATTACTAACTGATATTTGATATCATCAAACACATATCAACTAGTCTTGTAATGTAATTTCATTTATTGTAGTATTTTTTTTGCGAGTATGACGCCTGACTGTAGTTCGCGTTTATTAGTATTTGTCCTTTACTGGATATTTCCAGGTTTCTTGCGTAGTATCTGTAGTGTACTGTTAAATTAAACATAATTCGAAGTACGCATTGATTTAAAGTCGTGATTGAAGCCGCACAATGTAAAACCTTTTCGCATTGACTCTAAATTGCGTTTGCTTCTATGAATTTTTATCTTTTTTCTCGAGGTTCGTTGATTATTATACGCAATATTCAAATACACTTAATAATGCCAAAAACTGCCTCAACTAAGGTAAGAAGAATTAGGATGCTTAACAATGAAAGAATGCATTGATTAGACACTCAATGCAAGAAATTTGACTTCCACATCCATCTACAGCTACACCAATCCTTACTTATCCCACTGCTGGGATGCTGGTCTCTCTTTAACCGAAAGGGTTTAGAGTATACCACACCATCCACCACGATACTGAACTGCGGATTGGCGGAGATCAGTGTTTTGGAGACGCCCGAAGTGCACTGACTTGACTACTATCATCTATCGGAAACCTTGCCAATGCAGTATATTCTAAAGCCATTGTGAAGAGAACCATAGTAGGTAATTATTCATCTGCTTGTGTATAGGGTTATCCACCGAAATATTGGCACTTTAAAAAGTAATCTCGAAATAATTTATAAAAATCGTCAAATGGAATCTAATACTATTGAAATTACTTGTAATGAATGTGGACAACTCTCTCAAACATCTTATCAATAACTTCCAGTCTTAATACTCTATTATAAAAAATGATTTAAGATGTCCACGTGATAAAACACAACTGTTGGCATATTCCATCCAGTAGCGGTGGAATCTCATTATATGTAAGGATGTCAATAATTAGGTGGTGCCAACGTTTGGACGGATCACGGTACATTTGCATATATTGTCTGTGAATATAATATTATTAAACTATTTAAAATATTCACTTCTTAATAGGGAATAAAGCATGTGATTATAATAAGGTGGAAATATTTTTTAATAACCTTTATTACCTACTTCAGAATTATGCGTCTTTTAATAATTTTGATTATAATTTCTTTTTGACCAAGTAATTTTTTTTTTAATGCAAAGCAACTAAGCAATTTAAATATTCGAAAAGGTCATATCGGATGTGACGTATAAGTCCACAAATATCAATGTGAATCTGTATGTCAGTCGAAAATATAAAACAGTGTAAAACTGCAGCAGAACACGACACTTGTTCCACATAATCTCTCCACGCGTTTGTTTGCAGTCATGGACAATGACGTCACATCGAGTGCGCCAAAATAGCGAGCGTTTATAAAAATGCCCATGTGCACTGGCTACTTTTAACTTTATTAAATTCCTCTTTGGTGTTAAATATTTTTTACTGTTACATAGCGATGTAAAGTTATAATTAAAAATGAAAAAAGAAAATACATGCACATTCCCTATTTTATATGTTGCTATAAAATTAATATTTTTTCTGATTGCCATAAATGTATAATATTGCAACAACATTATTTAGTCAATAAATAACACGGCAACACTGGTGCACGTGGCCGTTTTGTTTCCTCTAGTGGCTAAAGCGCGGGGTCTTGTACTTATACCCTTGTATCTTTTTAAATTAAATTTGCCACGTGTCTCATGATAGTGTGTTTTATTACAAACATAATAAAGTTAACAGTAGGCGGTTACTTAACATGTGCTGTTAATGAGACCAGTTGGTATGTGTGTGTGTGCATGTTATATGGCTAATAAATTAAATTATATATATATATATTTTGTTTTATTTCATCGACTGTACCTTACAACGGATCCAGTCTATACGTTATTTATACAACGCTGGGAGGCATACAATCTGATACGGCCCGTCTGATGGAGAATTTGAAATTCTTTTGTACCGAAAAGTTATCGGCCCACCTGATGTAAAGCGGTTACCGTAGCCTATTAACGCTTGTAATATATTAAGTATCACTCGCGAGATGCCCCCTCTGCTGCTTACACAGCAACTCCTTTGGAGCTTACTGGTGACCTCACTCACACGCAGGAACACGACAACCCTATAGGGAGTTATTATTTGGCTTCGGTTTTCTGTGAGGTGGAGGTACTTCCCCAGACGGGCAGCTTTGATGTGCCCTACATCTCTTAAATCATCCAGACCAATTCAACCAGACATGTTCATGCAAACAATGTTATTTATTATGTTTATTTCAGGGTGTCCCAACCTTTCTTTTGTTGAGCCGTCCTGGACTAAAAATATTTTTTTTTTTTTTTTTTTTAATTTTTTCATCACGTAAAATTCATCTTTAACTTCTTTTGGTAATTGTGAGACATTTACAAAAAACGTGTTTCCGGTCATCTGCCATACAGGAGACTCTGAATTAATGTCTTAATAGTATCGGCGACATTCGTCTTCCAGCGATTGCAGATAAGTTTCTTTGTCAGCTTGTTATTTTTAATTGCTTATTTTGATGTAAAGTGGTTCCGCTGGACGCTGTCTGTCTGTCACAGGCTGTAACTTACCGTACCTTATGAACGTTTGCAATACAAGGAGTATCACTCGCGCGTTGCCATCCTCGCTGCTAAACCAACCAACTTCCATTTATCCGTAACTTACTCAACTCGATCCTTACACACCTCACTCGCTTCTATAACATTCATAGCCCTTGTCGAGCACGCTCGCCGGGTGCGGCGGCGCCTGCGGAAACAGGACCAATTCGCTCATGGTAGGTGAGTCTTCCTCGACTTTGACATCTTTCCACTTTCGTATTGCATTTCCGTTTCGTCATTCTCATATCGTCCATTATTTTGCGTAAAGAAAACCTTCGCCCGTACATTCTCTGCCGATTCGAACTAACAAACCAGTAAACCACTTAAATAAACGCATAAATGCCTCCTCACTCGTAAAAACGTTGCGTTTTAACGCCTAAATATTCAAACTATTCGAGCCCCCCCCCCCCCCCTGTACCAATGGTAGACATATTTAAACCAATAACCGCAAAATTTGTAGCCGTATTCGCAATGATGATGTAAGAAACAGAGTTGGTCTGAAAGAGAGCGTCGGTGTTAAAATAAGAAAAGGCATGCTCCGT
Organism: Pyralis farinalis; assembly: GCA_947507595.1. NCBI lineage: Eukaryota > Metazoa > Arthropoda > Insecta > Lepidoptera > Pyralidae > Pyralis > Pyralis farinalis. The sequence continues at coordinate 680,368 of OX382281.1, forward strand.
TGGTTCGAACATGTAGAAAGAATGACAAAACAGATATACAATGCAAAAGTGGAAGGATGTAGGAGCCGAGAATGGCCAAAACTTACCTACCATGACCAAATTGGTCGTGTTCTATCAGAAGGTGATGTCAGGAGCCCTATAAACCGGCGAGCGTGCATGAGAAGAGCAATGAATGTTAAAGAAGCGAGTGAGATATGTAAGGATCGAGTCACGCGGCGCTCTCTGCCTACCGCGCAAGGGATTTGGCGTGAAGTAGTAGATAGATAGAAATAAGCAGATAAGTGACGCGGTGTTGATCCGAGAATTAGACAAGAGGTGTGCACTCTACTTTACTCCCGACCCGTAGCGATGAGTTGAGTTACTATGCAAAATCATCTCATCGGATACGTTATTTCGTTCATGTTACCAGCACTCCATCGGATTTCACCCTCATTCTCCTTTCAATATTTTTTTCCGTACACTGCAGTTGCTGGGCTGGTCAAACCGATCACGTCAGGCGGCATACAAGTATACGGCCCACCTGATGTAAAGCGGGTGCTGTAGCCTATTAACGCTTGAGATACATTAAGTATCACTCGCGCGATGCCTTCTCTGCTGCTTACACAGCAACTCCTTGGGGTGACCTCACTCACAAGCAGGAACACGACTACCTTCTAGGGAGTTGTTATTTGGCTGCGGTTTTCTGTGAGGTGGAGGTACTTTCCCAGACGAGCTGCTTTGATGCGCCCTACCTCTCTTAAATCATACAGGCCAATACAACCAGAGAGATGTTCATGCACACTAATGTTTGCCTTGTGTGAGAATCGAACCCACGAACGTCGGTGTCAAAGTCGCGTCATTCACGACTGAGCCACCGAGCTCGTCGCACTGAGTCTTTACGGTTAAGAAGCCCTATTACCAATGCTCCGCTAGACGCTGTCTGTCTGTCACAGGCTGTAACTTACCGTAATAGATAGACAGTTGACATGTTTTTTTTTATAACACTAAGGTGGCAATCACGCATACGGCCTGCCTGATGTTAAACAGTCACCGTAGCCTGTGGACATTTGCAACACCAGGGGCGTCACTCATGCGTTGCCGACCCTCTAAAAACCTCTTCACGCATCTCTTGAAGAACTCCATGCTGTAGTCCCTTGGAAAAACCTCATGTTCCTCACCATGTTCACATAGTATGTATTACTATGGCCGCTGTAACAGCGGATACGGAAGTAAAACATTGTAGGGCTCCCTACGAAAGGAACGTATTTTTTCGGCGTTTTTCCACACCCACGTACAGAAGTCTTCGTGTGCGAGTCCGTCTCGCGCTTGGCCGATTATTTTAAACTACGTAGGGAGGCAAACAAATAATTGGACCGCCTGATATGAAGCGCTTACCCTATGAAACCCAACGATCATTTGCAAAACACATACAGCTCACATGCATAAGGTGCACCGTGTGCATGTGAGATTTACAATTACTAAAAAGACGATAGTGATATACTATATTGATATATCAATTTCCTGCATTTTTTATTTTGCTTCCATTTTAGGTTCATCAACACACGAGTGACACCCCTGGTGTTTTAAGTGGCAATAGGCGGTAACTTGTTTGCCACCTTAGTGATATAAAAACATTTTAGTCGATATGTTGTGGTCAAACTTAAGTGTGGTCGGCATTATTGAGTTTATTATTAAATCTAACATTGGTGGTAATATAACATATATATGTATATATTCGTACTATAATATGAGTAAAGTTCATATTCATTGTTCATGTGCGAGTGTTGTGCATCGCATTAATAAATAACGCAATGGATACTAAACTATGATTTAAGACCAGTGTCGCAACTACGGGAGTAGCGGTCGCGACAAGGAGAGAGGCGGACCGGTTTCCACGATCCACAAAGTGTGGCGGGAAAAATATGTATGGAATGTGGCGATTGACTGTTGAGAGTTCCGAATTTTAATAGCGATGGATGAATTTAACTAATCATATTTATTACTGTTGCCAGTAAGACGTTAATTATGTATCTTCTCTCTGTCAATTATCATCTATATACATCTTTTCTAATTTATATCTTGGAAATATAACTAACGGCCTTTAGTTATGTATGACAGCAAAGATTAGGGTAACTAGGGTTCATAGACTAGTCGACCTTTGGGAGTGTGCAGAAAATCGCGACTGCGACTTTCCGCAATCGTGTACTTGATCATGTCGTAGAATTTTAAAAACGAAGTTTAGAAATTGTAATTAAGTCTTTTTCACTTCCGTATGTGTAAGTGTTTATTACATACCTTTTTAGTTTATGATCAAATTAAAATAAGTATACTCATGTATAAATAGGTCATCAAAAAATATATGTCGTTAACAAAAGTTTATTTAAAACAACATTTTTATCTATTCATAATATCTTCACAAACACAGTTTAAGTTTGTCCAAATCGTTTAATCTGTTTACGAGATATAGAGTTACATCAGTAAACATGCCAACTACTAGTATACAAAATAAAACCAAAACATTAGTTCTCATTATCCTACCAGAAGTATTTCTGTCAATTACTAAGTGAATCTCTGTCGAGAGAGAGAGAGGTAGAGTGCAACGAAATTGAAGAAAATCGCAGCCATTATGAATTAGCAGCGGATGTGACAACAAGCGACACTCCTCTTCTCGTTTTACCAGCGTGTATAGCATGTCTTGGCCGCTGAAATCAGACTGACCGTATGATTTATTTACGTGTCGATGTCATATAACGAAATATTAAATGTCTATGTTATTAAATTGGAAATAAATTTACGGTATATTATAGACTCTTTCAGAACAGGCTGAGGCAATTATAAAACCGACGTTTTCAACAGATCGGAATTATCTTACTTAAACCATTCATATTACTAATTTTATTTCTATTTTCTTTACCGAAATAATAATTGTTAATGTAATATTATATTAAATTTGTCATACAACAATTAAAATTAATATTTAAACGAAAGATTCTTAATACTATGCATTTGTCAAATAACTATTTAGTTTATATGAGCATTGATATAATATTCTTAATAAATCTTACGAAATCATTAGAGCCTACAATTTTTGCATTTTTATTATTTTATCAGCAAAGCATATTATATAGGGTAGACGTACTCTAACTCACACCAACACCTGTCACCTGTCGTTGACATCTTATTTTTTTATATTAATAAAACCACAAGCCGAAAACACTATTGCTTACGCAAAGTACTTGATAATAAATGAGATATTTAGTATTAGCAACTCACAACGTTACTTACAGATTAATAGAAGCAACATGTATTTCTTACCTATACGTGCAGTACAGTTCAATCAGCAAATACATTAAATATTTCACATTTAAAATTCACTGCATTTGCTGATAAACACGCAGGACATTATTCCAGTGATTTATAACAGACGTTAGTTTTCATCTGTTGCGTACGCAGCATGTCTATATACATGTAATTGATATTCTTATTGTAAGAGTCAACCAGTCCGTGAAATAGATAATGTTTAGCAACATTGCGATAGTAAGTAGTAATTAACATTTATGATTTGCTATTACGTATTTGTCGTAAAATGCACAATTTTCACGTCACTTGCGTACAGATGGTTATTGAAATATTGAAAGCAGCGATGTATGCCATTAATACAGATTACAAATAATGAAGGACCAATTACTGAAGCGAGTTTTGCTAATATATATTTGTGGTCAAATGTCTTTCGAATATAAAAGAAATATAAATTCTGTCTACTTATTTATTTGGGTATTTGACGAAAAACTGAGGCAACATGAATGAGTAATTTCGTAGACGTTGTTTTAGGAAGTCTTCTTCTTCCTAGCGTTATCCTATTTCCTAATGTATTAGGATTGGTGGACTCCGCTACTTGGGCCTAAGGTAGACAGTACCAAGATTTTGATTTTTACAAAGAGCATCTGCTGTTAGAATACCACAACCTAGAGAGGAAAACAGAACCGCTCATACGTTAGCAAGGTCAAATGTATTTAGAAATATAATTAATTCCAGTGAAGTGCGAGTTTCCTAACGATGTTTTCCTTCACCACCGAGCAAGTGATCATTATAAATAAACAAACAAATTCTAAAACAGGAATTTAGTGGTTCATGCCCACATCGCTGTATATGAAGAGTCAAGTTACACCAGCATCTTTTTTTATGTTACAATTATTTACAGTCATCACTTTGAATTTAAGTAAAGTCCTAATATAACTACATCGACAAGTTTCATGGGAATAACAATTAATTAACGTCAAATAATTTCTGAGAGCGGCACGTCATGTCACGTCCACCGAGGTAGATATTTTGTTATTATCATGCTCGGTGTCTCATTGACACATTTCGGAACGCAACTTAACCACACGCGCTGCGGTATGGCCAAGTGACGTGCCATCACAAGTGTCAAACTTTTACAACTTACGACGACTTGTTTTTACATTAAAACAAACTTTATTTACCTTGAAACGTGCAATAAGTGCCTTAAAAGATACATTAAAAGTGTTTTTTATAATTTACAGTGCTGTAGTTTGTGTCTGAAAGAGTTATGTTAATCGAACCGAACTTGTTAAGTTTCAAGTGAATACACGTATTTGTCGGAAGGAGAGCCCTGCACGCCCAATTACGGTGAGTATTTATCAGTATTTTATAGCCCAGTCGAGTTTAATTCGCAACCGTCAGACTCTGAATCCATTTGTTTTGATAAAACTGAAATGAAAGTCTGTTCCGGTATACGTTGGCAAATCAGTTTTAGAATCGCAATGTCAGGAATTTTTGAGCGATTTGGGCCGGCGTCGTAAAGGTTACCGAGCCGATGTAAACAGTAGCACTCCGCCGCTCGACAATTGCGCCACTCGGAATGTCCAAATCCTTTTATCAACGTAAGTAGTTAAGTTATTTGTGTAGATATGCGAGCGGTAATTTAATTAGGCTCGGCGTTTGTTCGTGCTCTCTGTTTACACTCGTGAAAGTAGGTCAGTGTCGGCATTAAAACGACACTAATGATATATTGATGTGGGATATTGTGAAATTATAGGATAAATAAAAATAATATTCTTATTTATTGTAAGGTGACTCTCTGACCATTTTATTCTGATGTAAAGTGGTTATCGCTGCAATACACTAAGTGTCGCTTGCAATGCCACCACTGCCGCTAACACAGCAGCTACTTGGAAACTTACTGATGACCTCACTCCCGCACAGGAACACGTCACATGAACACAAGTAGAGGTACTTTACTGAACTGCACACAAATGTTAATTTGTGGTGGGAATCAAACTCACAGCCTCGATGTCGAGCAATACTTACCACTCCACCGCTGAGTTTGTTGAACTAATGCTTGAATGTTGCTGTTTTAGACAAGTAACCACGAAAATTTACTACTGCTTGGAAAATAGTAAATTATAATCTGTGGGTTAAGGTTTGGGAGATGTTTTTAGGAGGCATATAAGCACATGGCCCGCCTCATGTAAAGTGGTTACGTGGTGAGTTGACTTATTAGGAACATAACAACCCTCCAGGGAGCTATTATTTGTCAGTGAAGTGGAGGCACTTCTCCAGACGGGCGTTTCAATTCTGTTTTATGAACTTCAGTGTAAGAATTCAGAGGAAATTATAAGATGGTGTTGTAATGTTATTAGGTAATGTTATATTGAGAAGAATAAAGAGACAAAGAAAGACGAGCGGTGTGGACTCCAAAAGAAATTCAAGCTGTAAGCGAGGATTTTGAACCGAGCTGGTCGAAGGCCACGTCGTATTCAGAAATTTGATATATACTGTGTTTATCCCTGAATAAAGAAAAGCAATTAAGAATATCTTTTGAAGACTTTATCTTCATTAAACAAAAAGGTAATTTTGAGAGTCTGAATGCTGAAGACGTAAAGGAACCCATGTACTGTCACTCATTTGTCTGCACAATAAAAATAATCTCCGTAAAAGGGCTTATTATAGAATTGAAGAATATGTAAGCTGTCAAAGATGTCTGGAAATAATTCAGCACAGATGACCTGTCCTTAACAAATTTTAATTCTACCATTTGATATTTGTACCAATATGCTGATGTGAATTTATTGTAATATCTAATTGGCATTTTTAAAAGAGACCTATGTTGACAAGTTCCTTTCAGCATTTCTTTTTCGCCAATGGTCATTTCCGAAATGCTACCAGATTAAAAAAAAATAGTAACACAAGAGAATTAAATATGATACAATAAGATTATAATAATATATGATAAGATTGTAAGGAATAAGATTAAATTAAAAAAATGTAACAACTTGTCCAAGTCGAGGGTTGTAGAGAGTCCAATAGCAAATAAAGAGTGTTCATCCTTTTTTATCTGTGTATCGCAAATATTTACCTCTATTCTATTTTTTAACAATATGTCTCCATCCTTGTAAATTTAATGATGATTTTGTCAACGTGAGTGAGTGAGAAATGCACATTCCAATTAATGTGTGGTGCCAAATATGGAGTGGCGCTGAGTTATCTCAAACAACATTACAAACATGTAGTTAATGCCGGAGGTACACACATGTAGATTAGTGGGTATTACAGATAGAGAGATAAAATTGATTATGTAACATGGATTATGTAACAGAAATTATTAATTTTCATAAACTTGATCAAATTTGAGACAAACCGGGAAAACACTAGGAATGTATGCAAGAGATGTGTTTGTAAGTCAGTCCGTCACAAGTATTTGTCTCAGAAAGTGTATGTCGTACTGACATGAAATTCCACAGTTACTTATCACAATGGCCTTCATTTATCAAAATCTATCAAAACTGATGTGTAATAAACCCCAGGAAGGAAAGAAGTAAACTTTGTAATATATATTTATAAACTATGAATCACATCAAAGAGTGAGAACATAATTTTTTTAATACAATGTCAGTCAGTATACAAGTATATGGTCCACCTGATGTAAAGATACTGTAGCCTATGAACGCTAAATTACACTCATGCGATGTCACCTCTGCTGCTAACACAGCGACTCCTTAGGAGCTCACCGGTGACATCACTCACACACAGGAACACAACAACCGTCCAGGGAGATGTTTGGTATTTGGCTGCGGTTTTCTGTGAGGCGGAGGTACTTCCTCCACACGGGCTGCTTTGCATCTGTGTCCTACCACTCGTAAATAAATTTAAGGGAATTTATATTAAAATAATTAAATTAATATTATTTCAATGCACATTGTCCCGGGATGGTTTCGTAGGAAGTGACTCACTTGTTACTTATACTGTAACAAAAGGTTTTTTGAAGAGCCTGGCGGTGGAGTGGTTAGAAATGCTACTTGAATACAAAGGCTCTCGGTTTCAAATCCCATACAGTACATTTGTATGCTATGTTAGCTTCTCTTGGTCTGGGTTTGTTTTTCTTCGCATACATAACAAACCCTGAAGGGTTGAATTGTTCCTTGGAGTGAGTGAACTTACTAGTAAAATCTTCAATGGAGTGTCCTTATGCTGTAAAGCTACACTACTTTACATGGGGTGTGCCTTAAGCCTGTATGTCTCTAAACATTATTTAAAAAATGGCAGAGCAGATGTGTTGTAAGTAGGGGTAATGGTTTTTTTTTATACAACAAGATTTGCAAACAAGCATGCGGCCCACGGTAGATGGTTAGCGGTCTCCGCAGCCTGTTGACGCTCACAACACCACGGGGATGTTACTCGCGCGCTGCCAATCTTGTGACCTAAGGCTGTTTCGTCACAGTACCCAGTTATTTCTCTGCGATATCTCACCCTTCAAACCGGAACACAGCTATATATATATATCTGCTTGGCGGTAGAAATAGGCGAGACAGAGGTACCCACGCACATCACTTCTGTACAAAGACTCCCTCTGGTGAGGTACTCTCTTAAGTAGGAATGAATATTCAAAATAGACAACTAAACAAAAAAATATATAATTCGATTATGAAGTGGGGTCCTAAATCTTGTATTCTCTCTTGACATTAACAACGAAATGGTTGTGTAATTCACGTTTTTTCTGTTTTCTTTTTTTTTTTTTTCTGTGGGGATCGCCGCATGCGATATAACGACTGAGTTATTGATAGCCTGCCGGTAAGCAGTTATTGTAGCCTACCAATGCTAACATGCCCAGGGGATTCACTCGCAATGTCGCCGACCTTGAAAACACCTCTACTCTGCTGGTTAGAGAGAACCCTATCTTGTAGTCTCTTCCAAAGACTTCGGCAGGGAGTTTATTTCACTATATTAAGAGAGGTAGGACGCATTGAAGCAATCCGAATGGGGGGCGGGGGGGTACCTCCGCCTCACAGAAAGCCGCAGGCAAATATCTCTGAAGGGTACTGGTCTTGCAAGTGAGTGAGTTTACCAATAAACTACTGCTGAGCTGCTCACAGTCACAGCAAGCGCCACGCAAGCGATACATTTTGTGTTACAAGCGTTCAGAAGCTACGGTCGGCTTTACTTTACATTAGGTTTTACGAAAGTTAGGGCTCATTAGAAAGTACCTCCACCAAGTACCTCCACCTCACATAAAACTGTAATCAAATAGCTATTCTTTGGTTGTTGTTCCTGCGAGTGAGTGGGGTTTCCAGTGCGCCTCCTGTATTGTAAGCTTCCATAGGTTACAGTAACCGTTTACATCAGGCGGGTCGTAAGTTTGTATCTTTTTTTTTTTAATATTCTCGGATAAATTACACAGCGCCATCCAGCCCCAAAGTAAGCGAAGCTTGTGTTATGGGTACTAGACAACTGATAAACATACGTAAATACATTTTTTTTTGTAAATACATACTTATTATACATATAAAATACCCAGACCGAGACAAACAGACATGTTCATGCACACAAATGTTTGTACTGTAAAGTAGCGTAACACCGCGTTTCACGACTGCGCCACCGAGCTCGTCAAAGGTATCTGTTCCGCCGTTGTATAATAAAGGGTAAGCAGTGCGTCGTTTCGTTGTAGTTATTGTGGCGCCGGTAGAGGATGCGACTCGTACATAGAGTGGGATGAGATCAGAGGCTGGCCGCGGCTTACGTTGAGGATGCATCTCGGTGTCTCGAAGGTCGCATGATGTCACTGTTTGCGGCGGGCGTGCTTATCGCGGGGCCGCGGACGCTGCACACACACGAGTAACATAACATAGCTAGTGCACTCAGGCCTTTGTCAAGCGCGATACGGACGGAGCTATAAATGTCGTAAGATAACATACTGTTTCAGTCTCGGGGTCAATTCTCACCGAAAGCGCGGCGACTTATCAATGCAAAAAGTTTTCTGAATCTTGTTAACTACGCCAGAAGCAGCCGCGAGACCGCAGGAGACTAGCTCAAGGCCAATTCTACTAAAATATATATATAATATATATAATAATAAAATAAAAATAAGTATATTTACGAGAAAAACGTCGTCAATATGTGTATCACACTTTATAATCATTTGCCTGAGGACATTAAACGCTTAAAACGAAATTGTTTTAAAACACTATTGACTAATTGGATTCTGGGCCATTGCTTTTACAGTGTCTCAGAATTCATGAAATTTAAATTTTAAAATTGTATTAATATGACATATGTATTTTAATAATTTAATTTCAAATGACTTGTATATATTAGAACTTGTATATTTTATTAATTGAATTATAACTGTGATATTTTGCACGCCTGCTTGCGGGCTGAATGCACTGTGCCTGATTTTTGTATATTTAAGACCTTTATGTACTGTATTCTGCAAATAAAGATGATTATGATTATGAAAAACCTGCAGCTGCACCTTGAGTCGTACAGGAGTAGTGCAGTGCCAATACTTGTATTCTATTAAAGTTTCCTGCACTGCAACTCCGCTGCAGCTGTGCGTATCCTGCAAATGAACTACTTAACACCTGTAACGTTACCATATTGCAATCTAATAAATTGGATTTTTACTTAATGTTGACTCCTATAGTTTCAAACCCTATTGCCCTTGGTTACCGGCGGGGAGGTATTTCTAAGTGAAAACAACAAATTACCGCTTCAGAACATTAATTTCACTTTACAAGAGTTGCTTAAGACTAACGTTAGTTTAACTCCTTCAAAACTTCTGTCACCAGTATGTATACAAATATCAAAACAATTTAATAGAATACGATTATATTGTAGGAAACGTGCAGGTGCAGTGCAGAGTTTTTAACAGAGTAGCGAGTCTCATTTACTGCAGCGTCGCTGCTGTCAGTAGGGCGATTCTACTAAAAAACTGCAACTGCATTGCAGCGCGGCGTGTGTCAAAAATGCGTCATTTTGACGTTTCGTCAAGCGATCTGACAGCAGCGACGTTTAACAAACGTCAAAATGTATGCATTTTGACACACGCCGCGCTGCAGTGCAGTTGCAGTTTTTTAGTAGAATCGGCCTACAGGTCGCTTAACAAAATTCCGAAACGTCATAATGTGCACATTTTGACACACGGCGCGCTGCGTTGCAGTTGCAATTTTTAGAGATATCGCGCCGCTGCTCTTTCAGTAGGAGTTGACCCTATATGTATGGAACATCTGAAACAAGAGGATTCCCCTTGTTTCATATATTTAGAGCGAGATAACATGTATACTTACTATATATACAGCTACGTCTGACTGTGTATGTCTTTAACATAATCAGCTTCAAAGGAGTAGGTTATGTGGGGTCACAGATTTTTCACGCTAGGTGTTTTGCGAGGTGGACGAGGAGAGCCGAGCGTCACGTGACGGCCCTTGCTCACTCGCTTCTTTTACATAGCTCTATTCATGCGCGCTCGCCGGCTCCCAGGGCTCCCGACATCACCGTCTGATGATACACAACACACCACCAATTTGATCGCAGTAGGTGAGTCCTAACCTTCCTCGGTACTTTTTTTTTTGACGCGGGGAAAAATGCGTTACGCACATCACCGGTGCCTGGGTGGCCTCCGGTGGTAGTGTGGGACTCCCCGTCGGCTGTCCGACGGTATACCCACTAAACGACCCCGCGAAATGCCATCGGCCGCGTTGGTGTGGTGCCCCGGATCTATCAGCAACAGGGCACCACTGCGACTGGCCAGCCCCTCAAAAGGGGCCGGACTTCTTCTCTCTAGGGGCCGTCCCGGCAAATTGGGACAGCCCCTCCGGCGGCGGGACCATTATGGGGCCAGGTTCCCATCCTGACCCCTAGTCCCACAGGTTAGGGAGGCGGCAGTAGGTGCGCGTAGCGCCTACGCCGCACTCCCGTCCGCCGTCTCCGGAGCGGGACAGCCAATGGATCATCCTCCCTGTCCCGCTCCGCGGCCTCCTTTTGGGACATGACCGTCTCACAGAAGGAGGCCATCGCCTGCCAGGCACTGTCACTCCCGAGCATGGAGCGGACCACGCTCGGGAGCGAGAGGTCTGCGCTTCCTAGCGCGGACACCAGATCATGGCGCTGCCGTGACCACCTGGGACACTGCTCCAACGTGTGTTGAGCAGTGTCCTCGGCCGCGCCACAATCGTGGCAGCCTGGCCGCTCCTCCCGCCTCGCGACCCGGTGCAAGTACTCACCGAAGCACCCATGCCCGGTGAGCACCTGCACCATGCAACCTTCCTCGGTACCTACATCCTGTATCTGTTCCGACATTCTTCCCTCCTGCATTCTTTCTACATGTCCAACTAAAGATCCTTCGTTAATATTTATTCCCTACTTAATAACTAGGAGTAGGTACGTTGTACATATTCAACATGGCAGTGTAAGTGAATAGCGACAACCCTAACCGCGAATCAGCACAGCACAGGAAGTTGGAGTTGTTTCTATTTCTAGTCGAGATAACGCTCGATAGCACTGCCGTTGAAACAAACAGGCAAACTCGTATGGAATAAACAGGTAAACAAACATACAGACACGTCATGTACACTCGAGTGGTGTATGTGTAGTGGTTGGTTGCACACGTATATTGCACCGATCGCAGATAGCTCAGTGGATGAAGGACCGCACTCGTGACCAACAGGTCCTCGGTTCGGCCCTGGCATGTAACAGTAACTTCAGGTTTTCGAATTTATCTCCATGTTTGTAATCATCACTTGCTCGGCGGTGAATTATATTTCAAAAGACGTGTTACCTGTGAAAGGTCTGGTTTTACCTTTGGATTGTGACGACTAAATATTTGTATAATACTCGTATTTGTATGTATTAGATAGATATATTTGTAATTTATAAGAATGCAGGATGAAAGAATGACGAAACAGATATACAATGCAAAAGTGGAAGGATGTAGGAGCCGAGGAAGGCCAAAACTAACCTACCATGATCAAATTGGTCGTGTTCTATCAGAAGGTGGTGTCAGGAGCCCTGGGAACCGGCGAGCGTGCATGAGAAGAGCAATGAATGTTAAAGAAGCGAGTGAGATGTGTAAGGATCGAGTCACGTGGCGCTCGGGTCTCTGCCTACCCCGCAAGGGATTTGGCGTGAAGTTATAGATCTGTCACGTAAAAACGGCGGAGGTATATTTGGATAAAGTTTTACAAACAATAGACTGAGAGTCTCGAGACGGACTACAAGAGGAGGACGCGGCGGGCAGCGGGACCACATTTTATGTGTTCTCTCGAACAACTTGTAACGACATCATAAATAACAAGATCCGACCATTTTATATTTATGGAGTATCTTTAATGTCTATAATAACAATTATAAAATAGACTGTTGTTTCCTCTCCATACTCTCGTAAACACAACGCACTGTGTCACCAGCGCTGGCGAGGCGAGAGTGAGACTTCTGACGATGTGTTACATGTCTGATTCGGTTTAGGCGTTCACAAGCTATGGGGGAATATTAAACCTATACTTACATTTTTTTTATACAACGTCGGAAGACACACTTTTTATGCATGCATACGGGCCACCTGATGTAAAGCATTGATGTAAAGCGGTTACCGTAGCCTATTAACGCTTGTAATATACTAAGTATCACTCGCGCCTTGCCTCCCCCGCTGCTTACACAGCAACTCCTTAGGAGCTTCTCAAGCACTCACACGCAGAAACACAACAACCCTCTCGGGAGTTTTCCGTGAGGTGAAGGTACTTCTTCAGACGGGCTGCTTTGATTTGCCTTACCTCTCTTAAAACATCCAGACCAAAACAAACAGGCATGTTCGTACACACAAATGTTTGTCTTGTGTGGGAATTGAACCCTTGAACCCCGAAATTGGTGTCAAAATCGCGACTGAGCCACCGAGCTCACCCAATATATACAAGAAGCCTGAAAACATTGTCCTTTCAGGAGTATCTGAATCTCCAAGGTTTTGATAAAATGCACAACTCTATCTGTCCACATTTTGCGCCATATCTGTGTTATATCTTCACGCCAAGTCCCTTGGAGGCTGCGGATAGCCAATCAAGCGCTAATCAACTACGGAAATATATATTTATAATCAAATTGTCATTTTTGAAAAATTTCACTATCTAACTTCCTTCTCAAATTACTTTTGAGAAATGGAGCCATACAAATGTAACCGCAGTGACAACCCTGACATCAACTCGCCAAGTTTGTCATTGCGGGGTGCAAATGACGGATTACGTCATACTCCATAATGGTCACACTTATATATTGACCACGGTGCGTCAGCACCGACTATTTATTTGAAATAGTGCAAATTGTTTAGCGATGCCTTCATTTTAAGGAATTTATTGAGTTCGGTGCGGGCGGAAGCGCACAAAGCAGTATACTTAGACCAAATATACGTTACAAATGCGAATCGTAATTGATTGTATCAATAACATTGTACTAAATTTAATGCATTATCGCTTTTTAGAATGGAATATTTATGAACTCATCTCTAAACAGTTTACATATTTACGTACAGTATGGGTAATTAGCGTATCCATGCTCTGTAGTCATAGCTCTATTAGGGTTCATGGTGCATTTTTAGGATTCCGTACCCAAAGGGTAAAACGGACCCTATTACTGAGACTCCGTGGTCCGTCCGTCCGTCATCAGGCTGTATCTCATGAACCGTGATAGTTAGACAGTTGGAATTTTCACAGATGATGTATTTCTGTTGCCGCTATAACAACAATTACTAAAAAACAAAATAAAATAAATATTTAGGGGGGCTCCCATACAACAAACGTGATTTTTTGCTCGATATTGATAACGGCAACAAGTGGAGGCTTAAAATATTCACAGAATATTTAGTTACATATTCACTTTAAAAATAAATAATTAAAATAAAACAAATATTTAAGGGGGCTCCCATACAACAAACGTGATTTTTTTTGCCGTTTTTATAGATGGTACGAAACCTTTCGTGCGCGAGACCGACTCGCGCTTGGCCGGTTTTTCTGTAGTAATTATGTCAGTTTTGTCTTCATTATCATTATCATACCATGACGCCTGTCTTCCATTGGAGTAGGCAGAGACTATGAGCGTAGATTCTATATTTATCAATTTGTTTATGTGTGCGGTTTCCGGTGTTCTTATTTTGTCTCTTTCGCAGCATATCGACTATTTGTTCGACGTGTGTGTGAAGCGGGTCCTCGCCGACGGCTCCACCACGCTCCATACACGTCTTTCACAACTCATTTGTCATCCATTATTTCCAAATGCCACACTATCTAATTGTTACCTTCTTCACTTTTGCCGCTACGTGTTTCGTTTGGATGTTGCTTACTCTAACGATCATGTTTTGCGCTAGACTTCGCGCTCGCTCGTAGGGTTCATAAAATCTGTTAAAATGAAAATTGAACGAGATTTCATTGAAGTCGACGACTGTTCACATGTTGGTTTTGTCTTTGGTATCGTCGGTTTCAAGGAAGGCATAACTTTGGAGTGTATCGTCAAACCCTTTATCAATTATATGTTGTTCATTATCATCTTTAAAGTTAACGCCGACTGCTGCTGCACGTGGTGCACTCTATTAACTAACAAACAAGGGCTTGGCGAAGGCCTTAGGCTTAAAGTTGGAATTTGTATCGGTAGAAATTACATCTAATCTATAATTACAAGAAAGGTACTAAACAGTTTGTGGAAATACCTATTAAATTAACAGTAAACCGCTGTAAGCCTTTTGTATTCAAACTTAATTTAATCAAAATGTCAGTTAGGAGGTATTGACAGTTCGTCGACCATAACACAGTTTGATACCTATTCAGACTTTTTTTTTTATATAATGTCAGAGGATACAAGCATACGACCCAAATGATATAAAGTGATTACCGTAGCCTATGAATGCAAGCAATAAGTGCGAGTATCGACCTTATTCACTTAGGTAAACCCACTCACTCGCAGGAACACAACAACCCATTGTTGTTGTGTGTTGCGTATGTGTAGTTGTATAGTTATTTGGCTGCGATTTTAATGCGTCATACCTTACAAATACGTACAAAAACTACCAGACCAAGACAAACAGACATGTTCACGCGTACAAATGTTCGTCCTCTATTGGAATCGAACTGTTGATGTTAAAATGCTGATCACTACACAGCGGTCGCACCCCCGGTGGTGTCACGGGAGACGAATGTATGTATAGGTATAGATAATTGTGAGTTATCTGAAGTGATGTTAGTGCTTAAAACGATGGCTAAACATAGTGATCAGACGCCAGGAGTCACCTTGGCATTGTCCAAATATTTGTGTCGCCCGTTGTTTGGATACTGATAGGAGACGAGCGAGGTCGTCCAGAACGTGCCGTGCCGGCGTGCCGTGCCGGTGTGCCGGCGTGTCGGCGAGCCGGTGAGGTAATGCCTCGGGCATGCCAAGCTTAACGCGTCACGTTTATATCACCTCTAATCTCTGCCTTCAAACACATCAAGGAAATAACCGATGGGGAACCAATGAGACCGTTTTGCTTTGTAATTCAACTGGTCCCTGATTCGAATCCTGTAGTAGGCATGTACAACTAATTCGTTTAGTTTTCGTTTTTTTTTTGCAACGTCAAAAAGCATACACGCCTACAGTCCACCTGATGTATAACGTTTACTGTAGTCTATTAACGCTTGCGATATATTAAGTATCACTCGCGCGATGCCTCCTCTGCTGCTTACACAGCAAATCCTTGGGAGCTTACTGGGGACTCCACACACACAGGAACACAACAACCCACCAGAGAGTTGTTATTTGTCTGCGATTTTCTGTGAAGTGGCACTTAGGTACTTTCCCAGACGGGCTTCATTGATGTGTCCTACTTGTGGTCGTGGAGGTCTCCCGGCAGGCACTGCATGTTACAAACAATATCTTCGACGAATTGGATAACGGACTGCCGCAATCATGATCGATTACGAAACCGGATTACCGGAAACGTTAGGAATTTTGGTCTGAAAAGTATCTACTCCGAATTGATTCCTTATTCTAATGACATCCACTTTACACATTAAGTTATTATGTACGCTAGTAGATAATAATACAATTACTTTACAGCCATTTTGAAATAAAATCAAAATGGCGGTAAGAGATATTAAAAAAGTTAAGACTATAGCTCAGAATACAGAATAAATTTATTCTGTATTCTGAGGACTATAGTCGTAAAGCTCTAAAAGCACAATGGTTTTAAAGTGCGTATATTACTATAGCCGCTATAATAAATAATAACATAAAAAGCAGGAGCTCTAGGAAACTGCGAGCGTGCACTAAATGAGCTGTGATGAAGCGAGGTGTGTAAGGACCGCCTCTTGTGGCGCTCGGATCCCTTTGCCTACCACGCAAGGGACATTGCGTGAAGATATTAAAAAAATTAAATTGAAATTCATTTATTTCGCATAACATTGATCCATAATTTAAACACAGTCTACAATAAAAATTTAATATATCCATAACAATTACAGTTTAAAATATAAAACAGAAATAGAATATAAACATGCACACTACTTTTTATGTCATATAGATACTTTTCATATAGATACGCATAAAAAAAAGACGGATCACACATCATTGCGGATCACAAATTGAAATCACTGCAATTTCCGATATTTCCTTTACCTCCGACGTACTCTGAATTATCACAATTACATCTTCGGACAAAATTCAAAAATAAAAAGTTAAATTGAGCCAAGAGACGAATGTCGCCGGATTTCCATAAGAAAAAAGAACTCAATTGTTGACCATAGATTGAGAATAGTTCGCTGAAGACATTAAACAAACAAAAAACGAAATCTGCATCTGCACTGTGAGACGCAATTCGAGCCATAATGCTATTTCTCATATTTTACGACAAAATTGTAGACAGGAAATTTTCCTGAATGCCTAATCAATCAGCGATGCACGCTCGCTTTCGCTGTGACGCTCCAAAGACAACATAGTGTCAGTGTTGCAGTTGGCGCCAAAACCTCGTTCGCGCCGCCATCAGCCATCATGTTAAAAATAATAATCGTATCGAACAACATTATTGCCATAAACTTGAGGCCGTTAATTGTAAATTCCGTTACAAAGAAATATTTGAAGCTAATTCCTATAGTAATTAACTTAGATGAGGTCACCACGCGTCCATATGCCACGCTAACTTAAGTTTGCAACTCTTAAACTAACTAACACACTAATATCGATCTTATTTTAAAGGCGTACATATGAGTAATTCTGTCCGTAAACAAATTTTGAAGTGGGTTAAGTTGTGAGATTTTCAGCTTTATTTCTTTAGTAATAAGCGTATTGAGACATCCATTTAATATTAATTGAAATTGCAGTTGTGAAACGATTACACGTGCGATTTTGAACTTTATTTGTGTGGTGAAGAGCATTGTGTGTATTTTTTCGGCTTAACAATTACATTGTTTCGTTTGGAGTGACGTAATTCTTTCAAAGTGAATCGTTTGTCCGTTGGCTGGCCTTTAGGATTCCGTATAGAGCTATGAAATCATCAAAAAGTGTTAACTTCAATAGCTACATATTATGTATAAAATAAATAATCTAAGTTATTATAATAATATTTGCCGCCAATCGGCGGTGATTGCTCAGGTGTCTTTTGATTTGAGAAAACTATTACTGTACTCGGTTTATACACGATTTGTATGACTGTGTGTATGAGAGTATGGCCGTGGATATAAAATATAAATTAGCATTATTTTTTTTATACTACTAAAGTGCATACAAACAAGCATACGGCCTGCCTGGTGGTAAACTGTCACCGTAGCCTACGGATATTTGCAACATCAGGGGTGTAACTCGTGGGTTGCCGACCGTCAGAAAAACTCTTCACGCCTTTCTTGAAAATCTCCATGCTGTAGGGACAACCTCGGCTTAGTGTCTATTCCACAGCTTGAGAATTCTCGGAAGAAAACTTCTCTGGAACCGCACAGTATGCGACCATTGCGGTTCCAGCGTGTGAGGAGAACTCCATGCCGACAGCGAGCGGTGCGATTGTATAAAAAGCTGTTTTTTCTTCTTAATGCCCTCCAACTACTGAAGGGGTTAGTTATTTTTTTTGCAGACTGTATATCTTGAAAGTTCTAAACCTATGTTTTCTTTGTTTATGGTTTGTCTCACGGCATAATTAATAACCTATACGAACCTGCGAGTGTAAATGAAAAGAGCTATGAATCTATATACATATATATAAATGAATGTTTGTATACTTCTTTTAGATTTATTAGATTTTGATGAAATTTTCAGTGAATCTTCAGGTTAGCCCAGCAGGTGATCCTGTGAAGTTTGGTAACGATTGGATCACCCGTGCGAAGCTGGGTCGAGTAGCTAGCGTAAAATAAAGTAGCGAGCGAGGAACGCTGGTGGCGCTCTGTTCTCTGCGCCACCATACCTACGTGTTTTTGTAACTGGCCGATACACTAAATGTCACTCGCGCCTATTTAAATAAATAAATATTGTCGGACAAAATACACAGCGCCACCTAGCCCCGAAGTAAGCAAAGCTTGCGTTATGGGTGCTAGACAACTGATAAACATACGTAAATACATTTTTTTTTGTAAATACATACTTATTATAAATAGAAAATACCCAGACCAATACAAACAGTCATGTTCATGCACACAAATGTTTGTACTGTGTGGGAATCGAGCCCACGAGCGTCGGTGTCAAAGTAGCGTAACAGCGCGTTTCACCACTGCGCCACCGAGCTTGTCATTTATTACACGACTGCCACAAAAAAGAGTAATGTTCTCACGATTCATGTGTTTGTAAGTTTTTCCACAATAACTACTAACCTTAACCGATTTTCACGTATGAGTTATCGTTGGAATCCTTACGTTAACATACGCCGTGTAAGAAACAATATGGCGGGTTATATTATAAATATTGTGCAGACTGAACACAAAAATCTTCATAAACTGAAAAACATATACAACTTATATGTATGAAGCAATTTTTTAATTAATAAAATACGATATCTTCAATTATCTTTATACTTAATACTGTATTAATTAATTCTGTTTACTTATTAGTTTAAACGCGTTTTATTAGAAATAATGATAGGCGTGTTTTAGTATCTGAATTACCTATAAACAATAAATTGAATTTTTATCATAGTTTGGAGATTAACTCTTTCATTATTTTTTATCTTTAAAGTTATATAAAGACCGACTGCCAAAACTATTATCTTTATCATTTCTGTACGCCGGCGCCGTGTCATGTCCTGTCACTGCGTTTAAATAACAAACGCGAAAAATTTGTTTCTTTTTGTTCACTTGATGTAGCACTGTGAGGTGGATGTACTTCCCCAGACGGGCTGCTTTGATGCACCCTACCTCTCTTAAAACATCCAGACCAAGACAAACAGACATGTGCATGCACACAAATGTTTGCCTTGTGTGGGAATCGAGCCCACGAGCGTTGGTGTCAAAGTCGCGTCTTTTACGACTGAGCCAGCGAGCTCGTCAAAATAATATAATCTACTTAGGATATGGCTTCAGTTAGTTTACATATCGATCATACTTTAATTGTCCTAACCCTCGCCTGCTCGCTCGCCGGTGAAGGAACCCCGCACGTCTAAGAAATCATATTTCGAAAGACGCTCAATCTAACATAAGAAAGTCTGCTTGTCCCTCTGTGTTGTGGTCTGACGGCAGTCGCTCAAAATGTCAAAACTTGTATCTTCCCAAATCCTCAGGTTTATGTAGCGGACCCCGCTAATACGAATGGATTAGGAAACGGGTTAACGTTGGTAAGTCGATGTATACCAGTGGCATTTCACGTACATACAATAAAGATTTAACAAACAAACGGCGATCGATAATGGAAGCCGCGCCCGGAATAATATGGTAACAAATGTTTTCTTTCACGGATCATTTCATTGCAGACGGTGAGCGTGTCTGCTTTTGTCTCGGTCTGGGTGTTTTCGGAGAGGCAGGACGCGTCAAAGCAGCCCGTCTGGGGACGTACCTCCCACCAGAAACCCGCAGCCAAATTAAAACTCCCTGTCTTTCTAAATGGCTTTCTGTAAATTAGAAGTACTCCCCCAGTCGAGCTGCTTTGATGTATCCTGCTACTCTTAAAACGCCCACACCGAGACAAACCGACACGTACATCATCTTCACCATCCGAGAGTTTACTTCTCCACCTCGCGCCGTCTTCGGCATCCCTTACTGTGAGACCATTGGCACGCTTGTCATCCCTTACGACGTCAAGCCAGCACTTCTCGGACCTACACCTCCTACCGGGGCCCGGCGGAGGCGGCATGGCCAGTAGGCCGATCCTACTAAAAAACTGCAATTGCAGCACAGCGTCACACAGCGTCTGTCAGCAGCGATATTTAACGAAACGTCAAAATGTACGCATTTTGACACACGCCGCGCTGCAGTGGAGTGCAGTTTTTTAGTAGGATCGGTTTACAGACATTTGTTCCTCACGAAACTTGCCAGTTTTCGTAAGACGTGGCCGTACCAGCGTAGACGACGCTCTTGCAGTTTGTCTTCTATGTCACGAACACGAAGGCTGCCGCGAATGCGGGAGTTCTTCGCGCGATCCTTCCGCGTCACTCCGCACATCCGGTGCAGCATATTCATGTACGTAACACGCAGCTCCTGCTTGTGCCGCTGAAGTGCCGGCCAAGCTTCGCTGCCGTATAAAAGGACAGGTCTAATGATACATTTATAAACCTGTCCTTTTAGCTTAACAGGCATCTTTGGGTCACAGATGACACCAGCCATCTCACACAATTTAGCCCTAGCCGCTGAAATACGTGCCTTGACGTCGCAATCGATGTCACCGGACGCGTGGACAGGCAGACATGTTCTTGCACACAAATGTCCTGTATGGGAATCGAACCCAGGAGGGTTAGTGTCAAATGTCAAAAGACTTAATGCAAGACTAGGCAGTTTATTTCACAATATGCGAAATAGCAGAAACCCTAATCTTAAAAACGCATTATTAATTCCTTTTGGTTCATAAGAATTTGATCAGTGATTACCAATCATTTTTGTCCCATAGACCCCTACCACCACCACCACTTCAGCCCTTACTCATGCCACTGCAGGGATACGGGACTCTCTTCAACAGAAGGGGTTTAGAGCATACTCCACCACGCTGCTCAAATGCGGATTGGCGGAGGCCAGTGTTTTCAAGCCGTTCGAGGGCCACTGACTTAGCTATTATCTAACGACAACAGCCGGGACTGACGGCTTAACGTGCCCTCCGAGTACGGAGAAACTCGAGAATACGAAATCCATCCATAGACAGACTGCGGTCGACGTTCCTTAACCTGCGTGTTCGGTTAGAATGACACGCGCAACGACGCCACCCAGCTCTCTTAGACCCCTTGCCTACAATTTTTCTGCTCTCCGTAGACCCCCTAAGTAATGTTTGGATCTAATGGACCCCTTACTTGTTGCTATCGACCGCACCGGGTCGATGTAGACCGCTTTAGGAAACACGACTCTAAAGTATTAATTTACTACTAATAGTTATTTAACTTTATTTATACTTTTATTTAGGTGTATTATTTACTTTTATATGAATAAATAAAAGTAAATAATATTATGTAAATATAAATGTTATTGAAGCGAGTGAAGTGTGTAAGGACCGCGTCTTGCGGCGCTCGGCTCTCTCTGCCTACCCCGCGAGGGATCTGGCGTGAGCTCTCTGGCCACAAGGTCTAAAGTAATATACGGAACACACCGGAGCGGACGGATGTTGGCGTCACTGAAAAACTTATTTGAACGCATATTTTTTCAAACGGTCGAGAACAGAAACAGTCGTTTTTGAAACAATAACGCGGGTCGCGTTACACAATGCCGCTTTTTGTTTCGTCACGTGCTGTGTAATACGACCTTTTATAAAAAATCTTTACATGTGAAGTTATTTTTACACATGCGAACGAGGTCTTTGCAAATACTTCTACGATGAAAATAATCACAATTTTATTTAAACCTCACCTATCATGACCAAATTGGTCGTGTTTTATCAGAAGGTGATGTCAGGAGCACTAGAACTTAGATTAGAGGGAGACTTTGTACAAAAGAGGTCTGCGTGGGTATACATTTATATAGCTGTGTTCCGGTTTGAAGGGTGAGATATGACAGAAATTACTGGGTACAGTGACAGAACAGCCTTAGGTCACAAGATGGTAGATGGTAGCGCGCGAGTAACATACCCGTGGAGTTGCGAGCGTCAATAGGCAGCGGTGTCCGCTTACCATCTAATGCGGACCACATGCTTATTTGCCTATCTTGTTGTATAAAAAAAAGAAACCGGCGAGAGTGCATGGGAACGGCTATGAATGTTAAAGAAGTGAGAGAGGTGTGTAAGGACCGCGTTTTATGGCGCTCAGTCCTCTCTGCCTACCACGCAAGGGACCTGTAATAATAAATACGAGTACCTATATACTTAAAATATGAGACAGTGATTCTGACATTAAGTAAAAATGGATATTACTCGTAGATAGTAACGCTTGTAGACCGTATTCGCAATGATGATGTTAGAAATAGAGTTGGTCTGAAAGAGAGCGTCGGTGTTAAAATAAGAAGAGGCATGCTCCGTTGGTTCGGGCATGTAGAAGGAATGCAGGATGAAAGAATGACGAAGCAGATATACAATGCAAAAGTGAAAGGATGTAGGAACCGAGGAAGGCCAAGACTCGGTCGTGTTCTATCAGAAGGTGATGTCAGGAGCCCTAGAAACCGGCGAGCGTGCATGAAACGAGCATTAATGTTAAAGAGGCGAGTGAGATATGTAAGTTAACTTCTTAAGCTAACGCGCACCTCTTATTGGCTAGTCACGGTTCACTGGTCGTCTTATTGGTTGAACTATTCGTTCATTGAGAGCTCGATGTCGTCGTTGCGCGTGTCATTCTAATCGAACACGCAGGTTAAGCAACGTCGCCGCAGCCTGTCTATGAATAGGTTTATCTATCTCGAGTTTCTCCATGTTTCGGAGGGCACGTTAAGCCGTCGGCCCCGGCTGTTGTCGATAGATGACAGTCGTTAAGCTAAGTCAGTGGCCCTCGGGCGACTCGAAAACACTGGCCTCCGCCAATCCGCAATTGAGCAGCGTGGCGGAGTTGGGTTTAAACCCCTTCCGTTGAAGGGAGACCTGTATCCCTGCAGTGGGCTGAGTGAGGGCTGATGTGGTATTCGTTCATTGGTCAGGCTCGAATCGTTGAGATATTTTGCCGCTAAAACACAGCGTTATTGCGAGCGCGGGGTGCCTGCGTGCGCAGCCAAGTGGTTTCTTGGTTTGTGAGCCTGGGCTGTGTAAGGGCGTACTCTTTTTAAAGTCACTCGCATCATTTTTCATTCTCCATATTCTATACATTCAGCTTGAATTATTTTATAATATTATTTTTGTATCAACATCACGTGTTGTACATGTAATGTACATTTAATAAACAAATAATAATTGTCTGACAAATTTATACAACGCCATCTAGCCCCAAAGTAAGCGAAACTAGTGTTATGGTACTAGACAACTGATAAACATACGGAAATATATATTTTTGTAAATATGTACTTATTAATAAACACCCAGACCCAATGATATTGTATTAAATTGCCCAGACCAATACAAACAGACATGTTCATGCACACAAATGTTTGTACTGTGTGGGAATCGAACCCACGAGCGTTGGAGTCATAGTAACGTTACTAACCAGTACGCCACCGAGCTTGTCAAATGTATATAGTGTTATGTAGGTATACATATATATATATATATATATATGTATACCTATATATATATATACAGGGTGTGTGACGGAGTCTGTCTGTTCGTACGTGCAGACACTTTCTCGGTGTCCATCGGCGAGTCGACGAGAAAGCGAGTGTCTCCGCGCGAGGAATGCTCGTTGGATACTGTACAGTTGTGTGTCCGCCGATACGGCAATAACGACTTCTAACCATAGATAACAGAAACGGGGAAGTGACTTCATTGAAGCTCGTTTGTTGTCCACTCACATCGCTGACTTCACTTATTTTTATTTATTATTTGTATGTTTAGTTAGTGGTCAGATGTTCACCGACGTAACTCTGGAACGTCGAGGTCGAACTCTGCTCGTGAAACAACAATGTACCTAATATGGCGTCTTTTTAGAAAAGACATCTACATAGAGAAACTGTTGTTTTACAAAACTATCTAATACAAAATTTGATCAAAATCGTCAACGCCGAGAAAATATGTACTACCTATCTATATATAACTTCACGCCAAATCCCTTGCGGGGTAAGCAGAGAGAACCGAGCGCCACGCGACTCGATCCGTACACACCTCACTCGCTTCTTTCACATTCATTGCTCTTCTCATGCACGCTCACCGGTTTCTAGGGCTCCTGACATCACCTTCTGATAGAACACGACCAATTTGATCATGATAGGTAAGTCTTGGTCTTCCTCGGCTCCTACATCCTTCCACTTTTGCATTGTATATCTGCTTCGTCATTCTTTCATCCTGCATTCTTTCTACATGTCTGAACCAACGGAGCATGCCTCTTCTTATTTTAACTTAAAATGTGTACAATATATTAAATAGCCGACTTATATTGACGAGCTTGGTGGCTCAGTCGTGAATAACGCGACTTTGACACTGACTTCGATTCCCACACACATGTCTGTTTGTCTCGGGCTCGATGTTTATAGAGAATTAGGCGCATCAAAGCAGCCCGTCTGGGGAAGTACCTCCACCTCGCGGAAAACCGGAGCCAAATAACATTTCTCTAGAGGATTGTTGTGTTGCTGCGTGTGAGTGAGGTCACCAGTAAGCTCTCTAGGAGTTGCTGTGTAAGCAGTAGAGGAGGCATCGCGCGAGTGATACTTAATATAACGCAAGCGTTAATAGGCTATGGTACCCGCTTTACATCAGGTGGGCCGTATGCTTGTATGCCTCCCGACATAGTATAAAAAAAATCGAACCAGTTGGTCAATAGACCGGTATTTTATCCACTGGGCTATAACTGCTTATTGGTTTTCCTCCGAAGTATGGATTCGTAATTATGAATAGTTAATAATCACCTCTGCCTACCCTTCGGAGAGCACTGACGTGGTGTGGTGATGTGTATTCGTTAAATCCCATATCCTGGAACTGATCATCACGTCTGAGTTTACAACGGGTCGTTAAACAAATGTTCGGCGGTGAGTCAGGAGTCGGGGCCGTCAACGAGCGGCGTTTACACCTCACGACAATCACATTATTGACATGTAGACCAAACCAACTTATTTATTTGAAACAGCGGGCACGGGAGACGTTGTCCTGCCTGAAATTAATAAAAATATCCTAGAATTGGGTTGCAGCACTACCTACGTCCAAATGTTTGTTTGTTTGAACTGGCTCTCGGATTTTAAAAATACTTTTCATTTGATAGCCCAATTCTTGGGGAAGATAATAGTAGGCTATTTAACATCACAATACGACGCTTAGAAGCCGATGAAAAGAAAGAAAGGGTTACATACGGAATATTACAATAAAAGGCATGATTCGTTGGTTCGGACATGTAGAATGAATACAAGAAGAAAGATTTACGAAACAAATTTACAATGTGAAAATAGAAGGATGTAGGAGCCGAGGAAGACCAAGACTCATCTCCCACGACTAAATTGATCGTGTTGTATCAGGAGGTACGGTATCAGTAACACTAGATAGAAACCTAGACATGATTTCCTTTCACGGATTACAGAATCATTTTATTATTCGACTAGTTAGTATAACAATAAAATGATTCTGTAATCTGTAAAACGAAATCATCACACACTTGCCTCCTCACTCTTGTTTCACAAGGTTGTGTACACACACAAGGACTTGGTGTGTAAATATATCTACATATAGATAGACACGTGAATGCTTTATTTTATGACAACTCGTTTAGGAGGTAATATTAATTCGTACTCTGAAGCTGAAGAGAAGAATGGTATACATTCTTCTAAAAAAAATTATTTTATTATTCAATTGAATGTAAATGTATGTTCACTCGAACACATATAGTATGTACATACTACGATAATATGTGTTCGACAGTACATACCTGTTGGACGCGTGAACAAATATTTTGGAAGTGGACATCTTTTGGCGCGTTATGGAAAAATGATGAGAGGTAATTTTTACGATAGTGACATCTAAAATCGACATCATGAAATTGTTCTTTTTTTTATATTTTAAATGCTATTTCGCTGAGGCAGACGTATTTTTTGTTTATAAGCGTTACTCCGCGACCTCTGTCGATCGTGTCGCCGTCGTCCCGTGCAGTGCAAACGGCCGCGGGCTGTCTCTGCGTACGGTGTGTGGTGTCCGTGTGGCGCGCACGTGTCGCACTGCCCGCATGTGGCGTCTGTTTATTATTAACATTTCATCCTTTTTTATTCAGCAAACCCTCGCCGGCGGGCGTAGCGCGTCGGCCAAGTCCTTCCTTCTGTTACCTGAGTACAAGTTGAACTATGACTATGTATATTACCACTAGACTGATCGGGACAATCTTATGTGTTCCACTCAGCTGTAGTCCATGGTCTACAACTGACTAGCATTCACTGATAATCAAATATGTATGTTGATACTATAATTGTAGTTAGGAAGTATTTACGTAGGTAGGTAACTTACCTATTCACAAACAAGACAAAAAGTTTATACTCAATTTAATATCAACGTTGTATGTATAAATTACACACCAGTGATAGTTTAGTGGATAAAAAAAACTAGCCTGCTAACCGACTGGTGGTCGCCGGTTCGAATCCAGGCGTACACCACACACATGCACCACTAAATGCGTGTTTTTGAATTACGAACATATGTGTAATTATCACTAGGTTCTTCATTTGTAAAATTACCCCAAATTTGACTTGAAATATTCTCGAGAGCTTCTAGGCTCCATAGACGTAATAAAAAGTTTTTTTTATTACGTCTATGGTAGGCTCACTAAAATTTCCCGACGCATATTTATTATCTGTAATTGCAAATATTCAGTAATTTGAGCGAATAAGATAGGCGGTACTGTTATTACTATTATTTGTAGATTTACAGAAGTCAATTTATAATTTTATTTTATAATTTATTGTTTATAATTTTATTAATAAAAAATACGAAGATAACATTGTAAAATACACTATCGTTTTATGCATGGTATTGAAATTTTAGGATTTTGTCTTCCCAAGTGTTTTTCACCCGAATTTTTGAAGCTAAGAGAATGCAATGTGGAGTTAAGACAATTTCGAAACTGTTCTAAACTTAAGTCTTGTACTGTTTGGACTAAGATCCTTTGCCTTTTCTCTAGGGGCCACAATGATAAAAAAAATTCTTATTCAAAGGAGATTGTTCTTTCAAAGGACAATCTCCATTGTTGTATGGAGTTTGGTTTCAATATTATTTTTGTAGTTCACAAATGAAACCTGCCGCAATCTGTACTTCCACTTCAACTGTCTATTCGAATAAATGTCACATTGTTTATAAATAGCTTCGGAAAAACTATAATAAAATTCTTCATTTTATGTAATTTTTGTCCGGTAATATCGTTACAGGTTTCGTTTGTATTATAGGTAGCTGCTAGCTATAATATATTGGAGGTATAAATAAGTAGGTAAATGATTTTTTCTTCGGCTTCGAATAAATAGCAGAGCATATACTCGTACGTAGCTCACAGTCGACATGTTTTTTTTCGACATCTTCAACAACCATCGTCATAATTCAACCATATCATATGTATAGCCATATTATTATTTAATATTGTCGTTGTATTTAGAGAAGCTCAACTCGACGTAATACGATACAAGAAATATGAAATGAGTAATACTGAAACACCGGCAAAACGAAACATAGGTATAGTATCGTATAGAACAGATCAAAAGCGGTAAAATCAAACAGATTTTATATTTGGCAATTAAAGATTCCCATTAATCTGACCCCGGTGTACTTTTTCGTGTGGGGTCGGGCCAAGGAACTGCTATATACGAGTGTAGAAATAAACACAAGAAAAGAATTGATTGACATAATTAATTTTTCATTTCAAACCATAAAGCTGGAGATGATGTTGCAAATAACAACAACGGAAGTGAGAAACCGGGCTCGTGCCTGTATTAGGAATCACGGTAGTCATTTTTGAACATGATAATAAATAAATAAAATTAAAATATTGTTTTAATTAGTCTGCCTAAAAATAAAAATATTCTCCCTTCATTGGTTTGTAGGTCCTAATTTCAATAATTTAGGCGTAATACTTATATCCGCGCAAATGATACCTCAACGGAAAGAGCGATAATCAAGCATGTTTTCAAAAACGTTCGAACGAAAAAGCCAACCTTTTTTCTTTTAAATGAGTTCAAAAAACGGTATATTAAATTTTGGAATTGTTTCATGAACTTCAAACATCTGTAAAAAAAATGTCTAATGACGCAGATACCTAGAACATGTTTTGCTAGGTTGCTTAAACATTACTTTAAATTGAATAAAAAAAATCATTTATCATTTAATTGGGCCATAAATTAGCAGTAAACTGTAAAATTTTGGGTATTTTCGCAAAAACCATAAACATTAGGTAAAAAACATAGTCCGACTCCATATAAGACAACCATGGCTTCGCACTTTGCACCCATCTCACAATCACTCTGTATAAAGAGCGTTGTGTGCGCTATACGCTATGGAGCTCTGAAAAAGAAAACTCTGCAATAAGCAGTATTTTGGATATCCGTTTGCCACCTGCCGACTGGGACGTGTCATAGACAAGAGTTTCTCAAGGCGTGTACACACAATACACTTGTGCGGCGGAGGAAGCCGATCACATCAGCATACAATGCGAGAGCCGCAGCCAAATGGGTCAATTTCACTCGCAGCGACGTGCTCGGCTGTTTATTACGACAACTGGCGACCGAATCGAATGCAGCTCCGGAGTAATAACCATTCGCGGCACCAAATCCTATCACGCGTCAACAATCACATATGAATTAGATCATTAGATAACAGGGATCAGTCTTTGTCAGGTACAAGAGAGGTAGGGCGCATCAAAGCAGCCCGTCTGGGGAAGTACCTCCGCCTCACAGAAAACCGCAGCCAAATGAAAACTCTCTACAGGATTGTGTTCCTGCGTGGGAGTGAGGTCATCAGTGGGCTCCTAAGGAGTTGCTGTGTTAGGAGCAGAGGTGGCATACGGTTGGGGGGTAGGGTAACTACATCGGTGCATCAAGTGGGCCGTATGCTTGTATGTTTCCCCAATTTGTATAAAAAAAAGGTCCAAATCCCAGTATAGGCACCACTAAAGTCATGTTTTACAATATATGTATATATTTGTAAATATCAATTGGTCGGTGGTGAAGGAAATCATGAAGAAATCCACACTGTCCAGGAAATTATATTTTGAAAGAAGTGTGACCTAACCAAAATGGGTCTGACGAATCAGATGTACAATGTGAAAGTGAAAAAGCTATGGACGTTGCAGGAACACGTGAGGTGTATAAGAACGGAGTCATGATGCGATTGGTTCTCTCTGCCCACCGCGCAAAGGACTCACCGTGAAGATACAGTTAAGATGAACCAGAAATTTGGCAAATTGTTGATTCTATTGAGGTGACGCTTCAGTCTGTCACAGCGGTACAAGCAAAGGGATTAACGCATACAGCATAGACGTAACTTAAAACTTTAATTTACTTACTTGGCTCTATGAAAACTTTGAAACAATATGTATAATTTATTGAGTACTTTTAGTAAATATTTTATGTAACAGTAGGTGGCGATACTTGTTGTTAATTTTTTAATTTATAGTTGTCTGTTTGGCGATGGTTTATTATTGAATACATGGCAGGTTTAACAGATAATGCATCGGTTTGTTTTAGAGATAACCATCGCCGGCGGTGTGTGCTCGTGTTTGAGGGACTACCTCACTTACACGGAGCATAAGATAGCATTGTTTATGGTTTTATCAACGCGACCTTCCCTGATAATTACGCACATATATCTTGTTAGAAATATGTTATTTTCGTGTTACATCATTTCGATAATATGTCGCGTTTTGCCAGTTTTTTTCGTAAAATGTTAATGCGATCTTCTTCTTAACCCTTCGAAACCCGGGTGGTCATATATGACCTCGAAATGTATGGGAAAACGTATATTACGGGTTCTGACTGCTTTTAATTTAGTCAATCATTAATCCTTACTAGACGAGTTGGAACTGGATACAACTAGGAGCGTTATCCCGTGATGTCTGGTTTTATATATTTATCACCACATAAAAATTAAGTCAGTTTTTAAATATTAATTTATCCCACATATAGATGAACTCAGTTTCTAAATCCTTATCTACACCACATATATATGATGTCATTTTTAAATATTAATTTATCCCACATATAAATGAAGTCAGTTTTTAAAACCTTGTTTACACCACATAAAAATGAAGTCAATTTTTAAATATTAATTTCTCCCACATAAAAATTTAGTTAAGAGGACAGTTTTAAAATCTTATTTATCCCACATAAAAAGTGATGTCAGTTTTTAAATATTTTATCTGTGTGTATGTTCACGACAGGTCGCTTGCGAGAGAAACGATCGAGCGCCATAAGACAACGTTAATGTATTTTTTTTTGCATACAATATTTCTGTTATAATTGTGAAGCTCATAAACTAATCGCAAAGGTTCGGTTACAATTATACCATTTTCGATTACCAGCAAATAAATTTTTAGTAAAAATAATATACTTATCAAAAACAAGTATTTCAATAAAAGTTAAAAAAATCTGCCTACTGTAATAGATGTTTGCTTGAAAAAAAAGCCTAAATATACCAAAAACGTATTCTTTAAAAATGTAAACTGGTTTTCATTATTTCAACGAACACCCCTCGTAATCTCATTATCGCATCACGTGTGTGAACCTGTGTTCGTTTGTGTGCGTGTGTGGCACCAGCCGGCAGCCCGCAGCCCGGCCAGCGCGGGGCGGCGCGCGGCCAGTGAGAGACGGCCGCCGGCGCGCACGCACGCCCGATCGCACAGAGTGCTGCACTGAACATACGTACACACGGCGCGGAAGCAGTGAGGATATTGCAGTGCTATTGTGTTCTTTGGCTGGTTTTGTGGAGTTCATCAGAATACTCGAAGTGTTGTGAATTTTATTTTAATTGTGATTATTTCGATCAAGCACAGAGAGTAAGAATACTTATTTAGTTGTAGCTTGTGGCCGCGCGTCTGGTAACATTGATAAAAATCAAAAAAATATATGTTTATACTAATATATAAAGCGGAACAGTTTGTTTGTTTGAGCGCGCTAATCTCACGATCTACCGGTCGGAATTGAAAAAATCTTTTTCCATTTGATAGTCCAATTCTCGAGGAAGGTTTTAGGCTGTCCAGCATCACGATACGACCCTTAGCAGACGAGGGAAAACAGAAAGTAGTAAAAGCAGTCACAGCGGGAGACCGGGACAGGCGCGGTGCAGCTGGTGTTAAGAGAGCTGTAATGATGTTGACATAATTTCGTTTGTTACAAAGTGAATGAAAGGGATTTACATTATTTGTTTAAACTAATGCGAGGGGTGGGTGGAAAGTCTTAAGAGAGGTAGGGCGCATCTAAGCAGACCGTCTGGGGAGTACTTACCTCCACCTCACGGAAAATTCCAGCCAAATAACAACTACCTATAGGGTTGTTAAGTTCCTGCGTGTATAAAATAGAAAATAGAACCGCTACCGCAGGATAGAATTTTTTTAATGATGCAGCTGAATTCTATTATCGATATACAACACAGAAGGAGTTTAGACGACAAAAGGCAAAACACAGTTTAAAAAAAGTAGGGCGCATCAAAGCAGTCTGTTTGGGGAAGTACCTCCACCTCACAGAAAACCGCAGCCAAATACCTACACCCGGGAGGGTTGTTTGTTCCTGCGTGTGAGTTGGGTCAGCAGTAAGCCCTAAGGAGCTGCTGTGTTAGCAGCAGAAAAAGCATCGCACGAGTGATTTTTAATGTATTACAAGCCTTCATAGCCTACGGTAACCGCTTTACATGATGTGAGCTGTATGCTTGTATGGCTTCCGACGTTCTATATAAAAAAAGAGAAAATAATAATTATAATTTCAGGTTATATACTCAAAAATGACAACTATTTGTGTTAAAAGTAACCCAGCGAGGGTGTATTTACGCAATTTCGATAAACATTATGTCATGTCGTATTATCACCAAGCTGGCTTGCCATCTTACTCATTCCCTGTACCATACACAATGAAATGTCAATATTACGGCGAATTGTCCTCTCAAGTCGCATAACCTAAAAATGTATGAAAATAATGAATTATATTTTTTCTCGCGATTTGTTTGACTCCTAGTAACAAAAAAAAAATCTTAAATTGGATGTGTTCTTAAGGACGAGTCCTGTGACTAAAAACCACGTAACCGGAACTCGATGTCAATTAAAGGAAATCTGAGTCATATAATTAAAATGAACGAACAGAGTGACGCAGGACGCGGCGGGAGACTGTGGTGTTGACAACTTTTGGCTAACGATTGACGTTTACACCAGTGCAGTGTTACCAACTTCTAAAAATATTTATCCCTAAACGGAAGTATACAAACCCCAAAAATGTTTGAAGTAATTTTGAGAACACCTTAAAAATTCAAACTACTATTTAAGTAAAGTCATGTGACTCTTGATGTGAGTTATATTTTGTAGACTTAATTATGACGGAGAGAAAGTATGTACATTACTTTCAGTGTGTCAGTGCTGACATTATGACCTTTCAGATAAATACATAAGCTTATAGTCTATAACGCATATGTTTAATCAAATATTTATTACGAAATGTCATTAAATATTTAATTTCAATGTATCAGACTAAAATATTAAGTCTCAGAATAATTTAGTGTTGTTTTTCTAATACGATAAGTAAAGTTTCAGTCCCTCTAAAAAAATAAAACAAATGGAATACTTTTTTCCCCGCCTTGCGACAACGTACACGCCGCACAAAACGACGAGATTCTTAAGGACTGCCTTTAACAGAAAGACCAGCTTATTTTATATACAAAGTCGGGAGGCGTGCAATCATACGGCCCACCTGATGTAAAGCGATCACCATAGACAATGAACGCTTACAGCACATTAAGCATCACTCGCACGACGCCGCCTCTGCTGACACAGCAACTCCTTACGAGCTTACTGGTGACCTCACTCACACGCAGGAAAAAACAATCCACTAGGTAGTTGGTATTTGGCTGCGGTTTTCTGTGAGGTGGAGGTATTTCCCCAAACGGACTGCTTTGATGCGCCCTACTTCCTTTAAACTTTGTGTTACAGCCATTTGTGTTATAAACTCCTTCTGTGTTCTGTATCGATAGTAGAATTCAGCTGCATCTTTAAAACAACTTCGGTGGCGGTTCTATTTTCGGTTTTATACGTATACAATTGGGGTGTAGCGATGTGTCCTTGTGTTACACAAGTATGTGCCACGGTGACCGCTTCACGTCAGCATAAAAAGTCAGACAAGCAGACAATAAAGGGGTCTCGTGAGGAATTTTATTCCAACTTGCGTACGGAATCCAGAATATGAACAAAAGCAATCGTGTGCTTCAATAAATCACAATCAGTGTAGAAATCTTGATGATGAAGCGGCGATGATGATAATCCAATTATGCCGTGACGTCACCGGAGCTGTGTCATTTTGGTGATGTCATCGTTACTCATTATTATCACCCGCGGAGACATCACACCATCCATAAAAAAAGGTCACCAGTAAGCTCCCAAGCATTTGCTGTGGCATCGCGCGAGTGATACTTACTGTATTACAAGTGTTCATAGGCTAGGGTAACCGCTTCACATCAGGTGGGCTGTTTGCTTATATGCCTCCCGACGTTGTATAAAAAAAATGTAGTGTCATTTTGAAATATCGTTACAAAAAAGTAGGCAGAAAAACTTTCAGTTAAAGCATTTATACCGCAACGCCATTATTTCTGTTACTCTATGCGCCGTCAGGTACAGTGATCACCAACTCAGTTACTAACACTACCACTCCTTGGGAGCTTACTGGTGACCTCACTCACACGCAGGAACACAACAACCCTCTAGGTAGTTAATATTTAGCTGCGATTTCCTATGAGGTGGAAGTACTGCGCCAGGCGGGCTGCTTTATGCGCCATACCTTTCTTAAACACTGCCTTCAATTAACAATTTGATGTCAATACGATGAATCGGTGTTATTTTGAAGAGTAAACCGTCGGCGGCGGGTATGACCGGCGCGCGGGGAAAGCGGGCTCCGCACGCAGCACGCAGCACGCAGCCCGCAGCCCGCGGCCGGCTCGCTTTATCTCAAACACGCACGCATAAAAACACGACGCTCATCTCACGTGTTCTACGTCTACTACACGTCTCGCCAGCAAATAACACTTGATAGATTCATGCGAATGAAGAGACGGGAGCTACAAATGTTGAAGCGGGGAAACTTTTTGAAGTTGTACTTCGTTTGGTGCGTTAGGAGGAGATAACGAGAGTGAATGTTTACGACACCGACGTCTAAAATCGACACCAGGGAGTACTCGTCGCGTAAAAATTGCAAAATGAATGACAAATACGAGTACAACCTGGGTCTCTTCAAGTGAATGGTGAATGTCCACATTCTGGGTAAGCGCGCTCCAACGTAGGTCTCGTCATCGCTTACCATCGGGTGAGTTAGGACCGAGCGCAAACTTATACTATTTAAAAAAAACACTTTCATATCCCTTAAAAGCATAAATATATAGAATATGATCGATCTTCTGAAGTTCACTATTTTGTCGTTGCACGCTGAAATCCCTCTGTATTCAAGGTACGAGTAGTTAGTTATTCATATATTTATTTATGAATGTACAACACGTGTTTTATATCAGTACAGATAATATATATATATTAATGTGCTAATGTGTGTGTGTCTTTAGATTACATTCGGCGGTGAATGATCTATCTACAACTTCGCTCCCAAATCTCTTGCGCGGTAGGCAGAGAGAACCGAGCGCCACGTGACTCGATCCTTACCTCACTCGCTTCTTTAACATTCATAGCTCTTCTCATGCACGCTCGCCGCTTCCTAGGGCTCCTGACATCACCTTCCGATAGAACATCGTGTTCTATCGGAATTTGATCTTGGTGAATGGTGTTTGTTGTTAATGTGTTATATTATCGTTTTGTTTTACAAACGTGGAGTACCTACTGGCGCGAGGGTGATGTATTTGAAGTTATATTTGTTTTGTTACGAGAAAGAAGTATAAATTCTTACGTGCCTACATAAGTACGCACACATATATTTTTTATAATCTACCAACATTTCGAAAGTGGCTATTGACGAAGAAGAAATGCCGAAAGAAACTTGCCAATATGGGTCTCTTTTCAAATGATACTACCGTTTGTGTCAGCGTAACAGCGCAATAATCACGATGTCAAGTATGTGGTAAATAACCTGTAGAGAACCGATGATACCGATTTTATGTAGTAATTCAATTCACTGCTACGGGTCGGGAGTAAAGTATAACGTGCAGCTCCTATTGGTTAGTTCGCGGATCTACATCACGATACTTGTCGAGCGATTTGACGAGCTCGGTGGCGCAGTGGTGAAACGCGCTGTTATGCTACTGGTCGACACCAACGCTCGTGGGTTCGATTCCCACACAGTACAAACATTTGTGTGCATGAACATGTCTGTTTGTCGTGTACTGGGTATTTTCTATGTAAAGTATGTATGTATTTAAAAAATATATATTTACGTATGTTTATCAGTTGTCTAGTACTATAACACAAGCTTCGCTTACTTTGGGGCTAGGTAGCGCTGTGTAATTTGTGCGACAATATTTATTTATTATTATCTCTTATTACCGGTCATTTGATAGGCGTGCGCGGGGATATAAATCCAAGGCGTAGAGGCCTCTTCGAAAAGAATGATGTAACGTATTATACCAGCTTTGACCTGCTCCAAGGGATCAATGGGAGGATATACCCACGAGCAGGTCATGGCAGGTATTGGGACTATTGCAAATGTGTCGGAAATAATTGAGCTATTGACATGAGATCTGGAGGGATTATTAGTACTGGGCTATTACAGTAGAGAGACGGACACCTGTCATAACTATCATATCATGATGTTACTTCGGCAGGCGGTGGCTCGCCATTCACTAGATGGACCCCCGAAATGCCATAAGTCTGCCGGGGGCAACACCGATGTGAGTGACTCAGGGTGTCGAGAGGTGTGCTGCGCTTTCTCAGAAGTTACTCGCGGCGTTATGCTCTTTAACACTTCCACCCCTGGAGCATGTCACCTGATAAAGCAATATGCTCTATCGACTCCTCTCTGGACGGCCAATGAAGGCAAGCCAGAGCTGAGAGTCCTGCGGGCCTCCTTGACTTTCCACTCCGACCGACGAAGACAGGCGAAGGCCCTGATCGTCTCTCTGGAGCACTCGGGTGCCCGTGGTGTCGTTACGCACCAACAGCTCGCCACAAGCTGCCCTGCGGGGTTTTATTTATTTATTATTATTTATTATCGACTTATTGGTTAAAATATCCTCCCATTGGTGAGTAGGGTTGGATCGCCGAGATATTTAGGCGGTAAAATACAGTGGTGAGCGCTGGGTGCCTTCATGATCAGTCTTCGTGTCGAGTCCGTCGCCGGCGGCCGAGACTGCGGCGCGGTTATCTACTAACTCGTCGGCTATTTATACATCTTGTCAACACAATCATTATCTAATTACCTTCATTTACATAAAAAAAACCTGTTACTATGCTGTATAAACTTCCTACTCCTACAAATTTATTCTGATTAAATTCGTTGTGAGTTCCAAGGCGGCTGTAGTTTAACCCCCGGGACAGCAATGGACTTCACTGTTCATTGTCTTTTCGGTGGTCACCGCTGTTAATTCTGGCTACACAGGAGACACAGTGGTGGCAATGAGTGGTGGGCCTGTCCCGTTAAAAAAAATGCTGTATAAAGTGGTTACCGTAACCTATGAACGGTTGGAACACCTGACGTACCGCTCGCACGATACCACCTCTGCTGCCAACACGGCAACTCCTTACGAGCTTACCGGTGACCGCACCCTCCCGCAGGAACACAACAACCCTCTAGGGAGTTGCTATTTGGCTGCCTCACACTAAGCCGCAGCCAAATAACAACTCCTTTGAAGGTTGTTTCTGCCAGTGAGTGAGATTATCAGTAGTCTTTTGAGGAGTTGCCGTGTTATTAGCAGTGATCAGTGAGGCTACGGTGACCTCTTACCACCAGGTGGGCCACATGCCTTCCTCGTTATATGACTTAACAAAAGATCAAATTGTTTTATTTAATTGGACCCTTGCGAGAATACGCGATATGTAGACGCGTCTTTTATAATTTTTTAAACGAATCTTTTTGAATTTTATGAATAACTCACGGCTTTCGTTTTTTTTTAAATTTACCAGCCAACAAATTTTTAATTTGACTATTTTTTCTTGCGAGATAAACTAATAGGGAGGGGTGGGGGTTCACTATTGAATAATTTTAATGGGGGGGTTGGGTTGAATCACAATATATGTTGTTTACTAACTGGCGTGAGCATGTACCATTAAATTCGCCTTTTCAGATTTATGTACACATATTTGTAATGATCACTGCTCGCCGGTGAAGGAAAGCATCGTGAGGGAACCCGCGCGTCCTTGAAATTATATTTAGAAAGACGTGTACATAAGGAAGGTCTGGTTGTCCGTCTGTGTCGCGGTCACCGACAGTCGCGCCATGTCACAAATCATGACATGATGGAAAATAGGATATTCGTGTAGTTCAGCGTAATACATCACGCGCACGTACGTGTAGACGTGTCGATGCGAGTGACACCTACGCCGTTATCTGAATGCAAGGTGTGCACTATCTCTGATAACCGCCTTATTAAGTACAAGGCCGCTGCACTCCGCTCCATGTGTATGATGGGTGGCCATCGCGCCCGACACCTCGGCTTCACTCGCTCAAACACAACAGAAAAGATTTTTACAAGCTCATGAGCATGCACAAACTGATAAACCTTTGGACTGCGCATGAGGCCCACCATCACTCACCAAAACGTTGAGTTTTAGCACCTAAATATTTTAGCGATACAAGGCTACCAATGGGAGAATATTTTAACCAATAAGTCGATAAGTGATACGAAGTCAATCCGCGAACTAGCCAATGAGAGCCGCGCGTTCCGTCTGTCTGGGGAAGTACCTCCACCTCACAGAAAACCGCAGCCAAATAACAACTCGCTGTAAGGTTGTCGTGTTCCCTAAGGAGTGGCTGTGTTAGCAGCACAGGTGGCATGATACTTAAATTACAAGCGATCATAGTGTACGACAACTGCTTAACATCAGGTGAAACGTATGGTTTTATGCTTCTCGACGTTGTATAAAATACTATTTAAAGCGACGTGCACACTCGTCGAGTTTAGTGAAGTGAATTCACATTTTTGTTTGCATAAAAGTGTATGCTGTTAGGTAAAAATTTCGTGTTGAGTTTAATCCCGCGTTTCAACGATTCCAACGTCAGTTATCTAACGATTAGATAACGGTAAATACTTTGACGTCCGTCGTTATCTCTTACATGACATGCTTCACGTTGGCTCCCATACATACATCGCCTCGCGGAGCCGCCGCCAAATAACAACTACCTGGAGGGCAAAGGTAAGGAAGTTTGTGAAGTCGTGTTGCAAGCGAGTGAGGCTACGGCCATGTTAGCAGCGGTGGTCGCGTGAGCGATTCATCTCTGACATGTACAGTAACCGTTTCACATATGGGGGGGGGGGGGGGGGGGGGCATTGTATAAAACAACTATAGTGTAAGTACACTCCTATTTGGAATGGAGGCATACAAAATTACAAACACACAACCCATTTAATGTCCCTCTGCTGCTAACACACCCCTTACTGGTGGCCTCATTCACACGCAGGAACACAAAAGCCCACTAGAGAGTTGTTATTTGGGTGCGGTTTTGTGTGAGGGAGAAATACTTCCCCAGAGGAGCTGCTTTATTCGCTCTACCTCTCCTAAATACAATCAGACCAAGACAAACAGACATGTTTATGCACACAAATGTTCTGTGTGGGAATCGAACCCACGAGCGTTGGTGTCAAAGTAGCGTTACTAACCACTGCGCGATGGAGCTCGTCGAAAACACGTTGGTACGTATTTTTGCAACCAAAGCCAAAATATAAACCCGTGTCACCCTGGCCGCCAGCTGCCGGCGGGGCGGCGGGCCGGGGGTGCAGGGGTGCTGCAGACCGGAAGTCTATATTTGGGTTAAACGAGGGCTTCGCGCAGTTCCTCCAGTGACTTTCTGAACTCGAATATATTTATGTCGGTAACCTGTTTTACCCGACTGCGCTGTAGAAAAGGTTAATTAAGTACCTAAGTAAAGTACATAAGTAGTATTATCAGACAATTTACACAGCGCTATCAAGTCTCAAAATAAACGAAGCTTGTTTTATAAAAAAAAAGATAAAGATAAAAATCTTGACATGCAATTTGAAAAAAAATAACGCCTGAATCTATTAACTAAAAAATCTTTATTTGCCATTGGGCCCTCGCGGGCACTTAGACACGGCTTACATTTTTTGAAATATAATCTTATTGTTCCCTGAGGGATTCTCTGGAGCCCAAGTTATAAATAGAGCGAATGGCTCTTTATTGTAATATAAAAATTGTCACAATGTCAGCCGCCATTCCCCACTACAGTATACCATACGACATAATGCTGTGAAAGTAGCTGAAATAGACTAAGCGCGCAGTAGCCACATCCGTCAATTGCCTGATTCTCCTAACTGCATATGCAGCAGAGCTATTGTATATATGGTACTAGACAACTGATAAATATACGTAAATACTTTTTGTTTTGTAATTAATTACTAATAATACATAGAAAACAACCCACTAACCAAGACAAACCGACGTGTTCATGCACACTACTGTTTGTACTGTGTTGGAATCGAACCCACGAGCGCTGGTGTCGAGGTAGCGTTACTAACCACTGCGACATCAAGTAATTGAAAGTAATGTTTTTCGCACGCGCGATATGTATGCAAATAGTAGAATGTGTCCGGTAGCCCTGCCTGCCCCGCTGGAACCGCCCAACTGACATTATAGCGTTGATTGCAGGTAATTCTACAACTTTAAGTTGGTTTACATACTTTTAAGGGGTTTAATAATAGCCAAAAACGTTATAAAAGTGTTAAAAAATAACTCCTTCACCAAAGGTTGCACTAATACTGTAATGAACCACGTAATGATGAGCCTAATGAGTTTGAGTAGCGGCAATGGCAAGTCAATATACTTAAAACGTTCAGTCTTTAGCACTTACAGCTGTGTAGCGGTGTTCATTGACTCACTTTACTACCGATTGTACAACGCGTTGTGTTCTGCAGAGTTGTTCGAAATGATGCCGACAGCTACTTTTTATAACCGCACCGCTCGCCGACGGCGGGGAGTTCACCCTCACACGCTGGAACCGCAATGGTCGCGTACTGTGCGGTTCCATAGAAGTTTTCTTCCGAGAACTCTCAAGCTGTGGAATTTCCAAAAACCAGCCGAGGTTTTTCCAAGGGACTACAGCATGGAGTTCTTCAAGAAATGCGTGAAAAGGTTTTTTAGAGGGTCGGCAAAGCATGAGTGACACCCCTGGTGTTGCAAATCTCCATAGGCTACGGTGACTGTTTGCCATCAGGCAGGCCGTATGCTTGATTGCCACCTTAGTGGTATAAAAAAAACTTTAACGCTTATTATTATTGATCTGTCATAATTAAGAGTCTTATAATATTTATGTTGTATATTGGTTATAAGTGCAATGAATAGTTCTATGGTGGAGTTAATAAAGAACGTAGTAGCACGTTATATTTATAGCGTCTTGTAACTCGTCAATACAGCTTGAATCGTAATGTTGAAGTCAATGAAGAGCTGTCGTGTTTAGGCATGTTCATGTTAGATCGTTTTGAAGGTTTTGGTGTTGAATAAATCATTTAACTACTAATATATATTTTTTATATTAGTTCAG
The DNA here is from genome assembly GCA_947507595.1 of Pyralis farinalis. Taxonomy (NCBI): domain Eukaryota; kingdom Metazoa; phylum Arthropoda; class Insecta; order Lepidoptera; family Pyralidae; genus Pyralis; species Pyralis farinalis. Next base: position 721,620 of record OX382281.1, read on the forward strand.
CATAGTGGCTCCTCTTTGCCTGATGGTAAGCGAAAGAGGAGCCCAAATCGCAACTGCAACTGACAAAATACTACACCGTATCCTGTCAGTTGACGCCGCCATGCTGACCCGCAAGATGCTTGTTCACGCTCCGTTTGAAGGATCCCATATTGTAGGAAGGAGGGAACACATGTGCAGGCGAGGCTATTAAAAGTTATTTCTAAGATTCACGGTTTTCTGCTGTTCTTAATCATTCGCTTAATCATAAATATTTTTACAAACTGAACGAAAAATAGTTATAGTTTATTAAATTTGTCGCTAACCTTGGAATATACAAAAAAGAACAGATGCAGTTGAAAAAAGTATAAGGCGGGCTCATGGTAGCTTTTTAAATTCTGTTGACAGCAGTGTCACCCGCGACACAATCAAGTCCATTGACAATGATATTCATCAAGGTTCTGTTGATAAACATACTTGTAATCCAATTTTATTATAAATAAATATCATTCGTCATATAATCAAGGTATACATAATCCTATATGTTTGGGTGAATATTGCGTGACACTTAGTGAGAAGCTGCAACGTTCTATAGAACCAGATTAATAATAATAACAATTCTTTATTCAAAAAGTGCTTACAATAATTTAGTTTTTCCCTAGTTCCCAAGCTAGGCTAAGCCTGTCCTGTGGGCAAGTTCACAAATTTGGTTTGACTTGTAACACATTTGCGGTACCTACATAGGAAATTTGTTTGATTTACAATTCATTTATAAAATTAATTAAAATTTATTTATTATTAATTAAATTAAATGTATAAAAGATTGTGGAGAAACTGATTTAAACGACGAATTTATCAATTCTATGTCGTATAAAAACAAATATTCAAAAGAGGAAATAGAAGATAGTATATATATTCCTAATGAATACACAAAGAGACTGGATCTTTCCGGCAATTTCTGTGTTGCTATTCAGTTATCGCCGTTGGCTTCTTGTTTTTGGTTTATAATGGCTACTTGGTTATCAGAAATCATCTTTAGATTTTGAAAAAAATTATATCAAAGCTTTGATACTATCTTGAGGAGGTGACACGCCGTTATTAACATCTACATCGGAAATCTGGTAGATGTTGTCCGATAAAATCTGTGTTGATATAATCGATACTGCATGAGGTTGCTCGAAATAAGCGACCTCGTAATTTGTCAAATTAGTAGACATAGATAGTATTGTTGTGCAATACACAGAATCATCGTTTCCCACCTGAAATAAAAGTAATTTTTTTATATATGGAATACTAATTATTTGTGTATTAATTTGCCTATATCTTTTTAAGCTTCCGATCTATATAACACAGATCGCACCCAATTTCTAGTTAGTTCTGAACACGATACGCATGTTCACAGCAGCAACAGCAAGTAGTGCGAAATGCGACGAGTGGCATCGTAATAGAGAATTAGAAGTGTCGGCGGGGAATGGCGGGGAATCTCTAGCGCTTTGACCTTAGCTGAGTATCATCACCATATTTTTTTTCATAAGGGATTTAAAGTATCTTCAACACTGTCGTTAATGTTTTCTGTTTTTTAATTCACGAAAGATGGTTTCTAATAATTATTACGAGGAACCCTAAACTAAACCTACTTTTAAGTTTCTAGGCGGCGTTATGGCCTTCAGTGTAGTACTGAGTGTGTTGTTACTCTATTATATCAACCAAAGCCTGTAAAATACACTCTATTACCGACGTTGCAATTCAATGGCTGTTATAAATAGGTTAAGAGAAATTAGCTTTAAAGTATGGTAGCCATTTTCTGGTAAAGATAAACAAAGAAAAGGATTATACCAGATTTATTAACAAAACACTACACACTTTCCTGGATTTTAAGCATGTTAGATGAATAACATTGGCATATACTCAGTAATTTTGTTAATAATGATACCTTTACAATTCATTAGAGCGCTCATGTTTGTTTATCACATTTCTTTACATTTCGTTATATATCCTTGGCGCGTTGAAACTGAAGTGAGATACACTTACGATGGCAGGTGTTATTAACTCATATAAACACAATACGGGACTCTTGAAATATGACTAGTATTTTAACAATTACTATCTCCATGACACGATGTATATGTCTAGTAATGTTATTGTGGAAATAACTGCAATTGATTTGCTTCGCTATAAAACAAAAAGCTATAAAGTTGAATAATAACAGTATCAACAGAGAAGCAAGCATTTATTTGACAATATTATATAGGGATAATCATAAAACCATTCTAATTAAACTCATTTAAAACGCTCAGAATACAGAATAAACCAGAAACCGCAAACACGCCCAAAACTGAAGCCATACAAACTACTCTCAATGAGAGTAGTTTGACATTTGGACGACTAGTATATATTTGGCCACCGTGTCTATTACGCGTAAAAATTTCTCGATAGTTTTTATTAAATAATGCCGTCTTGTGCGGTTCTCACCTGCAAGAATGCAGTTTCATGTGTAACTAGCGCATTTACATCTCATTTTATTTAAATAATGAATTTCTTTTATTCGTTGATAGTGGTAAACAATTTGGGCGAGTCCATTTTGTTCATGTTGCCAGTTTTTACCGGTTTCTTTTCCCTACTTTTTTATAAAGTTGACATTGATGAAATAAATAATAAATGCATGTTAAGTAATTAAAAAACAGTTTGATTAATATAAAATATGTAAATACATTTATTTAATTTTAAGGTTTTTGCGATATGATAATGTAAACATAGGCTTACATTATTTGAGATCTTTTAATATAAATATTGCCTGAAATAAATAATAATTATTGGCTTAATAATAATGATTGAAATACTCGTACTAAACTAATGTTTTTGGTATATAGTCTGCATATGTGAAATTGTGTAAATAGTAGTTTTTTTACAAAAATGTTTTGTGTAAAACTATTCTAATTATTATACATGGAATTTCAGTTCCCACTGATGAAATTATAAAAGCAAAGAGCAAGACTTCTTCATTTGTCGAAACGTAAAAATGTACTTATTGATTACCTTAGAATCAAAACGGCAATATTATTAGTACAACAAAATGTACCTAAGTAAAGACATATTTTTTGTAAATTACTTGTGTTTTATTTTAGTAAAGCATTTTTTTATGCATAACAGTATATTAATATAACATCGTTTATATTAATATAACACTTTTAGTTTACCCTAAAAGAGGCGAACTCTCACTAAGCTAGCAATACTGTACGGGTGGGAAGTATAAGGAGTGCGGGGGATTGCGAAATGTTTCTGGACACAGCGGACCGCATGTATTATCGGCTGTAGGCTCCTTCTGGTTTATTCTGTATTCTGAGTTAAAACGTAATATAATTATTTTCAATTGGTGTTCACTAACTCTATTATATAACTCATTACCGGTGAGTGTCGTAGTTAGGAGTTTAAAAACACTCTTCTGTAGGCTAATAAAGACTGCGTAACACAAATTTATAGGGTTTTTTAGACTAATTTGATAAGACATGCATTTTTTTAATATAATGATAAATGCCATTAAATCCCTGCGCGACTTTTGGACGAGGATCATTCGGTTAAGCTGTGTGACGTTATCAGATAAAACGACGGAAATAACTCTGGGCAACAGTTCTGGTGCATTCTTTAGCGGCACTGTACTACGATTACCGAAAATAAAAATAAAGTAACAGGCTGTGCCACGTGCACGCAGCGAGATTCGGACATGTAGAAACAATGCAGGAGCAAAGAATTACAAATCAGATATAGAACGTAATGGTGGAAGGATGTAGGAGCCGAGGAAGACCAAGTTGATCGTGTTTTGTCAGGAGGCGATATCAGGAGCACTGAGAACCGGCTATGAATGTTAAAGAAGCGAGTGAGGTGTGTAAGGCTCGAGAAATATAGCGCTCGATTCTCCCTGCAGCATGAGGAGTGGAGTGAAACGAATCTGACCTGGAAAATATTTATTATACAACGTTGGGAGGCATTCAAGCATACGGCCCACCTGATGTAAAGTGTCGTAGCCGATGAACTCGCACGCAGGAACACAACCCTCTAGGAACTTGTTATTTGGCTGATGGAGGTGGGGGTACTTCCCCAGACAGGCTGCTTTGTTGCGAGAGGTAGGGCTTTTAGAAACGGCTAGGCCAAGACAAACAGACATGTTCATACACACAAATGTTTGTCCTGTGTGGGAATCGAACCCACGAGCGTTGGTGTCAGGTAAGGTACAGCGCGTCTCACCGCCGCGCCACGTAGCTCGTCCTCGTCAAGGACGCTAACTGCGCCAGGACTCCGGTCCCGCCGAACGGTTTTAAAGGAGTTTCTCGCTCGGTCGTTTAGCACCGTCAGAATTCCACATCAACCCTTATTCATCCCACTGCAGGGATACAGGTCTCCCTTCAACCGAAGGGGTTTGGAGCATACTCCGCCACGCTGCTCAAATGCGGATTGGCGGAGGCCAGTGTTTTCAAGCCGGCCGAGGGCCACTGACTTAGCTTAACGACTGTCATCTATCAACAACAGCCGGGACCGACGGCTTAACGTGCCCTCCGAGCACGGAAGTTAGAAAACCCATCCATAGACAGGCTGCGGCAGACGTTACTTAACCTGCGTGTTCGGTTAGTATGTCACGCGCAACGACGCCATCGAGCTCTCTCACGTCAGAATTACTTTTACTGTTTAGACATAGCGCTGCCTGTGTCCGTCCGTCCGTCCGTCCGTTGCACAATGAGAGATCGCCACGGCTCGTCGGTTTAACAATAAACCCAGTGAAAAAACTCAAAACTATTATAATTGTATTTTATACATATAACTTTGACGAGCTCAGTGGAGCAGCGGTTAATAACGCGACTTTGACACCAACGGGTTCGATTCCCACGTAGGACAAACATTTGTGTGCATGAACATATCTTCTTATTAGTCGGGTGTTTTAAGAGAGGAAGGGTGCATTGAACCAGTGCGTCTGGGGATGTACTAAAAACCGCTGCCAAATAACAACTTTCTAGAGGGTCGTTGTGTTCCTGCGTGTGAGTGAGATCACCAGTAAGTAGTTGCTGTTGAGTTAGCAGCAGAGATGGCATCGCGCGAGTGATACTCAATGTATTAATTACGGTCATAGATTGGACGAGCTCGGTGGCGCAGTGGTGAAACGCGCTGTTACGCTACTTTGACACCAACGCTCGTGGGTTCGATTCCCACACCGTACAAACATTTGTGTGCATGAACATGTCTGTTTGTATTGATCTGGGTATTTTCTATGTATAATAAGTATGTATTTACAAAAAGAAAATGTATTTACGTATGTTTATCAGTTGTCTAGTACCCACAACACAAGCTTACTTTGGGGCTAAGTGGCGCTGTGTAATTTGTCCGACAATATTTGTTATTATTTATTTTATTTATAGGCTAAAGTAACTGTTATACATCAGGTGAGCTGTATGCCTCCAGTTGTATAAAAAAAGGAGTAAGCGAGACGCAGTGATACCATGAAGGACCTATGGAGAGCCGATGAGAGCGACTTTACGTAGCTACTCGATTGTCCACTACGGGTCGCGGGGAAAATAGAACGCGTAGATGGCCTCCAGGTCTTGGAAACCTCTGCCATACGTTAGTAAATAAATTCACTCGCTCGTGCGCGGCCACACACACACAGGTCGATATTCGTTAAAGGTCACATCACAAACAGTACGATGCAATTTCCATAACATGACTTCATCCAAGGTTATCAACCAAACTCACTGTTTGTTCTCGTCTCTTCGAATATAGACATACGCAGAACACATTTATTTAACAGACTTTAGTTAGACTTTAGGGATTTAGTTAAACAACTGACATAGAGACGAGTGAGTGCAGGGAACAGCGTGAACGAAGCGTTGGGTGTGGCAGAGAGAGCATGAAAGTAGAATAAATGTGGTCGAGATGCGAGCGTTGCGCAAAATTTGTAGCGTAACGCTTGCTGACCGCGTTCGAAATGATGAGGTAAGATAGAGAGTTGGTCTGAAAGAGTGTCGGTGTTAAGATAAGAAAAGCATGCTCCGTTGGTTCGGACATGTAGAAAGAATGCAGGATGAAGGAATGACGAAACAGATATACAACGCGCAAATAGAAGGATGTAGAAGCTGAGGATGACCAAGACTAACTTACCACCATGATGAGCTCGGTGGCTCAGTCGTGAATGACGCGGCTTTGACACCAACGCTCGTGGGTTCGATTCCCACACAAGGGAAATATTTGTGTGCATGAACATGTCTGTTTGTCTTGGTCTGGATGTTTTAAGAGAGGTAGGGCGCATCAAAGCACCCCCGTCTGTGGAAATACCTCCACCTCACAGAAAACCGCAGCCAAATAACAACTCCCTAGAGGGTTGTCGTGTTCCTGCGTGTGAGTGAGGTAACCAGTAAGCTCCCAAAGAGTTGCTGTGTGTGTACAAAGGAGGCATCGCGCGAGTGATACTTAATATATCGCAATAGGCTACGGTACCCGCTTTACATCAGGTGGGCCGTATGCTTGTATGCCTCCCGACGTAGTATAAAAAAACCGTGACCAAATTGGTCGTGTTTTATCAGAAGGTGATGTCAGGAGGCTTACGAATCGGCGAGCGTGCATGAAAAGAGCTATGATTGTGAAAGAAGCGAGTGAAGTGTGCAAGGACCACGTGTTAAGGCGCTCGGTTCTCTCTGCCTACCCCGCAATGGACCTACCGTGAAGATATACATACATACTACTAAAATATGGCGCCCGATATTCACGTGAATGCGCCTTCCATAGGTCCTTACAGTTCCATAGCGGGGTACAGTTTGGTGTTGTAGTTAACAAATCTATCGTTCACCAATGATATTGTATTAAAAAGAGGTAGATGTCGGTACTAGCGCGCAAAAACTGAGGCAATGAAATTAACCCAATTGGTCTAATATGCGCTATTCTATGATGCGCTGACGTATTTCAAGCGCAACTCTTGACAGATAGCTATCTCTCTCTATATCATGCGTTCCGTATTATCTATCCCCTTCTTAAGTAAGTAAGTACTATAATGTCGTAGTGGAACAATAACAAAACGACGCGCAGTATGAATATACGTCATCTTTAAATACAATATCATTGTCGTTCACATCTAAAATTTAATTACACCACTTGATAGCTAAAGAATCAAAGAATACGTTGAGTGAGGACTGTGACTGTGTGGGAATGCGCCGCCATTTTGAGACAGGCGAGATGGCATGCTTGTATGAATAGAAGTGGATTTCAAGTTGCGTATTTAAATGTGCATGAGAAGAGCAATGAATGTTAAAGAAGCGAGTGAGGTATGTAAGGATCGAGTCACGTGGCGCTCGGTTCTCTCTGCCTACCCCGCAAGGGATTTGGCGTGAAGTTATAGATAGATAGTACTTAAATGTATTCATTTGATACATGGATGTGACTGGAGGTTGCTTTGATAAACATTGTTTTTTATACTATCGAGGTGGCAAACAGGGGTACAGTCAGCCTAACTTGCAACACCGTATAGTCCGGATGCCTCCGGTATTGCCAGATCACTCACGCTTTGTCTATAATTTGAAAACCTATTCGCCGCTGGTTCGAAGGAACTCGTGCTTTGTTTAATTTAAACTGTGGTAAGCGATGGTTGCGAGACTATAGACATGCAAGATGGTAACGGCATACAGCAACGATCTGGTAATGATTATTTAAATAGGTACGCTGCGTCAAAGCTATGGAACAACTTACCTCCCCCTTTTCGCAAGAACAGATCCCTTCAAAGCGGTAGAATCTTACAGGAACATAATGTATGTAGGTTAGAATAGAATATGAGAACTTTAATGTTCAATATTTTTTTATATCACTAAGGCATAGATTCTCAACGTGGGCGATAATGCCCCCTTTGTGAGCGTTTGTGACTTTCAGGTGTAGAAAAGAATAGCCAAAGAAAAATAGGGGGTATTGTGATAGCGCAGTGGGCAGATAAAATATATATATTTTTTTTTATGTCATTAAGGTGGCAAACAAGCATACGGCCTGCCTGATTGTAAACAGTCACCGTAGCCTATGAACATTTGCAACACCAGGGGTGTCACTCATGCGTTGCCATAGTCTTAAGACGACAAAACAAAACCGCCCAAGTGCGAGTCGGACTCGCGCACGAAGGGTTCCGTACCACTATCTATAGAAACGGCAAAAAAAAATCACGTTTGTTATATGGGAGGCCCCTTAAATATTTATTTTATTCTGTTTTTTAGTATTTGTTGTTATAGCGGCAACAGAAATACATCATCTATGAAAATTTCAAGTGTCTAACTATCACGGTTCATGAGATACAGCCTGGTGACAGACGGACGGACGGACAGCGGAGTCTCAGTAATAGGGTCCGTTTTATCCTTTGGCTACGGAACCCTAAAAACACGCTATCCTTTCATGTATGTAATTATGTGTGCGATAATTTACGTATTTCGGTAAGTGGATTAAAATTATCGATCAATCGGGCGGTGGGCGACATAACGTTGAGAAATTATGCACCATGGTGACAAACAAGCGTACGGCCCACCTGATGGTAAACAGTCACCGCAGCCTATAGGCACTAGTCCCTCTGGAACCCTCTGCATGCCTTTTTGAAGAACCACATGCTGTAGTCTCTGGCGAGAAGAGATCTCCGTAGAAAACTTGTCTGGAACCGCAGCGTGCGGCCTCAGTGTTCAGTGAGTGAAGTGAGGATGATTCCCCATCTGCGGGCGTCGCGACTGTACAACGAATCTGTGGTCATCATATCAAACAACCCGTTGTACAATCGGTAACACACAAAGGGAGGCAATCTCCCTTTAAACTTAAATGCTCAATACTGTGTGTGAGCTTAAGTATACATTTATGTAACTACATTATATATAATGTTTATTTACATATATATTGTTATAATAGTGATTTCATAGGTATCTTTCTAAATTCTATGTATAATATATGTACATGTATTTATTTATTTACAAGTCACTTTCCCCTTTCACTGCTGCATAGACAAGTGCAGACGTGCGCGTGTACGCGGGCCTTTACGATTCCATTACATCATTATGCAGGACGACGGCGCGGAGACGCGTTGTCTATGCGATGCCGTCATCCGAATTTGGAACGCCGAACAGATATCAACCGCCGCACGCCGGCGGTTATCGCGTAACGGCTTTGGAACGTATGATTCTATGTTCAAATTTAAATCCGTATACGGCGCGTGGCCTTGGGCTCGACTCGCTACGGTGTCGTCCGCACGCTGTCGGCTCTAATATAACAGAGAGCGAATTATTTTCAAGTTAAAATTTCTATAGGCGCATTGTAGTTACGTGCGGGGACTCCCACGGGCTTGCATATTTGAGTTTATGGTTTAGTGAGTAATAAGCAAACCCTGTACAAGGTTCCCACGAGGCCGGTGATGACGTCATCATCAGTTTATGCTCACTAGTCCAAATACCATCAAAAAACTCCAAACCGTCCAAACCCTCTTCTGCCGGCGAGCTCCCAACGCGCCTTGCTACGTCCGCAATGCGGAGTTACACCGAGATTTAGCGCTTCCTTCTATCCAACAACACCTACAAAAACTCTATACGATTCTTTGAATCGTCAGAAACCCATCCTTAGGATTCCTTTCCTTTTGTCCAAGCGGCAGCGGCATACGACCCGCAGCCCCGATACCAAGTACGTAGACCGCGAAGTGTCCTATTAGATCCTCCAAACAAACTTTCGAGAGCTTTGGACCGCTTTGCAGCGGTCGAAGCCTCCTTAGGGCAAGAGTCCTCCAACTGAGCACCCCGCGGTCGCACACGCACACCCGGGTGCAGGCTAGTCCTTCTTTTGTGGGTCTAATTTTCACGGGCGAAAAATAAAATCCTTCAGTAGTCTATGACTGCTTTACTTAGGTACTTTCAACTAATTAAAGAAAGTTCTATGCTTGTCGCCCATTGACCATATTAACAGCTTATGATTGCGGCCAATCAAGTTCAAACAAGTAATTTCATTTTACTAAATTGAGTGAATTATAATACTTGAGGTATAAGTACATAGGTAATAATTTGAGGTCATACTTTCAATTTTCACAAAATCCAGACAAAAATAAACAAAACGTCTCGTCCAGTGACAAGAATAGCCCGTCCCTTTATTATTTTTTTTTGTGCTCTGTGAAAGGCTCTGGGCACACAACTTATACTTACAACTCCTGTCAACCATTTTAATTTTGTTCACAACAACCAGTGGACGAACGCCTAACCTCTTAACCTCCATTCGTTATCTCATCACCACGTCGTGTTCAAATTGCTTTTATTTTACAATCAATCACATTAAAGCAAATTAAGATCTTTTAACAGTTTTACTCAATTATCATCGCTGAAGAATTGAGTTATATAAGTCCCTTGCGTAGCCGAGGCAGAGAGGACGGAGTGCCACACATTTTTATACAACATTAGGAGATGCAAGCGTATGCTTTGTAGTTTGTCTTATTTGCTAAAATATCCTCGCATTGGATCGTAGCGGAGGGTTGAATCGATGACATTTATTAGTTTTTTTATACCGCTACGGTGGCAATCAAGCATACGGCTTGCCTGATGGTAAACAATCACCGTAGCCTATGGACATTTACAACACCTGCGTGTCACCCGTGCGTTGCCGACCCTCTAAAAAACCTCTTCACGCATTTCTTGAAGAACTCCATGCTGTAGTCCCTTGGAAAACCCTCGGCTGGGAGCTCATTCCGCATCTTGAGAGTTCTCGGAAGAAAACTTCTCTGGAACCGCACAGTACGCGACCATTGCTTTTCCAGTTCCCTCAGTTTAGTCATTTCTTATTGGTTATAACATAAGTTAATTAAGGTGTTCCGCCAGAGCCTCGCTAGTTACTTGTCAGGGTGCATCACGTGTTGGAGGGAGTGACTTTACCTACACCCCTGTACTTTACACCATACCACACAAGACAAAATCTCTCATCTTTCATTTTTGATCTACACAGCGAAACGTTACCAACATAACCGCACAAACTCCATGACGTTGTACGAAGGTTGGTAGCACGAACTCTGTACTAATGACCACTAATTGGTGAATATGGAACAAGTGTCCGGCGCTCCGGCGCCGTGCTAACTACACCTGTAGTACTACCAGCGCCGTGACTAAGATGAAAATGAAATGAAAATGAAAATATTTATTTTACATTAAACACACACACACATAGTCTTAAAGCTATGGATCCACACACTAGGCATGCAAGCCTGTATCGTGTGGCCCATTATTTTTATGCTTATCTAATAAAAGTTTGGTGCCGGCTGACTTGCAAACATAAATTAATAATAACAGTAATTACATCAAGTATATCAAGATTGGTTTCAAAATATTATAATTTAGAACATATACATTAATACAAGGAATATATATATATATAATAGATACATGTTGATCTTTCTACCTATTTCATATTTAGTACATAATTCAAAGCATATCATTGAGGCTATTTGCATTATATTATTAGTAGTTCTGAAGCATTTTTTCAATTTCATCATATTCGAGATTGATTAACCATTCTTTTATTTTAATCTTAGCTCCACGCATAGTACTTTCTCTAAGATCACAGGGTTTGACAACTTTGTTATAGATGCTCACTTGTATATGAGGATTAAAGCGTTTCGCAAATGTTGTATTCACTCGTGGCAAAGGAACCTTAAAAACTCGTTTCTTAACTAGGTTTGAATATTCACAAGAGTTTATAACTTTCTTGTGGGTCATCAACGCTACTTTCATAAAAAACAATTTTCGAACACTCAACACTTTGCTCTCTTTGTATAATTCTGCTGTTGGGTATCTGAAGTTTTTCTTCAACATTGTCTTGAGGACTGACACACATTTAGACACAGCAGAGATGGAGCAGATGGGCGGAGCAGTGGATAAAGAATTAACCTACTGCTCCCGGTTCAAAACTTGGTGGGGATTTTTTTATACCACTAAGGTGGCAATCAAGCATACGGCCTGCCTGATGGTAAACAGTCACCGTAGCCTATGGACATTTGCAACACCAGGGGTGTCACCCATGCGTTGCCGACCCAAAAAAAACCTCTTCACGCATTTATTGAAGAATTCCACGCCGTAGCCCCTCGGGACAACCTCGGCTGGAAGCTCATTCCACAGCTTGAGAGTTCTCGGAAGAAAACTTTTCAGAAACCGCACAGTACGCGACCATTGCGGTTCCAGCGTGTGAGGGTGAACTCCCAGCCGTCGATGAGCGGTGCGGTTATTAAAAGTAGCTGTCGGCATCATTTCGAACAACTCTTCAGAACACAACCCGTTGTACAATCGGTAGAACACACAAAGGGAGGAAAATCTCGCCTTAAACTTAGGGTTCAATACCATGTGTAAGCTTAGGATTGTCGACAATTCTCACAGCTCGTCTCTGAGTCGAATCACACGGTCCAAGCTGGTATCCAGGTGCTCCCGCCCAAAGGTGACTTATATAACATAAGTCTTTGCCCCGCACTGAAGTACTGCTTTGCTCTGTTGAGCACACCAAATTTTTTGGACGCTTGACCATCTCCTCCCGGTGATTTCGATATTGTACCAATAAGTCGTGTTTGTAGGTAGGTACATATTGGTTATTGTCACTTAGAAACCGGCTCGTCCGAGAAGATGTTCTTCAGAAAGTTGTGTGACCTTACTTAAGAACGGACTGGTTTTCCTTCAGGGTTGTGGTCAAAATTAAGTATTTTCGCCACCAATATTAGTATTGCGGCATTTTTTTTTATACGACTTCGGGAGTCATTCAAGCATACGGTCCACCTCATGTAAAGCAGTTTCCGTAGCCTATGAACGCTTGTGATACATTAAGTATCAATCGCGCGATGCCTCCTCTGCTACTAACAGAGCAACTCCTTAGGAGCTTACTGGTGACCTCACTCACACGCAGGAACAAAACAACCCTGTAGGGAGTTGTTATTTGGCTGCGGTTTTTTGTGAGGTGGTGGTACTTCCCCAGACGGGCTGCTTTGATACGCCCTACCTCTCTTAAAACATCCAGACCACTACAAACAGACATGTTCCTCTTGTGTGGGAATCGAACCCACGAGCGTTGGTGTCAAAGTCGCGTCATTCAAGACTGCGCCGCCGAGCTCGTCATAACCTCCTACCAATCCTAATAAATCCGGATTAGGAAACGGGATAGCCCCTAAGAAGAAGGCTGACCGTCGACGTGCAGCTAGGCAGGGGCCCACGTGCGGCTTATCGACCCCGTTTGCAAGGCTGTCTGAAGAACCCCACGCCCGTGTCCACTTTGAGAAAGAGTTGTCTCCTCCCCCGTGGCTCCACCAAGAATGCTCCTATTCCCACGTCTATTAGAACCTCGTCAAGAGTCTCTGATTTTCGGAGTCAATTAAAATGCTGTAAAATACAAACTAGATCCGCTTTCGTAGTTTCTAGACACAATTATGAATTTTACAGCCGTTTCGGAGCCAGCGGCTAATTGCACGCGATATTGAGCAACTTTCGGAGAGTGGATTGCTTCACAAAATGTAAGGCAACATGTAGATTTTTTACATCACTAAGATGGTAAAGAAGCATACGGCCTGCCTGATGGTGTAAGATACCAGCACAGGATATGGAGATAATGTTATTCCTAATCCGGATTTATTAGAACTGGTGCGAGCCGCTATATCACCTACTGATAAAACACGATCAATTTGATCATAATAGGTTAGTCTTGGTCTTCCTCGGCTCCTACATCCTACCACTTTTGCATTGTATTTCTGATTCATCATTCTTACTACACTTTCTGTCCGAACCAGCGGAGCATGCCTTTTCTTAACCCAGTACTAATAATCCCTCCAGACCTCATTACAATAGACTAGTAATTTCCTACACATTCGTAATAGTTCAAATACCTGCCGTGACCTGCTCATAGATATATGGTTGTATCGATATTTTTAGGAGCGGGTCTCGGTTGGTGTACAACATAACATGAATCTTCTCAAAAGGGCTTCTACGCGTTCCCCGCGCACGCCTGTCAAATCCCGGTCATTTGATACGCGTGCGCGGGAACCCGACTAATACTCGTGAAGACAAACAAAAAAAACCATATACCTTTAAATTGTCATATTGTTCATAAAATATTCCTTGAATCTGTCAAAATTTCTCTCCAACAGCTTCAGTTTTAATTTATAGAAGCGGGTTTTAACTCAATGGGCAACATACAGTTTCATAGTTACAACAGAGTGACCTAAATTTTATTAAGTACGTTTAAATAAAAGTATCCTAAAAATAAGTTGGACGTTGTCACAATGACAATATTGGGTCCTCCGATGTATTTATACTTTGTCATTATTAGATACTTTTATCAAACCTGTCCTTGTGAAGTTCGCGCCAAAACCGGTCCCACAGACAATAAAAAGGTGAATTAATAATAAGTCTACCGTTGTCGCCGCCCCGGTCACGTGTCGAACAGTACGCTAACTTCATTTAAACAAACGATTGGTACTTTGTCTTTAAATACACGTAGTTTTAATATCATAAACAATGTAGAACAGAAATTCGAATACAAAAGTAATAGAATTTTGTTATTCCCGTGTTATTTTTACGATTACAACAATAAAGTTTATTGCTATAAAGATTGCGCCGACTAATGAAAATATAAGAAAAAAAGTAAAAATAAACGATCTTATCGCTATAATAATTTATTACTTATAGGTAGCTATATAAAAATAATTGCGTACTTAATAACAGATAGGTTCGTAGGTAGATCAGTCGATTCGAGCATGTGGAAAAACATACGCAATAAATATACAATGCGAATATGGAAGCATGTAGGATCCGAGGAAGAATACGCGCCTCATGACGCTAGGCTAGCGAGATGTGTAAAGACTGCGTCTTGTGGCGCCACATTTGAACAACTAAATGGGTGGCATGTTGCTTATTGACAATATAGAAAGAAGTCCCCTTTCAAACTGTGAACAGAAATTAATAGACCAATTTTGTTGCGGGTTCGCATTCCTGGCCTCCTACGTCTTTCTGCTTTCACAGGGCTTTTTTCCATTTTCGACTCCCATCCACGCAAATATGGTACCAAACGACTCAGGAGGCCTGAAACGTAAACATTTTAATACTTTTAGCTTTACGATCAATCACGATAATTTTCATTCCCTGAAATGGCAAATTAAGAATGTCTGTTTGTAACAACATATCTACTTATTATAATAAATATATCTACTTCATATTAGACATTTTTCTTCGCCCATGTAAATGTAGGCCCACAAAAGAAGTACTAATCCACCCCGAGTGTGCGTTAGTCTTTCTTCTGAGGTGGCACCCTCCGGACATAAGGGAGGGAGGTATAAAATAAATAATAAAAAAATATTGCATAAGATACCCTTTCTCAATGCCGAAAAAGTTCTGTCAGATTCATACTGACTAAAACACCACTTGGGACTGCTTTTAGCCGGGTAGCGTTTTAAGGTTTCATCGGCAGCGATCGCCCCAGAGAACGGGACGACGCAAGCGTCACTCTAAAAAGAGTATACGCTTAGAGAAGTGCTGGCGCTCCTGCTGAGGATGCCGACACTAGTACCTATTTTTGCGACTAAAGCGACGTGAAGGGTGTTTTAAGTTCTGTGAACACAGACCAGAAGGAAGGAACTATGAGAGTGGAGTGAACATAGGAAGATAGGTACCTACGGGGTTGGGATACGGGGGCGAACGACCCGCTACCGGGGCTATTGTTAAGTTACAATAAGTTCAGAAGTTGTTCATGCTCGCAGAGTGCTATAAGATGCTCCTGCGAGCTGCAGGCATTTCTAAGCTTACCCGCAAGGACTGACACCTTCAAGTCGACTCTCTGATTGGCGGTAATTACCGTCTTCAGGTCGTCTTCCATTGAAGGGGATTTAGCACCCAAGGAAAGTGTTTTGTGGAGGATATGGGCGGCCGGGACGCACGCCTCGGCTTGAGACCCTCTGTTTATCCCTTAGGGGGATGGGGTACACGAGGGGGGCACCCTCTGTAATTTGCTGTGTGCCTAACCTGACCGCACTTTCAACAAAATAATGTTTCAGTACCTTTAAAAAACCCCCTAAATTTCGGGGGAAATCTAAGTTGGGAACCCTGACTTGCACCATATTTTTTATTTTTATTGCGTGCACCATAAGAACGGTACAAAGGTCAAACAGTTTAGCTTGAGGTACCGCTGTGTGAACACGTAATAAAACAAAACTCGTTAAACACTTTGTGTAATCGAGTAGTATCTTTCCTTTGATAACCATTTCAATGTTACTACGTATGTTTAGTAGGCTAATATTACAATTGCTTAGTCATGCTTAATATTCAGCGAAAGTTACAGTTGTGGTTCATTGTTTATAGTTTTTAACCATTTTCAAAATGAAGAAGTTTCTCAATTCGATATTTTTTTATACAACATATGGCGACATTACGCTTACTCCAGTCTATGACCGCTTGCAGTACACAAATTATGGCTCACTCCACTAACTCACAGCAATACAACAACCTTCCAGTAAGTTATTACTTAGCTGCGTTTTTATGTGAGGTGGAGGTACTTGCTCAATCGGGCTGCACCTACCTCCCTAAAAGACGCCCAGTCCGAGACGAGTGGGAAAGGCACCGTCCGTCGAACCTCGGTCTCGTCAATGTATGGAAGTTACATACTGTTTAATATAAATTGTCCGTGTCTCGTTACCGGCGAATGAGCGTCCACTATTTGAATTTGGAATTCGAACACGTCCGACCGGCTACACGAGTCGATTCGCGTTCCATATTTGTTAGAAAAACATTGAACGAAAATGCGTTTTGTTATGAAATTGCGTTCCTTTACTAGCGTTATCTGTGTTGTTGATTTGTTTGTATTCTCGAGACATCGGGGCCGAGTTCGTCTACAAACACAGATAAAAAAGACAAAGTAAAATATCATAATGTATATACCTATCTCTCACAGGTCTACTTCCTATCGTTATTCAGTTTCCTAATGTATAGTGAGTGGTGCGTTCCGATACCTAAAGGCCCCAGTACACAATGACCCATGATGGTCCACGACAAGCCATCATCGCCATAGTGTACAGGTAGCATTGCCAGGTCTTAAAACCGACTAGCCGTACAGACCGACCAGTTGGCCGGACGTTTGGGTACCCTCAACTATGAAGAATTATTTGTATTAGCATTAATACGACAGAACATTTTTTATGTAAAACAAGGTTTTCCGTTTTCAGTTTTTTAAATTCTAATGAAATAACAATGACATTGAATTAATCAGTCTTCTTTAATCCTTCATTACATACAAACGAGCGGGACGCTCGGCCTTCGGCGCGGCCGAGGCACGCCGCCAAAGTGCTCGCTAGGTGTTGACGACAGCCATCGTCGATGAACATTAAACATTTCATATTGTATAAAGTCACCGACAGTCACAGCAACAACAAGCCAGAGAACAATAAAGAAAAAGTCCGATCCAGATTTTGAAGTTTCGATTCGAAGAATCCTACAGTCCTACAGTCCACTACGATATCAGCGACCTAGGGATGTTACGGTCAAATGTAAAAAGCCTAACAAAAGCCGGACACCGACTAATTTTCCCGGACAAGCATGCAAAAAGCCTAACGGTGTCCGTCCGGCTTTATCCGGACGCCTGGCAACCCTATGTACAGTGGCGGATGGCAATTGGGATGTTGTCGATTTTTTTGTCACCCTAGGAATCGCGGCGTAGCGTGGCCTGTGGTGTTCACACAGTTGTCCATTGTTTATTTTGCCACCGACCGCCGACAGGATAGCCCATTTTCTTGTTACGTGCGAATACTTGATTTTTTGATCGCCCAAAATATCATTATCGTGGAGACTTGGAAATTTATAGATTTATATCAATTTGAGCCCGCTATTGTGACTTTTATAATAGTTGTAAGCAGTATACAAATAAGTAGCCCGCAGCCACGGTCGTAATTACTTCCATCGCAAATGTTTCGTCAGGCACCAATGAGTTATGCACCATTGTGCGAACACCAACGTGATGATGGCCTACAATTACGCATTGCTAAGCATGGCCCATCGCTGGCCACTGTGTACTAGGGAACTTACCTCCACAATACATGGGAAAGACCTGGCGTTTCTCATGTTAGGTATCGGTTTGTTATCTGCTGGGTAATCACTGGTAGTAGAGATGTGCCGAGTGCTCGGCTATTACTCGGTACTCGGCACTTTTTGTAGTACTCGTACTCGGCCGAGTAATTCGTTTCAAATGGCGAGTTAATGTAATTTCTATCTATCTATAACTTCACGCCAAATCCCT
Source organism: Pyralis farinalis (assembly GCA_947507595.1). Lineage (NCBI taxonomy): Eukaryota > Metazoa > Arthropoda > Insecta > Lepidoptera > Pyralidae > Pyralis > Pyralis farinalis. The sequence goes on from OX382281.1 coordinate 739,866, forward strand.
AGCAAGGTAGGCAGAGACCCGAGCGCCACGTGACTCGATCCTTACATATCTCACTCGCTTCTTTAACATTTATTGCTCTTCTCATGCATGCTCGCCGATTTCTAGGGCTCCTGACATCACCTTCTGATAAAACACGACCAATGTGATCATGGTAGGTAAGTCTTGGCCTTCCTCGGCTCCTACATCCTTCCACTTTTACGTTGTATATCTGCTTCGTCATTCTTTCATCTTGCATTCTTTCTACATGTCCGAACCAACGGAGCATGTTAATGTAATTTATTGTTAAATTTTCTTTTTTTAATGCTAATGAAGCGATTTTGATGTGTAAGGACTGCGTCTTATGGGCTTCCGTTTTCTCTGCCTACCTCGTGGGGACCTGGCGTGATCATATACATACATCATTCAAAGACTTTAGCGAAAGTTATTGTTGCCCGCGGGACATTTGATTTCAACGACTACAGTAGTTTTATCGCAGCCAACTTGTTGCGGTGGGTCGTTCGATTGTTTGCCACCTCGGTATGAAACCCATCGAGTATAACCCGTCCATTGGCACGTAATGCCGCTGCGGTTTAATAGTTATTTGCGAGTAGAGTGCAAACAGAGGCGTGTCTTATCGCGGTCAGATAGCGAAGCCCTGAGCGCGCGGGGCGCCGCCCTCGGCGGTCACGTGCTTCACTCAATGGTAAACTAAATACATACGTCGGGAGGCATACAAAAATACAGTCCACCTGAAGTAAAGCGGTCACTGTAGCCTATTAACGCTTGTGATACATTAAGAAGGGTCATAAAGCTAAGTGGCGACCTCATTTTGTTTTTATTAGTAACGCTGAATTTAATACCAATTCCGAAAAACGCCAGATACAGGCTCTGGACAACCATATTTATTTGTTTGCTTGTTTGTAATATCTTTAATGTAGATTAAAAAATGCACAATAATAATAAATACAAAAAGAAACAATGGTACATAGATGGACTTATTCCATAAGGGATCTCTACCAGCCAACCTGAGAGTCATTGATAGAGAACAGCCATGCAATTCTCTAAGCGACTCGTAATGGCTGTGTGCGTCGCTGTGATTACAGATGTCACAGCTTTGACATCGTCTACTGCGATCACGGCTTTATTTGGTATTCTATAAGGCTGTAAGCGTACGCGAGGCTGTTTGCCTTGTAGAATTCCAATTCCAAACGCAGCCTTGCGGCGCTAGTGTCGCACAACCATGAAAAGCGACACTAAGGAATTGCAATTTTGTGTTCAAGGCTGTAACAGCCGATGTTTCCGAGGATGTAAGCATGTTTGCTCTTACAGAATTGCATGGCAGTGTCGTAAAAGCCCATGTACATTACCGACTGTATCTACCTCAATAATTGAGGAGAATACATAATTAACAACATAACTACATCTGTACATAAACTATTATTATACACACATCAAAAGTATCTAGGGATCAACATATATTTTTGCAATAACTTTTCTCCTGATTGATATTAATTAAAATTTTCTTTAAGGATTCATCAAATAAAGTGTTTTCGTTTGTCTACAGTAACAATAAACCAAGTCACCTTTGCATTAATAAAGAAATTTGCCATTTTCATAATAAAGGGATTTTTGACATTTGAACCACTAACATCGAAGTTCGAAAAAAAGACTGAAATAACAGTTTTCTTTAAAGTTTTATTGGGTAACTTAAACAATTAATAATCCGTGTTTCTACCGCGAACACTAACAACACAAGAACATCGGTTTGGCATACTCAAAATGAGTTCATCCAAATCACGCTGTGGAATGGCCGCCCATGTTCGTTGCAACAACAAAAAAAGGTCTTCTTGCGACTGGATACCCTCCATATTCGGCAGAGCTCTTCTCTGTAGCATATCCCATGCATGCTCAATCGGGTTCAAGTCTGGCGACTGAGCAGGCCAGGGCATGACATTGATGTTAGCTGCGGCGAGAGTCTGTCTTACAACTCTTGCGGTGTGCGGTCGTGCATTATCATGCATTAACTGAAATAAGGGACCGATTTGCACTTGTAGAGGAACGATGACGTCTGATACAATCGTCTCAGCATAAATTTGAGCGTTGAGGTTGCCTCTGATCCAAATCAACTCAGTTCTTCCGCCGATCCAAATACCCGCCCATACCATGATGGTTCCACCACTATAAGGATGGACTTCCTGGCAGGATTTTAATCGCTGTTGGCGTCCAGGGGTTCTCCAGTGTCGTATACGTCTTGTATCCGGTCTCATACCAAAACGAGACTCATCAGAAAAGCACACGAAACGCCATTGTTCTTCTGCCCAATTTCTGTGTTCAAGAGCCCATTGATATCGAATCCTACGATTGTGCATTGCTATAGGTGGTACCCTTAGCGGTCTTCGGGAATGAAGGTTCACTTCATGCAAGCGGTTTCTGACTGTTTGGTCGCTAATTAAGTTCCCTGAAGAGTGATGAAGCGTCACGGCTAACATCATGGCGGTTATTGTTGGAGCTCTTCGAGTTGTGATTTGAATGTATCGGTCTTGTCTCCGTGTGGTGCAGCGATACCGTCCTCCATGGCGCTCAGCCACGGTACCAGTGCTTCGGTAACGTGTCCAAAGTCGACTGATAACACTCTGACTTGTATTCAGAGCTAAAGCCACAGTACGTTGCCGGGAACCAGCTTCTATCATCGTTAGTGTTCGCGGTAGAAACACGGATTATTAATTGTTTAAGTTACCCAATAAAATTTTAAAGAAAACTGTTATTTCAGTCTTTTTTTCGAACTTTAATGTTAGTGGTTCAAATGTCAAAAATCCCTTTATTATGAAAATGGCAAATTTCTTTATTAATGCAAAGGTGACTTGGTTTATCGTTACTGTAGACAAACGAAAACACTTTATTTGATGAATCCTTAAAGAAAATTTTAATTAATATCAATCAGGAGAAAAGTTATTGCGAAAATATATGTTGATCCCTAGACACTTTTGATGTGTGTATTTATGTTTTTTTGAAACGTATCTTGAATTTGTTATCTATGTACAAGTAACCAACATCTTAATTATTGCTTATTGTGGCCACTTATAGCAATAATGAAAATTTTGACTAATTGTACATAAATAATAAATACGGAATATGTCTCTGTTTCTGCAGTGCCTGTATGGATCGTTTTTGTAATTGATCTTAAATTCAGCGTTACTAATAAAAACACAATAAGAGCGCCACTTACCTTTATGCCCCCTTTTGAGTATCACTCGCGCGATGCCACCTCTGTTGGTAACACAGCTACTGCTTGAGATCTCTGGCGACCTCACTCGCATGGAGCAAGGAGCACGACAACCCTCCAGGGAGCTAGTTGGCTGCCGTTATCTGCGAGGTGGAGGTCTCCACACGGGCTGCTACAGTAGGTGTGAATCTGCCTCTCTGAAGAACAGCCACACATGTCCATGTACACAAATGTTTGTGCTTTGCGGGAGTCGAATCCACGAGCGTTTGTGTCACAGTCGCGTTATTCACCGCGGCGCCGCCGAGCTCGTCGATAGTCCAGTTGTCGTCACTTGCCACCACACGCGTATAATAAATAGCCGATGACCTTCTCCAGTTTGTTACCTTGCAACCTTTTGACTACTAAACAATCACGTCCAAAGAAAAACCACATATTACTATGGACTTTTCTTTTTATCGCTGTCCCGTTCCCTGATGGTTATCGGTGTCCACTACCTGAGGCTGAGGACTTGGAGAAGATACCGATCGTGACACGGAGCGACTGACAGACATACACACGTCTTTCTAGATATAATTCCACGGATGCGCGTATTTCCTCACGACGACGTTTTCCTTCACCGCCGAGCAAGCGATAATAAGTACACAAATGCGTAAACACGAATTTAGTGGTGCACGCCGGGATTCGAACCTGTAACCTGTTGGTAAACGGGCGGGTTCTGTAACCACTGGTCTGTCGCCGCTCTATCGTACTGTGGACAAATTAGCCAAATTATTAGGTAATTAATTGCGGAAGAAAGTGTTGGGAAACCGTCAGCGAGCGGGCGCCGCCGCAGAGGTGGCTCCGTGCGAGTGGGCCGCTTCCCATGCTCTCTAGCACCGCTCGTACCATTGTGTTCACTCGCACCTCTACTTTCTTATTTGTACCAAAATGACATCTGTATATATCTGTAGACATCTATACATCTATACAGATAAATATAATTGGAGTGTCTGTTTGTAATATTAAAATAACCGCTTTTTACTAAATGCATGTGGATGTATACACGGTAGATATACCAAAATGAATATTTTTACAATTTTTGTCTGTCTGTCTGTCCGTCTCTTTATTTGTTCCGGCTAATCTCTGAAACGGCTGGACCGATTTTGACGGGACTTTCACTGCTGCTGCATGCAGCTGATGTAATAAGGAGTAACTAAGGCTACCTTTATTTTAGAATTTTTATTTATTTTTATTAATATAAATAAATAATAAAAAAAAAAACTATTCCGCGCGGACAAAGTCGCGGGCACGGCTAGTACAATATACAAGCATACGGCCCACCTGATGTAAATTGGTTTACCGTACCCTACAAACGCTTACAAACATTAAAGTTTCGCGCGATGCCACCTCTGCTGCCAACACCGCACCCTCCCGCGAGAGCACAGCAACCCTCCAGGGAGGCCTCAAATGGCTGCGGTTTTCTGTCAAGTGGAGGTACTTCACCAGTCGGGTTGCTTCGATGCACCCTTCCTCTCTCAAACAAATTACAAAGTGATAGTTTGTGACGATGTATGAACTTGTATGACTCATCACGGAACGACAGCTGGAACGATTTGAATGGAATCTGTCAAACAAATAGTGCAGGGGCCGTGAATCTGTACAGCCTGTAATATATAGTTGCGGCTCTTTTTGTCCGAGTGTTTGTCAGTGTGACTGTGATCCGTATTTGCCGATATTGTCTCAATAAAGAAATCCTTTCTTTTTTCTCAATCCATTAAAATAGAAGAAATAAGTTGACTTTCTGTCTGTCCACGAGGCACACTGCGGTAGCGGTAATTCGATCAATTACACGTACAACTTGGCCACGCACTGCCGTGCACCGAGATGGTAATTTAAATGCACCGTTTAATTATATAAGTGCGGTGTACTCGCGTATGCAGAGTAACGGGCGGCGGGCGGCGGGTAGCGGGTTCATTCCCCGGACACGTCGGCGTTCGGCGTGCTCTACGGCCATTCATTGTTTATACAATTAACACGAACAGCGGGCGCTCTGCGCACTAACCAAATTATTTATTGCCCACCTGATGGACGCTATTAGCGGTTACTGATCACATTTTCATCATACGGAGGTTTCTATTACATACCGTTGCACCGCTTGACTGCATATGAAGGCATCCCGTGCTCGCAAACACGCAAATATCTTAGCGATGCGAACCCACTGACCAATGGCAGGATATTTTAATCAATAAGACTATAGAAGACGCGATGTTAATCCGCGATTCGTAATAAAGAGAAAGAGTTGGTCTGAAAGAGAGTCCGTGTTAAGATAAGAAAAGGCATGCTCCGTTGGTTCGGACATGTAGAAAGAATGCAGGATGAAAGAATGACGAGGGATATAGGAGCCGAGGAAGACCGACCTACCATGATCGAATTGGTCGTGTTTTATCAGACGGAGCCCCAGGAACCGGCGAGCGTGCATGAAAAGAGCTATGAATGTTACAGAAGCGAGTGAAGTATGCAAGGACCGCGTCTTATGGCGTTCGGTTCTCTCTGCCTACCCCGCAAGGGACTTGGCGTGAAGATATACATACATACATGTTGATCCGCGAACTAACCAATACGAGACGCGCGTTCTACTTTACCCTCCCGTAGCGCTGATTACTACGCAAGTTACTACGCAAAATCTGTTTTGTTCTCAGTTAGTTCCTTTATAGGATAAATCGTTACATTTTCTAATCAATTTAATGTACATATATAGATATTATTTTGTGTAAGAGTGAACAAACAAACACACAACGCGTTTCCAAGTTTTAAGTACAACAAACAAGTACATAAGTATTCTTACTCATCGTAAAACAATACTATCAGAGAGTCAGCAGTCTCGAGGAGTCAGTACCAAAGAGTATCGGATATATAGCGAGGAGGCAGCCGGCGCGGTGCGGCCTGATGCGGTGACAGCATGCAGCGGCAGCTGAGCAACGTGGTCGTCCAGTCCTACCAGGACTACCAGCCATCCAGAAGATATGGTAACCTCACCTTCACACCTGACACCTTGTAAACGTAGTGCCGGGTGGTGTCTGAAGACATAGCAGCCGGTGTGCACGAAAAAAGCTTTGAATGAAGCGAGCGAGGTGTGTTTTGATTACAAGCCCTGATGGAAAGTGGTTACCGTATACTATGGTTGCTTGCAACGGGAAGCGTGGCTCGTCCCCACCACCCCCCTGCTGCTAACATTGCAAGTAACTGTTATTTAGCTGCGGTTTTCTGTGAGGGTTTTTTATATACAGCATCGGGCATTCAAGCATAGGACTTTTCTGATTTAAAGGGGTTACCGCAGCCTGTGAACGGTTGTAATATATTAAGTGTCACTCGCGTGATGCCATCTCTGCTGCTAACCAGCTCCTTATGAACTCACTCACGCGCAGGAACACAACAACTCTCCAAGGAATTGTTATTTCGTTACGTTTTTCTGTGAGGGGGAGGTACGTCTCCAGGCGGGCTGCTTTAAAGTGGCCCTTTGTGAAATGCATGAGTAAATATAACGATTTCAAAGATCCACTTTCATCAGGATCCATCCAACTCACGTGATCCTGTCCTCACCACCTCATCTTCTACAATCAGACCTACAATCATTGAGTTGAGTTTTAAGAGAGGTAGGGCGCATCAACACAGCCCGTATGGGAAAGTAAAGTACCTCCACCTCACAGAAAACCACGGCCAAATAACAACTCCCTAGAGGGTTGTTTTGTTCTGCGTAAGCAGCAGAGGAGGCATCGCGCGAGTGATACTTAATATATCGCAAGTGTTAATAGGCTACGGTACCCGCTTTACATCAGGTGGGCCGTATGCTTGGATGCCTCCCGACCTAGTATAAAAAAAAAGTCTCAGATTGGCTTAAAAAAGTAGTCTTTAGCCAGGAGCTGGTTTCTCCGGTGCCTCTCCAACTGTCGTGATCTGTAGCGGCTGTAGTCCAGAATGTAAGAGTTGTGTCGTTGTCCCCAGGGCCGCAGTATGAGCCGGGAGGGTACGCGGTGGCAGTGCAGCAGCGTACCAACATGACGCAGAGGGAGGACGCCCTCAAGTTCGAGCAGGGCCGCATCAAGGCTCTGCAGGAGGAGCGCCTGCACATCCAAAAGAAGACCTTCACCAAATGGGTCAACTCGTTCTTGCAGAAGGTGAGCTCATTATATCCACGGGGCGAGGGCTTGATGAAATTAATGAGGGGTTTTTAAAGGTGGCAAACAAGCTACACGATGGTACCGCCCTCGGGCGGTTGGTTGCTTGACCGGTGTGTTCAAAAAAATAGGTGAAATGAAAATAAATATCTAGGTATATTCATGAAACTGTACTGAATTTAGGGTCGGCAACGCATGAGTGACCCACCTGGTGTTGCAAATGTCCATAGGCTACGGTGACTGTTTAACATCAGGCAGGCCGTAAGCTTGTTTGCCACCTTAGTGGAATAAAAAAAAAACTGTTTATTAAAATTGCATATACTTTTTAACGCACGAGGATGAAAGTGCTTTAAAAAGCGTACCGGAAATACTACTTGTGTATTTATTATACTACTAAGGTTGCAAACAATCATACGGTCCGCTTGATCTTAAACAATCACCCTAGCCTACGGATATTTGCAACATCAGAGCTGTCACTCGATGCGTTGCAGATCTCCGAAAACCTCTTCACGTTTTTTTTTTTAAGAACCCCGCGAGGACGAAAACTTCGCCTGGGAGCTTTTTTTTATACCACTAAGGTAGCAAACAAGGATACGGCCTGCGTACGATACGTGTTTCTCCAAGAGGCATTGACGAGCTCGGTGGCTCAGTCGTGAATGACGCGACTTTGACACCAACGTTCGTGGGTTCGATTCCCACACAAGACAAACATTTGTGTGCATGAACATGTCTGTTTGTCTTGGTCTGGATGTTTTAAGTGAGGTAGGGCGCATCAAAGCAGCTCGTCTGGGGAAGTACCTCCACCTCACAGGAAACCGCAGCCAAATAACAACTCCCTAGAGGGTTGTTGTGTTCCTGCGTGTGAGTGAGGTCACCGGTAAGCTCCCAAGGAGTTGCTGTGTAAGCAGCAGAGGAGGCATCGCGCGAGTGATACTTAATATAGATATCGCAAGCGTTAATAGGCTACGGTACTCGCTTTACATCAGGTGGGCCGTATGCTTGTATACCTCCCGACGTAGTATAAAAAAAAATCCTCATGCGCTGTAGATGTTAGTCGGTAGACTACTAACGGTAGTGGATGCGTGCCGGCCGGTGCTAGTCTACACGAACTAATCGGTAGCGGAAGCACACAAAGTAGTTTAGATCAAATTGCCAGATAATATTTAGATTACGACTAATACCGTGGTCTGAATGTGATCATGTTTTGGTTGTACCCGCGTTTTGATTGACTGATTCATGATTCATTTGAACGAAAAACTGTTATTGTGAGTTAACATGTCGCCTCGAGGACTATTTTGTAGCGATAAGTACTACTAGTAAATAACAGCAAGCTGTGTAGGCAGAGCTGATATTTTTTAAATTTAAAAAATATTTAATTATTTTATTTTTAATTTTTTAAAAATATATGGAACCCTGTACGACATCTAGCGACGAGTGCTGTTACTTTTTCTGTTGATGGGAGTGCAGTGCAGACTCTGCACTGCAGAGTGGCCGGCCATACGTTTTCCCATATGTTTTTTTTTCTAATTGGAACGATTTTGGACCGTTCTTCCTCACCAACGAACATTTAAATTTCAAATTAAAGGATACAAAACTACAATATGTTAGCTATTAGTGTGTCGATTTTGGAGTTTCTCACTATTACCGTCTAAACGCTAGCTGGATGACATCAGTCTACCCCAAACGACAATTTTGAGGGTAATGTGGCTCCGCTGGCTATCGCAGCTCTGCCAATTAACATGTATTCATCCGAGTGAGTGGAGACCGGTAAACAACCGAGTTGCGGAGGAAGCGGCGGGCGTGGGGGTGGCGAAGTTTAGATCCAATTGCCTGTGACTTGCGCAACGTAACATGGGTACACATGGGTACCGTCAGATGTTAGATACCTTGATAAGTCCGTGAAGTCGAAACCGGTCGGTAGAAATAATTATTGAACAAAATAATGAAGTGATCTGTACAAGTGGTAAGTATTAACATTAACAAGATAACTTTTTTTTTTTACTACGTCCCACCTGATGTAAAGCGGTTACCGTAGCCTATTAACGCTTGCGATATATTAAGTATCGCACACGCGATGCCTCCTCTGCTGCTTACAGCACCTCCTTGGGAGCTTACTGGTGACCTCACTCACACGCAGGAACACAACAACACTCTATGGAGTCGTTATTTGGCTGCGGTTTTGATGCGCCCTACCTCTCTTAAAAATATCCAGACCAAGACAAACGGACATGTTCACGCACACAAATGTTTGCCTCGTGTGGGAATCGAGCCCGCGAGCGTCGGTGTCAAAGTCGCGTCATTCACGACTGAGCCACCGAGCTCGTCAAGACATAGTTAAACTAAAACTCTACTACGCAATAGTTTCCTAAGTAATTGTTCTAATGTTCTATTTGTTCAAACAAAATATAAATTCTTTGTATGTATGAGAGGAGAGTCGTTAAACATACAATCGTCCAACTTGTAACTTGTGTGAAAAATAAACATATGTCATACAAAAGTATGAAAATGTATGAAGGGTAATCATTATAGGCAGTTATTTTTTCAAATGAGTGTACATTGTGAACAATATGTCGGTGACAATATTTGTATAGTATTGTTGTAGAGCTGAAGGCGCGCCGCGGAGGCCGGCCGTTGTTTGTTTGATGATGGAGAGGATACCAGATGAGGTCACCTCCACGAAAACTTCGACAATCGTGGTTGACGCGAGCCGGGCTTTAACCAGGCGTTTAGGCGGCTCTGCAATCTATATTATTGGAATCGATGTGTTAGGTAACAACTCACAGTTTAGGTCACAATGTTAGATGTCTGATAATCCGTGGTGCACGGCAGTTGAGCTTCACTTGACTAGCCATCTCTTTGAGGTTTTTTAATGCCTTATTTGTCATATTGCTGTCTCTCACTTTGCCAAGAGGGGAAGTCAATTCCAAAACTTCCTACTCCTACAAATTTCTTCTGATTAAATTCGTTGTGAGTTCCAAGGCGGCTGTAGTTTAACCCCCGGGACGGCAGTGAACTTCACTGTTCATTGTCTTTTCGATGGTCGCCGCTGTTAATTCTGGCGACACAGGAGACACAGTGGTGGGTATGAGTGGTGGGCCTGTCCCAAGGGCTTTACCCGACTGCGGCCGCCACCAAATTGATAATGATCTTCACTACCAACATGTCGTCCTGTGCGGTTTCAGAGAAGTTTTCTTCGGAGAACTCTCTAGTTGTGGGATGAACCAGCCGAGGTTGTCCCGAGGGACTACAGCGTGGAGTTCCTTTAGAGCATGAGTGACACCGCTGTTGTTGAAAACCTTTTTTTTTTATACTACGTCAGGAGACATACAAGCATACGGCCCGCCTGATGTAAAGCGGGTACCGTAGCCTATTAACGCTTAAGATATATTAAGTATCACTCGCGCGATCCCTCCCCTGCTGCTTACACAGCAACTCCTTGGGAGCTCACTGGTAACCTCACTCACGCAGGAACACAACAACCCTCTAGGGAGTTGTTATTTGAGTGCGGTTTTCTGTGAGGTGGAGGTACTTCCCCAGACGGGCTACTTTGATGCGCCCTACCTCTCTTAAAACGTCCGTAGACTACGGTAGTTGCTTACCATCAGGCTGACCGTACGCTTGTTTCCCACCTTATTGGTATAAAAAGTGTTCGTCTGTTGCGAGGTAGGCGGAGAGATGTCAGTGCGATATGAGTTGATTCAACTAACACGCTTCATTCATACAGCCCCTGGCGTTACCTACTTGATTGTGACCGGAACCTTAGCTTCCTCGTCCCCTGCATCGCTTCCCTTTCGCGTTCTATATCTGTTTCGTGATTGTTTCTTCTTCCTGTCTGTCTGTGCCAACGGTGGTATATAGTTTTGACCAAAAATCATATACAACTAGATTGGCAAACAAGCATGCGGCCCACATCAGATGGTAGGCGGTCACCGAAGCCTATTGACGCTCGCAGCACCACGGGGATGTCACTCGCGCGCTGCCAATCTTGTAACCTAAGGCTGTTTCGTCACAGTACCCAGTAATTTCTCCGCCATATCTCACCCTTCAAACCGGAACACAGCTATATAAATATAGCTGCTTGGCGGTAGAAATAGGTGAGACAGAGGTACCCACGCAGACGACTACTGTACAAAGTCTCCCTCTTAAAATATAAATTGTGGTAGTTTAACTAGTTACCTATGTACAGAACGCGTTAATCCTGCAAAGATCTCCGAGCGTTGTCAGTCAAAGTTGTTTGACTTGTACTAGTAAACACGACATTTGTGAACCCTTAAGTTTAAGGAGAGATTCTGCCTCTCTTTGTATGTTCTGCCGATTGTACAACGGGTTGTGTTCCGAGGAGTTGTCCTCCATTTACAAGAAAGGAAAGTTAAAATAATACTCTGTCGGTGTTAAAATAAGAACAGGTATGCGCCGTTGGTTCGGACATGTAGAAAGAATGCAGGATGAAAGAATGACGAAGCAGATATACAATGCAAAAGTGGAGGGAATTTGGGGGCCGAGGAAGACCGAGACTAACCTACCATGACCAAATTGGTCGTCTTTTATCTGAAGGTGATGTCAGGAGCCTTAAAAACCGGCGAGCGTGCATGAGAAGAGCTATGATTGTTAGAGAAGCGAGTGAGATATGTAAGGATCGAGTCACGTGGCGCTCGGTTCCCTCTGTCAGCAAGGGTTTTGACGTGAAGTGAATGTTAGTTGCTATTATTCGTGTCACAGAGACGATCGCCGCAGCCACGATGGGCCGGCGCTAGTTTACATGAATCAATCGATAGCGGTGTAAGGAGTTCAGGTGCACGCTCCGTAGTAAGCTGTTCTAGTGGAAGTTTGTTCCAACCCTGAAGTTAAGGAAACAACTCAGATGATTAATGAAGCACGTTAAACAGTTAGACAAACAAGCGAGCGATACCTTCACACACACACGTTCCTGACGTGTCATTCTCGGCTTATTAATATGGATGACGCGCTCGTGAACTCATCGACAACATGATGTATGTACAAGATCACATGTTAATTACTTATATATTTATGTTACAATTATTGATGCAGTAACAAATATATTGTCGATGTCATTCAGGGTGTATTAACTACAACATTGATGTACCTACGGCAGTGAAACATGGGCATGGCAGAAGAAGCAGAAAGCAGAGTGAACGACGGAGAAATGAGAGCGCAGAGGAGTATGCGTGAAGTGAGAATGATTGAGTAAGAAATAGCACGATACGAGAACAATGTGGAATGAAAGATAGGACGAGCTCGGTGGCGCAGTGGTGAAACGCGTTGTTACGCTACTTTGACACCAACGCTCGTGGGTTCGATTCCCACACAGTACAAACATTTATGTGCATGAACATGTCTGTTTGTCTTGGTCTGGGTATTTTCTATGTATAATAAGTATGTATAAATTTACAAAAAAAAAAAACTGTATTTACGTATGTTTATCAGTTGTATACCCATAACACAAGCTTCGCTTACTTTGGAGCTAGGTGGCGCTGTGTAATTTGTCCGACAATATTTATTATATTTATTATTATTTATAAAGATAATGTAGTGACGAAAATTGAAAAGGTGATGGTTTGGATATTTGGAAAGAATGAATGACAAAAGAGTTACGAATGAAGTGTATCAGACGAGAGTGAACGGAGAATCGAATTGGTGATGTGTCAAAAAGAGACAAATCAAAAGCATCCGAAACCGAAGAGCATGGACGAAGAGGTTGATGAGTGTGGAAGAAGAGAGAGGTATGTTTTGATCGGTGTCCTGGCGTTACATAGTCTCTGCCTACCGCAGTGAGAGACAGGCGTGATGATATGTATGTTTGTTTAATATAACTTATAACCATGGTTGATGGTAAGCAAAGACGATTTTAGAATTACCGACGGGCTCGGTGATGCAGTAGTTACCAATGCTACCAACGCTCGTGGGTTCGATTTCCACACAAGATAAGCTACAAACTAATTAACCTCCTAACTGCACATGAAGGGCCCCCTCATTCACCAAAATGTAGTGTTTTGCCGCCTTGATATCACCGCTTCGAGTCTACTGACCAATGGGCGAATATTTCAACTTTATTTGACCCGCATCAGTGTGAGTTACAAAGCAATTGTCCATTTTCCCGCCGCTGTGGTGTCCGCTTACTGTAACTTATGGTCGCTTACAACTCGGTGGCTCAGTCGTGAATGACGCGACTTTGACACCGACGCTCGTGGGTTCGATTCCCACACGAGACAAACATTTGTGTGCATGAACATGTCTGTTTGCCTTGATCTGGATGTTTTAAGAGAGGTAGGGCGCATCAAAGCAGCCCCATCTGGGGAAGTACCTCCACCTCACAGTAAACCGCAGCCAAATAACAACCTCCTAGAGGTTTGTTGTGTTCCTGCGTATGAGTGAGGTTACCAGTAAGCTCCTAAGGAGTTGCTGTGTTAGCAGCAGAGGAGGCATCGCGCGAGTAAAACTTAATGTATTGCAACCGTTAATAGGCTACGGTAACTGCTTTACATCAGGTGGACCGGATACTTAAGTATGCCTCCTGACGTTGTATAAAAATAAAAATCGGCCAAGTGCGAGTCGGACTCACGCACTAAGGGATCCGTACTATTATCTATAAAAACGGCAAAAAAATCACGTTTGTTGTATGGGAGCCCCCTTAAATATTTATTTTATTCTATTTTTTAGTATTTGTTGTTATAGTGGCAATAGAAATACATCATCTGTGAAAATTTCAACTGTCTAACTATCACGGTTCATGAGATACAGCCTGGTGACAGACGGACGGACGGACGGACAACGGAGTCTTAGTAATAGGGTTCCGTTTTACCCCTTGGGTACGGAACCCTAAAAACACGAATTTAGTGGTACATACCAGTATTCAGAACGAAAAGGCAACCTTTAAATTGCAATCGTTCATGGGCTAATAGGTTAGTGGACTTGTTTCCCGACATTATATAAAAATACATTGAAATCATACTAAAAGTTAACGTAATTTAGTTTACACTTATTGCAAACTCGCGCGGCAGACCTGCGAGAGTCTCGCAGATAACCCAGGAGTATTATTAGAGTTATGATATCACACTCTCGGTACTAGATAACTGGTTAATTGAATACAGTAACGGACGTTTCATAAACTGACAAATGATAACATTACTGGACGCGTTTGCTGTGGCGCTTATTTAATATACTATACAATGTAAATACATATGTTTCGTTTCCGAACCAACGGAGCGTGCCTCTTAATTACATGGAAAGTGGAACTGTTCGCGAAAAAAATTGACAAACTTGGGAGCGCAGTGGTTGGTATCGCCACTTTGACACCAACACTCGTAGGTTCGATCCCCACACAGCACATACATTCTCTGGTAATTCGTCTTCTGATAAAACACAACCAAATTGTTTGGTTGGTAAGCGTTGACCTTCCTCGGCGTCTACGTCCCTCTACTTTCGCATTATATAATATCTGTTTCGTTATTCTTTCTACATGTCCGAACCAACGGAGAATGTCTTGATCTGAGTGTTTTTAAGAGCGGTAGGGCCACAAACGAGCTCGAACGAGAAATGACGATTAAGTGTGTATATATTTTTGTTCTTGTTGATTTTCTCTAAAAGCGCTAAATTAATTTCGATAAAATTTATACGAGACCTCCTCTGGAGTATGACCTACCAAACAAAAAAGAATCATCAAAATCAATTCTTAATTGGCGGAATGATCGCGTAACAAACATACAGTCGAATTGAGAACCTCCTCCTTTTTTGAAGTCGGTTAATAATCTTATTGTGTCTTATTTAATTCTCTTATGAAATGGCCATTGGTGAAGAAGAAATGCCGAAAGAAACTTGCCAATATAGGTCTCTTTTAAAATTGTCAATTAGATATTATAAAAAATTCACTTCAGCATATTGGTACAATAATGATATCAAATGCCAGAATTAAAGATTATTAACGAAAGGTCGTCTGTGCTGAATTATTGCCAGACATCTTTGTCAGTTACATATTCATGACTTCTATAAAAAACCCTTTTACAGAGAGTATTTTTAATTGGCAGAGCTGCGATAGCCAGCGGAGCCACATTACCCTCAAAATTGCCGTTTGGGGTAGACTGATGTCATCCAGCTAGCGTTTAGACGGTAATAGTGAGAAACTCCAAAATCGACACACTAATAGCTAACATATTGTAGTTTTGTATCCTTTAATATGAAATTTAAATGTTCGTTGGTGAGGAAGAACGGTCCAAAATCGTTCCAATTAGAAAAAAAAACATATGGGAAAACGTATGGCCGGCCACTCTGCAGTGCAGAGTCTGCACTGCACTCCCATCAACAGAAAAAGTAACAGCACTCGTCGCTAGACGTCGTACAGGGTTCCATATATTTAAAAAAAATTAAAAATAAAATATTTAAATATTTTTTAAATTTAAAAAATATCAGCTCTGCCTACACAGCTTGCTGTTATTTACTAGTTATTTTAGTGGGTTCAATATGTGTAAACTGAAAAAGTTCCACACTAGGTTGTACATTTTTTTTAATAACTCAGCAGCACCATCTGGAGATGAATTAAGGGAGTTAGTGGTAAGGTAAGGGATTATGATGATGTAGTCTTGAAATAGATCTGCTACTTGTTTATCGTCTGTGATAATTCGATTGTCATATTTTATAGAACACTAATTATCCCGTGGCTGCAAACATTTTTAAATATTTTAGAATAGTTCTTTACGTAATTGACAAAAACTGAGTCAAAACGCTTTTCTGCGTACAAATAGAACATTTTACATCGTGATTTTGAATTCCTATACTATTTCCTACTAACAGAACAATAGTGGTTTTGTCATCCACCTGTACATTCATAATTTTATCTATTATTTGGCCTATGCTGCATATGGCATACAATAATTAATAATATGACTTTTTACAAGGTTGCTTAACAAAGGACTTAAATTAGAACTTATTCTGTTTGAGAATACCTAATGGTTTTGGTATTATAACCTGAACATTTATGGCTTTTCTCATGCACGCTATATGTACCTGGTATATAATAATATATATTTGTGTGTCCCCCAGGCGCGCATGGAGGTGGAGGACCTGTTCGCGGACCTGGCGGACGGGCGGCGGCTCCTCAAGCTGCTGGAGATCATCAGCGGCGAGCGCCTGCCGCGCCCCAACTCCGGCCGCATGAGGGTGCACAAGATCGAGAATGTCAACAAGAGCCTCAGCTTCCTGCACACCAAGGTCACTTCCTACCGCTAACCAAATAACCATTTGACCTCACATGATTTTGTCTTGGTCTGAATGTTTTAAGAGAAATAGAACACATCAAAGCAGCCTGTTTGTGGAAGTACCACCTCGCAGGAAACCACAGCCAAATAACCTCTCCTGGGAAGGTTGTGCTTCTGCGAGTGAACGAGGTTACCGGCATGCTCTTGGGAGTTGCTCTATTAGCAGCAGACACGTCTTGTATTGCAAGCGTCCATAGGCTACAGTAACCACTTTGGATAAGATGAATCATATGTTTATCTTTTGACTTTGTGTAAATAAAAAGCCTATGACAGATGTACAGACAGACCGATGGACAACGAGGTAGACAAGCCCATCCCTGGACAGGCTGCGTTGCACGTGTCAGACTACACTGACACGTGCAACGGTGCCATCCAGCTTCTCGGATCTAAATAGATCATCCTAAAGTTAGTCACCCTGTCGTCGCGAATGCTCTTATCCGTGTTTATGACCTGAATTCCTAAGTATTATGTCCTAGGCATTAGGCGTAAACCATACATTCTACAAAGAAACCTTAGTATGTCGTGAACCTAATTCGTACGTTGATTTGATAATAAACCTTATGTCTATCAACATATGGACTAAATGTGAATAGAATTTCGATTCCTTGTTTTTATGCCACCTAGACAGACGTGAATGATCTTGTACCATTATATTTTGTTTATGGAACCCTGTGAAAACATCAAGCTTCTCGTGTGAAGTAACCTGGCTCTTCTTTGTGGTTCCAGGTCCGGCTGGAGTCGATCGGCGCCGAGGACATCGTGGACGGCAACCCCCGGCTGATCCTCGGCCTCATATGGACCATCATCTTACGCTTCCAGATCCAAGAGATCGAAATCGATGTGGTGAGTTTAAGGGGAAAACAAACAGTCTTGAAGATATGGAGGTTACGGAGTAGGTTGATCAGCTGGAGGAGTTGTTTTATATATGTCTGCAGCTGCTGAATTTATGTATATTTTTAATTGACTCTAAATGCTAACGCTTACTTGATGGCCTCTGGAGTCAAGGAATAGAAAGTGAGATGGCGTGACCAACAAGGTATCTTCTCGAATCATGACTGGCGGATGCGACATACTCTCCACGCTCCACTTGAAGGAGCTTGTGTTCTTTATTCAAATTATTTATTTTGCAAAAACATAAGTACAAAAATAGAGATGTTGTGTGTATCAAAAGTACGTCTTTATTTTTAGGAAAAATTCGGGATGTTGCTTCGCAAATATTGATATTTGTTTTATGTACATGCCAGTTAGCGTCAACAATCTCAGTTTCTTGAAGAGTGGTTTGCATGGAGTCAAATATTGTGCACCACATAAAGCTCTGATACATTTCTTTTGAACCGGAATACAAAAACTATCCAGGTTCCTGTCAACCTTCGGTCATTTCAAGAAATGGAGTGAGAAGCGGAAGGTTGGGTGAAACCAGACTAGAGATAACACCAGAATTTTGACGAGAAACTGGAGTCAACCCAAAATCAAAATTTTGTAGTTTCTCAACCAGATTTTTGAACAAAACCAAAATCATGTAACAACCAGAAATGTTGGTCAAAACCAAAATCGATGCAAAACTCGGATTTCGTCCTAAGACCCGAATTTTTTTTTAATTCTCTTTCTCAGTTTTCTCGTAGTTCTCATAGTTCTCAGTCATTTTATTAAAATGCACGGAACGTCTTAAATAACATTCAATTTCAGGATGAAGAAAACGAGTCTTCCGAGAAGAAGTCCGCGAAGGACGCGCTGCTGCTGTGGTGTCAACGGAAGACGAGCGGCTACCACGGCGTCAACATTCACAACTTCACAGACTCCTGGAGATCTGGGCTTGGCTTCAACGCCCTCATACACGCGCATAGGTGAGGAATGTACTTCCGAAGGTGACACTGGAGATTGAAGAATGTAGAGAACCTCGCGCCGGCAGGCGGATGGAAGTCACCTAAACGTTTTAAAAAGATCATTCCTCGATCGACCACAATTTCATTTCATTATATTAACATATTTAGCCATCAGTCTTTACCTGATGCCAGCCTTATGTAAATGCCAGGTGACACTTGGTAATTGATGATTTCAAGAAACACCCGTGTCAAGTCTCTCTCGGCATTTCTCCTCCGCCGATGGTGGCTAATGATTGCAGTATTGAAAATAAACGAAAGTTAGATGTGTCTAAGTGCCCACGAATGGCCGATGTCATCTTCATCTATTTCAAATATGGTTTCTGTACAAATGACGAACCATGCAATGATATTTATTTCTGGTGTCATGCTTTTGTATTGTAGTATTTAATATTTGTGTGTGTGTCCAGGCCAGATTTGTTCCGCTGGACGGAGGTGCCGACCACCGATCACGTGGAGACCCTCAACCATGCCTTCGACGTCGCCCACAAGAACCTGGGTATACCTCGTCTGCTCGACGCCGAGGGTGAGTCTTTTGCTAACCGCTATTTAACAATGCAGAATTCCATATATAAAATGAGTAAGTGTTTATACGTTAGATACGAGGATGGACCTAAAATATATCCCTGCGGCACTCCATTTTACATGTGTGTTTTTATATTTCACACCATTGCCATTAACGAGATGAGACATGTGTCCATTTTCTTTAAATCCGTAATGATTAAGATTATTTAATAGTCTGATGGTTATATATTTTTTTTAAAAGCTTTGGAGAGAACACAAAATAGAACTCCGGTAACACTTGATATTCAAAGTATTTAAAAGGAACCTCTACATCCTGTAACGGACTTACCGGCAGAGACGCTATGTTGTTTATCGTGTATATAATTCAAAGAGTGTATAGTTTTATTATTGTATTTTTTTTACTAACATTAATCAGGAAATTTGGACATTGCATTTGGCTACAATTTGTAGGAGTTTAGAGTTGGATCTATAGGAATATTTATTATTTTAGAAGATCCCCTCTACTCATTGCTTTTCCCGAGGGTATTTTCAAAAATTTTATCTTTTTTTTCATATTGGCTCAGCATAGTGGCTCCTCTTCGCCTGCTGGTAAGCGAAAAGAGGAGCCCAAATTGCAGCGGCAACTGACAAAGGACTACAGTTTCCTGTCAGTTGACGCTACCATGCTGGCCCGCAAGATAACTCTCTTTACTTAGAGAGAGAGTTACCTCATCTGCAAGTGGTACACCGGATCGAGTACCTAACTAACTCCTGACAGGAGAGGGCTATGATTTGAGTGAAGCCACCAATATACTTGAATGCAATCTGTTGTATTGCTATCGTCAATCGGTTCTGGCGCCACTTCAAATCACGCGGGCTGATGGTTGACGGTTGTTACAGACGTCGATACCAGCCGGCCTGACGAGAAGTCCGTGATGACGTACGTCGCGAGCTACTACCACACCTTCGCCAGGATGAAGAACGAACAGAAGAGCGGCCGCAGGATCGCCAATGTAAGCCAAAACTAATCCGAAGTCAGATATCGAATATAGTTTGCAGCTAATCCATATTCCCCTGGCAGGATCATATTAACTTTAGGCGCATACTGTTGCCACAATTGATTTCAAAGACATTTTCTTGCTGCAGGTTTAAGGTTACATAAACTTTTAAACCTATAAATTATTTTCTATTCATATAATAAACTTGGTGCAGAATCGAAGAAATCTAACATAGAATGGATTTTGATGAAATTTACCTTGATATCTGCTTTATGACACCTTGTGTCAACATTTAGTATGCTTTTATGTTGTAAATTTTTAAGGTTGTTCTGTAAAATAAAAAAAACCGTGCGAGTGAACTTTACTGATTAATTAGACATTGCTAGTATTTTCATCATCATCATCGTTTTTTAGATCATCGGTCAAATGATGGACTGCGACGATCGCAAGACGGAGTACAGCAAACTGATGTCAGCACTCCTCGAGTGGATCCGACTGAAGATACAGGAGCTGAACGGACGGGAGCTGCCCAACTCGCTGGACGGAATCCAGCGACTGTTGCTGGCTTTCAAACAGTACAGGACTGTGGAGAAGCCTCCTAAGTAAGCCAACTATCATAAGCATATATTTAATTTTTTTCTGATAAAAGGGCACCTAGCAGACATCTGCATCAGACATTTCGTTTATTTCTGAACGAATATTATTATATGGTTTATTTGAAATGGTGGATGTTGCCTTCAGAAACCACGATTTTTCTGAAGGCTTGTTTCACTATATTGAGCTCTTCTTTCAAACAACTGAGTAATAACATCTGCCATGGATTCGGATGTGCAATTGAATTTAATAATTACGGATTCTAGTAAAGCCTTTGATAGAATGAATCACTCACATCCTACTCCAAAAGTTGTAGTATGCTCGAATAAATGGAAACCTATTTAAAATATTTTATTCATACATTATAAACGGTACCCATGTCACGTAGTTGTTAATGGATTTGTGTCCAGCTCCGTCAGTGTCCACGGGGGAGCCCCAAGGTTCTTTATTTGGGCCTATTTTCTTTGCCATGCCCTTAATAATGTGGCATATATGTTTACACGATACTGTATATTTATATTTTTTATGCAACAATGATATAAAAAAATAACATTCTAAGTCTGTTTCCACCTACGAGAACATTTGAAGTCAAGGACGTAATCGATTTATATTCGTTTATTATACAATTTTGGTTTTTCTTTCATGATTATTTTGGTGGTGAATATTTGATTGTAAAGGAAAAGATTACGAAATAATAACTCGAATGAATTAATTAATACACTGACTTCATTAAAACAGGCACCAGCAAGGAAACAGTGACAAAACTATGAAATCACACTATTTTGTTAAAAAATCTTATATATCTTAACGCCAAGTCCCTTATGGAGCAGGCAGAAATATCGAGCGCTCTTAAAAGGCTTTTTGTCTGTTTGTTTGTTATATCTTTATAAAATAATAATGAAAAATATAAATTAAAATGCAACACATTAATAAATGTACAAAGGCGGACTTATTCCTGTAAGAAATCTCTTCCAGTCAACCTTTGAGTGTCTATTTGGAACTTGGTAGGCGAGTGGCGCGGTAGTGCAACATAAGCGAAACAGATCATTATAATGATAAACAAATATAAAAGTAATAAATGTCAAAATAAATAATAAAATTGAAAGTAGCTAGATAAACTAGAATATAATATAAATATGAATTATATATAAATAATATAGGCTTTTTATTGTAAATGTTATTGTGTTGTCTCTCAGGTACATAGAGCGCTCGGAGATCGAGGCCCTGTACTTCGACATCAACACGATGCAGAAGAGCCTGGTGGGCGAGCCGTGGGCGCCGCTCGAGGGCCAGCTGCCCCAGGACCTGGAGCGAGCCTGGCAGCAGCTGGAGCAGGTCGGGACAACTTTAAACATTGTTTTGATAACCGTCTGTTGGATTATTTACTAAGCTCGGAATGGTAACGTCAGGTATAGAGGGGAGGTTCGCCTCTCAAGCTGGTAACGAGGATGCTAATAATAGTATTTTTAATACTACGTCGGGAGACATACGAGCATACGGCCCACCTGATGTACCGTACCGTAGCGTATTAACGCTTGCGATATATTAAGTATTACTCGCGCGATCCCTCCTCTCTGCTTACACAGCAACTCCTTGGGTGCTTATTGGTGACCTCACTCACACACAGGAACACAACAACCCTCTAGGGAGCTGCAATTTTCTGTTAGGTGGAGGTACTTCCCCAGACGGGCTGCTTTGATGCGCCTTACCTCTTAAAACATACAGACCAAGACAAACAATATGTTCATGCACACAAACTGTACGGTCTACTGATAACCGCACACACACTTCCTTGATATTAAATGTCTTGCTTATGATGGAAATGATAAACTGATTCTGGAAAGTGTCTATATTGTTCAGCCTTATTATTAAGTGAACATGAATGTTTTGATGCTGATGATGATATTATATTTTAATATGATTTGATATGTTTTGGAGCACGTACGATGTCTTGATTATACATACGACATACGAACGAACTGAGTTTAATTACGGGCAAACGGCGCACATAGCGTAAAATGCTTACGCGGCGAATCTGCACGGTTGCCATGCAAATGCAATACACCGTACACAAACGTTTACCTTGTGTGGGAATCGAACCCACGAGCGTTGGTGTCAAAGTCGCATCATTCACGACTGAGCCACCGAGCTCGTCAAATAACCTTCCAAATACCAAAGACAATCAAATTTATTGTAATTTATAGGAAGTGGTATAGTGCGATGAGTCCGTCAAGTATTGACACTGAAAATTTGGCTTAAATCATAAATAAAACAAGTTAAAAGCTAAATTTTATTGTCTTTCCATTCTTGTAATTATGTCATTCGCTGGAACCATCGTTCAAAACACGAGACGGTCGGCGTGTCGTCCTCGTGCTAATTGAAAGGCGACACCATCGTCTGACTTTGTGAAAGTCCAACCTGTCATTAAATGTCTGATCTTCGAGACTGTACAGGTGATTCTGCTTTATCGGGTGCTAAGACTTAAATTGTGTTCGCTGTGAAAAAATCAAACACCAGTTGGGATAGCTAAGCTGTCACTGTGGCACATGTATAAAGGTGGGATTACATACGATGTAAAGGTAGCCCCACACAGTAGTTTAAAAAAAAAACGAGTGTGCTTTAGACCACACGACTGAAGTAAAACTTCTTTAGCTCCATACTGTGATACAGACAATAGCCCTGCACTGTCTCTTACAATACGAAACTTAACTCGCTATGAGAGAAAGAGAGGGAGAAAATGTGTGCTCGCACCTCTCTCTCTCGCCCCTACAGTAGTATACGAAACGTAACTCTCTCTCTTTCTATATTCACTAACTTATATCTCCCTCTCAACTTCCGTTCGCTTAGCTCGATCACACTTTTCGTAACGCTCTCGTCACGCATTCACCAGCTTACTCTCCAAGTCGAGCGTGCGTAAAGAGGTTTTACTTCCAAAACAGTCAGCCGTTTTACGTAAATGATGAGTCCACACAATCGTTGTTCATTTTGTGTGTGTTTGTTGCAGGCGGAGCACGCGCGGGAGATAGCGCTCCGAACAGAACTGTTGCGGCAGCAGCGCCTCGAACAACTCAACTACAAGTTCAACACCAAGGTATGTTCATTTCGCAGAAAAGTCTTCTATTATGTGCTATTTCGACGGCAGTCCCCTGATATTTGTTCTAGAGTACTATCACATCCTATAACTGCGCCTTTTACTTGCTGTGTACTATTTCGTGGGCATCGGTGGTAATCGCAGGATGCAGCGAGTGCAGAGGACATTGACTTTCGCATAAAGATGATTATGAACGCCAACAACCAAGAGCCTCTTTTTTTATATACAACGTCGGGAAGCATACGAGCATACGGGCCGCCTGATGTGACGCAGGTACCGTAGCCTGTTAGCACTTGTAATATATTAAGTATCACTCGCGCGATACCTCCCCTGCTGCTTACACAGAAACTCCTTGGGAGCTCACTGGTGACCTCACTCACACGCAGGAACACAACAACCCTATAGGGAGTTGTTATTTGGCTGCGATTTTCTGTGAGGTGGAGGTACTTCATCAGGCTGACTGCTTTGACGCGCCCTACCTCTCTTAAAACATCCAGACCAAGACAAACAGACATGTTCATGCGCACAAATGTTTGTCTGATGTGGGAATGGAACCCACGAGCGTCGGTGTCAAAGTCGCGTCATTCACGACTGAGCCACCGATCTCGTCAAATTGATGGGAACCGGGAAACCCCATATCTTAAATCCGTTTTGATGCAGCCGGTGCTAGAATCGAGTGAAGACGTGTATCAGTATTGTCTTGTTCCAGTCGGTGCTCCGTAAAGGGTACCTGAAGGAGATGGTGCTGGTGCTGTCGGACCCCCGGTACGGCTCCAACCTGGCGCAGGTGGATGCCACAGTCAAGAAACACGAAGCCATATCTGCTGACATTCTGGCTCGGTTAGTGCCGTTTGATTGTTGGGCTATTTGAAGGTATAACAAAAAATACTTTATTTCCGCATTCTCAAGTCCAAAGGTGTAAAAAAACATGTAAGAACATGTCCTGTTCTACCATTGGTCACTATTGTAGCAATTTGTTTTTATATTTTCGAGACGGATGGGAGCACTCGCATAGGTATAAATAAATGTGTCACAGACATACAATGGGATCAGCTGTGCCACATGGCTTACAATAACTCATAATTTTATATAAGTAAAAAAAATATCTCAAGAGATAGAGGATTAGTCAAATTACCTCACTTGAATGAAAAATCTGTCATTAAAATGTCTATAACAATTGAGTTAAATAAAAACACTATGTCACAAATCTCTATCACAGGAGTTCCCAACCAGGTTCCAAAGATATTACGGATTTTGTTCTGTGTTTCAATCCCTTACTTGCGACACCGGCGGCCACGGCGCGTGGCAGCGGGCGGCGCGGCGCACATCTATGAGATAGGTACCCGCGCGGCTCATTCGCGCGCTACCGACATTGAATGTTTTGACTTTTTCATACCTCATTTTTTCTGTTCCAGTTAAAAAGTTCTTTTCAGAAAAGCGTGCCTCAAATCATCACCTTTGTGGCAATCAATTGAAACTCTCAATTTGCGCACGAATATGAGAGCACGTTTAAGTAATGACGGCAACGACAATTTGTCACAAAAATTACTTAAACTTGGAAGCGGAAAATTACCATCTCCAATTGCACATAGCCTCCAAGTATTATTGGATAATGAATTGGCTCAAACTGTTCACAGTTTAGAAATCCTTATAGAGACAATCTATCCCGACGTCGAACATCTTACATAAAGAAATTTCGATTGGCTCTATTCGAGGGCGATCGTCTCACCGAAAAACAGCTCAGTAAATGAGATAAACAAAATGATCATTGAAAAAGTACCAGGTGATTTTAAATGGTACAAATCTATTGATAACGTGTGCAACACCGAAGATACAGTGCACTATCTACAAGAATTTTTAAATTCTCTATTAAAAGTAGGTACTCTCATTATGCTGTTGAGAAATTTAAGCCCTCCCAATATGTGTAATGGCACAAGGCTTTTGATAAAGGAATTACGAGACAATCTGATTATAGCAACAATCATCACCGGTCCCACGGCCGGACAGCTAGCTCACATTCCGCGGATCCCGATGATACCAACAGATTTGCCCATGTCTTTTAAAAGGTTAAAGGTATCGTTTGCCCTTATAATAAATAAATCCCAGGGACAAACTTTCTCGATCTTTGGCATCGACCTAAGAGAAGAATGCTTTTCTCATAGCCAATTATATGTTGCACTTTCTCGAGTAGGATTCCTAAAAATCAATATATTTTGTTGCCATCTACGAATACCACAGCTAATATAGTATACAGCCTTAAGGTAGACATATTGGAAACTAAAAAAGTAAAACCTATTGAATTAAATTAATATAAAGTCTCGAAATATATGTTATATATATTAAAATAAATGTAAAAATAAAACTAAAAAAAAAGAAAAAAAAAATAAACTTTCCGATTGTAATTAGGGTTATGGATAAAAACTAATAAAAAATTAAATACCACTAAGTACGTACCACTTAAAGTAATTTGTCCGAAAAAAAGCTACTTAAGAAAAACTATTTAAAAATCTCTCTTAAGATACATTTACTCTTCGTTTATCCCAAAATGTTTAAAAAATAAATGTCCACCCGTGCGAAGCCGGGGCGGGCCGATAGTTCATAATAAAAGAAGCAAAAGAGTGCGTGGGAATATTGAAAACCTCACACTATAGTAACCTCTTCGCATTTGCAGAACACCTGCAACTTAGTTAAAATGATTGCAGAACGGAGCGCTTCGAAGATCTATCGGCGATGGCGGCCGAGCTAGTGCGAGAGAAGTACCACGGCGCGGAAGCGGTCTCCCGCACCGAGCAAGCGGTGCTGCAGCGCTGGAGGGAACTGCTCGAGCTGCTGGAGAGACACAGGAGCTCCTTGGCCAAGCTGGCTCATCTGATGGCACTGCTGAGGGAGGCGGACACCGTGGGCCAAACGCTGCTCGACATGAAGGTAACGTCAAACAAATCCTCAAAAAACCAGTTGAGAATGCGCAAGCTTGCATTGCCAGAGGAACACCTGGCTCGTCAATTATATAACAATTCAATATTTTTTTTTTATTTGTCGGCCATTTTGACCATGTTCCTTAAAAGACAGGAATGGTGTTCCTGAACATTCCTATTCTACTTTTTTATGCTGAATCCGAATCTAAAGTCAAAATTCGGATATTCGAAAAAAAAGCGACAGACAAACGCATACACAGACAAACATATAGATTTCATCATCATCATATAGGAACGGTGTTCCTGAAAATTATACATCATAATGTTAATATATAGTTATTAGCTCTCTATACCTATAAGAATGCGGGACGAAAGAATGACGAAACAGATATACAATGCAAAAATGGAAGGATGTAGGAGCCGAGGAAAACCGAGACTTACCTACCATGACCAAATTGGTCATGTTTTATCTGAAGGTGATGTCAGGAGCCCCAGGAACCGGCGAGCGTGCATGAAAAGAGCTATGAATGTCACAGAAGCGAGTATGTAAGGACCGCGTCTTATGGCGCTCGGTTCTCTCTGCCTACAAAAAGGGGACCTGGCGTGAAGGAAGCTCTCTATACTTTTGCGGTTTATTTATTTACTCTGTTTATACATTGAAATGTGAATTCTCATCGTGGTGTCGTGTTGTGAACGTTACATGGTTACTCTTGAATTGCATATGAACGCCTCTCACGGATCACGAACGTCTCCCTTCAGGCGCAGTTCCAATCGGAGGAGGTAGGACGTCACTTGGTGGACGTGGAGCACCTGCTGCAGGCGCACGCTCTCCAGGAGTTGCAGCTGGGCGCCGTGGACGACACCATCCGGCGGCTGGTCCGGCACGGCGCGGCCGCCGACGGCCCGCCGCAGCCCAAGCAGCAGCTCACGCAGCAGCTGACGCAGCTCGAGGACGACGCCGACAGGTACACTTGCGGCTGGGTGATCAAGGAGTCCGTTATGACGAGACATATCTTGTTTTAGTAAATATTATAGACGACGGCAGAGACGGAATTGGAGATATGAATGTTAATTTGCTATGCGTTCCAATTATTCCACCTTCACATTCTTTCAAGAATGAATAAACGACGATCTTTGGACGAGCTCGGTGGCGCAGTCGTGAATAACGTGACTTTGACACCAACGCTCGTGGGTTCGATTCCCACACAGGACGAACATTAATTTGTGTGCATGAACATGAAATGTACGTGTACGTTTGTCTTGGTCTGGATGTTTTTAAGAGAGAGGCGCATCAAAACAGCCCGTCTGGGGAAGCACCTCCACCTCACAGAAAACTGCGCCCATTTACCAACTCCCTAGAGGGTTGTTGTGTTCCTGCGTGTGAGTGAGGTCACCAGCAAGCTCCCAAGGAGTTGCTGCGTAAGCAGCAGAGGAGGCATCGCGCGAGTGATACTTAATGTATTACAAGCGTTCATAGGTTACTTTACATCAGGTGGGCCGTTTGCTTGTATGTTTTCAGACGTTGTATTAAAAAAGAGCATGAAGGTAAGATATTTAGTATGTTCCGTATTCATTATGTAATAATAATATAAGGTTATTTGTCTAACAGCTTGGTGGCAGCCGCTAAAGACCGCAAGGCTAGGCTCGAAGATGCCAGGAACCTCTACCAGTTCCTGGAAGATCACGACGAGGAGGAAGGTGAGGTCTTTTTATCTTTACCCCAAAAATATCATTGTTGCCCACACAGATAAATATATAATAATCGGTTGATTTATTTGTAGTATAACGCTTCATTATTATGCAAGCAGTAAATTCTTGTACTAATAGATTTTTTTCTTATTTCGTACACCGAGCAAACCCGCGGGCAACATATTCCCAAAGCTTTCCGTTCTCATTCTGTATCAGCATCATTTTAAGTGTTTGTGATAATGTAGTCTAGATATTTAAATTTGTCTTCTACTTACAATTTCACTTTTGCTGGAATTGTATATTAAACCATTCGACTCGCAAACATTTATTTATTTTCTAAAACAATTCAAGGGTTCAGTAGCACCATGTCGTCAGCATAACTAATATTACCGGCTCTCAATCCATTAACATCTAAAAGGAGGGTTTAACTTCTCAATAGTATCCATGAATGTCTGTCTATTATGTTGTACGCCCTACGTATGTAGCTTAAACAACTTTAGAGTGTGAGGTGTCGTTAGATTCATCTTTATTCCAGAATTCCAGGCTATAAGGTCTATATCAACATAAAAATTATATGCCGTACATAAATTGTGAATATTACAACGTCACGTATTGAAATGCTTGAGTACCGTACTTGTTTTACAGGCTGGGTGACAGATAAGCAGCGTATCTGCCGGGCCGACGTGGCCGCCAAGGACCTTCGCGGAGTGTTGGCGCTTCGGCAGAAACACACCGCCCTGCTGCACGAGCTGAGGGCGAGAGACCACGTCGCTCAGAGACACCGCGCCAAGGGACAGAGGTAGGGACCGGTTAAAATGTGTACCGTCCTCGAGAAAAAAAATCATTTAAAATTTGAATTAAATAATATGTAAATAAATGATGAAATAATACTGTATTTTAAGTTGAATCTAACCTGAATTTAGATCTTTTTTTTCAATCATAGTGTCAAAAACATTTTTCGTTATATACTGGTAAGGTATTGTACTAGGAATTAAATTTTTATGCAATATCTATGGCAAACAAGCTGCGACCCACCTGAAGTGGTCACCATAGCCATATGATGTATAGGTAGCGCGTTTCCACCACTGTGCTAACAGGGCAACTCCCCAGGATTTTACTGCTAACGTCGCACACTCACAGGCCAACAGCAATCCTCTTGCGGGTTGTTATTTGGCTACGGTCATCATTGAGGTGGAGGTATGCTCCAGTCGGTCTGCAGTTGTGGTTGTCATTGGCTATAAATAATGAGGCACATACTCCCTAAATTAATTTAATCTAGTTCCTTAGAATGTATGAACTTTTCGGAGTACGTGTGGTGAGTAAGGCGGACGCGAGTGATAGTTGTTTGCCCCGGCAGCCTGATCGACGCGAAGCACCCGAAGAGCGCGGAGATCGAGCGGCGGCTGTCGTCGCTCAGCGAGCAGTGGGAGGTGCTGCGCTCGCTGGCCGCCGCGCGGGAGAAGCAGCTCGCCGACGCTGCGGAAGCACACCAGGTGAGTAGCTTCGCGTGCCGCGCGCTCTTCCACCCGTGCAACGCTTCTTAAATGTATCGATACATAAAATGGAAGAAATGCGACTCGTGCGCGAATGATTCCCTAAAATATTGAACACTGCGTATTGTTCATGATAGTTTAGTAAAACGGTATTTTATACACTCGTTGTTTAAAGACAGTACGTAGAGAGAGATAGGTGTTTTAGTTTTGTTTTCGTCATGTTTGTAGTTAAGTTATTCTGATTAGTAGCCTGTGACCGCTTGCTATACATTATGTATCACTGGCACGATGCTAAAGTAAACTAGATATGATTCTAATCTTTCTGATTTTCAACATGCCTCCAACTGTTACCACTAAACTGTTCCCGTCAGTTCTACGGCGACGCCAACGAGGCCGAGTCCTGGATGAAGGAGAAGCGAGCTCTGGTGGCCACCAGCGACTGCGGGCGCGACGCCCCCGCCGCCGCCGCGCTGCTGCAGAGACAGCGCGCGCAGCACGACGAGATCAGGGCGTACAGGGCCGAGCTGGACACGCTCAGCGCACACGCGGCGAGACTCCTGGACGCTGGGATACACTCGCTGCAGGTTGGTTTACGTTATAAACTGATTTTTGTATACAACTAGATTGGCAAACAAGCATGCGGCCCGCATCAGATGGTAAGTGATCACCGCAGCCTATTGACGCTCGCAACACCACGGGGATGTTACTCTCGCGCTGCCGATCTTGTGACCTAAGGCTGTTTCGTCACAGTACCCAGTAATTTCTCTGCCATATCTCACCCTTCAAACCGGAACACAGCTATATAAATATAGCTGCTTGGCGGTAGAAATAGGTGAGACAGAGGTACCCACGCAGACGACATCTGTACAAAGTCTCCCTCTGGTAAAATTGATTTTCTAATGGTACTATAGAGCTGATTTGATGATTTGATCGGAGACGGTCATGGGACATCCTCATTGTTACCAAGAAGTTTGTATTTGTTTGAAGGCTATTCAGAAAACTAGTGCGGTTGTGAATCTTGTCCGGAAAACAGACTTTGTCTAGCTTGGACAATGTGGTGGTCTCAAGATCACCATTTAGTGTTCCTGTGATAGTGGCAAGATATGAATGTACTCCGGCTGTGTGATGCCGTCGAGGAACAGACTTCCGTCCACTTCGGAGGTGATTTGACTTTATTAAATTTATTATTATGTCTTTATATCTCTATAATCATGGGCATTAGCCGGCTTCGATAGATGCGCACAGGAATGTGGATCCAACGAGTAGGGGATCCGCTTCAGGGGATATCAACGATAAACACGTGAACAGGTCTCGGCAGGTATCGGAAAACATTGGACTATTGGAAATTAATGAGCTATTGACCTATATTATAATCATTTGTTGTTTGCCAGCTGCCGACAGAAGTAGAGTCGAACCCGGCGATAGAAGAAGAGGAATGGGTGAACGAGTCCCGGCTGGTGCCGACCGAGGTGTGGGAGGAGGAGCCCGTGGAGCGGCTCGAGCACAGGACCGTCACCGAGGAGAGGAGCGTCCCGCAGGTACGGCCGCACCGCACTACTACAGGCGGTGCCACTACCACGGTTTAAATCTTCAATTACGCACATACGTGTTGGTAAATGTTTGTAACTATTTGGACCAATGTTGAAGTAAATGTTGGATCCAATATTGGTTGTTAATAATCCAGTTTGACACAATATTCTGTCCTCAACATTGAGTTATTATGATACATAGATAAATGATTTATTTGTACTCACACTAACACACATGCCACAAAGAACAACACTCAAAAAAACTAGCGTGCTTTAGAGCACACGACTAAAGTAAAACTTACAGACAATAGGCAATTTAATATCCTTCGCGCTCGCGACGGACGGACCGACGCACGCACGCACGGACAGTGTTCACTGGGAATTTCACTTGGTTCTTCTCCATAAACTTTATTGAACGTTAGCGTGTAGAAGCACTTTTTTCGCATTCGCATTATTCTGGTGGTTGCCAAAAGTCACTAACTTATATCTCCCTCTCAACTTCCGTTCGCCTCCCCCCCCTCGTGCTCGCGCCTCTGTCTCTTGCCCCTACAGAAATATACGAAACGTCACTCTCTCTCTTTCTATCTTCACTAACTTATGAGACGCTCTCCGTTCACCTCGCCGGATCACACTTTTCGTAACGCTCTCGTCACGCATTCACCAGCTTACTCCCCAAGTCAAGCGTGCGTAAAGAAGTTTTACATCAAAAAAATACACGTATAAAGAAATAAAAATCGGCCAAGTGCGAGTCGGACTCGCGCACGAAGGGTTTCGTACCATTATTTATAATTATAAAAATGGCAAAAAATCACGTTTGTTGTATGGGAGCCCCCTTAAATATTTACTTTATTCTATTTTTTAGTATTTGTTGTTATAGCAGCAACAGAAATGAATCATCTGTGAAAATTTAAACTGTCTAACTATCACGGTTCATGAGATACAGCCTGGTGACAGACGGACGGACGGACAGCGGAGTCTCAGTAATAGGGTTCCGTTTTACCCTTTGGGTACGGAACCCTAAAAAATGAACATAACACAAACAGATAAGACAGTAGAGATGCATGCGTGTCGCAGAGGTACAAGTAGGCCGCAGCTCAGTGAATCGATTGCTCATAGAGCACGTCACTGATCTTCAGCTACGGCCTGAGATGGATACACGCGGGCGAGTGCGGCAATACTGTACGCATATTAAACTGGAAGTCATCGTTAAAACACTGAGGACTTGTCTTTAGCGTTATTATAAAAAAAAAAAATATGGGTGTGTGTACTTATGTACGTGCGTGAGAAGTTATACTTCTCTGGCATCATTAAATAACAAATCCCTGGAGGGAGTTGTGTTCATGCGAGTGAGTGCCGTTACTACCTCACGGAAAACTGCAGCCAAATAACAATTCCCTGGACGCTCTCTTTCTATTCCCCCTCCCCAGGAGCGTTGAACTTTTAACGCAACAGTGCTTTCATACCTCCTCCATGGTAGCGTTAAACGTTTAACGCAACCTTGTTGGAAGTCGCATTAGAAGTATAACTTCAATAAATATAAATGCGTATTATGTAAGTACTAGAGCAGCTGTCCTAAGTAAAAGTCTTGCTCCATTTTGGTAATAATTAAAACTAGTGTCCGCTGCAGCGCTGAAATAATTTATATGTCTATCACAAACATTCCAAGATACAGCACTAAATCGCTTCTAAGGGGTATTTTTCGCGACCAAAAGGTCATAAGCGCTGTGATTTTCATAGCGCTTACGCGTTTCGTTCAACGAAGTCAACAAAGCACGGCGCAAACATTTGGTTCGCGGTGTCGGTTCTAGTAACATAATAATTCAATGGTCCTCAAACTGTAATGTAGACAATGAAGAGTCTTTGTTAATAAATTTCACATGACCTCGGTGCGTCATTCAGGGAACGATGTATTCTGTCTGTATATTATTTTAACTGATATAATGTACGTGTGGCCAATGTTGGTTCAATAGGTCCAGTGTTGCTCCGAAGATTGGATCAAATATTGGTATCACATGTGTTTTGTATAATTGTTAAAATATTTATGACTTGTACTATATATAACGTAAGGAACCTATTTCAATTACATTTCAAAGCAGCCCGTTTGAAGAAGGACCTCACAGAAAACAAATAACAACTCCGTGGAGTGTTCTCGTGTTCCTGAGAGAGAACAAGTGACGTCCTTAGGAGTTGTTGTACCGCGGCCAACCAACGAACAATCATTTTTTTTATAAAACGTCGGAAGGCATATTAGCATGCGGTCCACCTGATGTAAAGCGGTTTCCGTAGCCTATGAACGCTTGTAATACATTAAGTATCACTCACGCGATGTCTCCTCTGCTGTTAACACAACCCCTCAGGAGCTTACCGGTGACCTCACTCACACACAGGAACACAATTATTTGGTTGCGGTTTTGTATGAGGTGGAGGTACTTCCCCAGACGGGCTGCTTTGACGCACCGTACTTCTCTTAAAAACATCCAGACCAAGACAAACAGACATGTTCATGCACACAAATGTTTGTCCTGTGTGGGAATCGAATCCACAAGCATTGGTGTCAAAGTCGCGTCATTCACGACTGAGCCACCGAACTCGACAGAATATGTATTGTATGTCAATTATACGAGTGATTTTCAGTGATAGTGTGTTGTGTCCAGGTGAAGGCGCTGTACGCGTTCAGCGGGCAGGGCATCACGATGCAGAAGGGCGAGGTGATGTTCCTGATGAACAAGACCAACCCGGACTGGTGGTCGGTGCGCAAGGCCGACCGCGCCGACGGCTTCGTGCCCGCCAACTACGTGCGCGAGATCGAGCCGCGCGTCGTGCCCGTCAGTCTACACTCTTCCTTGTCTATATAACTCCTCACTGTGTACCATATACGGTCACATAGCTCAGAACCGACGGCGTTGGGGTCGCAAGGTCTTTGAATGGAGACCACGAACCAGAAAACGCAGAGTAGGATGACCCACCCACACGACCGACGAATTGGTAAAGATCGCAGATGCGAGCAGCTCAGGACCGACTGTGATGGTAGTTTAACGAGGAAGTTCATGTTCAGCAGTGGATGTCCTCGGGCTGAAGTGGTGAATCATGATGATGTATAATTTTATAGTCGTTTACCCCTGCATTTTTAAAAAAAAAGTTCACCTCTTTCTACAAGTAGCGTATTACTCAGTCGATAGATGGCGCTGTACAACTTTACAGCGATAAATGGAAGTATAAGAAGTACCAACAAACCTTCTTGGGTAGCGGTTGGAGAGCAGTCAACCGGCAATCGAGAGATGGGTTCGAACCCCACCTACCATTAGAAGGTGAACCTTTTCTATTATAATAATTGTGGAACACAAGGTCAGTTCGTTGTCTCGATCCGGTCCCGGAGGCGACCGCGAACGGGCTCTCTCATGATGAGTATGAGTTTTCCTAAATCGATCTATTAAAGTAGTTTGGATTACGTATGTACATCAAAAGCTAAGCCTGCGTATAGACTAACAGTGATGAATATATAAATGAAGTACGACCTTGGAAAGGGGAGGCTGTAGACAACATGCTGGTACCCCCTGTCCCTCCATCGGGTGTCCAGCGAGCGAGACTATTTCGTTTATAGCTGAACCAAGTGCCGCGACACACCCCCTCGATTGTCCATGAGACATGTACAAGATGTGTGAAAGGAATTCGCACGAGTGAGGGCCGCCCCCACCTTTTTTTTTTAATGCGGCCTGCCAAAATGTCTTCAGTACGCCTGATGAAAAGCGTCAATGAAAAAGCGATTAACGCTGTCCTGGCTATCCTCCCCTTGATGGTCCGCTAAGGTGCCTCTTCACACCTCGTCTGAACGGCCCGGGATTATAGGAGGTGGGGAACACATGCGCCGGAAGCGAATTCCACATTTTGACAGTCCGACAGAGAAATGAGTCGCTGAATCTCTTAGTACGGAAGATCAGCGACCCAACTCTATGTGGATGCGATCTCAGTCCAGCGCGAGTGTTCCGGAGGAGGAAGGGAGAAGGAGGGACGAGGTCGAAAAGCTTCTCAGAACATTCCCCTGACTCAACTGTGTTCTATACTACACCGCAGGTGCAAGTCCGGCGGCCGGAGAAGGTGCGGTCGGTGCAGCGCGTCAAGAAGACGGTCCTCGTGAAGCAGGTGGTGCCGGTGCGGCGCAGCAAGCCGCCCGCGCGCCGCGCCAGCAAGGCCGCCGTCGCGCCGCAGAGGACGGCCTCCGTCGACACCAGGATGCAGGACATACAGAAGGATTATGGTGAGTTTTGGAGCCACCGTTAGTGATGTGGCCTCAAATTGTTGGTTACATGAATTCAGCGCAATACTAACATTTTGTACTCGAGGTCATACGTGTATGTCATGGCAACGTAAGGAAAGGATGAAGCTCATGTTCAGGAGTGGTTATTTTTTGTCTGAAGTTATGATGATGTTGTATACTTTTGTAATAGTCAAGTCGAGGGCACACATCGACAGAAGATCCCTGCATAATTTTAAAATTAACGAGTTGAGAATGCGCAAGCTTGCATTGCCAGAGGAACACCTGGCTCGTCAATTATATAACAATTCAATTTTTTTTTTAATTTTTCGGCCATTTTGACCATGTTCCTTAAGAGATAGGAACGGTGTTCCTGAACGTTCCTATTCTACTTTTTTATGCCGAATCCGAATCTTAAGTCAAAATTCGAATATTAAAAAAAAAGCGACAGACAAACACACAGACAAACATAGATTTCATATAGGAACGGTGTTCCTGAAAAGTTGTGGCATTTCCTAGTAGCTTAAGTTGCCGTCTTTGGTTGAGGAATTTTGGTCTTGTTGAATGGAACGTGTTGTTCTCCCCAGACGAGCTGCTGACGCTGTCGGCGGCCCGGCGCGCCGCCCTCGAGGACGCGATCAAGCTGTACAGCTTCTTCGCGGAGTGCGACGACTTCGACAAGTGGATGAGGGACAAGGAGAAGATGTTGCGAGCCGAGGACACGGACGACAGCGTCGACACCGCCAAGAGGAAGTACGAGGTGAGTGGAGGGAGCGCGGAGTGTGCGTGGGACGGAGGGGGCCGCTGTGACGTGAGAGTAGAATAAATTGGAAGTTATTTCGAATGTCGATATTGCTTCGAGTTCGTTTGTTCTGGTGATGAGTTCGAGAATGCTTGGTAGTAGCTCCTTCGTTAACGCGTCGTTTTCTTTTAGAGATGTCGCCAATATTTCTGTCATGTCCAACCCGGCGCGTCTGGATGTTGCTGTAACAAATAAACCACGATCGCTCGCATCTGTACACCGAAAAATTGTAGCCAGGCTCAGTTCCAGTTGTCAAAGAAAACGGCAGCTGGTGGATATTCTATTTAATTTTTTTGAACGGTGGTGGCAGACTATTTCAACATTTCGTGGCAACTTTTTTAATCGTTGAGAGGCAAACAAGTATACGGTCGGCCCGACATGAAGCAGTAAACACGGTGTGAAGTCTGTGGGAATAATACGTGTGGGGTAAATGGGGCGGAAGTGGTAGTGTATGGAGGATGGTATGAATAGGGTGGAAGGGACTATTCTTTTTTTATACAACGTCGGGAGGCATACAAGCATACGGCCCACCTTATAGAAAGCAGTTACCGTAGTCTATTAACGCTTGTAATACATTAAGAATTACTCGCGCGATGCCTCCTCTGCCGCTAACACAGTAACTCCAGACCTTACTGGTGACCTCACTCACACGCAGGAACACAACTGTAGAGTGACGACACAAGCCCTCTTTAAATCCATGTAACCTTATTGTATTAGTTCATTGACTAGATTACTCGACCTAGATAAACAACCTGAACAGCATCTCCACCACCATTCTATGTTCTATTTTAAATATGTATATAAACCCTGTTTAATCAATAATAAAGGCAGTAACAGTTTATCATCGAACCTATAACCATCTATTAGTTTTAATGTGAACTCCCTCGAATAACATCATACAACAACCCTCTAGGGAGTTGTTAGTTGTGGTTTTCTGTGAGGTGCTTCTCCAGACGGGCTGCTGATGCGCCCTACCTCTCAAAACTAGCGCGAGTTGAGTGAAAAGTATATGGATGCAGTGGAAGTGACTGGTGGAAGGCGAGCGCGACGACCAGCGATACTCTTTGTTTAGTACGCGTGTACTTACTAAGCGAACTGGTTCACATTTTAAATCCTCTTCCACTAGAAATTCGTGACTGACTTATCAGCTGCACTGAAACGACTGGAGCACATCGACGCGGCGGCGGCCGAGCTGGTGGACGACAAGCACGGCCAGGCCGCCAAGGCCACCGCCAGGCGGCAGCAGCTGCATCAGCAGTGGGACAGGCTCATCAGACTGAAGCAACAGAAGGAGAAGAGTCTGGAAGGAGCCTCCAGGTAACGTTGCACGGCTTGTCTCCACAGCTGGATGGATACTGGAGTACTGGTGGCCGGTTGAAGCTGGAGGGCCTTTAATATAAATTGCCATCGACTGTGTCATCTCCAATCGAAACAAGGTCACGAACCATTGTCTGCCGGAGTCCAACACATGCATGAGGTATTTGGTTTCGATGTTGGTGCTAAATATAAAGATTATCTATCTCTATCTATAACTTCACGCCAAATCCCTTGCGGGGTAGGCAGAGAGAACCGAGCGCGATACCTCACTCGCTTTTTTAACATTCATTGTTCTTCTCTTCTCATTCATGGCTCTTGACATCACCTTCTGTTAGAACACGACCAATTCGGTCATGGTTGGTAAGTCTTGGTCTTCCTCGGCTCCTACATCCTTCCACTTTTGCGTTGTATACCAATATAAAGATTACAAGTTACTAAATACAGGCAATTGATCTAAACTACGTGGATCTGATCCTGGCCCCCGTAATAATAATAAATCGCAAGTACTATCCTGACCCTCTCGTTCCTCCCCAGCGTGGAGCTGTTCAGCCGCACGTGCGACGAGGCGCTGGACTGGATGGCGGAGAAGGAGCAGCAGCTGGCGGCGGGCAGCGAGCCGGCGGCCGACCTGCGCACGGTGCGCGCGCTGCAGAGGAGGCACGCGCAGCTCGAGCGCGAGCTGGAGCCGCTCCGGGAGAAGGTGCACACCGTCAGCTTGCTGGCCGACTCGTGAGTACCGTCTTACCCCATGGTAATAGCTAGAAATAGGAGTTCCAAATATAGGCGGGGCTTCGTCGACTTGCCATCAGTGATGGCCTGTTGCGTGATAAACTGCCAACATAGAATAAAAAATATATTTGGAGACCAATCGAGACGTCAAATAGGGTTTTTGATATAAACTTAAACAAACAGAGCTTTATTAAGTAAATGTTTAATTTAGAATTCAAAAACGTTAGAAACTCTAATGTAGGTACCTGCATATTGGTATGACATTAATTTAGAGATAAGACAGCTGGTGAATTGATTATCACGGCAACGTCTCTAGCGACGACACCTGGAACAACTGAGAGCGTTACGAAAAGTGTGATCGGGCGAGGCGAACGGAAGTTGAGAGGGAGATATAAGTTAGTGAAGATAGAAAGAGAGAGAGTTACGTTTCGTATATTACTGTAGGGGCAAGACAGAGAGGTGCGAGCACACATTTTCTTTCTCTCTTTCTTTCATACCGAGTTAAGTTTCGTATTGTAAGAGACAGTGCAGGTCTATCGTCTGTATCACAGTATGGAGCTAAAGAAGTTTTACTTCAGTCGTGTGCTCTAAAGCACACTCGATTTTTTAAATTCCGACCGAGTAGTGAAAGGTGATTACGTTTGAATCATGACAAGTGGGCGGTCCGGCGGTCCGGCGCCCGCTCTCCGCTCGCACGTCACCTCGTCTAACGCGCTCGTTGTCTGTTTGCACGCAGCCTCCTCGCCAGGTACGTACTGTACTGTACGCACATTCGCTAGTAGTCGGCTCGTAATGAAGTTATTTATTTCGTAGTAAACATAAATTCCCCGCTTGTTTACTTAACAATATAGTAATAATACAAAGACCCCTTTAATCTATAAATCCCGTCGAGTCCCGGCTCCCATATATATGGCACTCGCTTACGACACATATATGGAGTACGGTACCACCGGGTTTGGACAAGTCAAAAACATATCTATTTATAACACGTTGAAAAACTTGTTGCCAAATATCAAACAATATCTTTTGACGTGAATACGATTTAAAATTAGCTTTCAATTCAGAAAACTAGCGATAACAAAATCGGGAGATACAGTTCGATGTTGTAGCTACATATCTATTGATTACACCACTTGATAGCGTGTAATACTTGGAAACTAAAACTTATAAAGAATTATAATAATAATATTAGGGGGATGGCTCACACACCACTGTCTGAGTACGAAAGTAATAAAAGATAGGCTTGCTTGACCGACATTGATTGTGAAGGGTTTTTGCCATATCTAATTGAAATTTAGTAGGTACACATTCAGTGTTGTTGAATTATACCACATTGACGGACAGACAGAGAGACAGACTGTAGCACTAAAAGGTTTTGCCATTTTAATTTCCAGGCTAACAAACCAGCTATCTTAATATTGCCATCTCGCTTACATACTTTCGCTGTATACTGGCGTGACGCCAGAGTACCTCCCCCCACCTCCCCACCCGTTCTTCAGGCTAGTTGACGAGACGTATTTCTTGATTACATACCTGAATTTCGCTTTTAATAATAGCTTGTTTCTCCCAGCGTGAAGTCGCAGTACCCCACCGAGCGCAGCAACGTCGAGGGTCGCCAGAAGGAGATCCAGCAGATGTGGCAGCGGTGCCAGGCGCAGGCCGCCGAGCGCCGCAACAGGCTGGAGAGCGCCGTCGGTCACCAGATATTCGGGAACAGCAGCGCGCAGCTGCAGGACTGGCTGCAGGTGAGGATGCAACGAGACCTCGCAGAAACGTGACATGATCGTCCGAGACCTGTCCTGACAATGTCTTCAAAAGACACAACAAAAATACTCTTTGTAAAAGGCCTTTTTAATATCATCGATGATGATATTTGATCTGACTTACAAAGATGTCTGGAAATGATTCAGCACATGTATTAATATATTTTATTTATTTTACCATTTGGCTGTGCTAACAACAAAATATTGTAATGTAAATTGAAAAGGCATCTATATTGGTAAGTTGGTCCCCAATGGGTATTTCCAAAGTGTTGGAGACAACTCTCCTCCCCCCTCTACCTCCTGCCTTTTATGTTTATTCACCACGAAGTGGGCTGAACATGTTCTCATGTGTACTATTCCATCTATTCGGCCTGGAGACTGTGTCCGTTTCTGTAATAACACCCACGGGTGTTTCGCCTGGAGTCTACCCACGGAATGTGAGGCCGGCACCGCAGCAGGAACCCACTGATCTGAGTCGAGGTCGTGTTTCCAGAGCGTGCACGGCCAGCTGGCGCAGGAGGCGGCGGCCAAGGACGTGGCCACGGCGGAGGCGCTGCACAAGCAGCACCAGGAGCTGCACGACGACATCAAGGCGCACAGCGACGAGTGAGTACCTTCGACTCTAACCTTGGGCTAGTAGAAATTTTATACAACGTCGGGAGGCATAACAGCAGACGGCCCACCTGATGCTGCTAACACAGCAACTTCTTAAGTGCTTACTAGTGACCTCACCCCCTCGCAGGAGCACATCAACCCTCCAAGGAGACATTATTTGGCCGCTGTTCTCTGTCACGTAGAGGTACTTGCCCAGTTTGAATCGAACCCACTAGCCTCGGTGTCAAAGTAGCATTGTTAACACTCCACTACCGAGCTCGTGATCCACATACATATCATCACGACTGTCTCCCATTGCGGTAGGCAGAGACTATGGAACGCCCGGTGCACAGATCCAAGCATACCTCTCTCACCTCTTCCACACTCATCAGCCTCTTCATGCGTTCTCTTCGATTTTGGGTGCTTTTGATTCCCTTTATCAACACATCACCAATTTGATTTGCGTGTTAGAGCGGCCCTTCCCGAAATCACCATTCACTCTCGCCTGATACACTTCCTTCGTAACTCTTTTGTCATTCATTCTGTCTAAATGACTAACCCATCTCAGTATAATACCCTTTAGCACGTCAAAGTACACTGTATTACTTCTTAACAGTGTTCAAGAGCTGCTTTTGTTTTACTTTAATATGAGGTGGTTACCGTACCATGTGAACGCTACCTCTGACTCTCTCTCTGTGTTTGACATCAGCAACGACCATAAGTCACCGTTCGTGAACGAGTCTCCATCTCTATCGCACAATAAAAATATACAGTATTCTTAAAATCCATTACGATTGTCGCGGTCCGCCCCTGAGACTGAGGATTTGGCGAAGATATTGAGTGTGTTTGGTGCGTCCAACTCGACGATTAGAAGCAAGGCCGACGAGGTGTCGGTTCCGCTGTTTATTGCGAACTTGAGCCGTTATACTAATAACTCACCCGCACTTTGCCACGCTAAATAATAAATTGACGTCTATTCGCAACGCCTTTATATATATATATTTCAGACATGGCGTCAATTTAAAAATAACAGTCCCAAACGATGTTCACAAGGTATAATGTTCGTTTACAATCACGTTGACAACAAAATATTTGATAATCACTCGGATGTAGATGGATTTCACGTACGTTGGAGTCGTCTCTCCAAAATGTAATGGCCGCCTATTTCCTCCACCCTGTCTATTTTCGCGCCGTGCTCTCAAACGTCAAACATCAATGTAGCCCCGTGCCAACTTCACCCAAGCTATACCGCCTGACGTTTCCGCGCTAACAAACAAGAAAAGTTACTAACCGCGAAATAATCTTATTACTAAAATGTTGCGAATGAGCGTAACCGATATTATGCTGATATATATATGAAATGAAAATGAAAAAATCGGTTAAGTGCGAGTCGGACTGGCGCACGAAGGGTTCCGTAACACTATCTATAAAAACGGCAATAAAAAATCACATTTGTTGTATGGGAGCCCCCTTAAATATTTGTTTTATTTTAATTTAATTATTTATTCTTAGTGAATATATAACTTAATATTCTGTGAATATTTCGAGTGTCTACCTGTTGCCGTTATCAAATCGAGCAAAAACGAAAATCACGTTTGTTGTATGAGAGCCCCCTTAAATATTTATATTATCCCATGTTTTAGTATTTGTTGTTATAGCGGCAACAGAAATACATCATCTGTGAAAATTTCAACTGTCTAACTATCACGGTTCATGAGATACAGCCTGGTGACAGACGGACGGACGGACGGACAGCGGAGTCTCAGTAATAGGGTTCCGTTTTACCCTTTGGGTGGGATATATGTATATATATGTCGTCGCA
Organism: Pyralis farinalis; assembly: GCA_947507595.1. NCBI lineage: Eukaryota > Metazoa > Arthropoda > Insecta > Lepidoptera > Pyralidae > Pyralis > Pyralis farinalis. The sequence goes on from OX382281.1 coordinate 782,463, forward strand.
CTTCAGTATTGAAGCCGTTAGACCTCCGCGACACAGAGAGAGAGAGGGACAACCAGATCTGTTTTAGGTTAGACCATGCGTCTTTTAAAATATATATTTTTTTATTTCCTCGCGATGTCTTCCTTCACCGCCGAGCAAGTGATGATTACAAATATGTACATAAATTAAAAAAACAGGTATTTATTGGTACACGTCCACACCTGGATTAGAATCAGATCGGTTGGTACAGGCCGGTTGTTGATCCACTAGGCCACCGCAGGTGTTCATGTGTACAGTATACTGCAGCGGTGTGTTGGTGGCGCAGGTTCAAGGAGGTGATCGCGCTGGGCCGCCAGCTGCTGGCCAACAACCCCGCGCTGGCCGACGTCGCCGACAACATCAAGCACCTGCAGGACGAGCAGGCCGCCGTCGACAAAGGTACTGCACGTTGACTTGTCTTTTTTTTTATACTACGTCGGGAGGCATACAAGCATACGGCCCACCTGATGTAAAGCGGGCAACGTAGACTATTAACGCTTGCGATATATTAATTATCACTCGCGCGATACCTCCTCTGCTGCTTACACAACAACTCCTTGGGAGCTCACCGGTGACCTCACTCACACGCAGGAACACAATAGCCCTCTAGGGAGTTGTTATTTGGCTGCGGTTTTCTGTGAGGTGGAGGTGCTTCCCCAGACGGGCTGCTTTAATGTGCCCTACCTCTCTTAAAACATCCAGACTAAGACAAACATACATGTTCATGCACACAAATGTTTGCCTTGTGTGGGAATCGAACCCGCGAGCTTGTCTCCGCTTCACTGCTCCCAATTGTGTCCATAGTGGATGGAAAACTGATGATAACAAAATCGGGAGATACTGTTCGGTGATGACCTACATATATTATCTATCGTGTACATCCAAAATGTAATTACACCACTTGATAGCTAATGAATTAAAAAATTCGTTACATTAAGTGAGCCGCCATTTTGAGGTCATTCCGCGGCATGATATAATTTCCTTTTAGTATAACTTATGTCAGTTTACCCGATGGCAAACGGCGAATTCTTTTTCTCCTTGAATTATGTTGTGTGTTGTGAACAGCGTGGCAGGAGAAGGAGGCGTACTTGAAGCAGCTGGTCCAGCTGCAGAGCTTCAACCGGGAGGCGGACCAGATGGACGCGTCGAGCGGCGCGCACGAGGCCTACCTCGAGTACAGACACACCGGGGTGAGTGGACACCGCCACCTCGCCACCTCGCCGTCACGAGGAGTTGACTTGCAATGCAGCTCGACCGCACACCAGCTGGACAGATTAAAGACAAACATTCCTCCAATCACTACTATTTCGATGAGTTTATGTTGATCAGGGAAACCAGTGCGGGACCGCCGCGATGGCGGGCTGCGGTCAAGTTGTCACATATCCTCGCGGATATTCCTTATCGCATATTATATCCCTATAATATATAATCTGTTCCATTTGTCCGACTTTGTGTAACAGTAAACCGCTCCATGGGTGGATTACATACTCAGCAGAACTTATTTTGAATGGCATACACCGCCGCCAATATACGGCGGCGGTGTAAGAGCGTTACGAAAAGTGTGATCGGGTGAGGCGAACGGAAGGGAGATATAAGTTAGTGAAGATAGAAAGAGAAAGAGTTACGCTTCGTATATTACTGTAGGGGCGAGAGAGAGAGGTGCGAGCACGCATTTTCTTTCTCTCTTTCTTTCATAGCGAGTTAAGTTTCGTATATGTAAGACACAGCGCAGGTCTATCGTCTGTATCACAGTATGGAGCTAAAGAAGTTTTACTTCAGTCGTGTGGTGTAAAGCACACTCGTTTTTTTGGTGTCCAGTCATCGGTGGACGAGGCGGAGGCGCTGCTGAAGCGGCACGAGGAGCTGGAGGCGAGGCTGGCCGCGCAGGACGAGCGGCTGGCCTCGTTCGTGCAGCGCGCCGACTCGCTCATCAAGATCCCGCACTACGCACAGCACCAGTGAGTATTCGCCGTTAACGACGTGCAGCAGACAGCAGACAACTATACATCAACCTGTACACTCGTGTGCCTTATGTCGCAGCCGTAAAGGTGATATTAGCACGGTTTTGAACGAGCGGTACCTATACCTGCCTCGTCAGAGACATTTAATTTCTGACTGCATCCGGTGTCCGAGCTCGAAAAATGGAATTCGGAAGTTATTTTAAGGCTAAGTACATAGTTCCGAAGCCAGGATCAGGAACTAGGGACGGCCACATACTTCGTAGAACAGACAGCAGCCGGGGAAAGATTCTCGAATGTCGCCCCCCTATGTCCCCACAGGATGGACCTCGAGAGGTTTGCAGGGAGTCTATGGATGCAGGTGGCACATGATCGAGACGAATAGCACTCTACAGGGGAGGACTATGTTCAGCAGTAGACGAATACGGGCTTTAATGAGGATGATGACATAGTTCAGACAATGTCGCTGCGACAAAGTCGCGGACGACTTTGTCGCGAATGTCTGTTACGACGTGGTTTAAATTGATATTATCGCCTGCTTGTTGAGTGATATCTGAGATTGAAGATGAGAAGTTCATTTTATAAATAAAAATAAGTTTCCGAATGAACAGCCATTAGTGGTACAAAGTGAATCAGATCGTCATTTATATAGATAGGTCATCTATCTGTGGGAACCTTTTATTGGCTTTCTATTGTCTATTTATTTTTGTAAGCTGTTGGTTTTCTTTAAATAATATAATAAAATAAATAAATAGGAATATTTGTGTTTATGTGGGTGATGTTATATATATGTGTATGTATGTATTGTCATGCTGACGTGTGTGTCCGCAGCATCGCAGCGCGCCGCGCGGCCGTGGCGTCCCGCCGCGACGGGGTGCGCCGCGCCGCCGGCGACCGCCGCCGGGAGCTGCTCGCCAGCCACGCGCACCAGCAGGTACGCCGCCGGTCTCCACGGTTCATTTATATAATAATTAAGACACAAGATAAACACACGTAAATACCATTTCTTTGTGAATACGTAATAGAATACTGTACGTCTGGGGAATTATCTCCACCTCACACAAAACCGCAACTAAATAACAACTCTCTGGAGATTATTGTGTTCCGGGGGGTGAGCGGGGTCACCAGTGAGCCCCGAAGGAGTTGTGTTAGCAAAAATGTTTCTTCATACGTACGTCTACCCTTTTCTCGAAAACAGCGTGATCGGTTTGTATCACTTGAACTATATTCTGTTAAAGAAAATTAGTCTCAAAAGAAAATCTTCATTTAGTGAAGATAATGTGATCACTTGAAAAATCAACAAAGTTTATGGATATGTTGTTTATTATCCAATTTCGGATGTTAATTCGACAGTATACTCCTGTGTCAATGTTCTTTTGGTGAAGAATTAATGATAAACTAGAGAGGTATGGAGTATAAACTTCTTTCATTAAATTCGACAGAAATTAAGTAGAAATCACAATTTTAGTTATAAGTTTTAATCAAAACGCACTGTTTAACGATTCTCTATTCCCTCCGGCGCAGTTCATAGCCGCCACTGAGGAGCTTCAGACCTGGATACACGACAAGACCAGAACCGCCAAGGACCAGAGTTACAGGTAAGTTCGCACGTGCTTTTTTTACCATCCAGTAGTTATTCTGGTGGTAAGAAGACTGTTTTTCGTCTGACTTATATCTTGCAAGCAGGAATAGACTGGGTAAGCCGACAAATCGGCTCGTTAAGACGAAGGTAGATCTTTTCTTGTAAATTGTATTCGATTCTATAATAAATTGCCTGAACATTATGTTCCAAAGACAAATCAAAGAACGCTGTGTATGAAGACTTATTACAGAATAGATGATACATGAACAAGATGATCATGATGTTCGTGGGGGCCGAGACTTACTCAAAATGGCGGCAAGGTTTCAAAATGGCTGCCGTCTTCTTGTCACGTGATTCACGGCTTCCCGAATGTTCAATTGATTATAAGTATCCGTCCTTCATTTTAACTTTGAGCTCACCTGATCGACAGATACGTTATTGGTCATTTTTTTATTTTTCTCTGGTGACACATTCTTCATATTCCTTAGGGACTTGGCGAACCTGGAGCGCAAGCTGCAGAAACACGAGGCGTTCGAGCGAGAGCTGCAGGCCAACGAGAAGCAATTGAGAAACGTCGAGAGTGTAAGTTCACTTTTCGCCCTTATTACCACGGCGTAACGACTACATTTAAATTCCCACTCGATCAAAAAAAGAACATAGGGCAAACAAAGAGAAGCGTAGGTACTCGTGTGAAAGAACACATTGCTGACATGAAGAATAGGCGCGATAAAAACTCTGCAGTATGTGAACATACACTGGACCAACCAAACCATTACATCCGGTTCGATAAACCACAAATCCTCGCCAAGGAAAATCGCTACATGCCGAGAATGTTGCGCGAGGCTATTGAAATAAGAAAACACCCCAATTTCAATAGAGAAGATGGTTGGCAAGTACCACCTGCTTGGGATCCAGTCCTAAAAATAATCAAGTCACAAATCCAAAGATCTACTAAAAAATGTTCGGACACTGTGAGCGATTTTTGTGTGAATCGGAACATATATAATTAATCCATCCATGTCGGTAGATGTAATAATTGAATAACTAATGTAAGACAAATACCACCTTAGTCTTTCCTGCGACCACGGACGCTGCAAAGCGTTCGAAACGTCAGGTTTCAACAAAATAAATAAAACACGCGATACTTCCGTTAAAAATAGTTTAATTTCAATGTGTAACAATCGCGAAAACCTAAGACAATACTAAAAGAACCTTAATAGTTTTTCAAGGATTACTAAAGGAAATTATTCTCCAACTAGATCGGGCAGTCTCTGCAGACGTCAGACCAGGCGCGCGCGAAGGAGGTGTCTGAGAGGTTGACTTCGCTGCAGGGCGCTTGGGAGGAGCTTGTGGCGGCCTCCAGGGACAAGGGCGGCAAGCTGCGGCAGGCCGCGCAGCAGAGGAAACACAGGAGGTAACTGGAGGGAACACCTCGGGGAGTGGGAGGAGATAGACCAGGATAGTGCATAGGTTCAGGTGGGCAGCAGGTGTTGTGTTCCTGCGGATGAGTAAGGTCCTGAGGAGTTGTTATGTTATCAGCTATAATCGGAGAAGATTCTTTGTCAACGAAGACGGACTCATATCACCGTCTTCACAAACCGTCCTGCCCAAGGACCGCTGGGGTTAACGACTGATCTCCAGCAACACTCGCAGATCAATTGACCCTTGGTAGTCTTTACACTTTTAATGTATAGGTTGTGAGGTAGTTCTGCCAATTGAACCACTGGTCTGACGAAGTCAGGTCTCAGAAGTTTCTCTTTGTGGCAAACAAAGATGAACGGACAAGGTACTGGACATGTAGCCAGAATGACGCATATATGATCCAGAGATGTCTTGGAATGGAGACTGTGGAACTTGCCGAGAGAGATGAAAAGTTTACATCAGGATGGTGGTAGTGGCGCGCATCAGTCAGGAGGTTTTCTACCACGAACCCTTAGGTTGTAAAATGACACCATTTATACATAATGGTATAAATGGTGTCATTTTACAACCTACCGTGTCGTTACCGTGGACTTAGAATCCTGACAACACCAGGGTATCACTCGCGCTTTGCTGATGCTCAGCATGGAGCGACACATGTTGCCAAAAAAGACGTGAAAAGGCTAAAGAATAAGAAGTAGAAGGAGGGCTGTACTAAGAGAGGACAAGATCAGCTAAGATAGTGATGATGACGTAGAGTGGTTATTTCAGATCGATCGAGGACGCGAAGGCGCGACTGGTGGAACTGGAGCGGGCGCTGCGCAGCGAGGAGCTGGGCTCGGACCTGCGCAGCTGCCGGCGGCTGTTGACTCAGCACCAGGTGAGGTCCTTACACCGTCAGATGTGTTAATGCATCCACCGTATAGCCCTGACCTTACATCCTCAGATTTTCACCTGCTGCGCTCTCTTCAGAGTGCTTTAGTAATGTTAGGTTAACATCCAGGGAGGACTTTCAAAATTACTTGTCGCAGAAGTCAGCAGTGGTTCCCCTGTCACTACCTACAAAATGGTAACAAGTTATCGAATAAAATGTCATATATATTATAATTAAATGTAAATAAACTATGATAAAAAATCTTTCCCCGACCTAAAATGACATGAACAATTAAACTTTGTGAAACTTTGTAATGGAGTCCGAGGACTCCAATATGATCGGTGTCATATGTGTCCAGGCGCTGGAGCAAGAGTTGTCCCAATGGGAGCAGAAGGCGAGCGCGCTGGCGGCGCAGGGCGCGGACCTGGTGTCCGACGGGCACTTCGACGCGCCGGCCATCGAGCGCGAGTCCTCGGCGCTGCTGAGCGCCCTGCACGCGCTGCAGCCGCGGGCGGCGCGCAGGAGGCAGGCGCTCGAAAGTAGTCTGCAGTCAGTATTTTTTTAAATAATTTAACGCCAAATGCAGGGTCATTCTAGGCCTTTTGAGTGAATTATGTTTACAATATTGATAGAATGGGACTATTGGTATTATAAACGTGATAGTTTGTGAGGATGTATGTATGTTTGTAGCTATTTCACGTAACGACGGCTGTATGGATTTGGATGAGGTTTATCATACAAATAGAGTATGTTCTGTATACATTGGCTACTTTTTATCACTGAAGGGTTTATTCCTGCGAGTGAGTTTACCAGTAAGCCAAGGAGTTTTTGTGTCATCAGTAGAGGTGGCAACGCGAGAGCTTTACTTTTTACTAGCGTTCATAGGCTACGGTAACCACTTTATATCAGGTGTGCTGTATACTTGTATAACTTTCATCGCAGCCTAAAAAAACAACCAACTCTTACACACAGATTTTGCGCAACGCGCGCGTCTTGGCCGCGTGTATTCTGCTTTCATTCCCTCTCTGTATTCCATTGTGTTTATCCGTACCCCGCGCAGATTACATAAGTTCGCGGCGGAGGTGGCCGGCGAGCTGGACTGGCTGGCCGAGCGGCGCGCGGCGGCCAGCTCGGAGAGCGCGCCGGCGGACCTGCACGCCGCGCAGTCCGCGCAGAAGAAGCACAGCAAGCTGCGCGCCGAGCTCGTCGGCCGGCGGCCGCTCATCGAGCGCGTGCTGGCGCAGGGCCGCGAGCTGGCCGAGCAGCGCCACCCGCAGCACGAGAGGGTGCGTGCATCATTATAATACATCTTTATATATATACCATACACCATTATAAGGGTAGATCACGGGCTCGTAAGGAACTCTCAGCCGACCGGCCTCCAGACACTACAGCGTCAGGAAACTCGTGAACGCGTTTTACAGGCAACGCACGAGTGACTACGCTTGAGTTCCAATATACCTATGGTTACTGCTTACTATTGGGCAGGGTGTACGATTGTTTACCAACTTATAACAAAAATAAACACGCAGGTTTGGCAGCTTGTCTGTGGATTGTCTACCTCGACCTTCGAAGGGTGAATCGCAAGGGTTGTTGTCGATGACAGTCGTTAAGCTAAGTCAGCGGCCCTCGGGCGGCTTGAAAACACTAGCCTCCGCCAATCCGCATTTAAGCAGCGTGGCGGAGTATGTACTATGTAGTAGTTGGGGGCCGCTGGATCGCATGAATTAATTGATGGCGGATCCACACAAAACAGGATACATCAAATACCATACAAACACAAACCAAGGAGCCTACGATCCAATGCGAGGATGTTTTAATTAATAAGCCGATAAGTGTCGCGTCGTATTGATCCGCGAACTGGCCAATAAGAGCTGCGCGTTCTACTTCACCCCCAACCCGTAGCGTTGAGTTTAGTTACTACGCAAACACGTGTAATCGGGTTTTCACAGGTTCTATCCTTGATGCGTACGAATGTGCAAGTTGTGTTTCGTTCCAGATCGAGGAGCTGTGCGAGGAGTTGGAGGAGACGTACGGCGAGGTGTCGTCGGCGGCGGAAGAGCGCGCGGCGCGCCTGGAGGCGGCGCTGCGCGCGCAGCAGTTCCTGCACGACGCGCTCGAGGTGGACTCGTGGCTGGCGGACAAGGCGGCCGCGCTAGCCTCCGCGGACGTCGGCCACGACCGCCACCGCGCCACCCAGCTGCTCACCAGGCACAAGGTCCCCACCTCTTCAAACATATACCAATCAATATCTATTAAATGTTCACTGTCGCCTGTCTCCCATCGCGGTAGGCAGAGACTATAGACCGCCAGGTGCACCGATCCAAACATACCGCTCTCGCCTCTTCCACACTCATTAACCTCTTCAGGCATGCTCTTCGGTTCTGGATGCTTTAGTTTTGTCCTTTTTTCAACACATCACCAATTAGATCTATATGTGTCCGTCTCGGGCGGCCCTCCCGACATCACCGTTCACTCTCGCCTGGTACTTTTGACATTCGCTCTTTCTAAATGACCAAACCATCTCAGTATACCCGTCAGTTTTCGTCACTACATCTTTCATTCCACATTGTTCTCTTATCGTGCTATTTCTTACTCAATCATTCTCACTCCACACATACTCCTCGGCGCACTCATTACTTTCCTGCTTCTTCTGCCATACCATGTTTCACTGCCGTACATCAATGTTGTCGTTAATACACCCTGAATAATAGCAAGGCCAGCTTTGTTCGATATGTTATCGCTTGTCACCGCGGGGTACAGCGCACCATTGATACTGTTTCCTGCTTTCACTCTACTCTCAATATCACCCATTCAATTTTTATATTTCGTCCAAATATTATCTTTGACGAGCTCGGTGGCGCAGTGGTGAAACGCGCTGTTACGCTACTTTCACACCAACGCTCGTGGATTCGATTCCCACACAAGACAAACATTTGTGTGCATGAACATGTTTGTATTGGTCTGGGTATTTTCTATATATAATAAGTATGTATTTACAAAAAAAAAATGTATTTTCGTATGTTTATCAGTTGTCTAGTACCCATAACACAAGCTTCGCTTACTTTGTGGCTAGATGGCGCTGTGTGATTTGTCCGACAATATTTATTTATTTTGAGGAAAGACATGAGTTTAAGATGTGTTGTTGGTCAGGCGGTGGAGCTGGAGCTGGACACGTACGCGGCCATCGTGTCCGAGATGGGCCACGTGGCCTCCTCGATGGCGGGCGGCGGGCACCCGGCCGGCGCCGAGCTGCTGGCGCGGCACGCCCTGCTGGCCGAGAGCCTCGCGCGCCTGCAGCGCCTCGCCGCCACCAGGCAGCACGCGCTCGTCGAGAGCGTCTGCAGGTAAACACCGGGACTAGCTCATCATCATCTTTGTTATATGTAAAAAATCGATGTGTATATGCGCCCGTGCACCCCAAAACGGCTGGACCGATTTTGATAAAATGTTCAGGCGATTTTAGGATTATTCCAGCGGGTGTTCCTATGAAGTTTAATAAGGAAGGTATCTCGAAGTCAGGGCGGCGCGCCAGTTGTAAATATACGAGCTTACCCAAATCTTTAAATGGACTTTATAGTGATTGGAGTCAACAAACGAGTGTCTAGTCAGAGAGTATCGAATTAATCTCACTCGCAGGACTACAACTCTCCTGGGAGTTGTTATTTGGCTACAATCTTCGGTGAGATGGACGTACTTCGCAGAAGACCGCGACTGGATGAACGGATACTTCTTGTATTGCAAACGTTCATGGGCTGTGTATGTTTTTTTATACAACGTCGGAAGCATACAAGCATACGGCCCACCTGATGTAAAGCGATTACCGTAGCCTATTAACGCTTGTAATATACTAAGTGTCACTCGTGCGATGCCTCCTCTGCTGCTTACACAGCAACTCCTTAAGAGCTTACTGGTAACCTCACTCACATACAGGAACACAACAACCCTCTAGGGAGTTGTTATTTGGCTGCGATTTTCTGTGAGGTGGAGGTACTTCCCCAGACGGGCTGCTTTGATTGTGCAGAAACAAATATATATTTTCATAGCTTTAATTTGATTCCTCTCGCAACATTTTCTATCAGTCAAGAACAGGCAAAGTCCCGCGTACTTCAAAATCGTGGTAATATGGTTACAGGCACGAGTACGTGGCGGAGAGCGCGGAGCTGGAGGGCTGGATCCAGGAGCAGTACGCGGCCGCCTCCAGCGAGGACTACGGCCAGGACTACGAACACCTGCTCGTGAGTACCACCGCCACCTACCGCCTACGACGTCGACCACGAGCCAATGGCCGGCGAAACACTACCATACATCGAAAATATCTAACGAACCAACATATCTGGAAATGGTGCAGCGCTGTCACCCTTAATTTGATCGCTTGACATCGTGTTTACTGGAACGTTGTAAATTGACGATTGTGCCACTCGGATACACGTAAAGCGTTCATCAAATTAGATATTGCGATTTTTTGGCATTTCTTTTTCCTTTATAACAGTTACCGAAATGGTGTTCAAAAAGGAATGAAAACTGTAAGAAATAATCAGGTTATATTTTTATATATGGAAACGAAAAAAGTGTACGTGTTGAAGTGCCCTATGGTATACTTTTGTTCAGATCCTCCGGTCGAAGTTCGAGGAGCTGCGCCACCGCGTGGAGAGCGGCTCCGAGAGGTTCAACCAGTGCGAGGAGCTGGCCAAGAAGCTGCTGGCCTCCGAGAGCCCGTACATCGCCGACATCGAGAACAGGCAGGAGGCGCTCGGGTAACGATCTCCTACTATTTATTCGATACCCGTTTGTATAAAGTCTAATGAAATAAGGGAAATTTGGAATTTTTGGATCTAATGAAATTACTAAAGTTTGAATTTATTGAGTCTAACGAAATTAGAAGTGAATTTATTGAGTCTAACGAAAATACTATAGTTTGAATTTATTGAGTCTAACGAAATTAAGTTTGAATTTATTGAGTCTAACGAAATTAAGTTTGAATTTATTGAGTTTAACGAAATTACTAGTTTGAATTTATGGAGTCTAACGAAATTACTAAAGTTTGAATTTATCGAGTCTAACGAAATTACTAAAGTTTGAATTTATCGAGTCTAACGAAATTACTAAAGTTTGAATTTATTGAGTCTAACGAAATTACTAAAGTTTGAATTTATTGAGTCTAACGACATTACTAAAGTTTGAAATTTATTGAATCTAACGAAATTACTAAAGTTTGAATTTATTGAGTCTAACGAAATTACTAAAGTTTGAATTTATTGAGTCTAACGAAATTACTAAAGTATTAACGAAATTAAATAAGAACTGTACAAAGGTCAAAGTGTCAAGCTTTTTGTGCACTCAAATAGTAAGGTGATCACCTCGATGCCCAATTCCACACGTGTGTTTTTATACATTTTAAATGGAAATATAGTTTGAATGGCTTTAATGATATAATGTGCTGGAGAAAATCATCTCTTCCACCGTGCAGCTTGTAAGTTCGAGTGTGTTCCGCAGCGAGTCCTGGCAGCGGCTGGTGGAGCAGATCGCGGCCCGCGCGACGCGGCTGCACGCGGCCGGCGAGATCCACCGCTTCCACCGCGACGTGGGCGACCTGCTGGCGCGCGCCGGCGAGAAGCGCGCGCTGCTGGCCGAGCCCGCGCCGCCGCGCGACCTGGCCACCGCCACCGCCGCGCTGCGGCACCACGACGCCATGGAGACGGACCTGCTGGCCATCGACGCTCAAGTCCAGGTGAGCACGCGCCTGGACTACCACTTGCCCGGTGATGTATTTGACACGATTTCCAATGATGTCATCAAAAAGAGAGGTGGATGCCGCCTGGCGATAACAATTTTGCTGACTATTTTTGGCTGTAGTGGAAAACCCGCTTTGAACTTTGAGTCTTAATTCCCAGGTCTTGCAAGACGAAGGCGCTCGTCTCCAAAAGCTGTACCCAGGAGGAAACGTACAACAGATTGGACTTCAGCAGCGAGCCCTGGAGGAGGCGTGGGCGGCGCTGCGGGCGGCGCACGACGAGAGACGGCAGGTGTTGCAGCAGCACCTGCAGCTGCACCAGTTCAACACGCAGGTGAGTCCTGGCGGCGGTCGTTGCACAGAGGAGAGAGCTGAACAGTCCATACTTTAAGGGACTGTTTCGCGATCGAAATCCAGCGGCAACTGGCAGGACACTGTAGTCTTTTGTCAGTTGCCGCTGCAATTTGGGCTCCTCTTTCGCTTACCATCAGGCGAAGCGGGATCACTGTGCTACTCATGTATATATATATATGTATATAAAGAGCATTCCTTACTACTTCGATCAAAGTCAAATGTCTCTATGTTCATAGTCTATGGCTAGTTTCTATTTATTAATTTTAAATGCGCAGGCGCCGGTAGGCAACCGTATACCTTTTTATCATATCTAGTATGTGGAATTTTCCTAGTAGATCACAACGAGGACTTCTTGAAAAATGACTCCCTTGGCGTTGATCTAAAAGGAACGAACGTTGACGTTTGACGTTGAACGGTTACAGTAAGAGTCTAGTAACATGTGACTTGTCGTTCAATATATTGTCGTGGCCCCAGGTCCGCGACCTGACCTCCTGGTCGTCCGGTCTCCGCGCGTCCCTCTCGCGCGCGGCCGTCGCCCGCGACGCGGCCTCGGCGCAGGCGGCGCGCGCCGAGCACGACGCCGTGCGCGCCGAGCTGGACGCCAGGGACGACACGTTCCGCGCAGCGCTGCAGCGGGGAAACGACCTGGTCGCCTCTGGACACCCCAACTCACAGGTAGGTTTACGAGGCCTTGGACTCGATTCAGCATCCCTCATAAAATTGTAACGTTGGATTTTTAATTCAGGAGGTGAAAGAGAAGTGCGAGGCGCTGCTGGAGGAGCACGCCCGCCTGCAGCGCGCCTGGGCCACGCGGCTGGTGGCCCTCGACCAGCTCATCGACCTGCACTGCTTCCTGCGGGACGCCAAGCAGCTGCACGACCTGTGCGCCTCCCAGGAGGCCGCCCTCGGTAAGTTTACGCCCATCACGGCACGCGTACTGTCAGGGTTCAAGTTAGAGAGTCAGCTGTTTCGTTTTTCTTTCCCGCCTGCGTACATTCCACATGTCCGAACATCGGAGCACGCTTGTTATTATAACACCGATACTCTTTTTCAAACCATTTGTATTTCTCACATCATTATTTCGAACGCGGTCAAGTTTCGTCGCAAATTTTGCGCAACGCTCGCTTTGATATAGAGGGAGTATTTTTAGTGGACACATGAATTCTATAGATCCATTATTGAGGTACCAAAATATTTTTATTAGTCTTAGAAAGCGTTTGAGAGATGTATCAAAGATTTTTAAAATGTTCGATAGATAAAAAAAGTATGGAAAAATAATGTATAATACTCTAGTTACTTTTTTTAATACTTTAATTGTGGCCACAGTAAAATATTATACAGTTAAATGTACGAGTATCACCCACTTCACTTATACAAATGGATCTTTCCATACATACATGTCCTATAATGGATTTTTAAGTGTATATAAAATCCGCAAAGATTCATGAAGGTATTTTTTTCAAAGTACGTTAATGGAGTGAGGGGCGAAAGTCTGCCGGGAATATTAATTAGCCATGTCATTGGAAGGACGGTGTGTACTGTACGGGACTCCTTGTGCAGCGGACCAGCTCGCCGGCTACTGGACCGCTGCTGCACGGGACAGGTCCACCACTGTGTCTCCTGTGTCGCCAGAATTAACAGCGGCGACCATCGAAAAGACAATGAACAGTGAAGTTCACTGCTGTCCCGGGGGTTAAACTACAGCTGCCTTGGAACTCACAACGAATTTAATCAGAAGAAATTTGTAGGAGTAGGAAGTTTTGGAATTGACTTCCACTCTTGGCAAAGTGAGAGACAGCAATATGACAAATAAGGCATTTACACCGCTACTGTACGGCTGATTTCAACCGCTGCCTTGTTGCAGGTACGGAGATATCGCCCACCAGCAGCGTCGAGGAGGTCGACAACCAGCTCAAGAAGCACGAGGCCTTCGAGAAACTGCTCGCCACGCAGGTATGTAACACACCACTCCAATTGGACAAACATGGTGCTTAGTAAATTTAACACCAACGCTCGTGGGTTCGATTCCCACACAGGACAAACATTTGTGTGCATGGACATGTCTGTTTGTCTCGGTCTGGATGTTATTGAAAGAGGCAGAGTGTATTGAAGCAGCCCTGCCACTGGGGAGGTACATCCCCTCACGGAAAATTGCAGCCAAGTGGCAATTCTTTGGAAGGTTCTTGTATTCATGCGAGTGACCAGTAAGCTCCCAAGGAGTTGCCGTGTTAGCAGCGGGGATAGACATCGTACGAGCGATACTTCCTATATTGCAAGTGTTCATGGGTTACTGTAGCCACTTTACATCCATCTGATGGGCCGTATGCTTGTATGCCTCCCGGCGATTTATAAAAAACTAGTGTATATGTTGAGTACATACTGGACAGAAAGGTTTCTTCAAAATATCCGCAACATCAGGGTACGGTTCTAATAGAGCGTAAAAATAATAGACGTGATAATTGTCCCCAGGATGAGAAGCTGGTGACCCTGAACAGCCACGGAGACAAGCTGCTGCAGCAGAACCACGTGGAGAGCCAGCACATCGCCGACGAACTGCAGCTCATCAACGCCAGGAGAGTCAAGGTACGGTGCCTTCCGGTCAGGTATACTGCCTTCTAAACATACCTTCAGTATGTTGATGAGTTATTCGCCTCAAATATATCTAGAGATGGGACCTTTGAAGTTGTGAAACAGCTGGTGAATTGCTTCTCTGGTTTCGTACGGGGAAGCTCAAGGTCGCTCATCGTGCCATCGAGTTATCTGCGTGATGGAATCAAAAATGACGATATTAGCACCAGAACTAAGGTATCCGATATAGCCCAAAGGAAAAGCAAGCTGCAGTGGCAGCGGGCCGGCCACACAGTAGTAGTAGTGTAGAACAGACAACCGCTGGGGAAGAAAGGTTCTCGAATGTCGTCCTCTTAATAGTGCACGCAGTGTGGGATGACCTCTCACTAGATGGAGAGACGACCTCGAGACGTTTGCAGGGAGTCGATGGATGCAGGTGGCACAGGATTGAGAGGAATGTGCCCGTGTCCAGCAGTGGACGAATACAGGCTGAAATGATGATGAATTGTATGGAATGTTTCATTTTCAGGAACACCGTTCCTATATGAAATCTATATGTTTGTCTGTGCGTTTGTCTGTGTGTGCTGCGTTTTTTTTTTCGAATTTTGACTTCAGATTCGGATTCAGCATAAAAAAGTAGAATAGGAATGTTCAGGAACACCGTTTGTATCTCTTAAGGAACATGGTCAAAATGGCCGACAAATTAAAAAAAAAATTGAATTGTTATATAATTGACGAGCCAGGTGTTCCTCTGGCAATGCAAGCTTGCGCATTCTCAACTGGTTTGTGTGCGAATCGTGACGTGTATGATGGTGTGAATGACACGGAGCGTGCGTCTGTCCCAGCTGTACTCGGAGGCGGCGCACCGGCGCGCGGCGCTGGCGCGGACTCGGGCGCGCGCGCAGTTCACCAGGGACGCGGCGGAGGCGCGCGGCTGGGTCGCCGACAAGCTGGCCAAGCTCAACATCGACCACCAGCACGGTACGTACCGGCGGCAGCTCGCGGACGCGTGACGCCTGCCGCCGCGGCGGACATGTCACCTCCAAACATTGTACTGCGTAAACTGTTTTTTTTTACTACGTTTATTTTTGTTTAGTAGGTTAAAATTATTCATATTTCCCAATCTCTATTATATACAAGGTCGGGAGGCATACAAGCATACGGCCCACCTGATGTAACCAGTTATTGTAGCCTATGCACCGAAATACTTTAGGGGCTCACTGGTGACTGCACTCTCTCGCAGGAGCACGACCACCCTCCAGGGATTGTTTGTTTCCTGTGAGGTGGAGGTTGCTTTGATGCGCCATACCTCTTTTAAAAATATTTTCCAGTTATAATATCTATATATCTATAACTTCACGACAAATCAGGCAGAGAGGCGAGCGCCACATGATTCGACTACAAACCTCACTCGCTTCTTTAACATTCATAGTTCTTGTCATGCACGCTCGCCGGTTTCTAAATTTCCATACATCGCATTCTGATAACAAGCGATCAAGTTGGTCACAGCAGGTGAGTCCTGGCCTTCCTCGCCTCTTACATCCTTCTACTCTATTTCTTACATTATAAAACATTTTCTCTTCTCTTGATTCGTTACTGCCAGTGGGCCCACTGCTGGGCTTTATGAAATACATTTTGGTTCATTCGCTGTATCTGTTTGGTAAAAGCATTTTCAACAATAATCGTCTACTATGACGTTATAGAACCTCTTTTCTCCCTTCGTTTGGACGGATGTCCTCACTGAGCTGTGCCTCGTCGTGCAGGTGAAGTCACGAGTTTGGACGACAAAATCAAGAAGCTGCAGAAGCACCAGGCGTTCACGGCCGAGCTGGCGGCGAACAGGGCGCGGCTGGTGGAGGTCGCCGAGCTCGCCAAGCAGCTCAGTCCCGACGCGGAGGTGGAGAAGGAGCTGGCCGCGCTGCAGAGCGACTGGAAGCTGCTGGAGCAGGCGACCGAGAAGACAGGTTCGTGAACTTACATCATATTCTCTACAAGTTCTTCTTGCTAGTTTTTATTTTTAATACTACGTCGGGAGGCATACAAGCATACGGCACACCTGATGTAAAGCGGGTACCGTAGCCTATTAACGCTTGCGATATATTAAGTATCACTCGCGCGATGCCTCTGCTGCTTACACAGCAACTCCTTGGGAGCTTACTGGTGACCACACACACGCAGGAACACAACGACCCTCTAGGGAGTTGCTGTTTGGCTGTGGTGTTCTGTGAGATGGAGGTACAATCGACAACGTTCACGGTTGACCCCCTTAAGGACTATTTTTGCTCGCAGCGGTCAACGCGATCCTCGCTTTTGTGTATGTCCACCAATAACATTTAAGTGTCATACAACAAAAGACTTTTTGCAAACAAAACATCTTTTGTTTATGGAATCCAAAAAATGTACTTCTTGCTTTGATGCACCCTACCTCTCTTAAATACGTTTCCTCGTGCTTTACAACTGGAGGACCCCGCCACCTAAGGCTAAGGTGCTGTCGAAGATACTGATTGTGACATGGAGCGACCGCCGGCACACGTATTCGGAAATACAATTTATTGTACGTGCGGGTTTCCTCAGGATGTATTCCTTCACCGCCGAGCGAGTGATAATTACAAATATGTTAGTAAATTCGAAAACATACATTTAGTTACCAAAAATGCTATTCTGACATTTGTGGAGAAGAAGACCGTAGTGAACAGTTCAAGTTAACGAATGTATTGTTTTGAGAAGATGTTTTTACGAACATACGTTTTTTTAAATCAAAATTGATCGCGTGGTTTGTCTGATTATTAAAATAAGTAAATGGGAAACTAGCAATTCGAATTTCAACGAGCAGTTAGTCCACATGAACTAACTGCTCTTCAAAACGACATCAGAATCAGATACCCGCGACTTAATATGTGTTTTTGTTCTTGATTTGACTGACTTGATTGACTTTCTCGTGCTGGACAAAATAAATGTGTGTATATTAAACTTATGTACGCACGTGGGGAGTTACACTCCTTTCTCGAAACAAAACAAATATAACTAAAAAACATCATCCCCATCCCCTACTTATATTTTCGGCAATAAAGAAACCGAAAAAAAAATCAAAATTATTATTAATATTTTATTAACTAAACTTTATATTACATTGATATTAATGCTAGTCCAATATGTATATGAAATTTATAAAATAATAATCTCACTAAAAAACAGTAAGAGCAGCGGTTATGATGATATACCAACTAGGATTCTAAAGCTCTGTGCTCCATACGTATGCAATGTTCTTGCTCATATTGTCAACCTCTCATTTATTCAGGGAATATATCCAGAAGAACTAAATGCGGTTATAGTTAAACCACTTTTTAAAAAGGGTGATAGGGAAGATCCAAACAACTTTAGACCAATTACCTTACAGCCCACCTTATCAAAAGTGTTTGAAAAACCTGTTAATACGAGATTAATAGAGTATTTTGATAAACACAGCATACTGCACCCTAATCAATATGGCTTTCGCAGGGGAAGCTCAACGACTATCGCGTGTTTTGAACTCGTAAAATTAATCACTGAAAGTATTAACCATAAAACTTCTGTGCCCGTAATGTCTAATTCCTTGATATGAGCAAGGCGTTCGACTTAGTCAATCATATTAAGCTTTTAGAAAAGTTGCAGCACTATGGAATCCGAGGCAGAGCATACGAATGGATTAAAAGTTATTTAAAAAATCGTTTACAATGTACAGAAATAATAAAAGTAAATAAAACAAACCGAGTAGTTACTAAAAAGAACTATAGATCTAGTTTTAGGAGCTGTGACACGGGTGTCCCTCAGGGAAGCATTCTGGGACCATTGTTGTTCCTAGTATATATAAACGACCTCCCGAATAGTATCGAACATAAAAGTATACTGTTTGCAGATGATACAACATTAGTAATGACATGCGATAATATTGATACATACGAAGCTAATATTAATAAAGCACTTCATGATGTAATGGTTTGGATGAATGCAAATGATTTACAAGTTAACATAAGTAAAACTAATTTCATTCAATTCTCGTCATACAACTCAAACCAGACAACATTGAATGTAAAATATAACAACAACGAAGTCGAAAGGGTTACTACTGTAAAATTTCTCGGTATTGCAGTTGATGAACATTTAAATTGGAAGGCCCACGTCGATCAAGTATGTAATAAGTTAAACCATTTTGTTTTTGCCTTGAAACGACTCAGGCAAATTATTTCAATTGAAGCCTCAATTACCGCTTATCATGGTTACGTGGCATCTGTGCTTAGCTATGGCCTAATCATATGGGGAAATTCGGTTGAGATGGATAGAGCCTTCAAGGTACAAAAAAAATGTATTCGTGCCATATGCAATGCCTGGGTGGATGACAGTTGTAAACCACTGTTTAAAAGACTCAACATCCTTCCATTGCCATGTTTATAATTAAGAGATATCTGTGCATTTGTGGCATCCCATCCAGAATTTTGGCGCAAAAGAAGGGACGTAAACCAAAGACAAACTCGAGCTATTATCATGAGCAAATTATATCAACCCACATGCCAGAAAGATATTTATAAAAGAAATGTATACAATATGTGCATATACCTATTTAATCTGCTTCCCAATGACATGAAGCTACTGGAAGGTAAAGCCCTTAAGCCTATATTGACTAAGTGGTTATTGGAACACTGTTTCTATTCCACTAAAGAATACATTGACCATTGTAAATCACAAAATAAATAAATTCTATTAATGCATATAATAATAATGTAAATGATATTTGTATTATAACCTTAAATTTTATTAATACTATTTTTTTTTTGTAATGACGTGATATTTATGATTTGCATGCCTGCTATCAGGCTTAATACACGGCACTGTATGTTAAAATAAGACCTTTATGTAACTGTATTAGCAAATAAATGATTATGATTATGATTATATGTGACCGGCCCGATGTGTGGCGCAGAGTGAGGTCGCGTCGTCGTCACGTGGACCCTCACGTGGACCCTCACGTGGACCCTCACGTGGACCCTCACGTGGACCCGCCGGCCGCGCGAGGAGCTGCATCACCAGTTTACCTGGATTGCGCAAATCGGCCATGTTGTTACCAAGCAATAGTGCTGTGTGCAATGAGCAGAGCAGCAGTGCTGGATCAGCGATATGCATATGGGCTGGTCGCATAACTCCCTCACTCCCTGTACTCCACGTTCTTCAAACAAAACACCAATATAATAAATTATCAACAAATATCGTTCGCCACCGAATGTAATCTAAAGACAAACACGTTCATAATTTCATAAATAAATATTTGAAGAACTACCTTGAATGTAGTCACGAACACAACTTGAGAGACATTTACCGACCGACGTCGTGGTGTCGATTTCAGATGTCGGTATCGTAAATATTAAATCTCATCATTTTTCCTTAACGCCCCAAAAGTAGCCCCAGAAGTATTACTTGAAAATCCAAATCGGTCGACACATTTTCGAGTTTTTACGAGACTACCGCACATATGTACATTCAATTATAAACGCCTGCCGTGAACCTGGAGAGTATCACTGGAGCGGTACACCCGTTCCTAACGCAGCACCTTCACGGAGCTGACTCTCTTGCAGCTCTATCGCAGGCGTTTGTAATTTAAAGAGAGAAAGAAGTAGCTTCTCCTGTTTCATATAAAGAGAGTATATAATGTGTTTATCACCAGGTCGCGGGCTGGAGGAGGCGCAGGACATCCTGGAGTTCAACCAGAACCTGGACAAGATCGAGGCCTGGATCAGGGACAAGGAGATGATGGTGAGGTCATTGGAACCTGCTCCCTCTAGTCAGTGCCTTGCAACAATTTGGTGGCCGGTGGTGTTTTAGATTGTGCTGTTGGTAGATTTCTACAACTTCGTGGAAGGGCATGGACGAAGGGTTTGATGAGTGCGGAGGAAGCGAGGGTGTGTTTGGAGGTGTACCTGGCGTTACACAGTCTCTGGCTACCCCAACGGGAGACACCGATAATCTTTACCACTACTAATGTTATGCATGTAAGAGTGTGTGAGAGTGGATGCAAGTCCTTACTTTGTCACGGTTATGTCGCTGAAGATTCTTTGACTTCACTTTTCAAGGAGTCATTCATGAGATTCTAGAAATGTATTATTAGTAGCTGCAACTCGCTTTTCCGCTCGTATCCCGGTACCCCGTTGGAACCGCTTTCCTTCTATTTCCTCGTCTCGTGATGTTGAATAGTCTGGAATCTTCATCAAGCACTGCGCTATCAAATACAAAAATATTTTTTCAAATCAAACCGGTAGTTCCAGAGACCAATCAAAAACTTCCGCTTTATATATGAGTATAGATTACAGCTGCGTGGTGTACAGTCCACACACAGTCCAGATGACAACATTGGTGTCAAACTGGTCTACATGCTGCATCTCGATAATTGTCTTCAGAGAATGAGATCTACGAATGTAGGGTTGCGAGGGTGGCTTTGTGGTGAACTGTCTGCTTGATACTGTACTGTTATGTATAACACCATCTGTACTGCAAACACTAGTCACAATAATGAATGTGTGGAGAAAGGCTGTCTATTGAATGGGAGAAATTGGAGCAGATCAAACCAAAACGAACGCTGTGATTACCGTTGGGGGTATGGTGTTGGAACAAGTGGATGAGATTGTATATCTTGGATGCATTTTTAGTAAGGGTGAAAGGCACACCGCTGATGTGAAGAAACGAGCGAGTGCAGGGAATTGTGTTGTGTGGGAAAACATCTTGGGAGAGAACTTGAGTCAAAAGGCTCGACTCGCTGTACACAATGTGTTGCTGATCTCAATTATAGAAGCGAAAGCTGTGTATAAAGTAGAATAATCACTGTCGAATTGCGAGCGTTACGCAAAATATGTGGCGTAACGCTTGTAAACCGCTGTTGCAACGATGATGTTAGGAATATGGTATGTTCAATTAGTTTAACTCATCCGAGTATTTGTTAATTTCAAGTTGGGCAATGTCAATTCCTCGTGTCCTAGGTGCAAGCCCACGACCTGGGCCGAGACTACGAGCACTGCAGCGCGCTTCTCCGCAAGCTGGACGACCTGGACAGCGACATGAAGGTCGACGACAAGCACGTCAAGAACATCTGCGCGCTCGGAGACAAGCTGCTGCAGCAGGTGAGGTCCTACTCCAGCTCCTTTAGAAATGTCACTCTTCAAAAGTTAATGCGACCAAGCTCCCGTCTTGAAATATCATACTGTTATTCTGGAGATATTACCCAGATTTTTTTGGTACAGTTGTAGCTGTAAATTTTATCGAAAGCTTAGAATTTAGGTCAGGATGCAAATGTAACCCCAGCAGGTCGTTCTGGTCGACGCTGGTGTTATTTGGAAAGTTGGATTAAATATGGTCTGCGAGTACCTATTTTCGGGCGGCAAAATTGACATTCGCTGCCTGAGACAGCCTGGAGGACCAAATTAACTCTCTCAGAGTTTCTTCACGTTCCCTCCCGAGGTTGTCCAGGACTATGCCGCGCGGGGGTTTCAAAAAAGACGTGAAGACATTTTTAAAGGATTGCCAATGCACTAATGTTTGGTGGCTGGCAACTGCGGTATTGTTACAAGCCTCCAGGACCTAAGGTTTCTGAGAGTGAGTGATGACTCTGACTCAACCCTAGGTAATTATCTGTAGGGATATATGTATAGTCTTCAGAGGGAGAGACATATGGGGGCAGTCATGTAAATCTGTGTCATTTCAATGTGCAGGGTCCCACCCAGCAGGCGGCGGCCGTGGCCTCTCGCCGCGACGCATTCCTCAACAAGTGGCGAGCCCTCAGCGGAGCCCTGCAGCAGTACAGAGACAAGTTGGCCGCCGCCCTCGAGATACACTCCTTCAACAGGTACTGTACCGTGTGGCATCCAACCCAACTCCTCGTGAACGAACCTTGACAGCTGAGACATCTTGATTCTGGATGAGCGGGAACGGTGGACATTTCATCTTAAAAGACAGTGCTTATTTTTTATACTCCCGGCCAGCTCCAGCCCGCCTCATGGAAAATGTTTACCATAGCCTATGAATACAATACAGAAAGCATCTAACATAGCAATACTGTCTGCTGCTAGCATTCAGTTATTATGTACTAGAGAAGCTATCTTAAGTAAAAGTCCTGCTTCATTTTGGTAATAATCAAAACTAGTGTCCGCTGCAGCACTGAAATAATTTAGATGTCTATTGCAAAGATTCAAAGATACAGCACTAAATCGCTTCTAAGGGGTATTTTTCTCGCGACCAAAAGGTCAAAAGCGCCGTAATTGTCATGGCGCTTACGCATTTCGTTCAACGTAGTCAACAAAGCACGGCGCAAACATTTGGTTCGCGGCGTCGGTTCTAGTCACTAGTACATAATAATTCAATGACTGCTAACAGCGATTCCTCAGGAGTTTATCAGTAAAACAACAACCCTCCGGGGGGTTGAGGACATTTTGAAGAAATCCCCAAGCATGCTAATTTTTTATGCAGCCTAGTCTTGTACTCCTGTGGCTTCCATGATCTTGGAGTATCTGTAACTTATCTTTGTCCCGTTCCGTAATCCATCACTGTCGCGGCCTGCTACATGACATCAAGCATTTGGACAAGATACTGATCGCGATTTGGAGCGACTGACAGACATACATATAGAGAAAAAACGAAATCTTTCTTAGATATATGGTAACAAATATGTATGTAAATCCAAAAATACGTATTCAGTGGCACTCGCCCACACCAGGATTGGAACCGGAGACCAGGAGACCAGGCGACCAGGCGGTTAACGGCCTGCTTCGTCATCCACTAGGCTATAAATATTTAAGCATAATAGTTTTCGCATCCGACAGGGTACCGCTATGTTCGTACTACATCAATATAATATGAAAAGGAACAAACAAACACTTATCATTGTATTCGATATGAATTTCTTCACGGCAGGTATTGAAAATGTGGGTTTCCGAAGCAGTGAAGAGCATTTTTTTTTTAACCTTCTCTGGAACCGCGCAATACGTGACCATTGCGATTCCAGCGTTTGAGGGATTAGCTAGCATAGCAAGTATATCATACAAGGCTATTCTTTTCCTTGGGTTCAAATTAATTTCTCTCACTCTAATCCTTGGTTGGAAGTCACAACTGGTCTCTGTTTGAGGACCTATTTCGGCAGCATTCGTCACTAACTCCTTTTAAATATATAATATATGTGTGTGTGTTATGTCCACAGAGACGTCGAAGACACCGAGGAGCGCATAGCGAAGAAAGCGGCTTTATTCAGCAGTTCAGAACGCGGCCGGGAGCTGAGTGCAGCGCACGAGCTCCAGAGGAAGCACGCCGCGCGGGTGGCGGAGGCCATGGCCGTCAGGGACAAGATCAAGACCTTGGAGAGTGAAGGACACGCCTTGGCGAGAAGGTAGGCCAGACGAACCAGGATTTTATCCATATGGTAGCATCTTGTGACTGAAAAGTGTACAGGCAACTTGTGTACTTAGCCACCAGTTACTTAATACGAATTAGCGCCGGCACCACGCCACTGCCGATGGGAGATGCATGCCGTCGGTGTCATGGCTGCCCTGGTTTTTGGAGTAGCCTGCCATGAGACGGAGACGTCCAGAGCTGTTATTGGTGGTTACACTAATTCGCATGAACTATCTCGTGTTGAAATATATATGAAAGTAAATTTTATTTCAACAAAATAACACATTTACAATTATTTGATAAGTGTATCATTACGCGTAGCCACCCCGAGAGCGCAGACGGCATCGAGGAGTCCCTGCAGGGTCTGCGCGAAGGCTGGGACCGGCTCCAGGAGCTGGCGACGCGGCGGACCGCTCTGCTGGACGAGGCCATAGCGGAACACAATTTTGACGATAACCTCAAGGTGAGACAACTGACTTCATATTATTTGGCGATGATTACACTACGAAAAGAAAAGGGCGAAAACGATAATTGTTTCCCGACTCATTAGAGAGATGAACATCTCACTGACGAACTTGTCTGGAAATGATTCAGCACGGCGACTAAAGATATTTAGTTTTACTACTTGATACCATTATATTTATTCATATTAATATCAATTGGTAATTTGAAAGGAGACCTACATTGGTAAGTTTCGTTCGGCATTTGTTCTTCGCTCTTTCAGAGATGCTGGAGGAATAAAAAAACGTGTGCGACAGAAGTGATAACTAATTTTAGTTGAACTATTTAATATTGAAATTGTTTAACTTGAGAAAAGCTTAGGTTATTACTTAAATTTTATGTATATTAACGTGATAATGTAAGGAAAGCTTATTTATTAATGAACCTGCCTACCGCTGCCGTGTGCGTGAGAGAAAGGGAAGCCAGACAGACTGGCGCCGTAACGCGTTACGTAACGAAGCGGTTTACCCTCCCATAAGAAATTATAACTTCAAAAACATTAAAACTATAAAAATTGAACAAAATACTAAATAATAAGTAAGTGTCCGCGACCGCAATGGCAAATAAACAGTTTTATTTTTGAAACATAAAATTAGCCATCGTCGCCTTAATTTCACGAACGACATAAACAGTTGTCACCTGACAAGGATTTTGTCAGCGTCAACAGTGGGGCCGCCATTTGCAAGGTTATCTACTTGTAACAGAAAACATGACCGCTGTTGAACTGATCTTGGTCTGGATGTTTTAAGAGAGGTAGCGCGCATCAAAGCAGCCCGTCTGGGGAAGTACCTCCACCTCACAGAAAACCACATCCAAATAACAACTACCTAGATGGTTGTTATTTTCCTGCGTGTGAGTGGAGTCACCGGTAAGCTCCCAAGGAGTTGCTGTGTAAACAGCAGAGGAGGCAACGCGCGAGTGATACTTAATATATCGCAAGCGTTAATAGGCTACGGTACTCGCATTACTACAGGTGGACCGTGTGCTTGTATACCTTCAGACGTAGTATAAAAAAAACGAGGTGGTCGATTTTACTTTCGTACTAAATCGGGCGATTTAATATGAAAACAAACACTTAACATCGTACTCAATATGAATATTTGGTGGCAGGAACTAGAAGTGTGGGTGTCGGAAGCAGTGAAGGGTATGGACAACTCGGAGCCGCCGGAGAGCGTCGGCGAGGCGGAGGCCCTGCTGGAGACACACCACGAGCGCAAGGCCGAGATCGACGGCCGCCAGAAGGCCATCGAGGGCCTGCGGAAAGAGGCCGACGTGGCTCCCGAGAAGGCCAAGCGGGTGGAGAACCTCGCCAGTACGCTGGACAAGGCCTGGCTCAGCAGGAAACAGTATCTCACTCAGGTAACGTCAATTACTTGGTCTTTGTACTTTGGAGCGAGGTAATTTTTAAATTTAAGAGAGGTAGGGTTCATCAAACCAGCCTGGGGAAGTACCTCCACCTCACAGAAAATCGCAGCCAAATAACAACTCCCTAAAGGGTTGTTGTGTTCTTGCGTGTAAGTGAGGTTACCGGTAAGCTCCCAAGGAGTTGCTGTGTAAGCAGCAGAGGAGGAGATTGTTGGTCGGAATATTGGTTCCAATATATTTTTCGGCACAAGAACAAACATTACTGGATGTCTGACATTTGATATGTTATCCTCAGGCCCATCAGCTCCAACTCCTGAAGGAGCAGGCTCGCCAGACTGAAGACTGGCTGGCGGCGAAGGAAGCCTTCCTCAATAATGATGATCTTGGAGACGATCTTGATGGTAAGCTAAGATTTTTATAGCAAGGATTGTCCCCACTACCATTAATTGTCGACAAACAAAGGTGCTTTCCCTTTCCCACGAGAGATCTGGCGTCATGATAGATAAAAAACGTGTTTATTAATAGATAGGTCGCGGTGGGCGGGGCGGCATTGACGGACACCCATACATTGACGGACACCCATACATTGACGGACACCCATACATTGACGGACACCCATACATTGACGAACACCAATGCATTGATGGACACCCATACATTGACGGACACCAATGCATTGACGGACACCCATACATTGACGGACACCGATGCATTTGCGGACACCCATACATTGACGGACACCAATGCATTTGCAGACACCCATATATTGACGGACACCCATACGTTGACGGACACCAATGCATTGACGGACACCCATACATTGACGGAGATCATATATTGACGAACACCCATACATTGACGGACACCAATGCATTGACGGAGACCATATATTGATGGACACCCATACATTGACGGACACCCATACGTTGACGAACACCAATGCATTGACGGACACCCATACATTGAAGGAGACCATATATTGACGGACACCCATACATTGACGGACACCAATGCATTGACGGAGACCATATATTGACGAACACCCATACATTGAAGGAGACCATATATTGACGGACACACATACATTGACGGAGACCATATATTGACGAACACCCATACATTGACGGACACCAATGCATTGACGGAGACCATATATTGATGGACACCCATACATTGACGGACACCAATGCATTGACGGACACCCATACATTGACGGAGACCATATATTGACGGACACCCATACATTGACGGACACCAATGCATTGACGGAGACCATATATTGACGGACACCCATACATTGACGGACACCCACACATTGACGGACACCAATGCATTGACGGGCACCCATCTTTGACGGGCATGATACATTGACCGACATCTCATATATACTGTGGGCGGCCAACGTTGTTGAAACATTGTTGAAACATTGTATGTTGTTCCAGCCGTGGAGACACTGATAAGGAAGCACGCGGAGTTCGCCAAGCTGCTGGACAGCCAGCTCGGGCGCGTCGACGAGCTCGAGCGGTTCGCGGCGAGCATGCTCGAGGACGGCCACTACGACCGGCCGTACATCGAGCGGAGAGTGAAGGACATCCTGCTGCGGAGGGACAAGCTCAAGGTGAGCACTGTAGGCTCGACTGGCGAGCTCGACGAGCATGCTCGAGGACGGCCACTACGACCGGCCGTACATCGAGCGGAGAGTGAAGGACGTCCTGCTGCGGAGGGACAAGCTCAAGGTGAGCACTGTAGGCTCGACTGGCGAGCTCGACGAGCATGCTCGAGGACGGCCACTACGACCGGCCGTACATCGAGCGGAGAGTGAAGGACGTCCTGCTGCGGAGGGACAAGCTCAAGGTGAGCACTGTAGGCTCGACTGGCGAGCTCGACGAGCATGCTCGAGGACGGCCACTACGACCGGCCGTACATCGAGCGGAGAGTGAAGGACGTCCTGCTGCGGAGGGACAAGCTCAAGGTGAGCACTGTAGGCTCGACTGGCGAGCTCGACGAGCATGCTCGAGGACGGCCACTGCGACCGGTCGTACATCGAGCGGAGAGTGAAGGACGTCCTGCTGCGGAGGGACAAGCTCAAGGTGAGCACTGTAGGCTCGACTGGCGAGCTCGACGAGCATGCTCGAGGACGGCCACTGCGACCGGTCGTACATCGAGCGGAGAGTGAAGGACGTCCTGCTGCGGAGGGACAAGCTCAAGGTGAGCACTGTAGGCTCGACTGGCGAGCTCGACGAGCATGCTCGAGGACGGCCACTACGACCGGTCGTACATCGAGCGGAGAGTGAAGGACGTCCTGCTGCGGAGGGACAAGCTCAAGGTGAGCACTGTAGGCTCGACTGGCGAGCTCGACGAGCATGCTCGAGGACGGCCACTGCGACCGGTCGTACATCGAGCGGAGAGTGAAGGACGTCCTGCTGCGGAGGGACAAGCTCAAGGTGAGCACTGTAGGCTCGACTGGCGAGCTCGACGAGCATGCTCGAGGACGGCCACTGCGACCGGTCGTACATCGAGCGGAGAGTGAAGGACGTCCTGCTGCGGAGGGACAAGCTCAAGGTGAGCACTGTAGGCTCGACTGGCGAGCTCGACGAGCATGCTCGAGGACGGCCACTGCGACCGGTCGTACATCGAGCGGAGAGTGAAGGACGTCCTGCTGCGGAGGGACAAGCTCAAGGTGAGCACTGTAGGCTCGACTGGCGAGCTCGACGAGCATGCTCGAGGACGGCCACTACGACCGGTCGTACATCGAGCGAAGAGTGAAGGACGTCCTGCTGCGGAGGGACAAGCTCAGTATGTAAAGTTAAGTAAAAGCTTGTGCGTGGAACAAGACACCATATTTTGATCAAGACGAGCGTCACACAGCTGTCTCCTGGGTAACCAAGAGTGTATCCAACCTGAGCTGGTGAGAGAGAGCGAAATATCCCAATCTCCAGTACCAAGCGAGCGGAACTATGGCGGAGGGAGTCGTTAAGTAGGCCTGAATTTTTTGGTGCTAATTTAGATTTGCAATAAATGCACCTGTAACACTTGTATCGTCTCCCCAGGAGTCGTGCTCGCACCGCGGCGAGATGCTGCAGCAGTCCCGGCAGCTGCACCAGTTCCTGCGGAACCTGAACCACGAGCGGGAGTGGATCGCACTCAAGATGCAGGTCGCCAACGATCAGAACTACAGGTACTTATCGTTTACCACCTTGATGATATAATCCACTAAACATATAAAATATAAAACATAAAAAATATATTACTGTAACATACAGCCAAGGCACGTATAGAGCTTTGTAAATTTGACTTTCGCAAAATAACGCCTGAATCTATTAACATAGTAAGACAACATATCTTGTACTCTGAAGAAATTTAATTTTGCTTAATTTAGAGATATATATATATATTATTATGATATGGCTATAATCATTTGTTGTGTGTTGTCAGGGAGCTGTCGAACCTTCAAAGCAAGATCCAGAAGCACGCGGCGTTCGAGTCGGAGCTGGCGGCGAGCAAGGGCCGCGTCGACGACGTCGTCAACCAGGGCGAGGAGCTCATCGGTGACCGACCTTCATTCATACATTTGAGGACTTAATATGGTGAAGAGTCGAGTGAGGGTTGCAGGCGGGGCGGGGTCCCGCGCAAGCTCTGACCGCGGAAACCTCCGTGTTGGCCACCATTTTATATTTTATGGAGCGGAGTCCAAGCTAGCTGTCTTAGCCTGTCGCTTGTCCACGACAATTTTATAACATAAATTAGTTATAAATTAACCGTGTTCTCCCCTCTCCCCCCATTTTACTTTTTCTATTCGACCCTCGTATTTTGTAGTGTTGCTATTTGTAAAAATTGGGTAACTTTTTTAATTATAGCAACACTCCGATAAAATATTTTAAAGTATAATCGTTTGTTCCGCAGAGGCGAAGCATTACGCGTCCCATGAGATCGGCCAGCACGTCGAGGACTTGGAGAGCCTGTGGAGGGAACTGCAGGTACAAACTCATTCCACTAAAGTGACATCCAGATCTGTCATGTCTGTCAGTCATGAGATAAAGTATCTATGTAGTCAACAATCCATAGAATGTCTATGTAGGTAGTCTACAATCTTATGAATTTATACGCTATAAAAACATCTCTCACAATCCTAAATTTAAAAAGTGTATTTATTTTAGGTTGTATTTTTGTTACTCTTGCAATGCGTAACTAAGAACTAAAAATATTATTCAATTTAACATTAAATTGTATAAATACAGTAACAATTTTGTTTTTTACCTCCTCCATATTGAATTTTTCTTTTTTCATATTCATTTTAGAATGATCGATCACAATAGCTCTATCTCTCTTTTACCTGCGAGAATCGCCTCGTGTTAAAAAGAGACATGTGCTGAGTCTTCATCGTGCAGCCAGTACTCTGTCCTAGTGTTATTGTATCTATGCTCTGTCCACTTTCGACAGATAAAATTTAACTAGTTAGAAAGAGACAGATGACTATCAAGTGTTACGTATGGCATACATCTGAAAGAATAAATACATAGAATGAAAAGTTGCTTTATAAAATGGCCACAGTGTAGTGACACATATAGATCATATTATAATCGGTTTGTCGGTGTGTCGGCAGGCCGCAGCGAAACTTCGTCGCGAGAGGCTCCAGGAGGCCTACCAGGCCCGCGTCTACCTCCGGGGGCTGGACGACTTCACCGGCTGGCTGGACGACGTGGAATCGCAGCTGCTGAGCGAAGACCACGGTGAGAGACCCTGGGCTATGATCAACGTGTTTCAATCAAAGGAAATCTGCTGCTTTTTTAAGTCGAGAGGCAAACAGACATACGGCCCATCTGATGTACATGTAGTAACGCTCGTACGTTGCCACCCCGTCTGCTACATGGCAACTCCCTAAGATCTTGCTGGTAATTTCACTCACTCGCAGCAACACATCAACCCTCCAGGTAGCTGTTATGTGACTCCAGTCTCCTGTGAGGCGCAGGTGCGTCTCTACACGGACTGCTTCGATGCGCCCTCCCTCCCTTGAAAGTACTTTTTAGGGTTCTGTACTAAATTGGAACCTTTAAGACGCGACTACGCCTGTTCGTCCATCTGTCTGTCATATATACTGTCTTCGAAATTTGTAAAGCATAAAATGTAAACCTATTACAACTTACAAAAGTTGATTTAAATATTACACCAAACCACGACAATGTTTCTAACTAGATCAATTTGACCACATGATAAAATTCCGATCGCATAATTATGTTTGTTTGTAAAGGATTTTCCTTCGCAAACAAACTTAATTATGCGGTTCGAAAGAAGTAGACCGCGAGTCTGACTGTTCTTGATTTTGTGCTTTGTGAGCGTGTTCCAATAAATTCGTGTCTTCAGATTTATGTACATATTTGTAATTGTCACTTGTTGTCTTGCTTGACGTACGGCAAAGAAATTGTATTTCAAAGAAGTGCAACCTCACATAAGAAAGGGCTGGTCGTCCCTTTATGTGGTGGACGTCTGTCGGCAGTCGCTCCGAGTCCTTAGTGTCGTGCAGCGGACACCGACAATCCTCATGGATTAGGAAACTGGATTGAAGAGAGAGTATGTATATCTTCACGCCAAGTCCCTTGCGGGGTAGGCAGAGAGAACCGAGCGCCATAAGACGCGGTCCTTACACACTTCACTCGCTTCTGTGACATTCATAGCTCTTTTCATGCACGCTCGCCGGTTCCTGGGACTCCTGACATCACCTTCAGATAAAACACGACCAATTTGGTCATGGTAGGTTAGTCTTGTTCTTCCTCAGCTCCTACATCCTTCCACTTTTGCATTGTATATCTGTTTCGTCATCCTTTCGTCCTGCATTATTTCTTCATGTCCGTACCAACGGAGCATGCCCTTTTTTATCTTAACACCGACACTCTCTTTCAGACCAACTCTTTCTCTCACGTCTTCGTTATGCCACAAATTTTGCGCAATGCTCTAATCTCAACCGCATTTATTCTACTTTCATGCTCTCTCTGCCATACCCAGCTCTCACTTCCATAAGTTAGCGTTGGAATTAGCACCGCGTTGTGTACAGCGAGCTGTGCCATAGAGAGTAATAGTAAATATTTTCAGGCAAGGACTTGTCGTCCGTGACGGCGCTGCTGAAGCGGCATTCGCGGCTGGAGCAGCAAGTGGCCAGCAAGACGGAGACGGCGGCACAGCTGGCGGACAACGCGCGCCAGCTCGCCGACAGCGGGCACTTCATGGCCGCCGAGATACTCGACAAGGCCGAGCAGGCCGTCAAGCGGTGAGTCTCGCCGCATGCACCTCGCCCACGCGAGACCACTGAGCGTTGCGCCACATAGTCGAACATCGAAGAGCAACAGTATTGTCTTAGATTTTCGCCATTGTTATAC
Source organism: Pyralis farinalis (assembly GCA_947507595.1). Taxonomy (NCBI): domain Eukaryota; kingdom Metazoa; phylum Arthropoda; class Insecta; order Lepidoptera; family Pyralidae; genus Pyralis; species Pyralis farinalis. Next base: position 814,609 of record OX382281.1, read on the forward strand.
ATTGAATTAAACAATTTTTAACGGAAATATCGCGTCATTTAAGACATAAGAAGTCTTCCTGCGACCACGGACGCTGCAAAGCATTCGAAACGTCAGGTTCAACAAAATAAATAAAATACGCGATATTTCCGTTAAAAATTGTTTCAAAGCAAAAGTATACTATGTATGGCTCTAAAAATGTATAACAAATTGCCTGATCATATCCGTACGTCACAAAGTCTGCAAATATTTAAAAAAAGGCTATCAAACATATTAATAAAAAAAAGGTGTGCGTCTGGGGACGCCCGACGGAAGTTATAACTTAAACTAATCTATATATAATTAAAGCTGCCGTATGCGTGAGAGAAAGGGAAGCCAGACAGACTGGCGCCGTAACGCGTTACGTAACGAAGCGGTTTACCCTCCCATAAGAACTTATCACTTCAAAAATATACTACTCGACTCAAGAATTTCTTAACGATACGTTTTGATTCCTTTTATCATTATTTTGTGTTCCATCCAGCCAAAAGTATAAATTATATTTTGTGCCTCATTGAGTCTGGGACAATATTTTGACGAGCTCGGTGGCGCAGTGGTGGAACACGCTGTTACGCTACTTTGACATCAACGCTCGTGGGTTCGATTCCCACACAGTACAAACATTTGTGTGCATGAACATGTCTGTTTGTCTTAGTCTGGGTATTTTCTATGTATAATAAGTATGTATTTACAAAAAAAAATGTATTTACGTATGTTTATCAGTTGTCTAGTACCCATAACACAAGCTTCGCTTACTTTGGGGCTGGATGGCGCTGTGTAATTTGTCCGACAAGATTTAAATTAGTAACATGAAAAAAAAAACGATATTAGTTAGCAGCGACATCGCCTTAAAAACACTGGCGTTATGGACATAAAAAGGTTTCATATTAATATCTCTAAAAGCACAATATGTAAATTCATAAAAAAATCGTCAGCATATGTAAATATTGGTATCTATCAATGTAATGATTAGTCATATTGAAAATGTGTTTTACATCAGCCGTGTGGTCTAAAGCACACTCAATTTTTTTTTTCATATTCGAAGTGTAAGAGAACGTTTCGCTCAGGTACCGCCAACTTCAAGAACCGATGCAGATCCGCAGAGACAACTTGGAGGACGCCGCCATGCTGCACCGGTGGGAGCGCGAGGCCGACGAGGAGATGAGATGGTGAGTCGACACAACGACTAAAACTTCCTACGGTACCTTCATAGTTAGTTACGGTACGTGCGGGCAGTGCGCTTGTTTGCCTCCCGACATAGTAACAAAGTCTAAAGATCTATAAACTACATAAATATGTTGATTTTGAATTAACAATACAGTTAGCAGCATCATTTCAACCTGTCTTATCCCACTGTTGGTATACAGATTACATGGCAATCGAAGGAGTTTACAGCCTACTTGGCCGCGCTGCTCTGTCATGGATCAACTCTACGGCTATAGACTTAACGACTGTCATATATATATGTCACGAATGGTCTAACCTACACTCCAAACCACGGAGTTACCTTTTTTTTGGGAGACATGCAAGCACACGACCCACCTGATGTAAAGACGTTTGCAATACAAAGCGACTTCAGGATACTGGTTGCCACTGGAATCTCAAATCTGGCGAGTTTGAGCTGTATAATCCCATTCATATACAGGAGTCGTAGTTGCTTAACTTTCAGAGAGCCTCGCGTAATGACGTCATCGTTTTCCTCGTGTAAGTATCGCATGAGCCGAAATAGATATTCAAGCGCCGCCATTTTGAGATCATTTCGCCGTATCACATAACTTCTTTTTGTATAACTGACTTCCGTTCACCCTTACTCAGAAGTGACTCCCTTTTTCTTTATATTTCCTGGCGGTCCCTGTCCGGAGGATCCCTTCCACCAGTTCACCGCTCCGATTAATTGGATGTATCTCTAAATCCGTCCGGCATCGGGCGTATCTCAACCCTCCTGCAAAAATGCGAGTATGAAAAATAGAGAGGTTCTGTCTGTGTCCATTTACAATATGAATAGATGACAACTACCGATCCGATAATCTTAATTGTATTATATTGTAAACATGCTTTTTTAATAATACTTTCATAGAATCGATTGTAGTAAATATATATATTTTTTATACAACATCTGGAGGCATACAAGAATACAGCCCATCTGTCATCATTATCATTAACGGTTGTAATATATTAAGTAACACTCGCGCGATGCCTCCTCTGCTGCTTACACAGCCAATCCTTGGGAGGTTACTGGTGACCTCACTCACACGCAGGAACACAACAACCCTCTAGGGAGTTGTTATTCGGCTGCGGTTTTCTGTGAGGTGGAAGTACTCTCCCGAACGAGGTGCTTTGATGCGCCCTACCTCTCTTGAAACATCCAGATCAAGACAAACAGACATATTCACGCACACAAATGTTTGTCCTGTGTGGGAATCGAACCCACGAAAGTCGGTATCAAAGTCGCGTCATTCACGACTGAGCCACCGAGCTTGTTGTTCGACATATTTTCATTCATCATCTGCATCCTTGTCCAAATTACGGTTTTTTTCTTATGCGTGTGTGTATGTGTGTGTGTGTGTGCAGGCTGCGCGAGCGAGAGGCGGCCGCGACGTGCGAGGAGTGCGGCGCGACGCTGGCCGAGGCGCAGGCGCTGCTCAAGAAGCACCTCGCGCTCGAAGCGGAGATCATCGCCAGGTGCGACCCATATTTACATGTTATTTAGTGGAACTGCTGTCTCACACATCGCCGAGAGCGGAGATCTTGTATGTCTTGGAGGCGACCTGATGCCTGGCTATAGGAGGCGGGCTTCGCCATCTTCCGTTATTCTCTTAGAACTGGCGGTGCGCCACCAGACACTGAAGATATCGCGAGGATGCTAATTGTTACACGGAGAGCGCCGACCTTCGCTACGCAGACGGAAAACCACACTCTCCTTGTCAGGTCACACGTCTTGTCAAATATAATTTGTTGGCCGCGCCGGTTTCCTCGCTTTCTTTCACCGCCGAGCGAGTGATCATTACAAATATGAACATATCTACATATGTACGTATGTATATCTTCACGCCAGGTCCCTTGCGGGGTAGGCAGAGAGAACCGAACATCATAAGACACGGTCCTTACACACTTCACCCGCTTCTGTGACATTCATAGCAATTGAATATATCTGCATTTTTTTTTTGTTTTATTGGCACATGCCAACACCAAGATTCGCACCGTTTTCCCTCTGTGTCGTGGAGGTCTGACGGCAGACACTCCAGGTCATAATAAATATCGTCAAATCCTTAGCGTTGTCTAATAATGTATGGATTACTTAACTAAATAATCCTAAGAAGAAGATCTATGTCACTTTCTATGTTCAAGAGAATATAATGAGTGTCTCGTGTGCAGGGAGCCGACGGTGCAGGCGGTGTCGGCGCGCGCCGCCCAGCTCGCCCGTCGAGGACACTTTGCGTCCCCAGCGCTCGAAGCGCGCTCCAAGGAGTTGTCGGCGACGCTGCGGGCGCTGCTCGACGCCGCCTCCGCCAGGACCGCCAGGATCCAGGAGCGCTGCGAACTGCTGCAGGTTGGTTTCACTGATTTCGCCATGAGATTTACTATTGGTCGACTGCATTAGGTGTAACGGGCTGTGGGCGAGTTGGCCTTTTGAACTAACGCCTACTTGACGTGTGCCCGAACTCTCGTCAACGATGACTCAAAATATTTGTTCACAACACGTGACCAGCTCGACATTTTTGGAGTATTCCTGGCATGAATGCTCTTGTGAATATGGAATAAATTTTTCTTTTTTTTCCCCTTTTTTTTATATTGGCTTAGCATAGTTGCTCCGCTTCGCCTGTTAGTAAGCGAAAAGAGCAGCCCAAATTGCAGCGGCAACTGACAAAGGACTACAGTGTCCTGTCAGTTGACGCTGTGATACTTGCCAGCAAGGTGCTTCTTCACGCTTCCTTTGAAGGATCCCATGTTGTAGGAAGGAGGAAACACATGTGCAGGCAAGGCGTTCCACTTTTTAATAGTACGACGGAGATAGGAGTTGCCGAACTTTTTAGTACGAGAAAAAATGTCCTCAACAGTGGAATGATGACATCGCAAGCCCGCACGTGTGGTTCTATGACGGAAGGAAGAGGGTGGGATAAGGGAAAACAGTTGTTCAGAGCACTCGCCATGGTTCCACCATTATTTTATTAACCAAATTCACAGTAGGACCAATCAACAGAATATTAATATAATGGAATAAAAAGGAAACCTAATTTCTTCCACATTTACAAGTCCATTCGCTGATTGGTCTCATTAATGTTTGTGACAAAAATACCGAATTCTGTGGTAAGTGGATCTGCGATGAATTGAGTATTTTATTGATTCTAAGATGTTGTGTATTCTTACAGCGGTCCTGTGGCCGGGGTACTGTTAACTGACCTTACTGCGAATTATACATACATTTCATTGGAAATTACTATTGATGTTCGTTCTGTTTCGACCTGCTAATTGTGTGTTGGGAACCAGACCGTTCTGGACATCCTGGACTTGTACTGCTGCTAAATATTTCATTAATTTAATGGCCATTCTCGAAGAAATTTCTCCGGCATTTGGACAATATCTCACAAATTTAACCGCGATAATTTCATTTTCATTCCACTAGCTTACGTCAGAAATATCTGAAGCGGAGACTTGGCTGGCGGAGCGGCGCCCGGCGCTGGTCAGCGGAGACGTGGGCCGCGACGAGGACTCTGTGCTGGCGCTGGTGCGGCGGCTGGAGGCGCTGCAGAGGGAGCTGGCCGCCTTCGACTCCACGTACACGAGGCTCGAGAAGGCTGCCGAGGATATCATGGTATGTGAAGTGAGTGCTAGTTAAGTAGGAAAGCAGTACCAGCGCAGTAGTCGGTACTGGTGCAACGGCTGGAACCTTGATAATCGTTATATGTCGGTTGTAGGACCGCCCCTCCGTGGACAAGGACGTAGTGACGAAGCGACTCGCGGACCTGAAGACGTCGTACGAGGACATGAAGCTGCTGTCGGCGAAGAGGCAGCAGAGACTACAGCAGAGCCTCAAGTACTTCAAGTGAGTATCAAACGAGGACTGGGTTATGAATATCACTGAGCTATGAATCGTTTGAGGTTAAGTACTCCTCGTGGTCCCGTACTAATACAGTGGATTGCAAGTTTAGACCGAGGTCGCACCTATCCGCCCTCGTTGGTGCGAAAGAAAGTCTTCTATTATGAATGTGAGAGGTGGATGGAAAGACATTAAAAACAATATTGTAATAAATGTTGTCTGTTTGTTTATTTCTGAGACGAGACGAGATCTGTTTCATTTGATTTTTTATTGTAATAATGATAAGTTATATTTTGGTTTTCGTCATCTCGGACAATTTAAACCCTCGTTGTCACTCGAAAGCGGGAATAAGGAAGACAATAATGATCCCTAATTGTGAATAACGTGCGGCGCAGGTTCGTCCAGGAGTGCGAGGAGGTGCAGGAGTGGATCGACGTGCAGATGACGGCGGCCGCGAGCGAGGACTACGGCCTCGACGTGGAGCACGTGGAGACGCTGCAGCAGGCCTTCGACAACTTCCAAGCTCAGTTGAACGGTGAGACTCTTTGTGAGGTCGCGTGCCAGCTGGCGGCGGTGGCTGCCACCGAGGAGCACCCACCCTCCGGGAGGCGACAGTTCGGCTGCACGCTTTCCTCTCCTATGTATCTTAATTCTCATTGAATTATTAGTAAACTATACAAGATATCGTGATAGTCTTCCATAAGATAATAAAAAAAAATATTGCTTAATTCTTCATTTACAAGTCACAGTCCACCATGAAGGATAACTAATCGAGAGCCGGTAGAACGACTTTACTTTGAAACTCAACTCATCACTACGGGTCGAGTGAAGCTGAACGCGCAGCAGCGCGCAGAACAGCAGATTGGCTAGTTCAGCGATCAACATCGTATTACTTCAGGTTAACGGTTAAATCATCCCCGCGTTGGACCGTAGGTTTGGTATATTTAGACGCTAAAACGGGTAAAGGGTGCTTATTCGCGTCGTTAAGTAGTTTATTGATTTGTACAATCCATTGTCTCGTAGCCGATGACTATATCATAGTAAATGTATCGGAGATGAGGAAATGTAAACTTGGCATAGATCTCTTTTTACTTTAAAATGTAATCTTAAATCTTCCTGCGTATGAGTGGAGAGGAAGTGGAAATGTTACATATATCTCGGTATTTCTTGTTTGTGAACCTCTCAGGCTCAGACCACACGGTACAACACAAGAGAGACGAAACTGAAACCCCAGTCACTTTTGAGTTTCGTGTTTTAGAAGACTTGTTGTTGTTCTTTGCCGGCCACACACATACGGACAGTTGATGTTATTCTCGATGTAGCGATGTGTCACGTGGTTGTCCTTTTACAACTGCCTCTTCGTTGAAGATATCAACATGTCAATAGTAAGGAGATCACTTGAACGCGACATATTGAAAGACACGTCTATTATCAGAGAAAAATGAATGTATTGCAAATTGGAAATAATCTCAAAGTGGTTGGAGTTCTGGTCCTCGCTGTGTATCGCTCAAACAGTACACCCAATAGCAGTCCTCTATTTGAACAGTCAAGATGTAGATGTTAAATATTGACATATGTGTAATTGTTCCGCAGCGAACGAAGGCCGCATCGAGTGCGTGTGCGAGGGAGGCAACGCGCTGCTGGAACAGAACCCGCCGGAGGCGGACCGCGTCAGGCAGCGCGTCGACGACATCAAGGGGCTGTGGGAGGACCTGCGGGAGCTGGCGTCCGCCAGGCAGGAGGTGAGCACACCTGTTTCATTGCATTTGAGTGACGAACTACCGTGCTGACCGCTTGCTGCAAGGAAGTCCTTGTGGAGGTGTCGCTTTAGCGGGGAAGAAGGCAATGCGCGAGCGATCCGTGCTGTATAGCACATGGAGTATGTTTTTTATGACGCCCTACGATAAATAAGGACCCACAAAATAATGACTAATATCTGAAATTATGCATTATTTTAAGGGGATGCACCCTCCGGGACCCGATGGAACTCTTATGAGTATCCTTACGGTCGGCCGTACGGGTTATGTCAGACTCTTACTGACTGAGCATCATCTAGGGCCTGCCTTTAGTCGGGTAGGCTGTAAAGGTTTCATCGGAAGCGACGATGTTGCTATCGTTTTGAAATTCATCGTATGTTTGTACATAATTGTTGCAGTAAATATAAATAGGCAATTCGGTTATTTATTCATGTCAAGAAAAGAAAAAAAAAATGTTATTATTACATTACTTATTACGTCAATCACATCTTGTGTTATATTTCTATCATGATAAGCCAGTTCTGAAGTATGATATGGTGTTATGTGTGCGCAGGCGCTGGCTGGCGCGCGGCAGGTGCACGAGTTCGACCGCGCCGCGGACGAGACGGCGGCCTGGGTCGCCGAGAAGGAGACGGCGCTGCGGACCGACGCGGCGCCGCACTCGCTGCACGCGCTGCACGCGGCGCGCCGCCGGTTACACGCGCTGCACGCAGACCTCGACGCGATCCGCGACAGGCATCGCACGCTGCAAGCCACCGCTGAAAAGTACGCACGAAGTTTTCTTCTTCTTTATTACAGTCTTGGCGTTCGATCGTTCCAATGTAGTGTCCACTCCAAATCATTATCGATTATAGAAATAATACAACAGAAAATAATAAAACAGATATGCAAGGCGAAAGTAGAAGGATATTGGAGCCGAGGTAGGCCGAAACTCACTTACCATGACCAACTTGGTAGTTCAGGATTATCAGAAGGTGGAGTCAGAACCACTAGAAACCGTCGAGCGTGCAAGAGCTATGAATGTTATTGAAACGAGTGAGGTTTGTAAGGATGGAATCATGTAGCGCTCGGTTTTCGTTGCCTACTCCACAAGGGACTCGTGAATATATACATAGGTGTATGTATTTGATATGTACTTAAGAAGCCGAATAAGATCACAGGACCTATCAGTGAACCGTCCGTTCCGAGTTGTTGTATGTTTAATAGGGATGGGCCGACTAGTCGGGAAAGACGACTATTCGGCACATTATATAGTCGGTGACTAGTCGACGACTATTCGGCAAAATATGCCGATTATAATCGGGCAATGAAATAAAACCAAAAATTTATGCTAGTTTTATAATTTCCAAAATAATCAAACAGTTACAATCAGTCTTCTATTATCTTGAAAGGTAACTTAATAGGAACTTACGAATCAGTCAGTTATTCAGTACAAGTCATTAATCGAACAATTTTGACACGTTACACATAGTAATGACAATAATATATCTTATTTATTATTATAATATAAATAAATAAGTTAAGTACATATATTTTTAACAAAGTAAAATATAAAGAACATAATCAAATCACATTAGTGGTAGCGATCTATAGTTCTTACTTAGGCATCTTTGTTTTTAATTAGAGGTAAGTTATGATGCAGGAATGTCAATGTTTCGGCTCGATCAGGAAGTAAGCGATTTCTTTTCGTCTCATAGATGTTGCCAGCTTCCGAGAACAGACGTTCGCTATAAACGGTGCTAGCGGGACAACACAAGTATACTTTAGCGATTTGAGACATTTCAGGGTATTTAGCGCTGTTCTGGTGCCACCATTGAAATGGATCTGCATTTCGATTTATTACAGGCAATGAGCAGTAAGAGTAAAGTTCATGAGCTGAACTAGATTTATCGTCGTCAATATTGTGCACTTTTCGTGTTACTATTTCATCGTAAACTCCCCAAAAGTTGCGATGAACTGTCATTTCGGAGCTGCCAGTATTGTCTCTTAAATTATTGGTATTGTTCTCGGTATTTTCATCGCTGTCATCGTCACTCATATTTCTCTTTAAAGCTTCCAATAAAAACTGTGATCTTACTGTTACCAGATTTTCATTATCAAAAAACTGTAGTTTATACCTAGGATCAAGCAAAGTTGCAAGTGAAAATAATTTATTTTGTTCCAGATTTGCAAATCTAGTTTTCAAGCCATTTACCAATATACTTTTCATTTCCATTAATTGTATATCTTGGTCCTCGTCTATATAATTCTCCAGATATTTTTCCAGTGTTTTCAGATGGGGAATAACTTCAGATATCGATGAGCAACTGGAACTAATTATCTTAGTCACCTCTTCAAATGGCTTGAGTAATGCAATACATTTTTCAAGTAACTTCCACTCCCCGGTCGACAGACTATCAAAATTAACTGTATTTTCTGTCACATACAATGAAATGGAGCGTTTTTGCTCTAAAAGGCGAGACACCATATAATAAGAAGAGTTCCATCGTGTACTAATATCTTGAACAAGCTGATGTGATGGTAAATTTAGTCCATTTTGAATAGCACGTAGCTTTATTTGAGCTGGCCCTGATTGGTTGAAATGTGTAACGATACGCCTTGATTTTGTAAGAATTTGTGCTATATTTTTAATTTTTAGTGAATCGCAGATTGCCAACTGCATCGTATGGATAAAACACGGTACTCCTTGAAAAATTGACTGGTCGATTGCCTTTGCAACGTTCCTACCATTGTCTCGCACTACAGCGTGTATCTTGGCAGCACTTATATCCCATGAGGCAGGAATTTCTTCAAGACATTCTCTTATATTGTGAGCGTTGTGAGACACTGGAAAATGTTTCATCCGGAGAACAGCGTGGCGAAATCTCATGTTCTCGTCCAACCAGTGTGCTGTAAAGCTCAAAAAACTTTCCATATTGTAGTCCACAAGTCTGTAGTAACTGTAAGCGCGGCAGCACTAAGCACTCCTTTTCGTATTTCAATTTTAGTTTCTTCGTAAATAGTGGGAATAATATTTTCTGTCAAATACTTTCTACTTGGTAAAACGTATTTTGGTTTAAGCTTCTTCATAAGACTGATAAAACCAGTATTTTCAACTATCGACAGAGGTTGATTATCTAAGGCAATCATCTCATCTATTGCTACACTAATTTCTCTGGATCGGAAGTCTTGAAGTGACCACTGAAGGGTTAAACTGTCTTGAATACTTTGTTGTTTTTGTACTTCGCTTCCTACTGGAACTAATGGATTCGGCGTTGAAGACAAGGGCTCAAGTTGCGAAGAAGAAGAAGGCAAATGGGAGTCATCTGAACTAGTTTTAATAGAACTTGCCAATTGAGGCATCAATTCGTTGTGTTTATATTTTATGTGATTCGTCATACTTGTCGTGTTCGCCTTTCTTCCTTGACCGCCACGCGAAATAATTCCTTGGCACTGGTTACATTTAACTTTCGTTGGTTCACCTTCAACATTGTCGAAAAATGTCCATACTCTTGATTTCTTTTTCGACATTTCGTGTCACCAAACAGTTTTATAATTTTTCACACGTTATTATTACTTTGAAATAATAATCTAGTCTTATAATTAATCAACGCCACAGCAAACAAACAATTGAAAAAGTAAACAAAACTCGTCATAACGTGTCGCGAGGCCGGCCGATAGCTTGTGCGCATGCGTGAGCAAGCCGAGTAGAGACGAAATCGCCCGAAGACAATGATCGGCTTTGCCGACTAGTCGGCCGACTAGTCGGCAATTTGAAAACCGATTAGTCGGCTAGTCGGGTAGTCGGCAAATACCATAGTCGGCCCATCACTAATGTTTAACTACTGCGTCAAAAAACAAAATATCTAGAAATAAAGAAAAAATGACAATTCTGCTCATCATGACAATGTAAGTGACACACATCCGGGGTAGTATACTATTCTGATTTGGTGGCAACAAGGGAGAATTACCAGGCGTTTAGGCGGTTCTGCAATCTATATTATTGGAATCGATGTGTTAGGTAACAACTCACAGTTTAGGTCCCAATAGTGTTAGATATTTGATAACCCGTGATGCACGGCAGTTGAGCTTCACTTGACTAGCCATCTCCTTGAGGTTTTAAATGCCTTATTTGTCATATTGCTGTCTCTCACTTTGCCAAGAGAGAAGTCAATTCCAAAACTTCCTACTCCTACAAATTTGTTCTGATTAAATTCGTTGTGAGTTCCAAGGCGGCTGTAGTTTAACCCCCGGGACGGCAATGGACTTCACTGTTCATTGCCTTTTTGTTGGTCGCCGCTGTTAATTCTGGCTACACAGGAGACACAGTGGTGGGTATGAGAGGTGGGCCTGTCCCGTTTAAAAAAAAAAGTAAGTGACAGTCTTTAAAAGTAGTAATTTTTCTTCGTTTTATTTTGGCAGTTAAATCCCACTTCGGACTATTTTTACCATTGTCTAGTTTTTATAAACATTCCGTGTGTATTTAAGTACACAGAGTAACAACAGGAGTAAAATGTAAATTATTTTTTAAGAGCAAATGGATTTTGAAGACAACAGCAAGGATACCATTAAAAGTCAACCGTGAAAACAAATTCGAATCACTGTATACTTTGAAACGATATTGACAAATGAATTGCTTCAATTCATGCTTTTTAGGGTTCCGTACCCAAAGGGTAAAACGGAACCCTATTACTGAGGCTCCGCTGTCCGTCCGTCTGTCACCAGGCTGTATCTCATGAACCGTGATAGTTAGACAGTTGAAATTTTCACAGATGATGTATTTCTGTTGCCGCTATAACAACAAATACTAAAAAATAGAATAAAATAAATATTTAAGGGGGCTCCCATACAACAAACGTGATTTTATTGCCTTTTTATAGATAATGGTACGGAACCCTTCGTGCGCGAGTCCCACTCGCACTTGGCCGATTTTTTTTAGTTTAACTTCCCTGAATACCTGTAGAGTAATCCGATAGGATTTATTGATTTTTATTCTTTTTGCCCGCAATCCGGATACTTCTGCAAATTACCACTACGACTTTATCCCTTGTTAATTTTGTGAAATCAACAACAAACCCTACCTTTTTGTAGGCTTTATGGATCATTTCTTGAAGTACTTTGAATCAAGTTTCCCATGTTATGCCTTTAAATATATTTCTTGTGCCACAACGAACCGTGATGTCATGAAGTAGCACCAAAAACAAAATAATACAAGCAACGATAACCTAGTGGAATGATGCTAGGGAGAGGGAAAAAGAACAGAAAATTATTAAAACTAAGGAGCACGACTTCACTCGGGGAAATCATGCCAAAAACCTGTTTATGGTAAAGAGTGTGCCACTCCTATCCTAGCAACATAAATGACATGATGTAGCTGATTGAGCCAGATTAAAATGGGGAGACTGTGACTCTCACTCGCATCTCCATTCATCGGTTAAAACAGCAGTAAGCTAAGAGTATTTGTTAATTTATTTTTTTCTCAGGTTGGGCTCGGCATTCCCGGACGCGAAGGAGCACGTGACGGCGAAGCTGGAGGACGTCACCGAGACCCTGGAGGCGCTGTCGACGGGCGCCGGCCAGTGGGAGCAGCAGCTCGAGCTGGCCGGACAGCTGCAGGCCTACTTCGGCACTTACCAGGAGCTACTGTGAGTTTTACCATCAAAATGTTGCGCTCAACTGTGGCCCTCCACTACAGTTTATTGAATCGGCCACACGACGGCAGATCATTGGTGGAAGTGATAAAGCTACGCAATCTGTCTTCGACTCAACATTGGAAAGTTTCGATGGCCATCTTTACCAGCTCTATTGTAATTAAACAAATGATACTTCTGAATGCGAATTCTCGATATTTTTTTTTTGTTTGTTATAAATACCGAAATCGTTATATGTGTGCCTGTGATATTTGAGGAGTTCCTCAAATCTTCATGAACCCCACTATCAGAACTGAATTTTATGATATGAAAAAAAAATACAAATAAAAAAAGGTTTTTTCAAATCGGTGTATAAATGATAGAAGGGCAAGACTTACCTACCGTGATCAAATTGGTCGTGTTCTATCAGAAGGTAATGTCAGGAGAAACCGGCGAGCGTGCATGAAAAGAGCAATGAATGTTAAAGAAGCGAGTGAGGTATGTAAGGATCCAGTCACGTGGCGCTCGGTTCTCTCTGCCTACCTCGTAAGGGATTTAACGTGAAGTTATAGATAGATGGGTTTATAAATGACGTCGTTATGAAGTAACAAACATTAAAAAAAAACATACAGCCGAATTGAGAACCACCTCCTTTTTTGGAGTCGGTTAAAAAGAACAGTTTATTCCAGTACATGTACAATAAATACTTGTGTAAAAAGTTTTGGTGCGTAACAAGAAAGGAAGAGAATTAACTCAAGCTCAAATCATACTTACTTTAATATTAAATAGCATAAACACGCAAACAAAATAGTGCTTTATCACACATTGAAATATAATACATTCCGGTTTTTGAGAGGTGGAGGTACTTCCCCAGTACCTTTAATGTCGTACCTCTATTATTTTTTCTACCAATGTCAAATAGTTTGTTATCTTTTAAAAAACGTTTTCGTTTCCCATTGTTACTCATCCATACATTGACCTTTTCAATACCAAATCCTGTTATACCCCTTTCACTGATGCAGCACAATACTAGAATACTTACTGCCACCACCGATTCTATACACACATACACACTGATTCTATACACACATACACACTGATTCTATAAGCCAGCTGCCTGGCGACCTGTGACGACTGCACGTGAGTTTACTCGTTCCTCTAATATCAGGGCGTGGACCAACGAAACCCTGGCGCGAGTGACTGCGCCGGAGCTGGCGACGGACGTGCCCGGGGCTGAGAGGCTGCTCGCTCGCCACCAGGACATCAAGGTGGAGATGGGCGCCAAGGAGGATGCCTTCAACACCCTGTACAGCGACGGTGAGTGATCGTGGACGGCACAGTGATCATTATCCGGCTGCTATAATGCACTCGGCACTAAATTTTACATACAATAGAAAATTTTGAAAGCTAACAAAAAACTTTTCAGAACAATTTTACTTCATAATTAGTCGCTTTAAATAATACCCTTAACTTGTGTATTCAAAATCGTCATAAATTCATAATATTTGAAACATGCCTATATATGTGAATTATTGATTTCGTGTCATGCATTTTATAATCAAAAATGTTGTTTTCATAATACTACACCGGCCCTATCTCATGTATGGGAACATTATAGAAAAAAACATATTTATATGTCACAATATAGTGTATGTGTGTGTACACAAGACAAACATTTGTGTGCATGAACATGTTTGTTTGTATTGGTATGGGTATTCTCTATGTAATGATACATGTACAAGTATGTATTTATAAAAAAGAGAATGTATTTACGTATGTTTATCAGTTGACAATATTAATTGTTACTAACTTATGGTCTTGTTTCCGAAATAATTGAATATTGATCGATATTCATAACACGGTACGTTCCCAGGCGAGAAGCTGGTCCGCGAGGGCCACTTCATGTCGGCGGAGATCGAGGAGCGCATGTCGGTGCTGCGCGGGCGGCGCGCGGCGCTGGACGCGGCGTGGGCCGCGCGCGCCGACATCTACGAGCAGCACCTCGACGCGCTCGTCTTCCAGAGAGACGCGGACGCGCTGGACACCTGGATCACCAACAGGTACTGGTGTACTGGAGTACTGGCCTGCGCGCGTACGGCGTGCGCTCGCCGAAAGCTACCAAACATCACAGGATGAGCCACCGCCGCCGGAGTAATCTGATCGGCAGCGTCTCCACCGAATGTCATGTACTTCTAATATGAGAAGTTTAAAAACATTTGTACAATTTATGTAAGGGTGTGCCGTGAAGTAGGTAATACTCACACTTGTGATCAAATGGTACATCGGGCTCGCCAACAACTGATAAATTAAACCGCCCGAGTTGAGTACTAAATTAGACTGATTTTATTTGATAGTTAATGGTTAAAAATAATGATTGATAAACCGTATTCACTGTGCGGCCTCGATTATTGTGCAATGTTGTGGCGATAATACATACTGGCACAGTAGCTTTCATGGTGCAATAGCTTTGCTGTAGCTATAGTGATGAAACGGTATCTCCAGTTAGTAAAGTATAGATGTGCTCGTTGTCAGGGTGCCGCTGGTCCGCGACGGGAAGTACGGCGACAGCGTCGCCCAGGTCGAGGAGCTGATCAACAAGCACAAGGTGCTCGAGGAGACCATCGAGTCGCAGAGGGACAAGTTCAACGCGCTCAAGAGGATCACACTGGTAAGGAGCGCCGCGCGGCCGACACCGCCGCCGACAGGCTGCCGGGAGGCCGGCAGGCCGGGCGGTCACGGCCGAAGTGAAAGTGACGATAGTACTCCAATATATGAATAACATTACTACAGAGGAACGTCCAAATAAAAAAATAATATATCCCATGCAGTCGATTGAACATCATCCACTTTCACTTTGGCCGTTACTTCTCGATCTCCTGTAAAAAGGTCACGCAAACTGGCTGTCTTCAAACGAAATATGTTCTATCCAGGTGGAGAAGGCCTTCAAGCAGCAGCAGGACGAGGAGGTAGCCGCCAGGCGGCGCACCGCCGAGCGGCAGGAGGCCGAGCGGCTGGAGCAGGTCCGGAAGAGGGAGAAGCAGAGGATCGAGGAGCAGAGGAGGCGCGAGGCGCCCGCGCCCGCCATCGGGGCCAGGGAGGTCGGCGTTTACATACATTCTCTGATTTATGACTCTAACACCTGCTCATACAATCTGCACGTGCAGTTTAATTATTTAATATATGTATAAAAGTAATATTTCGTTTCCAGCCGGAGAGACTGCAGACGCAGATGTCGGCGACATCCGAGGAGACGCTCTCACCGGCGCCGCAGTTCGACCGGCTGCCCAAGAACGAGCCGCACGTCAAGCGCGCCGAGAGCATGAGCGTAAATATACACGTCACGTTAATGATTGGACCCTCCCCCTCCCCCCGCCAGATAGGCCAGGGCGGGGGGAGCCGGGCTTTTTATAATTACGTCAGTTTACAGTGTGAGATGTGTCAGATGACGTCCTGTCCGCAGGTGGTGAAGACGCCGAAGCGCACGCCGTCGTTCACGACGCGGCGTCGCACGCAGAGCTTCCGGAGACACCGCGCGGACGTCGACAACCTGCCGCCCGTCGAGATCGAAGGTACGGACGTTTGTCAAACAAGTACCACAGCGAAGTCTTCACATCGCCTATTGTATGGTCTGCAATGTCACCCGACGAGGAAGAACCGTGTTCTAAGTTCAGCGGTGCTGGCCGTGCGCTCGCCGCATGCCCGCGTGTGTGTGGTACACGAGGATGGCTGTTAAACAGCGATAGCCCGGTGGGTATGACCCGGCCTGTTGGCTGACTGGTCCCTTCGATCCCTGCCGTGTGCCGCATTTTCGGATTTATGTAGTTGATATCCGAAAAGTAGGTGAGTAAATGCGAAATTATATTTCGATAGACGTGTGACCCAGGATGGACCTGGTTTTCCCTCCCGGTCGTGGAGGTCGGACGGCAGTCGCTCCATATCGAAATCACTATCTTCGCCAATCCGATATGAAGAAAAGACAAATGGATGAGTTTAGAGCAATTAGCGTCGTGCGGCGGCTGCGTTAGCTTTATACCAAATAGTTGACCCATGATGTCCGCTCGTCCCAGGTATTTAAAACGTTGATGGTTTATAAATGTTCAATAAAACTAACTTGAAATTCGTATTAATACGTAAAGTTTGTATTCACTCTTTACTCTGTCGAACCTTTCCTTTACTCTGTCGACCCTTTCCTTTACTCTGTCGGCCCTTTCCTTTACTCTGTCAACCCTTTCCTTTACTCTGTCGACCCTTTCCTTTACTCTGTCGATCCTTTCCTTTACTCTGTCGACCCTTTCCTTTACTCTGTCGACCCTTTCCTTTACTCTGTCGACCCTTTCCTTTACTCTGTCGACCCTCTCCTTTACTCTGTCGACCCTTTCCTTTACTCTGTCGACCCTTTCCTTTACTCTGTCGGCCCTTTCCTTTACTCTGTCGATTGGACGATTGCCGATCACTATTTCTCGGCACTATTTCATCAGTGTACTTACAGTTATTCGGTGAAATGCAATCAGCGGCCAAACAACGAGAGTGTGTCGTTCGCAGGGTTCCTGGACCGCAAGCAGGAGACGGGCATCGGCGGCAAGCGCGCCACCGTCCGCTCCTGGCGGCCGTACTACTCCGTGCTGTGCGGGCAGCTGCTCTGCTTCTTCAGGGACGAGCTGGACTTCGCCAACGCGAAGGCCGCCGCGCCGCCCGTCGCCATACTCAACGTAAGTTTAACATCTGAAATCCTGGTGTGTGGATGTACGGATTATGTTCATATTTGTAATGATCACTCGCTCGCCGGTGAAGGAAAACATCGCGAGGAAATCCGCACGCCCAGGAGATTGTATTTCGAAAGAAGTGTCACCTGACCTAAGAAATTACTGAAATTCCCTTAGGTCTGACGGCAGTCGCTTCATGTCAAAAAAATCTGTATCTTCGCAGAATCCTTAGCGGTAGTAGTAGTAGTAGCGGTCCCCGGCTAACCTAATGGATTAGAAAATGGGATCAAGCTAGGAAAAAGAAGATTCATGCTGTAGTTGTGTTGTTTGAAATATGATATACAGCTTCTTGCTGCGTTTGTTTCTCCGAAAGAGTAAATATTGATACGTCTGTTCAAATTTAAATCCTAATATGTTGATGGGTGGCTCCAATATATGTTGAGTATTGTAATTCGTTTTGATAGTTTTGTTCAAATGGTGGTTCGGCTGGCTCTCAGCGTTCGGTATATTGAGGTGTGTAATGAACGGGTGGTATCGCCTTACTCACGATGGAGCTATCGACATCTGCAGTATCGCAGACACTCGTGCTGGTCACAGACTCGATCGAAAGGCCAATAATATTGGTTATATTTTTGTAAATGTTTACTTGTCGATTAATGTTTGTATAGTTTTTAGTCTCCGAAATGTTGGTGTATTAAAAATGTAAAAGAATGTTCTTGATGACTGAAGTGATGAAAATGAGAAAATAATTACACAAAATATATACCACGTATGTAAGTGTCCACCGGGACACGACGGTTTAATAAGTAATCGGATGTTAAACACGGTCGGTGTGAGGCAGGCGCGCTGCGAGCCCGCGGGCGACTACACGAAGCGCGCGCACGTGTTCCGGCTGGGCTGCGCGGACGGCGCCGAATACCTGTTCGCGTGCCCCGCGCACACCCTCATGGAGGAATGGGTGGCCAAGCTGGCGTTCCACGCGCAGCTCCCGCCCGAGCTGCAGCTGACGCCGTACTCGGCCGCCGCCGCCGGGGACTCACCCACCGCCGAGCTCAAGAGAAGGCTGCACGAGTGAGTCCTTATGTTTAATGACACTACATTTCGAACATCGTCATGCAGATTATGTAGGTCCTCTACCTTAGTAACTTGGTTTGGGGGCTTCGTTGGTCAGAGTGGTTAGCGACCGCCTTTTTCACACTACATCGGTTTATAAACAAACTTTGGGCCCATCCGATGTGAAGGGTGCCGCAGTCTTGTCTCTCTTGCAGGAACACAACACTCCTCTAGTTAATTATAATTTAACTACGATCTTCTATAAGCTGGAAGTGCTTCTGCAGTGGGGCTGTTTTCTCAACAATATTATGGACACCAATGTGATCTGTCTGTTCGTGCATCTTTGTTACTATTCACGACTAAACTGCTGAAGGAATTGTAATTACATTAACTGCAGAGGCAATTTGTGACCTGAAAAATGCATAAACTAATTATTGATGCGATCATCGCGGGCGGAAGTTAGTGCCAAGTATAGCTATGGCCACCTGCTCTCAGAACCTAGTTTCGTAGTCCGCAGGGCGCTCCACGCCCATCGATACTGGCTTTGTGTCTGAAGATGATAGTTTGCACTTTAAACTTTCAGATGTTCTCACATAGATGATGTAGGGCCCTCATCTTGTTAATGTCGTTCGACGACCTCCGTGCTCAGCCACTAGCAATGTGTAACAAATGCGTGTCATGGTATTGTTTCCCGCACGGGATCAGTATTTGTGTGCGCAAACATGTTTCCTTGTCACTCATTCGTGTAAAAATGACAAAAAATGTCCTCGGCGTAAGACGGTTTGTCATTTTTAAATAAAAAGTAGTTCAAAGACGAGATCGACGTCAAAGGTGGAAGTGGCGGAGCCGAATATAGTTTCCATTTGTTTGTTGACATTTGATTAACAATTGGTAATGTATAATGAACCAATGGATGAAGGATTGGATTTTGTGATCGTTGCTGCAAAAATTTTAGCTAATAACTATGTGTGTTCACTCGCACACACTCGGGGCCCTCTATGTACATCTCTCTGACATACTGCACATTATTATTATTTTATGTATTGCTATAGAAACCCTTCGCTACCTGCATTTGATAACAAAATGGTAAGTCATCGTTCTGCCAAAGCTAACAGCGATCTGTTCAACCGCCAGGAATGCCTCATCGTCATCCTCGGCCGCGTCGACCCCTGAGCCTCGGCACAAGCCGCGCACGCAGGCCGAGATCTTACAGGAGCACAGGAGCAGCCAGGCGCAGCGAGCGAGCACCACACCGGAGAGGAACGAGAGAAACATTGGTAAACAACAATTTGAAAAGACATCGGAATTTGCGGAGTAATTACCTAACGTTCTCAGTAGAGCGATTGATTCGTCGGCGATGTTTTAACTGGTCCGCATCTTTATTATTTATGTGGAATTTCCCTCGGTCTACTAAATCAATGTAATAAAAATTATTTTACCCACTTCATAGGATGAATTAATTTTGTTTTCCCAGAGTAATTTCTCTCGGTCTACAGTTTATTTACATATAAAATCAATAAGTAAATAAACTGTAGACCGAGAGAAATTACTCTGGGAAAACAAAATTAATTCATCCTATGAAGTGGGTAAAATAATTCCGATCATCAATCGTTATAACGAATAAATGTGCTACGTAATTGCCCCACCGATTTGTGACATTGCAACAGCAAAATACCTCTGAATAAGAATTAAAATGGCTTCTTCCCGCGCTTTTGATGAGTGACATTGTTCTTATACTTGAATTTTTTACAGTTCAGTATAAAATTAGTTTTGTGTGACAATTTCGATAGTATTTTGTAACATAAGTGTAGTGAAATTATACAGTAATGAAAAAACTCAAATATAACACGATTATGCACTTTTTGGAAGACGTGAATGGGTTCATCAAGAAAACTTTTTTCCCTAACTTTGACACTGGCATAAAGTAGCAACACTATTGCCATATATATAACATTTTAATTCAATTAAATTTTTTAATTAATTAAATTAATGAATTAAAATTTTCCTTCGTTCGTTCATTCACCATATTTACCATTATAATGTAAATTGGTGCCGCGTGAGTTTGGTGTCTCGTTTTGTATCGAAATACCTCGCTGATTAGCAATCCCTATACTTGCAGAGTCCGCGGTGTTGCCATCGCTACCGCCGAGACAGCCGCCGCCCCAGGACGACCCCTCTGATGTAGTATTGAGGTAAACATTACAAATGCTTGTGAGTAGGTTCAAACAGAAATTTTAAAAGTGAAATATGCACCAACTTCTCAGCGACCCAGGAACGTAACATATGGATCGACGGGAGGGAATATTTTTCTTCATTTTAAGGTTCCAGTAATCGCCTCTTATTTTTGTGATCTTATTTTAGACAATGTGTGTCATGTAAATGCTAGGATCATATACAAATAATCATTAATTTTAATATTTTTCTTTTGTAAACATTTTTACTAGAGGACCCAACAGACGTTGCTCTGCCCAACAATAAAAAATCCCCAACTATCGCGTCCAATTGTAATTCTAAACCGTCTACGGACCGACAAAACACGTGAAAAGTTTCATCGAAATCGGTCCATCCGTTTAGGAGTAGTGACATACATACGAACAAAATAATTATATGTATAAATAAAGAATTAATAGGTGTGGCACGCGAACGAAATCGCGGTCATTGAATGTTGGTATGTCACATTCCATTTCACAAACGTGTCGGCGGCGTTCGCATGGTCCTTCGAGCCACTAACGGTGTGTTCTTTTTAGAAATTCGGAGAAAGAGAGCAGCAGCGCGTGGGGCCGGTCGCGGTTCTCGAACGGGCGCGACGTCAACGCAGAGTTCATTCGCTCGCAGCGGGACGGCGGTGAGTGAACGGAAACATACGGCAAAGAACACGACCCACTGTCAACACGTACCATTACAAGCGAACTAGGAACGAGTGAATTCATTATAATTTAGTCTGAAAATGTTTTGGCTAAACAAGCTAGCAGTCTTTTATCTGATATTTGGTATATGATTGTTTCACTATGGATAGGCTCTAAGTTCTAAAGCCATACTTGAAGTGCAGTGTTGCAGTTGTCGATACGAACAGGAGGCTTTGTCAAATGAGAGAACTATACTTAATTGGCAGCACCCCTGGAGGATATCTTCAGATATGTTGTCTAAACAGAACTAAACCCTTTATTTGAAGAGTAGGGACAGCCTAGTGGTCAGGCACCAGCCTGTAGACCAACTTGTCTCTCGTTCGAAATCACTGAAAACACTGTGGAAATACCCACACGCCCAAGTAATTTCTAAAGACTTGTGACCTACCATAAGAAAGGTCTCTCCTTCTCGGTCGTGGAGGTCTGACGGCAGTCGCTCCGTGTCACCATCAGTCACATTAGGGCCAGCAGCTGACCGCGACACTCCTCACGGACTAGGAGACGGGGCGGTTTGCCGACCGCCACCTCTCCACACTATGTGTATTAATATCTTCAGTTGCAATACAATAGAAGGGAGGGGGGATGTATGTTGCATGCATGGTGTTGTGTTCACGTCCAACATGTTCATTTGTCGCCAGTGTTGTGGTGTTCGCTTATATCTCAAACTGATGGTTATACAACTGTGTGTGAATTGTGTATAGTTTGATTTGGAGATTTAAATAACGTGTTATATACCGCCCTAAGGATAAAAGACGACAAAATTTGTTTGAATTGTTAAATTAAACAAATGAACTATACGCAACTCACTTTTTGAATATAAATTTTAAAATTAGCCGAGGGCGGAGCACCTCCTTTACCTCTCTCCGGGCCGCCGGACCGCCTGCCGGACCGCCCGCCGGCCATCCCCGAGAGACACGTCCCGGAGCGGGGCCCCACGTTGCCTGAACGCGGACCAAACTGGGCTGACCGCGGACAAACGGCGCCCGAACGCGGACAGACGGCGCCCGACCGCGTGTCGCAGTCCTCTCGGACCGTCCACGAATGGTCGCAACCTGAGAAGTCGGTCACGGCGTTGGTGAACAGCTACCAGCAAAGGATGTCCGGCAGCGTGCCGCCGAGATCCGACGGAAACCGAAACACGTGGAACTATGAGAGGCAGAACAACAATTGGCAAGGCGTGGAGACCACGTCGCACTTCTATACGGCGAGCGAGCTCGGTCAGTCGGCCTGGACGGCACCCTTGATTCCTACTTTATTCCACGAGTCTTCGTTTTATGAATTTAACTGGTGCTGCTCATTGGTGAATGCGAAGGGGGGAGGGGGGCGTCATCAAGTCGTAATACCATTAAAATGGCTTGACAATGAATTATTTACTCAAATAAAAGTTAAACACAATCGAAGGTCGCACACGCACCGATGGGCAGACGCGCACCTTCACCTCTGGCAGCTCTCGTGGAATGCGGTGTAGACGGAGGCGAGTGGACTCGCTATATTCTATGTACTCCACGACCACTGCGCTCGTGTTTTGTACGTAATGACGCGTGATCAATTCCAAGTGCCACCATCACACCAGCTCGATGGCACCACGTCGTCATCAGAACTAACCTGTACTTTTATGATAAAGTTGAAGTGTTTAGTTACTTGGTACTATGAGTATGGTAAGGTGCTGAAAATAATAAAAGCGAGTAGGAACATGTGGTCTGCTCCACTCGTCTCCGGTTTCCTGAGCTCACACTTGTCGGATATCGAACATTAACGTGCCCCGCTGCCCCCTCGCGCGGGGTGGTGGACTCCTCAGATATTTATTACAAATTGAAGACTTAATCAAGCGTGGTGTAATGTGTAGGCTGCACACAATTAAATCTTACATCGTGTGCGGCTCACGCGTGATTAAATTGTTACAGATTTAATCATGCGTGTTACAAGCGATCGGAGATTTAATTGTGAGCTAGATCTATCAAGTCTTAGGCGGCCGAAGACTCGCTTTTGTTTTGTTTTAAAGGCGATGTCGTGATGTGTAGTTGTATAGCTCGCGAGACAGACTCACTGCGTTAACAAGAGTATGTACATACGACGAATATTTTAGCATTAATTAGGGAATAAAGATTAAAATTAAAAAAGCATGTTACTAAAGGTAAATGTCTACTGAAAGGGACCACCTCTGACTATTTACTAAGTTTCGCGCAACCTGTTTTATCGCTTCAAATACATTTTAATATGTTTCTGTAATTCCGTTAATGAGATTCCAAACACTCGTTTGACTCCTAATGTGAAGCGGTTACCGTAGCCTATAAACGCTTGCAATACATTGAGTATCACTCGCGCGATGCCACCTCTGCTGTTAACACAGCAACTCCTTGGGAGCTTACTGGTGACCTCACTCACACGCAAGAACACAACAACCGTCTTCGGAGTTGTTATTTAGCTGCGGTTTTCTGTGAGGTGGAGGTACTTCCCCAGACGGGCTGCTTCGTTGCGCCCTACCTCTCTTAAAATATCCAGACCAATACAAACAGACATGTTCATACACACAAATGCTTGCCCTGTGCGGGAATCGAACCCACGAGCTTCGTGTCAAAGTAACGTAACAGCGCGTTTCGCCACTGCGCCACCGAGCTTGTCATAAAATTTGGCACCGAGAACCCGCCGAGAGCCGCTGCTTCAGTGAAAATTGACCCTAAGACACTGTAGTTCCCTTAGCGAACTACTCACCACGAACTACCCTCTCACCATTATAAGCAATAATATCGCGTATTGGACAAAATGCCAATCCTCGTCGTGTGCGGCAAGCCTTGTGTATAGCGTGGCTGGCCGGCCGCCACGGACCTATACCTTTCAGGTATATCTGTTATCCGACATTTGTGAAGGCAGGCCTCGTGTGATTTAGCAGTTGTACTGTGAGATATGAACCCTTCATCTCTAACTACAGAGGTACTTATTGATTGAATAATTCACTAATGTATTTAGCTTCGCTTCGAGTATCTTTTCTATTTTCTCTCCTAATGCTATTTGGGCCTATGGTTTTGAATAATCTACGTTGTCCATTATGAATTTGGCAAAAGAAATCTCTGGAAAAAGTTTAGTGACTGTATATTCAATCCAATTAAATTCCAACAGATATAAAACGACCACGTTTTGTATACTACAGCAATTCAATCGATATAGCTAAAGTCTATACTAATATAGAACCACAGTCGGATTTGAGAGATTATTTTTTGAAATATTAATTTTTCAACTTCATTATTGACATCGTTGCTCGTTTATGACATTTTGTTTCTAGTAATCGTGGCCCTTTAAACTGTTTTTATTTATTGTGTATTTCGCCTTCTCTACTTCCAAGCTGCCAGCTCGGTGGAAGACTAACAAACCGAATGAATTTTCAAAATAATCGCAACATGTAACACGTCGGCTGGCTGTCTCAGCAATAATTGTGTCGTTTCATACTTCAATCGTTCGCAGAACACCGATTTAACATTTAAATAGATAGGTACTAGATTCCTCAATCCGTTCCTTTTATTTTTTATTGCTGGCAACTAAATCACATTCGACGGTAATATTTCTTAGAGTATACGTTCCACAGAAATTTTAGTATGTTTTAAAAACAATAGAAATTTTAGTATGTTTTAAAAACAATAGAAATTTTAGTATGTTTTAAAAACAATAGAAATTTTCGTTCAGAACAATTTGACATTTTAAAATAGTCGAAGAGATCCGCTTGCCATCGTTCCTGTCACATCATAACAGATGCACATTTTATACATATGATGAGACTATAATTTTGAGAGTGGGCGACCGTGTTCGTCCCCGCGCTTCACTACACTATAGAAGACTGGCGCGTGATGAAATTTATTACGGCCAGTTGACATAGAATCTTCGAAATTTTCCTGAAGAATAAACTTAACATCGTTTATTTTTATGCTTTTTAATGTATATACCAGTACGGGCTGTAGACTACTGTACGTTGGTCGCAGTTATAACTCCAAATTAGAAGAAAGAAGTAGTCTAAATTAGAATTGATGGCCTACTAAGTTGTCATAAGCGATAATTGGTAATTTAAGAACGAAGTATAGAAAATAAAACTATGTTAATGTCCTATGTGAGATATAGGTCAAGCATAGCGGCATCGAAAGTGGACGATTTTCATTCTTATGTCAACGCAGTAAAATCTAAAATGTTAAAATACTTTTTGGCCAGCTATACATCAAACGTTCAGTTATGTACACACATTCGCTCGAAGGTTAATTCGCGATGATATTAAAATATAAACCTTTTTACTATTCGCATAAAGAGCAAAAGTGTTTGATAATTGAAAATTTCAGCGCGTGTGCGTGGCCGCGATCCTTTTCCCAGAAAACATTTTTGAACGTTATGCGAATGGTAATAGAATTTATTTTCCAATTCTCACACAATCCTCGGTTTTACGCTCTTCTGTTTGTTCCGACCCAAACTGAACTGAAACTGAAGAGTCTTAAAAATTCTGCTTGGAGCCATTGAGTTATTATGTACTAGATGAGTAAAACTAATGTCCGCTGCAGCGCTGAAATAATTTAGATGTATATCTCAAAGATTCAAAGATACAGCGGTAAATCGCTTCTAAGGCGCACTTTTCTCGCGATCAATAGGTCAAAAGCGCCGTGATTTTCATGGCGCTTGCGCGTTTCGTTCAACATAGTACAGCAGTGAGTTGTTGCCGATCGTCAACAAAGCACGGCGCAAACATTTGGTTCGCGGTGTCGGTTCTAGTACATTAGTACATAATAATTGAATGCTTAGAACACGGCTGGCTTTTCAACTGTTAACGCGGGACTTAGGAAGACGTTTCTATTTTATTTTCTTATCACCATTAGTTTGTTTCTGAATACTAACACGCATTTCCATTCATTATATTTTCTATCTTGTTTTTTTTATTTTATTTTATTGTATATTAAACATTTGTTTAGAGTGTTCGAAATATTCGTTTAAAAATGCATTTCTAAATATTCGTTCTAAAATATCAGTGTATTCGATGCCACCACTGCGGTGCTCGCTGTCGTCACAGACTCGCAGCCTATTAGTGGGTGTGGACAATAAATAATAAATATTGCTTTGTAACACGAGTTTTCATTACTTTGCCGATTTATTCGAACATTCTTTTGATATCGAGTCGGGTGCCAGCTCGCGCCACATACTTGGCACGCTAACCATTTATTCTTACAACATAATTTGAAAGCGTACTCTCAATGTTTGTATTTTAAATTGTATTTTAGTAACACACAATATGAGGAATGGAAAAAAATCTATTGAATAACTAAAACATTATTAAATCTACGTGTTTAATAACGATTTAGGACATCAAAAGATTATTTTTCCTTTTATTTAATAATAATAATAATAATGAGTGGCGAGCCACCGCCTGCCAAAAATAACAGTCAGATATGATAGTTATGGCAGGTGTCCGTCCCTCTTCTGCAATAACCCAGTACCAATAATCCCTCCAGACCTCATTACAATAGATTAATCATTTCCTACACATTCGCAATAGTCCCAATACCTGCCGTGACCTGCTCATAGATATATGGTTCTATCGATATTTTTAGGAGCGGGTCTCGGTGGGTGTACAACATAACATGAATCTTCTTAAAAGGGCCTCTACGCGTTGGATCCATATCCCCGCGCACGCCTATCAAATGACCGGGATAATACCCGTGAATACAAATAAAATAATAATAATGCTACGGAAAACTAAAAGGAATTTGATATTAAAGCCGGTGTGCGGGAATGATACGTCTTTGTCTATCATTATATTTGTAAAATAAAAATAAAGTAATTCATGTACTCGTGCGGAAGGCAATATGATAAGGTGATAATTAATTAACCATCTTATTAGTGTTTCGTGCACTATTATGTGCGGTCTAACAAAAATTACCAAATTAACTTTGCAGGAGTAATAATAAGTTGAACTGTTTATGAAATACTACAAATTTAGTAAATGAACGCGGCACGAAGACAAACAGCCGGTGCACGCCAGAGGTTTCCAACGGTAACCACTGGACATTGGCCATTCGTAACGTTCCTTACGAAAATCTGTAGTTTTTCATAATGAGTCCAACTTATACATAAGCCCTGCACAATTTGTCGACTTTTATGTGACTCTGCATATACTGCGATATTCAAATTCCTTTTGCGTATTGTTAGCGAGCTGTGCAAATTAATTTCCGAGCTAACATCGGTACTTTAAGAGCTGTATTCTTGTAGTATAAGTATTCTTGATTGTCTGTGGCCGCGGCGCCAGGCCCGAGTCACCTGCTGTACGTGCTCCATCGGGTGCACTGTACGTGACTGTATGTTTGTGGCTTTGCTTTTATGACTGTGTATTTATATTATTTTATGTTTTTATTATACTCTTTTAAGCTAATATTTTGTTGTAAGATTTTTTAAAGTACAATATATTTAGGTTGTATTTTTTAAAATATCTTCACAGTTTATATGTGTTTCTTCTTTCTGTTCAAATGTTGTAGTGATATAATATATTTAGTTACTTGTATTTTGAGTACATATATGTCTATTACAGTTTTCTTTCCGTAGTGTTGCCTGCTGTACCTTACTGTCGCTGTATTAGTTGACGTTGTCTTTTTATTTCGTTGTTATCTTTTCGCTTTGTTTCCAGTGTTGCCCTCGCTTTGTTTGTGGTGCGGTGTTTTGTAGTTTGTGCTTATGTACTTCTTGGACTTGAACTTCTTATAATTAAGTACTTAATTTAGCTATGTTTAGTTTTTGTGGATCTACAAAATATTACTGATAGTTGTTTAAAGAAATTTAACGATATAAATTATATATTTGCCGTTCTCTTTACGCACTTAGACACGTCTCAGATCTTATTTATATAGTAGTATCGTCGTATAATAGTATCTTATAGTTTTTGTTTTTTTTTTCAATTCTACTATTATTCTAATTAATAGCTTTTCTATATTTCAAAGAAACTTATAGTCGTTTCATTTATGTTTTTAATATTTAGCATAAAAGTTGGTGTGTTAGTAACTAATACATCAAGGTATATTTCACCAAATTCGTCGTCATACAAAAAAAAACAATTTCTATTTTAATGTTCGCGAGCTGTCTACTTCCTAGTCAATGTACAGGTCCACAAATTCTAAACAGCATTCCGGTGTCGATACACGACTTGTGCTCATGTTCTCTTCTCTCCCCAGCATACGGCGCCAACAGCGGCCAGCGGCCCGCCTCGGTGGCCGGCAGCGGGGGCTCCCCGGTGGACCAGCGGCCAGCCTCGAGGTCGGTTCCCTTTTTAAACATAAGTACAACTAAATATGCGTGCATTATACTTATAATGTGTATCCTTGTTTATTTGAGACGGACAAAACAGGTTGCAGTCGAAATTTTACAAAGTATGGTGAGATTAATACGGGGTTAATCTAAATATGACGAGCTCGGTGGCTCAGTCGTGAATGACGCGGCTTTGACACCAACGCTCGTGGGTTCGACTCCCACACAAGGCAAACATTTGTGTGCATGAACATGTCTGTTTGTCTTGGTCTAGATGTTTTAAGAGTGGTAGCGCGCATCAAAGCATGTGAAAGTACCTCCACCTCACAGTAAACCGCAGCAAAAATAACAAACTCCCTAGAGGGTTGTTGTGTTGCTGCGTGTGAGTGAGGTCACCAGTAACCTCCCAAGGAGTTGCTGTGTGTGTGCAGAGGAGGCATCGCGCGAGTGATACTCAATATCGCAAGCGTTAATAGGCTACGGTACCCGCTTTACATACAAGAAGAAGAAAAAGAACTTTTTTTTTTCTACAAAAAAGAAGAAGAAATCAATTATATTTTGCAGAGAACAGTATTCGAAACTAAATTATATGCTTATTAATGTATTAGAGCGAGTATTATTATTAGAGTTCAGTTCGCCTGATGGAGAACTAACGGAGAAGTACAACCGTGTTAGTGGAATATATGAATACGTCAAGTTTTTGTGACGCATCTTGGTTTATGACATTTTAAGCGAATCTATAACTGTGAATATGCAAAACGAAGAATTTCAAAATCATTCAAATTTCATTGTATAGACGACGCATACGCTTTTGACGTGATAATGATGGTGATGAACGCCGGCTGCACGCACGAAAAACTGTCACGTTCCGCCTGAGCCGAGCGTGCAAGCGAGAGCGCGGAACAAGCGATAGAGAGGCACGATCGGCCTAAGCATTCGGCTTGTGACGCATCTATCTCTCTTCCACTCCATCGGCCGATGCGTCCGAGTAGAAGAGAGACAGCGGCAGCACACAACCTACACGTGAACTGTTTTGTCAACTGAATGTTTTCTTATGACGTTATCACGTAAAATTATCGTCCGTAAACCGACTTTACAGACAAACAATTTTTTTTATACGTCAGGAGGCATACAAGAATACGGCCCACCTAATATAAAGCGGTTACCGTAGCCTCGCGCCACCTCTGCTGCTAATACAGCAACTTCCTGTGTTAACGGCAGTGGTGGTAACGCGCCATCGCCTTCCTGTATTACAAGCGTTCATTAGCTACGTTCTCCTTAAGTGAGCTCTATGCTCGTGTGCTTTCCAACGTTGTATAAAAAACTTGCCACCTTCAATACTGTGTCCCGTCCAGGTCGTCCGGAGAGTCGGAGCTGTCAGCCAGCGGGGTCTCCACTCAGAAGAAGGAGAAGAAGGGAGTCTTCGGCGGGCTGTTCAGCCGGAAGAAGCGGCCGCAGAGCCACATGTGACGGACACGCGGACACATTCACATTGTTTAAACAATTGAACTCGATTTAGACAATTGAACAAGAAATTAAACTCAAAGAAACGTAGTGAGATCGCCATTACTACTATATTTCGCGATGAATCAATTAACTGAACGCTCTCAAGAGCGATCACGTATGTATGGACAGCTCTGACAAACCAATTTGATTGTTTAAACAATTGAATACTAATCGTTTTGTATTTATTGTGAAAATAGTTGCCAACATATATTCAAATTATGACGATGTTAATTTTGTAATTTCATATATGAAATACTTTTACGATTTTAAATTAGCAAATAATATTAAACGTGCCTCAGTATGACGTCACTTGTGAAATTGTTTTATTATGTACTTGTTGAATATACGAGATGTTAACATGCAACTATTTTCCGCGGTATATAATGTTTATATACTGCCTCACTTCGTCATATTGTTATAAATCGTGCCTCCAATTACAATGTTATCAAATGTTTACATATATTATACATACTGCTATTCGGTATGTCTGTACGTATTGTGTACTATTTTCACTCTTTTATAGGTTAGTATTAACCGTGTAAATTGAAATGGTACGGAATATGTATCGTTTTTACAATACAGAAATTGCTGTGCAATTTGATCGGCTAATACGAGCGTATATAAGTTTATAGGTTAAGTTATACATTCCCTGAAATTATAAACCGTCACAAAATATTGGTTTAAGACTTAATCGGGTCCAAACGTTTTGAATTCCATTTTTTTGCAAATAATAATTTAAAAATCTTAAATTAGTGTGAAAAATCCACAGTATTGTTTTAAAAAATGGCAACATATTTTTAAAACGTTTAGATTTTTTAATAAAAACATTCCAAGCTCGTTTAAGATTTTTAAAATAAGATTGTGTGATAAGTGAAAATGAAAGGCTGGAGAAGTTTTGAAAATGAAAAGCAATAATGTGGACAATAATAACAATATATTATTATAATAGTTTGTAGGTGTTCGTATAATCTATACCATAATATTTTTTTAGCTCGCATAATCTGTATTTTTTAAGTAATTTCGTTCATGTGGTCTACAGATGGAAAATATAAACATTTGTCGTCGTTATTAATTACAAAACTCGAATTTTGATTAAAAAAAATCATCTGAATCGTAAAAACGTATATACATAAATTTAATATGTCAATTAATGAAATATCCCATGTTTATCATCTGTAGATTATTTGTGTACGCCATCGGCCATCGCTAATGTTATTCTCGTTATATAAACAATATCACACATTTGAAATATATACATATAATGTGATTAGAAATCTAAATTATATTTTAGTGTTCAAAAGAATGGTTGCCAGTGTAATCGATGTGAAAAAAAAAATGGGAGGCCAGAGAGATGTTGTCGGATAGTGATTTTGGTATTATTTTATATTTTTAATGTGTGACGATGTTGAATACCCTTCGATATTATTCCGTGCGGTGGCAGTGCACCGTCGTATTATGAAGTTTTTATTGTCGGGGCTGATTTAAGGCGAATATTATGCAACACTATTTAAAAATATATATTGTTTTGAAATGACAACATAACTTTAAAATGACATGACATTTGTTTATGGTCTCCGTAAGAGCATAAACAAACAACAGCGTTTGCTGATTCGAAGGAACTTGAACGAAACTAATTTTACATTACATTTCGACAAAATTTGTTGTACCGTGTAACTTCTTTATATTTTAAATATTCTTACTAAATCTGCCCCTTATTATTGCCCCTCTCCTGCCTCCTCCAAAGTACAACCGTCGCCACCTACCGTCGTTGAGTTTTACAAGTTTATCTCTGTTATTTTATTCGACGTTGCACTGTCATTCTGCTGCCGATCTGTCACTTTGACAGCTGCTGTCATCTCAGTGGCGGGAATATTACGATATTTGAACTCGGTATGTTGTTGAAGCTCAGCTTACACCCAGCGATCTGACATTTGAAATAAACTAGTGACGTTACGTATCGTTTTGTGTGAAGTCACCAAAGGTGTGAGGTTATTGTATTGTATGGAACAATGTGATAAATTAATGTAAGTATTATTCCCGCTCATTTTATTTGCCTTATCTGTGTATATTCATTGAATTATTGTAGCTCCGGAGGTGTGCCTGTAGCTGAGATTTCAAATATAATTATTCTTGTAATTTTTTTATCGTTTTAATTGATACCGAACACGAACCACTTGACACACACACAGTCACTCACAAAAACGAGTGTTATAGCGCCTAAATATTTCAACGATTCGTGCCGCGTATAGTATAATAAGTACCGCGATGTCGATTCGTGAACTGCCAATAAGAATTGAGTTACTATTACAAAATAGCTTCATCGGTTCTCTATAGGTTATTTCCGTGATGCCAAACGATCTATGCCTTCAGCCATGTTATGCCCAATAGAAAAAGAAAATCAGTCCTGCGATTAATAATAAAAAATAATATATGGTACCTATAATTATTAGTTAGCAGAGCTGGGATAGCCAGCGGAGCCACATTACCCTCAAAATTGTCGTTTGGGGTAAACTGATGTCATCCAGCTAGCGTTTAGACGGTAATAGTGAGAAACTCCAAAATCGACACACTAATAGCTAACATATTGTAGTTTTGTATCCTTTAATTTGAAATTTAAATGTTCGTTGGTGAGGAAGAACGGTCCAAAATCGTTCCAATTAGAAAAAAAAACATATGGGAAAACGTATGGCCGGCCACTCTGCAGTGCAGAGTCTGCACTGCACTCCCATCAACAGAAAAAGTAACAGCACTCGTCGCTAGATGTCGTACAGGGTTCCATATATTTTTAAAAAATTAAAAATAAAATATTTAAATATTTTTTAAATTTAAAAAATATCAGCTCTGCCTACACAGCTTGCTGTTATCTACTAGTTAAATGGATCTATATTGGAATAACCAATGTAACGAATATAGTCTGCAAGGTGATCATATAGTATTGTAAGACAATGTAATCGTAAATTGTATTCACACGTGATATTACTTAATTTCGTGTTATTTATTGTCCTATCCCTGAACTTTTCAACCCATCCTCGTACACAAATGTTTTTTTTGTGCAGTCAGGACGTGACTGTATCATCGTTGTGTTCCTCTTCTACGTATGTATATCTTCACGCCAGGTTATATAGTTCATCCAAATCTTATGTCCAATTTCCTGGTTACAATAGTCTATTATAATCCTAATGCTCGGCGAACAGTGACAGCTCAGTGGATAAAGAACTTGCGGTCTCTGGTTCGTATCCTGGCATGCACCACTAAATTATTTTCTTATTTATGTACATATTCGTAATTGTTACTTGCTGTTCAGTGAAGGAAAACTTTGTAAGGAAACCCGCTCGTCTAAGAAATTATAAAGAAAGAAAGACTTGCCACCTTGTGTGAGGTCTGGCGGCGGTAACTCCTTGTGCAAATCAATATCTTCGCCAAATTCTATTTTTAGGAAACGGGATAACAGTCGGAAGAAAAAGTTCTAATGATTGCCGAGCCCTGTTCATAGATATATAAGCGAGCGTACCACATTCCTTCAATGTTCTCCAATGGATTCAATTGTTGAGTCTATTTGCATATTAATGCATATCAAATGATGACTGAGTGCCAAAACTAAGGGAAAGAGCAATTTTAATATAACTCGATACCATTAACGTGCCGGCGTGCCACATGCCGGTCAAATTAAAAACCCGTCAAGTGCGAGTCCGACTCACTCTCCGAGGGTTCCGTAAACAAATATTTTCGCAAAAAAAAAAAAACATTTTTTTCGTGATGTAACTACAAATATATAGTTTTCGGATTTTTTCCCTAACTTGTGATAACCATGCATCTTTCTAAATTTCATGATTCTAGGTTAACGGGACGTGCCCTATAGGTTTTGATTACCTTAGGAGTATCAAAATATGCGCATAAATGAGGCATAAACAGCCGTATCTTTCGATTGCGTTGACTTAGAAGTTTGATCGTTTCACTGCTCGAAGAGATTGCAGACCTGAGTATTTGATATTAATCGCAGCTGATAGCTCCACCTGTCCTTCCGAAAAAGGTCTTGACAGACAGACGGACGGACAACAAAGCGATCCTACGAGGGTTCAGTTTTGCCTTCTGAGGTACGGAACCCTTAAAACAATAAATGAATTTTAGCATTTGTGATACTATACGATGAACAACGTAGAACAGGAAATAAATTTATTTGTGGAAACATGTATTTTTTTAATTTAATAAAGTCCTCTACTGGTGCATTTTTTGACAACTTTTTAGTGCCTTTGTATAGGTGTAAGATATTTCTTGCATGTTTATATATCTGACATTGTCCGCAAAACTCCCGTGTAGAAAGGATTAGGGTCCAGAGGATTGAAATTTGAGCCGTATCTCCTAACGACTTCAATGTTGCCAGTTTGGAATATCTGTTCTAGTCCGAGCCGAACCTGAGCAGCTTGCACTGGATCCCTGTTGTAGTTTCTACCTCGCTTACTTTTGACATAGTAACTAATATCCTGATAGGGATTTTGCGAAACTCTCGGCTTGTAAGGATTACCGTAATGCACGGATCTTTTAACAACTTTTTTAAACACTTTGTTCAAATTATGCTTAACTGTCAACGAGGTCGTGTGCCGCATTTTATTTAAAGTTTCTTTTATTAAATCGGCTTGAATTTTGTTATTAACGTAGTGAATTCCAGCTTTGTGTTTAATATGATCTTTTAGAACCCGAAAAGGGTTTTCTGGTAAACGTAAATGTATGTTCTTCTTAAATATCGTTCGTTTTTGGCGCGGCAAATGATTTGAAACGTCAAAGTTTTCAGTGTTCGTTACCTCTTCTGTTACAGGGTTAGATTGCGACCAAACTTTGTGTTTGGCGTAGTATTTCATTATTTTTATCAACGGATTCTCGCTTTCGTCTATGGAACGTTTATGAATGGTTTTGACAGCTGTCAAACTACTAGGTAAATTAACAGATGTCAGTTTAGGCTGAATAGTTTTAGCGTTTCTAGCGTCGGCAGTTATTAGCAACTCCATCGACGACTGAGCTTGTGCGGAATCTGAATTATCGTCGGTTTGCGACATCACTTGTAGTTCAGGTGCTCCTGGTGTCGTGGTAGAGGTAGCACCTGGAAGAAAGTGTGATAATATAAGTTAAGTAACATCCTGACTTACGCGTGCGTCGCGCGTCGATGTGATTAAAAAAGTGATTGAAAATTACATTTATTTACTTATGAATTATCTTTTGATTGTGTTGACTTAAAAGTTTGACTTTTTCACTGCTTCAAGGGATGCCAGACTTGAGTATTTGATATTAATTTCAACTTGATACATCCACGGGTTCTTAAGGAAAAGGATCTTGACAGATGGACAACGAAGTGATCCTATAAGGGTTCCGTGTTTCCTTTAGGAATACAGAACCCTAAAAATCGCGCGGTACAACCCGTCACCTTAAGGAGCGATCTCACCGTTCAGCATCTGCTGCACGATGTCCGGCAGCGGCAGCGGGAACAGGCATCTGATGGTGGCCGGCTGCGATGATCGGGTCTTGTTCTTCAGGTCCAGGCACGTCATGCTGTTGTTGACGATCTCTCGCGGCACGTTGTCGAAGGGGAGCGCGACGGTCGCCGGAGATGTGGGCGCTCCTGGCCAAGTTTGAATTACGGTGAATTTGCTGCACGTGTATTGACCACCGAGTTGAAAATGAAGAATAGAAAAGAGGATAAAGTTCGAATTTAAGCGAAAATGGCGACGGTGTAAAACATAAGATTTGCCGTTACGTACAACTTATATATTTTTTTTTTTATTAAGTCTAGAAACTAATTCTAACACATTCAACTGCATGTGAGCGCTATAATGACAATTTCATCTATACTAATATACCTATAAAAGAGAAGCAAAACAAACAAACAAATTCTTCCAGCTTGTTTGTTTGTTTGAACGCGGTTATTTCTGGAAGTACCAGTCAGATTTGAAAAAATATTTTTGCATTTGATAGCGCAGTCCTTGAAGAAGGTTATAGGGTATTCAACATCACGATACGACGCTTAGGAGCCGAGAAAAAGAAAGAAAGAAAGAAATGCCGTTTCCCACGGGATACTGAGATACGCGCGGATGAATTCGCAGCGGAACTACTTTATAAATAAACGAAAGAACCGCAAACTCGCTTTATGTGTTCCTCATAATCGTCAGCAAGACAGAGCCGTTTGAAATGATTTTGTATTTTTACATTTTACATGGATTTTTTTTTATTTCAATGTGGGATAAATTCGCCCAGGTATTTATTCAATCATTTGTATCATCAATTCATTGAGTATTGATTTTTGTTATTACCGACAATGTATAAAAACAAAACAAATAAATGAAACCTTCCAAAATGTGAACTTAATAATGACGACAATATTCTACACTCGTTTTCGACATATCTACTTGAAAAATGATTTTATTAAAATAATAGAATATTTATGTACACAATACACCACGGTTGTTATGACGCTTTATCCCAAGCTTCGTAATTCTCAGACGCGCATACGCACGTACTAACGCACATACAACGCTCGGAGCGTTAGTTGAGTAGAACGCTGTAATTGTTTTGTGTGTCTAGTTTAGTTACCTCATATCTTTTTTCGATCAGAAAGGGACAGACAGCGGTGTAATATTGTATATCTTATAGGTCTGCGTCGCGTGCGTTAATTTCCCCTGTGGCGATCGCTTCCAATGCCTTCCAGGCTAAAAACAGTCCCCAAACGGTGGTGTTTAGTCAGTGAGAGTCTGACATAGTCCGTGCGGCCGTCCGAAAGAGTGATGACAGTTCACCACCTCTTTCTCTCGAATACCCTGGAGGCAGTCATTGTGTTGTAGGTCATAATCAAGTTGACCGCAAAAACAAAAAAATAATAATCTACGTATAACTTCACGGCAAATCCCTTGCGCGGTAGGCAGAGAGAACCGAACGCCACGTGACTCGATCCTTACACACCTCATTCTCTACTTTAATATTCATAGCTCTTCTCGTGCACGCTCGCCGGTTTCTGGGACTCTTGGACGTCGCCTTCTGATAGAACACGACCAATGTGGTCATGGTAGGTAAGTCTCGGCCTTCCTCGGCTCCTACATCCTTCTACTTTCGCGTTGTATATCTGTTTCGTAATTTGCTCATCCTGCATTCTTTCTACATGTCCGAACCAACGGAGCATGCCTCTTCTTATTTTAACACCGACACTCTCTTTCAGACCGACTCTATTTCTAACATCATCATATCGAATTCGATCTACAGGCGTCACTTCATATTAGATATCTTCATCTTAACTTAAGTATGATGAAATAAATCCAGTTCCTTGCGATACGTACTTATAATGAGGATTAAAATATAATAATGGTAAAATATTGTTGAGACAAAATTAAAACCTAAACTTCAAATTGTAACAACGAACGTAACTTAGCAACCACTTATGCTTTTTCCGTGACATCCTCCGGGGGAGGAAGAACCGGAAGGTTAAAATCAAACAAAATCAGCAAAACGACTAGGTAGGTTAACAGTTCTACCAGACTTTGTGACAGTACTAGGTCTTTCAGTCAAGTCATGTCGGTCATTAGTTATCTCCAAGGGATAAAGTCGTTGCAAAGGTCGAACTCTTTCTCCAGCTGCAGTCCGAACTTTAGCAGCCCTAATATAACTGTCACTACCTACATAAAGTACCACAGCAAGCCTACCTCAGTTACCACAGCAAGAGGCCACTGAAGCCGTTTCTCATTTTCTATTTCTAGAAGAACTACATCACCTATTTTGACCTCATGCGAATGATGTTGTTTACCCTTATGAATAAGGTTGCTAATATATTCGCTCCTAAAACGTCTTCTAAGATCTTCGCGGATCTTCTGACAATAAGCGCTCCTAATATTTAAAGACTTACTATCTATGACATCTAAGTCAGGAACATTATGCTCTATTAAAGGCTGAATGAACATTGATGGTGTAAGTGCCTTCAAGTCATCTTGACTATTTGTAATGTAGGTCAGAGGTCTATTGTTAATCGTAGCTTCACAGTCGCATAAAACTGTTTGTAACTCTATCAAAGTTAACGATGCTCTACCTAGAACTTTTCTTAAAGTGTTCTTCATGACCCCGACCATTCGTTCGTAGAACCCTCCCCACCAGGGAGCACCGAGAGGTATAAAATTCCACTTAATACGAGCTATCAACGAGAAGCAAAGTATCTGATTCCAATCAACTGATTTCAAGCAATTATTAAAGCCAGTGAAATTCATGTCAGGTAGAAGAATTATTGGTGATTTGAAATTAAAGGTTTCGTTAGTTAAACCTAGTTTAGTCTCCAATCGTATCAAGCCATTTTCATCTTTAAATGAAATAAAATTATTGAAATTGTCTAAAATTTCTTTTTCATATTCAGACTTAGACAACTGTTCGGCTGGATCTCTAATTCCTAAAGATTCTAAGTTCCACAAATCCGTAATATCTATTTTAGATAAACAATGCAATGTCGTATGCATGCCTACTACTGAACTAAAAATTCCTGTCATTGGGCCTTGAACAGTCCAACCTAGTTTTGTATTAACAGCTGTAAGATTATTATCTAAATGTAAAACTTCACCTGTAAGAAGATAGCCGGAAAAATCTGCACCAATCAGTATACTTATCTCGTCAGGGCAGTCACTCACGTCAGTCAAAGTAATAGATTTTAGTCGCAGCTGCTCAATTACGGTCGATGTAATCTTTGGTAGTACACCACAAAGTTCATTTTGCTCTAAAACGGAAATTACACAATTAAAATTATTTACAGTACTTTTAACATACAAATTATACATAAAACATTCTTCCGCCTTAGTTACGATACCACCGAATAAACAGTGACTCATAATTTCTTTACCAGACGGTTTCAAATTCAACTTTTGTATTGCGTCTTTGCGTACATACGACCTTTGAGATCCGCTATCTATTAATGCTCGTACAACCACTTCCTTTTTTCCGTTGACAATTTTGACAGCTAAAGTTTGAAGAACTGTGGTTGTCTTGAGTTGACATAACATACTCTTTGATTTTTCGACGTTATTGACGTGGTCATTTTTCGGACTGTCACTGCTGATATTATAAATCTCCGTGCACATTAGCGTAAGATGGCGTTTCTTGCAATATAAACATTTCGGGAAACTCTTACATTTTTTACTGTTATGGTTAGGTTATAGACATATAGTACAAGCTCTTTTATTTTTCAGGAATTCCTGTCTCTGTAACAATGTAAATTTTATCGCCTTATGACATTCAGAGCTAGCGTGGTTTTCTTTGTCGCACCAAATACAAGACTTAGTCCTCTTAGATTCATCATTATCATTATCAGTCTTTGATTTTGAAATAAAACAAGCAGTCGGCTGGTTCGATCCGGGTGGATTTAGATTAAAGAAACCTTCGTGTGCCATCTGGACTCTTTCCTCAGACTCAACTTCTTGTTTCAAAAACTGAATTAATTTACTTAGATCGTCACCCTTCGTTTCATTATTTGCACGTATACGATTCCACGTGCGTAGTATGTCTTCCGGCAAAGTGGATTCAATCATGGGAAACAAAACCGACGCGTATTTATCTTTGGCAACTCCAAGCATCTCCAACGCTTGTAAGTGTGTTTGGAGATTATCATAGAGCGACGTCAAATCGCTTGTTTGTCCCCTTTGTCTCATAAGCACTAAGTTGAGTAAGCCTCGCACGTAGGTTTCGATCAAAACGTCATCCCGTGCAAAGCGTGCCTTTAGTGCTTCTATAGCTTTATAATAGTTTTCACCAGAAGGCGGATATGTCTCTACCAATTGCCTGGCATTTGAATTAACTACTGTAGCTTGGAGCAAAAATTGGAACTTGTCGATATCTTCTAAGTCAGTGTCCTCATGGATTCTTTTAAACTGACCCCAGAAGAGTAGCCAATTTTTCACGTTGCCGTCAAATTTGACTAGGTCCAATTTTGGCATATTAATTCGTTTTTTAGACGTACCTTCATAATCCTCATGTACTGACTTAATAGTAGATTGCAATGAAGAGTTACTGTTACCCTTGCTGATCGATGGTTTAGCCACTTTTCTGTACCTGTTTTGCAGGTTTAGCCATCGCTGCCGGTACTCCAAAGCCTTATCTTGGTCAGCCTCAAATACAGCTTCTTCGAAATCGTCATCGTCACACCACATATCTCTTACGGCCGCTTCTGTTATAAACAGATTGTCGGCAGTTTCAGAGAGCATCGAAAATGCGTTTTCTATTTCATCCGCATCATTAGACTGAATCGCCGCTTCGAATGCATTGGCTGCTAACGTGAACTCGCGTCGCTGTTGTGTACGTTTTCGCTTTAAGGAATCCATAGTTCAGATTTATTTCAAATTCTGTTTATTTAATCACGGTCGCCAATAATATGATGAAATAAATCTAGTTCCTTGCGATATGTACTTATAATGAGGATTAAAATATAATAATGGTAAAATATTGTTGAGACAAAATTAAAACCTAAACTTCAAATTGTAACAACGAACGTAACTTAGCAACCACTTATGCTTTTTCCGTGACATCCTTCGGGGGAGGAAGAACCGGAAGGTTAAAATCAAACAAAATCAGCAAAACGACTAGGTAGGTTAACAGTTCTACCAGACTTTGTGACAGTACTAGGTCTTTCAGTCAAGTCATGTCGGTCATTAGTTATCTCCAAGGGATAAAGTCGTTGCAAAGGTCGAACTCTTTCTCCAGCTGCAGTCCGAACTTTAGCAGCCCTAATATAACTGTCACTACCTACATAAAGTACCACAGCAAGCCTACCTCAGTTACCACAGCAAGAGGCCACTGAAGCCGTTTCTCGTTTTCTATTTCTAGAAGAACTACATCACCTATTTTGACCTCATGCGAATGATGTTGTTTACCCTTATGAATAAGGTTGCTAATATATTCGCTCCTAAAACGTCTTCTAAGATCTTCGCGGATCTTCTGACAATAAGCACTCCTAATATTTAAAGACTTACTATCTATGACATCTAAGTCAGGAACATTATGCTCTATAGGCTGAATGAACATTGATGGTGTAAGTGCCTTCAAGTCATCTTGACTATTTGTAATGTAGGTCAGAGGTCTATTGTTAATCGTAGCTTCACAGTCGCATAAAACTGTTTGTAACTCTATCAAAGTTAACGATGCTCTACCTAGAACTTTTCTTAAAGTGTTCTTCATGACCCCGACCATTCGTTCGTAGAGCCCTCCCCACCAGGGAGCACCGAGAGGTATAAAATTCCACTTAATACGAGCTATCAACGAGAAGCAAAGTATCTGATTCCAATCAACTGATTTCAAGCAATTATTAAAGCCAGTGAAATTCATGTCAGGTAGAAGAATTATTGGTGATTTGAAATTAAAGGTTTCGTTAGTTAAACCTAGTTTAGTCTCCAATCGTATCAAGCCATTTTCATCTTTAAATGAAATAAAATTATTGAAATTGTCTAAAATTTCTTTTTCATATTCAGACTTAGACAACTGTTCGGCTGGATCTCTAATTCCTAAAGATTCTAAGTTCCACAAATCCGTAATATCTATTTTAGATAAACAATGCAATGTCGTATGCATGCCTACTACTGAACTAAAAATTCCTGTCATTGGGCCTTGAACAGTCCAACCTAGTTTTGTATTAACAGCTGTAAGATTATTATCTAAATGTAAAACTTCACCTGTAAGAAGATAGCCGGAAAAATCTGCACCAATCAGTATACTTATCTCGTCAGGGCAGTCACTCACGTCAGTCAAAGTAATAGATTTTAGTCGCAGCTGCTCAATTACGGTCGATGTAATCTTTGGTAGTACACCACAAAGTTCATTTTGCTCTAAAACGGAAATTACACAATTAAAATTATTTACAGTACTTTTAACATACAAATTATACATAAAACATTCTTCCGCCTTAGTTACGATACCACCGAATAAACAGTGACTCATAATTTCTTTACCAGACGGTTTCAAATTCAACTTTTGTATTGCGTCTTTGCGTACATACGACCTTTGAGATCCGCTATCTATTAATGCTCGTACAACCACTTCCTTTTTTCCGTTGACAATTTTGACAGCTAAAGTTTGAAGAACTGTGGTTGTCTTGAGTTGACATAACATACTCTTTGATTTTTCGACGTTATTGACGTGGTCATTTTTCGGACTGTCACTGCTGATATTATAAATCTCCGTGCACATTAGCGTAAGATGGCGTTTCTTGCAATATAAACATTTCGGGAAACTCTTACATTTTTTACTGTTATGGTTAGGTTTTAGACATATAGTACAAGCTCTTTTATTTTTCAGGAATTCCTGTCTCTGTAACAATGTAAATTTTATCGCCTTATGACATTCAGAGCTAGCGTGGTTTTCTTTGTCGCACCAAATACAAGACTTAGTCCTCTTAGATTCATCATTATCATTATCAGTCTTTGATTTTGAAATAAAACAAGCAGTCGGCTGGTTCGATCCGGGTGGATTTAGATTAAAGAAACCTTCGTGTGCCATCTGGACTCTTTCCTCAGACTCAACTTCTTGTTTCAAAAACTGAATTAATTTATTTAGATCGTCACCCTTCGTTTCATTA
The DNA here is from genome assembly GCA_947507595.1 of Pyralis farinalis. Lineage (NCBI taxonomy): Eukaryota > Metazoa > Arthropoda > Insecta > Lepidoptera > Pyralidae > Pyralis > Pyralis farinalis. Next base: position 857,033 of record OX382281.1, read on the forward strand.
TTTGCACGTATACGATTCCACGTGCGTAGTATGTCTTCCGGCAAAGTGGATTCAATCATGGGAAACAAAACCGACGCGTATTTATCTTTGGCAACTCCAAGCGTCTCCAACGCTTGTAAGTGTGTTTGGAGATTATCATAGAGCGACGTCAAATCGCTTGTTTGTCCCCTTTGTCTCATAAGCACTAAGTTGAGTAAGCCTCGCACGTAGGTTTCGATCAAAACGTCATCCCGTGCAAAGCGTGCCTTTAGTGCTTCTATAGCTTTATAATAGTTTTCACCAGAAGGCGGATATGTCTCTACCAATTGCCTGGCATTTGAATTAACTACTGTAGCTTGGAGCAAAAATTGGAACTTGTCGATATCTTCTAAGTCAGTGTCCTCATGGATTCTTTTAAACTGACCCCAGAAGAGTAGCCAATTTTTCACGTTGCCGTCAAATTTGACTAGGTCCAATTTTGGCATATTAATTCGTTTTTTAGACGTACCTTCATAATCCTCATGTACTGACTTAATAGTAGATTGCAATGAAGAGTTACTGTTACCCTTGCTGATCGATGGTTTAGCCACTTTTCTGTACCTGTTTTGCAGGTTTAGCCATCGCTGCCGGTACTCCAAAGCCTTATCTTGGTCAGCCTCAAATACAGCTTCTTCGAAATCGTCATCGTCACACCACATATCTCTTACGGCCGCTTCTGTTATAAACAGATTGTCGGCAGTTTCAGAGAGCATCGAAAATGCGTTTTCTATTTCATCCGCATCATTAGACTGAATCGCCGCTTCGAATGCATTGGCTGCTAACGTGAACTCGCGTCGCTGTTGTGTACGTTTTCGCTTTAAGGAATCCATAGTTCAGATTTATTTCAAATTCTGTTTATTTAATCACGGTCGCCAATAATATGATGAAATAAATCTAGTTCCTTGCGATACGTACTTATAATGAGGATTAAAATATAATAATGGTAAAATATTGTTGAGACAAAATTAAAACCTAAACTTCAAATTGTAACAACGAACGTAACTTAGCAACCACTTATTCTTTTTCCGTGACATTAAGTATATTTTACCGCCTGTACCATGGTGCGTGCTCTGAAGAACTGTTTTCCCTTATCCCACCCTCTCCCTTCCGTCATAGAATCACACGTGCAGGCACTGTTGCGGACATTTTTTCTTGTACAAAAAGTTCGGCAACTCCTATCTCTGACGAACTATTAAAAAATGAAACGCCTTGCCTACACATGTGTTTCCCCCTTCCTACAACATTCCTTTAAACGAAGCGTGTAGAAGCACCTCGCGGGCCAGCATGGTAGCGTCAACTGACAGGACACTGTAGTCCTTTGTCAGTTGCCGCTGCAATTTGGGCTCCTCTTTTCGCTTACCAGCAGGCGAAGCAGAGCCACTATGCTGAGTCAATATAAAAGAAACGTTAGATAATGTATATATATAATAGATATGTGTCGTGTCGTGCGGGAGCGGGCGTGGTGTGACTCACGCGTGGTGGGCTCGGTGACGAACTCCTCGACCCGGGGCTGGTAGCCGGTGAGGCGCGCCACCTGCTCGAGGTAGTACGACAGCCGGAGGAGTAGCTCGTTCTCCTCCTTCTCGTGGTCCTGGCGAGGCGGGACAACACCATTTTATTATACTTGTCGGCGGAAATAATTAAAAGGAGTTGATTCGACACTTCCGAGGCACAGTGCGTGCTTTGCCGCGCTACGAGGTGGCGCTGCCGTCGCAAGCGGGCGCTCACGGAACGTCCGAGTGTTGGGCGGCGCGCCCGCCAGATCGCTTTCCGTTCGGTGCGCGGGCATTACTCTGACGGATCGTCTGCCTCACAATTAAGTATTCGATTTGTTTGATTGAGATTATCACATTGTTATTAATTTGAGATCGTTATATTATGTGTTCGGTGTAATGACATTAAAATTTGTTGATACTTGAACAGTGTTAAATTATTGCATTCTCTATATAGATCTCGACTAGCTTGAGTAGTAGGATACCGCCTGAGATTGTACTTCCCGACATACTCTTGTTAATTAATATTCAGATATTTAATAAACTTTATTTTATACAACTTCGGGAGGTGTATACAAACAACGGCCCACCTGATGTTTAGTGGTCACCGCAGACAATGAACGCTTACAACACTGGAAGAATGATCATTATGCCGTGGAGATGACTACATGCCTTGAAATTACCAGAAGGAGACTTAGTGCTTAAGTGGTCTGCGTGGGTACCTCCGTCTCACCTATTTCTACCGCCAATCAGCTGTATTATATAGCTGTGTAGGGTGAGATATGGCAGAGAAATTACAGGGTACTGTGACGAAACAGCCTTAGGTTACAAGATTGGCAGCGCGCGAGTAACATCCCCGATGTTGCGAGCGTCAATAGCCTGCGGTGACCATTTAATGCAGGCCGCATGCTTGCCAATCTAGTTATTGGCAGAGCTGCGATAGCCAGCGGAGCCACATTACCCTCAAAATTGCCGTTTGGGGTAGACTGATGTCATCCAGCTAGCGTTTAGACGGTAATAGTGAGAAACTCCAAAATCGACACACTAATAGCTAACATATTGTAGTTTTGTATCCTTTAATTTGAAATTTAAATGTTCGTTGGTGAGGAAGAACGGTCCAAAATCGTTCCAATTAGAAAAAAAAAACATATGGGAAAACGTATGGCCGGCCACTCTGCAGTGCAGTCTGCACTGCACTCCCATCAACAGAAAAAGTAACAGCACTCGTCGCTAGATGTCGTACAGGGTTCCATATATTTAAAAAAAATTAAAAATAAAATAATTAAATATTTTTTAAATTTAAAAAATATCAGCGTGCCTACACAGCTTGCTGTTATTTACTAGTATAAAAAAAAGAAACATTATACGTGTCCATATTGAAGAAGTTTTCGCGAATCAAGATGTTAACTGCAAGTGTACAGGTCAGCAGCTCACATCACATATATAAACTATAATTGCTTCCTAGTGTACGATGTTTTTCTTCACCGCCGAGCATGTGATAAATATGTACACAAATCCGAAAATACGAATATACTGATACTTGCCTCGCCAGCATTCGAACCGGACACCGGTTGGTCAATAGACCGTATTCTTAACCACTGAGCTGTCACTTCTCAAAAAGCCAACCGCTACTGCCATATTAATTCGGCGTGCGCTCACCCTAATAAAGTAGCTCTCACTCCTCACATTTACCATTTACCTTGTGGTACCGAGCGGCGTACGCGGAGTCCTCCAGCCTCCTGATGGCCCACAGAGCCAGGTCCGCCATCCTCCTCACGTGCTCGCTCTTCCTGGTCGCGTTCCGGCACCGCACCGCCCACTCCTTGGTGCCGGTGAAGTTGGCGAGCGGTTCAAACAGGCTGCCACCAGGGGGCGCTGACGGGAGCTCTATTGGAGACATGGTCGCGCCCTGGAGGAGATTTAGAAAAATTCGTCGAGTTCAACGATCATCGCCTGGCTATGGAAATCTTAACATCTCGTGATCAAAGGCTATTTTTTATATATCTAAACAAACAAGCGTACGTCATCTCGATGGTAGGCAGTTACCGTGTGTGAACTTGTGATCGCCGACATCAGGCTGTCAGACGACATTTCAAAAAGAGATTCAAATCAATCATAATCTATATTTATCACCATATAATGTATCATTATATTTAAATATACCTTTAAACGACCCAAAACTATCACTAAAGATTATTTAAATAAAAAATTCTATAGGACATAATATATAAATATATATTTTTATACTGCGTCGGGAGGCATACAAGCATACGGCCCACCCGATGTAAAGCGGGTACCGTAGCCTGTTAACGCTTGCGATATATTAAGTATCACTCGCGCGATGCCTCCTCTGCTGCTTACACAGCAACTCCTTGGGAGCTTACTGGTGACCTCACTCACACGCAGGAACACAACAACCCGGTACGGTACATAAAAGCAGCCCGTCTGTGGAAGTACCTCCACCTCACAGAAAACCGCAGTCAAATAACAACTCTCTAGAGGGAAGTGTTCCTGCGTGTGAGTGAGGTAACCGGTAAGCTCTTAAAGAGTTGCTGTGTTAGCAGCAGAGGAGGCGTCGCTCGAGTGGGTGATACTTAAATGTATTACAAGCATTAATACGCTACGGTAACCTCTTTACATCAGGTGGGCCGTATGCTTGTATGTTTTCCGGCGATGTATAAAAAAACAAAAGTAAGTCTCTCTGAAATTCCATGGAGCGGAAACTATTGACCTAATCGGATCAGAGAGCGTTACGAAAAGTGTGATCGGGCGAGGCGAACGGAAGTTAGGAGTGAGATATAAGTTAGTGAAGATAGATAGAGAGAGAGAGAGTTACGTTTCGTATATTACTGTAGGGGCAAGAGAGAGAGGCGCGAGCACACATTTTTAAGAAGTTTTACTTCAGTCAAAGTCAAAATCTTTTTATTCCGTAAAAATGGCTACATTTATTTGGAATCGTCACAATTTTTTTCCCTACCGTGCAGTTCATGACTAGGTGAGCACTGATAAAAATACTGCCAAAAAACTCAGGCATCCCTCTTTTGGTATCCAAACAAATTTACATAATTTATTAATTACATTATAATTGGATCGACTCAATCCCAGGCATTTTTATCATTAATATAGTCAGATACTTTATAATATGCCCTGCTACACAAATAGCCGGGGAAGGCCAAGACTTACCTACCATGACCAAATTGGTCGTGATGTCATGGAGCCCTAGAAACCAGCGAGCGTGCGTGTGAAGAGCAATGAATGTTAAAGAAGCGAGTGAGATATGTAAGGATCGAGTCACGTGGCGTTCGGTTCTCTCTGCCTACCCCGCAAGGGATTTGGCGTGAAGTTATAGATAGATAAATACACAATTTGGCTTTAATAGTAGTTTTAAATTTGTTTATTGACAATTCAATATTGCTGGTAAGTTTGTTATAGACACAGTCGTGTGGAGCACCCTCGATTTTTTTTTTGTTAATATTCCTACGCCAGTAGATGCAAAATATGTACCCTTTAAAAACATGACTCTGTAGTGCTTCGTTCACCATATTCCTTGGAATAAATGACCATCTATCTATCACGCTGGTTCTTAGCACTCCTGTCGTCACCTTCACCACACCTATCTATCTATAACTTCACGGCAAATCCCTTGCGGGGTAGGCAGAGAGCACCGAGCGCCACGTGACTCGATCCTTACATAACTCACTCGCTTCTTTAACATCCATTGCTCTTCTTATGCACGCTCGCCGGTTTCTAAGACTCTTAACATCACCTTAGGATAAAACACGATCAGTATGATCATGGTAGGTAATTCTTGGCTTACCTCTGCTCTTACATACTTCTACTTTTGAGTTGTATATCTGTTTCGTTCTTCCTGTATTATTTACGTGTCCGAACCAAAGGAGCATGCCACTCCTTATTTTAACACCGACTCTCTTTCCGATCCACTTTGTTTCTAACATCATCATTGCGAATACGGTATACACACGTTACGTCACATGTTTTGCGCAATGCCATACCCAGCTCTCGCTTCCATAAGTAAGCATACTGTCCTGCATTGTGTATAGCGAGCTGTGCCCTCTGGCTCAAGTTTTTACTGCCAAGAAGTTTTCCCAACGCTCCATTCACACAATTCCCAGCACTCACTCCCCTTTCCACATCAGCGGTGTACCTTCCATCCCTGCTGAAAGCGCATCCAAGACATACAAACTCATCCACTTGTTCCAACACTACATTGTCAACCATAATTCTTGCATTAGTTCTGATTTCTTCTCTTTTAAATATCATTATCTTCGCATTCAATAGTAAGCCTTTCTCCATACAATCTGTCATTATTAAAAACTTTATTACTACTTATATAAACTAAATTAAGGTCATTTGGCACCTAAATGGCGCTCTGAGCTGGAGGGCACCTGCCCTGGCTTGGCAGCTTTCCAATTTCTTATATGAATGAAATACTTACTCCGTCCGTGAAGTTGGTCCTGCTGCAGTTCTCGAGGAGCTCCATGTACTGCTCCACCGACCTTCGCAGGCCGTCCAGGTAGGCGCTGCCTTTACGGACCACCTCGTGGACCTGAATGAACACACAATATTAAGAGAGCTATTTTAAGAGAGGTGGGGCACATCAAAGCCGCTCGTCTGGGGAAGTACCTCCACCTCACAGAAAACCGCAGTCAAATAACAACTCCCTAGAGATTTTTGTGTTCCTGCGTGTGAAGTCTCCAGTAAGCTCCTAAGAAGTTGCTATGTTAGCAGCAGAGGTGGCATCGTGCGTGTGATACTTAATGTGTAGCAAGCGATTATAGGCTACGCTAACCGCTTTTAAATCAGGTGGGCCATATGCTTGTATACCTTCTGACGTTGTATAAATATATATATATATATTTTTTCGGAATATTCACTGGAAATCACAGACCTATTGATGGCGCATAAAGGCACCCTTTACTCACTAAAACTTGTATTTTAATCCATAATAATCTGTCCGATTCGAGCCAACGGTCCAATGCGTGGATGTTTCGAAAAGCCTACGAAAAATAGCACGATTGTGAACGAACCAATGAGAGGTACGCGTGCATGAAATAACTATGTACCTGCGTAGCCCGTAAGGAGTTGCTATATTAGCAGCAGGATGAGTATGTGAGTGACGCCCCGTAGCGGTAGCCCCGTGCTACTTTAACACCAACGCTGGTGGGTTCGATCCCCACACCATCTGACGTTGTTCATACATAATCATCAAAAAAAACAAAGGTATAAAATTCACTATTTGGCGTTCATCACGGTCCTTACAATTGATCTAGGATCAAGAAATGTGACAAAGGACAAGGTAACATATTTCATAATAGACAAAAGAAATATAGGTATATTTACGTAACTATAATTGTTACATAAGTAGTTGCATGATGGCTGCTAAACTGTAATTAACTTGTTTAGATTATTGGTGTATAATTAATGTCTGTAAATCGTGTTGAAGCGAAAATTATTATCGTGTGCATGTTTGTAGGTGTGTCAGCGTAGGCGTGTAAGTAACATAATTTAAACGTAAATTAACTATGTACGAATTGGGTTCGACTGGACTCTTTCGGATTGATTGAAAGTACCTATTCCGATATCAGCTAACTCTGCTCCACATTAAAATAATATCCAATTAGGCGTAAGGTACGGTATCATACGTGCTGGTTGTACTTACTTGTTTCTCCATGTAACCTTCGTATTTATAATCGTCGGCATACATCTCCCGATTTTCAATCAATTGTTTAGGATCATTAACATACTTTTCATAATGGTAATCATCGGTATTGTGCAAGCTATTACCGTTAATGTTATCATACGATTGTCTACCATCTACGTTTATAACATTATCACCATTGTTACGTGAAAAGTAAAACTTTCTCACTTCTGGCAAATCAATCGTCCAAGATGCCACGTCCGTGAACGAGACGGCTATTAAAAAATAACAGACCGCGACCTTCAAAATCGTTGACATTTTTGCGCGGGAAATTTTGACATTTGTTTATTTTAGGCAAAATATATTTTGTGATTTAGTTTATATTAAATATTTGTTAATAAATAGTAGATATACGTGGTTATAAACAAGAATCGTGTTTCGAACTGATAGGTGGGAAGTGACTAACAATCGGATGTTCGATTTTTTGCGCAATTATGCGTTTCCCGCGCTGCGTTCATTGTCCGACGACGAGGTTAGGCAAGATCATCGTCTTCCGTTAGACTTTGTTACATGTTGTAATATATCGGTCAACCTTTTATTTATTAGAAGAGTAAAATATTATTTGGTCTTTGTTTATTTCATAAACTATGGTGTAGCCTGAAGTTACGTTTCTATTTATAGCGATTTTTTGTTATACAAAGTCGGGAGCCATACCAAGCATGACGGTTCACCTGATGTAAAGCGGTTATCGTAGCTTATGAACGCTTGGAATATATTAAGTAACACGCGCAAGTCTCGCAATGCTGTGTTAGCAGCAAAGGTAGTACACAAGGTATCTACACTCGCCGATCGACCGAGTGTAGGTACCTTGTGTGCGCACGAATTCTCTAAGCGTTGAAAAAGGATTCCATATTTTTTTTATATCGAAATAAAAGCTTAGTCGGTAAAGGTATATTATTTGTTTTGATGAGCTCGTTGGCGCAGTGGTTAATGACAGCACAGGATAAACACTTGTGAGGTTGGACGCATCAAAGCAGCCCGTCTGAGGAAGTACTTTAACTAAGAAAACCGCAGTCAAATAACATCTCCCTGGAGGGTTATCGTCTCCCTGTGAGTGAGTGAGGTCACCAGTGAGCTCTGGAGCTAGTGTGCTAGCAGCAGAAGTGGCATTGCGCGAGCGATACTTAATTTATTCCAAGCGTTCCTAGACTACGGTAACCGCTGTACATCAGGTGGACCGTATGCTTGTGTGCCTTCCGACGTTGTATAAAAAACAAGCATATTTAAAAGCCACCTCATGGAGCGGTATACCCGCATTACATAAGACTAACTCCCTGGCGGCTTGAGTTACTAGCGACAAGAACCACCAAACACTTGTGACCGCACACACAATCCTTTATAAGCGAGGTAGGGCGCATCAAAGCAGCCCGTCTGGGGAAATATCTCCACCTCACAGAACCGCAGCCAAATAACAACTCCCTAGAGGGTTGTTGTGTTCCTGCGTGTGAGTGAGGTCACCAGTAAGCTCCCAAGGAGTTGCTGTGTAAGCAGCAGAGGAGGCATCGCGCGAGTGATACTTAATATATCGCAAGCGTTAATAGGCTACGGTACCCACTTTACATCAAGTGGGTTGTATGCCTACCGACGTAGTATAAAAAAAAATAACTAGCGACAAGAACCACCAAACACTTGTGACCGCACACAATCTATAACTACACGCCAAGTTATTTCCGGAGTAGGCAGAGAGAACTGAGCGCAACATGACAACATGCAGTCGTAGCTTTAGTAATGACTGCTCGCCATTGGCAGGGAATTGATCCTTAGTTATTGACGAATTTAATTCACTGTGAAGCCGAGGTTTTCGCAACATACTTGGGTTAAAAAGAGTGAAAAGGTGTTTCCAAGGCAACACGCGAGAACATGATGTAGAAATTGTTCGTAAGCGGCAGACTGCTTTTTTTTTACTACGTCGGGAGGCATTCAAGCATACGGCCCACCTGATTTAAAGCGGTTACCGTACCATATTAACGCTTGTAATATATTTAAGTATCACTCGACTTCCTATATGAAATCTATGTTTGTCTGCGTTTTTTTCGAATATTCGAAATTCAAACACCAATTGAAAATAATTATATAACGTTTTAAAGGAGTTTAATTAGAATGGTTTTATGATTATTCCTGTATAATGTTGTTAAATAAACGCTTGCTTCTTTACAGGAACACCGTTCCTATATGAAATCTATGTTTGTCTGTGTGTGCGTTTTTTTTTCGAATATTCGAATTTTGACTTCAGATTCGGATTCAGCATAAAAAAGTAGAATAGTAATATTCAGGAACACCGTTACTAACTCTTAAAGAACAAATAAAAAAAAAAATAATTGAATTGTTATATAATTGACGAGTCAGGTGTTCCTCTGGCAATGCGAGCTTGCGCATTCTCAACTGGTTATATATTGAAGGGAATAATTCAAGGATAACTAAGAAACGCAATGAAAATTTGACTGCGAAAGCTGAAAAAAAAGCCGTCAAGTACGAGTCCGACTCCGCTACAAGGGTTCCGTAAAAAAATATTTTCGCAAATTATGTTACAAAAAAAATTCTTTTTTGAACTACAAAACGGTTTTCGGATTTTTTCCTTTCCTTGTGCTACATGACATTGTTTGTAATATGACTTGTCGGCGAAGGAAAACATTGTGAGCAAGTCCGCGCGTCCAACAAATTATATTTTCCCTCTGGCTTGTGGAGGTCGGAGGTAAAAATCGGCCAAGTGCGAGTTGGGTTCGCGCACGAAGGGTTCCGTACCACTTTCTATAAAAACGGCATAAAAAATCACATTTGTTGTATGGGAGCCCCCCTTAAATATTTGTTTTGTGAAGTGAATATATAACTAAATATTCTGTGAATATTTCAAGCGTCTACCTGTTGCCGTTATCAATATCGAGCAAAAAAATCACGTTTGTTGTATGGGAGCCCCCTTAAATATTTATTTTATTCCATTTTTTTAGTCGTTGTTATAGCGGCAACAGAAATACATCATCTGTGAAAATTTCAACTGTCTAACTATCACGGTTCAAGAGATACAGCCTGGTGACAGACGGACGGACGGACAGCGAAGCTTCAGTAATAGGGTTCCGTTTTACCCTTTGGGTACGGAACCCTAAAAAACGAAGTGACGTCAAGTTAAAAATTAAAATCAACATGTTGTTTAGTATTTTATTTTAATTATAATATTATATTATCTAAAATAACTTAGCACTATAGTTTGTGAAAGCGTTAGACGTTCTCCGGTCACGAACATAAATACTCGATGTAAAGCAACTGCGGTTACCGACGGACGACGCTCATTTATATATATATACATAACAAGCATCCAATCCATGGACTTCACTCATGACCCCTACGCTTCTCATTTTTTCCACTTTGATTCTTGGATCTAGCCCATACAGCCAAGTCTTCAGTTTAGAACCATTTGAAAATCTTAATTCTATGTTCCAGATTCAGGAACTGTGCTGAAAAAATACTTGGGAAGGGTACCTAGACCCAATGAACCCAGTTTAGATACCACCCGTAAAACGATAGTGATTTTTACAAGGTTTTCTTGATGAACTTATTCACGTCTTCCAAAAAGTGCATAAACGTGTTATATTTGAGTTTTTTCATTACTGTATAATTTCACTGCACTTATGTTACAAAATACTATCAAAATTGTCACACAAAACTAATTTTATACTGAATTGTAAAAATTTCAAATATAACAACAATGTAACTCGTCAAAAGCGCGGAAAGAAGCTTTTCACGGTTTTTTTTTTATCCCCGAGGGGAAAGGCAAAGGGATCTAGCCCAACAGCCAAGTCTTCAGTTTAGAACCATTTCAAAATCTTAATTCTATGTTCCAGCTTCAGGAAATGTGCGTGTTGAAAAAATACTTGGGAAGGGTACCCAATCAACGCAGTTTCATTACCACCCGTAAAACGATAGCGATTTTTACAAGGTTTTCTTGATGAACTTATTCACGTCTTCCAAAAAGTGCATAAACGTGTTATAATTGAATTTTATATTACTAATAATGTAATTTATTATAGTATTTGGACTTCTTGACTAACACGAAAAACGACATGTTGGACTTTTAAACATAGATTCCATTAACATGTTTTTTTTTTATTTGTCACTAGCACCCTAATACATGTCACCATTAAACAACGCCATAAATATGGAACGATGATTCGAAACCTACCCTCACTTGTCTAATTCCCGCCAGTTTCCATATTGTGTTAAGTCAAAGTAACAGTAAAAATGCACATTATTGGTTAAGCTGTTAGAAACAGATAATATTAAAGGAAATTGTCCCTGATTGACAAGATAAAAATGAAGAAGTACATACATAAGGTCGGGCTTTAAAGGACTAGTATCCAGGACCGTTAAACTATTTCAATAAAATCATAAGATTGCTAGCAACTTGTAGCCTGCTAAACAAATGTACATTAAAATAAATTAGTACTTCTAAATACTGTTATCCAGCGACACCAGATTCACCGTTAATATCCCGTCTTCCCAGGTTTTACAACTCCTAGGAATTCTATACTGGTTTGTTAATATGTTCGTACGCCAGGAGAATTACATCATCGGTAACCACAGTTGCCTATCACAATAACACCCGCAGTATATCGGTATATGTCTATCCCATCCTGGGGCGGCCCATCCCGCGGCCGGGCGGGGCCGCGTCGCCTCCCTTTACGTTCTTGATGGTCTCGTCTACTGAAAGGATCTGAAAAAAAGAAAATCGCTTTTATTAGGACGAATTGAATGTAGTATGACAGCTGTTTGATGATGGGGAAGACCTCGGTAGCGAGTTTTGCGTGCATACTAATCGATCATTCAAGTCAAGCAACGGCTAATACATTCTGTCTGTGGATGGGTTTTCATGTTAAGCCACGATTGTTGTTCATAGGTAAATCGTTAGGTACAGCCTACCACGACTAAATTGATTGTGTTATCTCAGGTCAGCAACCATAGGAACCGGCGAACGTCGTTGGAGAGCTATGAATGTTAGAGAAGCGAAAAAGGTGCGTCTTAGACGCTCGGTTCTATCTGCCTACCCAGCAACGGCAAAGTCCCTTGAAGTACCGTGGGTAGGCAGAGAGAACCGAGCCCCATTTCTGCACTTCCCCTGGTTCCTATGGCTTCTAACATCACCTTCTGATAAAATACGAACCTCTACGAAAACAAAATTTTGCGCAATGCTCGCACCCCGACCGTATTTTCTTAATTTGGGATAGTTTTGGTTTTTCTTCACTTCAATTTATCAGCATTGATACATTTCCACGTTTTAATTACTACATCAACATCCCCCCCTCCCCCATGCTCACCTGTGCGGCGGCCTCGCAGGCGGCGATGATCGCGTTCGTCTTGACGATGGCGGGCTCCCAGACGCAGCTGGCGTAGTTGTCGGCGATGTCCTCCTTCTGGATGTCCACGCCGAACCATACCTCGCCTACACGACAACAAACAATTATATTTAAACAGGGTGCATCAGCAGCACCGACCGGGGAAGTACCTCCAGCCTCTCTGCAATGGTGATACATGTTCAGTTTTATTTAATTGTCTGCCATACAACATCGAGTATCGTACTACCATACGGCCCATCTAGCAGTTACAGTAGTCTATGACCGCTTGCAATACAGCCTTCGAGACCCGCGTGGCTTGATCAAACCATGCGCGTTACGGCTAACAGTATATAACGGGCCGCGACGGGTTAAGTCTGCTGGTAACCTCACAAACACGCAGGAACAAAACAACCCTCTGGGAAGTTGTTCCCAGAATGAGACAAAACTAACATTTTGCAACATAAATAACCCCTAAAATAATTAACAGATTCAGGCGTTATATGTTGCATCAACTAACACTAGTGGGTAAGTGCCGGCCGGCGCTAGGCCGCATGAACTAATTGGTGGCGAAAGTACATAAAGCAGGTTAGGTCAAATTACATATAAGTAAACCCTTCAGAATATTAATTTCAGTTCGCAAAAGTTGCTCGAGACTAACGTTAGCAAAACTGCAGATAAACTCCTTCAAAACTTCTGTCACCGCTATACAAATGTCAAAACAATTTATCAAAATACGATTATATTGCAGGAAACGTACAGCTGCACTCAAGGTTTTTTTATCAGAATAGCGAGCGCTACTGTCAGATCGCTTAACAGATAAAGGTAAACATTATTTATTCACCATTAGGCCCTCACGGGCACTTAGACACGTCTTCATTCATTAAATGAGTTCATATTGAATCTTATTAATTTTTCATAGGTTTATCTTTTTTAATCTACCAGCATTTCGAAAATGACTATTGACGAAGAATATGATGCCAAACGAAGCTTGTCTTCAGGTCTTTGTTCAAGTCGTCAATTTATATTACAATAAATTTATGTCAGTGTACATATAGTGATACAAAGTATTAAAGATACATGTGCTGAATCATTTCCAGACATCTCTGTCAGTCTAATCCATCGATTCTGTAATAACCTTTCTTTTGAACATATTGTCAGGCAAGGACAGAACTGTTTCAGGTAATTTATTATAGAATCGAATACAATTTACAACAAAAGATCTACTAATCATAGCAAGCCGATGTACAGGCATACTGCATTGCTGCCTCTTTTTTTAACAAAATTTTGATAACAACTTTATATTTTTACGAGCATACATTATGTTCTCGTAAATGTACTGAGAGGTAACCGTGAGGATATTTATTTCTTTGAATAGTTCTCTAAGTGATTGCCTGGAGCCCATGTTATAAATAGAGCGGATGGCTCTCTTTTGTAATATGAAAATAGTTTCCATAGCAGGTGCTTTTCCCCACAACAGTATACCATACGATATAATGCTGTGAAATATATTAAGCGAGCAGTAGCCACATCAGTCACAATTGTCCTAACTGCATATGCGGCGGAGCTGAGCTTACTGGCCAGTTTATTTATGTGGGGCCCCACTGCAATAAACGATTATTGCACGACGAAACATCAAAATGTACGCATTTTGACACCCGGCCCGCAGCAATTGCGGGTTTTTTAGTAGAATCGCTCTACTCATATAACATAAATCCAGCACCAGTCCCGGACAATGGACAGTCAATATTGTAAATCAGCCTCATTTAGTGTGTTCCTCAAGACATGTCAGCAATTGGATCCGTGGATATAATCATCGGCCGAGAGACAACATAGCCATTTTATCAGGTACTGCAAACAGACACATTCATGGTCTTGTGTGGGAATTTGACAAGGTCAGTGGCGCTGTTACTTCTCTTTGACACCAACGCTCCTTGGTTCGATTCCCACACATGACAAACATTTGTATACATGAACATGTCTGTTTGTCTCGGCCTGGGCATTTTTAAGAGAGGTAGTACGCATCAAAGCAGCCCGTCTGGGGAAGTACCTCCACGTCACAGAAAACCGCAGCCAAATAACATCTCCCTAGAGGATTGTTGTGCTCCTGCGTGTGAGTGAGGTCACCGGTAAGCTCCTATGGAGTTGCTACGGCAAGCGCTTCACATGAGGTGGGCCGTATGCTGGTATTGCACCCGACGTATAAAAAGCCTCCCATGAGTGTCAAAGTAGCCGGGCACGTCAAAACATTCCGTTTAATGGCGCGCGTCTCACCGAGGTGATGTTTCTGTCGCAGCTTGTTCAGCAGGTTGGTGGCGTCGAAGCCCGCGTTGTCGCAGAGCTGTCGCGGGATGGCCTCGAAGGCGCGCGCCACCGCCGCTATCAGCAGCTGCTCCTTGCCGGCCACGCCCTTCGAGTACTCGCGGAGGTGCTTCGACAGCTCCATGTCGATAGCGCCGCCACCTGCTCATCAGACACAATATTATCAAACGCTAGTCTACCTCAAATATACCTATACTAATATATAAAGCGGTAAAGATTGTTTGAAGGCGCTAATCTCTGAAACTCTGTCTGATATGAAAAAATATCTATGCATTAGATAGATCAAATCTTGAGGAAGGTTATAGAATATTCTACATCAAGATATGGACCCTTCAAAGCTCAGGAAAAAGAAAGAAAGTAGTAGGTCTTAAGTGAATGCGTCTTCAAACTGTAAGTTATACTAAAAGGAAACTATATGATGCAGCAAAATGATCTCAAAATAAGTTTAATTCTTTAGCTATCAAGCAGTGTAATTAATTATTGGATGTAAATGATAGATATGTAGTGACTACACCAAACTATATCCCCAATTATATCAGCAGTTTTCTGAATTCACTCCCACTATGGAAGCAATTTAAAGATATATACTAGATGCTGCTAATCTTTAGTGGAGGAACGTAGTGCGGTATCCTGTAAACTCTTCCGTTGAAGAAGGCGAAGATGTCATGAGCGTTTGTCGATGACAACGACCTCACCTGCCACCACGGCGTCGTTCCTGATGGTTCGTCTGACAATCATGATGGCATCGTGTAGTGAGCGCTCCGTCTCCTCCAGAAACTGTTCGGCGCCGCCACGGAGCACCAGGGTGCACGTCTTGGCCGCTGGACAACCTAGAATGGAATGATGACATCAATAAATCTATAGATTGATTCTATCACCTAGGTACTTTATATGTCTAGAATTGTATGTAAATTTAATATCTACACGTCTATGATTACAGATTATTACTATGAGTAGTATCTAGGAACAATTTAAAAATCAAGTAATTAAGTAACAATGTTTCAGAATTCACCCCATATGCTTAGAATTCCCTGTTACCCATACATTTAGATTCACCCAACGCGTCCTAAGAATTCACTCAAGATGTTCTGAGAATTCACCCAAGATACACTAAAAATACGCTCAAAACATTTTAAGAATTCACCCTAGTCGAGACTGAAGGCGATGAAGTCTAGCCGCTAGACTTCATCTTAATACTCAGCCGGCTCTAATTTTAATACCTGGTAAAATAAGATACATTTATAATATCGAGTGTACACTACTTACAACACTGCATATAACTAAAGCGTCACTCTAATTCGGCTACGTCTATTCAAACTACTGTACACTGAAATCTCACCGTCTGGTGCTTCTTCTTTATTCTGGTATCCTATACATTATTCATAATATTATTATATTAATTATTAAATAAAATTTAATAGAGGCAAGACGCATTAAAACAGCCTAACGGGGGAAGTACCTTCACCACCCAGAAAACAGCGGCCAAATTACAGCTTCCTTGTTGTATTCCTACGTGTGAGTGAGGTCACCAGTGAGCTCCTGAGGAGTTGCTGCATTAGTAGCAGGCGGTGGCAACGCGCGAGTGATAATTCCTGTCGTTCAGTGTTGAGGTATTTTGAAGTTTTCGCAAAACTCAGGCACGGCGATAAAGTTTTGTATGTATAGATAAATCAAACACCAGAAAATTATTTTTAATTTCCACATAACATTCTGCTGAACGAAAACGGCCTGCCTGATGTCGAGCATTGCCACCTCCGCTGTTAATACAGCGTTGTCGGTTTGCGAGGCAATTGGATTTAAGTGTTTGTTGTTCATCGCGAATAGCTAGCCACCACGTCCCCGACGAGCACGGACAACTCGCGGAGCGCTGTGCTGGCTGAACTACACGTCGACCACCCAGCACTTTTCAGTGCTGATAGAAGTTCCTACTCGTCATGATCAGCACTTAAGTGCTTACCGTTATATCTCATTATATTTAAGTCATTGATAACAGCTTCACAGGTTATTGGTAACCCTCGCACACTGGGGTGGATGATGAATACAACTGTGTTCTTGGGTATAACAATTGACTCCAAACTACAATGGGGCCCACAAATTGAAAAATTATCAGGAAAACTAAGTTCTGCAGCCTATGCAGTGAAAACTATTAGACGGCTCACTGATATTGATACGGCTAGAATAGTTTATTTCAGCTACTTTCATAGTATTATGTCATACGGAATTCTTCTTTGGGGTAACTCCGCGTACATTAACACCATCTTTTTATTGCAAAAGAGAGCCATAAGAGCTATCTACAAACTTGGTCCCCGTGAGAGCCTTAGAGAAAAATTCAAAGAAATAAATATTCTAACAGTCGCATCGCAATATATCTATGAAAATCTTTTGTATGTCCATAAAAACATAGACTCATTTTGTAAAAAGAGTGATACTCATAACATAAATACTAGATATAAGCATAATCTTGGTTACATGCAAGCCGTCTCCACAAAATAAGTAATTCTTTTATGGGGCAATGTATACGGTTCTATAACAAACTTCCCAGCAATATAAGAGAATTGTCAATAAACAAGTTTAAAACTACTATTAAAGCCAAATTGTGTAGCAGGGCATATTATAAAGTATCTGACTATATTAATGATAAAAATGCCTGGGATTGAGTCGATCCAATTATAATGTAATTAATAAATTATGTAAATTTGTTTGGATACCAAAAGAGGGATGCCTGAGTTTTTTGGCAGTATTTTTATCAGTGCTCACCTAGTCATGAACTGCACGGTAGGGAAAAAAATTGTGACGATTCCAAACAAATGTAGCCATTTTTACGGAATAAAAAGATTTTGACTTTGACTTTGACAACAACCATGCAGCGTCATTGATAACAGCTTCACAGCCTTCACAGGTTATTGGCAACCCTCGCACACTGGGGTGGATGATGAATACAACAACCATGCAGCGTCATTGATAACAGCTTCACAGCCTTCACAGGTTATTGGCAACCCTCGCACACTGGGGTGGATGATGGCAGGCATACAACAACCATGCAGCTAGCTCTTATTCATCATGGCATGCCGTCCGTGGTAGAGATGTGCAAGTGTTGTACTCACCGGTGAATATGTTGTATCTCTCCCCTCCGATCTGCTTCTCGGTGAAGTCCTTGCACGAGCCCAGGGCCTCCGCTTGGAGGTCCCTCACTGAAGTGAGTATGGCACCTCCGCACGCTCGCTGCGTACGTTTCAGATCTTCTTCGGGCACGCGGCCGGCGCAGAACATGTCGCTGGAAGGAAATATTGAGGTGAAAATAAATATAAAAAAAGTGTGGTTAGTTCAGTATCCATAGCCTAGTAGATAACAAATCGGTCTATCCATATTAACAAACTGGTCACTGGTTAAAATCCAGGCGTGTCTGTAAAAGCAAAATTATATTTTTTACAGATATATGTATGTATTTGTAATGATCACTTGCTCGGTGGTGAAGGAAAACATCGTGAGGAAACAGCTAAATAACAACGCTGGAGGGTTGCAGTGTTCCGGCGAGAGAGTGAGGTCCAGTGAGGTGAAGGGCCTATGTTGTTGTGTAAACCACTTGACATTAGGTGAGCCCTATGTTTCCCGGCCTCGTATAAAAAAATCCACTTACAAAGCCCTTCCCTTAGACCAGGGATTCCCAAAGTGTTAACCAATATCGACTCCTATCGGTTTCCTAGCGGTCGACATAAACGAAAACTGATTTATGGGCGTCGACGTGGTCTAAAAATTTACCCCTATTAATTAACCCAAGTTCTTATTTGAAACTTTCAAGATACTGCATAAGGGTGGATCAACTATTCTTTGCAAAAAGCATGTCCCTCCATCAATTAAAAATATTTAACTATGTAAGGACAATAGTTCCACTACCACACACACAAAATGGCGGAATGTCATTGCATCATCCTCAGGCATTAATTGCCACAATTGAGATTGAGATGCCATTTGAAATACTTAAAAATCTGGGAAGCATTTAAGGGCGTTTAGAAACCATTGTAGAAAATAACATGAGTAGAAATGAATACACTTTTATATAAAATTTTAAAATTATTGCGTCAGGGAACTATTGAAGTAGACGTGGGGACAGGAATAATTTATATGGGGAGTAAATCTTGTCACCTAAGTTACCATAAAAGCAATAAAAAATATTAAAATTATATAATTGAACGCTCTTTAGTATCAATTCTAAGTATTCTAAATTACTGATTGGATATAAATTTACAGCGAACTATTGTTTTTACATAGTTAAATATTTTTAATTGATGGAGGGACATGTTTTTAGCAAAGAATAGTTGATCCACCCATAACTTGTGTTACGTGTACCAACTTGTTATAAGAATGATTAATATTTTAGTAGGAAGTATCATTGTTGTACTTTAAAAAAACTAGGGATAGGACTTTTAAAGTAATTTGACTATGGGGGTCTGAGGTATCAGTTCATTTTGGAAACGGGGTCTCTTGTCCAATATAGTTTGGGAATCCCTGGCTTAGACTACCATTCTGGGAATTCAGTCATGACCATATGTGCCTATACAAAAAAAATATTTTACACAAAACAAACATAAAAGACAAACAAAATTTATGTAGGTTTTTTTATGCTACGTCGAGAGGCATACGGCCCACCTGATGTAAAGCGTGTACCGTAGCCTATTAACGCTTGAGATATATTAAGTATCACTCGCGCGATGCCTCCTCTGCTGCTTACACAGCAACTCCTTGGGAGCTTACTGGTGACTTCACTCACACACAGGAACACAACAACCCTCTAGGGAGTTTTTATTTGGCTGCGGTTTTCTGTGAGGTGGAGGTACTTCCCCAGACGGGCGACTTTGATGCGCCCTACCTCTCTTAAAATTTAATGTTTACATTGTGTGTAGCTTGAGGTGTCGTAATGTGTACATTTTTGAGTAGCTGTCGCCCACTCACCGGTCGGCGAAGTACTGCGTGGCGACGTCGCCGATGGGCAGCTTGCTGAGCACCACCTGCGCGCCGCTCTTGTGAAGGATGGACAGCTTCTCGTACAGGATCTGCCACTCCGCGTCCACCACCTTCTGGTACTCCTTCACGTTGTCTACGCGCACCTGCGATACAAACTCTGCTTTAACACTATACGGATAAGGTCCACGGTGAGTGTTTTTGTGGTTGTTGTCTCATGTAACATTATGATCCTCATGGTTCATCGGTAATTGGATCCGTGTTTTATAATCATTGGCACAAAATGATGATTATTATTGTCTTGTGATCTATTTTACACCGATACAAGTGTACGGCGTGCCCTGATGGTAAACAATTAGTAGCCTAGAAGCATTTACAAAAAATCGGCCAAGTGCGAGTCGGACTCGCGCACGAAGGGTTCCGTACCACTAGTGGCGGAGGTGCTCGCCGAGGTATACGGCTTCGTTGCTGATAGGAGGAGTCTCGGCGAGCGCCCCACGACGGTGGAGGTGGGGCGGTATCGCCAGCGAGGGCAAGTGGAGATGATGCGGAGGTGGGGGGAGGACCTGGCGCAGCCGCGGTACGGAGTCCGCGTTGCGGATGCGCTGCGCCCGGTCCTGGAGGCGTGGATGCGCCGTCGGCGCAAACCCCTCACTTTCCGCATGGTGCAGGTGCTCACTGGACATGGGTGCTTCGGTGAGTACCTGCACCGGGTCGCGAGGCGGGAGGTGACGCCGGGCTGCCACGATTGTTGCGCGGCCGAGGACACCGCTCAGCACACTCTGGAGCGGTGTCCCAAGTGGTCTCGGCAGCGCCGCGATCTGGTGTCCGCGCTAGGAAGCGCGGACCTCTCGCTCCCGAGCGTGGTCCGCTCCATGCTCGGGAGTGACAGAGCCTGGCAGGCGATGGCCTCCTTCTGTGAGACGGTCATGTCCCAGAAGGAGGCCTCGGAGCGGGACAGGGAGGACGATCCGGAGGCTGTCCCGCTCCGGAGACGGCGGACGGGAGTGCGGCGTAGGCGCTATGCGCACCTACTGCCGCCTCCCTAACCTGTGGGACTAGGGGTCAGGATGGGAACCTGGCCCTATAATGGTCCCGCCGCCGGAGGGGCTGTCCCAATTTGCCGGGATGGCCCCTAGAGAGAAGAAGTCCAGCCCCTTTTGAGGGGCTGGCCAGTCGCAGTGGTGCCCTGTTGCTGACAGATCCGGGGCACCACACCAACGCGGCCGATGGCATTTCGCGGGGTTGTTTAGTGGGTATACCGTCGGACAGCCGACGGGGAGTCCCACACTACCACCGGAGGCCACCCAGGCACCGGTGGTGTGCGTAACGCATTTTTTCCGCGTCACAAAAAAAAAAAAAAGGGTTCCGTACCACTATCTATAAAAACGGCAAAAAAATCACGTTTGTTGTATGGGAGCCCCCATAAATATTTATGTTATTCTATTTTTTAGTATTTGTTATTATAGCGGCAACAGAAATACATCATCTGTGAAAATTTCAACTGTGTAACTATCACGGTTCGTGAGATACAGCCTGGTGACAGACGGACGGACGAACAGCGAAGTCTCAGTAATAGGGTTCCGTTTTACCCTTTGGGTTCGGAACCCTAAAAAACGAGTGTGCTTTAGACCACACGACTGAAGTAAAACTTGTTTAGCTCCATAGTGTGATACAGACTGCACTGTCTTACATATACGAAACTTAACTCGCTATGAGAGAAAGAGAGAAACAAAATGTGTGCTCGCACCTCTCTCTTGCCCCTACAGTAACATACGAAACGTAACTCTCTCTTTCTATCTTCACTAACTTATATCTCCCTCTCAACTTCCGTTCGCCTCGCCCGATCACACTTTTCGTAACGCTCTCGTCACGCATTCACCAGTTTACTCCCCAAGTCAAGCGTGCGTAAAAAAGTTTTACTTCCAAAAGGCTGCTGGTCAGTGCATAGGCTACATTCTATCTTTTTTAGAAACCATGTGTTATAAAAAAAAGGTACTACTTAGTTGGTAAAGATTCGTAAACCTACGAAGGTCTATTTAAGAGAGGTACGGTGCATCAAAGTGTAAGTAAATATCTAATTATTTTTTTTATACAAGTTCAGCATAGTGGATCCGCTTTGCCTGATGGTAAGCGAAAGAGGAGCCCAAGTCGCAATTGCAACTGACAAAAGACTACACAGTGTCCAGTCAGTTGACGCCGCCATGCTGACCCGCAAGATGCTGCTTCACGCTTCGTTTGAAGGATCCCATGTTATAGAAAGGAGGGAACACATGTGCAGGCTGGGTATTCCACTTTTTAATGATACGTCAGATAGGAGTTGCCGAACTTTTTGGTACGCGAAGAGATAATCTCGACAGTGGAACGATGACATCGCAAGCCCGCACGTGTGGTTCTATGACGGAAGGGAGAGGGTGGGATAAAGGAACACAGTTCTTCAGAGCACTCGCCATGGTAAAGGCGGTAAAATACGCTTAGAGAGCCTATGTCCCGACGGAGTTGAAGAGGTTCTAGGTTTTTGGTGACCTCTTCGTCGTCAATTAAGCGGATAGATAAGCCCGTCGCTGCAACCTATCGAGAGCCTCATTCCACACCGAAAACTCGCAGCGAAACCGCTTTGGAGCCTTGGATGGTTGTTGCGTACTCGGAGGGATGAGTAAAGTTATCAGCGGGGGTGGCAACACACTAGCTCGAGCACGGCAAGCACTTTGCGTCAGGTGTCGTATTTTGTATGTCCCTGATGTTATATGAAAAAGGTGAGAAAGAATGTAGGGCTACCTGATGATAAGCAGTTACCGTAGCCTATGGCACCACCGCTATCACCGGAGTGCCACTCGTGCGTTTCTGAACCTGTAATAATCTCTTCAAACCTCTTCTAAAGAATCTCACGGTGTAGTCCATTGGGAAAACCTCGACAATTCATTGCATAACTTAAATAATTCTCAGTGGGTAATAATTACCCACAACCTCAACAGATTTTTTTAATACTACGTCAGGATGTATACAAGCACACGGCCCTCCTGATGTAAAGCGGGTACTGTAGCCTATTAACGCTTGCGATATATTAAGTATCAATCGCGCGATGCCTCCTCTGCTGCTTACACAGCAACTCCTTGGGAGCTTACTGGTGACCTCACTCACACATAGGAACACAACAACCCTCTAGGGAGTTGTTATTTGGCTACGGGTTTTCTGTGAGGTGGAGGTACTTCCCCAGACGGGCTGCTTTGATGCACGCCACCTGTCTTAAAACATCCAGACCAAGATAAACAGACATCATGCACACAAATGTTTGCTTTGTGTGGCAATCGAACCCACGAGTGTTGGTGTCAAAGTCGCGTCATTCACGACTGAGCCCCGGAGCTCGTCTCAGGTACAGTACTCAGGTATGGTCCCTCTGGCTCCAGGTCTCACCTCAGCGTTGTCCCTCTCGGCTTTCAGCTCCAGTTCGATGTTGAGCATCGCGATCTTGCAGTCTGTGTAACTCTTCGGCTGCATCTCGAAGCCGGCGTACGAGAACGTCTTCTTGAACGCCACTCCGCTCACGAGGAAAGAGTCTTCGAGAGCTCCGCCCGACACCTTCTTGATACCTGACGGGAAGACCAAGTTTGGTGAGGATACTTGTATATAAAAAAAAAGGAATTTTTATCTTTTTATTAAAAGAAATCCTCAAACAGTTCAAGATTGAAACAGTACGAGAGGAGAAACTATAGTTATCTGTGTGGTGGAAGTACTTCTCCAGTTGTTGGATAATTTTTAATGCGTACTACCTCTCTTAAAAAAATTGTTTGTCTGTAAAATTTTACGTGATAACGTCATAAGAAAACATTCAGTTGACAAAACAGTTCACGTGTATGTTGTGTGCGGCCGCTGTCTCTCTTCTACTCGGACGCGTTGGCCGACGGAGTGGAAGAGAGATAGATGCGTCACAAGCCGGACGCTTAGGCCGATCGTGCCTCTCTATCGCTTGTTCTGCGCTCTCGCTTGCACGCTCGGCTCACGCGGAACGTGACACTTTTTCGTGCGTGCAGCCGGCGTTCATCGATTTATAAGACATCGATATATATATAGAAAAACAGACATGTTCATGTACACAATTTTGTTTGTTGTATGGGAATCGAACTCGCGAAATTTACATTTTAAAGTAGCATTACTGCACTCCACCACCGGCTCATCTCCAGCACTAATTATCTCACCGATCATGTCGAGCGGCAGCAGCGGTGCGTCCAGAGACAGGACCGCCTCCACCACCATCTTGGAGAAGTGGTCCCTCTGCTGGTTGATCAGCTTCGAGGACATCGCGGTGGCGGCGCACTTGCACAGGAGGTCCCTGCCACAAACACACATACATCATCTTGTGTTGAGTATTATCCCACCTCGGGCAACATTTGTAACATACGTCGCTCCCACACAAAAGCGAAATTACCTGCGCTATAATAGCCAAATTTTATTAACAACGCCAGACGCAGTTCTGCAAGCTTAAATATACATTCTGCATGCGCACATACAGTCGAGGACGCTATTTTTTTATACAACGTCGTTAGGCATACAAGCGTACGGCCCACCCGATGTAAAGCAGTTACCTTAGCCTATTAACACTTGTAACATATTAAGTATCACTAGCACGTTGCCTCTGCTGCTTACACAGCAACTCCTTAGGAGCTTGCCGGTGACCTCACTCACACGCAGGAACACAACAACCCTCTAGGGAGTTGATATTTGGCTGCGTTTTTCTGTGAGGTACTTCCCCGGACGGGCTGCTTTGATGCGCCCTACCTCACTTAAACCATCCAGACCGAGACAGACAGACATGTTCATGCACATAAATGTTTGTCTTGTGTGTGAATCGAACCCACGAGCGTCGGTGTCAAAGTCGC
This sequence comes from Pyralis farinalis, assembly GCA_947507595.1. Classification (NCBI taxonomy): domain Eukaryota; kingdom Metazoa; phylum Arthropoda; class Insecta; order Lepidoptera; family Pyralidae; genus Pyralis; species Pyralis farinalis. The sequence continues at coordinate 881,742 of OX382281.1, forward strand.
GTCATTCACGACTGAGCCGCCGGGCTCGTCAAAAGCTTTGGCCACCGCGCAACAATTGTACGTCTAAGTCATTGACCAAACGTTCTAGGGTTATAGAAATTATCACGACATAAGACTAAAATTGAGATAGTTTTTTTTTATTGTCAGCACAGTCTCAATAACATCGTTCGGCTTTTAATTTAAAGCCATTATACGCGACGTGACCATTGAATCTTGATCTTGTACTCCAGAACGTACGCCATCCTGGTCAAATAACGCGTGACCTTGAACGAGTAAGGGGGACCTGGTATCACCTTCAAGAGTCAACGCCAACGTCACCTACTCGCAGCTAAGTAATATCTCTCTGTCTATATCTTCACGCCACATTCCTTACGCGGTAAGCAGAGAGAATCGAGCACCACATGACTCCGTTCTTACGTACCTGACCCGCTTCTTTAACATTCATAGCTCTTCCCATGCACGCTCGCAGTTTTCCAGGGCTCCTAACGTCACCTTCTGACCGCGTTCGCAAAGACGATGTTAAGAAACATAATTGGTCAGAAAGAGTAAGAGTTAAAATAAAAAAATCGGCCAAGTGCGAGTCGGACTCGCGCACGAAGGGTTCCGTACCATTATCTATAAAAACGGAAAAAAAAAAAAAAAAAAAAAAAACACGTTTGTTGTATGGGAGCCCCCCTTAAATATTTCTTTTATTTTATTTTAATTATTTATTGTTAAAGTGCATATATAACTACTCGTAAATATTCTGTGAATATTTCAAGCGTCTACCTGTTACCGTTATCAATATCGAGCAAAAATGAGCAAAAAAATCACGTTTGTTGTATGGGAGCCCCCTTAAATATTTATCATATTCTATTTTTTAGTATTTGTTGTTATAGCGGCAATAGAAGTACATTATCTGTGAAAATTTCAACTATCTAACTATCACGGTTCATGAGATACAGCCTGGTGACAGACGGACGGACGGACGGACAGCGGAGCCTCAGTAATAGGGTTCCGTTTTACCCTTTGGGTACGGAACCCTTTTTTTTTTTTTTTTTGACGCGGGGAAAAATGCGTTACGCACACCACCGGTGCCTGGGTGGCCTCCGGTGGTAGTGTGGGACTCCCCGTCGGCTGTCCGACGGTATACCCACTAAACGACCCCGCGAAATGCCATCGGCCGCGTTGGTGTGGTGGCCCGGATCTGTCAGCAACAGGGCACCACTGCGACTGGCCAGCCCCTCAAAGGGGCCGGACTTCTCTCTAGGGGCCATCCCGGCAAATTGGGACAGCCCCTCCGGCGGCGGGACCATTATGGGGCCAGGTTCCCAGCCTGACCCCTAGTCCCACAGGTTAGGGAGGCGGCAGTAGGTGCGCGTAGCGCCTACGCCGCACTCCCGTCCGCCGTCTCCGGAGCGGGACAGCCAACGGATCATCCTCCCTGTCCCGCTCCGCGGCCTCCTTCTGGGACATGACCGTCTCACAGAAGGAGGCCATCGCCTGCCAGGCACTGTCGCTCCCGAGCATGCAGCGGACCACGCTCGGGAGCGAGAGGTCCGCGCTTCCTAGCGCGGACACCAGATCATGGCGCTGCCGAGACCACCTGGTTGGGTACGGAACCCTAAAAATAGGCATGCTTCATTGGTGCAGACATGCAGTAAGAATGCAGGAAAAAAGAATGACGACACAGACATACAACGCGCAAATAGACGGATGTAGGAGCCGAGGAAGGCCGACACTCACCTGTCATAAACAAATTAGTTATAAGGTATTAAAAAAAAGACAAAATATAATATAGCAATACAATCCTAAATAATACTTTCAGGGTTCAGTTCAGTTCATCTATTCAATAACAATCGTACAATTGTGTCTGAATGTACATACAATAACAAATTGTAGCCGCCATTTAGATAATCAATAATAAATAATCTAAATTATTAATTCGGTAATCACTGTTACCACGATTAAATAATGTCACAACTATTATAAACAATTAACTGGTAATCAGCAAGTAAAAAATAAAAAAATATATTTTATTTATGAAATATATTTTTTATTATAAAATTTTATTATAAAAATCTTCAATTAAACAAAAATTCTACAATTAATATTTTTAAGGTTCCCTACCGTAAAAGGAAAAACGGAACCCATATAGGATCACTTTGATGTCTGTCTGTCTGTCAAGAAACATCAGTCCTTTTTCTCAGAAACACTACCACAGGCAGAGCTACTACCCAGCTCTGCCTGTTACAAGCTGAAATTAATATCAAATACCCTGAGTTTGCTTGCATTCTGCAATCCCTCCGAGAAGTACGGCTGTTCATGTCTCGTTTACGCGCATATTTTGACACTCGCGAGGGAATCAAAACCTATAGAGTACTTCCCGTTGACATAGAATCATGACATTTGGTAAGAAGCAATCTCATGTAGCACAAGGAAAGGAAAAGAATCCGAAAACCATAAATTTGTAGTTCCATCACAAAAAAATATATGTACTACTTTTGCGTCAATAATTTGCGAAAAAATGTTTATTACGGAACCCTCAGAGCGCGACTCGGACTCGCACCTGACGGCTTTTTTTAATTCATTGTCAAAAACCAGCGCGTTTCCAATTACCTACTCTGTATGTTTTATACCTAAATGAGTTATAAACACGAACAGTGAAGTGAAGCCACGTCGCGGAGCCCACTGAGTGGAGTACAAATATCATTTTGTGATGTTTGTGTTCAACAATGAACACAAAGTGTATCATTTTTCTCATGATTTGATCAGCAATAATATAATTTGTAAAATAACCAGGGACAGTATAGACAGGGTATCAAGAAGTGGAGCGAGCGAGGTGGGCAAGGAACGTGTCGCGCGGTGTTTGGTTCTCTTTGCGTACACCTGCACCTGCCTGAACGGGAAAATATAACAGATATAAAAGAGGAAGGGCGTGTCGAAGCAGCCCGTCCGGGTAAATACCTCCACCTCGCAGAAAACCGCAGACAAGTAATTAGTATTAGGATGCTTGGCGTCGAGATCTCCAGTGATGTGCAATATCGAAATCACCTGGAAGAGAAGGTCCAGCTGGCGTCGAAAAAACTTGGTGTGCTCAACAGGGCTAAGCAGTACTTCAGTGCGAGGCAAAGACTTATATTATATAAGTCTCAAGTCAGACCGCACTTGGAGTACTGCAGTCACCTTTGGGCGGGAGCACCTGGATACCAGCTTGGACCGTGTGATTCGATTCAGAGACGAGCTGTGAGAATTGTCGACAATCCTAAGCTTACACACGGTATTGAACCCTTAAGTTTAAGGAGAGACTTTGCCTCCCTTTGTGTGTTCTACCGATTGTACAACGGGTTGTGTTTTGAAGAGTTGTTCGAAATGATGCCGACGGCTACTTTTTATAACCGCACCGCTCGCCGACGGCGGGGAGTTCACCCTCACACGCTTGAACCGCTATGGTCGCGTACGGTGCGGTTCCAGAGAAGTTTTCTTCCGAGAACAATAGAAATACATCATCTGTGAAAATTTCAACTGTCTAACTATCACGGTTCATGAGATACAGCCTGGTGACAGACGGACGGACGGACGGACAGCGGAGCCTCAGTAATAGGGTTCCGTTTTACCCTTTGGGTACGGAACCCTAAAAAACAATTCCCTAGGTTATTGTGTTCCTGCGTGAGTGAGGTCACATGCCTCCCGATGTAGTATAAAAAAAAACAGCTGGCGTAAAGATATACATAGACTCCTTACATAAGCACCGCACTGGCGAGCTCGTCACATCTCTCACTCACCTCTGTTCGTCGGGGGACTTGTTGTCGATCCTGACGGCCAGCTCGTGCACGCGCTCGACGGCCAGCCGCGCCGCCGTGCGCACGGCGCGCACGATCACGCGCGGGTGAACGCCTGCCGCACACAACGACCGTCATCAACCATCACATCAATTATGAACGGACTCCACAACGCGATAAAACAACGATACCTTTTTGGGCAATTGTGTAAAACCATATCTCAAGACCAGCGGTCATCTTGCACGTTGTCCTGAACGGAGATAAAAGAGACATTAAACGTATATTCTTTTTGAACACCGCAGCCAAATAACAACTCCCTAGAGGGTTATTGTGTTCCTGTGTGTGAGTGAGGTCACCGGTAAGCTCCCAAGGAGTTGCTGTGTAAGCAGCAGAGGAGGCATCGCGCGAGTGATAATTAATATATCGCAAGCGTTAATAGGCTACGGTACCCTCTTTACAACAGGTGGGCTGTATGCTTGTACGCCTCCCGATATAATATTCATAAAAAAAGAATTTATGTCCAAACATATATATTAAAACTATATACAGCATATAAAAATATTAGAACAGTATAATATCTATCACTCGCTCGGCGGTAAAGGAAAACACCGTGAGGAAACCAGCACCAGATATGGATTTTACCTATAGGTTGTGGAGGTCTCACGGCAGTTGCCCCATGTAATAATCTATATCTTCGCCAAATCCTTACGCTTAGGCAGCGGACCCCGCCAATCGTAACGCATTAAGAAACGGGAAAACGCAAAGAAGTATACATATTAAAAATATATACAGATGAATTTATAAACTCCTCCTTTTTTCTAAAGTCTGATAAAAATCTAGAACCCGATTGAAGCGCCACCTGCAATTGTCAATCCAGATTCATTCAGGGACCCATCCTCGCCAAGTATATTCACCATAAGTGTACTCACCTATTTTGAGAGAGGTAGGGCGCATAACAGCAGCCCGTCTGGGGAAGTATCTCCACCTTACAGGAAACAGCCAAATAACGAATCCTTGGAGAGTTGCTGTGTTCCTGCGAGTGAATGACATTACCAGTATACTCTTGAGTAGTTGGTTTGCGAGCAGCGGAGGTGGCGACGTGCGAGAAATACTTGCTGTATTGCAAGCATAATCACTTTATATCAGGTAGGCCGTATATCTTAATGCCGACCAATTTCGTATAAAAAGTCATTGTTTGAAAACAGACAGGGTGCACCTTATGCACGTGAGTATTAAGCTCAAAAGATAATCAGCCATTGCAGCTCTTCATACAAATAATGATTTTCTTACCTTCTTCAATGAAAGGTTTCAGCCTCTTCAACAGCTCCCCGGCCAGGATGACCACGGAGGTGGTACCGTCGCCAACCTTCAACAAAGCATCTTGTTAACCCTGTCGACATGGTGTTATGTTGGGGAGGTAGTTCAAAATATTGTTCTCATACACATGTTGGTCCGCAATGGTTATAGGAAATTGGATCCGTACTTTATAATCATTGGTTACAGTTTTTCTGTTCATTTTAAGAATCCACCCTAAAATATGTATTCAAGAATCCACCATGTATTGTTAAGTTTCTCCAAGAATCCACTCAAGATGTACATGCATATTTGATTGCCAAATATTATTTGGCATGTTACTCGCTCACACAAAGAACTAAAAATACGAGTGTGCTGTAGACCACACGACTGAAGTAAAACTTCTTTAGCTCCATACTGTGATACAGACAATAGGCCTGCACTGTCTCTTACAATACGAAACTTAACTCGCTATGAGAGAAAGAAAATGTGTGCTCGCACCTCTCTCTCTTGCCCCTACAGTAATATACGAAATGTAACTCTCTCTCTTTCTATCTTTACTATCGTATATCTCCCTCTCAACTTCCGTTCGCCTCGGCCGATCACACTTTTCGTAACGCCATCGTCACGCATTCACCAGCTTACTCCCCAAGTCAAGCGTGCGTAAAGAAGTTTTACTTCAAAAAATAATACGATACAATAGGATTTGATTTAAGGTATGAAAGGCGTGTCTAAGTGCCTGTGAAGGCTTAATGGCAAATAAATATCTTTTATTTTTGTCCTATCATTATTATGTTTAGAACTAAAGCCAGCTTTACCCTCTAATTGACAAGAGATTCTCTGGCGAAACAGAGGCAAATTGCATCAAAGACTGGAGAAGTATCCCACACCTAACAGAAGATGGGAATTATATGACAACTGCCTTGAGGGTCGTCATGTTCTTGCGTTTGAGTGACCAATAAGATGGTACTCCCACTGCTAACTCAAAATCTCCATTACCAGAGAGGCAGCAGTGAGGGTACTCATTGTATTGCAAGCTTTCACAGGCTGCAGTAATCACCATACATCTGGTGTGCTCTGAGCCTGTTTACCTTTAGACATTGTCTAAAATATATATCATCCAAGAATCCACTAAAGATGGATTTCAGTGTAGATGTCCTGTAGTGTAGAATCCTGTTTATCGCATGTTACTCTAAGGGGTGACAGCCGGCGACAGTTTCGCTGAACTATTTGGTGGCACACAAGAGACAAAACACGGAGACAATAGCCATTAAAGCCAGAACTATTCTGGGTGAATTTTCATTACAGTGGATAAATTGAAATATAATGTACATACATATACACGCTTTATCCCTTGCAAGGTAGGCAGGGAGAATCTAACTATATCATCACACCAGGACCCTTGCGGGGTAGGCAGAGAAACAACGCTTATTTAACATTTACAGAGCTTTTCATGCATTCGATTTGTTGAGCTCGGTGGTGCAGTGGTGTAACGCGCTGTTACGCTACTTTGACACCAACGCTCGTGGGTTCGATTCCCACACGATACAAACATTTGTGTGCATGAACATGTCTGTTTGTCTTGGTCTGGGTATTTTCTATGTGTAATAAGTATATACTTACAAAAAAAAATGTATTTATGTATGTTTATCAGTTGTCTAGTACCCATAACACAAGCTTCGCTTACTTTAAGGCTAGATGGCGCTGAGTAATTTGTCCGACAATATTTATTTATTTATTCGTCGCCGGTTCCTAGGACTCCTGACACAATCTCCTTGTAACACACATCCAGTTTCATCATGGTAGGTGGAGTCTTGGTCTTCCTCAACACCTACAATACATCAATCTTTACCATTGCATTCTCTCTAAATGTCTCATCAGCATGCCTTTTTTTATATTAACACCGATAATCTCAGATCAACTCTCTCTCTCCTCATTGGGAACTCAGTCTACAAACCGATTTATATTGTAAGAATTAGATATAGTAATGTAATTATTAATTATGTTAATTTCTCACCTCTGCATCCTGTGACTTGGCGATGTCCACCAAGGTCTTGGCAGCAGGGTGCACTATGTCCAGCAGCTGTAACAACGCACAACATTGTCATTCCGTCCGTGTGTCTTGCTACTAGTATGTACAGGTGCATGTCACCTCATGTCTACTATCAAAACCCACAGGGTGTTTTTCAGGAAGCTATTAAGTTTAATCATTGTTTTGAATGGAGTGACACATTCTCCGGAGACAACCTTGACACTCATGTGTATGATGAACCTTGACCAGGGTTTTGACGAGCACAGTTGGTAACACTACTTTGACACCAACAATTGTGGGTTTGATTCCCGCATAAGACAAATATTTGTGTGCATGAATATGTCTGTATGTCTTTGTCTGGGTGTATTTAAGAGGTAGGGCGCATAAAAGTTATCTCCACCACTTTGAAAACCACAGCCAGATGACGACTCCCTGGAGGGTTGTTGGTGGTGACACGCGAGTGAAACTTCATGTATTGGAAGCGTTCATAGGCTATGGTAACCACTTTAGTTGGGTGTGCCGTACCACCGTCCCTGCAAGTGAGTGATGTCACCAGTAAGCTCCTAAGGGGTCGCTGGGTTAGCAGCAGAGGTGGCATCACGCAAGTGATACTTAATGTAAGTAAGGGTATGTAGCCTATGAATGCTATACATCAGTTAGGCTGCATGTGTATCGTCGTGTTTCCCTCCCAACCATATAAAATTGAGAAAATATGTTTGGAAATGGTTTAGCACAGGCACCCTTATTATATCTTTAAGAATACCACATACATCATTGTACTAATGTCCATGTCTGGTAATACGGACCAAGGGATGTGTCAAACTCACACACCAGGGTTCAGTACCTCGAGTAAAATCTACCACCAAGAAAAATGTTTCATTAGCCTATGCAGGCTCTCCTTTCATATTTAATTTTTTATTATTTACTGTTATGCAACTTTATACACAAATGTTTGCACTGTATGGGAATCGAACGTTGGTGTCAACATAGTGTTAATAACCACTGCGCCACTGAGCTCATTAAATCTATATATATAAAACAAAGTCGTGTTAGTTACACCATTTATAACTCAAGAACGGCTGGACGGATTTTTATGATTTTTGTGTTTTTGGGCTGGACGGATTTTTATGATTTTTGTGTTTTTGGATTTGTCTTCGTCGGGAATAGGATAATAAGTATAAAAAGAATTTATACCATCTATTAAGTTAACACACCATTTATTGATCCTGAGGCGGTACGAAGTTCGCCGGGTCAGCTAGTTCTCTATAAATATAAGTAATTTAGGTATAAAGCCTCTTTTAATAGCAGTATCACTCAGTCTGACCCATGTGGGGACTTCTATACAAAGGGTATGAGTAACTGTATATCACCTTCATGATGGTAGCTCCATCGTTGGAGATGACAGCCTTGCCGTTGTGGTCCACGATGAGCTTGTCCATGCCGCGAGGCCCGAGAGTCGTGCGCACCTGAATACAAAGTTACAAGTTATTTATTAAGGATAGTTATGTGTGACAGCCCAACAGATAAACATCCGTCTATTGAACAGTCAGAACCCGTTATATACGTTTTCCCATACATTTCGCGGTCGTATACGACCACCCGGGTTTCGAAGGGTTAATCAACTTGTCCCAAACCCTAGTATGGGCATGTGGGTGGATCAACTATTCTTTGCAAAAAACATGTCCCTCCATCAAAACAATATTTCGCTGTAATTTTATATGAAACAGTAATTTAGAATACTTCTATCTATCTATAACTTCACGCCAAATCCCTTACGGGGTAGGCAGAGAGAACCGAGCGCCACGCGACTCGATCCTTACATACCTCACTCGCTTCTTTCACATTCATTGCTCTTTTCATGCACGCTCGCCGGTTTCTAGGGCTCCTGACATCACCTTCTGATAGAACACGACCAATCTGATCATGATAGGTAAGTCTTGGCCTTCCTCGGCTCCTACATCCTTCCACTTTTGCATTGTATATCTGCTTCGTCATTCTTTCATCCTGCATTCTTTCTACATGTCCGAACCAACGGAGCATGCCTCTTCTTATTTTAACACCGACGCTCTCTTTCAGACCAACTCTGCTTCTAACCTCATCATTGCGGATACGGTCTGCAAGCGTTACACCACAGATTTTGCGCAACGCTCGCATTTCAACCGCGTTTATCCTACTTTCATGCTCTCTCTGCCATACCCAGCTCTCGCTTCCATAAGTAAGCGTTGGGACCAGCACTGCATTGTGTATAGCCAGCTGCGCCTTCTGGCTCAGGTTTTTACTGCCAAGAAGTTTTCCCAACGCTCCATTCACACTATTCCCAGCACTCACTCGCCTTTCCACATCTGCGGTGTACCTTCCATCCCTGCTGAAAGCGCATCCAAGATATACAAACTCATTCATTGTTCCAACACTTCATCATCTACCGTAATTCTTACATTGGTTCTGGTTTCTTCTCTTTCAAATACCATAATCTTTGTTTTCTTCGCATTCAATAGTAAGCCTTCCTTCATACATTCGTCTTTCATCATTGTGACTAGTGTTTGCAGCTCAGATGGTGTTTCTGCTAACAGGACAGCATCATCTGCATACAGCAGACAGTTCACCACTAGGTCACCCATGCGTAATCCTACATTCGTCGATCTCATTCTCTGTAGACAACTATCGAGATACAGAATAAACAGCCTAGCAGACAACATGCAACCCTGTTTGACACCAATTTTGACATCAAACCAGGGTGACATGTTGCCATCTATTCGCACACATGCTGAGCAATCCTTGTAGGTGGACTGCACAGCACGCAGCAGTGAGCCGTCAATCCCATATCTCGGCAATATGCACCACAGTTCCTTTCGCACAACCCTATCAAATGCCTTCTCAAGATCCACAAAACCGCAGAAAACCTTCTGGTCTGTGGCCAGATGCTTCTCTACGATATTGCGGAGCGAGAAAACTTGATCCGTACATCCCCTTCCATTTCGGAATCCTCCTTGTGCCTCCCACAGCATTTCGTCAGATTTCACCCTCATTCTCCTTTCAATTATCTTTCCATATACTTTTGCTGCTAAGCTGATCAAACTGATGGCCCTATAGTTGGCGCAGTCCATGCGTGATTCCTTGCCTTTATACAAGGGTACGATGACTGCGCGTCCCCAGTCCATTGGGACCCTTCCAGTTCTCCAGCAAAGGTTGCATAAGTACCAGAAGGCGTCCCGGACGTAAGTGCCACCTAGTTTGATCATCTCAGCTGTAATCATATCAATTCCCGCAGACTTTCCATTTTTCAAACTTCGTATCGACCATTCTATCTCATCCATAGTTATACCTTCATCGGACGCCGTCAACGTGGAGTGAGCATCAGACTCACTCTCATTGTCAGCGTCCGAGGCATATTTGTACATTTCTTCAAAATATTCACTCCACCGTTCTAACACTTCCTGAGTGTTTGCAAGAATGATACCAGCTTTAGACTTAATCTTGTTCATACTGGATGCCGACGAACCACCCCGAGACTTCTTTACCTCTCTCCAAAAGAGTTTGGTATTTGCTTCAAAGTTTCTCGTCAGCCTCTCTTCCTCATTCATAATTTGTCTTTCACGCTTCTCTTTCACTAAAGCCTTGGTTTCATTCTTGCATTGACGGTACATTTCTTTCTTCTTCTCTCTCATATTTTCATTTAAGAGCAAAGATGATACATAATCCAGCCACGCTTTCCTCTTTCTTGCTACGGAGGATTCAACCTCCGCATCCCACCAGGCATCCCCTTTCAATGTTTTATGCCTCTTTGCGCATCCACATGCTTCTTTTGCACTATCCACCATACTTTCTTTCAGAACTTTCCAGCAATCATCCACATCTGTGCCAGAAAGACTTGCATTTGCAAGTCTTTCGCTTACCAGATGTACATACATTCTCCTTACACTTTCATCTTGCAATTTTTCACTCCTTATCCTTTCATGATCTCCGAAAGGGATACGCACTCGCCAATGCCTCCACTTCTTGAAAAGTCCCACAAACCGGCTTACCACCAGGTAGTGGTCCGTTTCAAGAGTGGGACCTCTAAAGGCTCTTGTATCCATTATAGTATTTCGGAGACGTCTATCAATTATAATCAAATCAATCACACTTTTTTGGTCATTCCGTCTCCATGTATACGTGTGAATATCCTTGTGACGAAATAAAGTATTCGACACGAGGAGGTTTCGTTCCATACATAAATCTAGAATCGACTTACCTGCTTCGTTCACTCTCTTATCTCCATAGGGACCAAGAGCAGCTTCATAGCCGTCTCGTTTGGTCCCAACCCATCCATTCAAATCTCCACACATAATCACTCTTTCATTCCCTTCAGCTAAATCCAGAACATCCCTCATAGACTCCCAAAACTTCTCTAGTTCTTGGGCACACGCTGAGCTTACGGGAGCGTATGCTGCAACCAGAAATACTCGCGTGATGCCCAGTTTTATACGAACCCAGAGAAGTCTAGGCCCTACCAAACAGTAATCTTTCACACCAGGGGCTAAGCGAGAGGAGAGTATGACACCTACACCAGCACTGGCATGATCGTCCCGGTCTACACCAGACCATAGGGCCATCATCCCATCGGGCAGATCATCGGTGTCGCTCCCCTTGCGCTTAGTCTCTGTCACACACAAAGCATCTAAGCGTCTCTCATTCATTACGTCCATCAGCTCATTCATCTTATCACTCAGTCCACCTCTCACATTCCACGTGCCTATGCAGCACTCGGCTCTCTTCGACCCGCCGGAATTGGCGCTGCGTGGTGGGTGGCGGCCCCCACCGCCGCATGCACCTATGTTCGCACCGACGGGGGCGGATCGGTGCGCGTCGCCTCCGGGGGACGCCCTAATCCGCACATCGGTGCGTTTTCGGTCCAGAATTGCAATCTACTCGATTGGCAGGGGTCGCGAACGAGCACGCTTCTGGCACATGACCCCCTAATAGAATAGAATACTTAACAATTGATATTAAAGAGCATTCAACTATATAATTTCAATTATTTTTATTGCTTTTATGGCAACTTAGGTGACAAGATTCACGCCCCATACAAATTATTCCTGTACCCATGTCTACTTTAATAGTTCCCTGGCGCAATAATTTTAAAATTTTATATAAAAGTGTATTTATTTCTACTCATGTCATTTTCTACAACGGTTTCTAAACGCTCTTAAATGCTTCCCAGATTTTTAAGTATGATTTTGCTACTTAGAAAAAAATAAACAACTTGTGTCCCAAAACAAATACCCAAACAGATGTCCATTAAGTTACTGTTCTTAAAAGTTATAGATAAAAACATAGATGGCTCTAACAGTCTCAATTGTGGCAGTTAATGCCTGAGGATGATGCAATGACATTCCGCCATTTTGTGTGTGTGGTAGTGGAACTATTGTCCTTACATAGTTAAATATTTTTAATTGATGGAGGGACATGTTTTTTGCAAAGAATAGTTGATCCACCCATGTACCACTTGAGTATTTTTTATTTTTATTTATATATTTGTAGTTATCACTTGTTCAGTGGTAAAGGTACCCAATGTGAAGAAACCTGCATATACAAGTAATTATTTTTCTAAATGTCCACCTGATCTAAGAAACGACTGGTTTTTCTTGTGTTGTGGAGGTCTAATAACAGTCAGTACCTTCCACAAATACATAGTTTTAAGTAGTAGATCCCAGCAAATGTAATGGATTAGGAAATGGTATAATACTAGAAAGAAGAATGAGTTAAAGAAGCAATGAATGTTAAAGAAGCGAGTGAGATATGTAAGGATCGAGTCACGTGGCGCTCGGTTCTCTCTGCCTACCCCGTAAGGGATTTGGCGTGAAGTTATAGATGGATAGAAGAGTGAGTTTATAAGTCCACAACCTTAACAATAAAATTATTCATAGTCTTCAACAATATAGTATAGCGACGCGACAACTTCTACTCAATATTGTCTTAGGTTTTCGCAATTGTTATACATTGAATTAAACAATTTTTTAACTGAAGTATCGCATTTTATTTATTTTGTTGAATCTAACATATATGTTGAACGTATATAATTAATCCATCCATGTCGGTAGATGTAATAATTTAATAACCAATGTAAGAAAAATGTCACCTTAGTCTTCCTGCGACCACGGACGCTGCAAAGCATTCGAAACGTCAGGTTCAACAAAATAAATAAAACACGCGATAGTTCCGTTAAAAATTGTTTAATTCAACTTCTACTCAACCAACTAACTCTGCCAGGTACAGCTAGGTGTACACAACAAGATGTTTTACAGGCCAAGATATGGAGCTGAGAGGTGGGTGTGATTATGAAAAAACACTAAACATATACATGCTAGAGCCGCAAAATGAAATGTTGATCTTAAGAGCTCTGTAAGTGTTATTGAGAAGTACATACAGCATCTACGACGAGCTGGCACGCATTGATGTTGGAGATCAGCTGTGGCTTGCCCTGCGACTGGTCCGTGCCCTCACGCAGAACTAGAATTTGTGGTTGCTGTAAACAAACAATATATTAAAAAAGGCCGACCATTCTCCCAAATACTATTAAGTTCTCTACCTCAACTGCGCTGTTGGAAAATTCCGCTTCTCCTAAACAAAATGTATATGGTTAGTTTTAATTTACTTTGAATGAATGAATGAATTAAATTTATTGCAAGTAACTAAGACTCATAAAAGATGTTAGTAAAAAACTTAAGCACTATGTTAGTAAGAATTAGATTTAAAATAATACTACATTCACATTGGCCATTCCTGCACCACTCCCCCTGATATAGTGCAGCAATGGTTTACATATCGACAGTCCAGTCTGCTTGCAATCATATTCAGGATGCTATTGCCACTCATCCGCACCCGGCGCACCAGGGACGCGCACCGTTTGCGCATTATTGCGTAGAAGCAGTCTACTCGTGCTTCGGCGAACATCCCTAATGCGCTACAGAAGCGAGGCAATCGCAGCAGCACCCTGAACGCATTATTATACTGAATACGGAGAGCATTGTAAGCTTTTTGAGTATATCTGGTCCACAGGCTGCACATGTAGAATGATGTGCAGAAAGCTCTGAAGAGCGTACTTTGTAAGGTCCGATGAGGTTTAGTTGTGTTAAGAGTTTGAGCAGTGATACTAATTGGTCCAGGTTCCAAACCTGATAAAAGGCATGTACCATTAAATTCATGTTTTGAGATTCATGTGTATACTTGTAATTTTCACTTTCTAGTTAGAAAACATTGTTACGAAACACACATATAAGAAATTATCAAAAGTTGTATGACCTAGGGAGTAGAAATTATCAAAAAGTTGTATGTCCTAACTTAATCTAATCTCTTCTTTGTGGCGTTCTTGCTGTTCTCGCCAATGACATTGCTTGTAATATCAAAAATTCACACATATAAGTGGAATGCTTAGTAAGTGACTATGCTTAGTAGGTAAAACTTCGACAAAATGGCCTTGTGAGTGTACAAAAGTTTAGCTTTAGAGCAACATATGGATGTCCTATCTTCTCTAGGGAGGTTATAGTGGCGGGCTTTAGGTTACATTCAGGACACATATTTGGCACATAAATAGATTATGATCTGGATTAACACATAGGCTACGTTATTTGACTACACGCGGGCGGCGCCGTGGGCAGCAGCTACTACTGAATAACGGTAACTGCGGGATCTGACGGGTTAATATAGTATCGAGTGACCCTCTGTCAAGTGAAGCTAATAAACTGTACATCTTTGTATCACTTGCTATGAAGAACATGAAGTAAAGTAAGCAGCACATGAACATACCCTATGAGGCTGACACAGTCGATAGTATATTAAAAACGTTGAAATTAAACTATTTTTAACGGAAGTATCGCGTGTTTTATTTATTTTGTTGAAACCTGACGTTTCGAACGCTTTGCAGCGTCCGTGGTCGCAGGAAAGACTAAGGTGGTATTTGTCTTACATTAGTTATTCAATTATTACATCTACTGACATGGATGGATTAAATTAAAAACGTGTATAACCTAACTAGAAGTAGATCATTACTAATCCCTCTGGCGTCTTGGAGGTTTGAGGGCAGTTCCTACATGTCAAAATGTAATGGATTAGAAAACAGCATAGCATTAAGACAAAAAATTGGCCAAGTGCGAGTCAGACTCACGCACGAAGGGTTCCGTACCATTATCTATAAAAACAGCAAAATAAATCACGTTTGTTGTATGGGAGCCCTCCTTAAGTATTTTTATTTTAATTTAATGATTTATTCTTAAAGTGAATATATAACTAAATATTCTGTGAATATTTCAAGTGTCTACCTGTTGCCGTTATCAATATCGAGCAAAAATGAGCAAAAAAAAATTACATTTGTTGTATAGGAGCCCCGTTAAACATATATTTTATTCTAATTTTTAGTATTTGTTGTTATAGCGGCAACAGAAATACATCATCTGTGAAAATTTCAACTGTCTAACTATCACGGTTCATGAGATACAGCCTGGTGACAGACGGACGGACAGCGGAGCCTCAGTAGTAGGGTTCTGTTTTACCCATTGGGTATGGAACCCTAAAAAGATGAGCTTTTAGCACAAACACTGAGGGATTGCCTTGAACTGTGACATACAATATTGAAACTTTTTTTAATACAACGTCGTGAGGCATACAAGCATACGGCCCACCTGATGTAAAGCAAGTATCGTAGCCTATTAACACTTGTAATATATTAAGTATCACTCACGCATTGCCTCCTCTGCTACTTACACAGCAACTCCTTAGGAGGTTACTGGTGACCTGACTCACACACAGGAACACAACAACCCTCTAGGGAGTTGTTATTTGGCTGCGGTTTTCTGTGAGGTGGAGGCTTTACTTTATATTATATATTATTATTTTTAGGTTGAATTCCTTCAGGCTGCTCTTTGATTTCATTTTAAATAGTTTAGTGAATGAGTGAGTAATAGAAGATATATTATTAAATGAAATTGTTCAAAATATCTTTGCAAGGTTAGATTATGTTTGATCATTGAGCAGTCAGAACCCGTTATATATGTTTTCCCATACATTTCGCGGTCGTATACGACCACCCGGGTTTCGAAGGGTTAAAAGAGAGAATAGCTTTTAGTCACTGTCGCTCTCTGCACATTGTTGCAGTATTGACAAGCCGGGATGTCACAGCTTAAGGATTCCATTATTTCAAAAACTACTCTTTATGTTTTGAATATAGCCTCAACACATCACTAACATCGCCCTTTAGTTTAGTTTCACAAGTTAACTCCATCAGAGATAAGGTTTACATTCTTATTGATATATTTTAACCAATTTATAATAATTGAATACCAATAAACAATGACTCATTACAAATTAGTTCATAGTATTTTGTCTTAGTTCTTAAGCCTTTTTATTTCAGGCTTAAATTCGCTCGTTAGTTACAGATGGATTTTATTATGAAGACGTAAAGATGAAGACCGCACGTTCCGCCCATAGCGACTCTAGAGCCGTGATCACATCCTTTCCTCACGACAAATATTACTAAACGCAATGAACATGATTTTTCAGAAACAACTATACGATATGAACATTTTCAGTGAAGCATTACATTTTCACGGGCTAAAATCATCACGTGATTATATTTTAAGTGAAAAAAAGACAATTTTTAAAACATTAGGTTCGTCGAATCTTCGTGAAGATCGGCGTACAATAAAAACTATATATCTTCAATTCTCGGTATAGTAACAGTAATATCACTTACATATTATCTGATACTTTACCATTGTTATAACGTGAACACTATATCGACAGCAAAATAATGAATAACAAAAAATTAATTTGAAATTTAACCTCAACCTTTACGAACACTTTTTCAACAAAAATACGCCATTATTTTATGAAATATACACACAATAGACAAATTTGATTCAAAAGAATTCGTGGTAAATTAAATAAAAATTAAAAGAAGTAATGATCATCACAGAAAAAAGAAATTAAATTACCATTTTGTAATTTTTGAGTTGAAACAAAATGACAATAAACGTATGACTGATGACTGACTTGCAGTTGTGAACGAATTTAAACGGGCGAACGAAATGTGTGAATGATTGGAAGAAATGTCACTGTCAAATAGTGATGTATCGATACAATAATTAATTTAAAACTTTATCACTATTCACCACGGAATAGGTAAAAGAGGTTGGAAAGGAAATCTTTAAGATTTGTATTGAAACCAGTGTTGCCGTTTGTCTCCCCACTCATTATCTCCAATACATAGACAAATTAATTTGTACACGCTTTACGCACACTTTCTCACATACACTAGGGCTTGCAATAGCCGATTACTTATATCGACAAAATTACTGGTATTTCTTTCTTGACTATTTTGATAACATATAATTTATTTCAATACCCCATCTACCACATTTTGAGTATTATTCGTATCGAACTTGTATAAGCATACTTTTTATTCTATACAGCAAATCTTGGGTGGATTAGATACAAATATACATGAAATTAAACACTTCGCCTTATTCTTCATAAGTTTATTAGAAATTAAAATACATAACATTTAACAAATCCAAACCCAGTTTTAAATCTAGATTTAATTAATCTCCCAGAAATAAAACGTATTTATTAAGTAACTGCCGCTTTCCATTTTGAATATTCGTATTTTTTAAAATAAAATGCAATCTGACATTTATATATATTTCAATAATAGCTTTGGTAAGGTCTGTAACTTTCTTATTAATTCTTTGAAATGTTCCGAGCAAATCGTACTTGTTTTTTTTGAGATCCAATCTTTTCTACCCGTCACGTTAATCCATTGTTTTCGAATGTTAGGGTCTTTTGGGAACCTAAAATATATAATATAATACTCTCATTTGATCCTTGATTTTTAACGAAATTAAAATATGGTCAATATTTACGTTACCATGAAACGCCGTTGCTACCTACTATGTATTATCATTTCTTATTTGAATAAATAAACTTTATTAAAAAAAACCGTTTTATATTACTAAAAAGAAACAGTCAACAGTCACAAAAGTTCAAATGATTTATCGAACACATTATCTTCTAGAGAGAACAGACACAAGCACAACACTAGCAACATTGCGTCGCCAGAACATGCGACCGGCTGGCGGCAGTGCCGCGATGCGGCCGTACCATGTGAATCGACGGTTTGTGGCGGTATCGCTCTAACGCAATACAATGCGAACTATGCCTACGCGTGATTTACTTGTGTACTTTACCAGCAATGTATATATTTGCTGCTATTTTGCAATACTATCATTATTGTTAGGAATATCATAGTTCGATTTACATTTTTCGAAATAAAAACTAATAAACGATGTTTTTTGACTCAACGGTGAAAAGAAATTCCTCCTTGGTTAAAACTCGATGTCTGGCTTTTGTTTTTACAGGTAATAATGGCAGAACACGGCATTTTTAACCAATTTTAGCGCAGCTTATGACATGAACGCACTCCGAAAGCGACTAACGGTGTGAACGAGTTGATTCGAATCAAGTATGATTGTTCAGTCATACTTGCGGCGCGCCTACGACGTCCACATTTCCATTCCAACCTCTTTTACCTATTCCTTGCTATTCACCGTAGACGGAGAAAAGAATAGACCCAGTGATGTTTTATATCTCATTCACACAGTAAAGAGACAGCAATATGCGTTTTTCAAAGAAACAAATCTACAACTCTAGCAGCTTTCTCTCTTGTCAAAGCCATTACGGAAAACATTGACAAAAAAAAACGAGTTACCGTTATTTTCCTAGACATGAGCAAAGCTTTCGACATGGTAGATCATGAAGTCTTACTTGACAAATGTGAAAGGTACGGTATTAGGGGACCAGCTCTAGACTGGATAAAAAGTTATCTTTGTCACCGATTACAATGTGTTGAGATTAGGTGTCTTGACGAGAATCTCTTATGTACATCACACCTATCAGACTACAAATACAATAATACAGGTGTCCCACAAGGTGGTGTGCTCTCGACACTTCTATTTCTCATCTACATAAACGATCTGCCATATATTACAGCCGAGCAATGCGTTCTTTTCGCCGACGACATTTCTGTTGTAATACCGGAAAATAATAACGAAGAATATGAATTTAAAATTAATACAGCATTAGATAATATAATAAGTTGGTTAGAGTTTAATCAACTACGCGTCAACCTACAGAAAACTAAATATATACAATTTTCAAATTACACTACGCTAAACAAAAATATGACTATAAAATATCACGATGAAATAATTGGAAAAGACGATACCGTTAAATTTTTAGGCCTCACTTTGGACAAACATTGTAACTGGAAATTTCACATAAATGACATCTGCACAAGAATAAATAAATTCGTGTACGCTCTAAAACGATTGCGTAGCACGGTCGGCAAAAACACTGCGATAACAACATACCACGGCTATGTGTGTTTAGTTCTAAGATACGGGATATTACTATGGAGAAATTCGATACATGTAAATAAAGCACTTCTTGCACCCATGAAATCTTACAGACCGTTATTTAAGAAATTAAATATTCTTACTGTCACATCTTTATACATTTTAGAAAAAGATATGTTAGTAAAAAACACACTTATTTATTTGAAAAATTCGGTGATAACAGTAGGTACACCCAGCGAGATCCCGAGAAATTAAGAATGCCAATATGTCGCAGCAGTCTATTACAAAGAAACTGCTTGATTAGTACTGTTAGAATTTATAATAGGATACCTCAAGGGATTAGAGAAATGCCATTCAAGCTTTCAAGATTTAAGAGTGAACTTAAAAAGTGGCTTGTCATGAACAGCTTTTATTCTTTGAGAGAATTTGGTTGCTAGCTTTTTTCACTAATAATAATAAAAATGCGCAAAATATTGATATGTAATGTAATAATAAAGATTTTTTTTCTCATGACATTGATTAATAATTAAATTAATTGATTATATTGACTGCAAAAAGAAAACTGTTATTAGATATACGACGAATTTAAAAATGAAATAATTTGACATTCTCTATTGCCTTGTACTTAAAAATATTTGCATGCCTTTAGAATATAAGGTGAACATACTGTACCTGCCTACTTGTAACATCTTTGTAATCTGTCGTATGATCTAGCAAATAAAAAGATATTCTATATTCTATTCTATATTCAAACGTAACAGAACGAGACATTTATAGATTACTAGCTTATGACCGCGGCTTCGCACGCGTAGATTTTGGAATTTCAGCAGTTTTACTTACTTTTATTTTACTTCTTATTTTTTAGTACAGTCGGCATTAAATAGTTAGTAAAAGTATCAAATATCCTTATTTGTGTAGTAATGAAGATATGTCACGGCCTGTTCGGTTTTCATAAACTATTTGATACTGGCTGTATACACTCAAAGCACCTCTTTATTCTCAACATTGCCTATTTTAAAAACATAAAAGTTTCAAGCCACTTAAAAAAATATCTGCCTGGGTTGAAATTCAAAAAAAATCTTCCTTATCTCTCATATGCATTACAAAAGGAACCTATTGGTGAGTCAGTGAATTAGACAGGAACTCCATTTCTATTAATATAGATTAGCGTCTCGTTCAAACACAATTTCAACCCCCTTTTCACCTCACCTCACCTCGCTAAGGGTGGAATTTTTGAAAACGTTGAAACCAATTTTTTTTGGATTCTAATAGAGAGTATCTATACAAAGTTTCAAGTCAATAACTTCAAAAAGTTTTCTGCTCCATACAAACTGTCAACCTCCCTTTCAGCCCCTAAAGGTGGAATTTTGAAAAACGCTGAAATTACTTATTTGACGTCTTGATGGAGAGTATATTTACAGTCTAAAGCAGCTCACTTTAAAAAATAACAATTTCTTAATAATTCAACTTTTAGTTCAAGATATACTTTTGACCTCCATTACACCCGGGGTGGAATTTTTGAAACTACTTTTTTGGATTTTAATAAAGAGTATCTGTATAAAGTTTCAAGTCACTAACTTGAAATATTTTTTCAACTCCACACAAACTGTCAAGCCCCTCTTCACTCTCGTGAGGTTTATAAAAGTAACCTCTTTGCAAAATTTCAGCATTCTAGGTTCAAGAGTTTGGCTACGGAGTTGATGAGTCAGAGAATTAGTCAGGAACTCCAGTTTTATATATATATAGATATCCGCCTTAGATTGTGATAACACGTCCTATTGTAGGGAATTTCTTAATATTACCAATCTCTTAATTTAGTATTATAGAAAGAGGAAGGATCTTGTTTCCATAAATATTTTTATAAACCAGCATACGGTCTGCCTGATGGTAAGCCGTCAGCCTAGTCTATGGACATTTGCAACATCAGGATTGTTACTCGTGCGTTGCCGACTCTGTACTAAAAATAGAATAAATAATAATAATTAATCCGAATATAGCAACAATTTTTTTGTTATAATAATCAAGGTGACCATCACCTATGCTACGTCGAAGTACGAATTAGAAGTTTAGAACATTCAAATAAATCTTTTTTTTTTGACCTGACTATGTAGCTAGCCCCGAGTGGGCTGTTACTACGTCACCGGACTAATCAGTCATCACTGAGGTCTATACTTAATGAGCTACAAAAGAAACCATAGCGCGTTTCAATTTGGCTTATGGCGCCATCTCTTAACAATAATTGGAACTAACCGAAACTAATACATGCCTCTGTTTTTAACCCCCGACGAAAACACGACAGGGTGTTATAAGTCAGACATGTGTGTGTGTGTGTGTATGTGTGTTTGTGTGTGTGTGTGTGTGTGTGTGTGTGAGGGTGTGTGTGTGTCTATGTGATTCTGAGTCTTTCTGTGTCATCGGAGCTCCCGCACGGATGAACCGATTTAGATTTATTTTTTTGTGTTTGAAAGGTGTATTAGTCGGGAGTGTTGTTAGCTATGTTTGGTGAGAATTGGTCCAGCACTGAAATGAAAGGGCGAATGACGAACTGACTTTCTGGACTGTCGGGGAGGTTTTAAATTTTGAACAGTTGGATATTTTCTGCATTCGGGTTGCCCACTTGTCGACCGCGGCATATCCGTGCGCGCACGGCCCGCGAGATAGAAAGTTTCGACAGGTTCGAATCTGATAATGTAGGTAAAAACGAAAATGTTTTATACTTATTAGTTTAGAAAAAAATATTTTACATTTGGTTCATGACTTTCAATGAAATTTCTTAATATTGAATTTCAATCGAATAATGTAAATCTGCATCCTGCGACCACGGATGCTGCAACCAATCGCCAAAATCTAAGACAATACTAACATGTAGTATAAATTAAAAGTATCCTCTGCAACGTAAGAATTATCACAAATAAATTATATAAAGTATGCACAAATCTTTGTTGAATAAGATACATATATACCGATATATACACTGCTACTGTATTTAATATACCACATATATAACATCTCTTTACTTACCTTTACCTCTCTACAAAATTTGACATAATATAAATATGACTTTCACAAAAAATATTATTACATTTATCGCAAAAAGTTTTCAGTGATCATCGAATAGTAATAAAGAAACGTTGATGTTATGAAATACCTACCTGAAATATTATGTAAGTTACTGTTACTTACAATGATATATTCGCCAACTTATGCTATTATAACTTCAATTAATTAAGTTTATTTTTGTGGAGACCCTAATGTTCACGCAAACTACATTGCTTTTAACGTTATATCTCACTTCAAGGGTTTAATAAGTAGTTAGGTATGCTTATTTTTAAAGCAACTGTGTTTGACGGTTAAAGTGCTAATTGTATGTATGTATATTATAACCTTGCATGGTAGGCAGAGATAACAGAGCGCCATAAGGCTCGGTGCTTATATAATTCACTCGCTTCTTTAACAAAAGTTAAAGTGTTAATTATTGTTGTATAGGTGTATGATAATAATATACACAACACACAAAAAATGTGAGATACCAAATACGTAGGCTCCAGCCAGAGGATAGAAAAAAAACAATTTATTTCAGTATTTAATAAAAAAATAAAATGAGTTACAAGTTAATTATTATCTCTAAAAATATACAAGTGGTACCAGGCCGAGGTATGAGTCTCAAGTAACCGAACATCATCGAGGCCGGATGTACGCGGCGCCGCTACATGTGCCGCTGCGCCAGCAGTTTACTCCATTGCACAATTTAGCAACGTGAATAAAAGTGCCGTGCAATGGTATGGTGATGGCGACTTAGCAACCTTCTACTGGGACGGTTCCGTAACATACCTATTGTGATATCAATAAACATGTTACTGATTTTACAATTATTAAATCGATAATTGGAATGAAATGAGAATCGATAACTTGAAGAATTGATTAAAGTTATCGAATGAATATTGCGTTCATTTCATTCAATCCCCTCTTCTGGAGCTGTCAAAATTAACTAAAGCGAAACTACAGTCTCTGTATCGCGTTTAATTTAATCAAATTTTCTGTAAATTTTCTATAATTACGTCATTAGAATGAGTAGAGAAGTAGACATTAAAGCCTTAGTTTCTCACATAGTGCTTGGAAATGGAATGGATAAATGCCGAATATGTATGGGCGATACAACAGAAGGTCAAGTTTACCTCGGTGACACGGTTATGACGGAGGGAGATCAGCCTGTAACCCTCGCTGAACTGCTGGAACTTATTACAGGAGTCGAGGTAAGCATAAAATTCCGATTATAGAAATTTGCATTTTATGTGTTCATTTTCTGTGAAGAACGGAACGGCGTCATCCCCATTGACAACTTAAAATGGCTGACGAAACATTGAACGTAAATGTTAATGCATAAATTTAATTTGTCTTACCGTTTAATGTAAAAGGTTATCTTTACTCAGAATCCATGTCATTGAAACGGTAATTGTAGGACATTAGAGCTTATTAGAGTAGACGCGTATGCATAGGTCAAGTTTTGAAATTATAACATTTACGGGGATGGCACAGACGGCGGATGGAATCCTGAATTTTAAGTATTGGATATATAAAATAAATTCATAATAAACAGCGTGAAAAATTAATTAAAGACTATGATTTATTTCTCTATTGTGTAGATTATTAGCTATATTTAGAATATGGATGCAGAAAATCTAATTGGATTAGGTACTCAACACTTATTTATGTGAAACCATCTCCATAAATATTAAAAAATAATTTCATTTTGTCACTATACCCTTTCAATGTTTCAAACGGCTTTAGTACTGATTTACCAACAAGGATCAAAATTGTAAATGAGTATATCAAGAGAAATGGATGTTGACACGTAGCCCTTTGACTAGTACGGTGGTTGCAGGTACCGCTTCAGGAGGGCCTGCCCTCCGGACTCTGCTCAAGTTGCTCCCGGTCAGCGTTGAACGCTGCTAATTTCGCCACGCTATGTCGACAGGCTTCTGGACACTGGGAGAGTATGCTGTACTTACTCGAAAACGCACCCTTAGAGTTATCAACACATAAAAAATCATTATTTATACTGTTCAGAGACAATGAAATGCTGTTAGTTGAGGATACGTCGAAAAATATAGCAACAGCTAAAGATGCAGCAGCAAAATTAACAAAACTTTTGATTCCGAAGCCCGTTCAAATTAAAAGAAAACACAAATTCTTAAAAAGTCACAAGTGTCAATGTCCAACGTGCGGGAAGAAGTTTCTCTACGCTCAACACTTATTTCAGCATCTGAAAGAGTCTACGGATTTAAAACGTGCTTGTCACGTGTGTGCACAGGTTATGTCCAGAGACAATCTAGTCGAGCATTTAGTTACTGTACACGGTAGAAAACCATACGATTGCAAGAAGTGTCCGGCTTTATTTCGGTCTATAAACCAATTTAAAAAGCATTCAAAACAGGCACATAGGCCTGCTGTATGCACGTGCGGTGAATGCGGCTGCAGCTTCAATTCGAGGCACGCATATCACGCTCACGTGTCTATACACGCTTTGAAAACTTGTCCTGGCTGCGATAGTCCGTTCCGCAATCAAACGTGCTATTTATACCACGTAAAGGGATGCTGTAATTTAGACAAGAACAGGCAGGATACCTTCAGAACAAAACACAAAATAACAGTTGAGGTTAAAAACGAGAAGAGCGAGCGAAAGATACGCGTTGGCATGCGAGGGAGTGCAGACAAACAATGCCTTTGTGATTACTGCGGTAAGAAGTTTGCTGGAAAGAAGTTTGTAGCGGCGCATATACAAATTGTCCACATGAAGAACACGCACCGGCCTTGTGTACACTGCGGGAAGTCCTTAGCCGCCGCTCACATGACGGAGCATTTAAAAACCCACGAATCAAGTCGCATGTATAAATGTGACTATTGTGGTTTCCTACTCAAGACACGGTTAGGTTATGTTCAACATTTACGATTGCATACGGGTGAGAAGCCGTACGCCTGTAAGCACTGCGGAGAGTCATTCTCTGCTTCTTCGAGACGTTCAGAGCATGTACGGAAAATGCACAGTGGCGAGGTGGTACTGAGACATGCGTGCAAACTGTGCCCAGCACGGTTTCAGTTACCTTACAAGCTACGGAAGCATATAGCGTCTGTTCACGTGCAAGAAGATTCTACGTTGTTTGAGTGCACTAAATGCTGTGAGAAATTCACCAGCTGCCGTGGACTGCTACATCATTGCAGGAAACACGAGCCCGTTGTGTCCAAATCGTCCATTGACTTTAAAGTTTATAGCCAATTATCTAATTTGGAAACCTAATGAGTTTATTATAGTATATTTTTAAGATAGTTTTTTATCTGTTGGAACATATAATGAAGTCCTTTACAAGACTTCCTAACCTAGCTAGCTATACATATAAATCTGTAGTAACATGTAACCTTTATATCATACTAGCAGGCGTTATAGATGAAATCCTAGAACTTTATTGCAATGCCACTATTACAACCATCCAGTGACACACAACGAGCTTTTTGACGAGCTCGGTGGCTCAGTCGTGAAAGACGCGACTTTGACACCATACCATGACCAAATTGATCCGAGTTCTATCAGAAGGTGATGTCAGGAGCCCTAGAAACCGGCGAGCGTGCACGAGAAGAGCAATGCACGTTAAAGAAGCGAGAGAGGTATGTAAGGATCGAGTCGCGTGGCGCTCGGTTCCCTCTGCCTACACCGCAAGGGATTTGGCGTGAAGTTATAGATAGATAGATTCTAATCGTATCCTGAATAGGGGATTAAGATTTTGTGAATATATAACAATTAATTTCTGCGTTATCCCAAATCAGCCCACCAGGGATGTTTTTAGCACAATATTATGGGGAACAGTGGGCCAATTCTGCTAAATAACTGCAACTGCACGTTTATGCCTGTCACTTGAGTCGTGCAGGAATAGTGCAGTGCCAATAGGTGTATTCTACTAAAATTTCCTGCACTGGAACTGCGCGTATGCTGCACTGCAACTACGCTGCAACTGTGCGTATCCTGCAAGTAAACTACTTAAAACCTGAAATGTTGCCATATTTCAATCTAATAAAACTGAATTTTTATTTAATGTTGACTCCTATAGTTTCACTATTGACCTTGGTTGCCGGAGTGGAGGCATTTCTAACCGAAAATAAGCTTTACTTAATTATATTTATCCACAAACATCTCCCAAAACAAAGCAAATATAATTCACCGCCTCAGAATATTAAATTCACTTCGCAAAAGTTGCTCAAGTGTAACGTTAACAAAACTGCAAGTAAACTCCTTCAAAACTTCTGTCACCGGTATGCAAATGTCAAAACAATTTATCAGAATACGATTATTTTGCAGGAAACGTGCAGTTGCAGTGCAGGTTTTTTAACAGAATAGCGATTCATTTACTGCAACATTCCTGCAACGTCGCTGCTGTCAGATCGTTTAACAGAATACCGAAACGTCAAAATGTACGCATTTTGACACACGCCGCGCTGCAGTGCAGTCGCAGTTTTTAGTAGAATCGGCCCACAGGGCTTTTAAAAGGGTGATGATATCGTGTGTATGTTTGTAATTATCACTTGCTCCGTGGTGAAGGAAAACATCATGGGGAAACCCAAACGTCCAAGAATTTATATTCCAATAGACGTGTGACGTAACCTAAGAAAGGTCTGGTAACCCTGTGGGTTGTGGCAGTCCTGACCACTGTCGCTCAATGTAAAAGTCAATATCTTTGCCAAATCCTTAGGCTTATGTAACGGACCCCGCCGATCCTAATGGATTAGGAAACGTAATAAGGTTGAGAAGATACTGATTTTGACATGGAGCAACTGCGGTCAGACCTCCACCACCGAGAGGGAAATTCACCATTTTTCTTAGGTTACATGTCTTAGGACACATGTCTTTATGTTGTTCCATCCTGTACCAGACGCGATATCTTCGCCGAATAGAAACCTATTTTTTTATACAACGTCTGGAGGCATACAAGCATACGGTCCACCTGATGTAAAGCGGTTACCGTAGCCTATTCACGCTTGTAACATATGTCACTCGCGCGATGCCTCCTCTGCTGCTTACACAGCAACTCCTTAGGAGCTTATTGGTGAGCTTACATATTTGTAATGTGTCACTCGCTCGCCGGCGAAGGAGAACATCGCGAGGAAACACGCACGCCACAGAATTTATATCATTTCTAAAGACGTGTGAATATAAACTCACTTTATTCATGCAAATGTTTATACCACTACTACATTTTGCCAATCGAGCCGGCATGCAAGATTATAAATTGTCATTATTAAAAAAGTGAAGCTAAAAATACAATTTCTAAGAGCACAATTTTTAAAATAGTCATTAATTCAAATAAATATAATTCCCTTATGTCAAAATGAGCGAGACAAGCTCGGTGGCTCAGTCGTAAAAGACGCGACTTCGACACCAACGCTCGTGGGCTCGATTCTCACACAGGACAAACATTTGTGTGCATGAACATGTCTGTTGGTCTCGGTCTGGATGTTTTTAAGAGAGGTACGGCGCATCGAAGCAGCCCGTCTGGGGAAGTACCTCCACCTCACAGAAAACCGCAGCCAAATAACAACTACCTAGAGGGTTGTTGTATTCCTGCGCGTGAGTGAGGTTACCGGTAAGCTCCTAAGGAGTTACTGTGTAAGCAGCAGAGGAGGCATCGCGCGAGTGATTTATGTTACAAATGTTAATAGGCTACGGTAACTGCTTTACATCAGGTGGACCGTATGCTTGTATGCCTCCCGACGTTGTATAAAAAAAATGAGTATCTTCACAAAATCCTTGGTCACCAGCTTATTTAGACGCCGTCCGCCCACTGTGGTGGTCTAAAGGGTTACATTTCAGAGTACTGAGTTCCGCGTTCACTGTAATGTACGCAGTGTCTTAGAACCTTCCACACACAAAAGCAGTCAGACCGCGGCGGACAAACTGCTTTTGTGATGTAGAAACGCAGAACTCTGACCGCTAGACCGCGTGCAGTGGGGCCGGCGCCTTATACTCACAATCGGCTGACACAGAAGTTAGTGTAGGTAGGTTGTATAGTAACCTAGCTATGCAGCAGATGTGATAGACGTTGTCCTGTCTTAAATTAAAAAGAATCTAGAATCCTATTGCAACTCCACCTACTGCAGGAGTTCCCAACCAGGGGGGCACGTCCCTAAGGCGTGGGGAGATATCAAGGGGGGCGAAATATCTTTTTCTCGACTATTCAAAGCAATTAAAAATAACAAACTGGACAAAGGACGAATTTGAAAGCTGACAAAGAAACTCATTTGCAATCGCCGGAAGACGAATGTCGCCGATACTATTAAGACATTAATTCAGAGTCACCTGTAGGGCACATGACCGGAAACACATTTTTGTAAATGTCTCACAACTACCAGAAGAGATTCAGAAGAAATTTATGCGATGAACAAATTAAAAAGGGGGCGTGACAATATTATTTAAAGTCCAGGGAGGTTCAACAAAAGAAAGGTTGGGAAACTCTAACCTACTGGGTCCAATTGTACATCTAAACTGTCCAGTGACATACTCAAACACACAAAAATTGAATCTAAATCGGTCCAGAATCGCCCATATAGTTCGTTTAGATTCTACAACCGCTGGAGGAGAATGATTCTTGAATGCCATCCCTGTACCGGTGCACGCAGTGTGGGGCGACCCCTCACTAAATGGAGCGACGACCTCGAGAGGTCTGTATGCAATCGATGGACGCAGGTGACACAGGATCGCGACGAATGACACTGTGGAGGAGAGGAATTCGGTGAGATGGGGACGAATACGGACCGAGATGATGATGATGACATAGTTACAATTGAAGATAATAAAACTGTCTTTGAAATTGTAAGTTGTGACATCAGCATGTTATGTACTCGCGCAAAGGCTGTATGTACTGACTTACAGCGCAAATTCTAAGCAACGTCTATAAGTTTGTATAAAGCTGCAGTTTTTGTTAGTCATGCTTTTGAATCGTCTGCAATTTGTACAATAGAAAAAAATGTTGAACAAAGTTTTATCTCAAGATGAGTTTCAAACCAGATTTAATTTACTGCGTACATGAAAATGTTGTTCAAGCTACGGTAATTCGTATGTGCTTTCGATCGCAATTGGTTTGGTTGATCGATTCCTCATTACTGAGGGCCGTGGTCACTGGAACACCTCAAATGGATAATCTGCCTCCATCGGTTCCGATCCGAAGTAGCCCTCGCCACCTTGTAAAATTCAGATCAGGATGGGGCTTCTTACACTTGGTCAGACCAACGTATTGGTTGTCGGCCAAGTTTTCTCTTTCCTTCGATGTTGCCAATAGTAACTAGTTTATCAAGGTTGCCATCCCCTTTTCGCATTATGTGACCGAAATAGGAAAGTATGTTACATACACATGGTGGACAGTCGGGTCGTAATGCCGACTGTGGAGAGAATAAATACATTTGTAGATTTGAATATATGAAAGGTATAAACCATTAATCAAATAGTAATCCAGTTGCCTTGTTGAAGGAGCTAACACCTGCTACGTACGCCACAATCAAGAATCTAGAGCTTGAGTAACGTCGTTAATCTTAGAAAATGGGCTCTAGACATAAACAATATATTTGTAGTTCTTTTATAAACTAGTTACTAATGCTTTAGTGTCGTGTAAAGTGTCGGTACACTACCATACTTCCGAAAGAGTTCAAATTTAACCAGAAGAAGATCATCTAAAACTTGTCGTTGGCGATATGTTCTACCGAGATCAAGTTCATACGCAGATCTATCGAAACGTAAATACGAGTTCGACACGCGAACAAGCCAACAGTCTTCCAAATGGCGTTCGACAATATTACTCAAGATGTATATGATGTTGGTTTTCTTTTATAACCTCCGTGTGCTTCACTAGGAATTACTTCCGGAGAGGCAAATAGTGGACAAGTAATATTATTTACATATAAGACTATTTGGGCAATTGTATCCACTGAAAACGTACAGGTTGGTGTAATGGCAATTGGCAGCTGAAGGATCCTGATGATAATGCCAAACCTTCAAACAAAACTGTCTAAGACTTTTTAGCAAAGAGTCCAACAAAGATTGTTCAGAGAGATTGAAGACCAAAGACCCGTCTATTGAGGGAGGAATTTACAAAATCCATCAAAGAAAATTCGTTGAAGAGTACTTAAATCAGTCCACGAAAAATCAATGGAGGAGCGAGTGCTGGCGTTATTGTATTGCAAACTGTGGGGTCTAATTTGAAGGCAAAATAAATTTTGGTTGATATGAATTGTTGCTATGTTTTATTTAAAATTTCCGAATTCCAAGAACACTGAATGTATGTGTGAATGAGCAAGTGAAGCACTGACCAGGGATCCTTATTCCAGGTGGAGATGTCACCCACCCTGCCACTGTTCGTGTGTACGAAATGCGAGAAAGATGCCGCATCGGCGGTACTCTTCATCAAACTCTGCAAAGAATCTGCTAGGAGATGGACTCAACTGTCAGACTCGTTGTCCGACTTTCAATGTCAAATGAAAAGGAACATGTACTTCCTAATAGAAGGGGACAAAGTGAGAACGTTCCCCGATTACGGGTACAAAACCCCCGTTTCGAGGAAACAGAGGGTGGAGAAATTCAGAAAGAGGTTAAACCGAAAAAAGCTGAATACAGAGAGGGCGTTTGACGCGAAAGCGCAATGCCCAGAATGTAGGAAAAAGTTCGATCAGATTTACAAATTGAACAAGCATATGCACATCATTCTAAGGAAAATGTGCACTTACTGCAAACAGATAGTCCACGTGAGGGACTTCGGGAGCCACTTGAGGTTGCACAACGCCACGGCGTACACATGCACGATATGTTTAAAGAGTTTCGAGAACCTGATCTACTATGAGAGGCATACATTAGTTTGTAGACGCCGGCAGTATGAATGTGTACAATGTTGCCAATCATTTCAAAGTGAATTGAAGCTTAAACTCCATCTGCCCGTTCATAACATGAAGACGTGTCCGATCTGCAACACGGTCATATCTAACCAATCCTGCTACAGATATCACGCGAAACGTTGCAACGCTAAATCTAGACCTAAAGGCTTTCCCTCGGGAGTATACACGTGCCACCATTGCTCTAAAGACTATAAAACTAAAGAGGTTCTACGAGCTCACATACACCACGCCCACATGTACGGACGCCAATATCAATGTGACAAATGTGGGAAGAAGTTTCTGAACAAACAGCATTTGGCAGAACACGAGAACAGCCACAATAAAATTCTGGATAGATTTGTCTGTAACGTATGCAATGCCAAATTTAGCACCCGCAGGGGGTACGGGAAACACGTAACTAACAAAGGGCACATCGGCGGATTGAAGGACCACGCCGTAAAACTCGTAGGGAATACCAGAGAGGGCGGGAAGAGGGAGCTGCGAGAGTTGGGGTGTGCCATATGCAGCCAGAGCTTCATGTACAAGAAGAGTTTAAAAAAACATCTGCTAACTAAACACAATATACAAAATTGGCAAATTGTTGTGTGCGATGAGAATGTCCGCAGTTGACGATCCATTGAAAGTACGAGTAGTTAATAAATTTGACACGTGGAAGCGGTTTGTATAAATTGAAATTAACTTACGTCTAAAATAATGCCACACGAGTGATATAATACTTGGTTATTTGCAATAATAAACGAATAATTTGACGAAATAAATTATTTAAAATAATTATGTGATGTATCGTTCCACGACCAGTGGTTCCTCTGTATACTACTGTATCGAGTCTTCGTGAATATTTGACGACGTCAAATTGTCCTTTTCAATTCTCGGACGTTATAACTCATTCAACAATGATTCTGATCAAATAATTGTCGCTTGAATGAAGAGATTTATTTAGATTTATTCACTGTGCATGTGCTACAGACATAATTTCGCTGACTGATGTGTGCGTAAAAAACGTAAAATTCCAACAAGACTTAAGTTTGTGCTGAAATCTGTTTTAAAATGCATGTTTTGTACAACACATCCGTACTATCTCGTACCTACGTTGAACTGTGACTAAGCTTTTAATGTAATAACAAAAAAAGTCTTTTATTGAACATATCTACCATCTATGGACAAATAAACAAATATTAAAATTCAATGGCCTTTTTATTAGCGAGAATGTTGGTGTGCTCATCACAACAGGGGTCTTACTACTACTTCTCAGAACTCCACCAGCGTTGGTGTTGGAAGCGTCGCAAATTTACAATTTGTTAGAAATGGCATCATATTGAACGTATCGTCATGAACTTCGCATGTCGGTATGTAAGAAACGTGTTACATTGAACTGACCTGTTAGAGAATGAGATGGCAGAAGTTGTAGAAATAAAATTAAGAAATAAAGTAAAATATGGTGATATGGAGAATTGACTGCGGAGCTTCAGCGCGTCGTTTGAACGGATTTTCTGCAAGGGATATATTATTTACGTTTATCACGGTGAACAAACGCGGAAACATGATTCACTGCATTAACTACTTATATGCAGAAAGTTGCCGGGGTAGGGAAAGAGTAGATGGCTTGCTCTGGCGCTGGCTACTTTTCCTTAATTACTCTTAGTTATTAATATTGTCTTCATAATTTTAGTCGGTAGCTAGTAATCTGCCATACTACTATTTCGTTCACTCTACCATGCTTTAAGAGCAAAAGCAAGATGAACAAAATTTGGAACGTTTTAGCTGAAAAGCGACAAGTCATGTTCATAAGACTATTCATAATGGAGTTTTGCGTAAAATTAACAATGCGAACATCTCAATTTACGTTAAACGCTATTCTTGGACTTCTCCTTACAAGTTCTCGGACGTAGATGCTTATATATCTTATAATGTGGGCGTTTTGCCACAGCTTTCCTAAAATACCATGTGCACCTTACAAGATCCAGGAGGAACGGACTGATTGATGACGTGGTTTCAGGTGGAGGAAGACGCCGCAGTGCCAAACGGGATCTGCAGAGCATGCCTAGAGGCCGCCTTCTCTGCTAGTTTCTTCAAACAACTGTGTAAGGACTCCGCCGAGCATTGGCAGAACGCCACTACATACTTCAGCCAACTCAATCTACCCACTCAAGATGACAAAGCATACTATGTCATCTACACAGCAGATAACCAAGCCATCGTCAAAGATCAGACAGAGGTAGTCGGCGGCAAAGATAAGCCACTAACTAGACTTGAACAAAGCCAAGTCACGAAGAAGGAGATAAAGAAGAAAAAGTCACATTCCGGTCTGTTGCATGCGTGTATGTATTGTGGAAAGGTGTTCTCTCTTCCTGAATTTCTGAACTCGCATTTGAGGAACACCTTGCAGCGAGCGTGTACCAAATGCGGCATAGTGATGCATAGGTCCAAGCTGCCGGCGCACTTGGCCAACGCCCATAAACTGCACGTGTTCTATTGTAACATTTGTTTTAAATATTACGAAGATATTAACGATGTTGTGGCGCATAAGATGGAAGTCCACAATGAGAGCCGACATCAGTGCGTTGTTTGCGGTAACGGATTCGTCACGGAACGAGCTTTGAGCGCCCACATGTACGCTCACTCCTTATTCCACTGCAAGTCATGCAGCCGCAGTTTCGAGAACCGGAAGTGTTACAAATATCATCAAAGCCAGTGCGATAACTCGAAGACGGTCCAGAGACCCGAGGGTCAGTTTATTTGCGATCACTGTGGATTGGTCTACACCAAGAAGCCATCTTTACGAATCCATATAATACAGAAACATTTGAACGTTTTACCGCACGCCTGCAGCGTTTGTGGTAAAAGAACTTCAACTTTAGCCCATTTAAGGTCCCACGAAGCGGTTCACACGGAATCTAGGAAAGTATATCATTGCTATTGCGGTGCGAAGATGCGTACAGAACTAGGTTATCATCTGCACCAGAGGATCCACACCGGGGAGAGACCTTACGAGTGCGAAGAATGCGGCGACAAGTTCCTATCGGCGTCCAGAAGACTGGATCATATTAAAAGACGGCACAGGAGCTCAAAAGACATGCCGCACGGGTGCGACCAGTGTCCGTCGCGTTTCGTGAGACCGTTTGAGTTGAAGAAACATTATTTAACAGTTCACAACGCTCAAATAAATGTGTTGCCAGCTAAAAGGGGGAACAAAAGGCGGAATGAATGTCTTAAAGTGGCAAATTGATATGTTATAATTTTAGTTAATAAAGATTAGTTTGACAATGCTTATTATAATTAATTTAATATCTATCCAGAACATGGACAGGAAAAGACCTTGAACGTAGATCGGGGGTAGGCCTAAGAAATAGGAAATGTAGGTGCGATGATCTGCTGAATAGGCACCCGGTACTCTACTGGGAAAGATGTGATGGATCAAAAATATTAGTTAATAAAAGTTTTTAACGGTTTTTCGTTTTTATTTCTTGTGTATTATTTTTGCAGGAAAATACAATGTTTTGCGCAGATCTAGGATTGTGTGGAAGCAAAATTTGAAAACATTCATATAGGACATTATTAGAAGCCTATTTTTACTTGAACCGTTTGTAATGCTATCACAAATTGTAAAATAAAACATTTTCCACACATGTATATTGACTAGTATTCAATCATGGCTTTCTGATTTAAATGATGCATGATGCGGTGTGTTGACAACCGCTGGGGAAGAAAGATTCTCGAATGTCGTCCTCTTACTAGTGCACCCAGGGTGGGACGACCACCACTAGATGGAGCGACGACCTCCAGAGGTTTGCAGGGAGTCGATGGATGCAGGTGGCACAGGATCGAGACGAGGGGCTCTGTAGAAGGGAACTGAAACTGCTGAACACAGGCCTTCAGCAGTGGACGAATACAGGCTGAAATGATGATGCGGTGTAGGTCTATTTGAGAATCAAAGTCAAAATCTTTTTATTCCGATAAAATGGCTACATTTGTTTGGAATCGTCACATTTTTTTCCCCTACCGTGCAGTTTATGACTAGGTGAGCACTGATAAAAATACTGCCAAAAAACTCAGGCATCCCTCTTTTGGTATCCAAACAAATTTACATAATTTATTAATTACATTATAATTGGATCGACTCACTCCCAGGCATTTTTATCATTAATATAGTCAGATACTTTATAATATGCCCTGCTACACAATTTAGCTTTAATGGTAGTTTTAAATTTGTTTATTGACAATTCTCTTATATTGCTGGGAAGTTTGTTATAGAACCGTATACATTGCCCCATAAAAGAATTACTTATTTTGTGGAGACGGCTTGCATGTAACACAAGATTATGCTTATATCTAGTATTTATGCTATGAGTATCACTCTTTTTACAAAATGAGTGTAATCGTTTTCGACATTCAGACATTGCAGTTCTCGCGTCGCCGTTGCAAGAATCATAAATAAGAATGGTATCAGCAGTACGTCAATTGACCACGCTACGTAGTGAAAGTAACCCCCGATCTCCTTCCCTACGGAAAGCCTTTACTAACTTTAAGGAACAATAATACTTAAACGCGAATACATGGAGTACCGTTGTAGATACTCTCACCCTCCCTCTTTTCTTGAATAGGAACCAAATCCTATTTGTTACCTATTTTTGTCATTAAGAGGTACTTACCTATTAATGTATACTTGGTCCAGTGTTGGAGAGACTGGTAATCTGTCATACAGGTCCTCCTAGTACAGAGACCAGTCTCTCTCATAGATTGAATTTAATGTAATGTACATCTTAGATTTATCTCAAATTGTACTGTATAATCTATGTGAGAGAACAAATAAAGAATTTTGTATTGTATTGTATAGATGGACTCAAATATTGAATTTATATAACGATTTTCTCTTTATACAACGTCAAGAAGTATACAAACTTTAAATACTTTATGACTCGCGCGATGCTACCTCTGCTGTTGACACAGCTACTTCTTAGGAGCTTACTGGCGACCTCACTCACTCGCAGGAACACAACAACCCTCTAGGTACTTGTTATTTGGCTGCTGTTTTCTGTGCAGTGGAGGTACTTTCCCAGACGGTCTGCTTTCATGCGCCAGACATGTTCATGCACATAAATGTTTGTCCTGTGTGGGAACCGAGCCCACGGACGTTGGTGTCAAAATAGCGTTATTAACCACTATGCAACCGAGGTCGTCGCATATCATAATGGGGTGAATTTTGTAGTAAACTAAGTAAAAGTTAGAAAACTGTTCTTTAATGCATGTTTTACTAAACTGTCCATTTTAGGGTTCCGTACCGAAAGGGTAAAACGGAACCCTATTACTGAGACTCCGCTGTCCGTCCGTCCGTCTGTCACCAGGCTGTATCTCATGAACCGTGATAGTTAGACAGTTGAAATTTTCACAGTTGGTGTATTTCTGTTGCCGCTATAACAACAAATACTAAAATATATAATAAAATAAATATTTAAGGGGCTCCCATACAACAAACGTGATTTTTTTACTCGTTTTTGCTCGATATTGATAACGGCAACAGGTAGACGCTTGAAATATTCACAGAATATTTAGTTATATATTTACTTTAAAAATAAATAATTAAATTAAAATAAATATTTAAGGGGGACTCCCATACAACAAACGTGATTTTTTGCCGTTTTTTTATAGATATTGGTACGGAACCCTTCGTGCGCGAGTCCGACTCGCACTTGGCCGATTTTTTTCTATAGCTTCCCAAATGTTTGGAAACTTTGTTCATACCCACTAATTTGCTACTTGTCATCCCAAACCTTATTGTAAACTTTCATTGATCAGGACATTCTCTGAAGATCAGGAAGTAAGTTGACGTCAGGTGGTTACATATAAAATAAAGTACGCGTATATCTAGGAATTAGTTTTATGGAGTATACTCTTCGATTGACTCTCTAGAGGCGGTGTGAGGAATGCGAGTCTGGCAAACATTTGTGTGCATGAACATGTATTTTTTTTTATACAACTAGATTGGCAAACAAGCATGCGGCCCGCATCAGATGGTAAGCGGCCATCGCAGCCTATTGACGCTCGCAACACCACGGGGATGTTACTCGCGCGCTGCACACCTTATGACCTAAGGCTGTTTCGTCACAGTACCCAGTAATTTCTCTGCCATATCTCACCCTTCAAACCGAAACACAGCTATACATATATATATATATATCTGCTTGGCGTTAGAAATAAGTGAGATAGAGGTACCCACGCAGACCACTTTTGTACAAAGTCTCCCTCTGGTATGTCTATTTGTCTTGGCCTGGGTGTTTTTAAGAGAGGTACGGCGCATGAAGCAGGCCCTCTGGGAAAGTACCTCCACCACACAAAAACAACAGCCAAGTAACAAATCCGTAGAGGGTTGTCGTGTTCCTGCGAGTGAGTGAGGTCTCCAGTAAACTTCTAAGGAGTCGCTGTGTTAGAAACAGAGGTGGCATCGCGCGAGTTATATTTAATGTATTGCAAGCGTTTATAGGCTACGGTAACTGCCTCACATCAGGTGGGCCGTTTGCTTGTATGCCTCCCGACGTTGTATAAAAAAAAAAGTATAGCCTGCTTTCCCTAGCGTTACCACCACCAGGTTATCTCCACTCTTTTATTTAGTTTAAATTATTATGTGTTTACTTTCACAAAACTAAAATTAAACCCCGACTAATACAAAACTTGTCTACCTACTCAAACGATATAATATACAAGACTCCAAAGGAGGCATATTTTCAGGAACACCGTGCCTATATGAATTCTATATGTTTGTCTGTGTGTTCGTCTGACGCTTTTTTTCGAATATTCGAATTTTGACTTCAGATTCGGATTCAGAATAAAAAAGTAGAATATGAATGTTCAGGAACACCGTTCCTATAAGGAACATAGTCAAAATGGCCGACAAATTAAAAAAAAAAATTCATTGTTATATAATTGACGAGCCAGGTGTTCCTCTGGCAATGCAAGCTTGCGCATTCTCAACTGGTTTATTATAAATTGATAAACAATATAATATTGGGCTACTTATATGAGCAGCCATGCAATTCTGTAAGAGAAAACATCCTTACATCCTCGGAAACATTGGCTGTTATAGCCTTGAACACAAAATTGCAATTATTTAGTGTCGCTTTTCATGGTTGTGCGACACTAGCGCCGCAAGGCTGCGTTTGGAATTGGAATTCTACATGGCAAACAGCCTCGCGTACGCTTACAGCCTTATAGAATACCAAATAAAATGCCGTGATCGCAGTAGACGATGTCAAAGCTGTGACATCTGTGAACACAGCGACGCACACAGCCATTACGAGTCGCTTAGAGAATTGCATGGCTGATTGTCTTTTTGTTCAGCCGTAGTCACTTGTCATTACTAAATATGTAACAATGTCTGGTATCTTATATAAACAAACATAGATCTGGGGATTTGTTGTTTTATTATTAGTTACTATTGAAATCTAATTAATTGTCGACTCAACACGTAAATATCACTGGACCTGCCAAATGTGACGAATTCGTGTACGTACGGAACAGATTCCCGTACCAACAATTTAGAGACAATGACAGTCACGGCGCCGTTCCCGCCTGCGAGAGATAAGGACGGAGATACTTATCGCTTGATTTGTAACGAAACTTGATAAAGGTCAGAGTGTTTATCATTTTTAAATGTCGTTGAACGCCCTTTATTTACCTTCAAATACGAGCTCGCAGAAAACATCAGGAATTGTGCAGTGGCGGCTGGTGGGTTATCGAACTGGTGGTGCACTTTACTTGCTCACCAAGTTTAATATTAGAAATTGCAACAAATCAACAATTTACATAAAAAATGTAAATAAAAAAAAAAACAATTACTTAATATAAACAAACAATAATTAACGCGTCACAGATACAGCGAA
Organism: Pyralis farinalis; assembly: GCA_947507595.1. Classification (NCBI taxonomy): domain Eukaryota; kingdom Metazoa; phylum Arthropoda; class Insecta; order Lepidoptera; family Pyralidae; genus Pyralis; species Pyralis farinalis. The sequence goes on from OX382281.1 coordinate 921,013, forward strand.
ACTATACTGATAAGGAGAGGTCCATCATGGCCGCCGTCGAACTCAAATTTCGTCAAACATCAGGTGCTCTCGGTAATCTTCGATTCGCACGTGCGGCGCACGAGAACCGCCTCATTTCTCGGTACATTTCTATGAACTATCTTTTGTTTCACGCGTCAGGCACATTCGCTAGTAACTCATACAAGTTCTATTAGCAGTCCTCGTGCACTCGCCGAAGCGCACGAGAATTTTTCATTACAGGGAAAATAAGTCTTAATAGTTTAGCAAAGCGCTTAAATTGTTTTGTCTTTTATTTATTATAATTTTAAATTTTATTTATATTATGTTTTTGTATGTTTCAAAAATAAATATTAATATGGTAATTTAAAGATGAAGTAATATTTTGTAATTTTTAAATCTTTTGAATTGGTGGTTCAGCGCACGAGCGCACTTAAGGTACAGCCGCCACTGGAATTGTGTGTGACAGACGCAGATTCAAACAAATGTTTTAGTTGCGATTTTGAAAAATTAACACTCGAGACATACGTGTGGCACTTGTTTTTTTTATTTAATAAATGTTTCAGAGGGCGTAAACCACTGATTACAAGTTAATTGCACTTCTCTCGTCAGAGCCCTTACAGCATCAGAGCACCGTTTTATAATTAGTAAAGATTAGCACTTAAACAGTTCATTCTGAACTATCGATGATGACTATTTTCCTAACCTTCCTAAACCAAAACATAAGAATATAAAACAAAACTACAAGTGATTATGGAAATTTGTTTTATTTCAGATGGCCGAAGAACATCTCTGCCCGATAGGAGCGTGCATCACGTGCGTGACGACGGCTCTCGCCGCTCAGGAGTTCAGGCATATGGTCAGGAGCTCCGTCAAGGTCTGGGCGAAGGCTCTGAGATCCCTCGAAGACCTCCCGGACGCCGCCTCGCCACCGGTCAAGACACTGTGCGCATTCATCAAACCGGAGACGCTAACTTTACACACGTTCAAAAATTACACGGGGGGCGATTCCAAAACTGTTCTAAATAAACTATCGAATAGACTGACTAAGAAAAAAACGCGTGTAGTGCGCAGCGGGCCTCACTGCGACTGCCCAGATTGCGGGAAACAATTTACGAGTCCGTACTATTTGAGTATGCATTTGAGGAACAGCGGGCAGAAAGAGGTGTGCCAACATTGCGGTATTGTTGTGTTCCGAGGACAGCCAATGAGGGACCACTTACATAAGGCACACGGGCAGAATGTAATCCTTTGTAAATACTGCCCGTTGTTGTTCACAAACGAAAGTCTGGCGAAAAAACATATCAAAAAAGCTCACAAAGTCGGAGCGCTGACTTGCGGCGACTGCGGACGGAATTTCCCACGAAAAGGATCGTTCGAAACGCATTCACAAATGCACGCTGTCAGGACTTGTAGGTCGTGCGGGATGCAGTTTACGAATAGAGGATGCTATAGGGAGCATAGGTCGCAATGCGAACCGAACGCCAAACCTGACATTCAAGCACTACCTAAGAGCAAACGGTCGAACAATCGAGATCCCGCGTACTATACTTGCGATTACTGCGGCAAAACTTATAAATCACGGCCACAATTAAAAAATCATATAATATGGATACACATGAACGTAAGACCGCATGAATGTCAGTGGTGTGGAAAGAGATTTTACACATCCGCTAGGTTGGCAGAACACACCGTAGTGCACACGCGGGAAAGAAATTTCGAATGTGACATTTGTGGCGCGAAATTAGTTTCCAAAATGGCCGCCGTGTACCATAGACGACGGCATACCGGTGAAAAGCCTTATACCTGCGAAGATTGTGGAGATAAATTTATCTCTGCGTCGAGGCGATCGGAACACTCTAAGCGAAGGCACGGGAAAGGTGTCAGGCATCAGTGTACGCAGTGCCCTGCCAGCTACGTGAGGGCCTTTGAATTAAGAAAACACGTAGAGAAGTTTCACACTCCAATGACCAATTTGTTAGTGAAAATGGAGGCGTGACCTGAAAGCGTTTTAGTTGACATTTTTAATCAATAATTTATTTATTTGTAATCATTTTCTTCGACAATGTTACGATTTTATTTTATAAATCTTGCATTCATATTGTATTTTAATTCTTATTTTTCATAATTTGAAAACGGCTGTGTAGTTTGTGTTAGCCAAAGGTCAAATAACAACAGACGTTCGGATACCTGCCTTTGAATTATTAATATTATTATGTACTAGAACCGACACCGTGAACTAAATATGATGACGCCATGAAAATCACGGCGCTTTTGACCTTTTGGTCGCAAGAAAAATACCGCTTAGAAGCGATTTAGTGCTGTATCTTTGAATCTTTGGGATAGACATGTAAATTATTTCAGCGCTGCAGCGGACACTAGTTTTAATTATTTCCAAAATAGAGAAAGACTTTTACTTAGGATAGCTCCTCTAGTACATAATAACTCAATGCTACCTGCGCCCTTTTTTCGTTCGGTCAGAAGTAAGGAAATCAGTGTATTGGAATTTCATAATACGGAATACACATCTTTCTTGCTTCTCGATAAACTCAAGACTCAACGCGCGACAGAGACTAATAACTGCATACAGAATGGAAACTACCGTGTTGCCACTACATATGACGCTGAAGAATGGGAACATGTAATAACCGCATAAACATCTTCTATTGTTCGGCAATCTATGCCATTATTACGTAGTGTTTTTGATCTATCATCATTATTTTAACTAGTTCATGGCTCTGTTAATTATTAATGAATTTCACAGGACTATTGAATTTGGTTTTACCTGTTTTATCTGTAAAATTAAATAGAAATTAAAAAGATATATATTCACCATACGTTTACAAATAATTAAGACAGATCGATCGCTACGTAATAATACCACTGACAGCCATGTTGACTCGCCATCGACCTCTGCCGGATTTTCCGACTGTATAGATTAGTTATTATTTAATTAAATTAATATTGATGTAGTGACAAAAATTGAAAAGGGTATGCTGAGGTGGGTTGGTCATTTAGAAAGAATGAATGACAAAAGAGTTACGAAGGAAGTGTATCAAGCAAGAGTGAATGGTGATGTCGGGAGGGACCGCCCTAGACGCACACGTATAGATCAAATTGGTGATGTGTTGAAAAGGGGCCAAATCAAAAGTACCCAAAACCGAAAAGCATGCATGAAGAAGTTGACGAGTGTGGAAGAAGCGAGAGGGGTATGTTTGGATTGGTGCTATTAAAGCCAAATTGTGTAGCAGGGCATATTATAAAGTATCTGACTATATTAATGATAAAAATGCCTGGGATTGAGTCAATCCAATTATAATGTAATTAATAAATTATGTAAATTTGTTTGGATACCAAAAGAGGGATGCCTGAGTTTTTTGGCAGTATTTTTATCAGTGCTCACCTAGTCATGAACTGCACGGTAGGGAAAAAAATTGTGACGATTCCAAACAAATGTAGCCATTTTTACGGAATAAAAAGATTTTGACTTTGACTTTGACTTTGTGCACCTGGCGGTCTTTAGTCTCTGCCTACCCCAATGAGAGACAGACGTGATGCAATGTATGTATGAACGACTGTTCTTTGACCATAGATAATATTGATTTTTTTTGACATTTACCTGATTAAAATTGAAAGAAGTATATTTTTTACTTTTACGATGATCCTTCGTGAAGAGGGCTCCGTTATCCTCCACATGTACACAGTGGAGTTGGATTGGCTTGCTTGTCGATGTGCGCCGATTCTACCATTGTCGGTTTTTAGAGAAAAACTTACGGCAAAGGTCAATGGTAGAATCGGCGCACATCGACATGATAGACCGTCGTTTTTACCATTAACGAGGTTGTCACGATTATACGCGCGCAAAGTTGGTTTATTTTTTATATATATATATACTACGTCGGGAGCATACAAGCATACGGCCCACCTGATGTAAAGCGGGTTCCGTAGCCTAATAGCGCTTGAGATATATTAAGTATCACTCGCGCGAATCCTCCTCTGCTGCTTACACAGCAAATCCTTGGAAGCTTACTGGTGACCTTACTCACACGCAGGAACACAACAACCCTATAGGGAGTTGTTATTTGGATGCGGTTTTATGTGAGGTGGAGGTACTTCCCCAGACGGACTGCTTTGATGCGCCCTACCTCTCTTAAAACATCCAGACCAAGACATACAGACATGTTCATGCACACAAATGTTTGCCTTGTGTGGGAATCGAACCCCCGAGCGTTGGTGTCAAAGTCGCGTCATTCACGACTGAGCCACCGAGCTTGTCAACTGTTACTGTCTCTTGTAACGTAGGTAAAGAGAACCGCCACATGACTCGACATGACTTACAAACCTCATCTTCTTTAACATTGATAGCTCTTTTCACATCCACTTACCGGTGTCGGACTACTCACACCATCTTTTGATTAAAACATGTTATAAAATCAAAACACAATGTTATCAGCTTCTACGTCCTTCTGTTTTCGCGTTGTTATCTGGTGCACGTCCAAACTCACAAAGCATTTGACCTCTTAACCCTTCGAAACCCGGATATATGACCGCGAAATGTATGGGAAAACGTATATAACGGGTTCTGACTGCTCAATACCTATATTATATTTCAGAACAACTCTTTTTATCCTATTGCGATGTGTTATCGTTGGGGTCAGCACCGTGTTATGTATAGCGAGCTGTGCCTTCGTACTCAAGTGTTTACTGCCAAGATGTTTTCCCTATGCTCCATTCACACTATTCCACGAACCTATGAACTCGTGCAACGCAACATGTATCGCTTGTCTGTTGCCACTTCGGCTGCTTACGTTGAATTTTACCAGTAGTTGGCATTGGGATCAGTACTGCGTTGTGTATAACGCCAACTGCCGCACAATTGTCGCCTGGCTCAAGTTTTTACTCTCAACAAATTTTCAAAGCCCATTCGCAGTATTATATGCTATACAATCTCATCCACTTGTTCCAATACTTCATCATGAACCGTAATCATTACATTGGTTCAGGTTTCTTCGCATTCAATAGTAACCCTTTCTCCATACAATCGTTTTTCATAACCCATTTCCGTTTCCTAAACCATTAGTATTGGCGGGGTCCGCTCCCTAAGAATCTGGCAAGGATATCGGTTTTTCAAATCAATTTATTTCGTAAATTGAATTAAACTATTTTTAACGGAAGTATCGCGTGTTTTATTTATTTTGTTGAACTTGACGTTTCGAATGCGTTGCAGCATCCGTGGACAACAATTCCGAAAACCTAAGACACTACTATAATTTCGTAAACTACTCGTATACATTGTGTTGAAATTGTTAACTAACGATTGGATCAACTGCCATAAGACCTCTGCGACCCAGAGAGAATATAATTTCTTGGCCGTTCTCTTTGGTAGTCAGTCTCTGTTACTCAAAAAATATCTAAGTATCTCTCATTCATTATACGTATCAGTTAATTTATCTTATCTTTCGGCCCACTCCTTATATAGCTCTCTCTACGTCCCGGCCCACCGCCTCGCCGCCGGATTATTGTCTTCTCATTACTCTATGTTCATTGCAATATATTTATATTTTAACTAAAGATACTACAACACATTTACCCACAATGAAATAGTACTAATAAAATTTTAAATACCTACATTGCTTGCGAAGTAGAAAAGGGATAAACCATCTTTGCATACGTTTTACATTTTATTATTTACAATAAAACACCTTTTTCGGAGTAGAATCAAACGAAGCAGTTTTTTTATTTATTACTCGCTGTGCCCGCGACTTCGTCCGCGTGGAATATTATTTATTTATATTAATAAAAATAAATAAAAGTAGCCTAAGTTACTCTTTATTACATCAGCTATCTGCCAGCGAAAGCGAAAAGATATACTTTAGATTTTCTTTTCTGTCGCTTTTGTATAAAATAACACTACACCGTACCGTAGCTTCTTTAACCCTTAATGTTTATTCACACCAAAACTGTAGTTTTATTCATAAAAGTAAAATCTATTCCAAACCACACAGATCTGTACAACAGAGAAAAATGTCAAGTTTTTTCGCAATTCGAGTTGCTGTCCTTGAAAATACTGAAACTAGATGAGGGACAGAATATCAATGTCTCGTTCGAAACGTATATTCTTTTCTCCGTGTACGTCTAGAATTAAGATTTAGAAATGGTTCTGAAGACGGCTGTATGGGCTAGATCCCTATGCCTTTCCCCTCGGGGATAAGGAGAAACAAAACCAATGTCAAAATTGACATGTAGTTGTCAAAATACATTTTTACCCAACCACTCTCCTGTTCACTTTCCGTATTACTAACCGCAATCAAAAGTAAAAATTAAATTAAAATCATGTCTTTCAATAGTGATTTGCGGCAGTTATTGAAGCCATATTACTGGGTGAACATACTACTAAGCATTTCTTATATTACGTGCAAGCGTACGGCAATTATTTGTAATTTTCTGTTCCCCGAGGTCGATTGCGAATTGGACACTCGCGAAACGGAAATTCTATTTTTCCTAATTATCGTCGTTATGTTGAGGACTAGGAAGGCGGGAAGCGTCACGATGGTCAATTATCTGTCCTCGTCTTTCGTTTATACCAAGATCGCTAACCTGATACTCTGGTTTTATGCTGATATACGGTGAGTGTCGAGCTGTTAGTGGTTTATAAATGTAACTTTTTAATTGCAGTGCATAGAGCAGTGATAACACAGTACGTAATGAACCGGCTTATTGACCAACTGGTCCCCGGTTCGAACCTGGTGGGGGCTGGTACCACTAAATTCGCGTCTTCGGATCTATGTACATATTTATCACTCGCTCGGCGGTGAAGGAAATCATCGTAAAGAAACCCACACGTCCATAAAATTTTATTTCGCAAGACGTGACCTGAAGAAAGATCTGGTTTTTTGTGGTCAGAAAAATCAGTTTTTTCGCCAAATCCTTTAGCTTAGGTGGCGAGCCCCGCCAATCCTAATAGATAAAGAAACGGGATAACTCTAAGAATAGGAAGGAATACAGTTTCTTCATTTTTAGAACAGTTATTTTAACATTACTATACATTTCAATTCCAAAACTTCCTACTCCTACAAATTTCTTCTGATTAAATTCGTTTGTGAGTTCCAAGGCAGCTGTAGTTTAACCACCGGGACGGCAGTAAACTTCACTGTTCATTGCCTTTTTGTTGGTCGCCGCTGTTAATTCTGGCTACACAGGAGACACAGTGGTGGGCCTGTCCCATACTATACATTTTAAAGCCACTGAAAGTTTTTCTGTTTCAATTGCTATATTGACGGATAGATTACTTTTAGCGGCGCCAGGCAAGATTAAATCGTTAACAGTTTTGCGTGCAAATGTAAATTGCTATATCTACAGCTAACACAGCAACTCCTCAAGAGCGTACTACCAAGCTCCCTCGTTAATGGATTGAATTGTGTTCCTGCGTGTGAGTAAGGTTACCAGTAGGCTGCTGTTCAGGAGTTTGTGTGGTATCAGCAGAGTGATACTTGTAACACAAATGATACTTAACCCTTCGAAACCCGTGTGGTCATATATGACCGCGAAATGTATGGGAAAAGGTATATAATGGTTCTGAAGGCTTAATATATCGCGAGAGTTAATAGACTACGGTAACCGCTTTCCATCAGGTGGGCTGTATGCTTGTATGCCTTCCGACATTGTATAAAAAAATCACACACAATGCCATTTAAGTTCCAAACTAAGCAAAGTCTATGACTGACAAGCGTACATACCTAAATACTTTTTTTATAAATACATAGTTATAATATTCGTTGGTTCGGACATGTAGAAAGAATGTAGGATGAAAGAAAGACGAAGCAAATATACAATGCGAAAGTGGAAGGATGTAGGAGCCGAGGAAGACAAAGACTAACCTGTCGTGTCTAAATTGATTGTGTTCTATCAGAAGGTGATGTCAGGAGCTTTAGCAACTGGCGAGCGTGCATGAGAAGAGCTATGAATGTTACAGAAGCGAGTGAAGTATGTAAGGATCGCGTCTTATGGCGCTCGGTTCTCTCTGTCTACTCCGCAAGGGACCTGGCGTGAAGATATACATACATAGTTATATGTACATGTAAAAAAAAACCCCAGACAAAGACCAATTAAAATACCTTTCAATATACCAAAAATTACACAAAGGTACATTCGGTTCGGCCGGCGGTCGGTGGTGGCCGGCGGCCGGTGGTGGCCGGCGGTCGGTGGCGCACTGCTGCGCGGTGTGTGTCACAATATGTTCGTTTCGGCCTACTGTTAAGCGATCTGACAGCAGCGATGTTGCCAAAAAACCTGCTCTGCACCTGCACGTTTCCTGCAATATAATCGAATTCTGAATTGAATGAAATTGTTTTATTTTATCTGACTGTACAAAACAGCTTTTCTTAATGGTGGACGAATTATCAGTGAAAAGAATATTAAAGTCTTCCTGCGACCACGGACGCTGCAAAGCATTCAAAACGTCAGGTTCAACAAAATAAATAAAACACGCGATACTTGACGAGCTCGCTGGCTCGGTCGTGAATGCCGCGACTTTGACACCAACGCTCGTGGGTTCGATTCCCACACAAGGCAAACATTTGTGTGCTTTGTCTTGGTCTGGATGTTTTAAGCGAGGTAGGGCGCGTCAAAGCAGCCCGTCTCGGGAACTACCTCCACCTTACAGAAAACCGCCGCCAAATAATAACTTCCTAGAGCGTTGTTGTGTTCCTGCGTGTGAGTGAGTTCACCAGTAAGCTTCCAAGGAGTTGCTGTGTAAGCAGCAGGGGGAGGCATCGCGCGAGTGATTCTTAATATATCCTAAGCGTTAATAGGCTACGGTACCCGCTTTACATCAGGTGAGCCGTATGCTTGTATGCCTCCCGACGTGGTATAAAAAAAAAATACTTCCGTTAAAAAGTGTTTAATTCAAGAATATTAAAATTAAATTGTGTTTATTGGGACAAGTGTCTGAATATATTGTGTCAAGTTGCCATTGGTGACATGATATAAACCAGCAACGTTACCAATCCACAGATATGGCCTGCCGTACGGAGCGGTGATGGTCCTGTGCGCTCTGCTCCTCCCGGAGCCGACGTACACGGGCCCGGAGTACGTGACGTACTTCCGGGGCCCGCAGTCCCTGGACGAGGAGCTCAAGCACCACAAGAGCACCACGTGGCTGGTGTGCCTGTACGCCGCGTGGCATCCCGCGTGTGTTAACTTCGCGCCCGTGTTCGCCGAGTTGTCTGCGAGCTACTGCTTGGATAACTTCAAGTTTGGGAAGCTGGATGTTGGCAGGTAATTTTTGAAGTTATACTTCTTTAGGCGCGTTATGAAAAAATGATGGGAGTGAAATTTTAAGTAACAGGTCTGCCCTGCCGCTATACCGCTCATTAAGTCACGAAAAATATGCTCAAAACTGCAGCCAAATAACAACTCCCTGTACGGTTGTTGTGTTCACGCGAGTGGGTGACGTTATTACCTCAAGGAAAACTGCAGCCATATAACAATTCCCGGAGGGTTGTTGTGTTCATGCGAGTGAGTGAGGTAGTAACGTCACTCACTCGCATGAACACAACATCCTTCCAGGGAATTGTTATTTGGCTGCAGTTGCCTGTGAGGTGGTAACGACACTCACTTGCATGAACACAACATTCCTCCAGGGATCTGTTATTTAGTGATGCCAGAGAAGTATAACTTCTCACGCGCGTACATAAGTACACGCACCCATGTTTGAACTATACTAACAAACAACTGCCAGAGGAGAACTGAGCATTGATGGCCTCGTGGTTAAAGTACGCGGCTATTAACCAACATATCTCGGGCTCGAATCCATGCACCACTATATTCGTGTTTTTGTATTTATGTACATATCTGCTTAGCATTATCTTGTTTCCTAATGTATTAGTATTGGCGGGGTCCGCTGCCTAAGTCTAAGGATTTAAGGTATGACTGCCGTCATACCTCCGCAATCGAGAGAGACAACCAGACCTTCCTCAGGCAACGTCCCACGTCTTTGAAATATATTTTCTTGGACGCAGCGACGTATCAAGAGGTAGACACGTTGTACACCAACATTATTGTATTTTAAAATGGCGCAACTAATACTATATCTACGTACAGTTATGTATTATGACACGTTGCTCTAACAAAGAGACAAATGATAGGGCATACCTGTCGTTAGAAAGAGATGAATATACATCTTAAAAGATTTACGCTTTGTTGCGAAATACGTACGTATAGACACGACGCGAGAGTGCGCCCAACTGATTGCGAGTTGGGCAATTACCTTGCTTTCGTATTGCCATTCTAGAGCCTAGACGACGTATCTATAACTATAAAAACATCTTAGCATGGACGTACATGTTTCCTCACGATGTTTTCCTTCACCGCCGACCAAGTGATAAATGTAAATATGGACATCATTCATCAGGATCATCATTCATCAATTGTGACTCTTGACTGCTTTTTGGTTTGTTTTCTTTTACGTTTTTCATTAATTACTACTGTTGATTTACCTTATGTGTGTTGGCGGCGGGCGGTATCGTGCCTGTCTAGTCAGTGTTAAGGACTGTTTAACTGGTGTGAAGATGATCGAGGAGCCTCCTGAGGCTGTCCGTCCCCGCCATTTTTCCCTGTAGCGTCATCGGAAACGCAAAACACTAATTCGGAACAAGATATCGATGCGTGTAAAAGGCAGCAGGAGAAAAGTAATGTACGCAGCCTCTTAAAAAATTATTACTGACCCATCCCAATGGTCGCCTTCCTTGCAGGCTACGTACGTACACCCGGATTATGTAGACAATAAAACCAAGTACACCGACGATTATACTGCACCATCTATTGTGAATGTCAATAAATTGGAAGATTCGTCTCTGGGATTGACCTTAAGGCCGATTCAGTTTGAACACCTTTTATATCGCCACCAAATAAGAATTGTCTCTAAAGATGGAGTCATTCAAACAGACGTGTTCACGCACAAAAATGTTTGTCCTGTGTGGGAATCGAACCCACGAGCGTCGGTGTCAAAGTAGCGTTATTAACACTGCGCCACCGAGCTAGCCACTGCTACTGGTATTAATTTATAAATAATAAATATAAATAAATAAATATTGTCTGACAAATTACACAGCGCCATCTAGCCCCAAAGTAAGCGAAGCTTGTGTTATGGGGACTAGACAACTGATAAACATACGTAAATACATTTTTTGTTGTAAATACATACTTATTATACATAGAAAATACCCAGACCAAGACATACAGACATGTTTATGCACACAAATGTTTGTATTGTGTGGGAATCGAACCCACGAGCGTTGGTGTCAAAGTAGCGTAACAGCGCGTTTCACCACTGCGACACCGAGCTCGACTTTAATTTAATACAAAGGAATATTCAGTCTAAATTTTACTAATTTATACCAAAGTTATTGTTTACTCATTGCTATTGTGTTGAGTAACTGTCCATCAGCATTTAGTGGCGCTTACTTGGCGTGGGCTACCTTGACCAGCTCGTCATAAAGGTTACCCATTGTATAGTTTTAGGTTTTCGCGATTGTTATACATTGAATTAGACAATTTTTAACGGAAGTATCGCGTGTTTTATTTATTTTGTTGAACCTGACGTTTCGAATGCTTTGCAGCGTCCGTGGTCGCAGGAAGACTAAACTCTCTTTCGATAAACCTTGCCAAGGCGAATCGCTATTATATATATATTGAAATAAGAAAACACCCCAATTTCAATAGAGAAGATGGTTGGCAAGTACCACCTGCTTGGGATCCCAAACTCAGAGATCTACTCAAAAACGTTCGGACACCGTGAGCGATTTTTGTGTGAATGGTAACATATATAATTAATCCATCCATGTCGGTAGATGTAATAATTGGATAACCAATGTAAGACAAATGTCATCTTAGTCTTCCTGCGACCACAGGCGCTGCAAAGCGTTCCAAACGTCAGGTTCAACAAAATAAATAAAACACACGATACTTCCGTTAAAAATTGTTTAATTCAAGGTTACCCATTGGTTAGCATTTGAAGCGGCAACATAACATTTTACCAAAGGCAGACTTTGAACAAAAGTGGTCTGCGTGCGTACCTCTGTCTCGCCTATTTCTACCGCCGAGCAGATATATTTATATAGCTGTGTTCCTGTTTGAAGGGAGAGATATGGCAGAGAAATTACTGGGTACTGTGACGAAACAACCTTAGGTCACAAGATTGTCAGCGCGCGAGTAACATCGCCGTGGTGTTGCGAGCATCAATATGCTGCGGTGACCGCTTACCATCTAATGCGGGCGGCATGCTTGTTTTCCAATCTAGTTGTATAAAAAAATTGTTTGTCTGTAAAATCGGTTTACGGACGATAATTTTATGTGATAACGTCGTAAGAAAACATTCAACAGTTGACAAAACAGTTCACGTGTAGGTTGTGTGCTGCCGCTGTCTCTCTTCTACTCGGACGCATCGCCCGATGGAGTGGAAGAGAGATAGATGCGTCACAAGCCGAACGCTTAGGCCGATCGTGCCTCTCTATCGCTTGTTCTGCGCTCTCGCTTGCACGCTCGGCTCAGGCGGAACGTGACACTTTTTCTTGCGTGCAGCCGGCGTTCATCGATTTATAAGACGTTATCACGTCAAAAAAAATCAAATTTACCGCCAAATCAAAAATATGAATAATTGCTTGTCGTATGTTCAGGTACCCCGAGGCAGCAGCCAAGTTCAGGATACAGGACGGTCCGACGAGCCGGCAGCTGCCCACGCTGCTTCTGTTCAGCGAGGGCCTGGAGAAGATGAGGAGACCGCATCCTGACCACTCTGGGAAACTGCAAAAGTTAGTTGACAATTCCGTCTATAATGTGTTTCCACCGTTAGTTATGACATAAAGGAAATAAACTGGAGAAGAGAACCGATGAGACGGATGTTATGTAATGACTCGACTCACCGGTACGGGTCGGGGGGTAAATTAGAACGAGCTGTTATAAGGATTTTGGATTCAGTTTTAAAAAATAAACATTTTTATGATATGTATCACCTTTTATTAGAAAATTCACAGATTTAACTTATAATAAAGGATAATAAATAAATAAATATTGTTGGGCAAATTACACAGCGCCATGTAGCCTCAAAGTAAGCAACGCTTGTGTTGTTTGTGCGCATGAACATGTCTGTTTGTCTTGGTCTGGGTATTTTCTATGTATAATAAGTATGTATTTACAAAAAAAAATGTATTTACGTATGTTTATCAGTTGTCTAGTACCCACAACACAAGCTTCGCTTACTTCGGGACTGGGTGGCGATGTGATCTTTTTTTTATACAGTGTCGGGAGACATACAAGCATATTCTCCACCTTATGTAGAGCGGTTACCGTAGCCTATAAACGCTTGCAATACATTAAGTATCACTCGCGCGATGCCTCCTCTGCTGCTAACACAGCAACTCCTTGGGTTACTGGAGCTTACTGGAGACCTCACTCACACGCAGGAACACAACAACCCTCTAGGGAGTTGTTATTTTGGCTGCGGTTTTTTGTAAGGTGGAGGTACTTCCCCAGACAGGCTGATTTGATGCGCCCTACCTCTCTTAAAAACACCCAGACCAAGACAAACAGACATGTTTATGCACACAAAATTGGTGGAAATCGAACCCACGAGCGTGTAACGACGCGTTTCACCACCGCGCCGCCGAGCTCGTCGTAACAATGGAAAAATTGTCTGACAACGTGAAAAAAAGCCAGTTAGATCAAATTGCTTCGTAAAATTTGCCTTTTCGTTACAAACCTACAATGTAACCTTAATTATCTTTGCAGGTTTTTGTTCTCAAAGGACAACGTGAAGGCGGCCTTCGACATCGACGGTCTTCACCAGGAGGGCAAGGAGAAACTCGCCGCCGCCAAGAACAAGAAGGTGGAGAAAACGGAGTAGACCGCAGTAGACCAGGGTTTTAATTGCATCACACCGCCGACCAAACAACATCTATTGTAAGAATCATCTATGACTTTGTATCCAACGGCGCTGGTCTAATACTCATCAAGGTAATAACCTATGGAGGGACGATAGAACGACGAACAATCGTTACATATGTACATAAATCCCCGCCAGGATTCGAATTTTACCACTAAATTAGTATTTTCGGCGGTGAAGAAAAACATCGTGAGAGGAAAGCATACGTTCAAGAAAATTTCGAAAGACATGTGACCTTCATTAGAAAGATCTGGTTTTCCCTCTGCATTGTGGTCTGATGGCAGTAGCTCCTTGTTAAAAGCAATATCTTTGACAAATCCTTAGGCTTAAGTAACGGACCCACGCATCCTAATGGATTAGGAGACGGGATAACGTGCAGCAGAACCGATAGGACGACTTTGCTTTGAAGCTCAACTCAACCGCTACGGTTGGACGGTTGAAGTAGATCTCGCACCTCTTATTGGCAAGTTCGCGGTTCAAGATCTTGTCACTTCGGCTTATTGGTTAAAATATCCTCGCATTGGACCGTAGGTTTGAATCACTGAGACATGTAGGCGCTAAAACACATTGTTTTGGTAAACGGCCGGGTGTCATGCGCGATCAAGTGATTTATTGGTGTGTGGAGGCAATGAACAAACAGACACAAGCACACATTTATAGTATTAATGAGCTATAAGTAGTCTATAACTTCACGCCAGTAGCCTATAGGAGTACTCAGTTAGTCATTAAAATGTACTGTTTGTTAAATTTATTTATATATAGTTTTAAGTGACACAGATCTGACTAGTGGCCATAGCTGTGACGTTTCGGAATGTTTTAGCATATTATAGTATCCAAAGACACGCATTTACTGTAGTTAGTTAACTACCTTCGTGGCACAAAACATACCGTCCAGACCAGACCGGACCGTCTCCAAGGCCCGACGGTAACAGTATACCTAAGTAGGTAGTAAACAACCTGCCCAGTGGAGCGCCAGGATACCATTATTAAATGTTTCTAATAAGTTATTAAAATCGCATACTAGGTAGGTAATTTTAGGATTAAATGTTTTGTACGCATTTATTTATTTATTAGCATACAAAACAGATTACAACCAACATTGTCACCATTTTCAGGAACACCGTTCTAATATGAAATCTATATGTTTGTCTGTTCGTGCGTTTTTTTCCGAATATTCGAATTTTGACTTCAGATTCGGATTCAGCCTAAAAAAGTAGAATAGGAATGTTCAGGAACACCGTTTATATCTCTTAAGGAACATGGTCAAAATGGCCGACAAATCAAAAAAAAAATTGAATTGTTATATAATTGACGAGCCAGGTGTTCCTCTGGCAATGCAAGCTTGCGTATTCTCAACTGGTTTAGCATGAAATCGGTACAGATCTAGATCATAACACAAAATTGTTTCTTTTTTATACTACGTTGGGAGGCATACAAGCATACGGCCCACCTGATGTAAAGCGGGTACCGTAGTCTATTAACGCTTGCGATATATTAAGTATCACTCGCGCGATGCCTCCTCTGCTACTTACACAGCAACTCCTTGGGAGTTCACTGGTGACCTCACTCACACGCAGCAACACAACCTTCTAGGGAGTTGTTATTTGGCTGCGGTTTTCTATGAGGTGGAGGTATTTCCACAAACGGGCTGCTTTGATGCGCCCTACCTCTCTTAAATGATCTGAACCAAAGTGCGGCCCGCGAGAGTGTAGCAATCGTGCCCGCGGTAGATCTGATACAGGAACGGCCGTGCCTTGTTGTGCCATGTTGACTCACATACCATGGTGAAAATAAAATAGAAATTATTTATGGTCTAGAATCCACGTAGTGGCACTGCACTACTCCTGCACGACTCGAATGGCAAGCGTAAACGTGCAGCTGTTTAGTAGAATAGGCCTACAGGTCCCTCGCGGGGTAGGCAGAGAGGACCGAGCGCCATAAGACTCTGTCTTTACTTCAGTAACTTCTTTCACATTCATAGGTCTTTTGATGCACCCATTGATACATAAGCATATTATAAGTAATTCACCATCAACAACCGTATAAAAGTGCCGTGCGGTCTCTGCACTTGGTGCGGCGCGAGAGGTCGCGGGAGTCTGGACGAGGCCAACGTTCACGGACTATATTGTGTTCAAATTATTTTATATTGTTAACCGATTGTGTAAATAAAGTGTTGTGTACACATTATGTGTTTTATTATTATATGTTCCGTTCACGGCAGCTCTAATGAAGGCAGAGAGCACCGAGCGCCGTATCACGCGACCCTTACACACCTCGCTTCTTTAACGTTCATAGCTCTTCTCGTGCACGCTCGCCGGTTCCTTAGGGCTCCTGACGTCACTTGATAAACCAATTTAGTCATGGTAGCTTAGTCTTCCTCAGCTCCTGCATCCTACTTGCTTTGTATATCTGTTTAGTAATTATTTCTTCCTGCATTCTTTCTACATGTCCGAACCAACAGAATGTCTCTTCTTATTTTAATAGATACACACTCTCTCAGACCAACTCTGTTTCTAAATCGTCATTGCGAAATTCATGTAAACCGCAAGCAAATAATAACTCATTGTTGTGTTCCTGCGAGTGATTAAGGTTACCAGTAAGTCCTTATATTGCAAGCTTTCGTAGAAGAGGTGGCAACTTACTCGGCACACAACCTGCTGTACAGTTGCTAGAACACACGAGAGGCAAACAATCACTGCTCTAATTTGTGTTCATTTTTTTATACAGCGTCGGGAAGCTTGCAAGCATACGGTCCACCTGATGTATTTTTTTTACCGTAGCCTATTCACGCTTGTAATATATTAAGTGTCACTCGCGCGATACCTCCTCTGCTGCTTACACAGCAACTCCTTAGGAGCTCACTGGTGACCTCACTCACACGCAGGAACATAACAACCCTCTAGGGAGTTGTTATTCGGCTGCGGTTGTGAGGTGGGGGTACTTTTCCAGACGGACAGCTTTGATGCGCCCTACCTCTCTTAAAAATGTCCAATGCTGTGTGCGAGCTTAGGATAATCGAGTATTCTCACAGCTCGTCTCTAAACAGAAAACCAAGGTCCTAGCTGGTATTTTGCGGAAAGAAAAAAAGGAAAAAGCTTTGTTTCAGTTCTCCCAAATTTATTTAGCATTATACGAGTAACTACCCTTTTGGACAGACGCTCTTCTTATGTAAAGCGAACTGAACAGTGTATAATAAACATAATTTAACTATATCTTTATGCCAAGTCCCTTGCGGGGCAGGCAGCGACAACAGATCGCTGTAAGACGCGGTCTTTACACACTTCACTCGCTCATGCACGCTCGCCGGTTCCTGGGGCTCCTGACATCACCTTCAGATAGAACACGACCAATTTGGTCATGATAGGTGAGTGGGCCTTCCTCGGCTCCTACATCCTTCCACTTTCACATTTTATAAACGCAATTATAAATACTTTATAAAATGGAAGTTACATATTTAAAATCTACCCTAAAATAATTGAATCATATTATTAACAATACAAATATAGTACTAATTAGTACTTAGAAATACTAAATATTTGATGTTATTTTAACCTCTGCTCGTACAAATGTTTTACGATTGTCAGTACACAAGTTGTCAATAGCTTTTCAGAAGCTCCTGTACAGCCGTTGTGGAGCTGTGAGCTGTAGAAAGCAAAGTCATGCAGCTTCTATGACAGTTAGTTGAGGGAGCTTCTACTCCTCCAAATTATATTATAGCAGTCTTCAATCGCCTCACTGTTTGAAAACATAATCTCTACAACTTGTCACAAACCAAAATGGTCGCGCACTGTGCGATTCCAGGGATGTTTTCCTCGGCGAATACTGAAAATTTCTTTGTAACACTAAAGCGGCAAACTAGTTAAGGAAGCAATCATGAAAGGTAAGGCGCTTCAAAGCAGTCTGGCGAAGTATTCCACCTCACAGAATACCACAGTCAAATAACAACTCCTTGGAGGGTTATTGTGTTCCTGGAAGTGAGTGGGGTTTCCAGCGATCTCTTAAGGAGCTACTGTTATCAGCAGAGATTGCATCACGCGAGCGATACTCAATGCACTGCAAGCGTTGACTGTGTACGATAACCACGCTAGTCAGGTGGGCCGTATGCTTGTTTGCCTCCAGACATTGTATATAATAAAAAACACTAATAGATTATGTCCTCAATATACACAAATAGGCATGTAATATGGAGCGGGGGAGCAGGCTTATGCCGAATAAAGGTTACATTAATCTGGGGGGGAGGGGGGGGACAGTTTAAAAAAAATGTGGTCCTCCCCACTTGGGCCAGGCACGGCCATGAGTACAAACGTGCATTGCATCCTCACAATCACATTTCTAATATTAGTGGGACAGCTGTACCCTACTTCTCCGCCAAACCCTCGACAGGTGGTCAGCGGGACAAAGGACATATCAGGTCGGTTGACATCCTCAAAGGACGAAGGTCTCGAAGATCATGTCGATGATGTTCAGCAGCTTCATGAACCTGGGCTTGTTGTCGTCGTCCGTCCTCCGCGGCGCCGCCTTCTCCCTGCCCCTCACTATATCTGCACACACACACAACTTTTAGATGAGCTCGTAAGCGTGTAACACCTTGAGAGCTCGCCCACACAAGGATTCGAACCAGGTCGGCTTGGGTTTTCTATCCACTAGGCTACGAAGTCTCACTCACCAGGTTTCTCAGCGGTGCCTTGGTGCGCCCGCTCTATGGCCAGCACCTGCTCCTCGCTGAGGACTGCCGACGTGTCCAGGAACACCTGGATACTGTACTCGGAGAGAGAGTGCGTCCAGTGACCGAACACTCCGATGCCTGGAACATACAAATACAGTTTGGAGAATAAATATGTCACGGATGTTAAACGTGCCGAGGAGATCACCACTCGGCTGAGGGGAGAGGCGTGGCGTGGACTCCAGGAGGGTTGTTCTTAAAGTTGTTGCTCAGGAAACAGGAAGAATGATGAGCCGCGTGGCGTAGTGTCTTGCTACTTTTACAAGACTCGTGGGTTCGGTCACAACAGTCTATGTGTTCTGATCCGGGCGATTTTACAAGAGGTGGAGCGCAAAAGCAGACTAGGGAAATACCTCCACCTCTCAGAAAACTGCAGCCAAAAAACAACTCCCTAAAGGGTTGTTGTGTTCTTGCGTGCGAGTGAGGTCACCAGTAAGCTCCTAAAGAGTTACTGTGTTAGCAGCAGAGGAGGCAACGCGCGAGTGATACTACAAGCGTTAATAGACTACGGTAACCACTTTACATCGGGTGGGCCGTATGCTTTGCCTTCTGACGTTGTATAAAAAAAGAGACATTCTTGAAAACAATCAAATCTTTATCTAATTCTTGGTTTTAGTTGTTTACAGGCACAATTTCTCTTGTTTAATCTCATATGTACATACATATGAGATGTATGTATATCTTCCCGCATGTTAGTGAGGTCATCAGTAAGCTCCTAAGGAGTGGATGTACTTCCCCAGGTGGGCTGCTTTGATGCTCCCTACCTCTCTTAGAACATCCAGACCGAGACAAAGAGACATGTTCATGCACACAAATGTTTGTCTTGTGTGGGAATCGAACCCACGAGCGTCGGTCTCTAAGTCGCGTCATTCATTTTTAACAACTCCCTAGAGGGTTATTGTGTTCCTGTGTGAGTGAGGTCACCAGTAAGCTCCCAAGGAGTTGCTGTGTAAGCAGCAGAGGAGGCATCGCGCGAGTAATAATTAATATATCGCAAGCGTTAATAGGCTACGGTACCCGCTTTACATCAGGTGGGCCGTATGCTATAAAAAATTCACGACTGAGCCCACCAAGCTCATCAAAACTATGTCTAAGTGCCCGTAGGCCTAATGGCCAGTAAACAATTTTTATCTTTAGTCTTTTATCTTTGTCTTACAAGTACATGTTCCAGGAAGCAAATGTTTTATGTTCCTTGTACTCAAGTGCCTGGGTATCATGGTGGCCGCCTTTCGAAGGTTGCACAGAAAATATATTTACCAATGGGTCGAGGGAATTCAGCAGGTATGTTGACCAGGTCCGGCCCGCACGTCTCCGAGCTGAAGTTGTTCTTATCCACCTCGAAGCTGGGCCTGGCCAACACAAATATCTGTCACTGTCATATTATGAACAAGAATGAAAAACAATAAGCAATAATTAACAATGATAATTAAAAGACTCATTGGTAGGAGTGCCAGTCAGAAGTGAAAACTTCTTAGCTTTCACAAATTTGTAAACATTATTTTTGGGTTGTTAAAATATATTTTTATAGCAATTCTTTTTATTAGAACTTCTGTTTATCATTGCATAGTAATAAAATTTTGATTTATTGCGCTGTTTTAGGTACATGGAAAAGAATGATTATTATCTTATATCATCATCATATCAGCCGAAGTACGTCCACTGCGGAACATAGGCCTCCCGTGTTGATTCCACAGCAATCGGTCCTGTGCTGCTTGCATCCGTCGGCTCCTTGCAATCTACACAAGATTGTCAATAGCTCGGAGAACCAATTATCTATGTTTATTAAATTTTGATTTTATACAATTTAATACCAAGGCATATTTTCACACAGATCTACTATATCTATGTATCTGAACGGACGGTCCCACGAGTTCCCAGAAGTGCCCGACGTGCCTAAAGAATCTGTCACTTCAAAAAATTTATGACGTAACTTGTTGTCTAGGTTGTCTCCGAATCTAAGTTTCGGCAAGGGCCTACTGTAAAATCCTTACTAGTCACTTAATAACATTATGCAGATGTACCACGGGGCTTTGGTGCCGACCGCTTTAGAGCAAGGGCTTATAAAATGCAACAAGTAGGTTTGAAGAAGTACTTAAGGAACTCTACAAATTAATATAACAGCTTCATCGCAGCCAAATGACAACTCTCTGGAGGGTTATTGTGTGAGTGAGGTCATCAGTAAGCTCCCAAGAAGATGCCGTGTCAGCAGCAGAGGAGGCATCGCGTGAGTGATACTTAATATATTGCAAGCATTAATAGGCTTTGCTACCCGCTTTACATCAGGTGGGCCGTATGCTTGTATGCCTCCCGACGAAGATTTAAAAAAAAATCTCAGTTACGCATATGGATACCTACGATACGAGATTCACTTGACACCTACGCCGCTACCGCAGCAACTTCTCACTTTCCCAGTGACCTTACACTCAGGAACACTACCCTGTAGTATTTCGCTATCTACCATAACATACTCTTTGGTAAATTGAGATACTTTCTTAGTCAAGCCACTTGTTAAATATCGGTGTGCTCAGATAGAGAGGTCTATGCTCCATTGAGGTTGACTCTAAAAACCATGGTCACCGCACCGATTTACCCCTGAATATAACCCTTTCAGTATAGTCTCGTAACAATAACTTTAATAGTTAAAATGTAATATTCTGCGATACGAACCGAACACTGTCCGATACATAGAGGTCTGCGTCACCACTTAGGGACGTTAATTCGACGAGCAGAGGCCCCGTGTGGCCAAGTTGCCAGTAAGAGAAGTTCCCCGCTCCGACGGCCCCCACAACAGTGTCTAGGAGCACCTTATCCGTCTCTATCTGCACATAACCAGATAATAACGACGATAACGTCGATATGCAAATGATTCCTAGGAAAACTAGTATGAATTCTCTACGCATTTTCTCAAAATTTGTAAAAAAAATATAAAAACAATATTTCAACAAAACGCAGGGTTTCCTTTTGACATTGACATTTTAACTTTTCCACAGATAACAGATCGAAGTCAAGAGGGGATCAGTTGAGGTGTGCTGAACATTGGCCCTGAACGTGAGGCTAATTTATCCCGAGAATAAGTCCAATATTTACAATTTAGCATATTTTTAATTTTACGCAAACTACACTCAAATTCTCATAGTAAACTGAAAATTGTGTATTCAGTTTTTGAACAAGTAGCCATAATAAAAACTACTCAAGACTAATGTACTTTTAGGTCACTGTTAATGTATTTATTGGCCGAAACCACGGAATAACCTCAAAAATCTGGATTAAATTAATACAAAACGATTTTCTTTACTTTTAACGACTCCTTGTTATATGCAGTTTAGGAAGCCAATGGAAGGTGAAAAGGTATATATCAATTAACCAGGACGTTGACAATCCACGCTGGATATTCCTCAAATAATCACTGTTATAACTATAATATAATCACGATGTGATCACTTAATCTACATTTTTTTTAGTCTATATCTTATTGTGTCATATCGAGTTATTCTGATTCAGTTCCCGTAAAATTAAGTGAAGTTATAATGGTAACTTAGATTTTTTTTTATCAGATTATCCATAGCTTTCATAGCTTCTGTTTTATGATAGGTTTGTATTACACGTTCACGAGTATATCCCTATAATATAATTTTAGTGTATATTCGACGGTAAAGTAAAAAGTGTTAAAAAACTATTAAAGTAACAAATCTATCTATGTATATCTTCTTCACGGCATGTCCCTCGCGGGGTGGACATGCAATTTTACACCTTCCACTTTCGCGTTGTAGGTATATCTATTGTTATTCTTGGAGAACTGATGAAACGATTTTGTGTAGTAACTCAATTGACTGCTAAGGGTCGGGGCGTAAAATAGAGCGCTCAGCCACAGATTACTTAATAGTTACTTCGTAAGCTCGGCTTTTATTATCTAGTTCGTGGATCAACATCGCGTCACTTATCGACTTATTCTTCGCGTTATCCCGTTTTCCTAATCTATTAGGATTGGCGGGATCCGCTACCTAAGCCTAAGGATTTGGCGAAATCACTGTTTTTTACATGGAGTGACAGCCGTCAGACCTCCACAACGCAGAGGGAAAGTCAACAGCCATGCAATTCTGTAAGAGCAAACATATTTACATCCTCGGAAACATCGGCTGTTACAGCCTTGAACACAAAATTGCAATTCTTTGGTGTCGCTTTTCATGGATGTGCGACACTAGCGCCGCAAGGCTGCGTTTGGAATTGGAATTCTACAAGGCAAACAGCCTCGCGTACGCCTACAGCCTTATAGAATACCAAATAATTTAGCCGTGATCGCAGTAGACGATGTCAAAGCTGTGAAATCTGTGATCACAGCGACGCACACAGCCATTACGAGTCGCTTAGAGAATTGCATGGCAGGCCGGTTCCTTATCACTTGTCATCTTATTGGTTAAAATATCCTCCAGTTAATCGGCCAGTACGCTCGAATCGCCGAGATAGTCGCTAAAAGTCGTTTTGGTGAGTGAAGGATTCGTTTATGCGCCCTCAAGTGTTTTATTGATTAGTGTGTGTTACAAAGCTCCTAAATGTCTGGATCGATTTTGTAGTTTGGTTTTTGTTTTGCGTGGGTACTTGAATAGTTATAACATTTTCGAATTAGATAGAATTGTAGCCGGCAGGTGGCGCTGCGAGTTGGGTCTAAAATTATTTTTTCGAGCAGAACGTTTATTAGGCGCGCGAGTATATCCTATCCTACCTGTATACATTTTTTATACAACGTCGGGAAACATACATACATACCACCCACCTGATGTACTTGTAGAGCGATTACAGTAGCCTATTAACGCTTCTAATGTATTAGGTATCACTCGCGCGATGCCACCTCTGCTGCTACACAACAATTCTATAAGAGCTTCCTGGTGACCTCACTCACACGCAGGAGCACAACAACCCTCTAGGGAGTTGTTATTTGGCTGCGGTTTTCTGTGACTTATTTCCCCAGACAGGCTCCTTTGATGCGCCCTACCTCTATTAACATTGATGATATCTATGGGTGGCTGTGATCGGTTACCATCAGGTGATCCACCTGCTCGTTTGTCCTCTAGAGAATCCAGTTATTCTACAGTTTATATATATGAATAATATATGTCTTTGTATTTTTAAGAGAGGCAGCGGATAGGGCGGATCTGAGCAGCCCGTCTGGGGAAATACCTCCACCTCACAGAAAACCACAACCAAATAACAACTCCATAGAGGGTTGTTGTGTTCCTGCATGTGAGTTAGGCCACCAGTAAGCTCCTAAGGAGTCGCTGTGTTAGCAGCAGCGGTGACATCGCGTGAGTGATACTTAATTAATTGCAAGCGTTAATAGGCTACGATAACCGCTTTCCATTAGGTGGGCCATGTGCTTGTTTGCCTCCCGACCAGTGCTCCCGACGTAGTATAAATAAAGGTATAAAAGACTAGAAGTCTTACAACTTACTTGCCTGCCACACAGGAGTACCTAGCGTGAGTATATATCCAAGTTACAGGTCTATAATATAACGGAGTGTACAGTTTACCATCATCATCACCATGTCAGTCCAAGGACGCCCATCGTAGGACGTAGGCTTCTCCCTTAGACTTCCTCAGCGATCGGTCCTGTGCCGCTTGCATCCATCGGCTCCCTGCGATATTTACCACATCGTCGGGAGCCGTGCTACGCTGCGTTTTATTAGTCGCCATTCGAGAACCTTTCTGCTCCAACGGCCACGTGTGTCCTGCCCACTGCCACTTCAGCCTGCTGATCCTTAGAGTGACATCGGTAGCTCTAGTTCTTCAACGGATGTGCTCATTCACATGTTTAACACACCTTTCAATGCGGGCCCCTAAACCAACCATTTTTTGTGCCCACATTCCCGAGGGAGCCACAGCCCACCGCCGTCCTCGGACCTCTCCCTCGCTCGTACGTAACGAGAGGGACGGCCGAACACGTAAACAAAAAACATGGCGGCCGCGGCATCCCGACATGTCAGCTGTTTATTTTTTGAGCAGGTTGTTCAGCTGTTGTGAACTGGTTTACGATGTCCACAAAGCCCCAGCTGCCTCACGAAATTATTATCGATTGATTCCACCATCAGAGTGTTATACATGACATGACATGACCAAACCGAGGACCGAAATACTAAAGAATAAAGGCTATTGTGACATTAAACAATGTATAAATGACAAACATTTTCTATAATAATTTCATAAAATTTGACATTATCAATAATCATGAATTTATTTGACATGTACCAAATTATATTTATATCTTTTTTTAATTAATTTGTTTTAAATGCTGTATAGGAGCTAAAGGACATTGCATCTATACAGGTAAATAAAATTGGAGTGTCTGTTTGTAACAGTGAACGAAAAAAACAATGAAATGAAATGTTTTTTCGTTCACTGGTTTGTAATATTAAAATTACCGCTTTTTACTAACTGCATATGGATGTATACACAGTACATATACTAAAATGAATATTTTTACAATTTTTGCCTGTCTGTCCGTCTGTCTGTTTGTTCGACTAATCTCTGAAACGGCTGGACCGATTTTGACGGGACTTTCACTGGCAGATAGCTGATGTAATAAAGAGTAAATTTTATTTATTTTTATTAATATAAATAAATAATAAAAAAAAAACTATTCCGCGCGGACGAAGTCGCGGGCACAGCTAGTATTCAATAATATTTGTATGCTCTGTTTGTAGAGTAAGAAGTGGCTTGTGCTAATTAATTGTAAAAACCTACTTACTATTTATTTATCTTTTTATACTACGTCGGGAGTCATACAAGCATACGGCCCACCTGATGTAAAGCAGTTACCGTAGCCTATTAACGGTTGTAACATATATCACTCGCGCGATGCCTCCTCTACTGCTTACACAGCAACCCCTTAGGACCTTACTGGTGACCTCACTCACACGCAGAAACACAACAACCCTCTAAGGAGTTGTTATTTGGTTGCGGTTTTCCGTGAGGTGGAGGTACTTCCCCAAACGGACTGCTTTGATGCGTCCTACCTCTCTTAAAACATCCAGAGCAAGACAAACAGACATGTTCATGCACACAAATGTTTGCCTTGTGTGGGAATCGATCCCGTTGGTGTCGAAGTAACAGCGCGTTTCACCACTGCCCCACCGAGCTCGTCACTACATGTGTGTACATGGAACGTGTCTGAAGACACGAAACGTGTTTGTATTCGTAGACTTGTATGAGTGTAGTAATGATCACATTACGTGTCTGTTATCAGATATGAAGGACGATGATACACGATAACAATTCACTTCAATAACATGTTATGTATATTTGCGGCATTTATTGGCAGAGCTGCGATAGCCAGCGGAGCCACATTACCCTTAAAATTGCCGTTTGGGGTAGACTGATGTCATCCAGCTAGCGGTTAGACGGTAATAGTGAGAAACTCCAAAATCGACACACTAATAGCTAACATATTGTAGTTTTGTATCCTTTAATTTGAAATTTAAATGTTCGTTGGTGAGGAAGAACGGTCCAAAATCGTTCCAATTAGAAATAAAAACATATGGAAAAACGTATGGCCGGCCACTCTGCAGTGCAGAGTCTGCACTGCACTCCCATCAACAGAATAAAAATCGGCCAAGTGCGAGTCGGACTCGCGCACGAAGGGTTCCGTACAATTATCTATAAAAACGGCAAAAAAAATCACGTTTGTTGTATGGGAGCCCCCTTAAATATTTATTTTATTATATTTTTTAGTATTTGTTGTTATAGCGGCAATAGAAATACATCATCTGTGAAAATTTCAACTGTCTAACTATCACGGTTCATGAGATACAGCCTGGTGACAGACGGACGGACGGACGGACGGACGGACGGACGGACGGACGGACGGACGGACGGACGGACGGACGGACGGACAGCGGAGCCTCAGTAATAGGGTTCCGTTTTACCCTTTGGGTACGGAACCCTAAAAAGTAACAGCACTCGTCGCTAGATGTCGTACAGGGTTCCATATATTTTTAAAAAATTAAAAATAAAATATTTAAATATTTTTTAAATTTAAAAAATATCAGCTCTGCCTACACAGCTTGCTGTTATTTACTAGTTTATTTAGCACGATAGCCCGGTGGACAGAGGACAGATTGACCGACTGGTTCCCGGTTCCAATACTGGCGTGTATCACTAAATTCGCGTTTTCGTATTTATGTACATATTTGTATTTATCACTCGCTCGGCGGTGACGGAAAACATCGCGAGGAGACCTTCAACAAACTATAATTCAAAAGATATGTCCGACTTTCCCTCTAGTTTTGAGGTCTGAGGGCAGTAGTTCTGTCAACATCAGTATCTTCGCCAAGTCCTCAGTCTTAGGTAACGGATCGCGCCATCACAATGGATTATATAACGAGATATCACTAAGAAGTTTATTTATTTAATGCCAGAAATTAGAAGCGTATCGAGCGAGAGTGCGTGGAGACATCGGCGGGGGCCGCCCTGCACCGACACGTATAGAACAATTTGGTGATGGAAAAAGGGCCAAATGAAAAGAACGCAAAACAGAAGAGCATGGATGAAGAAGTTAATGACTGCAAGAGGCGAGAGTGGTGTGTTTGGAGGTGCACTTGGCGTTCCATAGTCGCTGCTTACTGCAATGGAGACAGGGGTAGTACTTTATTATATCGTTGTATTACTCGAGTTCTATTTATTTTTAACGTCAAGTCCCAATAGTGTTAGATATTTGATAGACCGTGGTGCACGGCAGTTGAGCTTCTCTTGACCAGCCATCTCTTTGAGTTTTTCAAATGCCTTATTTGTCATATTGGTGTCTCTCACTTTGCCAAGAGGGGAAGTCAAATCCGTGGTTCAGTGGTGAACCGCGTTGTTAATTTGACACCAACGCTCGTGGGTTCGATTCCCACACAGTACAAACATTTGTTTGCATGAACATGTCTGTTTGTATTGGTTTTTTTTTGTAAATACATACTTATTTATATATAGAAGATACCCTTCTATATATAAATAAGTATGTATTTACAAAAAAAAATGTATTTACGTATGTTTATCAGTTGTCTAGTACCCATAACACAAGCTTCGCTTACTTTGGGGCTAGGTGGCGCTGTGTAATTTGTCCGACAATATTTATAAAAAAAAAACTTCTTACTCTTACAAATGTATTCTGATTAAATTCGTTGCGAGTTCCAAGCCAGCTGTAGTTTAACTCCCGGGACAGCAATGAACTTCACTGTTCATTGTCTTTTCGGTGGTCGCCGCTGTTAATTCTGGCTACACAGGAGACACAGTGGTGGGTGTGAGTGGTGGCCTGTCCCGTTATTCTTAACGTAATCCTATTTTCTTACACTGTTAATCCTTCGTGATTGTTGTGTATTGTGTGTCTTTAATACATAAATAAAAGTACCTAAAATACAATCTCTAACTGACCTTTATAATGACTTTAGATTTAATGTTATTAATAGATACATACTCTCTTATCTCTACTAATAAGAGAGGTAGGGCGCATCAAAGCAGCCCGTCTGGAGAAATACGTCCACCTCACAGAAAACAGTTTGTTTCTGCGTGTGAGGTCGCCAGCAAGCTCCTGCGTTGCTGTGTTAGCAGAGGTAGCATCGTGCGAGTGATACTCAATGTATTACAAGCGTTCAAGGCTATCACTTCTCATGACTTTTGTCATTACTAAGTGTTACTATAACATTACAGAATTCTTTGACGACCAATGTGCTCAAAAAAATACTTTGATTTTTCTACAAAATGAAAAGTGCAAAATAATAAATATCCATATTTATTATTTATACGAGTATGTGTTGCGTTCTTTGCCTTGTTGCATAATAATAGTGGTTAAAGTATGAAATTGCCGTTTTATATTAATAGATAGTTTGAATAGAGAAACTTTATTCACATGATACCTATGATGTTTTTCTTTTAAAAACATTTCATTTTCAAATATCAATTGCTTTTTTAAACATACTCATCGGCGCTCTCAGTTCAAGAAAAAAAAATTCTATTGCAAATAACATTTATTACTTTTACAGTGTGTTAGTTTAATACATAAATAATAAAACAATTTAAAATATAAAAAGCTTATTCGAAGTGGTCTCCATTGGCTGCCATACAGTCCTTTAAACGTTGAGGCCAGTTATCAATAGAAGCACGCACTCTTTCAATGGGAAAATTCTTTACTGCCAATGGTACGGATTGTTTTAGGGACTCGAAATTATCATGGTGTTTAGAGCAAGCCGTACTCTCTAAAACTGACGATAAATCATAATCCAGCGGATTAAGATCGGGACTAGACGACGGCCAGTCTTTAGCTTTGATGAAGTCTGAAACGTTCGTTTCCAACCTGCGTAGACCGAGCTTTATAACCCGGCGCCGAGTCTTGCTGGAAGGACCATTCTTGGTTATTGAACATGGTGTTGTTAAGGGGCTTCATTACCTTCTCAAGAATGGTATCTTGATACACTTGTGCCGATGTTTTGATACCTTTTTCACAAAAGTATAGCTCAGTCACTCCTTCATAGCTAATACCGCACCAAACCATCACTGAAGTCGGATAGTGCCCGCGTTGCACTCTGTCAACTAATTGGGAAGCTTCCTTAGAGCTTTGAGCATAAATACGGTCATTTTGTTTGTTAAAATGTTGCTCAATTGTAAAATTTTTCTCATCCGTAAGCAAAATTTTTCTGTGACCTCGCTTTGCGTACTGCTTCAGTAGTTGTTTCGATTTTACCACCCTATTCTTTTTTAAATTATCAGTTAAGAAATTACCAGTACGTGTTTTATAGGCTGCAAGTCCTAAGTCATCTTTTAAAATACGCAACAGGGTTCTAGGTGCTATCTTCACCTCCCGAGATAAAATCTTTTGCTTTCGGTCGGATTTCTTCGAATTCTTTCCCTTACTGCTTTGACCACCTTTTTCCTACGAACACTACGTGGACGGCCATATCTTTTTCTGTCACAAACAGAGGAGGTCTCATTGTACCTATTAATAGCCCGGTACACAAACATTTTACTAATACCAAGCGTATGGAGAGTTTTAAAAATTGCATTTGGCTCCATACCTACTTTGTGTAATGCAATCGCAGCGATTCGGTTCTCTTTATCACCCCACTCCATTTTAATATCGCAAAATATTGTACAATGTATTGGCGCCAAAATGAGAAAACCCAATGAACAATCATATAAAAATGACAGATTCCAAATTCAAATGTAATATTTTGTTTATTTTTAATTGTAACAGTATTTATGGTCAGACTAAGTATTCATGGCGCTGTATGAAAACTAGTTCGTCGCTTTAAAATAAGAAATGACTTGTTTTAATAGCGACTGGTTTTAAGTCTGTCATTTCGTTTTCACCCCTTCTATGTCGTCACGAGGTGACGTAAGCCCATTGTGTGTATGTGAAGGGTCCACAGTTCCCCTCGAGGCCCCCGGCGGCCCCTCCCGTTCACTTCAATGATTTTTATTATGCTCACTGTAGAAGAATACGACACAAGAGTTAACATTCCAGCTTGAATAATAATACCCCAAGCACTTCGATATTTTTTTAAAACTCGACAAAATTTTGATATGTTTCTTTGCCTGACTTTAAGTTGCGCGCGCTGTGTTACAGGTCACCTGCCATGCAATTCTCTAAGCGACTCGTTATGGCTGTGTGCGTCGCTGTGATCACAGATGTCACAGCTTTGACATCGTCTACTGCGATCACGGCTAAATTATTTGGTATTCTATAAGGCTGTAAGCGTACGCGAGGCTGTTTGCCTTGTAGAATTCCAATTCCAAACGCAGCCTTGCGGCGCTAGTGTCGCAGAACCATGAAAAGCGACACCAAAGAATTGCAATTTAGTGTTCAAGGCTGTAACAGCCGATGTTTCCGAGGATGTAAGGACGTTTGCTCTTACAGAATTGCATGGCTGGCCCCTCCGTTTGGATATCTAACTGTGTATGGTCGAGTCTCACGGAGTTGCAGAACTAAGTGTAGGTATGTTGGTCTGTCTGTGCGCGTGTTAGTATGCTTGTTGTGTGTGTGAGCTTGTGTTTGTTTGCTCGTATGGACGAAAGAACAATAAAGGGTAGAAATAAAGCTAAAAGAGATTAATTCGATCTATTTATAACAAGGGCTCCAGGGAAACAGTTCAAAGAAAACAATCATACACCTCTGTATGTTAATAAAAACGTAATGTATTCTCATAAATATATAAAATTGTTTTTAAAATTCAGTGGAAATCTAAACAGGAACAAGTTCCATACGCTGGTACATCTCTGGTTAACGCCGGCAGATCTTTTCTTGTAAATTGTATTTCATTCGATAATAGACTGTCTGAAACAATTCGGCAATATTCACGAGCGGTACATCAGAAATACTCTTTATTAAAATCTCATCATCCTCGTCTTTCTCGAGGACTCTAGGCACCACCTTCTCATAAAATACATAACCTTGAAAATACGACATCCTTTTTGTGTAGTCGTGTACAAAATTGAAACCACTGTGTCCAGTTCACCGTCAGTGAGTTTCACAGCAGTCAACACAAGTTTGTACTACGGCATGTTGACTAGTGACGAAGATACGAGACGGGACTCCTATTGTTAAAGTGGTTCATTCTTTCTTCACTTTCATCATTGTTACCTGACCAATGAACGATTTAAATTCAATACAAAGTCATTTATAACCGTATTATTAACGAACAGGATTACAAATTAGTGAATGACAAATAACAATAAAATTACACAAAGGTGAGCACTCTCGAAACACACTCACTCACATAAATGCACGTATGCTTGAGTGTGTGTGTACTTGAGCATACGTGGTTCAAAAATGAACTCGGCAAAACTTTGAACGGGTTTGAATGGTACGTACAAGTCGTACCTGTGATGAATAACTGCAATTTTCTTTACTAAAATTAGTATATTTTTCGTATATCGAGCCGATCTTCACCATGAGCTTCATACTCGCGGCTTTGATTCTCACACAGCGCAAAACATTTTCAAGTGACGAAATACGCTTCAAAGCAGCCCAACCGGGGAAGTGTCTCCACCTCACAATGAATGAGGGAGGTTACCAGTAAGCACCTAAGTAGTAAGGGTTAGTTGTTGAATGAATAAATTTTTATGACGTACATTATTTGACATACAACTTGATAATTGTGAAAACATTAAACCATCTTAAAAAAGAGAAAAGATTATGTTAATAAGTGAGTATTTGTACACTTATCCTTTAACTCAAATGTACCTTTACACCACTAACCGAGGGGACAAACAAACGTACGGCCTGTCTGGTGACCTTACTTACCACACGCTAAAATCTACAAATCGTTTATATTAGTCAACGGCGCCGGGCGGCGCGGCGTATTTTTTTTTTAATGAAAAATAAAAGAGAGTCGAATCCAGGAAATCACTCGGGGAACTGTTCAAGGAAATAAATATGCACAATTCTATAACCTCTGCACGTTAATGAAAACATAACGTATGTTTGTAAAATATAAAGTTTAAAAATTGAATTTAAATCTTAGAAGCAAAAGATCTACTGGTAATTGTTTGTTGTAATTTGTATTTCTATAACAAATTGCCTGAAAAGGCTGAAACAGTTTATCTATATGTGTAACAGATATTGTTTTGTTTGTTTATTAATATAGTGTGAATGACTTTGTGCTCATACCTACTTCATTAAATTGACATTTCCTATCAGGTATTCTATGGTTGACTGGAAGAGATCCCGGATGGGATAAGTCCGCCATTGTACAAACAATATTTATTTTTTTATCTGTATTTTGTTTTTTCTTGTAGTACAATAAAGATTATACAAACAAACAAACAGTTCTGTCCTTTTCTGACACATATTCAAAAAACACATCGTAAGTACTTTTTCAATAAGTGTATTTCATTCGCGCTCGTTTTGAAGGGTTGCCGACATCACTGATAAAACAAACCTTGAAAATATGATATCACTTTTTGTTTAGTCGTGTACAAAAGCGAAAGCGTTGTCTCCATCGTCAATGAGTTTCACAGCAGTAATTATAAAGTTAATACCTACGTTATAATGTCCGCTTTTGTAGTATGGTTGAATAGTAGGTAACTATTATAAGAGACAGGACTCCTTTTGTCAGTTGAGTCATGCTTTCTTTACTTAGGTACATTATGTCCGCAGCTAAATAGTAAAGTTTTTAAAGTGTATAACGTTCGATTACTATGACTAAAATAACTAATACATTCACTGACATACATCATCTACAAATAGTTAGAAATTTCGCACTATTTTTCTATTTTAATACTTTACCTAGTTGTTTACGCTTTGGCTTGTTTTCTGTTGACTATAAAATGTAAATCCGTTATTGGCCGTATGTTTCCTATACAAGTATTGTCTTATGTATCTAACGGCTGTGGATTTTGTATTAAAATAAAATAAAAATAAAATACATACATTGCAACTGCTATGATTTCGTGCGTGTTATATTTTTGTTTTTTTTTTTCATTATATCTCAGGGTGTCGTGTGTTTTTCTTTCATTTTGAGAAATTGTGATAGAAAAACATTACAATTTATGAAAAAGGGAGAACTAAACTGGTACAAGATACAGGCTCGGCCTAGTTTGGACACAAAAAAAAAACAAAAAAAGCCGGCCAAGTGCGAGTCGAACTCGCGCACTAAGGGTTCCGTACCATTATCTACAAAAACGGCAAAAAAATCACGTTTGTTGTATGGGAGCCCCACGTATATATTTATGTTATTCCATTTTTTTAGTATTTGTTGTTATAGCGGCAACAGAAATACATCATCTGTGAAAATTTCAACTGCCTAACTATCACGGTTCATGAGATACAGCCTGGTGACAGACGGACGGACGGAGTCTCGGTAATAGGGTCCGTTTTACCGTTTCGGTACAGAACCCTAACAAATAATTAAGGTGCATAATGGTGAACACAGTGTCACAGTATGCATGTACTACACACAAATATACATGGTCTAATAAATTCAACTGGACAAACTTTGCAGGGGTAGTGAGTATATGTTGCACCAAAAATTATATTGTAAATTAATCTGTCAAGAAAGGTCAATGTCCAGTGGCCAAGGCACAGCTGTGCGTCAGAAACAAACTTGTTTCTGTGATTTGTGGCTGAATCATTTTAATACATCTCTGTCAGTTAGATATTCATCGATTCTATAATAACCCTTCTTACATAGTGTATTTTTGATGTGCCTTTTGAACATTTTGTGTAACTTGTACCCATGAGGAATAACTGCAATTTTCTGTAAACAAATGTATCAAGGGCCAAGCTGCGCGTCGGCCGCGACAAGGTCATTGACACGTTTCTTCATTAAAATTTGTATGTTATTCATGATTGATGAGTTCGAGCCGATCTTCATAATTGACGCAGTGGTTAGCAATCTAACTTTGACACCAACGCTCGTGGGTTTGATTCCCACACGGGACAAACATTTGTGTGCATTAACTTGTCTATTTGCCTTGGTCTGAACCTTTTCAGCAGCAGCCAGTCTGTGGAAGTATCTCCACGTCACAGAAAACCGCAGCCAAATAACAACATCCTGGAGCCCACCAGTAAGCTCCTAAGGAGATGATGTGTTAGTAGCAGAGGGGGCATCGCGCGAGTGAGTGTATTGCGAGCGTTCATAGGCTGCGGTAACCGCTTTACATCAGGTGGGCCGTATGCTTGTATGCCTCCCGACGTTGTATATAAAAAAGCCAATAATGGTGTGCCTTTACCCCCTCGGAGTACGTATTTTGAGTATATCCTACTTGAGTTACTACATAATATCAGGCTAATCGGTTCTCCATGCATATAACATTGATAGTTGTCATGCGCGCTCACAAGTCTCTAGGGCTCCTGACACCACCTGATGAATCACCATCAGTTTTGTGACAGCAGGTAAGATAAGATGATATCTTAGCGTCCGTATCTTATCCGTATGGGTCGATATGACCAGCTCGGTGGCTCAGTCGTGACGCGCCTTTGACACCAACGCTCGTGGGTTCGATTCCCACACAAGGCAAACATTAGTCTGCATGAACATGTCTGTTTGTCTCGGTCTGGATGTTTTAAGAGAGGTAGGGCGCATCAAAACAGCCTGCCTGGGGTACCTCCACCTCACCGAAAACCGCGGCCAAATAACAACTCCCTAGAGGGTTGTTGTGTTCCTGCGTGTGAGTGAGGTCACCAGTGAGCTCCCTAGGAGTTGCTGTGTAAGCAGCAAAGAGAGGCATCGCTCGCGTGATACTGAATATATCGCAAGCGTTAATAGGCTACGGTACCTGCTTTACATCAGGTGGACCGTATGCTTGTATGCCTTCCGACGTAGTATAAAAAAAATAAAATCTTAAGATACTGTAACATGAAAATATAATAGAGTATCTTAAGATAGCGAGAGTATTGAAAATTTATTTTAAGATACCGAAGCAGATCCTCGCATGTTACAATTATTCGAGGGGGATATATGTATTAATATTATTTTTTTATACTACGTCGGGAGACATACGAGAATACGGCCCACCTGATGTAAAGCGGATACCGTAGCCTATTTAAGCACTGCTGCTTACACAAATCAACAAACACACAAACAAATCATTGGGAAAATATTGGTGACGTCACTCACACGCAGGAACACAACAACCCTCTAAGTAGTTGCTATTTGGCTGCGGTTTTCTGTGAGGTGGAGGTCCCCAGACGAGCTGCTTTGATGCGCGCGCCGTACCTTTCTTAAAACATCCAAACCAAGACAAACATGTTCATGCACACAAATATTTGCCTTGGTTGGGAATCGAACCCACGAGCGTTTGTGCCAAAATCGCTTCATTCACGACTTAGCGAACAAGCTATTATTAATTTTGTTTTTTTTTTTTTTTTTTAGGAAAGGACAAAATACAACTTAGGAAAGAAGAAAAATAATATAATCAAATATATTATATTGGGATAACGTAACATTAAATATTGTAGTCATCGATGTATATCGATGATTGTAGTACATATCTTCGCCATTTAGTGAAAATTTTAAGAAGCCGGTATAGATTACGTATAGGTATATCGGCTTGCTGAGAATAATAGATCTTTTGTTGTAAATTGTATTCGATTCTATAATAAACTAGCTGACCCGAAACGAATCTTTTGAATGGGAGTATAGAAAAGTGTTCTTTTTAGACGTTTTTAGGCAATTTTTAAAATTTTTCTCTTCGTAAGAACCATCCTCGTACTTCGAGGAATATTCTAAAAAAAGAATTAGCGAAATCGGTTCAGCTACTCTCGAGATTTGCGCTTAGCACTGTCCTTGCCTGATAATATGTTCAAAAGGCACATCAAAAATACTCTATGTTTGAAGGGTTATTATAGAATCGATGAATATCTAATTGACAGACATGTTTGGAAATGATTCAGCACATGAATTAATATACTTACGTATCTTAAATTGTACCACTTGAGATCACTATATGTACACTCACATAAATTTATTGAGAAATTGACGATTTGAACTTGAATTTGATTGAAAAAGACCTGTATCAGCAAGTTTCTTTTGGCATTTCATTTTCGCCAATGGTCATTTCCGAATTCTAGTAGATTAAAAAAGAGAAAAATGAATAACATACGATATGAACTGATTCAAAGAATGTAAGACGTGTCTAAGTGCCCGTGAATGGCAAATAAATATTGTTTTATCTTTGATCTCAATAAGCACAATTCGAGACGATGAGGACAGCCAGAACACAATCGAAAATACGGGGAAAATCTGAAAATAGTCAAATTAGTTCAGATAATTGTTTGTAACAATTTTATTGAGCCATGCGGCGGATCATTATGAAGAACAATAGGGTTACAATATGATTGTTCTCCAATCGATTAAAAAAAAACAGTTGAGAATGCGCAAGCTTGCATTGCCAGAGGAACACCTGGCTCGTCAATTATATAACAATTCAATTTTTTTTAAATTGTCGGCCATTTCGTATAGGAACGGTGTTCCTGAACATTCCTATTCTACTTTTTTATGCTGAATCCGAATCTGAGGTTAAAATCGAATATTCGAAAAAGGCGACAGGCAAACGCACTGACAAATGTATAGAACGGTATTCCTGATAATTAGGTATCTAAATCGAAAAAGGATTGCGAACTACAGCGCGTTTTGAAACCACACTCCATTACATTGGCAAGCTATAACTATAGGATATAATAAGGTACCTATACAAATACAAATTTTGGTTCGATTTCCACACTAACATTTGTGTGTATATGTGTTCGTTTGTTTTCGACTGGGTGCGTTTTCTATGTATTTTATGACAAAGACAAATTCGAACATTATTATAATTTAAATAATTTCTAAATTATAATTAAGTCACACAACAAGGTCTTCCATAATATTAGGTAGGTACCTACTTTACAATATTAAAAGTTTAAGGCAAAATGATAATATAATACTACTTTAACCTAAATATATTTATAATTATGTAGGTATACATGAACATTACAGCCAGTAGGTAACAAGACTGTAACAAACAACTTGATTTTTACTGCGCAGTTGCGGATTCGAGCGATATGACAACATGGAACGCAGTATTATAGTGATAAGTAGCTTATTGTTAACAAAAACAAACAATACTTTCATATCATATCGCTACAATGTTCCATTGATCCGTGTAGTTGAAATATAATAACGTAATATTGTTTTGCATGTAATTTAATGTAGATAGATATTGACTACGTGCCTATTCCTATCGAATCCATTTATATAACACAGACAAGTTACGTAGTGCTAGTAACGAAACTTAACTCTTTGTATCTATGAACTACTCATCTTGGCTGGATAGCATTCAACCTCCTTGTTTTCGTGTTTTTTTTTCAACGTTGCTAGACGATTGGTTCGCTTCGCGCACTGCGCGCTTGTGTATAAAGCTGTGCATACGTGAAACGTTTTGTTTAACTATCGCATATTCATGCGATTGTCTGTAGCGGCAACATACTTAAAGATATGATTACTGAATACTATGAGTTACTATTTAACAGTAACAAAACATCTACGGTACGGTCTACGGTAATAAAACCGTTACAGTTTCGCCATGCCCGTCTGTTTGTCCGTCCGTCTGACTGCGGCCTAGCTCAGAGACGCTTGGTACTAGAAAGTTGTAGTTTCGCATATATATTTACTATGCTGACAAACAGGTAGAGTAAAATCCTGAAAAAAAAATTTGTAGACTTTTGTAAAATGTATTTTCTTTTATAAAAATGTACAAATATCGTAGAATGTGATATTGCACTTAACTGCACTAAACATTTTGCTTCCTAGGTTCTAATTTGAACGGCCAAGTAGTGGACCTCCCCCCTTCTCCGCGATACATAGGCAATTTCATAATTCATTTGAATTTCATCCATAATTTTAGTTCCGATTTTTTACACTAGATGGTACTCTTCGCAAATTACATCGCACTGTGATTTCGTTTTCATCAATATTAGCAAATATAGAACCCTACTCTGTGCACGGCCCGACATGCATTTGGGCTGTTTCTTTATATAACGTCGGGAGGCATACAAGCTTACAACCCACCTGATGTAAAGCGGTTACCGTATCCTGTGAACACATTAAGTATCACTCGCGCGATGTCACCTTTGCTGTTAACTTATAAAATATATTTTCTTTTATAAAAACGTACAAATGTCATAGAATATTGACATAGCTCCTATCTACACTAAGCATTTTGCTTCCTAGTTTCTAGTGTGAACGGCCAAGACGTGGAAGTCTATATGATACATGGGTAATTTTATAGTTCATCTGAATTTCATACGTAATTTTAGTTGCGATATTTTACTTTCTTATTTATTTTACTTGTCCAGAATAGCAATATGGAATGTAGTGAAAAATGTGTCATATTATTAATCAATCAAATTAACTAATCATTTAAAAATGGATTACAATAATTAATTATAAGAAACAATAATAAAGATGTATGGGTTGTAAAAAAGATGTACTTAGGATTTTTTAGAAATTTAATTACTTAAGTGCCGTTAGAAGTTATTACAAAATTCTTCATCGTAAAAAGTGTAACCTAATTGGATTTATCGATTATCGCTACAATGCTGCTATTCTAAAATAAATATTAATGTATTAAACGCTATTGTTAAACAATCTGTATTGTCGTATGACAATTATGTATTTTTGTGATATGTATTCATTAGATAAGGCAGTGACAACAAAATTTTACAAAATTAACGTAGATGAGAATGGAGTATATTTTAGGTACAATAAGTCAAGAATGTCCAACATTATGACAAAACAAATTATGATATGTGTAAATATTATCGAAAACTTGGTCCGCTGAAAGTAATTAGAATTTATAACTTTTTTAATCGACGAATAGGAGGTGCTATATATAAATATAGATTCATAGTTCATTTATTTATAAAAAGTCACAACAATGTGACTACTACTCTTGTTCGAAACAATTGGGAGATTAGAGTTATATTGAGTTTCATACTATCTATATATAGTGTATAGTATATAGTGAAGAATAACTAACATTCAACTTTTTCTAATGTATATATATTAACGAAATTATTTGTATCGAAATAGAAGACAAAAAATTAGGGAAGCCGTAATGAACACATTCGCTATTAACATATTAGAATTTAGACAATAATATTTGTGTCTAATAAAATACTTTCACTCAAAATCTGATTAATATTTGTTCATAAAATCGCCAGAATCTTAGTATAATCAACCACCAGATTCTGTCAATTTTTTAAGCTAAGTTAGGATTTATTTGCAGGAAAAGGATCTAAATCAGGGATTCTCAAAGAGGTCGATATCGAACCCAAGGGGTCGATATCGGTTTCCCAGGGGTCGACATAAACGAAAACTGAATTTGTGGGTCGACGAAATCTAATCGGCGCCTATTAATGAATACAAGTTCAGATACTGTGTAAGTTGTGTTACGTGTACCAACTTGTTGTGAGAATCACTAATATTTTAGTAGAAAGTAGCATTGCAGTATTTAAAAAAAACCTAGAGATAAGATTTTTAAAGTAATTTGGCTGAGGTATGTTCATTTTGGAAAAGAGGCCTCTTGCCCAAAGTAGCTTGAAAATCCCTGATCTAAATTATCCTTAGAATATTACTTACATATTTATTTTGTCCATAATTCGTTCATTTGATCGATATCAAAAGCGATACATTTAATTTTAAAGTGATGTATCAAGATCGTTGTTAGGAATTGAAAAAAAAAATTAATTATGTAGTATCCACTCTACATTCTTATTACAATTTCAATACAATAGTCTGTGAGTCAGTGGACCGCTTTAAACCCCCACTGCGCAGTTTTATCGCGCAGCCGCCATTACAGTATATATACCCCGAGCGCCGCCGACGTCACGTAGTCGAAATCGAGAGGTGAAGGTATGAATAATGGAGAAGTGGCGTCCATATTACGTTGTAAAAATCGATTATCACCGGAGCTAGCAGCGCGCCCGCCGACAGTGAGTCGTGAAAGTGAAGCAGTGTAGTGTTTCGACGTGTCATCCGCGTAGATAGACAGCGGTTCGAGGCCGAGATTCGGCGGATCGCGGGCTCTCCACCGTCCCGTGAACACCGAGGCGACCATTTTGTTAACGCCGACAGCGCTCCGCTCCGAGGACGCCACAGCCACCGCCCAAGTGTAAAGTGATAATTGTCGTCCGTAGTTTAATCTCAAGAGATCCTGATTCGCGAGCCTCTGCCGGCGAAATGAATTGCCAGCAGCTCCCTGCGGGGCGTGCGCGACGTCGCGCCGTGCGCACTCCGTTGTCTAGCGTCGTGCTGGCCCGTAGCCCCCGCGAGCGTGAGGAGCGCTACGCCGGCAGCAAATGGGGCGCTGCGCCCTCAGCTGCCGCGCTACCGCCGCCACCCACACACTGGCGGCGCGACGGCCGCTGCCGGCCGGAGCCCGATCGCGCGCTGCCCCTCAAGCTGCTGCTGAACGTGGCGTAGGCACCGCCGCCGCCGCCAGGGACTCTAGCGATTAGTGTTAGTGTCGCGAGGTACTCCCTCGTTCTCTATCGTGCTAAGTTTTTATTTTATAACGCGAAGCGCGTCCGCCTTCGCGCGCGGAGCGTCGTCGCCCGGCTCGGAGCCCGGCGGCGGCGCCCCGGCGTCGACCAAATTCCGGTCTAGGTATTATTTTGAGAAAATTTTAGTGTTTAAGTGAGTCCGGCTCGTCGCCGCCGGCGCCGCCTTCGTCCCCGCCGCCCCTTAAAACAAGAGAAAAACACAAAAAAAATATCAGGGAGCGGAGGGGTCGGCTGCGGCGTCGCGGCGACGGCCGGCGCCCGGCACCGCGCCCCTCGCCGGCCCGCCTCGCAGCGCCCGCGGCCGGCGCCGTCACCCGCGGTCTCCGTCGGCTCGGCAGCCGACTGACTTCTGTTTAAGTAGCCGGCCGAGCGGCGACCGCGGCCAGGCGAGCGCCCATTAACAATATTATGAAAAATGAGGCCGACGACGGCGGCTGCGAGGCTCCAGACGTAGCATTTCTTTTAAAAATGATACGTTATTGTTATATTTAGTGGGCGCCGGTGAGGCTCGCGGCGCCGGGCCCGCCTAGTCGTGTATTGTTTATTTATCTTCAGACCAATGTATTTTATTTGTGAAGGCGGTCCCCGCTCTGGCGAGAGGCTCTCCCCGGCACACTCGACGTGCACTCACCTCGCCGTACTGAGCTTTAAAAAATATATATGTGGAGCGCGGGGCCGCCCGTTCTAGAGGTAGATTTTAAAATTGAAGGAAGCGGTGCAACAGACCGTTGTTTAAAAAATTGGAAATATTATATATGTTTATAGAGAGAAAAATAGAGTATTTGATCTCAACTGCGGACTCTACGCCTGTAGAGCTTGTGATGTACAAACCGGATATTTGGAATTTTACAAGTTTTTATATTAGTTTTGTAAAGTATACTTTAAGTGAAGATGGTGCGAGCGGCGCCGGCAGTCCGCAGCTTCCCCGTCCCACCCGCCCCCTCCTCTGTCCCTCCCCTCCCAGGACTCTCTGAGTCCGCCAAATGGTTCTTGGTTTCTGTGATGTGAGGCCCAGACGTACGCACGGCTCCCGACTCTTCCGAGTGGAGCTTTTCTTTCAGTTTACCAAGAAATCGAGAAAGGAAGTTTCAATCCAATTAACGGTAATAATGTTTACCATTGTTATTGCTAATTTTGTTCAAAGTTCGTTTCTCGATTGTCAATGAAGTCTCCGTCTCAAGAAAACATACAAAGAGAAGAATGGAACCGGAGCAAGTCCGAAGCTAGGAAATGGGATTTGCAGGGAAATTCAGAGGACGGGAGAATTTGTTGGTGAGTTATTATATACTTTGCAGTATTGTCAGTGAAGTTATAACAGTGCAAAAGACATTTCTGGTGGTTTTAAGTTTTGCAATATTGAGATACTATTGGATTATGAAAGATCCCATGTGTGGTACAAGTTACCGTTGATTTATTTATATCAAATAATGTTAATTGTTTATAAAAACATGTTTTTAATGTTGATTACAATTTTTTATTTATATCAAATAATGTTAATTGTTTATAAAAACATGTTTTTAATGTTGATTACAATTTCTCCGTACATTATTTTGGGTCTCTTTTTTGGTGTTTCTAAAGCAAGCCACAACTTGTGCACTGTTCTAACTGCACTGATGATACGGGACTCTTGTGTCTGTCTGTACCATGTGTTTGTTTAGTGCCATATTAATATAGATATAAGTATGGGTAGTTACAGTTGCCTATTTAACATCAGTGAACTCTAGGACTGTCTTAAATATAAATTGTATATACATATAATGAAATTTTAGTTTATTCACTAAAATGTTCCCCAGACTGACATGTGATTTTTAGGTTAGAATTTTGTTGCTTTTTTATTAGCAATCATACAAGCATGTGTTTACACTCTTTTCTTCCAATTTCATGTGCTTTTACATATTTATTTGGCCTAGGTTTGCTGTCAAAATGAAATTACCAATGAGATTATAACTAGAATTATTTGCAATTTCATTCCTGTCATGTGGTGTTGCCATAATTATTGGTTAGATTGCCTTAGCTCAAGCGACTCAATTATGACTGAATGTATTATAGGTT
Source organism: Pyralis farinalis (assembly GCA_947507595.1). Lineage (NCBI taxonomy): Eukaryota > Metazoa > Arthropoda > Insecta > Lepidoptera > Pyralidae > Pyralis > Pyralis farinalis. The sequence goes on from OX382281.1 coordinate 963,736, forward strand.
TTATTCACTTATGTACAGAATAAGGAGAATTGAAAAAGATTGATTTATAAAGTCATTTTTCGAGTGCAATGTTTAATCTACTTAATAAAGGTGCCATTGAAAGTTTTAAGATTTGACATGTTATTCCATCAATAATTGAATTATTTCCGTTTGCTTAATTTTTCAATTGTTTTTCTGTTTAAAATTAATGAGTTTTTGATAGAAATTTTATTGAAACCCTAAATTGTTTTCTTTATTCTTGATACGTACTGTTTACCAACTGTTTGGTATCACATGCTTTAGTATCAATTGATTGATTTACTGAAGTGATATGTAATGTTGATTTTCCAAAAATAATAAACAGTTGTTTAAATTACATCTTATTTTATTTATGTACTTATGTACATGAGTCTCTTGCTGTATATAAATATACAAAGAGGAAACAGTACCCTTTTTCACCCCTGTCCTTAGAGTGATTTTCTTTTTTTGCTTAGCATCTATTGATGAGCTTTAGCATTACACAAACATTGGAAACATTAATTTTTGCAACTTATTAATTTGATTATCCTAGCTAGGTCATCGGTCCTTGACTCGATGAACAGACATATAATTATATAGGTACATTCTAGCCGTTGGCCATGGCTGCGCCCAGCCTGTAGACGTTATATGGGTGACCCTAAGAATTGGACTATCAAATGCAAAAAGAGTTTCAAATCAGACTGGTAGTTTCAAAGATTAGTGCTTCAAACAATTTCCTCTGCTTTATGTATTAGTATGGATATATCTACAAAATGGTCAAAGTCAAAGTCAAAATCTTTTTATTCCGTAAAAATGGCTACATTTGTTTGGAATCGTCACAATTTTTTTCCCTACCGTGCAGTTCATGACTAGGTGAGCACTGATAAAAATACTGCCAAAAAAACTCAGGCATCCCTCTTTTGGTATCCAAACAAATTTACATAATTTATTATTTACATTATAATTGGATCGACGGTCATTTACTCTATCCCTGTACTTGTGCTATGAGCTTTCAATAATTAATATAATTACACATTATTTTCCATAATTGTAGTTTTGTGCAATTTGATACTTAATATGCTTCCACCACCAGTTGGTTCATGAGAACTGGCGCCAGCCGTCGTCCACCTGCTGTCGTTAGTAGATCACGTCTATCATTTGTGTATTCCTACCTAGTCTAATGTATATACGGCGGAGCCGAGTTTACTGGCAAGTTGGTTAATTTGTGGGGCCTTACAAAAAATTAATTCTACTGACATTCTAAGAAATGTATGATTATAATATTTTTTTTTAATAAATGAATAATGAATTTATTACATACACACAATTCATACAATCACAAGCTTAAGGTTACAGTAGCAGAGAAGTACATAAATTTATTATATACTAGGAAGAGAATTATCTAATTCTAGTTTATTATTCTCTATGAAAGCTTCTTTATTGGGAGATATATTTAGAATATTTAATACATTTGGTGTTGATTAAATTTATCAAAAGATATATTTATTTACATTAAGAATTGCACTATATTTAACATTTAACATCTAGCTAACATATTATTGGGCATGTACTAAAAATAAAAGGGCCCAAAACAAAACCCTGAAGCAGGCCAGTTTCCATGTGTGCCTTTATATTTAATTCTATATATTTGTACCAGTAGTTTGAATTTTGTAAAGAAGATTCCATTAAATTTACAGTGTCACATCTATCTATCTCGTAAAGTAAGCCACTTGTGCACTGATGTTGTGGGACTTGCTTGTCTGTCTTTACCATATGTAGTGACATGTTATTATAGGTATATGTTATGGGTGATTGGCGTTGCCTAAATTTAACACCTGTGAACTATAGATCTGTGTCTTAATTATATAAAACACAAAAAATATTTTGTATCTATGTCCGTTATAGACTTTGAAACCATTCATCCGATTGTGATGAAACTTCTGGGTTATATTCAAAACATTACCGAGCTGTAGAATAACGGCCAGGGAAGCGCTGCCAGGCACAGCTACATGTATATAAAGAAATTGTAGTTTATTCACCAAAATGTTCCCAACCAGACTGACATGTGATTTAGGTTAGAATTTTATTAGCAATTGACAATTAAGCACATGAAATTAAAAAAAAAAAGTGGAAACTTCACTTTAAGTGCTTTTGAATGTTTTTCTCACATCTCCACAGTGACACAGTTTAATCTCAGCTCGGTCTCATGGTCGACACAATCAAAAGTTTTATTAATCACGTGAGCCTCGAAAGAGGGGGGAGGGGGTTCGGCAAAAATCACGAAATATCACAAGAGGGGTAGGGGGGTGCAGTAAGATATCACGTGTATTTATTTTTTATATTTAATCCGAGCAATAATAGTCTAGAGGTGTACAATGTTCTTCCTTCACGCATCCTCACGAGACCATCGATCGGCAGATGGAGAGAGATTCTCTGCGTAGTGCGCGAAAATGATGACGCCGAGTGACGTGGTGAAACCGACGTTGGTCTTCAACAAAGCACAGTGCCAACAACTGACTTGCAAGATGCTCGTTCAGTTGTTAGTGTTGAAGAAAGTCTTGCTAATCCGTGGTCAGAGGACAATGTACATTAAATATGTTCATGTACTAGTACAATATATGTTTTACGCATGATTAATTCCTTTCCTCCTTAATTATTATTATTATCAATTATTATGATTAATCCATTCCTTTAATATTATTTTTATGTCAGTCAAAAACAACGTGCAACCATTCTGTCTAGACATTTTTACCATGGTCCTTAATTTTCTAGAATAAAATTAGATTACATTTTATACCAGTATTTAAAGATTATATTCTAAAAATCGTAAGATTCTTTGTAGGTACTAAAAATACACGTGATTTTGGGTGGGGTGGGGGGTTTAGTCTTAAACCTCACCATGTATCACCAAGGGAGAGGGAGGGGGTTAAAAAATGCTAAAAAACATCACGTGAATAATGGACGGCCCTAGCCTGCCATTAGCAAACAGTCATTGTAGCCTATGCATATTTGCAGCACCAGGGGTGTCACTCATGCGTTACCGACCCTAAAAAAGCACAAAACAAAAATATATTCATTTACTACAATGAACTGAAATTAATTTCTCAAATCAAGATTCACAATAACTTCAGATAGCGAGGTACTACCATAAACAGCCTGTTTATATTATTTTATATATTTAATACTTTGTGTGTATGTCCTTAACTGGCTTTGATATTTTTTTATGTGTGTTTGATTGATTCCCCTGGTGTGGAATGATCAAAATTAACAATTGGACCCGGTAGGTGGCGCTGTAATCAGTTTCTAAGGTTTTCTATTTGCGAACAGTACAACGTATGTTGGGTGTGCTACTGAATTTATATATGTGAAACGTGTAGAGTATGTTCGTGTAGAGTCGTTACAGGCCTTCCTAGTTGGAACTGAGTAGAATCGTTAGGTTGTTCCATAGACGTGTTAACGCCCTTCAGGCTAATCTAAAAGTTTAGCAATTCATGTGTAGGTGCAATTATATCGTTTAAATTATCTATAATTTTATTAAAAGACCGAGAAAGGTCAGTCATTCTCATACCGTGACCAATTTGATTCTTTCATTGAAATTCTGATAAACAGAAGGTGATGTCAGGACCGGTAAAAACCGGCAAGGGTGCATTAAATTATACATGTTGATGAAACAAGTTTGTTAGGAGGTTAGAACCGAGTTATATGGCACTCTATACTGTCTGCCTACCCCAAAGGAACTTTGCGAGTACATATAGTTAGTAATTAACTAGTGTACGTTAATTCGTGTTAAATATATAAACATGTTTAAATGTCGGAAATTTATCAAATTGTGAATAATTAGCGTTAGTATATTTATGACGCAGATTTCACACCGGTTTATATTATGGCAACATTACATGACGAAATAATAGGCTGGCCACACTTTTTCACCTTGTAATACCTAGTTTCTATAACTTCACGTTATGGATTTTACGTATGTAGAATTATATTTCACAGGAGGCTGGCCCCTGCAATGTGATTGCTCTCTAAGCGAAGCCCCTATCTAATCAATAAAGGGATTTTAGGGTTGTGTGTTACAAGATTTCATTTCCGATATTGGGAACGATTCATTGCTAAACAACCAAACAGCTTTCGTGATAAAAGTTTACTTTGTGTACGGCATTATTGCTAATCTTTTTTCATAAAGGAATATTTTATACATTTTCAGACTCAGATTATTTATTGCAAGTTACAAGTTAAGGGCGTTACATGTTAATAGTGAGGTACAAGCAACGCCACGAACATAACAAACTTACTTTAAATGTTGAATTTCATACATATATATTATAAAGAAATCGGTTTTTTTTTAATATGTTTGTCCATCGGAACACTCTTGCTCAGCGTCTCTCATTCTACACTCACAAAGAAAATGTTAAATCAGCTGAAATGTTCACTAATAATAATCATACACTAATTATATTTTACAAATATTATTGATATTATAAAATACCACATTTAATTAATTTTGAAAACAGATTTGACAATTATTACAATGAATAATATTTTACCCACTTTCTATGTGAAAAGATCACATAATGTGAAAAGTGACAAAATGTTTCATTTCTTTTTCTGTTTATGGCAATACGTTATTTTGTCAACGTCAAGATTTACTTGACGTTGACAACATATTTCATGTCGACAGTATTTTTTGATAAGCTCATTGATGACCTCACTCATTGATGAACGCAGGAGCAATCAACCAGGAAATTGTTAAAACTGTCTTAGTTCGGTTTGTTTTAATAACACGTGATGGGCAACGGTAACATAATCCTCTTTATTCGCTTATGGCTATAAATGTTATTACATGCGACCACTGTATTTTACCATATTTTTTTATAGAACTAAATTGGCAAACAAGCCTGCGGCCCGCATTAGGAGATGGTAAGCGGTCACCGCACCCTATTGACGCTCGCAACACCACGGGGATGTTACTCGTGCGCTGCCAATATTGTGACCTAAGGCTGTTTCGTCACAGCACCCAGTAATTTCTCTGCCATATCTCACCCTTCAAACCGGAACAGAGCTATACCTAGTCTTGCCATAAATACTGAAACAAAGAAAAAAAAAATATATTGCAAATAACATTTATTCTTTTACAGTGTGTTAGTTTAATACATAAATATAAAACAATTTAAAATATAAAAAGCTTATTCGAAGTGGTCTCCATTGGCTGCCATACAGTCCTTTAAACGTTGAGGCCAGTTATCAATAGAAGCACGCACTCTTTCCATGGGAAAATTCTTCACTGCCAATCGTACGGATTGTTTTAGGGACTCCAAATTATCATGGCGTTTAGAGCAAGCCGTACTCTCTAAAACTGACTATAAATCTTAATCCAGCGGATTAAGATCGGGACTAGACGACGGCCAGTCTTCAGCTCTGATGAAGTTCGAAACGTTCGTTTCCAACCAAGACTGCGTAGACCGAGCTTTATGACTCGGCGCCGAGTGGTGCTGGAAAAACCATTCTTGGTTATTGAACATGGTGTTGTTAAGGGGCTTCACTACCTTCTCAAGAATGTTATCTTGATACACTTGTGCCGATGTTTTGATACCTTTTTCACAAAAGTATGGCTCAGTCACTCCTTCATAGCTAATACCCTACCAAACCATCACTGAAGTCGGATAGTGCCCACGTTGCACTCTGTCGACTAATTGGGCAGCTTCATTAGAGCTTTGAGCATAAATACAGTCATTTTGATTGTTAAAATGTTGCTCAATTGTAAAAAATTCTCATCCATAAACAAAATTTTCTGTGACCTCCCTTTGCGTACCGCTTCAGTAGTTGTTTCGATTTTACCACCCTATTCTTTTTTAAATTATCAGTTAAGAAATGACCAGTATGTCTCTTATAGGCTGCAAGTCCTAAGTCATCTTTTAAAACATCTAAACATCTCCCGAGATAAAATCTTTTGCTTTCGGACAGGATTTCTTCGAATTCTTTCCCTTACTGCTTTGACCACCTTTTTCGTACGAACACTTCGTGGACGGCCAGATCTTTTTCTGTCACAAACAGAGGAGGTCTCACTGTACCTATTAATAGCCCGGTACACAAACATTTTACTAATACCAAGCGTATGGAGAGTTTTAAAAATTGCATTTGGCTCCATACCTACTTTGTGTAATGCAATCACAGCGATTCGGTTCTCTTTATCACCCCACTCCATTTTAATATCGCAAAATATTGTACAATGTATTGGCGCCAAAATGAGAAAACTCAATGAACAATCATATAAAAATGACAGATTCCAAATTCAAATGTAATATTTTGTTTATTTTTAATTGTAACAGTATTTATGGTCAGACTAAGTATATATATATAGCTGCTTGGCGGTAGAAATAGGCGAGACAGAGGTACGCAGACCATTTTTGTACAAAGTCTCCCTCTGGTACAATATAACAAAGTAATAATATATTTTTTTTCTTAAATTGCTATTGACTATAACCACAGCCACGTGGTCCTCCACGTGTTGAATCGATCAGGTTCTTGGCTCTTGACTCACGGCGGCACTGAACCCGTTGACTCATATCTCTACTTAGTCATGATAATAAAAAGGTATGCGCAATCATAGACTAGATACGTGTAAAGCAGGGTTTCCCAAACTTTCTTTCGTTGAGCCTCTCTAGATTACAAATAATATTTTCACGTCCCCCTATATTTTTTTCATCACCAACAAAACACATTATTTTAACAACTTTTATTTATTTGAACTCTAAGTTATGCAAAATAACCTTCAAATAAATTTAAAACATTTTTTGATTAAAATAATTAATTGTAATTAGAGTAATAATGAGATACTTGAGGTTGCATGCTCTATATCTGTTGGTGGATTCTAGGTTCAGTTTTTGCCAGAGTTATGGAGAGAAAGACGATTTCGCTGCTTAGATTTAATTAAAAACCAGACTTGAAATCTATCTTACATAAGTAAGTTGAAGAAAAAGGGACAAGTATTTGCAAAACAAGAGAGGCAACATTCGAATTAATAAGAAATCGTTTGATCCAAAATTTCTCCAATGTCAAGAGATGGAAGTCACCTTTTATGTTCGAATCAGCCATTCTATGTCAGCTTTCAAATCTTGGACCAATTTATTATTTTTAAACAGTGCCCGTCTGAATTAATTAATGTAATATTATGATGTTAAATTAAAGTTTTTAATTATTTTTTCTGTCAAAAATACAAACGTATTCCGCCCCCCTTGACATCTCTCTACGCCTCCCTAGGGGAGCGTGTCACCCTAGTTGAGAACTCCTGGTAGAGAGCGTCCTTTCTCAATCTTTCAAGTCATTTTTTAACAATATGACTGCGCGCTGTCACAGATTAGATACAAGCCCGTCGTTCCTCAGCGGTAGGCTTCGATCGGTTGATCTTAAATATTTAAAGGAGCGATACTAATACATATACCGCTGATTAAATGCAAAGAGGCCGCTATTAAACAGCCCGCAATGGCTTCATTGTGAAAATGGGATCTGAACCGACGATACTTTGTAGTAAATTAAAAACAAATGTTTAAATTAAGAGAGGTAGGGTGCATTAAAACAGCCCATCTGGTGAAGTACCTTCACCTCGCAGAAAACCGCAGCGAAATAACGCCCTGTAGGGCAAGCACGAATCCTTTGCGAAAAAACATTCGTACCGTCATCGTATACAATTTGTATGAAAATTGAGCAGCGCCTCTATCGGACGTAAAAGTAACTACATTTTGAAGCACAAAGTACTTTCGTATCGAGCTCGTATCGTAACGTGTACGTATCTTGACATATTTGTATGAAATTTGGGAGCACGAACTTTGTTTTGACGGACGGTATCGACAATCTCGAAGGCTGGCTATCGAAACTTACGAATATTATTCACGTAAAAATTGTGGATGAAACAACTTGCGTAAACATAGTATTTTGACCATTATTTTCAGTGTTTTTGGTAGTATTTCGCTTGAAAACATTAGTAGACTAATGTTCTACATAAAATGCAAAATTTACCTAGAGTTTAACGTAGTTTATTGTGTTATTTTATTATCTTACTACAATACTTATTGAACACCTAGTAAATGAACAATAATATAGAAAACCTATACTAATAATATAGAAAAATAAACCTATTTTTTCAATTATTAGTAGCATGAAATAAAAATTTGTAAATAATAAATGTATATATTAAATATATTGTTTATATTTCATTCTACTAATACATAATTGAAAAAAATATGTATTTGTACTAAAGTACCTACCGTTATTTTTATTTATTGATTATGTTACACAGAAGTAAGTCGCAGGGCTAACAAAGAAAATCAACAAAACTGCTAGATCTGATAGAAACTGAATTTAAAAATAGTTTTGCCTTCAATGATAACAACCAGCCCTCCACCAGTGCCACTAGCAGCCCTATAGATATTTGCCTAATGCATATCGTGTTGTTTTTAAAGGAGCTTCAACCTTGACACAATAAAACGAAATAAATTAAAACAAAAACTGAGTTCACACTCCGTCACAAAAACAATCAAAAAATACTGATAAGGTATGTGCGACATGAACGAAATCGATTGATGACTTTTTATATATTATACTTAGGACGAGCACTTGAAATTCTTGAGACTATTAAATGCATACCTTGCGACCTTTGATTATTTATACGATATATAAATAAACAAAGCTTGCGACAGTTCTCCTTTGTAGAGTCTCCGAGACAGAATATCAAGAAGCCGTTCAGAAATAAAAGTAATCCAGCTGTTTATGTTTTTCACATTAAAACATAATTTATATTTTTTCAAATATTAATACAATTTAAAATGTTAATACAAAAAGAATATTCATATTTCAAAGTTTTTGTACATAATCCACTCGAATATTTCATAGAATACTTAAGATAAAAATTACAAGAACAACTTCATCTAATTTCAGAACGAATCGTTCACTCAATTTGTTCGTTCCCGGTTTACGTAGTATTGAAATGCTATCGAGGATACTATAGGACGACGAAGGTGCTTCGTGCTACGTACTAGCGTGATGCTGCGTAATACTATCGAGGACTCGTTACGATTACGATAGGAGTTTCTAAAATGTTCGTGCTTACCCTACTGTATCGTTGTTGTGCGAGTGAGTTCGTAAGTTTACTAAGCCAGTAAGCTCGTAAGTAGATAGATAGATTCTTTATTTGTATCTCCAGCACACACATAACAATTTGTTACAATTATGCTTATAAATGTAAGCAATACAAAGAACATGTTCACTGTAGAGAACATTAAGTGGACTGTATACTTGTATGACTCCCGACGTATAAAATTAAAAAAAAAACGGATAGCTACTTGTTCTTAATGTATCTAGGAAATGGCTGTAACGATTTGGATCAAATTTTTTATTTCGATAAGGATTTGCTTTTTAAGTTCATCTGTACGTGTCTTTCCTGAAAAAAAAATACGATTTATCACAAAAACGTAAAAAGCAAAGCTCGATCCCAGACACCATGTAAATAATACATTAATTATAAATTTAAAAACCCCGCCACAATAAAACCTACAAAATAAAAAGGATATCTTGTCTGCTGCATCAGCTCATCGTGTAGCCACCTTTGCTTTGTATGTTACAATCAAAAATACGAATCAAATCAGGACATATTTGCTATTATTTTTTCATGAGTGCACTAGTGTGCTGGATATCCTGGCTGCAGCATCACACCCAGAACTTCATAATCTTGCATAGTGTGTAGCATACACGGGTGTTACAAATTTTAGATCCCACATATGTTTGAAAGTAAAGTAAATACCCATTATGCGTCTAAGATCCCTACCGCAGCTAACAAAAGAGCTGATCTCCATCAAACGGCTGAATCGATTTTTATAAAATATATCTAAGAACCACCGCTAGAAAATCTGCTTTCAAATAAAAAAACCGCATCCAAATCGGTTCACCCGTTTTAGAGCCACGGTGCCACAAACAATCGCATATGACATCAAGCCCTACTTTAACCGAAGTGGTTTAGAGCATACTCCACCACGCTGCTCAAATGCGGATTGGCGGAGGTCAGTGTTTTCAAACCGCCCCAGGGCCACTGACTTAACGACTGTCATCTATCGACAACAGCCGGGACCGACGGCTTAACGTGCCCACCGAGCACGGACTCACACGCACAGTGTTCAAACTTATAACACCCCTCTTTTTGCGTGCATAAGCACAGCTGTACATAAATACTCATTTTATACAAATACTTATTAATTCGATTTTTTATATATTTTGTTATGTTTTTGTCGCGGTGTCGTTGTTCGGTTGAATGTGTTGCTTGGTACTTCCACTTTTTTTTTTGTTTTTACGCCCAACGTAAACGACGACCCACAAAAGGGCTAATTAAAATCGTGGGTTGGTCATTCCTTAGAGGGTGGCACCCTCCGGACCATTCGTGGGAGGGAGGTGGTGAACTCTCATGAGTAGCCTTTTAGACGGCCAAACGAGTTATATCAGACTCTCACTGACTAAGCATCACCTTGGCACTGCCTTTGGCCGGGAAGGCTTTAAAGGCTTCATCGGATCACCCCCGGAAGCGGGGCGAGACGCAAGCGTCGTCGCTCAGTTACGAAGCATACGCTTAGAAATCGCTCTTATAAGAGGAATGTTTCCACTAAACATAATTACACATATACGGCGGTTCCCATTGAGGTATTTAGTACATAGTAGTTCAATGGCGGACCCCGTGTTTATTATTTAGACGATTTCAATTGCAGTAACACTTCGTTTCAGTTCTTTTACCTACAATTTTCGCAATGTATCATCATGTCGGTTAATTACCTTGAAAATAATATCTGTATGGAAGAAATAATTACGAAACAGATATAACAACGCGTATGTGGAAGGATGTTTGGAGCTGCGGAAGACGAAGACTTAGCCACCATGACCAAATTAATCGTGTTCTATCAGAAGGTTATGTCCTGGAGCAGCCTGTCCAGGAGCGCTAGAAATCGGTGAGCGTGCATGATAAGAGTAAAGAATGTTAAAGAAGCGAGTGGAGTGTGTAAGGACCGAGTTATGTCGCACTCTGTTCTCTATGTATACCCCGCAAGAGCTTGACGTGAAGTCATAAATAGATAGGGTTAAATATTACACGCTTCCGTTTATGAGCCCATCTCGCACTTGGCCAGATTTTAAACATTATAATTGACAGACATGTAAAAATAATCGTACGTAAGTTACAAAAATCCGAGTGGATTTAACATAACACTTCTGCTATCAATATGAACGTTGTGCCGAATGGAACGGCACCACTCGCCTTGTTGCATAAACAAAGAATTACACAAGCCACTGACGCAACGAGCTACCAACACGAATGTGTGGATAACACGTGCCTTACGTTTCGTGCGTATTTTAAAAAAGGAGCGTTGTCTATGACTAGGCGTAGGGATGGGAGCAAAAACACGCCTGTGAGAAAAAGGAACAGAGTGCGAGTAGGTAACATTTTCGCGCGCTTTTAATCAGTGACGTGAATTTGATGTGACGATGAATTTTTTACGTTTTAATATAAATTAAGTTTTATGTGATATCTTTGATACTCGTAGTATTTTGTAACAGTAATATAAACACTCAAATACCGAATGTTATGGAAGTATAATTATAAACTGAAAAATGAAATATTTTAGTATGTAACTTAAATGAAACCAGTTTCACGAATTTTTGTTTTACTGTTGTTTATCATTTTAATTTCACTAAAAATACACGGATGTAAGTAAAACAGTCCCCTAAAATAGTAACGTCAAGTAAATACTTAATGTTGTTTTTAGGGTTCCGTACGTCAAAAGGAAAAACGGAACCATTATAGGATCACTTTATTGTCCGTTTGCCTGTCTGTCTGTCTATCAAGACCCTTTTTCTCAGTGGCGTGTGGAGCCCACAAACTAAAATTAATATCAAACACTCAGGTCTGCAATCCCTTCGAGAAGTGAAAAAAATCAAACTTCCAACGCAATCAAAAGATACCGCTGTTTATACGAATGAATACGATACGAAATTTGTTAAGAAGCAATGTCATGTAGCACAAATAATCACAAAAAAAAAAATTTTTTTTACGATTATTTTTTTTCTCTGCCCACCCCGCAAGGATCTTGGCGTGAAGATATACATACATACATTTTTTTTACGGAACTATCAGCGCGCGAGTCGGTATCGCACTTGACGGCATTTTACGCATTTTTTGTGTGTGGTTTTTTTTTCAGAAAATATATGAATATTTTCTGAAAAAAAAAACATAAATAAAAAACAAAACCTACGCTTATATTTTGATACAAATCCTTTGAGCCGTTTCCGAATACTCGAAATATCAAAGAAAGTACTATTACTTTCTTTCCTTTTGCTCGACTTCTAAGGGTTGTGTCGTGAGCCTATGTATATAAGCCTAATTAAAAAAAAATCGGACCGATAATTCCTGAAATTAGCGCGTTCAAACAAACAAATAATTAAACCAATTCTTTCGCTTTAGACACTAGTATAGATGTATACAAACATTGCCTCTTTAAAATAATCGGATATCAAGGCGTATCATAGACAACTTGCGGAGATCTTTGGAAAACCCACATTTGCATTTTAATTTTAGAACATGTAGATGATATCGATATAATACTTTTTTAATTTAAATTAAGATGTATGGCCATAAATCAGGCGCCATTCATTTTCGACATTAAAAATTATGAATTATAATTTGTATCTTATCCATTACGAAATGATATCGTATTTAACTGATTGCATTGCATTTAAGTAATTATAGTATTCAATCGTTATCAGCAGAAATTGTAATTTGATAATTAGCTAAGTAGCTCTGCAACTTTTGCATCGGTTGAAAGAATTAAAATAATTATTATATGTTAATGTTAATTTATGTCTTTGACCTGGTTTGTCTAAGAACACTTTGAAAGAAAATTCTAGAAATAAAAAGTGTAACCGCAATAACTGTTTTAGCGCCAATTTCTAATTCGCGTTGCTCTATTATTCGACATTCGAACGTCGTTGTGAGCGAGACGGCCGGCGGCAGTACGTGTTTCTCAGATGTGAGAGAGAGAGAGGGGATTCAATGAAGCGCGTACCGCGTATTGTCTATGTTATACGGAAATTCGAGTTATATAGATTCAGGAGTTGTTTTGCGAAAGTCAAATTTACAGGCAATTTGATCTAAACTACTTCGTGAAAGATTATTGAAGTAAAACTTCTTTACGCACGCTTGACTTGGGGAGTAAGCTGGTGAATGCATGACGAGAGCGTTACGAGAAGTGTGATCGGGCGAGGCGGACGGAAGTTGAGAGGGAGATATAAGTTCGTGAAGATAGAAAGAGAGAGAGTTATGTTTCGTATATTACAGTAGGGGCAAGAGAGGGAGGTGCGAGTACATTTTCTTTCTCTCATAGCGAGTTAAGTTTCGTATATGTAAGACACAGCGCAGGCCTATTGTCTGTATCACACTATGGAGCTAAAGAAGTTTTACTTCAGTCGTATGGTCTAAAGCACATTCATTTTTTAATAGAAAGAAAGGTTTACAATTGAATGTCAAAAAAATCAAGCTTTCAAAGAGACGAACATGAGCCGCGCCGCTGAAGTGGAGAAACGAGTGAGTGCTGGGAACAGCGTGAATGGAGCGTTGGGTAAACTTTTGGCAGCCGAATCCAAAGTGAGAAGGCACAACGCGGTGCTAGTCCCAGCGCTAAACTTGTGGAAGTGAAAGCTAGAGTATGGCAGCGAGAGCATGAAAGTAGAATAAATGCATTTGAGAATAGTGATGTAAGAAAGAGATCTGAAAGAGAGTGTCGGTGTTGAGATAAGAAAAGGCCCCCGTTGGTTCGGACATGTAGAAGGAATGTAGGATGCCTCGTCTTATGGCGGTCAGTTCTCTCTGCCTAACTTGCTAGTAAGCTGGCGTGAAGATGGCATAATGTAACAATACTGAATATACCTGAATAAGTTAAGGCAGGGGTTCCCAAACTTTTTCAGTTCGCGACGCACTTACAGGTTTAATATTTTGTCTCGGTGCCCTGTAGTCGTGAATACTCGAAAGAAGGTATACTAGATAGAAAGGCTTAAGAATTAAAACATCCACAATATGAAGCTAAGTTTTTATATTTTCGGAAGAAATATTTATAATTTAAGAGAAATAGGATATAAAATACAATGACAATGTAATCAATGTGAGGTGTGAGCTTGATGATCATTTACATTTTTTTAAAGCGCGGGTTAAGGTTTGATTCCACGATTCTTGCTCCATATCTTTGAACGATATTTGTTTTTTTTTTATTTACAGCTTAAAATCGGGCCCTACCTACATGAACAAGATGTTGCAAAGGGAATGAGAACTTAATGCTTTCGAACTTGCAATTGGGTATTAATTTTGGAGCGATATCCAAAACTCCACCACATCGGAACACGTCAATCTTGTTTTTAGGCTGCTGTCGCAAGAGAGTTCAATAAGGCTCTTCTTCTTGCGAAGGGAATTCTGAAGGAGCTTGTGCATGGAAAGGATCTTGTATCCACGCATATTTTTCTTGTTTGATTCGATTTGTCTATCTATCTATCTATAACTTCACGCCAAATCCCTTGCGGGGTAGGCACAGAGAACCGAGCGCCACGTAACTCGATCCTTACATATCTTACTCGCTTCTTTAACATTCATTGCTCTTCTCATGCACGCTCGCCGGTTTCTAGGGCTCCTGACATCACCTTCTGATAGAACACGACCAATTTGGTCATGGTAGGTAAGTCTTGGCCTTCCCCGGCTCCTACATCCTTCCACTTTTGCATTGTATATCTGCTTCGTCATTCTTTCATCCTGCATTCTTTCTACATGTCCGAACCAACGGAGCATGCCTCTTCTTATTTTAACACCGACGCTCTCTTTCAGACCAACTCTGTTTTTAACATCATCATTGCGAATACGGTCTACAAGCTTTACGCCACAAATTTTGCGTGATTCGATTTGAATTGTTTATTTCGTAGGCGCGAATACCTAAATTTTGTTTCCAGGCAATGGTAAACAATAGCGTCTCACGGCGCCCCTCTATACTCTCTACGGCGTACACTTTGGGAACCCCTGAGTTAAGGCGTTTAGCAGTTATGATGGAATAAAATAAACTTACAAACACACATGCATCTGTCTATAACTTCACGCCAAATCCCTTGCGGGGTAGGAAAGGTAGTACGGAGTGTCACGTGACTCGGTCCTTACACACCGCGGTAGTTTCTTTAACATTCATAGCTTTTCTTATTCACGCTTGTTGTTGTAATGCAACTTCTTCTTAGCGGCAATCCATTAGGGATAGGCGGGGTCCGCTAAGGATTTGGAGAATTGTCAATAAACAAATTTAAAACTACTAGCCAAATTGTGTAGAGGGCATATTATAAAGTATCTGACTATATTAATATTAAAAATGCCTGGGAGTGAGTCGATCCAATTGTAATGTAATTAATAAATTATGTAAATTTGTTTGGATACCAAAAGAGGGATGCCTGAGTTTTTTGGCAGTATTTTTATCAGTGCTCACCTAGTCATGAACTGCACGGTAGGGAAAAAAATTGTGACGATTCCAAACAAATGAAGCCATTTTTACGGAATAAAAAAAAAGTAGGCCGATTGTTTATCCACTGGGCTGTCACTCCCGCTCCAAATCAATTGAATGAAATAGAAATAATGCAATTTGTTTCATCACCGCGTGAGAATTCTAGAAGACGTGAGTAACGGCATGACATAGAATAAAATCAAACGGGCGATTCATGGCGCTTCGTCAATACACGTATAAAAAATAGGTACGGAGCGTTATCTCGAGGTTGTGTTTGTGCGGATGAGGCGGCCGCGATAACGTTACCAATATAAAGATACGTTTAAAAACATGTTTTCGACTTGCCGCTAATTTATCACCAGAACTGCTAACTTTTTGGCCTCTCAACTCGTGAATAAAGCGGTTACAGAGATAATGAGATAACTGACCTAACAACTGATAACAACTCATCACACAATTTTTATTATTATCTGGGAATAATGAGAAAAAAACACGTGCTCCAATGTATATGTCGCAGGGAAATGACGTTACCGGGGATTTCACGAAATCCCTAGGAATACCAGGGTATCACGGCACTTAGAGCCGGGCAGAGCTGCGACAGCCCGGCGGCTGAGACCGGTCTATCGCTCGACTGGTACGCGGTGCGAATCGTGGCGGGGCCGTGTGCCACTAAATTAGTATTTTCCGATTTATCTACATATTAGTCACTGACTCGCAGGTGAAGGAAAACATCCCGACAAAACCCGCACGTTCAACCAATTATATTTCGAAAGACCGTGTTACCTTATGTAAGAAAGGTTTAGTTCTCCCTCTGGGATGTGGGGGGCTTACGACAGTCGCTCCATGTCGAAATCTGTACTTTCACAAATCGTAAGGCTTAGGTAGCGGATCCCGTCTGTCTTAATACATTAGGAAACGGTATAACGCGAAGAAAACGAAATCACGGTAGAAGGTGAATACTAATGTACCTATTTTAATTCTAAATGATAGATGTAAAACAATGAAATTGAATTTTTCACAAAGTAGATTACAAATAAAAACTTCTTCACTTATCGATATCCTTTATTGAGCTAATCGAAATTTAATCTATTTAAGGGGAATCTACAGTACTTAAGGTACATTCACGTCGAACAATCAGCTCTCTAGCTTCAAAACTGAAGGAGTACTACGTGTAACAGTCGAAAACCGCAAAACTGCAAAAAAGACAATTTTCTCGGTTATATAGCTTCGCTGGCTAACGCAGTTCTGCAATTAGCACAAAGATACACAGCGCCATCCAGCTCCATATCATTAAATGTATCAGTGTTCTTACTAAATGTGTAGTAGTACACTCAACTGAATTCAGTAAAATGTTTAAAAATCGGACATCATGGAACAAGAAACTTTTTACTAGCATTGAGAGATTCTTGAATCATTTATCTAAGCAGTAGAGTATGTAGTAATTCAAAGCCATGACGTTCTTCAAATTCTGTAATAATTTGAAATTAATAATACAACGATAACCGGCACATCAATAATAAACAGACTTCGGCTCTCAACACCAAAAACAATAGCCACATCTTTTTTTATTTTTCTTAGGAAGCACTCAGTGTTGACATCTCAAAATGTTTTTTCTACATAATGACAAATATTAAATTCTTAACAATCCTCCCACAGTAGAACCTCAATGGTTGCGTGCTGTGCGATTCCAGATAAGTTTTCTCCGGAGAACTCTCAAGTTGTAGAATGAGCTGCTTCCAGCCGAGATTTTCTCTAGCTAGAGACTACAGCATGGGGTTCTTCAAGAGAGGCGTGAACACGTTTTTACAGGGTCGGCAACGCAAGGGTGACACCCCTAGTGTTGCGAACGTCCATAGGCTACGGTGACTGCTTACCATCAGGCATGCCGCACTCTTGGTTGTCAACTTAGAGGTTTATATATGTTTCGCTTCCACGAGCACCGGGTTGGGGCCGGGGAACCTGTGCGACCGTGGTCAAAATGATTTTAATTATCTAAACATTATAAAAATTACGAAATGTAAAAGAGAGAAGATAAGCCGTCATAGACTGCAGATAGCTTTAAAATTGTAATTAAGCTTTTTCGTGAATCTCGTAAAAGGTTTTGATTCTGACTGTCTGAATCAGACTCAATTGTTGTATGCAATTTGATCTAACTAGCTAGGTATGTGTGCTTCCGCCACTAGTTAGTTCATACGAACTAGCGCTGCCATGGCTGCTCCGGTTGTCTCTGCGACACGTGTGTCTCCCCACGAGGCATCATCAGGCGCAGTAGATGTTAGTCCTTACTAATAACATGCTACAAGGTTAGATCAAATTGCATGTAAATTTAACTTTATCAAAATAACGCCAGAATTTATTAACTTATCAATTGTTATAATTATTTCAAAGGAGGATCACTATCGTGTTCTTGCAGAGTGCCGTGATTGCCGTGAATCAACTGGACAATGGCGGTCGGAACAACGTACTATTTCCTCGAAAATTTTCCCATTACTTAGTACATTTCATGGTCATTCAATGCTTTTCTCATTTTAGGTTCTAGATTCTGTTCACGTGAGACTACTCACGATGTATCATTAAACGGCGGAGATGTATCATTAAAAAGATTATTCGACATTTCGATTCCGCCGTGATTTCGTGAAATGACTTAAATGCTTATTTCCCTGCGACATTTTTTTTTATACTACGTCGGGGGGCATACAAGCATACGGTCCACCTGATGTAAAGCGGGTACCGTAGCCTATTAACGCTTGCGATATATTAAGTATCACTCGCGCGATGCCTCCTCTGCTGTTTACACAGCAACTCCTTGGAAGCTTACTGGTGACCTCACTCGCACGCAGGAACACAACAACCCTCTAGGGAGTCGTTATTTGGCTGCGATTTTCTGTGAGGTGGAGGTAATTCCCCGGACGAGATGCTTAGGTGCGCCCTACCTCTCTTAAAACATCCAGACCAAGACAAACAGACATGTTCATGCACACAAATGTTTGCCTTGTGTGGGA
This sequence comes from Pyralis farinalis, assembly GCA_947507595.1. NCBI lineage: Eukaryota > Metazoa > Arthropoda > Insecta > Lepidoptera > Pyralidae > Pyralis > Pyralis farinalis. Next base: position 982,286 of record OX382281.1, read on the forward strand.
ATCGAACCCACGAGCGTTGGTGTCAAAGTCGCGTCATTCACGACGGCCACCGAGCTCGTCGAATATATATAAATATTTGCTTTTCTTCCATATCTAAGTAAAGTAGAACGCGCAGCTCTCATTGGCTAGTTCTCGGAACAACACAGCGGCACTTATCGCCTGTTGGTTAAAATGCCAGCCTACCAATGGGAGGATTCCCATTGGTAGGCTGCAATCTCTAAGATATTTAGGCGATAATCACATTTTTGTGAGCGCGCGGTGCCTTCATGCGCAGTCGAATGATTTATTGGTGTGTGCAGACAAAGTATAGATCTGTTGTCTGTGAGTCTTTTTGTTCATAAATTTTCACCGATATCTCGGGTATATCTCAACGGATACCGGAGGGTTGCTGTGTTCCTGCGAGTGAGCGAGGTCACCAGTAAGCTCCTAAGGAGTTACCGTGTTAGCAGCCGAGGTGGCATCGAGCGAATGATACTTAATGTTTTGCAAGAGGTGGCTACGGTAACCGCTTTACATCAGGTTGGTCGTGCACTATGATTGTTATCTCCAGACAACACTTAGGTGGAACTTGGGGATCTCGTATCGTTAATACCGTAGCCTATTAACGCTTATAATATATCACTCGCGCGATGCCATCTCTGCTGGTAATACAGCAATTCCTTAGGAGTATTTATTGTCTACGGTAACTGCTTTACATCACGTGGGATGTACGCTTATATGCCTCCCCACGTCATAGTAACGTTGAATATAAGAAAAAATATACAGCTTGCGCGGTGCCCCTACTGCTAACACAAATACTCCTTAGGAGCTTACTGGCAAACTCATTCACACGCAGGGACAAAACAACGTTCCAGGGAGTTGTTATTTGGTTGCGGTTTCCTGTGAGGTGGAGGTACTCTCACTTCGCTTTTTATGTGCCCTACCTAACTTTATTGGAAACATCAAGACCAAGACAAACAGACATTGGTTTTTGACGAGCTCGGTGGCTTAGTCGTGAAAGACGCGACTTTGACACCAACGCTCGTGGGTTCGATTGCCGCACAAGACAAACATTTGTGTGCATGAACATGTCTGTTTGTATTGGTCTGGATGTTTTAAGAGAAGTACGGCGCATCAAAGCAACCCGTCTGGAGAAGTACCTCCACCTCACAGAAAACCGCAGCCAAATAACAACTACCTAGCTAGAGGGTTGTTGTGTTCCTGCGCGTGAGTGAGGTCACCAGTAAGCTCCCAAGGAGTTGCTGTGCAAGCAGCAGAGGAGGCATCGCGCGAGTGATATTTAATATATTTCAAGCGTTAATAGGCTACGGTACCCGTTTTACATCACGTGGGCCGTATGCTTGTATGCCTCCCGACGTAGTAAAAAAAAATAAGACATGTTCATGCACCTAAGCCCTGGGAATCAAACACACGAGCGTTGGTACAAAACTAGCATGCTAACCACTCCGTCTGTTTACCATCAGGCGGGCCGTATGCTTGTTTGTCTTGGTGGTATAAAAAGTAGACCATTCGATTGACCTGGTCGGGCGCTCCGATTTGCCAATCTCTACAGACGTGCGAGATATTAATAAAAAAACTGCTTTGACCCGGTTGTGCCAAGGCCCCGGGCTCGTGACGCGCCCGCCGGAGGCCGAGGAGCCTCCGTGACTTCACGCACGTCGGCCGCACTGCACCACGTTACCTGACTACCAACACATTGTCTATGGTGCAACCACTAACTAACAACTTGACTGTGCATGAAGGCACCGCGCACTCACAAAAATGTATTTTGATATTTTTTTTGCCTAATTCTTGAATAAGGTTTTTCTTTCCGTTTTTAGGGTTCCGTACCTCAATAGGAAAAACGGAATCCTTATAGTTCAACTTCCTTTAAATATTGTAGTGTGTAGTTATTATCATTTCATAGTTTTTACTGAGACTCCGCTGTCCGTCCGTCTGTCACCAGGCTGTATCTCATGAACCGTGATAGGTAGACAGTTGAAATTTTCACAGATGATGTATTTCTGTTGCCGCTATAACAACAAATACTAAAAAACAGAATAAAATAAATATTTAAGGGGGAGCCCCCATTATATTATTCTGTTTTTTAGTACATACAACAAACGTGATTTTTTTTGCTTGTTTTTGCTCGATATCGATAACGGCAACAGGTAGACGCTTGAAATATTCACAGAATATTTAGTTATATATTCACTTTAAGAATAAATAATTAAATTAAAATAAAACAACTATTTAAGGGGGGCTCCCATACAATAAACGTGATTTTTTTTGCCGTTTTTATAGATAATGGTACGGAACCCTTGATGCGCGAGTCCGACTCGCACTTGACCAGTTTTTTTTTAAATTGTGTAGGTATGTACTATTAATTGAATAAAATGATAAATTGAGCAAGCGATAGCCCAGGAGATATGGAGCCGGGCTGTTGAGCGAGCAGTCCCGGGTTCCAATCCTGGCATGTACCACTAAAATCGGGACTTCGGATTTATATTTAGATAGATAAAGTTTTTATTTGTACCAGAGGACACACATATCCTACTAATATTATAAATACGAAAGTTTGTATGTATAGATGTTTGTTTCTCTTTCACGCTTAAACGGCTGAACGGATTTGAATGAAATTTGGCACGTAGATAGATTATGATCTGGATTAACACATAGGCTACGTTATTTGACTCCACGCGGGCGGAGCCGCGGGCAGCAGCTAGCATACAATAAACAAAGGTGCAGGCAGACATGTCTCATACAAATGGTAGGGCTCCACGCACTCTGCACTTGTACACTTTAATAATACATTGTAGTTATCACAATATGTATATTTGTATTCATCACTCGCTCGGCGGTGAAGGAACACATCGTGAGGAAACCGGCACGTCCAAATTATATTTCTTCAGACGTGTGACCTCACCTAAGAAAGATCTGGTTTTCCCCCTGGGTTGAGGAGGTCTGACGGCAGTCGCTCTATGTAGAAATCACTGTCTTCGCCAAATCCTTAGTCTTATGTAGCGGACCCCGCCAATGTTAATGGGTAAGGAAACGGTATAAAGCAAAGAAGAAGAAGAAGCGATTAATTGAACTTGGGGAGCTGGGCCGGCGGCGCATTGGCAGGGCTGCTTTTGCACAATAAGAGAATAACAGCAAGCTGCGTAAGCAGAGCTGCTAACCCTTGTGTCAATAAATATTTTGACAATTAATTTGACCCGGAATATAAATTTGCAAAACTTGAAATGAGCTCGCCATACGCGCTCCAATTGACTTTGTATTGGAACGGTTTTTGGGGCGATAACATCACTTATCGATATCCTTAATTGAGCTAATCGAAATTTAATCTATTTTAGGGGAATCTACAATACTTAAGGTACATTCACGTCGAACAATCAGCTCTCTAGCTTCAAAACTGAAGGAGTACTACGTGTAACAGTCGAAAACCGCAAAACTGCGAAAAAGACAATTTTCTCGGTTATAAAGCTTCGCTGGCTAACGTAGCTCTGCAATAAAATATTTGTAATACGTCATCCTTCTAAATAACTTAAAAAATTTGAAATCTAAATTAGTACTACATAGCTCAGGTCCCTATTCAATGTCAGTAAAGGTTTACAATAAGCTGCCTGATAACATCAAATCTGAAAAGTCTTTCGGTAAATTTGTTAAATAGATAAAAGAATTACTCCATACAAAAGCGTATTATTCTATAAAGGAATACTTAGAAGATAGAATACTATAAAAAGTGTGCCTCTCTCTCTTCCACCTTGCTGTGCCTGAAAAGGTTCATGTGTATCTTTGTGCTGTGTATTATATAATTACAGTGTCACAATGTATACATGTATTGCAATGAAATAAATAAATAAATATTTAAATTATTTTTTCCTACATATTACTTATATATATACGGATGGGAGGTACACCGCAGATGTGGAAACAAAATATCGCATTAAAAATATTATCGTGTTTTATAATTCATATCATATATATCATGTTATTGATAAGCAAGGTGATTTATGATTTATTTAATTATAGTAGGAATGGCGTAATTGTACAATATACCAATAAATACTTCTATATACTCGTGGGAAATTAATGTATAATGTAGATAAAAATTTGTGTAAGACTAAACTAAATGCTATTATACTTTCACCATTGCGTTGACCGCATCACATAAATCTTTGTTTGCATAATACATACATACATATCATCACGCCTGTCTCTCACTGGGGTAGACAGAGACTATCAATAAAATACCAAAAAGTATACGAGAATTGACATTTAGTCTGTTTAAAATTAGATTGACTAAATGGTTAACTGACAAATGTTTTTATTCTGTTAATGATTTTTTATTGACTAAAACTGACGTTAGATAATTGGATAATTTTGACAATTTAGACATGGTATTAACTGCTTTTATAAAATAGTTAGAAAGTTTATAAATAATTAAAATTGTAGTTATTGCATCAAATTTGTAATAGTTGTTAAGTGTATGTATATTTGCATGTCATATAGCTATGGCAAAATATGCGGACTGACAATATCAAACGAGACCTAAATGTAACCATATTTTATGCAATTAAATTATTATTATTATTATTATGGAACGCCAGGTGCACCGATCCAAATAAACCTCTCTCGCTTCTTCCACACTCAATACAAATGCTTTATTGTTAACAAAAACTTCTTTTACATTTATATTGAGCTGCCCTTTTAGGTAATTGGCAGAGCTGCGATAGCCAGCGGAGCCACATTACCCTCAAAATTGCCGTTTGGGGTAGACTGATGTCATCCAGCTAGCGTTTAGACGGTAATAGTGAGAAACTCCAAAATCGACACACTAATAGCTAACATATTGTAGTTTTGTATCCTTTAATTTGAAATTTAAATGTTCGTTGGTGAGGAAGAACGGTCCAAAATCGTTCCAATTAGAAAAAAAAACATATGGGAAAACGTATGGCCGGCCACTCTGCAGTGCAGAGTCTGCACTGCACTCCCATCAACAGAAAAAGTAACAGCACTCGTCGCTAGTATCCTACCCGTGCCAGGGTTGCCCGCTCCTCTATAGTTAACATAAACAGTAACTAAAATATGACTATTTCATGTATTTACTTATATAATACTGGAACTAAAGAAGTTTTACTTCAGTCGTGTGGTCTAAAGCACACTCGATTTTTGTTTGTTTGTTTTCTCCCGTGAAAATGTGAACCCACAAAAGAAGGACTAACCCACACCCGGGCGTGCGTTAGTCATTCTTCAGCGAGGGGCACCCTTCGGGACTCGATGGGAGGGAGACGGTGAATTGTTTTTGTGTTTACTGGAAGTAAAATTTTTATTACAATGACATCGAAAATCGTCACCACGACGTTAGTCGATGAATTTCTCTCAAGTTGTGTACGTGACAAGGTACTTATTCAAATACTTATATACCAATACAGACAAAATATATATATATTTTTATAACTTCACGCCAAATCCCTTGCGGGGTAGGCAGAGAGAACCGAGCGCCACGTGACTCGATCCTTACATATCTCACTCGCTTCTTTAACATTCATTGCTCTTCTCATGCACGCTCGCCGGTTTCTAGGGCTCCTGACATCACCTTCTGATAGAACACGACCAATTTGGGAAGGCCAAGACCTACCTACCATGAGGTAGGTAAGTCTTGGCCTTCCCCGGCTCCTACATCCTTCCAATTTTGCATTGTATATCTGCTTCGTCATTCTTTCATCCTGCATTCTTTCTACAAGTCCGAACCAACGGAGCATGCCTCTTCTTATTTTAACACCGACGCTCTCTTTCAGACCAACTCTGTTTCTAACATCATCATTGCGAATACGGTCTACAAACGTTACGCCACAAAATATATTTAAACATAAATATATTACCTATATGTGTGTCTTTATATTGCATTCAGCGGTGAATGATATTTGTTGTTAACACGGAATAAAAAAATCGGCCAAGTGCGAGTCGGACTCGCGCACGAAGGGTTCCGTACCATTATCTATAAAAAAGGCAAAAAAATCACGTTTGTTGTATGGGAGCCCCCTTAAATATTCATTTTATTCTATTTTTTAGTATTTGTTGTTATAGCGGCAACAGAAATACATCATCTGTGAAAATTTCAACTATCTAACTATCACGGCTCATGAGATACAGCCTGGTGACAGACGGACGGACGGACGGACGGACAGCGGAGCCTCAGTAATAGGGTTCCGTTTTACCCTTTGGGTACGGAACCCTAAAAAAACAAGTTGTTATATTACAGTTTTGTTTTACAAACGTAGAGTACTGGCGCAAGGGATGATGATTTTGGAGTTGTATTTATTTAGTTACGAGAAAGGAGTGTAACATCTCACGTGTCTACATCAATACATACACATTTTTATTATATTCTTTTGAAACTTATCTGTACAAAAAACAGGAAATATTTTAAATGATTATAAAAAAATACATTTACTTATATATCATTGTTTATATGGATTTTTCTAAGACAAATACAATAACACAGTGACAAAATCACCTCTCGCTTCTGTATTAATACAAACTTGTATTGTAGTGTGTTCTTGTTTTAAAATTACTCTTGACTTGCATTATCAAACACAAAAACAAACGCTGGCACAGCGAAAACGTCAGTTTGACACACTGCCATTAAATAAATACATGTATATTTTGGCAAACGAGCATGTGTGTCATCTGATGGTAAGTGGTCACCACCATAGACATCGGCAACACCAAAGTGTCACTGATCCGTTGCCAGTCTTTATAAAATAAATACTGTCTGACATATTACACAGCGACACCTAGCCCTAAACTAAACTAAGCTTGTGTTATGGTACTAGGCAACTGATAAACATAAGAAAATACATTTTTTTGAAACAGATATAAAACGCAAAAGTGGAAGGATGTAGGAGCCGAGGAAGGCCAAGACTTACCTACCATGATCAAATTGGTCGTGTTCTATGGCTTGTAGACCGTATTCGCAATGATGATGTTAGAAACAGAGTTGGTCTGAAAGAGAACGTCGGTGTTAAAATAAGAAGAGGCATGACCCGATGGTTCGGACATGTAGAAAGAATGCAAGATGAAAGAATGACGAAGCAGATATACAATGCAAAAGTGGAAGGATGTAGGAGCCGGGGAAGGCCAAGACTTACCTACCATGACCAGATTGGTCGTGTTCTATCAGAAGGTGATGTCAGGAGCCCTAGAAACCGGCGAGCGTGCATGAAAAGAGCAATGAATGTTAAAGAAGCGAGTGAGATATGTAAGGATCGAGTCACGTGACGCTCGGTTCTCTCTGCCTACCCCGCAAGGGATTTGGCGTGACGTTATAGATAGATAGATTTTTTAGAGAGCTCGATGGTGACTGTGGCCTGTCTATGGATGGGTTTATCTATCTCGTGCTTTGGAGGGCACGTTAAGCCGTCGGTCCCGGCTGTTGTCGATAGATGACAGTCGTTAAGCTAAGTCAGCGGCCCTCGGGCGGCTTGAAAACACTGGCCTCCGCCAATCCACATTTAGGGAAGGGAGACCCGTATCCCTGCAGTGGGATGAGTGAGGGCTGATGTAAAGAATATATATCATTGAATACTATGAGATCCACCCAAGCCAAGGTGAGAAACGAGCTCAGGTGTATCATGTTTAAGGGTGCGGTAAACTCGTGGTTTTTATATAAATTTCAACTACATGCGGTTCTTCGACAAAGGCGTGAAGAGGGTCGGCAGCGCATGAGTGACAACCCTGGTGTTGCAAATGTCCGTAGGCTACGGCGACTGTTTACCATCAAGAAGGCCGTATGCTTGTTTACTGTACTGAAAAGTTATGAGCAGTGGATAATAATTTTAATGGAGATGGAGCCCTGTTTGGTACTCACGCTGTATGTAAAAATTTTATGTGTTGCCTATTACGTCTATGGTTGCCAAATAAATGTTTTTGTTTTTTCTTTCTTTCATGAACTTTTTTTTTATACTACGACGGATAGCAAACAAACATACGGTCCGCCTGATGTAAAGCGGTTACCGTTGCCTATGAACGCCAGCAACAATAATGTCACTAGCGCGTTGCTACCCCCACTGTCGACACAGTAACTCCTCATCCTCTGGTGACCTCACTCACTAGCAGGAACACAACCCTCCAGGGAGGCTGCCGTCTTCTGTGAGGTGGAGGTACTTCCCCAGTCGGGCTAACATCGTGCCCTACCTCTCTTTCACCAGAGCCTCGTCTGTTGATAAGAAGGGTTCACCACGTGCAGGTGAAGATGGCTTTGGCTCTAAAGGCGACATTGAGCCACTTACACCCATGGTCCCTGGTTCAAGTCCTGGCGGGACATGTACCACTGTATTGGTGTTTTCAGATTTCAACATCGGAAAATATACGACCCACCTGATGTAAAGCGGTTACCGTAGCATATGAACGCTTGGAATTCATTAACTATCACTCGCGCGATGACACCTCTGCTACTAACACAGCAATGCCTTTGGAGCTTCTTGGTGGCTTCACTCACGCGCAGAAACGCAATAACTTTCCAGGGAGTTGTTATTTGGCTGCGGTTTTCTGGGCAGAGGACGTACGCCAAGTCGGGCTGCTTTGATGCGCCCTACCTCTCTTGAAACATCCAGACCAAGACAAACAGACATGTTCATGCACACAAATGTTTGTACTGTGTGGGAATCGAACCCATGAGCGTCGGTGTCAAAGTAACGTTACTAACCACTGGGCCATAGAGTCGATCAAAACTATTATTATTATTTCCTTCATGTACATAATAGACTTACAAAAAAGCCCGTTAAAAATTAAAAACAAATGTGTTTTATTTTCCCGCCCCGCTTTGAGATTCTATTAATGTACATAAAGAAGTCAAATCAGGTTCACCCACTGTCGGATGTGAAAGTCGTGAGTAACCTCTCGCGGCGCCCCGGCCGCCGCGCGCCGCCCGTTCTCCCCGCCGCAGACAGACAACTCACAAAAACCCGCGGCAACCGTAACTTGGGTCTAAACAGTATCCACGTGGGCGCGGGACACAATGTAAACAAACCCTAAAAAAGGTTACTTTATGTTGTCACGGAGTAACTTTCATCAAACACATAAAATGTATAATGCTACTCGTATATATATACGTTATGCCTTAGAAACCGGCGAGCGTGCACGAGAAGAGCGATGAATGTTATTAAAGCTAGTGAGATATGTAAGGATCAAGTCACATAGCGTTCGGTTCTCACTGCCTACCGCGGAAGGGATTTGACGTGAAGTTATAGATAGATAGATATAACGTTACTTGTACGTGTAAACAAAAAATAATAAAGTTAAAATAATAAAGTTACTACTTATTTTCTGTCATTTTCACAAAACAATAATATGGGATAAAGTATGAAATTGCCGTTTTATAGTAATAGATATTTTGAATTGACATTAAACCTTCATGGTGTGAGATTTTCGAGTGAACCTTTTTTCACGTGATACCTATGAGGATTTTCTTTTCAAAAATGTGCAACATTTGATTTTCGAATTTCAATTGTTTTTTTTATTCAGCTTAGACGGAAAACTTCGATAATCCGAGTAATTTTTGAATACGAGTTCCGACGCGGTACTAACGCGGCAGAAACGACTCGCAATATCAATGCTGCGTTTGGAGAGGAGACTGCTAATGAAAACACCGTGAGTTTTTAGTTTAAACGCTTTCATAATGGAAACTTGGACTTGAAGAGCGAACCACGTGGAAGACCGCCCACACAGGTGATTAACGCTGAATTGAAGGAGATGGTGGGAGCCGATCCGACTCAAACTACCCAGGAATTAGCGGCATGGTTTAACGTTACCTTACCTGCACCATTGACTCATTTGCATCAAATCAATAAGATAAAAAAATGTGAAAAATGGGTGCCTCATGATTTGACTCATCTGCAGAAAGAAATGCGTGTTGAAACTTGTGTTGCCTTGTTGAATCGGTACACAAATGAAGGAATATTGGAACGAATTGTGACACGTGACGAAAAGTAGATTTTGTATGATAACCGGAAGCGAAAAATGTAAAGGCTGACCCCAGGACAAACGCCGCAACAGTGCCCTAGAGCAAAGCTTACCAATAAAAAGGTAATGGTAACTGTTTGGTGATCTCTTCATGGCGTTATTCACTATAGCTTTCTCAGTTGTCTGGTCAAGCAACAACAGCAGATGTTTACTGTGCCGACTTCGAACAATGATGGCGAGACAGGCAGTGAAACAGCCCCGACTCGTGAATCGATCGATGTCGCAACACCTCACACTGCACGAGAAACCGTTGTAACTGTACAGGAGCTGCAGTTAGAAACCATACGTCATCCTCCGTACTTGCCAAACCTTGCTCCAACTGACTACTATTTTTTTCGTGATTTCGTCAATTTTCTACGTGGTAAAAAATTTTCTTCCAATGAGGCAGTACAAAATGCTTTCACACAGTTTGTCGAATCGAATCTAGATCCCCAGAGTTCTATCGCAAAGGCATAAATAAACTTTCGATTAGATGCAAAGACTTCTATGTATACATAGAAGTCTTTGATTAGATGGCAGCGATGTATAGATAATGAGGGTAAATATTTTGATTAAATAAATATGTTACACCTTAGAAAACAACGAGTTTTAATTTTTCCGTACAAATCGTCAATTTCATACTGTAACCCCTAATATTTTTTTCATAATTGTTGTTAAAAATCTTCAAAGTGTGAATTTCAAACTTTCAACGGATTATTGTAGTTCCCAAGATGAACTTTTGCATTTGACGCGTATATTCTGTCGCTGATTGTTTTCGTTATTTTATTGACACTGATTTTGACATCGAGCGACTGCCGTCAGACCTCTACCACCGAGACGGAAAACCTGATTTTTATAGATTAGATAACAGATCATATTTTTTGGTACAATACGCCTATGAAACTTACCTTAGCACGCATGCGCCATTAATCTTACCTTTATAAATTATATCTCTTCTTGCTTGCCTCTCGCGATTCTCGCTGGGTGATAGCTGAAAATCAGTCACTTGTAACGCAAGTAATTCACTGTAGGCCGATTCTACTAAAAAACTGCAACTGCACCAGCGCGGCGTGTGTCAAAAAGCGTACGTGCGTACATTTTGACGTTTCGTTAAACGTCGCTGCTGTCAGATCGCTTAACGAAATGTCAAAAGGTACGCATTTTGACACACGCCGCGTTGCAGTGCAGTTGCAGTTTTTTTGTAGAATCCGCGTACTGAGCTGCAGCCCTCTAGTTTCTCTGCGTCACGATGTTACACCAATTACCTTACACATTACGTATACTTTGCGTGTACCTATGTATATTTGTCTGTACAATATTTTCAATTATTCCTTTGTAATTCCAATACTTATTAATCATACTTAGAGAGAGCATGAAAGTAGAATAAATGCTGTCGAGATGAGAGCATTGAGAAGAATTTGTGGCGTAACGCTCGCTGACCGCGTTCGAAATGATGACGTACGAGAGTTGGTCTGAAAGAGAGTGTCGGTGTTAAGATAAGAAAGGGCATGCTCCGTTGGTTCGGAACGAAACAGATATACAATGCGAAAGTGGAAGGATGTAGGAGCCGAGGAAGACCGAGACTAACCTACCATGACCAAATTGGTCGTGTTTTATCAGAAGATGATGTCAGGAGCCCCAGGAACTGGCGAGCGTGCATGAAAAGAGCTATGAATGTGTTAGAAGCGAGTGAAGTGTGTAAGGACCGCGTCTTATGGCGCTCGGTAATCTCTGCCTACCGCGCAAGGGACTTGGCGTGAAGAGATATATATACATTAGTTTAATTCAGTGATAATACTTCACTTCATATTGCAATGTTCCTGATTGTAATCCTGTTGTACAGTATGTTTTATTGTATGTTTGTGAAATGAATAAAGATTTATCAAGTAATCATTTCATAACTTGTGACGAGTGACTAGTCAGACGAAATCACGTTCGACGAGCTCGGTGGCGCAGTGGTGAAACCCGCTGTTAAGTTACTTTGACACCGACGCTCGTGGGTTCGATTCCCACCAAACATTTGTGTGCGTGAACTGAAAAACATCTATTTGTACTGGTCTGGGGGTTTTTAAGAGGTAAAAAGCAGCCTGTCTGGGCAAATACCTCCACCTCACATAAAACCGCGGTCATAATAACTTCCTAGAAGGGTTGCTACGTTCCTGCGAGTGAGTGAGGTCTCAAGTAAGCTCCTTTGCAGTTGCTGTGTTAGCAGCAGAGGTGGCATCGCGATACTTAATGTATTGCAAGCGTTTATAGGCTACGGTAAGCGCTTTTCATCAGGTGGGGTGGTATTTTTGTATGCCTCCTGACTTTGTAAAAACAAAATATCCTTGTCCGCGACAATACAATTTCGCCTTTACTAATGTGACGGCGGTTTGGGAAATCATCAAATAAATCACAACACGAAGTGAATTTAAAAACTTTATTGTTTTCAATTTTTATAATTATAAAAATAGTACCTAGCTAACCATAACAAATATTGCGCCATTTGCTACTTAGTAGCAAAATGGCGGCGGGAATCGTTCACAATACTAATGATATAAAAGAAAATACTAGCCGTTTTGTTCTTACATTCACGCTATCAAAGTTCACATTTTTTTACATGAAATGGCAAGCTAGCGTATAGTACGCGGCAAACAACTTGAGCAAAGATGGCGCCGTTCTGCGCAGGTTCCATATAGGTATAATTTGTGTGGGACAGCTAAAAATCGCTACTGCGCATTTACAAGTTAGGTATTTGCCGGGCACTATATTCGAATTTCGAAGACATTAACGTAACTCCTGAGAGTGATGCTACGAAGTACAGCGCCACAAGGATCTAAATGAACGTGACCGAATACGGAACTAACGCCGCCATTTTGTAAGACACCACATTTGACAGTTCGTCGTCGTTGAATGTTGCTTCCTGGTTGTGCTTATGTTGCTTTGTGATAGGTTGGTTGTGCTTATATTACTATGTGGTTGGTTGGTTAGAATAATGTTGCTTTGTAGTTAGTTAGCTGGGCTGAGGTTGATTTGTTGAGTTAATGTTGCTTTATGGTTGTTAGGTTGATCCAACCTACTGTTAGGTTAATGTTGTCTTATTGTTCGTCGATTGGGCTAATGTAGGTTGAGTTAATATTGCTTTGTGGTTGGATGGTTAGGTTGTCTTATGATGCGTTGGTTGAGCTAATGATGCTTTATGGTTGGTTGAGCTAATGTTGATTCGTTAACTTCGTTGAATCGTCGATACGTGGTTGGTTGGTTGTGTTAATGTTTCTTTGTAATTGGTTAGTTGGACGAATGGTGCTTTGTAGTTTCTTGGTTGAAATAATGTTGCTTTATGGTTGGTTGGCTGACCTAATGTTGCCTTATATTTGGTTGGTTGGACTAATGATGCCTCATGGTTGGTTGGTTGGGATAATGTTACTTTGTTGTTGGTTGGTTGGCCTAATGTTACCTTATGGTTGGTTGGTTGGACTATTAATGCTTTGTGGTTAGTTGTTGAGCCAATGTTGCCTTTTGGTTGGTTGGTTGGACTAATTGACAATCAGTAATACAACGGTGTACTACGAACGTCACTCATGTTCACAAAGATCCCTGTAGCACTGTAGTTATACTAAAAACTGCAATTACATAGAAAATATTTACTTGACAGCCGTCAGTTGAATATACGTATATTCAACTGACAGAGACAGTCAAATAAATATACATACAGAGTTTGTATGTCTACGGTATCAACTCCGTTCAGTAGGGCGATTCTACTAAAAAACTGCAACAGCACTGCAGCGCAGCGTGTGTAAAAATGTACATTTTGACGTTTCGTTAAGCGATCTGACAGCAGCGATGTTTAACTAAAAGTCAAAATGTACGCATTTTGACACACGCCGCGCTGCAGTGCAGTTGCAGTTTTTAGTAGAATCGGTGTACAGGAATTTTTAATTTCAGATCAATCATACTTTACAAATGAACCTATATTCATGCTTAAATTAAATTCGATTCGTACATCGAGATGTTTGTACGTAACTAAATACGTGACGTAAATGTGAAGTGAATACTTTTTTTTGTTCTTTTTATCCCCGAGGAGAAAGGCAAAGGGATTTAGCCCATACAGCCAAGTCTTCAGTTTAGAACCATTTGAAAATCTTAATTCTATGTTCCAGCTTCAGGAACACATAAAACTAGTTTTATACTGATTTGTAAAAATTTCAAGTATAACAACAATGTCACTCATCAAAAGCGCGGGAAGAAGTCTCTGGTTCGGCGCAATACATACACGGACAGGATTACCAACTGTCAAATGTATTCAGTCGAAAAACCAAAAATGTTAGTCTCTTTTTTTTAGACTGCGGCTTTTAAACGGAATATTACAATATTTTTAGTACAAAATCGTTTTAACAGAAATTTAAAAATCTTATATATACATTGATTGTGTGTAACATTTTGTGTAAATTAAATATAATAACATTGCCTACAAATAAACTTAATTATGGTGAAAATGTCATATTCGAAATGGAGCCGAAAAGATTTCACTCAATATGTATGGAATCTGAGTGAAAACCTTTCGACTATGGTTTTTTGAGGCGATGTAAATAAATGCCGGTAAATACCCCGCGCCATACGACTACAAGGTACGATTACCGACCTCTTTCATTAAATACTTAGCGTTATCCAGTTTCCTAATCCGTTATGATTGTCGGGGTCCGCTGCCCAAGACTAATGATTTGGACAGATACTGTACTCACATGGAGCGACTGCCGTCAGACCTCTACAACCCAGGGGGAAGACCAGACCTATCTTAGGTAAGGTCTTTCGAAATACAATTTATTGGACGTGCGGGTTCCCTTACCATGTTTTCCATACATTTCCATGTTGTACATAAATGCGAGAACACGAATTTAGTGGTAGATGCCAGGACTCGAACCCGAGACCTGTTGATCACAAGGCCGTTTCTATCTCCACTAGGCTATCACTGCTCGTAAGAATAGATTATTTGCCAGAATCAGATTAAAATATTTAACGACAGAGTAGTCCGACGTCGTTTCTTTAATTAAAGTAACAAGTGTTAGATCATTAAAAGTTTCAATTTTATATTTCTATTTATGGGGGTGATATTCACATTGGAACCTTTTGAATTCTGCTTTCAGGGCTATGACATTCAACGTTTCTTTGAACATCCTACTGTTTCAAATTAAACAATTTTTAACGGAAGTATTTTTAAATAAAACGCGATACTTCCGTTAAAAAAAATGTTTCATTCAATGTATAACAATCGCGAAAATCTAAGACAATACTATCCTAATGTTTTCATATATCTATTGTGGTATTACGTTTCTAGTTATCGAAGTATTTGTGTATACCATTTAGCAAGTAGTATTAATTATTTAACAATACTAAAATACGCGTTCAATGTTATTTGGCTACAACAGTGGAAAACACGAGCAAAGGTAATTAGAGTATACATAAGCAAGCTACGAGCTCGCCTTACTAAGTATGAACAATAAGCTCACGTATGAACAACATCACGTGTACACATCGCTGTCAATTACTAGCCAAATGTGCTTTTATCAGAGATGTCATATCAGAAATGTCTTTTTGGGAATGAGACATGTAAGAAAGGCCGTATTGAAGTATCGATAGCCCAGAATTTTCGCACAGAACATCACTAGCCTCCTACCATAGATACATATCTATAAAAAATACTTCCATCCGATAGGAGAGATACGCGCGCTCTATAGCTTGTTTATGCATATTCCAGTATTATTTTATTTATTGACTTGCATCAAGAAAATATACGACGAGATGGTTCTTGTAGCATTGCTCGAGAGCGTTCCTATAATGGGAATAAATACGAAACTAACATAACAGAAAGAATGCTGTGTGGTCAAAAAACCTTTGCCTGCATTTTTTGTATTCAGGCCGTTGTTGTTTGGAGAGTGGTCCTCACTTTTGCATATTTCTTGCTATTATAGTTATTTCTTGCTAGACACATTGACAGAGTCGCGGCGAAGAGTATAATTGGATAACAATGTAAACTCCGTACGACTGAAATTTGTATGTACGAGATGTATATCTTCACGCCAGGTCCCTTGCGGGGAAGACAGAGAGAACCGAGCGCCATAAGACGCGGTCTTTACACACTTCACTCGCTTCTTTCACATTTATAGCTCTTTTCATGCACGCTCGCTCGTTCCTGGGGCTCCTGACATCACCTTCTGATAAAACGCGACCAATTTGGTCATAGTAGGTTAGTCTCGGTCTTCCTCGGTTCCTACAACGCTCCACTTTTGCATGATATATCTGTTTCGTTATTGTTTCATTCTGCATTCTTTTAGAAGAATTCTTTTACGACTGAGATTTGCCTCCAATTATTTAGATAGGCACTTAATTTCGTTTATTAACTATACATGAATTTCATCCATACCAAATATAAGAAGAAATGAAAAGGGGTGCTCTGTTGGTTCGGATACGTAGAAGGAATGCAGGAAGAAGGAATTATGAAACAGATATACAATGCAAAAGTGGAAGGATATAGGAGCCGAGAAAGGCCGAGACTTACCTACCATGACCAAATTGGTCGCGTTTTTAAGAAGGTGAAGTCAGGAGCATTAGGTACCGGCGAACGTGCGTGAGAAGAGTTGAATTGACTATGAAAGCGAGAGAGGTGTGCAAGGACAGAGTCATGTAGTGTTAGCTTCTCTCTCCCTAACTCACAAAGGATTTGGAGAAGTCAAATGTGATAACGTTACGATTAAATAGTTAATAGATTCAGGCGTTATTTTGCGATAGTCAAATTTACATGCAATTTGATCCAACCTGCTTTGTGTGCTTCCGCCACCAATTAGTTCATGCGGCCTAGCGCCGGCCGGCACCCACCCACTACTGTTAGTGCGTGCTACATGCCGACGCTGCCATGGCTGCTCCGGTAGTCTCTGCCTCGGCTGCTGCGGTCGTCCGCCATCTGGAACAGAATCCGCATGCCCCCACCACCACCGTCGCTGCCATGACCACGACAGTCGTACAGAAACAATGCTGTATGGTCGCAAAACCTTTGCCTGCATTTTTTGTATTCAGGCCGTTGTTTGGAGAGTGGTCCTCACTTTTGGTTATTTCTTGCTATTATAGTTATTTCTTGCTAGGCACATTGCGGAGCAGCCATGGCAGCGTCGGCATGTAGCACGTACTAACAGTAGTGGGTGGGTGCCGACCGGCGCTAGGCCGCATGAACTAATTGGTGGCGGAAGCACACAAAGCAGGTTAGATCAAATTGCACGTTACGATTGCATTGTTAACGAATCACTTCGCCGCCACTCCCTAGCACTGTGTTATACGTTTATCAACAAATCCCCATAAATACTAGATCGAAATTTCTACCCACATGGAATAAACGCGAAAATCAGTGGTGCCAACATGACAAACAAGTTGTTAAAACTCCTGCGGAACTCTATCCGTCCCGCTCCGACGTGTAAGAGTGCGATGCTAGTGCTGTACTCGTGGGAACGTCACCGCTGGTGCTGATAGTGACGTGGCTCTGAACGTCATTCATCTGTGACGTGTTCAATGTGACATTTTGTACTTCATCCTTATCATTAACAACTAAGTAGCTAGTGCCGGGCACGGTCTGGAAGGGCAGTCTTTGGATTGTAATTGGGACCGTTTCGACTGTTTTCTTCGATTCCTCATTTAAATTGGCGCTCATAATTAAGTTGACGATGTTCATTTGAAGTTGTCTACACACGCTACGCGGCAACTTTTTAAGTAAGCACGTAATGTATTTACCGAACGATTCTATTTCGTAGTCGTCCTCATTTGTCTTTGGTCTTTTGGTGTTTTTGAGTGGATAGTCGTCTGAAGATACTGTTTCTCGCCTTCTAGCTCGTTTCTTTGGCGTCTCTATGTTCAATCGGACAGGGCTGCTTTTCCTTCGGATAGGTTTGCACTCGACTACGTTGCGCTTCTTTTTCTCTTTCCTTCTGTTTTCTTCTCCGTCGTCTTTGGCTTCCTCTTCCAGGTAGACCACCTCGGTGTACATCGCTTGGTCGTCATCGTCGATTTCGTCTTTCAAAACTATTTCCGTTTCCTAAAAGAAATGCATAAGTTATGTTATGACGTCATGACGAGGTCGACGGTGGAGTGGTTAACAAAATTTAGGACCAACGTTCGTGGGTTCGATTCCGACACGGGATAAACATTTGTGTGCATGAACATGTCTGTTTGTCTTGGTTTGGGTGTTTTAAGAGAGGTTGAGCGCATCATATCAGCTCGCCTGGGGAAGTAGCACCACATCCCAGGAAACCGCAGCCAAATTACAACTCCCTGGAGGGTTTTTGTATTCCTGTTGGTAAGAGAGGTTACCAGTAAGGTCCTAAGGGGCCACTGTGTTACCAGCATGGATGTCAACGCTCGATCGTAACTTCCTATATGGTAAGCATTCTTAGGCTACGGTACAACATATGATACCCACTAGATACCCCAACAAATTACTCGGGCCCTCTCATAGGACTACCTGTTTTTCAAGAAATAGCTTTAATATGTCTATAAAGTTGTATAACTTAATACCAGACAGTATAAAGACACTATCTTTCAATACTTTTAAAAAGACGCTATACAGCATTTTATCACAGGAATGCGTATATAGTATTGAAGAATTTATAAAAATCAAATATTAAATAATGTTATTTAGTTGGATAGACTCGATGATTTAAGATTTCTGTGTGTTGTTTAATTTTATTATTCATTGACTTATATATTGGACTTATTTTATTGACATATATGATTAATGATAAAATGTAATTATTTTTTGTAATTTTGTATTATTGACATTTCAAAATGACATCTATGGTGACTTTATAATTTCATTCTAATAACTATTAAATCAATATTTTTCTATTAATTGTATAATATATTAATTATTAAACGAAAAATTTAATATTTGCATGCTATTCTATAGCAGATAAAGCGAAAAAAAGTACTGTAAGATCCTTGTGTACCTTTATCTAAGCAAATAAATGATTATGATTGTGTTGTTAAAGGTATATATGTTAAATTTTCTTCGGAGTACTCTTAAGTTGCAGGATGAGCTCCCAGCCGAGGTTTACCCAGCTACAGCATGGAATTCTTCAAGAAAGGCGTGAAGAGGTTTTTCCAGGGACGCCAACGCATGGGTGACACCCCTGGAACGGCAAATAAGTATATGCTACGGTAACATCATGTGGGCCGAACCCTTGTTACTGAATGAGACCCCTGGTGTTGCAAATGATCAAAGGCGACTGCTTATCATCAGGCAGACCGTACACTTTGACGTTTGACAGTTTTAGTGGTATAAAAAAAAACAGTACCCCTTCAGCGGCTCCGGCGATCAGCTTGGGATGCTTCTCCTTGAGATGCCTGGTGAGGAGGGCCCGCAGGCTGGGCATGGTGGCGCGGCAGACCGCGCAGCGCGCCCGGGCGCCCGACTCGCGCTCGAAGTAGCTCCATATGTCCGGGGACTGCTTCGAGGAGTTGTCGGAGTCCTCGTCTGTGGGAGACACACGGTGGTTGGTGATCGCGGTGACTTGAATAACATTACACGACGAAGATCTTGAGATGTAAATGACTCAATGCATCTTCAGAGCCAAAGCCAACCACACCTTTTGACGAGCTCGGTGGCCCAGTCGTGAATGACGCGACTTTGAAACCAACGCTCGTGGGTTCGATTCCCACACAAGGCAAACATTTGTGTGCATGAATATGTCTGTTTGTCTCGGTCTGGATGTTTTAAGAGAGGTAGGGCGCATCAAAGCAACCCGTCTGGGGAAGTACCTCCACCTCACAGAAAACCGCAGCCAAATAACAACTCCCTAGAGGGTTGTTGTGTTCCTGCGTGTGAGTGAGGTCACCAGTAAGCTCCCAAGGAGTTGCTGTGTAAGCAGCAGAGGAAGCATCGCGCGAGTGATACTTAATGTATTACAAACGTTAATAGGCTACGGTACCCGCTTTACATCAGGTGGGCCGTATGCTTGTACGCCTCCCGACTTAGTATAAAAAAAAAATTAAGCTTTCAACACCACTTTGAACCTTAGCATAGATGTAATTTCATGCAATGGTCAGGTACGCACTCATGGAGGTATATATTTATACGTGTGTCTTCACGCCAGGTCCCTTGCGGGGTGGGCAGAGGGAACCGAGCGCCATAAGACGCGGTCCTTGCACACCTCACTCGCTTCTAACACCACCTTCTAAAAAAAAATAACCAATTCCATTCGCACACTGTGAGATTCCAGAGGTTTTCTAGCGAGAACTATTAAGTTGTGGAATCAGCTCCCTGCAGAGGGTTTCCCAAGGAACTGCAGTATACGGTTCTTCAAGAAAGGCGTGAAGAAGTTCTTACTGGGTCGGCAACGCTAGAGTGATACATCCGGTGTTGCAAATATCCATAGGCTACGACGGTAAGTACTTACCATCAGGCAAGCCGTACGCTTGTTTGGCAATTTTTTTTAGGTCACGTCGGGAGCATACAAGCATACGGCCCACCTGATGTGACGCGGGTACCGTAGCCTATTAATGCTTGCGATATATTAAGTATCACTCGCGCGATGCCTCCTCTACCGCTTACACAGCAACTCCTTGGGAGCTTACTAGTGACCACACGCAGGAACACAACAACCCTCTAGGGAGTTGTTATTTAGCTGCGGTTTTCTGTGAGGTGGCGGTATTTCCCCAGACGGGCTGCTTTGATGCGCCCTACCTCTCTTAAAACATCCAGAACAAGACAAACAGACATGTTCATGCACACAAATGTTTGTCTTGTGTGGGAATCGAACCCACGAGCGTTGGTGTCAACGTCGCGTCGTTCACGATCACGACTGAGCAACCGAGCTCGTCAAAATCTAATTTTTGCCACCGCTCGGTGACTCAGTCGAGTACCTCCACCTCACAGAGAACTGCAGCCAAATAACAACTCCATAGAGGGTTTTTGTGTTCCTGCGTGTGATTGAGATCGCCAGTAAAGCTCCTAAGGAGTTGTTGTGTAAGCAGCAGAGGAAGCATCGCGCGAGTGATACGACTTAATATATTACAAGCGCTATATTAGCGCCGTATTAGCTACGGTAACTGCGTTATATCAGGTGGGTCGTATGCTTGTATGGCTCCCGACGTTGTATAAAAAAAACCTTAGTGGTATAAAAAAAACCGGCCACGTGCGAGTCGGACTCGCGCACGAAGGGTTCCGTACCATTATACATAATGTTGGGTTTAAAAATTCGCGCAACCTAAATATTATTTTTATTATTGTTGGTAGTTGCGCAAATGTACTCGTATCTCTTTCTTCCTATATATTCCGTCCCTTCCCGCCATGCACACGTCAAGACCCCACTCTTGAGAGTGTGTCGCTACTGTTCTACTGAAGAAATTAACAATATGGCCGTGTTCTAACCGCTCCGCAAATTTAATTGATTTATATAATTATTATTGTGAAAACTGGAACTAAGTGCACGAAATAACTATTATAAGACTGTGAACGTTCATATGTACTGTTTTTGAGACGATCCGAGGTCCGTCTGTGGTTTTATGAAGTAGCCGCCACGTGATCACGCTGCGTGCCGCCGGTCTACCTTTTCATCAGAAGACGAGCTGGCCAGCATCAAGTAAGTGTGCACGGTTATCCTTTTCCATTGTCTCAGTATCCGCAAATTGTTTGCATTTCCCGCTAATACGAGTGCATTTGTTTTCCATTTTCAAAAACCGCAGTTTTTCTGAACCAACCTAAAATACAGTCCACTTATAAACTTCTCATAACCGCTAAAAATAATGGAAATTATCTACCATTGTTTTTTTGGTCCTAGCGATCCGAATCTTTTTATTATCCTAGCGATTTACTTCTATTTTTTATGAAACCCGCAACCCGACTAATTTCAAATTATATTGCCTTGAACGAAGCGCCTGTTATATTTCTTTAGTAAACATTCATTAAAACTTGTAATCCGCTATTCAATGTATCTATCCGCAAATAAATAAGTAGGTAGACATTGCTCGTCTACGTGAAGGTACAAAAACCTGCTGCATTGCATAATCAGTTTTGTTGTCATTTTTTATTTATTAATTTCATAACCCGCACCGCACTGGCGACAAATACCATTTGTTTATAATCGCGTAATCAGCATTTTAGTGCATTCACGAGTGTTTTACATTTTATAATAACGTATTAATTGGTTATTGTAGGTAGAACATTCCTACTTGTAATTTCATATTTCGTATTATTGCAAACCGCCATATTGAACGATTGGATAAGTGAATCCATCCGCCGCTTCATTCGATTGATTAGTTCGATAAATTATCATTCACTCGCTCACCATAGACGCAACAAATAAATTGTTCTCTCTAGCTTATCTGTTGCCGATTGTTCTAGCATACTTCATTCACTAAGTAAAGTGAATTGTCAACATTTTGAAATAATTCCGTATTTTGCCGTTTACCTACCTATTTTTTATTTTTATTTCGAAAACTTATACCTACAAAATTAATATGAGTACAACTGAGAAATCAGCTGCCATTGGTGCAGAAGAGACTAAACTCACTCTTTTACAGCACAAACGGGATTCTTATTATGCAAGAATGCAAAGGCTTTACTCTCTCTCTAAATCGGCTGACACAGACGAAAATAAATACCAATACCTTATAGATAGTGCGTATTGTATAGATTCACTTCGCGCTGACTTTGAAAGGACTTTGGATGAGTTTAATAATCAATTACTTAGATTAGAACCCACTAGTTCTATTAATTATCAACCTTTAGATTCATTTGACGATATGTACTCTCGTGTGAAACGTATTGTTCAATTGCGTAATATTAATAATTCACCCGCTACTTTAAATACTGAAAACGTTGCCAAGCCCGAGTTTACCAGATCGTTACCGAAACTCCCGTCTATTGAGTTAATGTCATTTGACG
This sequence comes from Pyralis farinalis, assembly GCA_947507595.1. Taxonomy (NCBI): domain Eukaryota; kingdom Metazoa; phylum Arthropoda; class Insecta; order Lepidoptera; family Pyralidae; genus Pyralis; species Pyralis farinalis. The sequence goes on from OX382281.1 coordinate 1,005,180, forward strand.
GCGACGTACGAAAATGGCCGCAATATTATAATCAATTTAAAAATATTGTCCACAATCATCCTACCTTATTGGATAGTGAGAAAGTCTTTTATTTGACTAGTACCCTGACAGGTTCGGCTGCGTCTGTATGCGCCGGGCTGCAGGCAACCGCAGAAAATTATAGTGTCATTTTGGATGCATTAGTTCAAAGGTATGACGACCCCCGCACGCTCGCATCGGCATATATAAACCAAATGTTAGAATTTAAGCCGATTAGCAACAATAGTGCTTCTGGATTGGAATCATTTATGAATACTTTTAACGCGTCGGTCGAAGCGCTTAAACAATTGAAGTTAGGTGACTTAACCGATTTTATGCTTCTTCACCTCGCTCTTTTAAGATTAGATTCGGATACTGTAAAATTATTTGAAATCACATACCGTAAAAGTAAAATACCTACGTATAAAAATCTTATTGACTTTGTGCAGGAACAGACAAAGGTTTTGAGTCGTTCCGTTACAACTACCATAAACCGCTCGCAAAATAAACCTAAAGGTAATTATTTTATTCCAACTCCTAGGTCAACTAAGTCTTTTGTCAATACCGAGGGTGGTACATGTGACAGTAATAATTGTAATCTTTGTAATCAAAACAAACATGATCATTTATTCAAGTGCCCGAAATTTATGAAAATGACACCGCAACAAAGATATAACTCTGTAAAAGACACTTCCGCGTGTGTTAATTGTTTAAGCATGAAGCATAAGGTATTGTCATGCTCTTCTACTCACAGGTGTAATACCTGCTCGGGCAAGCACCACTCGTTATTGCATTTCAAACCGCGAAATATTTCTAACTGTAGTGTCGCCGTCAGTGCGCCCGCGCAGTCGCACTATGACTCGCCCGCTACCTACCCCGCTACCGCACATGGCTTAGCGCGCGGCACATCGACGGCGGAGTCCGCAGTTGAGCGCGCGCCTTGCTCAACTTGTTCACCCGCTCATAAGATTGTTTTTCATGAACCAAATGTAGGTTCTAACGCTACTAATGGCTACGCTTCTGTGTGTACCATTTCTCGTGAGTATCACGACCGCACCCGCACCGCTACTACTACTCTGTTAGGTACCGCTAAAATAAATATTAAAGATAAATATAACCGCAACCACTCAGTGAGATGTCTGGTGGATCCTGGCTCACAGAGTGACTATATTTCAATTGATTGTTGTAAGCGATTGTCGCTTCCTATTTCTTCGCAAAACCGCTACGCTGAAGTTCAAGGTATAGGGGGAACTTCACAAAAAATTATTGGTGTAACTAAAATTGAATTTAGTTCTCGCTTCGATAATAATAAATTCTACACTATACAACCTATGGTGGTGGACCGCATTACGTCACAGTTGCCGGACGCGCGCGTTGATACTTCGGCGTTGCGTGACGTCATTCGTAACTTGCCATTGGCCGATGACGATTTTTCGATGCCCGGTCCAATTGATATACTATTAGGTGTAAAGATGTATTGTGAAATTATTCTTTTTGATAAAATTATAGGTAAAAATAATTGTCCCTCCGCTTTTGAAACTTCTTTAGGCTATGTTATCATGGGTGACGCACCTATTTGATCCGCGCCTGTTACATCTCGAGCTTTTTGTTCATATACTAGAGACCCGCTTGATGAGACTTTGGAGAAATTTTGGACGGTTGAAGAGGTACCAGAGAAAAAATATTTAAGTCCAGAGGAGCAAGAGTGTGAAAGTATTTACACTTCTACAACTATTCGCAAGGAGGACGGTAGCTTCTCGGTAGATCTTCCATTCAAGTTCAGTCCAAATACGCTCGGTAATTCTTACATTAACGCTAAAAAACGCTTCTTATCTCTTGAGAAGAAGTTTTCCAAGTCTCCAGAACTTCATGAAAAATATAACCATATAATTCAAGATTATATAAAAACAGGTGTTCTTTCTAAGGTACCTTTAGATGAAAGTATTTTTCCGGGGTACTACATACCTCATCATCCCGTGATACGTAGCGATAAGGCCACTACTCCCGTACGCATTGTGCTTGATGGTAGTTGTGCCACCGATACTGATGTGTCTTTAAATGATATATTGCATACTGGATGCAATTTACAAACAGACATTTTTAAAATACTTCTCAATGTCCGCATGTATCGTATTGCGTTCTTTGCAGATATACGTCAAATGTACCTCTGCATATGGACCAATTCTCCGCACCGCAAATATCAAAGAATATTATATCGCTTCGATAATAAGTCCCCACTCGAAATATACGAATTTAACAGAGTCACTTTTGGACTTAGGTCTTCGCCATTTTTAGCCATACGCACTCTGCGTGAGCTAGCCAGTCTAGAACGAGACACATATCCTCTTGCCGCTTCAGTGTTAGAAAGAGACGTATATATGGACGATCTGGCCTCCACTTGCTCTACTGTAGAGGAAGCTGTGGAGACAGCTAGTCAGTTAATATCGCTCCTAAGGTGTGGAGGGTTTGACTTGGTCAAATGGACAAGCAATTCTCGGCTATTACTTGAGCACCTACCAAAGTCTCACCGATTATCGGAATCTATCTCGTTCGATGACTACAATTCATTTAAAATTCTTGGCCTCCGTTAGCTTCCCGCATCAGATCAGTTTGAATTTCACATTTCACCACCGCAATTTAATTGCACAAAACGTGCTATATTGTCTGTAACCGCTAGACTATACGACGTTCTAGGGCTCGTCGGTCCAGTTATTCTTTTCGCAAAATTACTTATAAAGGAATTATGGATTTTACAACTTCCTTGGGACGCAACACCCCCTAACCGCATTGTCCACCAGTGGCAACAATTTATGAATGAATTGCCTCTTCTTTCGCAATTGAAATTTCCCCGTTATATGGGAGTGGAGAATGGCTCAAAGGTGTATTTACTTGCCTTTGCTGATTCAAGTGAAAGAGCTTATGGATGTGTGATATATCTCTATGTTGTAAATGGATGTAAACCCCCAGTGGTTAGTCTAGTCTGTTCAAAATCACGAGTCTCATCTCCTTCGCGTATAATCACATTAGCTAGACTCGAATTAAATGCTCTAGTTTTATTGGCAAAACTTGTACGTGCCGTATATGACACTTTGAGTTTAAGACATCCCATTGAGAAAATTTACGCTTTTTCTGACTCCACAGTCGCTCTATGTAGGGCGTGCTCTTTACCCCACAGATTCAACACTTATGTTGCTAACAGAATTTCACAAATTCAATCGTTGTTGTCACCTAATGACTTATATCACATCGCTGGTGTACAGAACCCAGCTGATTGTATCTCTCGCGGTCTTTTACCCTCTCAGTTCATAGAACATAATTTATGGTTTAATGGTCCATCCTGGATGTCCTTGCCAATAAGTGAATGGCGAATTGAACGTTTTTCACCGACTTCTGATACTATATTACTTGAGGAGAAAACAATTTCTCACATCATAGTGAATGTAGACGAAGATCCGCTACTTACACTAAGTACAAAATTTTCTTCGTGGTATAAGTTTCTTAGAGCCACAGTTTATGTACTGAGATTTATTAAGAAATTACCTCGACATGACATAATTACAACTAACGATTTGAATAACAAGGCTTTAGAGTTTCTACTGGTGCCTAACGTTTGTTCTGATAAATCTAAATTAACCGCGCGATTCTCTTTAATGGATTCACTTGTCCAGACGTTTTGGAAACGTTTCAAAATGGAGTATCTCCATACTCTACAAATGCGAGAGAAATGGAACTCTACATGTAATTCACTTCGTGTAGGCACTGTAGTACTGATAAATGAAGAGAATGCTCCACCTCTGCAGTGGCCGCTAGGAATCATAACCCGCATCTTCCCTGGAAAGGATGATGTAGTGCGGGTTGTTGAGGTTAAGGCAAAGGGTCGTCTTTATAAGCGTCCTGTAGTTAAACTATGTCCTTTACCGATTGAAATGTAGAGTCATTATAATAACGTATTTAGCTTATTTCGCATTTTTAGATAATAAGTGAATATGATAAAAATAATGTTAACGCTAGTTCTTATGAGTGATTTAACTTTGTTACTCAAAACTTTAATTTGATTTTTTGAAGTGGTTACTTCAAGGCCGGGAGCATGTTGGGTTTAAAAATTCGCGCAACCTAAATATTATTTTTATTATTGTTGGTAGTTGCGCAAATGTACTCGTATCTCTTTCTTCCTATATATTCCGTCCCTTCCCGCCATGCACACGTCAAGACCCCACTCTTGAGAGTGTGTCGCTACTGTTCTACTGAAGAAATTAACAATATGGCCGTGTTCTAACCGCTCCGCAAATTTAATTGATTTATATAATTATTATTGTGAAAACTGGAACTAAGTGCACGAAATAACTATTATAAGACTGTGAACGTTCATATGTACTGTTTTTGAGACGATCCGAGGTCCGTCTGTGGTTTTATGAAGTAGCCGCCACGTGATCACGCTGCGTGCCGCCGGTCTACCTTTTCATCAGAAGACGAGCTGGCCAGCATCAAGTAAGTGTGCACGGTTATCCTTTTCCATTGTCTCAGTATCCGCAAATTGTTTGCATTTCCCGCTAATACGAGTGCATTTGTTTTCCATTTTCAAAAACCGCAGTTTTTCTGAACCAACCTAAAATACAGTCCACTTATAAACTTCTCATAACCGCTAAAAATAATGGAAATTATCTACCACATAAAAACGCCAAAAAATCATGTTTGTTGTACGGGAGCCCCTCTTAAATATTTGTTTTATTTCAATTTAATTATTTATTTTTAAAGTGGATATATAACTAAATATTCTGTGAACATTTCGAGCGTCTACCTGTTGTCGTTATCAATATCGAGCAAAAAAAATCACGTTTGTTGTATGGGAGCCCCCTTAAATATTTATGATATTCTGTTTTTTAGTATTTGTTGTTATAGCGGCAACAGAAATACATCATCTGTGAAAATTTCAACTGTCTAACTATCACGGTTAGTGAGATACAGCCTGGTGACAGACGGACGGACGGACAGCGATGTCTCAGTAATAGGGTTCCGTTTTACCCTTTAGGTACGGAACCTTAAAAAATCGGCTAAGTGCGAGTCGGACTCGCGCACGAAGGGTTCCGTACCATTATCTATAATTACAGCAAAAAAATCACGTTTGGTGTATGGGAGCCCCCTTAAATATTTATTTTACTCTATTTTTTAGTATTTGTTGTTATAGCGGCAACAGAAATACATCATCTGTGAAAATTTCAACTGTCTAACTATCACGGTTCATGAGATACAGCCTGGTGACAGACGGACGGACGGACGGACAGCGGAGCCTCAGTAATAGGGTTCCGTTTTACCCTTTAGGTACGGAACCTTCAAAAAATCGGTCAAGTGCGAGTCGGACTCGCGCACGAAGGGTTCCGTACCATTATCGATAAAAATTGCAAAAAAATCACGTTTGTTGTATGGGAGCCCCCTTAAATATTTATTTTATTCTATTTTTTAGTATTTGTTGTTATAGCGGCAATAGAAATACATCATATATGAAAATTTCAACTGTCTAGCTATCACGTTTTATGAGATACAGCCTGGTGACAGACGGACGGACGGACGGACAGCGGAGCCTCAGTAATAGGGTTCGGTTTTACCCTTTGGGTAAACCTAAAAAGATCATAAAACGCGAGTCTTGGGTTTCCTCGATTCCTACATGCTTCCATACATATCTGTTTCGTCATTCTTTCATAACAGACAAATGGCAACGACCGATTTCCCTTTTTCTGGTAATACAGCTTCCTAGAAGTGCTTTGTCACAGCTAGTATTTACGTCACGGCGACGCGACGTACGCGCCGACGTAACGTGATACGCGCCGGTGACGTCACTCGACGAACAAATAAACACGCGGATCTTGGCCGCACATGAAAAGCACATGTACTAAATAATTCAAATATTTTGTTTACATTATTTTTTTTTTTTTTTTTTTTTTTAATTGTTGGACAAATTACACAGCGCCATCTAGCCCCAAAGTAAGCGAAGCTTGTGTTATGGGATACTAGACAACTGATAAACATACGTAAATATTTATTTTTTTTTGTAAATACATACTTATTATACATAGAAAATACCCAGACCAAGACAAACAGACATGTTCATGCACCCAAATGTTTGTCCTGTGTGGGAATCGAACCCACGAGCGTTGGTGTCAAAGTAGCGTAACAGCGCGTTTCACCACTGCGCCACCGTGCTCGTCAATTTTATCTGATGTCGGAAACAGATTACTGTCTGAAAGAGAGCGTTGGTGTTGAAATAAGAAGAGGCATGCTCCGTTGATTCGGTAATGTAGAAACGAAGCGGCAAGTAAAGTAGCGAGCTAAAGTATTACGAAATAGATATACAATGCAAAAGTGGAAGTGGAGCGAACACGTGAGCGATTTTTGTGTGAATCGGAACATATATAAATAATTAATCCATCCATGTCGGTAGATGTAATAATTGAATAACCAATGTAAGACAAATATCACCTTAGTCGTCCTGCGACCACGGACGCTGCAAAGCGTTCGAAACGTCAGGTTCAACAAAATAAATAAAACACGCGATACTTCCGTTAAAATTGTTTAATTCAATTCATCAAGAAAACCTTGTAAAAAATCACAATCGTTTTACGGGTGGTATTTAAACTGGTTTGATTGGGTCTAGGTACCCGTCCCAAGTATTTATTCAGCACAGTTCCTAAAGCTCAAACATAGAATTAAGATTTTCAAATGGTTCTAAACTGAAGACTTGGCTGTATGGGCTAGATCCCTTTGCCTGTCACCTCGGGGATAAAAAGAACCAAAAAAAAATAATGCAGAAAAAAGAAATACGAAGCAGATACACAACGCGAAAGAAGAAGGATGTAGGAGCCGAGGAAGGCGTCGATAAACAAATTAACCACGACGGCCCATAAAGGGACCCGTCGCTCACTAAAACCTTGTGTTTTAGCGCTTAAATTTTACAGCGATTCGAGCGTACTGGCCAATGGGAGAATATTTTAACCAATAAGACGGTAAGTGTCGCGACGTTGATCCGCGAACCGCCTATTAAGAGAGCTGCGCGGTCTACTTTACCCCCCAACCCATAGTTCGTTCTATGCAAATGTCGTTTCATCGGTGCTGAAGGACCTACAACGAACAAATTGGTCGTGTTTTATCATAAGGTGATGTCAGGAGCCTTGGAAACCGGCGTGCGTCACGAGGCGCTCGGTTCGCTGCCTGCCGCGGAAGAGATTTGACGTGACGTTATATGTAGATAGATTTGTTTATGATTACAATCAAAATTTATGCTTGTATGCCGCCCGATGTTGTAATAAATATATATTGCTTATTTGCTATTACACATATTTAAAATGAATTTTAGAGTTTATGTCTACAAATTCTAGTAGAATTGGCCGATTTGGTGTAAAGTGTCGTAAATCATACTCAATACGAGTATATGATACGTATTATATTGCCGGATCTGTTCTGGCAATATAATACAAGTATGATTTAAGTTTCGCGAGGCGTTTTGTTATGTTAAACGAACAAACGCTTCCGCTTTATATATTAGTATAGACACTAATATATAAAGCGGAAGCGTTTGTTCGTTTGAACGTGCTAATCTTTTTTTTTTATACTACGTCGAGAGGCATACAAGCATACGGCCCACCTGATGTAAAGCGGCTAATATAGCCTATTAACGCTTGCGATATATTAAGTATGACTCGCGCGAGGCCTCCTCTGCTACTTACACGGCAACTCCTTGGGAGCTTACTGGTGACCTCACTCACACGCAGGAACACAACAACCCTCTAGGGAGTTGTTATTTGGCTGCGGTTTTCTGTGAGGTGGAGGTACTTCCCCAGGCGGGCTGCTTTGATGCGCCCTACCTCTCTTAAAACATCCAGACCAAGACAAACAGACATGTTCATGCACACAAATGTTTGTCCTGTGTGGGAATCGAACCCACGAGCGTTGGTGTCAAAGTCGCGTCAATCGCAACTGAGCCACCGAGCTCGTCAAAATCTTTGGAAGTACAAGGCAGATTTGAAAAAATATTTTTGAGAAATTTTATAGGATATTTAACATCACGATACGACCCGCAGAGGCAGTGGAAAAAGAATAAAAGGAAGAAAAAGCAATTCCCACGGGATGTTAACCACTGCAGCTAATTTATTATATATACAAGTATTGATATTGGTGTTATGCCTTATGGCGCTCGGTTCTCTCTGCCTACTTCGCAAGGAACCTGGCGTGAAGATATACATACATACATACAAGAATTGATATTGGTGTTTATTTTTTGTGAAAAAATCGTGTTTCTTCACGAAAGATACCAATATATATATAAATATATATATATATAATAATATATAAACTAAAAAAAACAAATCCTTATCTAAATCTTTAAGTTCGTCCAAATTGTTATATATATATATGGTCAATTATGCAGTCAATTTTATAGGCTACACATTTGTCATGTGGGAAAACATCTTTCGGTGACCGCATGTATTCCACTATCTTCCTGGCTGGCGTAAACGTAGTCTATAGTAATATATAAGGATTGCTTGTCAAAATGATACCATAGGAACCGCTTTCTCTACTATTTCCATTAATAGTAAATATAAAACAAACTGACAGTAATAAACCTCATTTTATAAAACATAATATATTAACTTTACCTGCCATCTACATTTTTGAAACATGCAAATTCGTACGAAAATATCCAAATTTCTTCACAAAAAGAACAGACGTTTCAGCAAGGTATACACTACAACTACGGCACCCAAAATCTCACCTTCAGATACACTCATCTAGCCCATTGATGTGTAGCTATGGCCATTGCCATGGCGATAGATTATTTATATTAGCTGTCAAGTATTTATCTCTAAAACATGTTACGGTTTTACGTTGAATAAAGCCAATATTCCTTGTGGTGTGTGTATTTATGTATCATTGCAGTGTGCATTTATCGGTGGCATAAACTCTCAGAAAATAAGGGAGAGATTGTTAGAGAGATTAAATTTGAGTTTGGATGAAGCTGTCAACTTAGCTATTTCTCTCGAAGATGCTGAGAAAAACACGCAAGTATTTGCTAGTACCAGCACGTCTCTAAATCTTAATGCACTCCCTGAATTTGATCATAGTGCATCTACTACAACTTCCACTTTTCGTCCAAATCTAAAACGACGATGCTTCTTTTGTGGCGGAAATGTTCACCAACGAATTAAATGCCCTGCTTTTAAAGAAAATTGCCAGCTCTGCTCTAAAAAGGGGCACTTTGCGAATGTATGTAGATTTGCACAGCATCAAAGAGTTAACGCTGTAACAAAAGACAATGTCGAAGAGTCTATGTCTGCTATATCTGCTGCGTCCCCAAACAGCCTCAGGAAAGCTACGGTAAAAATAAAAATTAATGATTGCAATGCTGAGGCCTTGATTGATACCGGAAGCTCTGTTAGTTTCATAGACAACAGTGTGGCTGAAACACTGAAACTAAAAGTAAAACCATGCAATCAAACTATCACACTGGCTTCGCTAAGCCATATTTCCTTTGTTCAAGGCATATGTTATGCCAATATTAAACTTGAAAATTATCACTATAAACACCAATCACTTCTAATTGTCAAAAACCTATGTGCTGACGTTATCATAGGCCACGATATTCTTAAAAATCATTCCTCATTAGAACTGAGTTTTGGAGGAACACAAACTCCATTAAAAATATGTTGTGTTATGGAAGCGACTCTACCACCCTCATCCTTATTTACAAATTTGACGCCAAATTCGAAACCTATAGCAGTTCGATCAAGACGTTATAGCAGTGAAGATGAATTGTTCATAAATACAGAGATTAACAAACTGCTTGAAGATGGTGTTATAGAACCCAGTATCTCACCTTGGCGAGCACAAGTTTTAATCACAGGTGGAGGACAACACAGGAAAAGGTTGGTGATAGATTACTCACAAACTATAAATAAATTTACAGAACTTGACGCATTTCCTCTACCAAATATCGGTGTAATCGTAGCAAAAGTCGCTAAATACAACTATTTCAGTCAAATTGACTTAAAAAGTGCTTACCATCAAGTTCCCATTCTTCAGAAAGAGAAAATATATACTGCCTTTGAAGCAAATGGTAAGCTTTACCAATTTACTAGAATTCCTTTTGGAGTTACTAATGGTGTCGCTGCATTCCAACGCGCCTTGAATTTTATCATTGAGAAAGAAATTTTAAAAGATATTTTTGTGTATCTCGATGACGTCACCGTATGTGGCAAAACAAAACAAGAACACGATGTGAATTTGACAAAATTTCTGGAAGCAGCAGCTAAATATAACCTAACGCTTAATAAAGACAAATGTACATTCAACAAGGAAACAATTAATTTGCTTGGTTACACAATTGAAAATAATGAGATTAAACCAGATAAAAGGCGATTAAAGCCGTTGCTTGACCTGCCAATCCCTGATAATGCACCAGCCTTGAAACGAACGCTAGGATTCTTTTCTCATTATTCAAAATGGATTCAAAACTTTTCAGGAAAAATAAAACCGCTGCTTTCCATTACTACGTTTCCGTTAAATAACGACCATATTTCTGTATTCAATGGTCTAAAAACAGATATTGCTAATGCTTCTTTATTTGCAATTGATGAAAAAGTTTTATTTACTGTAGAAACTGATGCTTCTGAAAGTGCTCTTGCAGCAACTCTTACTCAAAACGGCCAACCCATAGCGTTTTTTTCTCGTTCTTTGACTGATTCTGAGAAACGGCAATCTTCAATAGAAAAAGAAGCAGCCGCCATAGTTGAAGCATTACGTAAGTGGCGTCACTACCTACTTGGAAGACATTTCTTGTTAATTACTGACCAGCAATCAGTCGCTTTTATGTTCAATCAGATACATTCCAGTAAAATAAAAAATGAAAAAATTGAGAGATGGCGCCTAGAACTATCCTGTTTCAGATATGACATTATTTATCGTCCGGGCAAAGACAACAAAGCAGCCGATGCTTTAACAAGAGTATGTGCACATATGAATGTTAGCAATCTTAAAACTGTACACGAAAATCTCTGCCATCCAGGAATCGTTCGAATGAACCACTGGGTTAGATCTAAAAATCTACCATATTCCTTAAATGACATACGCCAAATGACTGCAAATTGTCGAGTATGTTCTGAAATTAAGCCCAAATATGCTCAACTACATGGACGACTTATCAAAGCTACGGCCTGCTTAGAGCGACTTAATATAGATTTTAAAGGGCCTTTACCATCAAATTCACAAAACAAATATATTTTAACTGTAATTGATGAATATAGTCGTTTCCCTTTCGCATTTGCATGTAAAGACATGACGTCAAGCACAGTGATCAACTGTTTAAATAAAATATTCCACATTTTTGGTACACCAATGTACATTCACGCAGACCGAGGAACCTCCTTTATGTCGCAAGAACTAAATCAGCATCTCGTATCCCTTGGAATCGCCTGTAGTAGGACTACACCATATAACCCACAAGGCAACGGTCAAGTCGAACGTTTAAATGGTACTTTGTGGAGGGCAATACAACTGAGCCTTAAATCAAAAAATTTGGAGATAACGGAATGGGAGAAAGTGTTACCTCTTGCGTTACACTCTATCAGATCGCTACTATGCACATCTACTAATGCTACTCCTCATGAAAGAATGTTTAATCATCCTCGTAGAAGTATAAATGGCGTATCCTTACCAGCATGGCTTATGAGTCCAGGACCTATTCTAATAAGGAAAAATGTAAAACATTCCAAATTTGATTCGGAAGTCGAAGAAGGAGAACTTCTACAAAGCAACCCAAGCTATTCGTATGTAAGATACTCTGATGGAAGAGAAGGCACAATATCAAATAGGCACTTAGCTCCACTTCCTCCTGCTGATGACATGTGCTTAGAAGAAAGTGATGATGATGAATCCAGAGTTGTCATAAGTGACCAGGATACGTCTTCATCTAATAATAACATAGAGCCTCTGACTGAACTAATTCAACCGGATGTCAGACGATCTACTCGCACCAGACAGCCCCCCGCTCATCTGGAAGATTATCAAAGATTCTGAAGAAAAGGGAAGGGGTGAATGATGTGTAGCTATGGCCATTGCCATGGCGATAGATTATTTATATTAGCTGTCAAGTATTTATCTCTAAAACATGTTACGGTTTTACGTTGAATAAAGCCAATATTCCTTGTGGTGTGTGTATTTATGTATCACCCATTAACAATGTCCGTAAAAATATATCATAAACTCACCGAATCTATTAAAAATATGAAAAATGAAAAACTGTTTCTGAAGGAGACAAAGAGACAAGTAGTAGGAAAAGCATATTACTCTACAATTAAATATTTAAATGATAAAACTTTAAAATAATAATATAGGCTGCAAAATTAAATATTACAATTTAAAATAATGCAATGAAATATAATTAATGGAATTTGCTAATCTAATCAATGTTACATAGTAAAGTTTTGCACGAATGTAATAAAAATATATTTTAAAGATTAACAATTTAAAAAAAAAAATATATATATATATATATATATATATATATATATATATATATATATATATATATATATATATATGTATGTATGTATATCTTCACGCCAGGTCTCTTGCGGGGTAGGCAGAGAGAACCGAGCGCCATAAGACGCGGTCCTTACACACTTCACTCGCTTCTTTCACATTCATAGCTCTTTTCATGCACGCTCGCCGGTTCCTAAGGCTCCTGATATCACCTTCTGATAAAACACGACCAATTTGGTCATGGTAGGTTAGTAAAAAATATATATATTATATATATTGTGCATAGAAATATATGATATGTAGTGACATGCACAACAAACAAATAGTGACATATATATACATATATATTACTAAAATTTAAATTAATTGAAATGCACAAAATATTATACACACAGATATAAATATAATGCACATTACAATACACATACACTTAAAATTGAGATTAATAGACACATCATTTGAATAATACTAATACAAATTTACAATAATATAAAGCCCCTCTCCTATTGCAGCGCCCCTCGGGTTGCTTCTCATAAGCTAACACCTTTGTACACATTACGGATGCAATAAATGATTGAGTATAGCTTTATCTTCCTCAAGAATTGGGCAATCAACAGCCCAAAATATTTTTTTAAATGCGACCGGTAGTTCCAGGGAGTGACAAGTTCAAATAAACAAACTCTCCCGCTTTACATATTAGTATAGAAAACTATATTTTATTTTCCGTTGTATTTGAACAATAAATTATGAAATAAATTGATAAACAGAATGGCAACACTGCGTACCGCGTCGCTCGTTCACTGTGACACGCCTTTCATGTCACTTGGAACGCCGCTTGGAGCAGCGAACCAAAATGGAGTCGGCCGGGTACGTATTGCAATAAACAGATACTACTGTTCCGAAATATCACATATACGTATCATACTTTATGTTAATATTTTGTGCACGAAATTTGAAATTAATACTCGTGTTGTGCTTTGTCACTATTTATAGCGAACAAATTAAGTTTCGTAGCAGAAATCAAGTGTATTTATTATTGTATTAATTAGCCATAATTAATTGTGCAGTGATAATGAGAAATCAAACGATACGAAAGTATCTGAGGACGAAGAGAGCGCCGATGATTTCACGACGTTTATTGAGGAAAAACTGTGAGTATTTGACGATTGTTTCCATATACTATAAACCAAAAGCGAAGGAATAACGTGATAGTTAAGTAAACAAACGCTGAACTTCCGCACTCTTCAGCAATACGAGGCAAATCCAACCTTAACCTCCCGACTACCTATCATAGGCTAGTGAAATAATAGTACAAGCTCGTAACAATAGTAAATATTGTAGTAATTACTGAGTATTTACATCACTAATTACTTCAATGAACTTAGTAAAGAAATGGTTGATATTCTTTTTATTATAATAACATTATATATGTGCATAAAAACATAGTTTTTAGCGACAGAATGGAATATAATTTGGAGCAATTTTATTAGTATATTATGTATTGTTCAGTGACATATCACCTGCATGTATAAATGTTTGCAATATAAGTAGTATCTCTCATATTGTATAATAATTGTTGATAATTGAGGGTTTCCCAAGAGACTACAGCATTTGGCTTCTTCGAGAGAGACGTGAAGAGGTCTTTACGCATGAGTGACGCCCCTGGTGTTGCAAATGTCCATAGGCTACGGTGATTGCTTACCATCAGGCAGGCCGTACGCTAGTTTTCCACCTTAGTGGTATAAAAAGTTATAGAACAGCCCGGTGGTGGACGCTCATGGGCTCGATTCCAACACAGGAGAAACATTTGTTTTTAAGAGAGGCATCAAAGCAGCCTGTCTGGGGAAGTACCTCCACCTCACAAAAAACCACAGCGAATGACAGCTTGCTGGAGGGTTGTTGTGTTCTTGCGAGTGAGCTGATGCTTTAGCACCAGAGGTGGAAGCAATACTCACTGTATTCCAAGCATTGAAAGGCTGTGTCAATTTACATTTAGAATGTCTTTTGATATTGAATAAAAAATAAACGGAGGGTCAGGGGCATCAAGAACAGGGTACGTGAAAAGAGTAATCAATGTTAAGAAGAAAATAGGTAAAGACAGTATCCTGTGCTGAAGCACTGCACTGGGGCACTTCAAAGAGAGTAGCTAAAGACTGTGACAAGAGAAGCTAGGGTACTTTGAAACAATACCACTTAAATAACATCACCTTACAGAACGTCTAGCCTAAGGGTCTTAGTACCCTAGTAGTAAAAAAATTTCACATCAGGTGAACCATGTGCTTGGTTGTCTCCTGTAGTTCTGTAAAAGATACCTTGGTAGGCGCAGGAATCAACCAATATAGTTACAATATTAATGGAAATATCCATCTTCCTAGTTTTCCATTTCCAAATCCATTTGAATCGGTGCTGGCCGCTACTTAAGTCTAGGAATTAAATGAAATATTGAATAACTATGAGACATAATAAATTCATACATAACCCACCACAATCATGTAGGCCATACATAAACCATACATGATTTTGATTGAAATGCTTGATTTTTGACAAGCATATTAATTTTTGAATTCAGTTATTAAATATTTTGATGGAGTGTCGTTTGCCATCTGGCAGGGTGCACCTTGTGGAGACACTGTTGCCTTTCGGTTCTAATTGCATCACTATGTAGATATCCTACTAACAATATAAAAGATACTGATCCCAATATACAACTAAATTTGTATTTTTAGATTTCTGTACATATTTGTAATTATCACTCGCTCAGCGGTGAAGGAAAACATTGCGAGGTAACCTGCGCGTCCAAGAAATTATATTTCGAATCACGTGTGAGCCATCCTAAGAAAGAAAGAAACCTGGTTTGCCCTCTGGGTTATGAAAGTCTGACGCTAATGTCAAAATATGTATCTTCTCCGAATCCTTAGCTTTAGATAGCAAACTGTACTAGTCCTAATTGATTAGAAAACGGGGTAATGCTAGGAAAAATAGGAATGTTCTCTCTACCTACTCCACAAAGGACTTGGTGTGTACATGTAGTACACCATTATAAACGTTCTCACTACTATTTGTATTTTATTTGATTCTAATTTTTTTTTTATACAATCTTACGACGCTATCAATGCACACCTGATTTGAAATGGGTAACATAGTTTATTAATTTTGCCACCATTTACAAGGACTATTGCTAGTGAGTTGCCACACCTGTTGTGACATGGCAACTTCCTCAGGAGCCTGTTGGTAGGTCACTCGCAGGACCACAACAAGCCACTAAGATCATATCTGTTAGGATGTTCCTTCCCCAGTTGCGTTCTCCAGCTTTATAGGCTACGCGAAACGCTTAACATCAGGTGGGCCGTATGGTTGTATGCCTCCCGAATTCACATAACACAAAAAACTGTCTTGCAACTTGACTTTCGCATATATACATATTTCGCAATAACGCCTGAATCTATTAACTAAAAAACTGTCTTATAAAAGACAATAGATCAATTAAAATCTGTATTATTCTTCCAAGAGTTAGAAATCTGCGAAGCTCCCAAGGAGCTGCTGTGGTAGCGTCCATGAATGACAGTGTGCTAGAATATTGTCCGTGCACTACAGTAACTTGCTACACATAATGTGAATTGTATCCTTTTTATACCACTAAAGTGATAAACAGTTGCGTTAACTCATAGATACCAGAAGAATCACTCCTGCATTACTGACCCCGTAAATAAAAGCCTCACATGGCCTAATCGTAATGACGACGCAAGAGAGAGTTGGTCTGAAAGAGTGTCGGTGTTAAGATAAGAAAAGGCATGCTCTGTTGGTTCAGACATGTACAAAGCATGCAGGATGAAAGAATAACGAAGCAGATATACAATGCGAAAGTGGAACGATGTAGGAGCTGAGGATGACCAAGACTAACCTACAATGACCAAATTGCTCATGTTTTATCAGGTGATGTCAGAAACCCAAGGAACCTGCAAGTGTGCATGAAAAGAGCAATGAATGTTATTGAAGTGAGTAAGGTGTGTAAGGATCGAGTCACGTCGCGCTCGGTTCTCTCTGCCTACCCCGCCAGGGACCTGGTGTGTAGATATACATACTCACATGGTCTAAAATCTATTATTTCTTAGGGAGGATGTTGATGAGAACTTTGACAAACGCAGAGTGCTCCGAAGCGGTGTGTGGGAGTACTTTGATGTAACCGACACAGACAATAAGACGGCCACGTGCAATCTGTGCTCGGAGCCGTTCTCGTTCAGAACCACATCGACCAATCTCACAAAACATTTGAAACGAAAGCATCGCATACAACTCGAGAAGGTCGAGGAGACAATCGGTAGGAACCTGTGAGTATAGCTTTATACTTTAGTACTGCAGTTATAAGTTACAGTAACCTCTTTTTTTATACCACTAAGGTGACAAAAAACAAGCATACTGCCTGTCTGATGATAGACATTGGCAACACCGGGGGTGTCTCATTCATGCGTTGCTCAGCCTCTACAAATATCTTCACGCCTTTCTTGAAGAACCCCATACAGAAGTGTAGTCCTTTGGAAAAGATAGACATTGGCAACACCGGGGGTGTCTCATTCATGCGTTGCTCAGCCTCTACAAATATCTTCACGCCTTTCTTGAAGAACCCCATACAGTAGTGTAGTCCTTTGGAAAAACCTCGGCTGGAAGCTTATTCCACAATCTGAGAGTTCTCGGAAGAAAACTCCTATAGAAATATATTTATTCATTAATTAATTAGTTTACAATAGTACACATACATACATTTCTAAGAGAGGTAGGGCATGTCAAAGCAGCCCGTTTGGGGATGTCGACCTCAAAGAGAACTGCAGCCACATAACAACTACCTGGAGGGTTCTTGTGTTCCTGCGAGTGAGTGACCAGTAAGCTCCTAAGGAGTTGCTGTGTTAGCAGCAGAGGTGGCATCGCACGAGTGATAATATATAACAAGTGTTAATAGGCTATGGTAGTAACAATACGAGATCCCCAAGTTCCACCTAAGTGTTGTCTGGAGATAACAACTAAAGTACACGACCATTGGCTTTTTTTTACGTCAGGAGGCATACGGCCCACCTGATGTAAAGGGGTTACCCTAGTCAACTCTCGCAAAACATTAAGTATTACTCGCGCGATGCCACCTGTGCTGCTAACACAACAATTCCATAGTTTACTGTAGACGTCACTCTCTCGCAGAAACACAACAACCCTCCAGGGAGTTGTTATTTGGCTGTAGTTTTCTGTAAGGTATTTCTCCAGAGGGATTTCTTTGATGCGCCCTACCTCTCTTAAAAAAATTATTGTGATTCCTATATGCCAGAATTCCCTATCCTCGAACGTTGCGATTGAAGGGAATTCAAAATGATATTTTAAGACTTTTAACGCAAAACGTTTTCAGTGTTATATTCTAATACCCTTTTAGGCAATATACTTATACGCGTTAAATATTAGTTATATTGGATATTAGGTTATATTATCGCAAGACGAAAATATCGCGTGACAGTTGTTATACCGGTTTCGAGTGTTGCTTTGCCGGAGTTGATCTCCTGTATCCGAAGCAGATTCTCAAAGGCCATTACGTGTTTGTTTCTCAGATGATGTTTTAAATTTGTCACTGTGGTTTTGTACGATATTATTTTTGTACATATTTTGCATTCCGCTTTTCTCGCGTCTTCGTCGACTACACAAAAATAGTTCCAAATGTCCGATGACCGTCCGCGGGGCATTTTTCTAACCTATTATTAACACTGGTTTATATAACTTTCACTATATTCACTTTGTTAACCAAATTTACTTCGAAAGGCAACGTCATAAATACTAAATATATTCCTATTATAACTTAATAATAGTTTGCTTTAAATGTGTTACAATTGACGACAGCTCTAAAAGTAGAGAAAAACAACCAGTGTTGCCTGTATATTCGTTAAATATTCCTCCAAAACTTAAACAAAGTTCCCATATTGTGGGGTATATCTCAAAGAGTAATACACAAGTATACCAAGTACTTTGCGGGATAGGCAGAGTTAACAGAGCGTGCCATGATTCGGTCCTTTCAGTCGCCCCTTTAATATTCATAGCTCATTTCATGCATGTTTACCGGTTCACCTACTTTCCCTCTCTCCCTCTTTTTATCAGAACGAATCAATTTAAAATTCATTAACGTCGTATAGCTTTTTATTTTAAGAGAGGTAGGGCGCATCAAAGCAGCCAGACTGAGGAAGTACCTCCACCTCACAGAAAGCCGCAGCTAAATAACAACTCCCTGGAGAGTTGTTGTGTTCCTGCGTGTGAGTGAGGTCACCAGTAAGGTCCTAAGTGTTGCTTCGTTACATCAGTAGGGGTGGCAACGCGCGAGTGATACGCAAGCGTTCATAGGCTACGGTAACCTGAGAAACATCTGATTCTCCCTTTGGGTTGTGGAACTTGTGGAGGTCTAGCGGCAGCCGCTCCACGTCAACATCTGTAGGCCGATTCTACTAAAAAACTGCAACTGCACTGCAGCGCGGCGTGTGTCAAAATGCGTACATTTTGACGTTTCGTTAAACGTCGCTGCTGTCAGATCGCTTGACGAAACGTCAAAATGTACGCATTTTGACACACGCCGCGCTGCAGTGCAGTTGCAGTTTTTTAGTAGAATCGGCCTACAGTACTTTCGACAAATCATTACATTTAGATAGTTGACGCCGCCAATATTAACGTACTAGAAAATGGGGTAACACGTCAGCTTTTTCCGGTGAGGTCACTAGTAAGCTCCCAAGGAGTTGCTTTGTTACCAGTAGTGACGACGCGCGAGTGATACTTCATGTATTGCAAGCGTTCATAGGTCGTACATCAGGTGGGCAGTATGCCTGAATGACGAGCCCGGTGGCGCAGTGGTGAAAC
Source organism: Pyralis farinalis (assembly GCA_947507595.1). Taxonomy (NCBI): domain Eukaryota; kingdom Metazoa; phylum Arthropoda; class Insecta; order Lepidoptera; family Pyralidae; genus Pyralis; species Pyralis farinalis. The sequence goes on from OX382281.1 coordinate 1,024,599, forward strand.
GCGCTGTTACGCTACTTTGACACCAACGCTCGTGGGTTCGATTCCCACACAATACAAACATTTGTGTGCATGTACATGTTTGTATTGGTCTGGGTATTTTCTATATATAATAAGTATGTATTTACAAAAAAAAATGTTTTTACGTATGTTTATCAGTTGTCTAGTACCCATAACACAAGCTTCGCTTACTTTGGGGCTAGATGGCGCTGTGTAATTTGTCAGACAATATTTATTATTTATTATTATTTCACACAAAAAATCACAAAAAATCAACTCGAAAACGACTAGCTCAACCAGTGTCGGCAAAACCGCGCTGCGCTATTCCGGCGTAGCAGGCCGAATTCCACTTCGACGGATGTGTTAACACACTTGACAATGTGTTAACGCACAGCGCCATATCGAAAGAATACGAAAAAAGCGAGCTGTCGCCCTCCACTATCTGCCGCCAGGCACGAATGGATCAAATCTAAATTGATGTTTATAAATTGCAAAAATTTAATGAATCACCTTCATTCTAGCGTTATCAGAGGTCCACAAATTAATTAATCTCTTGATGTAGCGTGAACAACTAACCAATACGTAGTGTTGTAGCGGCTAAATAACACATCGGTTCGACCCCACCGACCAATGGACACATTGCTATAACCAAATAAGCTGAATGGTGACATTGATCTGTGAACTAGCCGATAAAGCGTGCGCGCACTGCTTTATCGGACCCGTAGCAGTGATTTTATTTACGGTACAAAATCGCGTCATTGTATGTCCATAGGTTTATTTCCTTCATGTTCGCTGGCGTCAATTTGTAAATTATTTGTGGCATTATTAATATCTGATTATGTACACTTGATATGAGAGCTCAATGGCCTCGTTGCGCGTGTCATTCTAATCGAACACGCAGGTTAAGCAACGTCGACCGCAGCCTGTCTATGAATAGGTTTATCTATCTCGAGTTTCTCCATCGGAGGGCACGTTAAGCCGTCGATCCCGGCTGTTGTCGATAGATGACAGTCGTTAAGCTAAGTCAGTGGCCCTCGGGCGGCTCGAAAACGCTAGCCTCCGCCAATCCGCATTTGAGCAGCGCGGTGGAGTATGCTCTTAACCACTTCGGTTACGGGACACCCGTATACCTGCAGTGGGACGAGTGAGGGTTGATGTGGTGGTGATGTGTACTTGCCTCTTTTATTTTGAATAGAATGCTTGGTCCTAATATGCCTTATGAGACTGCATGTGGATTTGTTGGCGACTGATAACTTTTGGTCGCAGTACAAGCACTGGACCTTGTTATTGTCATCTATTTCAGTGAAATGTGACCACACTTGGCTCGTCCTCTTCGATGACATGTTTCACCGTTCACCACTTGGTACCTAAACAATAAAATATCTACACTAATATGTAAAGATGATTTGTTTGTTTGAACCTGATACAGCCAGTCGGATTGGAAAAATGATTCTTGCGTTTGATAGGACAATTCTCGTGGAAGGTTATTCAATATATGATAAATAGGTGGTGAGCTCGGTGGCGCAGTGGTGAAATGCGCTGTTACGTTACTTTGACACCAACGCTTGAGGGTTTGATTCCTCACATGATAAAAATTTGCGTGCATGAACATGTCTGTCTTGGTCGGGGTGTTTTTAAGAGAGGTAGCGCGCATGAATGCAGCCAGTCTGGGGAAGTACCTCCACCTCACAGAAAGCCGCAACGAAATAACAACTCCCTAGAGGGCTGTTGTGTTCCTGCGTGTGAGTGAGGTCACCAGTAAGCCCCTAAGGAGTTGCTGTGTTAGCTGCAGAGGTGGCATCGTGCGGGTGATACTTAAAGTATTGCGAGCGTTCATAGGCTATGGTAACAGCTTTACGATGTATTAAAATATCACGAAGTCGCGGGCTGCATATATAATGAATGTACATAAAACAATTGTCACCATTAGTCCTCTCTGACTACCCCGCAATACACCTGACGTGATATTATAAATAGATAAAAATACATAGTATAGAAATTGACGGTTTGAAAAAAGAAGATTGGCGTCTTTGCTTTCGACATTTCTTCTACGACAATGGTCACTTTCAAAATGCTGGTAGGCTCAGACCAAATAAAAAAGTTAAGACGGAACTCGGCAAACAGCAAAGTGAGGCCAGTTATCTAAACATGTGTTGTGTGGGCCGGTGTTGCCATGATAATACAAATTACCCCAAAAAATAAAAAATAATGTTATTAATTAATAGACATCGTTATCACGCGGGCAGTTTCGGGGCAACGCATGGATGACGGCTAATAGGGTTACCATCACGCGGGAATAACCATTATTGTATCTTCATAAAAAAAATTTTGTTTTTAGTTATTTCATTTCATAGGCGGTAACAAACAGGTAGAAATTCGCCTTTAGAATATTAATTAACTTATTAATATGAATATAATTGACACGTTCATAGAAATTACATAAAAAGTTTAAAAAGAAAAGTTATCATTTGAAAAGTCAAAAATAATACTTATCCTTGAGCCATCAAATTCGATTGAGTAACATCTGTATATATTTTAATCATAGAAATTGATAGCACGACAAGGTCGTTGAAATACGGTATAATATCGCGGATCTTATTACTTGTTATGATACGATCAAATTTTTGTTGCAAATCTAGTTACATTGGTTTTAGGCGACACTTGAAATCGTAAAAAATCATATTTACTCAATCCATTTTTCAATGAGACACGTTAATTTAAATTAGCTCACAATAAATGTGGAGTGAAATGTTAAAATTGGAACGTACTTACCTATTTTTGCTTATAAATAATCATATTTTCAAAATAGATTCTAACTGACCAGTCTCTCATACATAAAAACTTTTTTTCGCAATGCTTTCTGAGTGGCCTGGTATTTATCAGTTTTTTTTTCCTTTTGTATAATTATTTTTTTTGTGTTAACATAAATTTGCTTGTCGTGTTCTCCAGTAATTGTTTGTTACATTTATACTAGATTAAGTATAAAAAAAATATATAGAATATAAGTAACAATGTAAACGAACGTTGGTGAACCTTAATAAAAAAAAAAAAAATACATTGGTTGTTAGATTGTTAAGTCAGGGAGCGTTATGTGTATGCAATTTTAACCATTTTAATTTTAGCTATTTAGTTATCTTTGTGCTTTAAACTTAGCGGTACCCCTGCCGCGATATTATAGCGCCATTTCAACGAGCAAACCATGTCGTCCCATCAATTTATATGATTAATATATATATATATATATATATATATATATATATATATATATATATATATGTGTTACTTAATCGAATTTGATGGCTCATCGATAGGTATTTTTTACTTTCTACGTTACGTTGCGTGTCACATTACCCAATAATAGGGTAAACAAAAATACTTCATAATGGCAACACTTGTGTTCTAAGCAATAGCGTCAAAATTTTATTTTAATTTATTGAATAATATTGGTTCCCAAATTACTTACGTGTGAAATGTGATTCAATCCTGCTTTTTATCTTTTAAAGATTGATTTGTACACCCTTTCACAACACAATTCGGCATTTTCAAAGGTAAATTTATTATTTCTCAAAAGGTATTGCTCCCCGCGCCGCGATAGCTACACTGACAAGGCAAGGCGTAGTTTTGTTGTACGTGTGTGCGTGTAACTGTGTATGTACACGGCAAGGCGTAGTTTGACCGGCCTCACTTCGCTGTTTACCGAGTTCCGTCTTAACTTTTTTATTTGGTCTGAGCTGGTAGGTAGATTAAACAAGAAATTTGAAACTTTTTTTTTTATACGTCGGGAGGCATTCAAGCATACGGCCTACCTGATGTAAAGCGGGTACCGTAGCCTATTAACACTTGTAATATATTAAGTATAACTCGCGCGATGCCTCCTCTGCTGCTTACGCAGCAACTCCTTAGGAGCTTACTGGTGACCTCACTCATACGCAGGAACACAACAGCCCTCTAGGGAGTTGTTATTTCGTTGCGGCTTTCTGTGAGGTGGAGGTACTTCCCCAGACTGGCTGCATTCATGCGCGCTACCTCTCTTAAAATCTCTCTCTCTCTGCAGGAACACAACGACCCTCTAGGGAGTTGTTATTTGACTGCGGTTTTCTGTGAGGTGGAGGTACTTCCCCAGACGGGCTGCTTTGATGCGCCCTCTGTTTCAACATCCAGGCCAAGATAAACAGACATGTTCATGCACACAAATGTTTGCCTTGTGTGGGAATCGAACCCACGAGCGTTGGTGTCAAAGTCGCGTCATTTACGACTGAGCCACCGAGCTCGCTCGTCGAAACTAAGAAAGATTTTATATAAAACACCGAAGATGTGTGTACACTGTAAAGTACCCGCGAGGGCCTAATGGCAAAAAAATGTTATCTTTATCTAATTAAATTAGTTATTATCAGTACAACTAGATTAAATTGCAAAAGCAAATTCGAAGAAAACGTACATAATGAGCATATCGTTTTTAGGTTATAAAAACAAAAAACCAACAACTATTTTTATCTATCAATAATATCACTGCCTATTTCAAACAACTATACAACAATAATTCAAGTAACAAAGCTATTTAGTTATAATAACTCACCGACAAAATTAAAATTGGGTTACACTTATAACTCAGCGACGCAACTGCGCGTCTCAACTCTCAACACAACGCTGATCGACAACCGGCGAGTCGACTCATTCGTTCTCTCGCTCGCTCCGGCAGCCAGCGACGTGACGGCGCGCCTCGCAGCTCGCCGAGGCGGCGGCCATTTTGCTGCGCCGCGGCGCATGTCCGGCCGAGCCGGCGCATTTAGCACCTTACCTATCAACGAGCTCGGTGACGCAGTGGTGGAACGCGCTGTTACGCTATTTTGACACCAACGCTCGTGGGTTCGATTCCCACATAGTACAAACATTAATTTGTGTGCATGAACATGTCTGTTTGTCTTGGACTGGGTATTTTCTATGTATAATAAAATAAGTATGTTTACTCGTGGGTTCGATTCCCACACAGTACAAACATTTGTGTGCATGAACATGTCTGTTTGTCTTGGTCTGGGTATTTTCTATGTTTAATAAGTATGTTTTTACAAAAAAAAAAATGTATTTACGTATGTTTATCAGTTGTCTAGTACCCATAACACAAGCTTCGCTTGCTTTGGGGCTAGATGGCGCTGTGTAACTTGTCCGACAAATTGTTATTGGCGTAGTGATTTTTTACCTATATCCTGTTTTTTTTTATACAACTTCGGTAGGTATATGATAAAATGCATATGATAGGGCACAGCTGATTATGTTGTATACCTTGTATAAGTACATATGTACCACAATAAAGAATGATTATCATTGAGAGATAAGAAACTAAACACGACGAGCTGGGTGAAACACGCTGTTACGTTACTTTGACACCGCCGCTTGTGGGTTCGATTCCCGCACAGGACAAACATTTGTGTACATGAATATGTCGTTTTTTTATACCACTCAGGTGGCAATCAAGCATACGGCCTGCCTGATGGTAAACTGTCACCGCGGCCTATGGACATTTGCAACGAGGCTCTAAAAACCTCTTCACGCATTTCTTGAAGAATTCCATGCTGTAGTCCCTTGGAAAAACCTCGGCTGAGAGCTCATTCCACAGCTTGTATGTCTGTTTGTATGTAGGGCGCATCCAAGCAGCCCGTCTGTGGTAGTACCTCCACCTCACACAAAACCGCAGCCAAATAACAACTCCCTAGAGGGTTGTTGTGTTCCTGCGTGTGAGTGAGGTCACTCACCAGTAAGCTCCCAAGGAGTTGCTGTGTAAGCAGCAGAGGAGGCATCGCGCGAGTGATACTTAATATATTACAAGCGTCAATAGGGTACGGTAACTGCCGGTGGGCCGTATGCTTGTATGCCTCCGGACGTTGTATATATATATATATATATATTATACTACATCTGGAGGCATACAAGGATACGTCCCACTTGATGTAAAGCGGTTACCGTAGCCTATAAACGAGCAGCAGATAGACCAGTGGTTTAAGAACTGATTATAAATAACAAGTAAGTGTAACTAATGGTCGCCGGTTCCAATCCTGGCGTGTGTGTTTTAGAATTTATGTACATATTTGTATGTATATCTTCACGCCAGGTCCCTTGCGGGGTAGGCAGAGAGAACCGAGCGCCGTAAGACGCGGTCCTTACATACTTCACTCACTTCCTTCACCTTCTGATAAAACACGACCAATTTGATCATGGTAGGTTAGTCTCGGTCTTCCTCGGCTCCTACATCCTTCCACTTTTGCATTGTATATCTGTTTCGTCATTCTTTCTACATATCCGAACCAACGGAGCACGCCTTTTCTTATCTTAACACCGACACTCTTTCAGACCAACTTTTTTTCTCACGTCTTCATTACGAACGCGGTCAGCAAGCGTTATGCCACAAATTTTGCGCAATGCTCTCATCTCGACCGCATTTATTCTACTGTCATGCTGTCTCTGCCACACCCAGCTCTCACTACCATAAGTAAGCGTTGTGTACAGCGAGCTGTGCCTTCTGGCTTAGATTTCGGCTGCCTAGAAGTTTACCCAACGCTCCATTCACCCTATTCCCGTCACTCACTCGTCTCTCCACATCAGCGGTGTACCTTCCATTGCTGCTAAAAGCACTTCCAAGATATACAATCTCATTCACTTGCTCCAACACTACATCATATACATATTTGTAATTATGATTATTACCGTGTGAAGGTGATGTCAGGAGCCTTAGAAACCGGCGAGCGTGCATGACAAGAGCAATGAATGTTGAGCAGTCAGAACCCGTTATATACGTTTTCCCATACATTTCGCGGTCGTATACGACCACCCGGGTCTCGAAGGGTAGAAGCAAATGAGGTATGTAAGGATCGAGTCACGTGGCACTCCAAGGGATTTGGCGTGAAATTATAGATAGATACATTTGTAATTACTGCTTGCTCGACGGTGAAGGAAGACGTCACAAGGAAACCAGCATGGGACGTGGATTCCTCACGATGATTTCCTTTCATGGTGATCAGCAAACGAGCGAAGAAGAGGGAGGGCATAACGATATTGTTATTTTTTTTTATACTACGTCGGGAGGTATACAAGCATACGGCCCACCTGATTAAAGCGGGTACAGTAGTCTATTAACGCTTGCGATAACACTCGCGCGATGCCTCCTCTGCTGCTTACACAGCAACTCCTTGGGAGCTTACCGGTGACCTCACTCACACGCAGGAACACAATAATCCTCTCAGGGAGTTATTTGGCTGCGGTTTTCTGTGAGGTGGAGGTGCTTCCCCAGATGGGCTGCTTTGATGCGCCCTACCTCTCTTAAAACATCCAGACCAAGACAAATAGACATGTTATACAAAGTGGGGAGACATACGCATACGTCCCACCTGATGTAAAGTGGTCACCGTAGAGTAGGGAACCCTTGCAATACTAAGTATACCTCGCTAAACCACTGCTACTAACAGCAACTCTTCAGGACATTACTGGCAATCTCACTGGCAGGAACACAACAACCCTTCAGGCGAGTTGATATATGGCTTTGGTTGTCCGTGAGGTGAAGGTACTGCCCTAGACTGGCTGCTTCGAGGCGTCCCACCTCTCTTAAAAACACCCAGACCAAGACAAATACACAATAGACATATTTGTCTTGTGTGGGAATCGAACCCACGAGGGTTGGTGTCAAAGTCGCGTCATTCACCACTGCACCATCGAGCTCGTCATGGAGCGGCTGCCGTCAGACCTTCACAACTCAGAGGGAACACCAAACATTTCTTAAGTTAGGAGCACGCAGGTTTTTAAAAAAAAAACTCCGAACCAAAACAAACAGACTGTGGGAATCGAACCCACGAGCGTTGGTATCAACGTATTAACCACTGCGCCAAGGAACTCGTCAAAAGTGTTTGTTTGTTTGTTTATAAAACTTTATTGTATAATTTAACATTAAAAATACATAACAATAATAATACACAAAAAAAAACTTAATCTAAATTATACAATGGCGGACTTATCCCAATAGGGATCTCTTCCAGTCAACCATGAATGCTTGAAAAGGAATTCAATTAATAGGTTTGGTGCAATTTACGCACAATACACACTTCACGCTCAACACAAAATACCCAAACACACAGTACATATACGCGTTAAAAAGTAAATGCTAATTTAAATATCAGAAATAGAGTCGTAATGTTTCTTCACTTGTGATTTAAAGGAGTTATAAGATTGGGATAACTTCACACTGGTTGGGAGTGCGTTCCAGAGAAGTGTTATTGTAAGTTATGAACAGTTGCAACAGAGGTACCACTCTTGCGTTGCCAACTCTGTAGAAACCTGTTCCCACCTTTTAGTAAGTACCTCATGCTGTAGTCCCTTGGGAAAACCTCGGCAGGGAGTTCACTCCACAACTTAAATAGTTCTCCGTAGAAAACTTCTCTGGAACCGCACAGTACACGACCATTGCGGTTCCAGAGAACAGAGAACAACTTGAAAACATCTCTAACAAACTTCAGGGAGGATCCGATCAAACCTGGAGGGAGAGTGAGCGTAGCCTGGAAGTACTTCAAGGTAAAGGACAGAGAGAGGCGCGTGGGGGCTTGCAAGCTGTGCGGAGCTCACATCTCTTACAGGACATCTGTTACCAACCTCATGAAGCACGTCCAAAGGAAACATGCCCTGGTCAAGGAGTCTGAAGATGAGGACGGCGACGACGGGGTTGAGGAGAATCCCTTTGACCAGTAAGTAACTCTAAAAGAATCTATATCTTCACGCCAGGTCCCTGAAGGCATAGAGCGTCGCGTGAATCGGTGTTAGCACACCTCACTCGCATCATTCCTAGCTTTTTATGCACGCTCACCGATTCCTAGGGCTCTTGATAACCTTCTTAGCATAGTCCCGTTTTCTAGCATTAGGTCCCAATAGTGTTAGATATTTGATAATCCGTGGTGCACGGCAGTTGAGCTTCACTTGACTAGCCATCTCTTTGAGGTTTTTAAATGCTTTATTTGTCATATTGCTGTCTCTCACTTTGCCAAGAAAGAAGTCAATTCCAAAATTTCCTGCTCCTACAAATTTCTTCTGATTAAATTCGTTGTGAGTTCCAAGGCAGCTGTAGTTTAACCCCCGGGACGGCAGTGAACTTCACTGTTCATTGCCTTTTTGTTGGTCGCCGCTGTTATTTCTGGCTACACAGGAGACACAGTGGTGGGCTTGTCCCGAAAAAAAAGTCCCGTTTTCTAATTCATTAGGAGTAGGGTCCACTGCCTAAGGCATTGGACGGCGGACCGCGCAAACTGGAGCTTAGAGCGTCTGCCGTAAACCTTCACAACCCAGAGGGAAAACCAGAGCGTTCTTGGGTTTCGTCACACGTGAGGGTTTCCTCCTGATGTTTTCCTGCACCGTCAAGCAAGTTACATAAATCCGCAAACACAAATTTCGTAGTACACAGCCCACACAGGAATTCGAACCAGGGACCAAACAGATGGTAAAAAAGCTGGTTCTTTATTCACTAAGTTTATCACTACTCAAAACTCTTGGTCTTCTGACCAATTTGATTGTGGAAGGTGAGCATTGGCCTTCCTCGTCTCCTACAGCCTTTGTTGTATATCTGTTTGGTTATCCTACTTTAACCCAACTTTCACTTCCATATGACACCGTTGGGATTAGCACCGCGTTGTGTATAACAAACTGTGCCTTCTGGCTTAGGTTTCGTCAGCTTGAAGTTTGTCCAAAGCTCCATCTATACTGTTCCCTGCACTGTACTTTCCATCTCTGCTGTAAGGACTTCCAAGATATACAATCTCATTCGCAAAGAAGGTAAACGTTGGAAGCGATGATAAAACAGGATTGGACTGAAAGACACAGCAGATGGTTCATATCTATAGAAAGAATGCAAGATAATAGAATGCCCAAACAGATACACAACGCGGAAAGATGTAGGAGCCGCAGGCAAAGGGTAACCTCTCATGACCAAATTGGTCGTGTGTTTTAGAAGGTGATGTCAGCAATAAGAACTGGTGAGGGTTCATTAAAAGAGCTAGGAATATTATAGAAGCCAGTGGGCTGTGTAAGGATCGAGTCATGTGGCGCTCGGCTCTCTTTGCTTATCCTGTAAGTCTTGGCCTGAAGATATAAATGAAGCATAAATTTAACTTCGTCTTTTTTATACAACAAATAATAGGTCTTTCAGTGAGGATCCAATCAAGCCTGGAGGGAGAGTGAGCGTAGCCTGGGAATACTTCACGGTGAAGGACAGAGAGAGGCGCGTGGGGGCTTGCAAGCTGTGCGGCGCTCACATCTCTTACAGAACCTCGGTCTCGAACCTCATGAAGCACGTGCAAAGGAAACATGGCGTAGGCAAGTGTTCTGATGATGAGGATGACGATGAAGTCGAGGAGATTTCCTTTGACAAGTGAGTAAGATATATTATAGTAATATGTGTAGAGATGACGATGATGAAAGGGAATTGCGAAAGAGACTGCGCATGACTGGACTGGCATGGTCTGTTGGTTTGTAGGAGGATGTAAGAGTCGAGGAATGCCAAGAGTCGCCTACCACGACCAAATTACGGCTCCTGACGTCTACGGCTTCTTTGCCCGCACTATTGTTTTTGGAGCAAAAGATAGCCTCAATAACACATTATGTACTTGCGCGCACTGAGTACGTACGTTTGGTGATAATCTCAGAACTATTGACAACAATGGACACTGGTTCGGACATGTAGAAAGAATGCAGGATGAAAGAATGACGAAACAGATATACAATGCGAAAGTGGAAGGTTGTAGAAGCCGAGGAAGACAAAGACTAATCTACCATGACCAAATTGGTCGTGTTTTATCATAAGGTGTACAAGAGTCCTAGAAACCGGCGGGCGTGCATGAAAAGAGTAATGAAGCGAGTGAAGTATGTAAGGATCGAGTCGCGTGGCGCTCGGTTCTCTCTTCCTAACAAGGGATTGGGCGTGTTATAGATAGATAGATAGAAGGACAACTGTTTGGCGCCAACCAAAACGTCGGCGTTACCCTACATACATTAGCTTTACGGACGCGTTTTAGATATATATTTAGGGTAGTGTAAACAGTGCGAAGGGTACAAAGATGTTCCTCATGTATGTCTCTGCTAAGTTGCAAGAGATATTCTATGTAGTGTCTAATAAGGTCGGCTGTAGCACACCTTGCAAATTAGCGAATGGCGTCACAGTAAAAGAAAGATCCAATAATTTTCGTACTTGGTACAATATGTATGTATGTATATCTTCACGCCAGGTCCCTTGCGGGGTAGGCAGAGAGCACCGAGCGCCATAAGACGCGGTGCTTACACACTTCACTCGCTTCTGACTCATGCACGCTCGCCGGTTCCTAAGGCTCCTGACATCACCTTCTGATAAAACACGACCAATTTGGATATTATAAATATATAAATATCACACTAGATAATATAACGAACACAGGGGTGTATATTAGGTTCCATTTTGAGTATTTAAATACCCATTTTGAGTATTTTAGTACCCTGTGTGGCGCAATATTACTTATACAATGTCTTTTGCTGATGATACCTCAAAGATTTCAAAGTAAGCTGTTGTAAAATTATTAATATCGTAAATAGTGTTGTATAGTAAGCCATAACCAAATGTAGCCTTCCGAATACCACGTCTGCTGACACAGACATCCGCAGGAGGAATAACAGGCAAGGATTTGTTCATCATCGTCTATATAATCAACTTCAATGATTAATTTGTCAGTAGGTAGGATCGGTTCCGCCACATACCCAGTCAGCACAATTAGTCAATTTGATGAGCTCGGTGGCTCAGTCGTGAATGACGCGACTTTGACGCTCTTGGATTCGATTACCACACAAGGCAAACATTTGTGTGCATGAACATGTCTGTTTGTCTCGGCCTGGATGTTTTAAGAGAGGTAGGACGCATCAAAGCAGCCCGTCTGGACAAGTACCTCCACCTCACAGAAAACCGCAGCTAAATAACAACTCCCTAGAGGGTTGTTGTGTTCCTGCGTGTGAGTGAGGTCACCAGTAAGCTCAAGGAGTTGCTGTGTAAGCAGCAGAGGAAGCATCGCTCGAGTGATACTTACATATCACAAGCGTTAATAGGCTACGGTAACTGCTTTACATCAGGAGGGCCTTATGCTTTTATACCGCCTGTATAGTATAAAACAAAATAACAGACGTTTATTTCAGCTACTTTCATAGTGTTATATCATGGACATATAGTATCAGTTGAGGGAAAGGGCCATTAAATCCGATTTGAAGAAGCGAATAAATCTTGTATGTATGTATATCTTCACGCCAAGTCCCTTGCGGGGTAGGCAGAGAGAACCGAGCGCCATAAGACACGGTCCTTGCATGGTCCTTCTGTGACATTCATAGCTCTTTTCATGCACGCTCGCCGGTTCCTGGGGCTCCTGACATCACCTTCTGATAAAACACGTCCAATGTGCTGATGGTAGGTTAGTCTCGGTCTTCCTCGGCTCCTACATCCTTCCACTTTTGCATTGTATATCTGTTTCGTCATTCTTTCGTCCCGCTTTCTTTCTACATGTCCGAACCAACGGAACATGCCTTTTCTTATCTTAACACCGACGCTCTCTTTTAGACCAACTCTTTCTCTCACGTCTTCATTACGAACGCGGCCAGCAAGCGTTATGCCACAAATTTTGCGGAATGCTCTCATCTTGACCGCATTTAAACCGAATAAATCTTCAAAGAAATAATATATTCTTACTGTTACTTCTCAGCATATTTAGCCAATCGTAAAGCATCTATAAAAATATAAATTTCTAAAATTGAAACTGGAAACATTTGGAATAAGAATATGTTCATTCATTCATCAATTATCATTTTATTTTGGTTCACGGGTATTATCCCGGTCATTTGATAGGCGTGCGCGGGGATAAGGATCCAACGCGTAGAGGCCCTTTGAGAAGCATTCGTCATAGGTATCATGTGAAAAAAGTTTCAATCGAAAATCTCTCAGCATGAAGGTTTAATGTCAATTCAAAGTTACTACAAAACGGCAATTTCATACTTTAACCACTATTGTTATTTCGGTTATCTCTTCCTACCTCCACTTTATTGCATTAGTGATGGGAAACGTAAAAATTCGGCGAATTTATATTTCAAACTTTATTCGAGGTAGGTAATCAAATTTATTGATCGCCTCTTTTAGTGAGATTAAGAAGTCGAGGAACACTCGTAGCATAGCGTGGAAGTACTTCACAAAGACCGATCCGGAGCGGTGCATAGCAGCTTGTAATCTATGCAACGTGAAGCGTTCCTACTTATCCACGGTGTGGAACCTGATGCAGCACCTCCGTGCCCGGCACAGAGACGTCTACAACGAGTACATCTCGTGTAGAGACACCAATCAAACCGACAACGAGAACTTTGGAAGAGATGAGGAAATTGTTGAAGACTTTGTGCTGGACGAAAATAAGTGAGTGGACTTAAATGTTTATATAATCACTACCGCTAAAAGCAGATGGCCGAAAGGAGAAAGGGGTTATTTCCAAAACTCCAGTCAATCTCATGTAGATTTGGAAATGATCGTTTGTATAATTGGGTGGATCAACTATTCTTTGCCAAAAACATGTCCCTCCATCGATTAAAAATATTTAACTATGTAAAAACAATAGTTCCACTACCACAAAATGGCGGAATGTCATTGCATCATCCTCAGGCATTAATTGCCACAATTGAGACTGTTAGAGCCTAGATGGATGTTTTTATCTATAACTTTTAAGAACAGTAACTTAGCGGTCATCTGTTTGGGTATTTGTGTTGGGACACAATTTGTTTATTTTTTTCTAAGTAGCAAAATCATACTTAAAAATCTGGGAAGCATTTAAGGGCGTTTAGAAACCGTTGTAGAAAATAACATGAGTAGAAATGAATACACTTTTATATAAAATTTTAAAATTATTGCGTCATAGTTCCCCTATTGAAGTAGACGTGGGGACAGGAATAATTTGTGAATCTTGTCACCTAAGTTACCATAAAAGCAATAAAAAATATTAAAATTATATAGTTGAACGCTCTTTAATATCAATTCTAAGTATTCTAAATTACTTTGACTTTGGATATAAAATTACAGCGAACTATTGTTTTTACATAGTTAAATATTTTTAATTGATGGAGGGACATGTTTTTTGCAAAGAATAGTTGATCCACCCTATTATAAATATTATAAACAGAAATATGTTACGGTCTGTTGGAACTGAGAGGTTCTCGATACTATAATTAATTTAATGCAACAGTCGTTTATTTATCTGAAAATAATCTAGACGATTAGCTACCTCAGTGTGTCTAGACAGACAATTGCATATTATAATAAAGTCATGTCAGCAGATTGGTACGGTAATAAATATGTGGTAGAGTTCAAGATTATTAAGAAAATGTGACCCGTGTTGAATTATGTGCAGACATCTTTGTCAGATACATATCCATCAATTTAATAATAAGCCCTTTCACAGATAGTGTTTTTGATGGACCTTTTGAACACATTTTCAGGAAATTTATTATAGAATCGAATACTGTTTACAAGTAAAGCTCTCCCAGTCCTAGTAAATGTACCGGCATACACAACTTACTTCGATTTTAAATATTTTTTTATTGAAATTTTTATGGACATTTCTTTTATAAATATATTGCGATGTAACAGCGAGGGTATTTAGTTCTTCGATCAGTTCCCTGAGGGATTCCCTGGATGACCAATCGCTCTATTTATAATATGGACATGTTATAATAGAGCGAATGGCTATTTTTGTAAGATAATTGATTGTGATACGACATAATGCTGTGAAAGTAGTTGAAATGTACTAAGTGCGAGTAGCCACGTCAATTGTCTGATTCTCCTAATTGCAATTGCGGCGGAGCTGAGCTTACCGGCAAGTTTATGCTTTAGCTTCACTGTGACTTCACTGGTTGATATACGATAACCTTGAAGACAATTCTTATTTGTCTACGGTGTTTTGCAAGGTGGAGCAAGGTTTTTACGCCGGTTCCTTGGGCTTTGCTAAAACACGATTATTTGTAAATTGTGTCAATCAGCCCTCTCTGTCTACCCCGGAAAGGTATTGGTGCGAACATTATAGATTTATATCAATAATTACCGGTTGTTAACCGGTAAAATATTTACCAGTATTTATAAATGACTGATATTATTCTATTAATTATTAATAGGCAGAGTACACTGTACCGGTTAGATTGACTTTGCCACTAAACACATTGTGAACATTTTTTATACGTGGGGGCATACAAGCATATGGCCCACCTAATGGAAGGTAAGGGTGAAAGGGCGATATTAAGAGAGATAGGGCGCATCAAAGCAGCCCGTCTGGGGAAGTACCTTACCTTTTCTGTGAGGTGGAGGTACGCAGACGGGCTGCCCTGATGGTCTTAAAAACACCAAGACGAACAGACCTGTTTATGCACAAAAATGTTTGTCCCGTACGGGAGTCGAACCCACGAGCGTTGGTGTCAAATGAAGTCGCAGCGCGTTTCACCGCCGAGCTCGAGAACTTTGTACATGTTTTAGTGGAGACAAGAAGGCGAGAATAAATCCGAGCGTAGCGTGGAAGTACTTCACGAAGACGGACCCCGAGCGGCGGATAGCCACCTGCAAGCTGTGCGGCGAGGAGCGCTCCTACCTGTCCACGGTGGGCAACCTGCTCAAACACGTCCGCCGGAGGCACGACATCGACCCCGCCGTCGCCGCGGACTCGGACGACGACAACGTCGAGGAGTTGGAACTCAGAGAAACGTGAGTATACTCGTTTTTAGGGTTCCGTACCCAAAAGGTAAAACGGAACCCTATTACTGAGACTCCGCTGTCCGTCCGTCCGTCTGTCACCAGGCTGTATCTCATGAACCGTGATAGTTAGACAGTTGAATTTTTCACAGATGATGTATTTCTATTGCCGCTATAACAACAAATACTAAAAAATATAATAAAATAAATATTTAAGGGGGCTCCCATACAACAAACGTGATTTTTTTGCTCGTTTTTGCTCGATATTGATAACGGCAACAGGTAGACGCTTGAAATATTCACAGAATATTTAGTTATGTATTTGCTTTAAGAATAAATAATTAAATTAAAATAAAACAAATATTTAAGGGGGGCTCCCATACAACAAACGTGTTTTTTTTTTGCCGTTTTTATAGATAATGGTACGGAACCCTTCGTGCGCGAGTCCGACTCGCACTTGGCCGATTTTTTATGACCTGTGACGACTTGTGACGTTTTAGAATTAAACAAGACACGATAAGTTTATATTAAAAAAAATGTAACACGTGTCTAAGTGCCCGCGAGGGCCCAATGGCAAATATTTTTTTTTTTATCTTATCTTTGGTGCCGTACCGGTTAATAATGCTACTTTGATATTATCGCTCGTGGGTTCGATTCCCACACAAGTAAAACATTTGTGTACACGAACATGTCTGTTTGTCTTGGTCTGGATGTTTCAAAGAGAGGCAGGGCGCGTCAAAACAGCCCGTCCGGGGAAGTACCTCCAACTCACAGAAAACCCCAGCTAAATAACAACTCTCTGGAAGGTTGTGTTCCTGCGTGTGTGTGAGATCGTCTGTAAGCTCCTGTAGACCGATTCTACTAAAAAACTGCTCTGCAGTGCGCCGTGTGTCAAAATACGTACATTTTGACGTTTCGTTATGCGATCTGACAGCAGTGACGTTTTGTTGTCTTGGTTTGGATGTTTTAAGAGAGGTAGGGCGCATCAAAGCAGCCCGTCTGGGGAACTACCTCCACCTCACAGAAAACCGCAGCCAAATAACAACTCCCTAGAGGGTTGTTGTGTTCCTGCGTGTGAGCGAGTTCACCAGTAAGCTCCCAAGGAGTTGTTGTGTAAGCAGCAGAGGAGGCATCGCGCAAGTGATAATTAATATATCGCAAGCTTTACATCAGGTGGCGGCAAAGTAGCGTAACAGCCACTGCTCCAGCTCGTCATATATATAAATACATATATATACACCAAGTGCCGGCTAGTTGGAGATGGACAATTTGTTTCAGGTCCAGCAGCAAGTCCTCGCTGTGGCTGTACTTCAAGGTGGTGGACAAGCTGAGGAAGACGGCCGTGTGCCTGCTGTGCAAGAAGAGGCTCTCCTACACCACCTCCATCACCAACCTCAAGCGGCACTTGCACAGGAAGCATCCGCAGGTGAAGCTGTCCGAGAGCGGGGAGGTAATACGGAACACCGCCTGAGAGATTCTTTTTATAATACCACTAAAGTGGGAAACAAGCGTAAGACCTGCCTGATGGTAAGCAGTTGCCAATGGACATTTGCAACACCAGGGATGTCATTACTGTGTTGCCGGCCCTGTGAGAACCTCTTCTTGAGGAAGCCCATGCTGTAGCTCCTTGCGAAAACCTCGGAAGGGAGCTCATTCCACAAATGGTTCTCGGTGGAAAACTTTTCCGGTACCGCACAGTACGAGACCATTGCCGTTCCACTGTATGAGTCTGTTGGTATCATATCGAACCTCTCCTCTGAACACAAATTGTACAATTGATAGAACACGAAAAGTGAAAATGTACCTCCCACCTCGCAGGAAACTTCACACAAATAACAACTCCGTGTTGCAGTGGTTACCAGCCAGTGGCCCGAGAGCGTGTTTTTTAAATACAAGCATACCAGATGTAAAGTGGTTATGAACGCTTGCAATATATTAAGTATCACTAGCGCGATGCCACCTCTGCTGCTAACACAGCAACTTTGAACTTCATGGTAACCTCACTCACTTGCAAAAACAAAACAATTCTCCAGGTAATTGTTATTTGGCTACGGTTTTTTATGAATTGGAGATACTTCTTCAGACGGGCTACGTTGGTGCGTAAAAACATCCAGATTAAGAGAAATAGAGACATGTTCATGCACACAGATGTTTGTCCAGTGTGAATTGAACCCACGAGCGCTGGTGTCATAGTCGACGAGCTCGGTGGCGCAGTGGTGAAACGCGCTGTTACGCTACTTTGACACCAACGCTCGTAGGTTCGATTCCCACACGGTACAAACATTTGTGTGCATGAACATGTCTGTTTGTATTGGTCTGGGTTTTTCTATGTATATAATAAGTATGTTTTTACAAAAAAAAAATGTATTTACGTATGTTTATCAGTTGTCCAGTACCCATAACACAAGCTTCGCTTACTTTGGAGCTAGGTGGCGCTGTGTAATTTGTTCGACAATATTTATTTATTGGCAGAGCTGCGATAGCCAGCGGAGCCACATTACCCTCAAAATTGCCGTTTGGGGTAGACTGATGTCATCCAGCTAGCGTTTAGACGGTAATAGTGAGAAACTCCAAAATCGACACACTAATAGCTAACATATTGTAGTTTTGTATCCTTTAATTTGAAATTTAAATGTTCGTTGGTGAGGAAGAACGGTCCAAAATCGTTCCAATTAGAAAAAAAAACATATGGGAAAACGTATGGCCGGCCACTCTGCAGTGCAGAGTCTGCACTGCACTCCCATCAACAGAAAAAGTAACAGCACTCGTCGCTAGATGTCGTACAGGGTTCCATATATTTTTAAAATATTAAAAGATTAAAAATAAAATATTTAAATATTTTATAAATTTAAAAAATATCAGCTCAGCCTACACAGCTTGCTGTTATTTACTAGTTATTATAGTCGCGTCGCCACTGGGCCATCGCAGCAATCGCAACAACTTCACGACGAACTGTCATGAAGTTAAGTCTATTTTAATTAGTTCACCGAGGTCAAATACAATTTTAGGCCAAGAAAATCCTCATATCGAGCGGCGGCCAGCTGTACGAGATCGAGGAGACCACCACCGCCAAGCAGGAGAAGGCTGACGATGATGAACAGGTTCGTGTCCTCAGGCGAAGTCGTTACCATCACATTTCAGACTCCTTACTCGTGCACTCTGCCGATTAGCGAAATATTGACTCCTGGGGAAGTACCACCACCTCACAGAAAACCGCAGCCAAATAACAACTCCCTAGAGGGTTGTTGTGTTCCTGTGTGTGAGTGAGGTCACCAGTATGGCTGTTAAGGAGTTGCTGTGTAAGCAGCAGAGGAGGCATCGCGCAAATAATACTTAATATATTGCAAGAGTTAATAGGCTAGCCGGTAGCCGCATTCCATCAGGTGGGCCGTTTGCTTGTATGTATGCCTCCCGACGTAGTATTAGACGTAGTACAAAAAAAAAGTTATAATTACAAATGTGTACTTAAATCAGAAAACACATTTTTAGATACACGCCAGTATTCGAACCGGCGACCAGTTGGTCAATAGTTCATTTTTAGGGTTCCTTACCCAAAGGGTAAAACGGAACCCTATTACTGAGACTCCGCTGTCCGTCCGTCCGTCCGTCTGTCACCAGGCTGTATCTCATGAACCGTGACAGTCAGACAGTTGAAATTTTCACAGATGATGTATTTCTGTTGCCGCTATAACAACAAATACTAAAAAATAGAATAAAATAAATATTTAAGGGGGCTCCCATACAACAAACGTGATTTTTTTTGCTCGATATTGATAATGGCAACAGGTAGACGCTTGAAATATTCACAAAATATTTAGTTATATAATATACTTTAAAAATAAATAATTAAATTAAAATAAATATTTAAGGGGGGCCCCATACAACAAACGTGATTTTTTTGCTGTTTTCATAGATAATGGTACGGAACCCTTAGTGCGCGAGTCCGACTCGCACTTGGCCGATTTTTTTTGTATTCTCGTCATAAATTCCTTAGAAACCGGCGAGCGTGCACGAGAAGAGCAATGAATGTTAAAGAAGCGAGTGAGGTATGTAAGGATCGAGTCGCGTGCCGCTCGGCTCTCTCTGCTTGCTCCGTAAGGGATTTGACGTGAAGTTATAGATAGATAGATATAGCTACCGAGGTTCTAATACAAGAATGGTTATAGTGCAGTAATAGTTTGACTGGAATTCCACTCAAATGAGGTTCTATTCAGCGGCGAGGTATGTACATTCGTTCTTTTCAGTATTATAGTATACTGGAAAGAATTTACCTTACAGAGATGCCACCTCTGCTGCTAACACAGCAATTCTCTAGGAGCTTACTGGTGTAGTGACCTTACTCACACGCAGGAACACAACTACGCTCCAATTACTGTTAGTTGGTCTGAAAGAGAGCGTCGGTGTTAAAATAAGGAGAGGCATGCTCCGTTGGTTCGGACATGTAGAAAGAATGCAAGATGAAAGAGTGACGAAACAGATATACAATGCAAAAGTGGAAGGATGTAGGAGCCGGGGAAGGCCAAGACTAACCTACCATGATCAAATTGGTCGTGTTCTAACAGAAGGTGATGTCAGGAGCCCTAGAAACCGGCGAGCGTGCATAAGAGCAATGAATGTTAAAGAAGCGAGTGAGGTATGTAAGGATCGAGTCACGTGGCGCTCGGTTCTCTCTGCCTACCCCGCAAGGGATTTGGCGTGAAGTTATTTACCTTATCTTTAGAGATCCTACTTATACTGTAGTGAGATGAACAAAGGTCGGCATGGACGGGTTAAATCGAAACGGGTTTGATTGATTAGCTACTATACAATCGCTTGCTTCTTCAATATTCGTGACTCTTTTACACCTTGCTCGCCGATTCCTTGCACTCCTGACATTCCTCTCAGTTCAGAAATCACAGAACATTCAAATCTCTAATGACAAAATCTTAAAAAATTCCAATTTACACAATGCACAATGTTTGACAGAAGGTGGCCGAGTTTGGCTGGATTTTTTTTTATACGAGTATATCGTCGAGCTCGGTGTCGGTACTTTGACACCAACGCTCAATGTTTGTACTTTGTGGGAATCGAACCCACGAGCGTTGGTGTCAAAGTAGCGTAACAACGCGTTTCACCACTGCGCCACCGAGCTCGTATTATACTTAGCAGTTACAATTGTTTCAGCCCACACCAATAGACATGGACTCCGTATTCTTGGAAGACTTTGACGGAGACATATTAGAGAATAATGACAAACAGAAACCCGAGAGGAGACCGCGCCGCGAACCGAAAAGGGCCCAGCGCCCCCCGCCGCGGGACCACCTACTCCAAGACACGGAGAGCGGCACCGACAGCGAAGTACTCCTCAAAAAGAGATACATCAGAAAGGGGAAGGACAGCCTGGACAAATTCGGGTCGTACATCATATCGTTGCTGCGACAGTTGCCGAAAGAGTTGTCCAACCAGATGCAAATGGACTTCGTTAAACAGATCATGACCGCTCAGCTGACGTACGAGTCGCAGAAGAAAATACCGGTTCCGGTATCCAATACCGGTTATGCGATAACGATATCCGAGCCCCAGGACGGTAACATCGAGTTCATGACTGTACAGGAACAGGTTGTCATCGACGGGGAGTAGATTAAACTGTTGAATATAGGTTTTTGTTTCATTTATGTCACCTTACAGAAAATCGCGGCAACATAACAACTCCCTGGAGACAGGCCGTATGTCTGTGGGCCGATTCTACTAAAAAACTGCAACTGCACTGCAGCGCGGCGTGTGTCAAATTGCGTACATTTTGACGTTTCTTTAAACATCGCTGCTGTCAGATCGCTTGACAAAACGTCAAAATGCTTGACAAACGCATTTTGACACACGTCGCGCTGCAGTGCAGTTGCAGTTTTTTAGTAGAATCGGCCTACTGAATGCCTCCCAATCAAAAAAAAAACCGGCCAAGTGCGAGTCGTGCTCGCACACGAAGGATTCCGTACCATTCCACTATAAAAACGTCAAAAAAATCACGTTTGTTGTATGGGAGCCCCTAATTTTATTTTTTGTTTTTAAAGTGAATATATAACTAAATATTCTCTGGACAGCGGAGTCTCAGCAATAGGATCTCGTTTTACCATTTCGGTACGGAACTCTGAAAAACGAGCGTGCTTTGACCACACGACTGAAGTAAAACTTCTTTACCTCCATAGTGTGATACAGACAATAGGCCTGCGCTGTGTCTTACATATACGAAACTTAACTCGCTATGAGAGAAAGAAAATGCGTGCTCGCACCTCTCTCTCTTGCCCCTACAGTAATATACGAAACGTAACTCTCTATCTATCTTCACTAACTTATATCTCACTCCTAACTTCCGTCCGCCTCGCCCGATCACACTTTTCGTAACGCTCTCGTCACGCATTCACCAGCTTACTCTCCAAGTCAAGCGTGCGTAAAGAAGTTTTACTTCAAAAATACTAAGGCCTTATGGCTTAGTATTTTTGCGACGTTAGCCCGACTGGGGAAATACCTCCACCTCACACAAGACCGCAGCCAAATAACAACTCCCTGGCGGCTTGTTGATTTCCTGTGAGCGAGGTCAACAGAAGATGAGGAGTTGCTGTGTAGACAGAAAGGGTAGCAACACGCTAGCGACTTTCTTTTTGTTGCTAGTGTTCACAGGGTACGGTAACCGTTTTACATCGGGCGGGCCGTATGCTTGTTTGCTATCCGTCAAAGTAAAAAAAAAAACAACGCAGTACTAGTCCCAACGATAACTTACGGTAGTGAATTTGGGTTTGGCAGACAGAGCATTCCTGGGTTCGATTCTCACAAAGGATGAACATTTGTGTGCATGAACATGTCTGTTTTGGTCTGGATGTTTTAAGAGAGGTAGGACGCATCAAAGCAGCCCGTCTCGGGAAGTACCGCCACCTCACAGAAAACCGCAGCCAAATAACAACTCCCCAGAGGGTTGTTGTGTTCCTGCGTGTGACTGAGATCACCGGTAAGCTCCTAAAGAGTTACTGCGTTAGCAGCAGGCGGTGGTAACGCGCGAGTGATACTTAATGTGTTGCAAGAGTTCATAAGTCACGGTAATCACTTAACATCGGGCGGGACCTACGCTAGTATGTCACCTACGATGTACAAAGAAATACAAATGGAGGTTATTTAAGTTTTGTTTGAAAGTGTTTAACACCAGCCCTGGAGCCTAGCGGCCTGCCTGTCTCGGCCGGAAGTGTCCGCTGAAGGGCACCCTTTGTTTCCTCATCGCAAACCGGAAACGACTGTGCCGACGGTGCTAGTTAAATCATTTTCAATTTTTTTTTACGTCAGGAGGCATGCAAGCATACGACCCATCAGATGTACAGCGGATACCATAGACATAAGACTAAACGCTTGTAATCCATTAAGTACTAGCTGTGCCCGCGACTTCGTCCGCGCGGAATAGTTATTTTTTTATTATTTATTTATATTAATAAAAATAAATAAAATTTCAAAAATATAAGTAGCCTTAGTTACTCCTTATTACATCAGCTATCTGCCAGTGAAAGTCCCGTCAAAATCCGTCCAGCCATTTCAGAGATTACCCGGAACAAACAGACAGACAAAAATTGGAAAAAAAATTTTTTGGTATATGTACCGTGTATACATCCATATGCATTTAGTAAAAAGCGGTAATTTTAATATTACAAACAGACACTCCAATTTTATTTATCTGTATTCTGAGTTATCTGTATAGATCGCTCGCGCAATGCTACCTCTGCTGTTAACACAGCATTTCCTTAGCTTATTTGTCTACAGGAATTTGTTATCAGGCGGCGTTTTTCTGTGAAGTGGAGGTACTTCCCCAGACGGGTTGCATTGATGCGCCCTACCTCTCTTTAAAACATCCAGATAAAGACAGATATGTTCATACACACAAATGTTTGTCCTGTGTGGGAATCGAACCCACGAGCGTTGGTGTCATTTCGCCACTGAAATATATTTATATATAAAGGAAAACATCATTTATTTGCCATAAGCCCCTTACGGGCACTTAGACGCGTCTTACATTGTTTGAATCATATTGTATCTTACGATTTTTTTTCGGGACCACCACCACTTCAACCCTTATTCATCCCACTGCAGGGACACGGGTCTCCCTTCAACCGAGGGGGTTTAGAGCATACTCCGCCACGCTGCTCAAACGCGGATTGGCGGAGGCCAGTGTTTTCAAGCCACCCGAGGACTGACTGACTGACTTAGCTTAACGACTGACTGTCATCTACCGACAACAGCCGGGACCGACGGCTTAGCGTGCCTTCCGAAACACGAGATAGATAAACCCATCCATAGACAGGCTGCGATGGACGTTGCTTAACCTGCGTGATTTGGTCACGACGCCATCGGGTTTTAGGGGCAGTTGTGTAAAATAGTCAAATGTCAAGCGAGCCCCGCAGCTGTATTCTGCCTGACAGAGAGTCACGAGCTGCCCCCCACCAGTCACGAGGGTAAAATCGTTTCTCTTCGAACTTAAACAATGACCGCAGGCGGTCCCACTTACAGCTCGGGGGTCAGCGGCTCTCAAAGTGTGCGCGCGAACCATTGGGGGGTCACGACGGGGTCATCATTTTTAAATAAAATCAAATTGTAAATTTGACACGCTCGGTGGCGCAGTGGTGAAACGCACTGTCACACTACTTCCACATCGACGCTTGTAGGTTCGATTCCCACACAGAGCAAACATTTTTATGCATGAAAATGTCCGTTTGTCTTGGTCTGTATGTATTAAGAGAGGTAGGGCGCGTCATAACAGCCCATCTGGGAAAGTACCTTCACCACACAGAAAACCGTAGCCAAATAACAACTCGTGCGTGAGTGAGAATATATCGCAATAATCGCATTAATAAACTACGGTACCGGCTTTACATCAGGTGGGCCGTATGCTTTTATGCCTCCCGACGTAGTATATAAAAAAGACCCTTACACCATCATCATGGTTGGTGTCAAAGTCGCGTCATTCGCGACTGAGCCACCGAGTTCGTCATTGACACTGAGTAACCACTTTACTTTAGATTATTTATCTACCGATGTTGGGGGTACCGATATATCCATCATGTGTGGGGGTCACGCCACGCCGTTCGGTGTCAGACAGTTTGAGCACCGCCGCGGGAGGCAGTAACCGGTCCGGGCCCGGCCGCGCAGAGAAAGGCGCCGTTGCCGCTCCGCGCTTCACAACATGTGACGCAAGTCGACGGCAAATGGGACAGCGCGTCGAATAATAATAATACCCAACGAGTGTTGATCAAAACAACGGCAGTAAGGGCGATATTCGAATACTGCGAGCTTCGAGGATGTTATGACGTTCTATAAATATCTAAATTTATATTATAAAGAGAAAAACTATTTAATTTAGAGATGGGCACACAATTTACAGAGTTATTACTCTTTTTGTTTCGTAAACGGATTTTTTTTTATGCTACGTCGGGAGGGCTACAATCATACGGCCCACCTGATGTGAAGCGGGTACTAGCCTATAAACACTTGAGATAAGTATCACTCGTGCGATGCCTCCTCTGCTGCTTACACAGCAACTCCTTGGGAGCTTACTGGTGACCTCACTCACACGCAGGAACACAACAACCCTCTAGGTATTATTTGGCTGCGGTTTTCTGTGAGGTGGATGTGGAGGTAGTTCCCTAGACGGGCTGCTTTGATGCGCCCTACCTCTCTTGTAACATCCAGACCAAGACAAACAGACATGTTTGCACACAAATGTTTGCCTGTGTGGGAATCGAACACACGAGCGTTGGGTGTCAAAGTCGCCACCGAGCTCGTCGTCGTTACTCAGCCATGCAATTCTGTAAGAGCAAACATCCTTACATCCTCGGAAACATCGGCTGTTATAGCCTTGAACACAAAATTGCAATTCCTTAGTGTCGCTTTTCATGGTTGTGCGACACTAGCGCCGCAAGCCTGCGTTTGGAATTGGAATTCTACATGGCAAGCAGCCTCGCGTACGCTTACAGCCTTATAGAATACTAAATAAAAAGCCGTGATCGCAGTAGACGATGTCAAAGCTGCGACATCTGTGATCACAGCGACGCACACAGCCATTACGAGTCGCTTAGAGAACTGCATGGCTGTTCGTGCATCTCGAAGCCATAAAAACCTGCTGCTTACTGACCGGCGAAGTTATTATGTAGTAACTTCGCCGGTCGCCGCGGTTAATAACGCGACTTCGACACCAACGCTCGTGGGTTCGATTCCCACACAGGACAAACATTTTTGCGCATAAACATGTCTGTTTGTCTTGGTCTGAATGTTTATAAGAGAGGTAAGGCGCATCAAAGCAGCCCGTCTGGGTAAGTAAGTACATCCACCTAACAGAAAACCGCAGCAAATAACAATTCCCTAGAGGGTTGTCGTATCCCTGCGTGTGAGTGAGGTCACCAGTAAGCTCCCAAGGAGTAGCTGTGTTAACAGCAGAGGAGATAACGCGCGAGCTATACTTAATATATCTCAAGCGTTAATAGGCTACGATACTTGCTTTACATCAGGTGGACCGTATACTTGTACGCCTCCTGACGTAGTATAAAAGAAGGTAAGGCGCATCAAAGCTATCCATCTGGGGAAGTACCTCCACCTCACAGAACCGCAACCAAATAACAACAGCGTAGAGAGTCGTTGTGTTCCTGCGTGTGAGTGAGGTCACCAGTAAATTCCTAAGGAGTTGCTGTGTTAGCAGTAGAGGTGGCATCGCGCGAGTGATACTTAATGTAGGCATAGCAAGCATTTATAAGCCACGGTAACCGCTTCACATCAGGAGGGCCGTATGCTTGTATGCCTTCCGACGTCGCGTAAAAAAAAAAGTTTGTCCTGTGTGGGAATTCACCCTTGGTATTAAACAGCTGACGCCTCCACCACCGAGCTCTTCAAAACATTTTAAAACATAGCAACACGGGATATTACAAATATCATCCGAGAACACAAAAGGATTCGAACCATGATCCATTCAGTGGGATGCGGAGGTTCAATCCTCCGTGGATAAAAAGAGGAGAGAGTGGCTGGATTACGTATCATATTTGCACCAGAGTGATAGCATGAAAGAGAAGAAAGAAATATACCGTCGATGCAAGAACGAAACCAAAGCTTTAGTGGAAGAGACGCGTGAAAGACTACTTATGAATGAGGAAGAGAGGCTGACGAAGAACTTCGAGGCTAATACCAAACTCTTCTGGAGAGAGGTAAAGAGGTCTCGGAGTGGTTCGTCGGCATCCAGAATGGATAAGATAAAGTCTAAAGCTGGTGTCATTCTTGCTAACACTCAGGAAGTGTTAGAACGGTGGAGCGAATATTTTAGAGAAATGTGAAATGATAAATATGCAATTTGATCTAACCTGCTTTGCGTGCTTCCGCCACCAATTAGTTCATGCGGCCTAGCGCCGGCCGGCACCCACCCACTACTGTTACTACTTGGTACATGCCGACGCTGCCATGGCTGCTCCGGTAGTCTCTGCCTCGGCTGCTGCGGTCGTCCGTCATCTGGAACAGAATCCGCATGCCCCCACCACCACCGTCGCTGCCACGACTGGCCTGGTCGTCGCTGCGACACGTGTTTCGCCTCTCCACGAGGCATCATCAGGCGTTGTAGACGTTAATCGTAAGAATAACATGCTACAAGTGACAAATCCATCGCAGTGCCGTCCCTTATATTGAATTGAGGGTGGGGGTGGATGGTGTGAGCGAAAAGATATTTAATAGTGGGGAATGGTTTACGTCAGTCTGTTTGTTCATGAGAGTAATTTTAGAATTTTTATGTTTATTAATTTCTAATTGTTCCCTAATATTTAGTTTTAAACCTTTGTCTATGGTGTGTAAAATTTGATATGTATTAGTGGGGGATAAGTTATGTCCTTTGTCTATAAGATGCTCGGCGAAGTGTGACCTTTCTGGGCGATTGTTTTTATACGCCGATACGTGTTCGTGAAATCGTGTTATAAAGTTACGACCAGTTTGCCCGATATAAACGTGTTCACATTCATCGCAGAACAGCTTATAGACGCCGGATTTTTTATTGGGCGGGATTTTATCTTTAGTGTTACAAAGTGACCTGAGTGAATTATGGGATTTGAGAGCAACATGTATGTTATTTTTTCTAAATATGTGAACTATTTTGTCAGTGATTTTACCCAGGTATGACAAACTCGCAGTGTATTTATTTGTCGAAATATATGGAACCGCGTACAATAGTCTGTTAACGATACTACTCGTCTTTTTACGCAATAATTTATCGATGGTAGATTTGGAATAACCGTTTGACTTCGCGATCTGATATATTACATCAAGTTCTTTGTTGTAATTATCCTTACTTAATGGAACGCTCATCAAACGGTGTATCATAGTTTTATACGCTGCGAGCTTGTGTTGCCAAGGATGGCTGGATGACGCGGGAATCGTGGTATCGGTATGAGTTGGTTTACGATATATCGAAAATTGATGGAGGGATTGATTTTTAGTTATGGTTAAATCTAAAAAGTGAAGTGAACTATTTTGTTCTATTTCTAAAGTGAATTTAATTTTAGGGTGGATTTTATTTAATTTGGAAACAAAGAGATCCAATTGACGATTGGTACCTGTCCAGCATATGAGAATATCGTCGACATATCTATAGTAATAGAATATGTGTGGTTTACCGATTATGTGTTCGCGTTCGTAATTATCCATAAATAAGTCAGCCATCAATGGACTAAGAGGGGACCCCATTGCTAACCCTTCTTTTTGAAAATAGTATTTATTATCAAACTGAAAATAATTTTGAGACATGCAAAGTCTTGTCAGTCGTAATATGTCATCTGTCTCGCCAGGATGAATGAATTTACTTTCTAAAGAGGACTTGAGGATTTTTAGACAATCCTCGTAAGGTACGTTAGTAAATAAACTTTCAACATCGAGTGAAATTAATTTGGAAGAAGGGGGTAGTGTTAAGTTTTTTATACTATCAATTAAATGTAAACTATTTTTAAGACTGTGTTTTGGCTCAAAAGATATCTTTTCACGGATATGTACATTAAGAAATTTTGCCAACTTATAGGTGGGAGCTCCAATGTACGACACAACTGGCCTTATTGGAATATTGATTTTATGTAATTTTGGTAAACCATAAAGCATAGGAGAATGGGGATTCATGGGAATAATTTTGGATTTTGAATATGAATTATCCGGAAAGATATATTTCGAGCCGTTAACAGTTAACTTTAATTGGGCCAAATATTTGTTGGTGGGATCTTGACTTACCGTCAAAAAGCTGTCTGTCTGTAAAACGTCACTGACTTTGGAGTTATACTCATTACGGTCCATGATGACTAACGTATTTCCTTTATCCGCTTTAGATAAAACAATATTATCGGTTAAAATTCTCTGCCTGACAGATACCAACGTCTTGGCCTCACTATTAACGGTATTTTGATTTGGAAAACATTTAAGTTGTTGGGCTATGGAGTGCTTTAAGAAATTATCTTTTTTATTTCTAATAACCGCGACCTCCGCGTCAACCGCCAGGTTTTCAAGGGATGTTTGTGTTATTTTGGGGAGGATACTGTACTTTACTTAAAGCACTCCATAGCCCAACAACTTAAATGTTTTCCAAATCAAAATACCGTTAATAGTGAGGCCAAGACGTTGGTATCTGTCAGGCAGAGAATTTTAACCGATAATATTGTTTTATCTAAAGCGGATAAAGGAAATACGTTAGTCATCATGGACCGTAATGAGTATAACTCCAAAGTCAGTGACGTTTTACAGACAGACAGCTTTTTGACGGTAAGTCAAGATCCCACCAACAAATATTTGGCCCAATTAAAGTTAACTGTTAACGGCTCGAAATATATCTTTCCGGATAATTCATATTCAAAATCCAAAATTATTCCCATGAATCCCCATTCTCCTATGCTTTATGGTTTACCAAAATTACATAAAATCAATATTCCAATAAGGCCAGTTGTGTCGTACATTGGAGCTCCCACCTATAAGTTGGCAAAATTTCTTAATGTACATATCCGTGAAAAGATATCTTTTGAGCCAAAACACAGTCTTAAAAATAGTTTACATTTAATTGATAGTATAAAAAACTTAACACTACCCCCTTCTTCCAAATTAATTTCACTCGATGTTGAAAGTTTATTTACTAACGTACCTTACGAGGATTGTCTAAAAATCCTCAAGTCCTCTTTAGAAAGTAAATTCATTCATCCTGGCGAGACAGATGACATATTACGACTGACAAGACTTTGCATGTCTCAAAATTATTTTCAGTTTGATAATAAATACTATTTTCAAAAAGAAGGGTTAGCAATGGGGTCCCCTCTTAGTCCATTGATGGCTGACTTATTTATGGATAATTACGAACGCGAACACATAATCGGTAAACCACACATATTCTATTACTATAGATATGTCGACGATATTCTCATATGCTGGACAGGTACCAATCGTCAATTGGATCTCTTTGTTTCCAAATTAAATAAAATCCACCCTAAAATTAAATTCACTTTAGAAATAGAACAAAATAGTTCACTTCACTTTTTAGATTTAACCATAACTAAAAATCAATCCCTCCATCAATTTTCGATATATCGTAAACCAACTCATACCGATACCACGATTCCCGCGTCATCCAGCCATCCTTGGCAACACAAGCTCGCAGCGTATAAAACTATGATACACCGTTTGATGAGCGTTCCATTAAGTAAGGATAATTACAACAAAGAACTTGATGTAATATATCAGATCGCGAAGTCAAACGGTTATTCCAAATCTACCATCGATAAATTATTGCGTAAAAAGACGAGTAGTATCGTTAACAGACTATTGTACGCGGTTCCATATATTTCGACAAATAAATACACTGCGAGTTTGTCATACCTGGGTAAAATCACTGACAAAATAGTTCACATATTTAGAAAAAATAACATACATGTTGCTCTCAAATCCCATAATTCACTCAGGTCACTTTGTAACACTAAAGATAAAATCCCGCCCAATAAAAAATCCGGCGTCTATAAGCTGTTCTGCGATGAATGTGAACACGTTTATATCGGGCAAACTGGTCGTAACTTTATAACACGATTTCACGAACACGTATCGGCGTATAAAAACAATCGCCCAGAAAGGTCACACTTCGCCGAGCATCTTATAGACAAAGGACATAACTTATCCCCCACTAATACATATCAAATTTTACACACCATAGACAAAGGTTTAAAACTAAATATTAGGGAACAATTAGAAATTAATAAACATAAAAATTCTAAAATTACTCTCATGAACAAACAGACTGACGTAAACCATTCCCCACTATTAAATATCTTTTCGCTCACACCATCCACCCCCACCCTCAATTCAATATAAGGGACGGCACTGCGATGGATTTGTCACTTGTAGCATGTTATTCTTACGATTAACGTCTACAACGCCTGATGATGCCTCGTGGAGAGGCGAAACACGTGTCGCAGCGACGACCAGGCCAGTCGTGGCAGCGACGGTGGTGGTGGGGGCATGCGGATTCTGTTCCAGATGACGGACGACCGCAGCAGCCGAGGCAGAGACTACCGGAGCAGCCATGGCAGCGTCGGCATGTACCAAGTACTAACAGTAGTGGGTGGGTGCCGGCCGGCGCTAGGCCGCATGAACTAATTGGTGGCGGAAGCACGCAAAGCAGGTTAGATCAAATTGCATATGGATTTGACTTTCGCAAAGTAACGCCTGAATCTATTAACTATTAAATGATAAATAAATATTTTAAACAAATGTAGGTAATATAAAGTTGATGGGCTATCGCTACCCGGCCTATTAGACGTTACTAGCGATGGGCGATTGCGAGAGGTTTTTTTCGATTGTCTCGATTGTTCGAACATCTCGATTGTTTTCGATTGTTTCGTCGAACATCTCGATTGTTGTTGTGCTCGTCTTCGGCGCGATTTCAACTCGAATTTGTGGTTGCGAATTGCGAGTATGCACGATGGCGAGAGATTTCAGTCGATTGTTTTGAGTTATATTAGAACATCTCGATGGCCGGACTTGGCCTTGTCTTGTGATTGCGATTTGCGAGTTCAAACTAAGCATGCAAAGTAGCAAACTTACCCAACTTACGTACGTATTATAGGAGAAAGGAATCACGAAAATAAATAAAATAATCGAAGTTTATAACGAATCATCTATTTTTAATGACTTAAATAAACTTATGCAATGTATGCAACATAGTTTTTTAGTTTTAATACAAAAAGCCACAGCGGCTCGACAAACAATCACGACACATACACCACGGCTCGATGCTTGTAAACAAATAGCAGCGAGTCAAATCCGTCCGGCTAAACTGACCGGTGACCGATGAATGACTGACTGATGCAACAATCGAAACAATCGAAAAACCTCTCGATTGTTTTGTAAAACGGCGAGTCGATTGTTGACTCGATTGTATATTTTGACGACTGCGATTCTTTCGATTGTTAAAACATCTCGGAATCGCCCATCGCTAGACGTTACTAAACAAGTAATAAATTGAGAAACACGTAACACCACTATTTGAAACCAGTATCCAAATCCGTTACATGAAATAAAAAATAAAAAATCTAATTCTAAACTTGACTAATCGACTGTTGACAAACAATTTTTTTACTATGTTTAGTCGTGTACATAATGTATAGCCTGTATGTTTAGGTGCACGGCAGTGCCCTGCCAAGGCGAGCCATTACTGCTGTACGGATATGCAAGGCGTAGGATAACGTCGAAACTTTTCCTAGAGGTAGGCCACATCAAATAAGCTCGACTGGTGGAGTACCTTATAAAAAACCGCGGCCAAAATAACATCATGTGTTCCAAACTACACGCAGTGAATGAGGTTTACCAGCAAACACGGCGCCAGCCGCTTGTGAGCGCTTCGCAAAAAAGGATTTTTGTAATTTTTGACATTATTTGATTAGCAATAATGCTTGAAAAATTAAATTAGTGTATAATTACTTATTCTTCATAGCGCTATCCCGTTTCCTAATCCAATAGGATCGTCGGGGTGCCGCTACCTAAGCCTAAGGAGTTGGCGGAGACACGGTTTAGATAGAGCGATTGCCGTCAGATCTCCACGACGACGTGTAACTGCCTGAAAACAATTGCTCTAGAAGTCTAGACAATTGTTATGAGGGTGTGCACTTGTCAGCGACGAGTAACTATGGTATAAAATACGTATCAGTTGTATGTCGGGTAGCAAACAAGTGTATGGCCCGCCTGATGTGAAATAGTTATTGTAGCCATAGCCATTAGTTATGAATGCTTGCAACAACTTTTGCGAATACAAAATTCCGGAGCTTAGCACGTAATCGATAAACAAATAGCTTATCTATCTATCATTAATTTCACGCTAAATCCCTTGCGGGGTAGACAGAGAACCGAGCGCCACGCGACTCGATCCTTACATACCTCACTCGCTTCTTTAACATTCATTGCTCTTCTCATGCGCGCTCGCCGGTTCCTGGGGCTTCTGACATCACCTTCTGATTAAACACAATCAATTTGGTCATGGTAGGTTAGTCGCGGCCTTCCTCGGCTCCTACATCCTTCCACTTTTGCATTGTATATCCGTTTCGTCATTCTTTCGTCCCGCATTCTTTCTACATGTCCGAACCATCGGAGCATGCCCTTTCTTATCTTAACACCGACACTCTCTTTCAGACCAACTCTTTCTCTCACGTCTTCATTACGA
Source organism: Pyralis farinalis (assembly GCA_947507595.1). NCBI lineage: Eukaryota > Metazoa > Arthropoda > Insecta > Lepidoptera > Pyralidae > Pyralis > Pyralis farinalis. The sequence continues at coordinate 1,058,051 of OX382281.1, forward strand.
ACGCGGTCAGCAAGCGTTATGCCACAATTTTTTTGTAATATAATCTTATTTAATTAACTTAAATTACTTTTTCCTTTTTTTTAATCTGCTAGCATTTCTGAAATAATCATTGGTGAAGAAGAAATGCCGAAAGAAACTTGCCAATATAGGTCTCTTTTAAAATTGTCAATTAGATACAAAATTCCCATAAGCATATTGGTACAATGATGACATCAAATGGTAAAATTAAAGATTATTAGGGACAGGCAGTCTGTGCTGAATTATTTCCCTTGCGAGCCTTCTGTACGCTAGTATTATTATTAGTTATTCTACGAGATAAGTTCGTTTATTTAATCAATGTACAAAAGTCTTCATTAGGCCCCCAACGTTCATACATACAAGAAAAAACATTCCCATTTGAATATTCACTAAGATGTTTCACATCCGTCGGGCGTTTCGTGACGGCCGCCATTTTTCTTTTTTAATAAAAATCAGTCTGAACTTGGCTTACAGTTTTATGTAATACATTTGCCGACGTGCATATAAATAGTTTGCGTTTGTATGTACGTATTTAGGTGTTTTGAAATAACTTATCATATTTTTACAACATGCGATCTGATTGCTTCGTGCTGATAACGGTTCATTCAATTTAACATTTATCTTGTACTACCCCCCCCCCCCCCCCCCCTCCCGTCAGCCTAATAACAAGCCTCTAGGGAGTTGTTATTTGGCTGCCGTTTCCTGTGAGGTGGAGGTACTTCACCAGACGGGCCGCTTGGATGCGCCCTACTTGTTACTAATTGACTGCAAAGATGATTTTGAGCAACTTAAACCAATCCAACATCAAAGCAGCCCGTCTGGGGAAGTACCTCCACCTCATAGAAAACCGCAGCCAAATAACAATTCCCTAAAGGGTTGTTGTGTTCCTGCGTGTGAGTGAGGTCACCAGTAAGCTACCAAGGAGTTGCTGTGTAAGCAGCAGAGGAGGCATCGCGCGAATGATGCTTAATATATCGCGAGCGTTAATCGGCTACGGTACCCGCTTTACATCAGGTGGGCCGTATGCTAGTATGCTTCCCGACGTAGTATAAAAAAAATGAGTTTTTAACAGAGCCCAAATAAAGAGGAAGTTCTATGCTCGTCTGTATGTAGATTTGTTGGTATGTTCGCAGCCCGGCAGAGCAGAACGGCCCATTGCAGCGCAGCGGTTTCTTTTTTGTTTGTTTGAAGTGCTATCTCTGAAACTGTTGGTCGGATTTGAAAAATTCTTTTATCATTTGATGGTGCAATTCTTGAGGAAGATCACAGTCTGCTCAACACCTCGGTAAGACCCTCAGAAGACGAGGAAAAAGAAAGAAATAAAAAGCGGTTTTCCCGCGATACTGGAAGAAGCGAGTAAATATTTTTTTTTCATACAGCTAGATCGGCAAACAAGCATGCGGCCCGCATCAGATCATTTGTGTGCACGAACTTGTCTGTTTGTCTTGGACTGGGTGAAGAGACCACCAGAGGGACCAGAGGGAGACTTTGTACACAAGTGGTCTGCGTGGGTACCTCTGTCTCACCTATTTCTACCGCCGAGCAGATATATTTATGTAGCTGTGTTCCGGTTTGAAGGGAGAGATATGGCAGTGAAATTACTGGGTACTGTGACGAAACAGCCTTAGGTCACAAGATTGGCAGCGCGCGAGTAACACCCCCGTGGTGTTGCGAGCATCAACAGGCTACGGTGACTGCTTACCATCTAATGCGGGCCGCACGCTTGTTTGCCAATCTACTTGTATAGAAAAAAAAATACAGGTAGGGTGCATCAAAGCAGCCCGACTGGGGAAGTGTATCCACCTAACAGAAAACCGCAGCCAAATAACAACTTTGTTGTTGTGTTCCTGCGTGTGAGTGTGGTCACCAGTAAGCTCCTCAGGAAGGAGTTGCCGTGCAAACAGCAGAGGTGGCATCGCGCGAGTGATACTTAATGTTTTTTTTTTTTTTAATACTTGCACCCCTGCCATGGGCAAGGCTCTTTTTATGGCTGAGTTATGATTATATTCAAAAATAAAATATAAATACACACATTCATACATCATACTCTTTTATTCCTCAGTTCATTCTTTCATACATCATCTTTTACTGTCTAAAATTTTAATTTTTCCCATTTTTCAACGCCGGTGAAACTATCCTATCTGTTTCCAAACTTCCCTCCCCATACTGCATCATTCTAGCCACGGGCGACAGAGAGCTTCACAGCCAGATACTTAATGTGTTGCGAGCGTTCGAGCGAGGCTACGGTAATCACTTTCCATCAGGTGGCCCTAAAAACCTGTCGAGTAAGTGATAATTACACATGTAGGTTGGTACATAAAATCGTAAACACATTCAGTAGTACATGACAGGTTCGTACAACCTACCACTGATCTAGAAGTGTGAAACTACATCTGTCTATGTACAACTTCACGCTAAATCCCTTGCGGGGTAGGCAGGGAGGACCGAGTACACGCGACACGGACCTTGCACACCTCACTCGCTTATCTGAACATTAGGGCGAAAACGGCTGGATCGATTTTGATGAAATTTTCAGAGAATATTCAGATTAGCCTAGCGCAGGATCCTGTGAACAAGTTTGGCGGCGATCGGATCACCGGTGCGAAGCCGGGGTGGGTCACTAGTTTAGAAATGACGAGCTCGGTGGTGCAGTGGTGAAACGCGTTGTAACGCTACTTTGACACCAACGCTCGTGGGTTCGATTCCCACACAGTACAAACATTTGTGTGCATGAACATGTCTGTTTGTCTTGGTCTGGGTATTTTCTATGTATAATAAGTATGTATTTACAAAAAAAAATGTATTTACGTATGTTTATCAGTTGTCTAGTACCATAACACAAGCTTCGCTTACTTTGGGGTTAGATGGCGCTGTGAAATTTGTCCGACAATATTTATTTATAAATAAATTTAGCGTGAAGTATAGATAGACAGATTAGAGATTCAAACTTCAAAAACAAAATGAGATCGCCACTTAGCTTTATGCCCCCTAAGTGTGAAGATGTAGACATATTCCGGACGTGTTCCCGCCGTGAAAATGGCGGCCGCGCTCCAGGTAAATACTATTTCCATTTATAGAACGAATGATCAATATAAACACGCGCCGTTGCCGCTCTTCCCTCGAAAAACATGATCTCCATCAATTCAAATTTTCGAACGTTCAACATACCTCACTCACACCGCACAACCGATCATCAACCATAACGGTACCACATAGGACTCAATTTCAAACAGCAGTATTTCTCGTTTGTTACTTTATAGAATATGGTTGTGAGGTAAACAAGATTTTTTGTTGTTTGAATTTGTACCTCAAACCGATGTATTAGAGTTTATATTGTAACGTATATTGCGTACGTGACGACATTCATTATGCCTACGATGAGGAAACTTGGAGATCGTTGTAATTATTTGTTTATATCTATTTTAACAATTATAAGTTTTTTTTTTTAATATAGAACCGGGAGGAATACAAGCATACGGCCCACCTGTAAAGCGCAACAGTAACGTGACAGCGTGTTTCCACCACTGCGTCAACCAGCTCGAAAACTTTGTTTCTGCTTCCCCAATAAAGGGGGCGTCCATAAATTACGTGAGGTGTTTTTTAGGGTTCCGTACCCAAAGGGTAAAACGGAACCCTATTACTGAGGCTCCGCTGTCCGTCCGTCCATCCGTCTGTCACTAGGCTGTATCTCATGAACCGTGATAGTTAGACAGTTGAAATTTTCACAGATGATGTATTTCTATTGCAGCTATAACAACAAATACTAAAAAGTATAATAAAATAAATATTTAAGGGGGCTCCCATACAACAAACGTGACCTTCCTAATGCAACTTCGTGCGCGAGTCCCACTCGCACTAGGCCAATTTTTTTTTGAATTTTCTGTCGCTTCCTCCCCCCTGGTGAGATGTGAAACTTTATTCAACCCCCTCCCCCATCCCCCAATCTCACGTGAGATTTTTAAAAATGTGGGTTTCTTACGTAAACACATTGGATTATTATTGTAAAAGAAAAAAAAATTGCTTCGTGCTTTTATTTACGACTAGTTAAGACTAGTAATCGATATTGCTGAGAGTTATAAGTGTAATAAAAATTTAACAATAGAATACTTAAATCGTAACTACTGTGATTAAAAAAGAATATCTACTCTAATTCAGTCCATGGAGAATCATGCGCGGTCTCAAGAGAGACTATTGGAACCGACATGTACATATGATTTTTAAATCTTAAGCATGTAGGTACAATCTGGATTAAATGGACCAAAGTAGTATATATTTTTTTGTTTCAATCAGAAACTCGACTCGACCCCCCCCCCCCCCGCCCCCCAAACATCTCACGTAATTTATTATCTTATTTAATACTTTTTTTACTTTTTTCCATTTTTTTATCTACTAGCATTTCGGAAATGACCATTGGCTAAGAAGAAATGCCGAAAGAAACTTGCCAATATAGGTCTCTTTTAAAATTGTCAATTAGATATTATAAAAACAAAAAATACGTAAGCATATAGGTACAATAACGATATCAAATGGTAAAATTAAAGATTAAGAACAGGTACCTAGTCTGTGCTGAATTATTTCCAGACATCTTTGTCAGTTATATATTCATCAATTCTATAATAAGTAATAAAATAAATCTAGTCTGTTGCCTTCTTTTTTTTATACCAGTGCTGTGCCAGCAGCAGGGGTACTCCATGTAGGTAATCGTTCATTGGCTACTGTAACCAGTTGTACGAAGGGTTTTAAAAAGTTATTTTGTCAAGTATTGTTTAGCTCTATTGATCACACCTAGCCTATGAACGCTGGTAATACATTAAGTACCACTCGCGTACCACCTCTGCTGCTAAGACAGCAACTCCGTGGGAGCTTACTGGTGACCTCACTAACACGCAGGAACACAACAACGCTCTAGGGTGTTGTTATTTGGCTGCGGTTTTCGTTAGGATGTGGTACTTCCCTAGTCGGGCTGCTTTGATGCACCCTACCTATCTCTCTTAAAAATACCCAGACCAAGACAAACAGATGTTCATGTACACAAATATTTGTCTTGTGTGGGAATCGAACCCACGAGCGTTGGTGTCAAAGTCGCGTTTTAAGCGCCACGCCACCGAGCTCGTCGCTAGGCTAGGCGTGACACTGAGGGGTATACCTTCTAATCTACTACAAACTACGCTACAAATAATGGGGACTTTAACGGGGTAAATGCGCACACTAGTGTCTTTAGAGGATTAAGTTGAACTAAATTTAGTCTACGCCAATCCGAGACCTGTTCTTGTGATGTCACAATTTCAGACACAAGCTGCGATCGGTAATTAGGCGAAATTTCCCTTTCCGGCCTAAAGAAGTGAAATACATATGCAGCATTTAAAAATGCCAAATCTAGCCAAAAACGAAAGATGGCAACATTGCTAGCACGGCAATAATGTACAAACCGATAAATCACTGCATCTTTATACCTACATCACAGACAACAAGAACGCACGATGATAATTGAAATACTTGTACATTAATTAACCGGAGTGAAATACAGGTTGTGCAATGTTAGCCGCACGCGTGAGACAGAGTCCGATATTACATGATCAATAATGCACGCCCTGATAATGGGTGTACTGTGCCACAGATCATCGATCGTTTAATTTATGTACTTATTTCGACACAAGTTTAGAACACACGAGTCCGCGGACCACTGGTTAAGTTATTGTGACAATTTGTACAGCCCAGATTCAGAATTAATTGAGATGAAAATCCGCCTTTGCACATTTTTGGGCTGACTGACTGGCACCAAAAACACCAAGTAACAATAAATGGAGAGCAGATACTGAATTTAAAAGTTAATGCAGAATGCACATAAGGAATTCCCATGAAACGGTTGGTTGGTTCACTCTTTCATGGGAATAATACGTACCATAATGTATTCATATTTCACTTGATTAAAACGGAGCTACAGAGTTAAGTCAAGCGTCGCATGATAATCTAATTTCACAAGTTTGATAAGCTAGCTTAGCTCCAAAAGTGCGTGGAATAATTATCATGAGGAAAATAAGAGAGAAATATGATGGAATGCTATGGGAGACAAGGAGATTTTTAAAATGGAACAGGATTCTTTTATACGATAACGATAGGTAAGCAACTATACCATATTCACTCGCAGGAATACAATAATCAATACACGCTATGCGAGTGGGCGTTACCATGCCGCTCTGGTTAGACATACTAATTGGTAATGTGTGACAGCGAGAGGTTTGTGTGTACAATAAGAGCGTTGTTAAAAATATGTTGTAACTAATAAAATTTAGCTGCAAGAAAGTGCTGGTGTGCAGAAACTTAAAAGAAATAGGCATCCCGCTATCTTGTTTGAAGATATCAAAAGTATGCAAGATAAAAGAATAATGGATATAAGAAAGATATAACAGAGGAGGAAACATAATAAGTTAAGCCTTGAAATATGTAGAATACTCAAAACTAAATATCTATCTATGTATAATTTCACGCCAAATCCCTTGCGGGGTAGGCAGAGAGAACCAAGCGCCATAAGACGCAGTCCTTACACACTTCATTGGCTTATTTAACATTAATAACTCTTTTCATGCACGCTTGCCGGTTTCTAGGACTCTTGACATCATCTTTTGATAAAACACGGCCAATTTGGTCATCGTAGGTTATCTTGGTCTTGGTTCCTACATCCTTCCACTATTGCATTGTATCTGTTTCGTCATTCTTTCATCCTGCATTATTTCTTCATATCCGAACCAACGGAGCATGCCTTTTCTTAACACCGACACTCTCTTTTTTACGTCATCATTACAAACGCGGTGAGCAAGCGTTACGCTAAGAAAGATATAAGAGAGAAGGAACAAAACTGCGCAATGCTCACATCTCGACCGTATTTATTTTGTTTTCATGCCAAAATGCACGGAACTTTTTTTTACCAAATACTTAACTACTTAAGAATACGAGTTCTGTAGACATATAAAAATAATTGTATTTTCATGGAGAACAAGGGGAATCCCTTAGATGTACGGAGGCGAATTTATAACAATTTTGTAACTTCTGTTCTATATAAATTACTCGTAAGTAGAGCCACAAAAAGCATAAACTACTTGTCCAGTCTTTAATATTATTTATAAAGTCATAATAAAAGTCTATATATCAAAAAGAAACATTGCTATATTCTTATAAAATTAAAATACTTACCTGAATTCTCTGCAGGCGAATCCACATCATGTGTAGAGTAATCAGCATCGTGTACAGGTGAATCCGCGCTCTGAGTGGGAGAGTCAGCACGGTGTGCAGGAGAATTCTTAGAACTCGAACTATCAGCTGAATCATCGCTGTTCAAAATCTCATTCACCGCGATCGCGGTTTCGTCGTCTTGCTTGTCGTACGGTACAGCTCGTTGCTGTTTCTTTTTGCTTCTCCACTTGCGCATTGACGGTGCTACAGATTCGAAAAGCAGGTGCGGCGCGGCATCTACGTATCTGTGTATCAATGGAAAAAATAAAGTTTATCGAAAGTTTTGCAGAAATTTCAAATTTCAAAACCCGGGGGATCATTTATCTCCCCGATGAGGCGGCAGCTGTAATAGTTCCGTGATATCAAGATATGTACAATACAATATAGTTGTATATTTATGAAATTTTGGATAATTAACAGCTTTTCAACTACAAACGTAAGTCTAGATGGTCGGACAGATACACTTTTAAATGTATACATTTAATATGTAGGCGTTAGGTTGTGTTTTAAATATGTGCTCCAGTGTCATTTCTACAAATATTGTTTAGCCGTATCCACTTCACAGTCTATGCACGCTTGCGACTCGGCTAATCTTTCCATTATATTTTTTCCTCAGATGAAGACAGATCTCCATAGTATTGTCTTAGGTCTTCGCGATTGTTACACATTGAAATTAAACAATTTTTAACGGAAGTATCGCGTATTTTATTTATTTTGTTGAACCTGACGTTTCGAACGCTTTGCAGCGTCCGTGGTCGCAGGAAGACTCAGGGAAACGTCAGGTTCAACAAAATAAATAAAACGCGCGATACTTCCGTTAAAAATTGTTTAATTTCAACAGATCTCCATATTTACACTTTTGCTTTAGTCAGCATGCTTAATAAGAAAAAGTACCATAAAATTCTTCCAGACATACAAATAAGAAATTCTTTTTAATTTTTTAAATACCACTATGGTGGTAAAAAGCGTTTGGCCCAATGCTACGTTATTTTCGTAGCTTCTTGATGCGGTAACATCAGTGGTGGTCCCTAGTGTGTTGCCGACTCAGTGAAACATCTTCACTTTTATTTTTTTTTCTTTGCGTCGAGCTAAAGTACTGCATCGCTCTGTAGAGCTGCCCTCGGGTAGCCCGTACCATTACAACTTTGATGGAATAACCTAATGCTCGGGATGGCCGAAGGCCTTTGCCATATATTGAAAAGATGCTAATGAACGAATAAGTTATTTCAATAAGAAATATTAAAATTTTCATAACAAAATCAAACTTTTGAACCCTTTTTTAATTAATTTCAAGAAAATAATAAAAGCATTACGTACTTGTTTGCTTCTTCCTCATATATGACGCTTAGAGGAGCAACCTCCGAACTGGCTCTCCTTTTAAGTGCCTGAAACATCGCGTTCCTGCCAACAAATTGTCAAATTTCGTATATATTTTTTTTAGCTTAAACGAAATCATTTATTTGCAAAGGATAATCTATGATAATATCATAGAAGTTAACAGAAGACTCGAAAATAATACTGCCATTACTTTACAGTTTTACAATAAAAGTAGTAGTAGCATTGATTAAGATCTACTTATTATCTTTATATATGAAGTCAAATGATATTTCTATGATAGTTCGAGATAATATATACAATTATCAACTTGCATTTTTAGTTAGATACATATTTAAATATTATATCTCACCGATTGGGAATCCAATATTCAGGTTCATGGTCATGCTCACCAACGACAGGCCCAGCCTTGCCGCATTTCAACGACCAGTGAACCGTACACTTATCACTGGCACAGCGAAGCGACATCGTCTTCCCTCGGACGCGAATAACCACAAAAAAGTGTCCCTCCCTCGAGAACCACTTTGATCCAGCCTTGTACGGTTCTATCTCCCTATACTCCATCTGAAATACATCAAAGCAACAAAACAGAATAAACAAAACGAGTGCAGCATATCTGATGATACTAAAGAAATCTAAAGTTGAAATGAATAAACGCCAAAACTTGTTCATAGTTTAATAAAATCGTTACTTTGGAAAGACGCTAATATAAATCCATAAATATATATGTACTTATAGCAGATCAATTAAAATAACAATAAAAATGAGTTAACGGTATCGAAATATTTGCTAATAAAGTTTGTCATAAAAATATATAAAATCACTTTACACTTGCAGTTAGTTATTAAATCATGATAAATCTCAAAAAACTTACCACTCAATATGATGACGAAGACTTTCACTCCAATTAATAATCAGCTTTCTGTTATCGAATAATTTAAACTAGCTGACGTTAACCACAGAGAATACATTGGCCTTAAATTAGTTTAACAGTGATTTTGAAGTATGGAGCTATCAAATCGTGTGAATTGTTTGATGTATGTAGGTTCTAAACATGCGATGACGGAACATGGACATGTTCAGCGCTGTTATTACAATACAGAACGTTTAGATTTTTTTTATAATATTTAACATGAATGTTTGTAAAATTGAAGCGTGCACATTAAATTGGATTTTATATTAGGAGACACTTTTCAAAGAAACGCGGTTAAATACTTATTAAGGCTTTTACATAAAAGAAAAAAAATCAGGTTCATAAATAATTCAGTAATAATTATACATCTTTAGTATATTCAATCTCAGGATAAATCTATAAGACATATTTAATTAAAGTGCTTTATGCTATTGATACAAGTTTTGACGTTTTAATTTAAAAAAATAATTTAAAACTCGTTAAACAACAAACAAGCATGCAACCCATTTGATGTAAAATTACTATTGTAGCCTATAAACCATTGCAATATAATTGCGATACTGATCCGCAAGGCGCACGCACCTCCAGGGAATTGTTATTTGGCTGCAATCTTGCGGAGGCAGACACACTTTCACAGACGAACTGGTTATAAGATTATTAAATATTGCTACATCCTATTGCTCTTTTGACACAGCCTCACTTGCCAATCGAAAACGTGCGCCATGTGCACTTTGAGTTCGTTTTGAAATAATGTAAATAAACACTTTGTTTTTTTCAGCAGAATTTTCTCTCGAACTTCTTCGTTCTCGATCAATGTAGAACTATGCTTACCAGAATTATGAACTGTACTACAGTACTTTTCAAATTAGATCTATTGGTACACATTATAGGTGATAGAATAGATCTGCTTTGAAAAAATACTTGTTTGATTTAGAGCACACATGATGTATTTTGTTGCTCTCATTAATTAACACTGGTTTGTGTATGAAAATAAAAAATATACATATTCATAATTAAAAAGAATATCCAGGCGATTTCCAACGTGCGGATTGTGGAATCCATGCCATGCCCTCAGAATACAGAATAAACCAGAAGGAGCCTACAGCCGATAATACATGCATGCGGTCCGCTGTGTCCAGAAACATTTCGCAATCCCCCGCACTCCTCATACTTCCCACCCGTACAGTATTGCTAGCTTAGTGAGAGGTCGCCTCTTTTAGGGTAAATTAAAAGTATTATATTAATATAAAAGTTGTTATATTAATATACTGTTATGCATAAAAAAAATGCTTTAGTAAAATAAAACACAATTAATTTACAAAAAATATGTCTTTGCTTAGGTACCTACATTTTGTTGTACTAATAATATTGCCGTTTTGATTCTGAGGTAATCAATACATTTTTTCGTTTCGACAAATGAAGAAGTCTTGCTCTTTGCTTTTATAATTTCATCAGTGGGGAACTAAAATTCGATATATAATAATTAGAATAGTTTTACACAAAACATTTTTATAAAAAAAACTACTATTAAAAGATCTCAAATAATGTAAACATAGGCTCATATCGTAAATACCTTAAAATTAAATAAATATATTTACATATTTTATATTAATTAAACTATTTTTTAATTACTTAACATGCATTTATTATTTATTTCATCAATGTCAACTTTATAAAAAAGTAGGGAAAAGAAACCAGTAAAACTGGCAACATGAACAAAATGGACTCGCCCAAATTGTTTACCACTATCAACGAGTAAAAGAAATTCATTATTTAAATAAAATGAGATGTAAATACGCTAGTTATACATGAAATGTGATCCCATCTTGTTTTTTTATGCTTCTAACTGCATTCTTGCAGGTGAGAACCGCACAAGACGGCATTATTTAATAAAAACTATCGAGAAATTTTTACGCGTAATAGACACGGCGGCCAAATATATACTAGTCGTCCAAATGTCAAACTACTCTCATTGAGAGTAGTTTGTATGGCTTCAGTTTTGGGCGTGTTTGCGGTTTCTGGTTTATTCTGTATTCTGAGGCCATGCCTTCCCTGACTATGTTATTTTCGTATTGAATTTATATTTATATATATAGTTTAACGGCAACCCATTCAGCACCAACAGCAGGTAACCTTTTCCTTATAATCTTATTACATTATTATTATTTATCGTGCTGATCCCCAGGAGCTCGAGAAGTTTTGGGAGACTGTAAAGGGTATTCTGGATTTGGCCGAAGCGAATGAACGGATAATTATGTGTGGTGATCTGAATGGATGGGTTGGGACCAAGCGAAGCAGTTATGAGGCTGTGCTTGGTCCATTCGGAGATAAGAGAGTGAACGATGCTGGTAAGTTACTTTTAGACGTATGTATGGAACGAAACCTCCTTGTGTCGAACACGCTCTTCCATCACAAGGATATTCACACTTACACATGGAAACGGAATGAACAGAAAAGTGTGATTGATTTGATTTTGATAGATGGACGTCTCCGAAAGTCGTTGGATACAAGAGCCTTCAGAGGTCCCACTCTTGAAACGGACCACTATCTAGTGATAAGCCGATTTGTGGTTTGTGGCCTTTTCAAGAAGTGGAGGCACTGGCGAGTGCGTATTCCTTTCGGAGATCATGAAAGAATAAGAAGTGAAAAATTGGAAGATGAAAGTGTGAGGAGTACGTATGTACGTCTAGTCAGTGAAAGACTTGCGAACGCGAGTCTTTCCGACTCAGATGTAGACGAATGTTGGAAAGTTCTGAAAGAAAGTATGGTGGACAGTGCGAAAGAAGCATGTGGATGCGCAAAGAGACGTAGAACACTGAGCGGAGATGCCTGGTGGGATGCGGAGGTTCAATCCTCCGTGGAAAAAAAGAGGAAAGCGTGGCTGGATTACGTATCATCTTTGCACCAGAGTAATGGTATGAAAGAAATGAAGAAAGAAATATACCGTCGATGCAAGAATGACTCCAAAGCTTTAGTGAAAGAGAAGCGTGAAAGACTACATATGATTGAGGAAGAGAAGCTGACGAAGAACTTCGAGGCAAATACCAAACTCTTCTGGAGAGAGGTAAAGAAGTCTCGAAGTGGTTGGTCAGCATCCAGAATGGACAAGATACGAGTAAGATGTAAAGCTGGTGGCATTCTTGCTAACACTGAGGAAGTGTTAGAACGGTGGAGTAAATATTTTAGAGAAATGTATGTCCATGACGCTGGCATTGTGAACGAGTCTGTGATTGACTCGGCAGTGCCAGCGTACCATGAAGACATTACTATGGATGAGATTGAATGGTCGATACGAAGTTTGAAAGATGGAAAGTCAGCGGGAATCGATATGGTAACAGCTGAGATGATCAAGCTAGGTGGTACCTGCGTTAGGGACGCCTTCTGGTTTTTGAGCAAATTATGCTGGAGAACCGGAAGGGTACCGAGCGATTGGAGACGCGTAGTCATCGTGCCCTTGTATAAAGGCAAGGGCTCACGTATGGACTGCGCCAACTATAGGGCCATCAGTGTGATCAGCTTAGCAGCTAAAGTGTATGGAAAAATCATTGAAAGGAGAATGAGGGTGAAATCCGATGGAATGCTTTGGGAAGCACAGGGTGGATTTCGAAGTGGCAGAGGATGTACGGATCAAGTTTTTTCACTCCGCAGCATCGTAGGGAAGCATCTGGCTTTGGACCAGAAAGTTTTCTGCGGTTTTGTGGACTTTGAGAAAGCATTTGATAGAGCCGTGCGAAAGAATCTCTGGAACATTTTGCCCGGATATGGGGTTGACGGTGACCTACTCCGTGCTGTGAAATCCACTTATGAGGATTGTACAGCATGTGTGCGGGTGGACGGCAGCTTGTCGCCCTGGTTTGATGTCAATATTGGTGTCAGACAGGGATGCGTGCTGTCGGCTCGGCTGTTCATCCTGTATCTGGACAGTTGTCTTCAGAGAATAAGAAATATGAATGTGGGAATGCGAATGGGTGACTCAGTGGTCAACTGCCTGCTTTATGCAGACGATGCAGCATTAATAGCAGAATCACCATCCGAACTGCAAACGCTAGTTACAACAATGAAAGATGATTGTATGAAGAAAGGCTTACAAATTGAATGAGAAGAAAACCAAGATAATGGTATTTGAAAGAGAGACAACCAGAACGAACACTAGGATTATGGTTGATGATGTAGTGTTGGAGCAAGTGAATGAGATTGTATATCTTGGAAGTGCATTTAGCAGCAATGGAAGGTACACCGCTGATGTGGAGAGACGAGTGAGTGCCGGGAATAGGGTGAATGGAGCGTTGGGTAAACTTCTAGGCAGCCGAAATCTAAGCCAGAAGGCACAGCTCGCTGTACACAACGCGGTGCTAATTCCAACGCTAACTTGTGGAAGTGAGAGCTGGGTATGGCAGAGAGCATGAAAGTAGAATAAATGCGGTCGAGATGCGAGCATTGCGCAAAATTTGTGGCCTAACGCTCGCTGACCGCGTTCGTAATGAAGTCGTGAGAGAAAGAGTTGGTCTAAAAGAGAGTGTCGGTGTTAAGATAAGAAAGGGCATGCTCCGTTGGTTCGGACATGTAGAAAGAATGCGGGACGAAAGAATGACGAAACAGATATACAATGCAAAAGTGGAAGGATGTAGGAGCCGAGGAAGGCCGAGACTAACCTACCATAACCAAGTTGGTCGTGTTTTATCAGAAGGTGATGTCAGAAGCCCCAGGAACCGGCGAGCGTGCATGAAAAGAGCTATGAATGTCACAGAAGCGAGTGAAGTATGCAATGACCGCGTCTTATGGCGCTCGGTTCTCTGCCTACCCCGCAAGCGACTTGGCGTGAAGATATACATACATTATTTATCTTTCCACTCACGGGTATTAATACCGGTCATTTGATAGGCGTGCGCGGGGATAACGATCCAACGCGTAGAGGCTCCTTTGAAAATACTGTATGTAATGTTGTACATCCTCCGTGACCCGCTCCAGGGGATATCAATAAATAAATAAATATTGTCGGACAAATTACACAGCGCTATCTAGCCCCAAAGTAAGCGAAGCTTGTTTTATGGGTACTAGCCAACTGATAAACTTACGTAAATACATTTTTTTTTGTAAATACATACTTATTATACATAAAAAATAGACAAGAGTTTTTATGCACGCTGGTCTGTTTCTAGGGTTCCCAACACCACATTTAAAAAATGTGATAATGTAACGTCTAAGTGTCCACGTGTGTTTTAGTTTATTAAGTTAGTAATTAAGTGTTTTTGTTTGTTTGTTTGTTTGTAATATCTTTATTGTACATAAAATAACAATGAAAAATATAAATTAAAATGCAACACATTAATAAATGTACAAAGGCGGACTTATTCCTATAAGGAATCTCTTCCAGTCAACCTTTGAGTGTCTAATTGGAATTTGGTAGGCGAGTGGCACGGTAGTACTACATAAACGAAACAGATCATTATAATAATTAATAACAAATATAAAAGTAATAAATGTCAAAAAACAAATATATATATATATATGAAATTGACAGTAGCTAGACAAAATAGAACAGAATATGAATATATATGTAAAGAAGAAAGAAAAAAAAATAAAAAAATAAACGAAAGAATAAAAGAAAAATTAACTAAGATAAAAATAAAATCAGTCTAAAGCACCATGATCATCGTGAGAGCCTTTCAGAGCCAGTTTAAACGATTCAATGGTGGGAGACAATTTAATGTGCAAAGAGAGTGAATTCCACAATTTTGCGGCATGAACCGAGAAAGATTTGGTGTATGTACTACTGGTGTGCATAGGAATATTCAGTAAAGGATCCACTGAAGACCGCAGACGATTATCAATATCACGAAATTGAAACCTTTCACGTAAGTACTCAGGAGCAGATGGGTTAAATAGTACGTTGAAAAGAAGGGACAATATATGGAATTTTCTACGTAGCCTAATCGGATGCCAACCGAGCTGCTTGCGAAATTCAGAGATGTGGTCATACTTCCGCAGACCAAATACGTACCTTACACAAAGATTCAAAAGTCTATCCAGTCTATCAAGCAGTCCCTCTGCCGGATCCAGGTAGGCCACATCAGCATAATCTAACAGAGGAAGCAGGAGGGATTGTGCTAGCATCGCCTTAGTGGAAATCGGAAGGAAATTTTGCAGACGTCTAAGAGAATGCACAGAGGCGAAAAGTTTACGGCTGACTTCATTTACCTGAGGTATCCACGACAAAGTTTGATCCATGATAACACCCAAATTTGTTACGGTCGAAGAGATCGGTATAACAGTGCCGTCAAAAACTAAACTGGGAATCATCATGGAGTCCAATTTAAAAATGAAGTGGGAACTACCAATTATAATTGCCTGTGACTTAGCAGCATTAATTTTAATGCCAAAGCGTTGGGACCATTGAGAAATGGCAGCGAGATCAGAGTTGATGGTATTAATAGCTTGAGAAATATTAGAAAGAGAGGCAGCCGTGTATATTTGAAGATCATCTGCATATAAATGAAAGGAAGAAGACAGTGGAAGAGTAATGCCATTAATAAACATAGCGAATAAAACTGGCGATAATATCCCTCCCTGGGGAACCCCGGCAGTCAAGTCACACCAATCAGACCGACAGTCGCCGAGTCTCACCAATTGACGTCGTCCTTTGAGGTATGACTCAAACCAGGTAAGCAAGATGGGTGAAAGGTTGAAAGTTTTAATGACACCTAGCAATATATCATAATCAACAGAATTGAAAGCGCTAGTAAAATCCAGGAGTGAGAGAATAGTAAGATTTTTGTTCTCAATATTGTGGCGAATGTCATCTGTGATTTTGACCAGAGCGGAGACAGTGCTATGCCCACTACGAAATCCTGACTGATATTTACTAAGAAGACTAAAACGCTGAAGATGGCTCGTAAGGCGTTGGTGTACAAAATACTCCAACACCTTTGATAGAAAAGGAAGGATAGATATCGGACGATATTCAGAAAAAAGAGAAGGATTAAGCTTCTTAGGCAGCGGTATAACATGTCCTAATTTCCACAAAGAAGGAAATAGACCAGAAGAAAGTGAACAGTTAAAAATATCTGCCAGAATAGGGGCAATTTCATTCTTAATCGGGTTGATCATATTTAACGAAATTTCATCCTCACCAACAGCCCTAGACTTGATATTACTAATTATATTTACAATTTCATCAGGTGTTATGACATCAAGATTCAATTGGGGACAGTTAGCTTGAGGACTATTTTCTAAATCAAGAAGTGTTGCTCGTTTGGTAAGTGGGTGAAGACTGACGGGAGAGGAACTAAAGTGAGCATTTAAAAGATTAATATCGATGTTGGTACAAGCACTGGTCCGCTCCTTCCCGACTCCTAAACTCTTTAAAAACTTCCACAACTTTGAGGGAGGACAGTTTTCGATGGTGGACATGATTTGTTTACGTCGAGCATACCTGCACATCCTGCTACATTGATTACGCAGGTCAATGAACCTTGACCGATTCTCAGTTGTTTGATCATGACGGAACTTTATTTTGGCTCTATCTCTCCTGGCCATCATCGCCTTTATTTCTGGAGTCAGCCAAGGAGCCGGATAATGCTTAACGCGGACTGCTTTAACAGGCGCATATTTGTCAAATATAGACAAGAGTGTCTCGTTAAAAAGAGAAACTTTAGCATCTATATTTTCAGCTAAAAGAACAGGACTCCAATCCACATCAGACACATCCCCCCTTAGCTGACTCCAGTCAATCAGACCAAAATTACGCTGAAAAATAACTTTATGTTTACGCTTAGGTGGGCGAATAACAAAAGAAGCAAATATAAGATCATGCGCTGAAAAGGATGGCGCATTGTGCTGGCCATGCGTGGCTACTAGGTCAGGGCAGGATGTGATAACAAGATCAAGGAGGGATGGAGGACCATTGTGCGGGAAATGTGTGGGGTTGAGTGGAAGAACAGACAAGTTAAGAGAATGCAGAAGAGAAATTAGAGTTTTAGAACGACTATCGTTTTTTGCAAGGCACGTGTTGAAATCCCCCATAACGATGACGTGATTGAATTTAGGAAGAAGGTCATTTAAGAGAATTTCTAAGGAATTAAAATAATTTATATGAAGAGAAGGACTATAGTATACTCCGAGAAGAACTTTCGTGTGATGAAGGATGACCGACAAAAACAGGTATTCAGGCGCTTGAAATTCCGGAGGAGATAGTGAGACAACTTCACATTCGATGTCGCTGCGTAGGTATATAGCTACTCCACCATATCCCACCATCCTGCCGGCGTTATCATTATGTTTTGTACACGTACGATCATTCCTAATCAACCGAAAACCGGGCAACGGATATAAAGTCGATGGAAGTGACGGTTTCAAAAATGTTTCAGATATTAAAATGGCGTGGATATTATCTGAAGAGAATGTGGCCAGCAAATCTGCATAATGTGAAGCTACACTCTGAGCATTTATGTGAATAACATTAAAATTCTTGTGAACTGTTGAAAAGGTAACATTTAAAAAATCACCCAAAGAAGGTACATCGGAAGCATCACTCATAGCACCTGAAAAACTCTCTGAGGATGACGAAATTGAGAAATATTCCGAGTCACAGTCTGACATCTCCGTAACAATACTTTAGACTAGATTAAGCACTAAAAATATAAGAACACTAAATAACAACTTAAATAAGTTCTACCTTACGCTAATTATCAATTTAACACTCGCCGGCAGCTATTAAGATGAGAAAAACAAAATATCACATAATGCAAATGCATAATAAAGAAAAAAAAAAAAATAAAAATAATAATCGGATATACACAAATGGAAAGCACATAATAAAGGTACTTAGATGTTACTTGAGTAGATAACAATAAAAATGATGAGAATGCGTCGATAATAATGATGGTTGCTCCGCGTGGCTACTTATCACTAATTAATGGAGTCTTTTGTGTAACTTCAAGATCGGCAATAACACTAACATTGCTATATATGTTGTAGTATTCACGAAGGAAATAAAAAAAAAATAAAAAATAAATAAAATAAAATTAAAGTATGCAACGATTTAAGTCTGGCAAGATCTAGTATCCAAGTCCGTTAAACTATATTAAGATAATGACGTCGTCGCTGTAATGTCAGATTAAGATTTTGACATATTATACTACCGTATTTTGTTTATCGCAAACAACTTATGTATTAGTGAAATACAAAACAAAGTAATTGTAAGATGCAGGTACAAACATTAACAAATTTAACTACCACCGTCCAATGACGGAACAAAGCATAGAAATCGATTTTATAACACAGAATACGAAGCAACATACCCTTGAAGACCGGCCTATTTAATTAATGAGATTTGGTTGAATTTTTTGTGCTGCGTGACTTGTGTGATGGACGAACAGGCTTCTCCGCACCTGATGCTAATGCTTGCGAGCTTTGTTTACCTGACGCGTATTCGTCCTTAACCGCTTGAAGCTCTGTCATTGACACTATTTTCCGACGGGAGCCGTCCGCTGTGACCACCACAATTTTGCCATCACCACTGGACCAGCTGCCACCAACACCTAGCACCTTACGGGCTTCAACAAAGACTGCGTGCCGGCTGCTAGTCAGGAATTCCGAGATAGTCATACCACTGCCCTTAAAATATTTTTTAGCATCCCATACAATGTTTCTGGTTCTGCTGTTTATGAAACGGATAAGCATTGGTCGTGGCCGTGAAGAGTGCATTTTTCCCAGTCTCAGGCATGCATCAATTGATGAGATGTTAATATGAGGTAATTGAAGGGTTGTATGACACATCTTGATGAAGTCAGAAACTAGATCCTCCCCTGATTTCTCTGCCACTCCGTGAAGAAGTAACACATTTGACCGTGATCGAATCTCCAGGCAGTCCAAACTCTGCATGACTAACTCCATTTGAGCCTTAAGATGTGACACAGCTTTCCAAATGAGAGATCTAAATGTCCTAAACTCATTGGCTAAAGAAGCCGAATCCTGCGGCTGGCGGTCATCTAGTGCACTCTCAAATGAAGACATCTTTGTGCTGAAGAATTGCGATTGTTTTATTATTCTAATAAAGGTTATTGTCACAATATAGCCCATCGATCAAATGCACCAGTCTAAATCCTTAACATTGGAGCTGGTCGACACGTTTTATCAGTACATGTATTATCGCCCATTGAACATCAGTTCGTGTTGATATTGTATGATCAATAATAAATGCATAGTTAGATAATCGGTGACACTGTAAGTAGGTACTCGTATTTACCTACCTACGCGGTTTACGACTAGTAAATAATAGCAAGCTGTGTAGGCAGAGCTGATATTTTTTAAATTTAAAAAATATTTAAATATTTTATTTTTAATTTTTTAAAAATATATGGATCCCTGTACGACATTTAGCGACGAGTGCTGTTAATTTTTCTGTTGATGGGAGTGCAGTGCAGACTCTGCACTGCAGAGTGGCCGGCCATACGTTTTCCCATATGGTTTTTAGGGTTCCGTACCCAATGGGTAAAACGGAACCCTATTACTGAGGCTCCGCTGTCCGTCCGTCCGTCCGTCCGTCCGTCCGTCTGTCACCAGGCTGTATCTCTTGAACCGTGATAGTTAGACAGTTGAAATTTTCACAGGTGATGTATTTCTGTTGCCGCTATAACAACAAATACCAAAAAGTAGAATAAAATAAATATTTAAGGGGGCTCCCATACAACAAACGAGATTTATTTGCTGTTTTTATAGATAATGGTACGGAACCCTTCGTGCGCGAGTCCGACTCGCACTTGGCCGATTTTTTTTCTAATTGGAACGATTTTGGACCGTTCTTCCTCACCAACGAACATTTAAATTTCAAATTAAAGGATACAAAACTACAATATGTTAGCTATTAGTGTGTCGATTTTGGAGTTTCTCACTATTACCGTCTAAACGCTAGCTGGATGACATCAGTCTACCCCAAACGGCAATCTTGAGGGTAATGTGGCTCCGCTGGCTATCGCAGCTCTGCCGAATATGTACATTATTTATCACACACAGGCTCGCATCCTTGCATGATTCTCTTAGTGTCATAGTCATAAATGCTCTTCCATACAAAATAGCAAAAACAAGTTTGCCTGCCCTATTATTCATATGCGTGCACTAGCTACTTTACAATATTACGCCAATAGTTAATTATTCTTACATACGTCAATTGTCGAGCCGAGTATTCCTGCCTATGCTTTAGAAAAGTGCGCTTATCATACATACTTTGCCCTCAAATCTTGCTAAATTGTATTTGTATAATTCTATAAAATTATCATGCTCAGTTCCAATACATAAACTTCTTTTCATTCTGTATGCTAAAGTACTCGTAATATCACATGATGAAAGTCCAGAAAAATAAACAAAAATAAGTTTTATTTTAAATAAATGCCGAGAAATCGGAAACTAAGGGAAATAAGGTTAAAGCCAAACCCACAGGGGCGGGAAAAACGAGAAAGTGAAGGCGATCAGCATTCATATTTTGTGTGCAACCTGCCACAATCGCGGAATAGGCATCTACTAAGGAATTTTGAAAACCTCTTCAACTGTATTTAAAACTTTAGCTGCTTCATTTTGAGGGTTATTGGAAACCAGTATGATTTTATTTTCATCAATGGATCTATTCGAATCGGTTTAAAAAACATCATTCATTCTATTTTTTTTTATTCCGTCGGGAGGCATACAAGCATACGGCCCATGATGTAAAGCGGGTACCTATTAACGCTTGCGATATATTAAGTATCACTCGCGCGATGCCTCTGCTACTTACACAGCAACTCCTTGGGAGCATACTGGTGACCTCACTCACACGCAGGAACACAACCCTCTAGGGAGTTGTTATTTGGCTGCGGTTTTCTGTGAGGTGGAGGTACTTCCCCAGACGGAAAATATTAACATTTTTGTAACTACATTCTGATTGACTATTCCTTACATTTACTATGTTATTATCAATATTTCTTACTTTTGCACTTTTTTTCCCTATTCCCTTTCCTTTGACTGTTTTCTTGTCGTCAGAAAAGGTACATCCACCTTCGATATTAATAGTTTCAACTTTTATAATTTTCGGTATTTTCTTTCCAATAGAATATTTGCCTTCATTATTATTAATGTTTGGTTTGCTTTCATAGTTTTCTCCTGAGGATGACCAAGTAATTTCATTATGTGAATCCGACGAGTCTATACTAAGATATTCACTATCTGAGCCGATGCTCTCTCCCGGTATAACAGTAAGTATCTTTTTTTTGTTGCAGACTGTTCCTGTTCCATAACGCGTTTCCTTCATCATTTGTAGTATCGTGTCATCTATACCTTGATTGCTGAAGATAGAATCATCTCTTTCATTGTTACTGGTTAGCCTGTCTAAGACTTTGTTTCGGTCCAGCGGATTTATGCCAGCTTTTGAAAAACCAGATAAAATATTTCGTTCGGCGTTGTGTTCTAGTCTTTGGAGTAGCTTTTTTAATAGTTGTGGAAAACGTGTCTTTGGAACTGTGGCCTGTATTCGCCCATCTGATTTCTTCCAATTGAATAAGATATCTCTCCACGCCATTATCATTAGCCTGAAAAAGGCCACGTCTAAAGGCAGGGTTAAGTGCGTTGAATTTGACGGGAGAAATACAAAATGGATATCTTTTTCCTCACATTCGCGAATCAGGTTTATTGATAGATGAGATGATAAATTGTCACCAATTAAGATTTTTTTTCCCGATTTGTCTTCAAAGTAAGCGTATACTACTGTTTGTACCCATTGTTCAAACGTCGTTACGTCAAACCACCCTGAGGCGGTCCTGTTGTATCTACAGCCTTCAGGACCACCGATGGTCCACGTATTACATAAATGCTGCGATTTGTAAACTACATAAGGTGGCAATAGCGTCCCATCTGCAGCCGCTGCTATCATTAATGAAGTGCAGCCCGTACTGTGGTTCATAATTCTTTCTGGATGTTTTGCCCCTCTTTTGCATATAACTTTTCTTCTATCTGGGTCATCACTTAAATTCGTTTCGTCGTAGTTCAGTATATTACACAATGGTACGCCGTCCACAGATAATTCTAATTCGTCAAAAAATTGGTTTATTTTATCGGGCGATACTGCCGCTCGTGTGCGCTTAATGTTTTCGTCTAATCGTATAGATAGATGTCGTTTTTGCCTTGATAGAAAATTTTTAACAAAATCTCGACCCGGCATATTATTATTAAATCTTTTTACGTGAGCTCCTAATCTATCTAAGTAACCTTTCACTAGAAGGCGTAGGTCATAGGTATCTAGAGTGTATCCCCATTCAGAGCAAATGTTCAAATATTTGACGATATATTCTTCTGTTTCCTGGCTAAGTACAGTTTGTCCACCTTGATTTTTCATTAATCTAGTATAATGTCTGTGCAACACTGATTTGGGTATACCGTGTTTATCTGCGATAATTTGAAATGTACTTTTACTTTTTTCATATTCTCTAAGGGCTGCTTCTATAATACCTTCTCCATATTTCTTATAGGATTTCTTGCGACTTAATTCGCGTGACATGTCTGGAATAAAAGTAAAACAATAAATGTGATTCCAAAAAGGAGAATGACCAAAAAAGGGCCCATCTTGCGTCTTCACCATTTATACTCCAGAAACCCTTTCAAAATTGACAACGTTTACGTATTTTTTTCAGTCCTACTGAAAAGGGGTTCAAAAGTTGAGTATTAAAAGTTATTTGTATTTCCGCTTACGACTACTAACACATGAAACGATAGGTTGTCGTGCAAAAGTTGATGTGCAAATCATTAATGATTTTAGGATTACGATAATTATGTAATCAATTTTGGATTATAAAAAATACAAAAAACAAATATTTACTTGTTTGCAACTAAGAACCGGTATCAAGAAACTCGTTTATATTCTAAAGAGCTTTAATCGTTCATTGCTTATAAAGTGAAAACGAAAAGTTTCTATTCATTTTAATAATTATCCTTCATATAACTTTTTTTGTAAATAATTATGATGTACGAAGAACACGACTCGAAATATTTCGTTAACAAAACTATAACATAATCGATTAAACATATTCGGTTAAATAAGCGGGTGAGGTGAGTAAGGACTGTAAGGATCGACTCATACGGCGCTCGGTTCTCTCTGCCTGGCCCGCAAGAGATCACTAGTCGTACGACAGTAACAGCAGCCGTATTGACGGTCGCTGACCAAATTGTGATCCTTTAGGTATGCCAGGAGTCGTGTGTTAATCACGCGTACCATTACTTGGAGCGAAGGGAGGTTATGGCAATAGGCCTGTAATTTGATGGATCTGTTCCATCGCCATTTTTGGGCACTGGGTGCACATTGGCGGTCTTTCATGAAGACAGGACTTGCCCAGTGGAGTACGAAAGCACAAAAAAACGCGTTAGAACAGAACACAACTCACGAGCACACAGCTTTAGCACCACCCCTGGTATGCGATCTGGCCCACTCGGCTTATGAATGTCGAGGGAGAGTAATGGTCGCCGAACATCTCGCTGGGTAATGGAGATCTCCAGCATTGAGGCACAGCACCACGGGATGGTAGGTGGCACAGTTCCCCCGTCATTCATATTTTAGAGTTAGAGGCAAAGAGATTACCTCGTAAATCGGCTTTCTCCTTAGCGCTATGGGCTAAACTGCCATTCGATTTTCGCAATAGTGAAATGGACGGTTAACGGAAGTTCGCCTCAGCAGCTTTAGAGAGCGACCAGAAATTACGGCTCTCAGAGCGAAGGCTCGCTGGCCGCTCGCCAACTCTGCCGATGAAATCGAATTTTGCCCTAGCAATCGCTCTCTTACTGGATCTTGAGGCAGCAATAAGTTTGCCTTTCAAAACAGCGACATCAGGATCGTCCTTAGCACGTGCTGTAGTCCAAGCCCTGTAGGTAGCCTGCTTCAGAAAGTTGGCTTCCTTAAAGTGCCGATTAAACCATGGCCGCTTTTTAGCTCCCGCTGCAGCCACTGGACGATTGGGAATGTAGCATTCCATGGCTTCCAATGTCGCCGAAGCCTCTGCGATTGCACAGGATTTGATGTCCTCTGATTTGAAACTCAGCTGCCTCCACTGGTACGATGCGAAGAATTCCCACAATCCATCCCAGTATGCTGACCTATAGTGCCATACATTATGTATATCCGGCAGGCCGAGATGAGTCGCGTTTAGAGCAGGGCACTTGGCTTTTTTTATACACGTCGGGAGGCATACAAGCATACGGCCCACCTGATGAAAAATGGGCACCGTAGGCTATTAACGCTTGCGATATATTAATTATCACTCGCGTGATGCCTCCTCTGCTGCTTACACAACAACTCCTTGGGAGTTTACTGGGAACTCGCTCACACGCAGGAACACAACAACCCTCTAAGGAGTTGTTATTTGGCTGCGGTTTTCTGTGAGGTGGAGGTACTTCCCCAGATGGACTGCTTTGATGCGCCCTACCCCTCTTAACATATCCAGACCAAGACAAACAGACATGTTAATGCACATAAATGTTTGCCTTGTGTGGGAATCGAACCCACGAGCGTTGGTGTCAAAGTCGCGTCATTCACGACTGAGCCACCGAGCTCGTCAAATTTCGAGTCGTCATTTAAAGTCTTTCCTATATCGCAATGATGTATTTTCCTCTTTAAATTGTCATTCCCTAGAGCAATATCCGACTTATAATCATAGGCTTCACCTAATACGCGCTATTATAGAGAAGTTAAAATATATTTCGCGCATAAAAATAATCTAGATTAGAAAACTGATTAAAAAAGACAAAAAAGGAATAAGTTAAGTTTATTTGAGGGAATAATATTTTATTAAATACGTATTTTTTTTATTCACTCACAGACTGACTCGATATTATTTTATAATTTCATTGTTCACAATTTATATTACGAAAATAGGTGTTTTGTACATAATTGGTTTTATTATTTTAAACACTAATTAAATCCAGAGCTTTTTCCCCAGTCTCCTTCATATCGGTAAATCAGTGCTCGCGCCAATGAGCGCTCAGCAGCAATCAATACGTAACTAAAGATGTATATTCATCTCTTTCTAACGACAGGTATTCCCTATCATTTGTCTCTTTTTAGAGCAAAGTGTGATAATAAATAACTGTACGTAGATATAGTAGTACTTGCGCCATTTTAAAATACAATAATGTTCGTGAATAACGTGTCTACCTTTGATACGTCGCTGACTGTGCGCACATAATTTGGCTAATTTAGTATTTAAGTTAGGGTACATTTAATGATGAAAAGGCTCCTGCTACATTTTTAGATTATTTATTTAATGAATTTATTGACGGTAAAAATTCTAATAAAATAATTAAAAAAATATATTTTATTTATATACATGAACGTAATAAATATAACTTAAAAAGTGTCAATGTACTAGGTATTATTCTAATCTCTAATTAATGTGCTGTGATTAAGAACAACGTAAGCATATTAATAAGCATAAAACCCACCTTATGGTTAATGGTTAGCGTAGCCTGTCAAATGCTTACAACCGAATAATGTAGGTCACACATTGCCACACCGACTGGCAATCTAACAACACCTCAGGCAGGTGGTAACCACATAAGTTACCACACTCAACCAAGGGAGCAACAATACTTCATGGAAGCTTTTTAGCTTCTTGCGTAAAGTGGAGGCACTTCCCCAGTGAGGCTATCATTCCGTCAGTTTCGTGGGGTGCACAACGTGCAGGTAATACTTCTTCTCTACTTCACCCCAAATGAACTGTATAATAGATGTATATGAACATAAAAAGTTGAAAATTACGTATCTACTACGCCTTATCCAGTGAATTAATATTTCAACATGAATTCAACATAGGTATATAGTGCGCTTGTTCTATGCACATAGCATCGTATTTACAAATTCACATAATCCTTACATTACCTACTATGTCTTTTTAAGTCGCGATAGTACTACTCAATGTGACTGTCTTTCATATCCAATGCGCTCTTATTCCTTCATTTGTATTTGTATGTCTGGCCAAATAGGCTAGATATATAAAAAAAAACTATCCATAAAGTATTAGATAGCTTCTGTGTATGTAGATTTACGCTCGCAATACATAACCTCAAAATGCCTGATTTGATTTCGAAATATTCGATAGCCACATTTAAATAATATTTCTTTTGAGTCATCTACAATATATGTCCTATGTTTTGCCGATGGTTTGGTCAAGACGAGACGCATGACTGACGCAAGAGGGCGAGCTCCGATATATTTTTGGTCATTCCACTTTAGAAACACCCAAATTCAAAAGTAGTTACTTACTTAACTACTTCAAAATTGTAAAAAGTTATAAATATTTTAATTGTACTTACATATTATTTTTTCATGTCAAATTAATAACGTCTTTAGCATGATTTGTGATTCAGAATTCGTGCAGTCCTTTACGATTAACTATTTTTACCTCTAAATTAAAGCAATCAATTAAATATTTGTAATCAACTTAACAATAATAAAAGAATGCACAAAATCATTGTGACAGCCCTAATTAAGTTGTTTCATTTTACACTTTTATCGTCCACACTTAACTCTTACAAGTCTCTATTAACTAATATGGAGTCCCCTTTAGCCCAGTAAGAATCCCTTTTCACCGAATGTATCGCCTCCATTTACTACGATTTTAGGTAAAAGATTACACTCTTTAGCTACAATAAGTAGAAAACAAACACTTACTTGTTGTTTATGTGTTTCTGAACAGACAAGACACACGGTAAAAAATTCACTTTAATAACGAAGAACAAACAAATATACGGATAAATTATCAAGTTTCGAGAGGCACAATACCATTAAAACATGTTGAAAGCACTCTTTGAACTGACGTTTTGATAATTTGTACCTAACTTCACGATCATATAGTGTTGCCACGACATAGAATAAGAATTCTATCTACTATACATTAAAACCACACATAATTCAGATCTTATTCCACAGGCTTAAGGTTGCATTTTAAATACTTCTTCGGCATCGTCCCTATTCATGCCCATGTCCTTATTCATCCAATGTCGAGGTAATCGTTACTTTATGGTCCAGAAGAAATCATAAACTATCCAACTTCAGACAAGTTTGACGAAATTAAACAATATTAAGATCAAAGACTTCTATGTATACATAGAAGTCTTTGATTAAAATGTATAACATATGATATTATATCCTGTAAGGTGCAGTCTGATCGTGATGATGAATCATGGAAGATATCGTGTAAAATAACAAAATGATATATAATAATAAAACAGTTTAAACTAATAATAAAGTTTTTACCTAGTCTTTCAACATAATACGATTGTAAGCTAAAAGTTCAATATTGGTTAATTAGTTTACACTCGACTATGACGAGAGTGAAATGTTTCTCTCTAGACACACTTAATAAATCTAAAACACACATTAATAAACAATAAATGATAAACTTTTTGTTCGTAAAACTATAAACATAAATGGCTCCTAATATATACCATACTAGCACTAGCTGTGCCCGCGAATTCGTCCGCGTGGAATATTATTTATTTATATACAAATAAATAAATAAAATTTCTAAAATAAAAGTAGCATAAGTTACTCTTTATTACATCAGCTGCCAGTGGAAAGTCCCGTCAAAATCGGTCCAGCCGTTTCAGAGATTAGCCGGAACAAACAGACAGACAAAAATTGTAAAAATATTCATTTTGGTATATGTACCGTGTATATGTATACGCATTTAGTAAAAAGTTATTTCAATATTACAAAGGGACACTCCAATTTTATTTATCTGTATAGATTAGAAGCCATTCATGTCAACTATGTAGGATAGTGTATACCAAACAATTCTATTATTATATATATATGTTTTTTAAATACAAGTTCAGCATAGTGGTTCCGCTTTGCCTGATGGTAAGTGAAAGAGTAGCCCAAAATCGCAACTGACAAAAGACTACACAATGCCCTGTCAGTTGCCGCTGCCATGCTGGCCTGCAAGATGCTTCTTGATATATGTTACTACTAAAACTTTATGTCAAAGAAATACTATTCTAGAAATTAGTTATTGAGTTATATATATAGTGTAACAAAGCTGAGAGGCGGGGTCCTGGTGACCTGTGCTGCAGGCTTTCCAGAGCCTACCTAAGGCACCAGCTCCTCATACGACATAATGTACCTACAACCTAAAAGTTTATTGTCACTGTTTATTATTGTAAGAAATATTTTCCGACATTTAGAAAGAATGCAGGATGAAAGAATGACTAAGCATATATACAATGCAAAAGTGGAAGGATGTAGGAGCCGGGGAAGGTCAAGACTAACCTCCCATGAACAAATTGGCCATGTTCTATCAGAAGGTGACGACAGGTCTAGAAAACGGCGGGCGTGCTCGAAAAGAGCAATGAATGGTAAAAACGTATGTAAGGATTGAGTCACATGGCGCTCGGTTCACTCTGCCTACCCCGCAGGGGACTTGACGTGAGTTATAGATAGATAGAAATATTTTTTTTATTATTAGTCAAGCGTGAATGTTGAGGATAGCTTTAATATAACCGTTTTACACTTTTGTAAACTCTATGGTTTTGACACTCTGGTATTATTCTTTGCTTTTGGTTTCTGCTGTCGTTCTCTTTAATCCTTCGTCTTTGGTGAGCATTATTATTATATATATATATATATATATAATACATATCAAATTTTACACACCATAGACAAAGGTTTAAAACTAAATATTAGGGAACAATTAGAAATTAATAAACATAAAAATTCTAAAATTACTCTCATGAACAAACAGACTGACGTAAACCATTCCCCACTATTAAATATCTTTTCGCTCACACCATCCACCCCCACCCTCAATTCAATATAAGGGACGGCACTGCGATGGATTTGTCACTTGTAGCATGTTATTCTTACGATTAACGTCTACAACGCCTGATGTTGCCTCGTGGAGAGGCGAAACACGTGTCGCAGCGACGACCAGGCCAGTCGTGGCAGCGACGGTGGTGGTGGGGGCATGCGGATTCTGTTCCAGATGACGGACGACCGCAACAGCCGAGGCAGAGACTACCGGAGCAGCCATGGCAGCGTTGGCATGTACCACGTACTAACAGATGTGGGTGGGTGCCGGCCGGCGCTAGGCCGCATGAACTAATTGGTGGCGGAAGCACGCAAAGCAGGTTAGATCAAATTGCATGTAGATTTGACTTTCGCAAAATAACGCCTGAATCTATTAACTATTATTATTGTAACTACCATCTCCTAAATAAATAGAAAATACTCTCATATCTGGTCTTTTATCTACCTATTACATACAGTCCACCTTTCTACCCATTCTTTACAGTGAGTATTCAATTAGCGCTTGTAAGTTTAATCAAATATAATAACTTCAAAGAAAAATGTATAACATTTCCCTGGAGTGCTAGATTATTGAAGTTCGAACCCAGTGCTAATTGGTCAACAGGCCAGTTCCTTGACCACTGGGCTATTACTGCTCCATATGTATTTTCAAATGCTTTTTTTTTCGGGAGGTATGCAAGCATTCGGCTCACCTGATGTAAAGCGGGCACCGTAACCTATGAACACTTGTTAATAAGTTTAGAGACTGATTGCTTTTTGGAAACAAAAAAATATTTGTTTTCACAGCATCTTTAGGAGCTTACTGAAAGCACTTAGATGCAGGAACGCAACAACCCTCTAGGGAGTCATTATTTGGCTGTGGTTTTCTGTGAGGTGGAGGCACTTCCCCAGACGGGCTACTTTGATTCGCCCTACCTCTCTTAAAAACAAAGACATGCATGTATGATGGATAGGATCTTGATCTCAAACAAATTTCACCAATGGGTTTAATTGACCTTCTAATGAATTCAGCCCATCTGGGGAAGTACCTCCACCTCACAGAAAACCGCCGCCAAATAACAACTCCCTAGAGGGTTGTCGTGTTCCTGCGTGTGAGTGAGGTCTTCAGTAAGCTCCTAAGGAGTTGCTGTGTTAGAAGCAGATGTGGCATTCCACAAGTAATACTTAATGTATTGCAAGCGTTTATAGGCTATGATAATGTGAAGCAGCCTATGAAAGCTTGTAATACATTAAGTACCACCTCTGCTGTAAACAAAGCAATTCCTTAGGAACTTACTGGTGACCTCACTCACACGAACACAACAACTCTCTAGAGAATTGTTATTTGACTGTAGTTTTCTATGTATCATCCTCATCCAGTACTTCTCCAGATGGGCTGCTTTGATGCACCCTAAAACATCCAGGGCAGGAGAAACAGACATTTTAACCACTGCGCCACTTAGCTCATCAAACCGTCCACCTGATGTAAAGTGGTTACTGTAGCCCTGTGCTTACTAAAGTGGTTGTTCATCAGATTTAAATATTGGTTAAGCATCAGGATCTACAGATACACTGGTAGATTGGGGAATACCAAAATCATACCCCAAACTCCACCAACCGGCACCGAGAAGGAACACCGGTGGATTTTCAGTCGGTAGATCTGTCCAGAGGTACAGTACAGGACACATGTGACTGTAGCAGGAGACTGACATAACCAGGATCCCCTTGCTGATGTGGTATGCGAGCATTTACCCATTGAGAAGAAAAAAAAGGGGGGTTTACAGCAAGTATAAAGGCTATGCTACAGGACAAAAATGATTGGAAATCTCTGCTGTAGCCTATGAACGGTAACAATACACGCATTAACATGCTGCTAAAGCAATCCTTAGCTTAGGGTTACCTTATACAAAATGTAAATATACCAATCTTTAAGGGAGGGTTAAAAATGCATAGGGGTACTTTTTAATTAAGAACCTCCTACAATGGGATATGCAATAAACAATTTCAATTTTGTCTCTTATACATTATACTAGTTATAGTATGTAAGAATACCAAAACATTTGGCAGTGTACTATTCACCAGAACAACAGCCATTCTTAGAATATTCAAATTTTTTTACCACTAAAGTGGTAAACAAGCATATGGTCTGCCTGATGGTAAACAGTCACCGTAGCCTATGGACATTTACAACACCAGGGTTGTCATTCAAGTGTCGCCGACCCTCTAAAAACCTCTTTATGCCTTTCTTCAAAAACCCCCTGCTTTAGCCCCTCGGCTGGGAGTTCATTCCACAATTTTGAGAGATCTCCGAAGAAAAGTTCTCTGGAACCGCACAGTATGTGACCATTGCAGCTGTAAAAGCGTGTGACTTAAGCTATGTATGTGTTTTGCATTAGCAAATGAAATTTATAAAATAATTGTAAAATATTAATCTCTCATTACCCGCGGACCGCTTTTCCCTCAAGAAATGTATGGGGAACGTATATAACGGGGTCTGACAGGTTAAAGGAGTTTGTGTTAGCTGCAGGTATTTGAGGTTTCTGAACGTTGGATTAGGTAGAGAACAATTTTCCGAGGGGTAGTCCTCCGACCCGCCTCCTTCACCACTCTTAAATCTGGCGGCTTAACCCTTCGAAACCCGTGTGGTCATATATGACCGCGAAATGTATGGGAAAAGGTATATAACGGGTTCTGAAGGCACTCATAAAACCCCTATTATAGCTTCTTGTTGCTGTGCCCTACGCAAGGTGAATATTTATGATTATTTCTTATTAATTAAGAACTTTGTACAATGTGACATGCAATAAACAATTTGGAGTAGTTATTTAACAATTGAGCTGTGGGTCAGAGAAACAGACATGCTCATTCAAACAAATGTTTGTCCTGTGTAGGAATCAAACCCACAGGCAGTGGTGTTAAAGTAAAGTCAAAGTCAAAATCTTTTTATTTGCATAAATGGCTACATTTGTTTGGAATCGTCACATTTTTTTTCCCTACCGTGCAGTTTATGACTAGGTGAGCACTGATAAAAATACTGCCAAAAAACTCAGGCATCCCTCTTTTGGTATCCAAACATATTTACATAATTTATTAATTACATTATAATTGGATCGATTCAATCCCAGGCATTTTTATCATTAATATAGTCATATACTTTATAATATGCCCTGCTACACAATTTGGCTTTAATCTTTAATAGTAGCACTGTTAACCACCTCACAGAAACCACTAACTCTCTGTAGGCTTGTGTTGCTGTAAGTAAGCTAACCAGTAAACTTCTGGCTGGAAAAGCTTCTCCAGGCTTTCAAAAGATAAAAGATAAAAATTCTTTATTTGCCATTGGGCCCTCGCGGGCACTTAGACACGTCTTACATTTTTTTTTTAAATATATTCTTATTGTAACTTGTTTAATTCTCTTATTTTACTTTTTTCCTAGGTCGGTACCATTTTACAGCAGGCGATTACTGTGTGCTTCTCGAAGTTGTATATAAAAGGAACCACGAGGCGCTGGTGGAAGCTAAATAAAACATCACTAACCTTCAGAGGAATCTCGAGTCTCGTCTTCCAGCAAATTATTCAAACCCAGAAGCAGTAGATCCATCAACAGGACTACACAAGTATACACTTCACTTGGTTCGTTATACACTATTTCATGTTCATAAAAACTTTGAAAGTATTAAAAAACTTGATAAAACGAATGAGTACGAAACTTTAGATTCTATTTTTAGGTTATCAACGGTAATATTTTATTCATTCGTCAAAAACCTACACTAATTAACATTTAGTAATTATTATTTGTATTAGTAAATAATATTTCAATTTGTAGTGGCAGGTAAATTAGTATTTTAAATGTTTGTTTACTCGGCGAGCCGAAAATCAAATATGAGTGACAGATTTACAAAGATATATAAATGTATTTCGTTTAAACGTAGAATTATAGTTTTTGCCTGAACAGTGCCCTGGTGCAGTTAGCGTCGTTGAATATATTGTTTATTATTTCCGCAATTTCAGACAAATATAAATTTATAAACTATATTAATAGCTAAAACACGTTGTGTGTTGTGTGAGATACCTACATTCAAGTTTAAATAAGTAAAAAAAAAATGGAAGTTGCTGGCTTAAGAAGGTGACGCTGTCGGTAAAGGTAAGGGATATCGAAAATCACATGAAGTTGAGAAGTAGACATCAGAAACTGGACTCTGGCTCCGAAGCTTAGAACGCGATTACACTCGACGATAACAAAAGACCAACCAGTCCTAGCAAGCAAGATATACCGACATACGCAATTTATTTCTGTCTGTCTGTGTGATATTTTTTTACATTTCCCTGAGTGTTTCTCGAAAGCCTGTAAAATATTTCCACAAGTAGGTTGACTATATTGAAAATTAAAGAGGAATATCAGCAAATAGTAATATATGCCATAATTCGCACTATTTAGGACAGATCATTCTCATGTACTAAACATAAAAAAGGACCCAACATGGAATCCTGCGTCACCCCCATATTAACTGCTTTTAGATTTAACCCCATTTATGTCAACAGTCTGCATTCTGTTGTCTAAATAATATGCAGTTCTAGGCTTCACTGTAATTTCGTAATAGTTCAGCTTATGCAATAATATCTGATGGCCGACATAGTCAAAACCTTTGGAGAGATTACAGAAAACCCCGATGGCATCCTGTGACCTCGGCCATTTCATAACAAAACATACTTAGGGTCTATTTCAGAAGCGTCACGATCCTGCTAGGGTGTTCTCCGTAGGTGATGCGTATCGATCCGCCCCCATCGATGCAAATCTAGGTCCATGACACGGTGGAGGCATCACCCACCATGTCAGAGGTGAATTTAAAGGTAAAATGAATTATCTGATAGATATAAAGTGGAAGGGAAGCGATAGGGATAGTCTTCCCGGTGGCATGATAGCCCTGTGGTCCGGGCACAGCACGGACATGTTGTGTTCTCATTTCAGTTAGCCTCTGGCGTTAGTGATTTAGTAGATCCGAGATTTCTCAGGGTTAGAATAATACTGGGAATTACGCACATCGATTTTTTTGTTGTTGTAGCATATGCGGTGAGTTCAGCCAATCCCCAGGACACCATAAGAGATATTCTGGATTTTACTGAAAGGAATTAAACGAAAATGATGTATGGAAATCTGAATGGATAGTTTGGGATTTTGGGCCTATGTGAAACAGTTACGAGACTGGACAGTCTGTAAACATATAAGAGAGTGAATGCAGGTAAGCTTATTGTAGACGTATGTACGGAACGAAACCTCCTTATGTCGAATACGTCATTCCATCACGATATTCACATACCTACATCGAGTCGGAGTTACCAGAAAAGTGTGATTGATTTGTGTCTGATAGATGGACGACTGCGAAATTAAAGTAGATACGTGGCACACTCAGAAAGTTTTGCGAAAATAAAAAAGTACTCTCCACCAGCCTGTCTTTTCTCTTATTTTTTCTCGAAATACTTTTTCCAGTCCACCGCCTCATTTGCAGCCTGCTCGAACGCTGACAGCGCATCTTCCAGCGACGAAAATTGTATCCCTTTGAGCAGATTTTGACACGGTGCTAGGTCAGGGCTGTAAGGAGAGTGACCCAGGAGTTTGACCGGCGTGCTGTCCAGGAAGTCTCTCGTTTTGAGCACGGTGTGCGCGGGCGCGTTGTCGTGGTGGAGCAGTAGCCCGCGGAGCCCTGTGTTTGGTCGCTAGTTGTTCACAACACAGAAAACGTCTGTCAAGCATTTGGTAGTATACCATTAGGCGTTGATGCTTCTATGGTTCTGTAAAGGGATTGACACCAGGTAGCTAGTGAAATTGAAAAAGCTCGCGATCAAAACCTTCACCCCGCTTCTAAACCGCTTCACTTTGGTAGGTGATGATTCGTTTTGAAACACTCAAAACGACGACAGGCGCTTCGTTTCTAGATCGTATCGATAAATCCGGGACTCATCACCTGTAATGATGTCGTAAACACGCCGAGAGGAGCCCGCTTCAAATTTGTTTATTATAACACTGCACCATTCGACCCGGGCCTGCTTCCGAGCAACGGTGAGGTTGTGCGGCACCCAGCGTGAAACTATCCTCACGTGAAGATGCAAGTGTAGAATCTCGTGAAGGCTTCCCGATTCAATCTGCAGTATGTGCTGAATCTCCTGATTGTAACTATTGTCTTGGATTAAATTTTTCACTGCTAGCACGTTTTCTTCCGTAGCAGCCGTCAAAGGGCGACCAATTCTTTCTTCATCCCCCAAAGTTAGTCGACCGCGCTTGATTTTGTTAAACCAACGATACACGGTTGACTTGGAAGGGCCTTCATCCGTGAATGCCATTTGAAGTCTATCGTACGATTCGTCCGGTTTCAAACGACACTTGAAATCGTAAAAAATCATAGCGCGAAAATGTTCTCGGCGCAGATCCCTTTTTTAACGAGACACGATAATTTAAACTAGCTCGCAAAAAATGTGGAGGGAAATGTTGAAATTGGAACGTACCTATTTTTATTTATTAAAAAATTTATTTCAAAATAGATGGCCTGTCTCTTATATATTAAAACTTTTTTCGCAATACTTTTAAGCGGCCTGGTACAAGATCGTTCAGAGATCTTACTCATACAACTACCTGATGGTGAGCGGGTTTGTGGGCCTTTTGAAGTTGAAGCATGGCGAGTATGCATCTTTTCGGAGATCTTTAAAGGATAAGTGATATTTAGATTGAAAAGAAATACTTACGAACGTGAGCCTTACCAACTCAAACCTACAGAAACGGTGGATTTTTTTTTAAAGTGTGATGGATAGTGCGTGAGAGACATGACAGAAAGGTAATGCCGGTTGGGATACGGAGGATGCATCCTACGAGGCAAAAAATAAGTAAGCATAGTTGGATTATGTATATTACTCTTCTGGAGAGAGGTAAAGAAAGCTCAATTATTGAATAATATGGAAGAAGAATGGATAAGACAAAGTCTAAAGCTAATAAAAAGCAAAATGGTATATCATGATTCCCATCTCAGATTCTTTACCTGAATGGCTCGGTTTTATGCGCAACTTAAGTATTTCTTCTTGTGCAACGTCGGGAGGCATACAAGCATACTGCCCACCTGATGTAAACCAGTTACTGTAGCCTATAAACGCTGGTATTACATTTAAGTGTCACTCGCGCGATTCCACCTCTGCTGCTAACACAGCAACCCCTTGGGAGCTCGCTGTTGACTCACACGCATGACTACAAGAAATCTCCCAGGAGTTTGATATTTTACGTTTTTGTGTGCCTTAAAAACAGCCAGACCGAGACAAACAGACATGTTTATGCACACTAATGTCTGTCCTGTGCGGGAATCGAACCCACGTTGTGTCAAAGTCGCGTTTTAACCGCGACACCACCGAGCTCGCCAAAATTTTCATCTTTCATTTCTCATAGTCACTATTTGGAAGACAAATCAAGAAGATGTAAATAATAATCAAAATCTTTATTAGGTACTTATTTAATATTCATACACTTTATACAAATGACTACTCACTATAATATACAACGTACTGAGATTAACATTTCAATGCGCTTCGATGTTGTGATTGTTGAGCGATGGCCCGGTTGATAAAGAACCAATTTAACCAACTGTTTCCTGGTTCGAATCCCGTTTGTGGCCGTGTACCACTAAATCCCCGTTTTCGGATGTCTGCTTTGTGTGTTTCCGCCGCCAATTAGTTGATATGAACTAGCGCCGGCCGGCAACCAATACCGTTAGTAGACGCAACAGACCGTTGCTATTATGACTGCCCTGGTGGTTGCTGAGCTCGATGACATCGTTGCGTGTGTCATTCTAACCGAACACGCAGGATAAGCAACGTCAACCGCAGCCTGTCTATGCATGGGTTTATCTATCTCGAGTTTCTCCGTGCGCACGTTAAGCCGTCGGTTCCGGCTGTTGTCGATAGATGACAGTCGTTAAGCTAAGTCAGTGGCTCTCGACCGGCTTGAAAACACTGGCCTCCGCCAATCCGCATTCGAGCAGCGTGGTGGAGTATGCTCTAAACCCCTTTGGTTGAAGGGAGACCCGTATCCCTGCAGTGGAATGAGTGAGGGTTGATGTGGTGGTGGTCGCTGTGACACGTATTTCGCCTCTCCACGAGGCATCTTCCACGGCAACATTGTTAGTCATCAGACTAATATAAAGTCATTAGAATAACATGCTACTAACATCTACAGCGGCTGAGGATGGTTCGTAGAGAAACACGTGTCGCAGACGCGACCGGAGCAGCCAGGGCAGTGATGGCGGCGGGCGCGTGCGGTTTCTGTTCCGGATGGCGGGGCATCGCACGGACGACCGCAGCAGACGAGGCAGACACGTTCGGAGCAGTCGTGGCAGCGATGGCATATTACATCTACTAACGGTAGAGGGCGGGTGCCGACCGGCGCTAGTCCGCATGAACTAATCGGTGGTGGAAGCACAATAAGTAATTTAGATAAAATAAATTTGATTTTCGCAAAATATCGCCCGCATCTACCAACTATTCAAATGATAAGTATAAATATGTACATAAATCCGATATGATATAAATATAATGAAAGAATGACTAAACAGATATACAATGCAAAAATGGAAGGATATAGGAGCCGAGGAAGACCAAGACTAACTTACCATGAGCAAATTGGTCGTCAAATCAGAAGGTGATGTCACGAGTCCTAGAAACCGCGTGCATGAAAAGAGTTATGAATGTTTAAGAGGCGAGTGAATTGTGTAACGACCGTGTCTTATGGAGCTCGGAACTCCCTGCCTACCCTGCAAGGGATTTGGCGTGAAGTTATATACATAAATACGATTATTTATGTTTTTTAAACACTGGA
The DNA here is from genome assembly GCA_947507595.1 of Pyralis farinalis. Classification (NCBI taxonomy): domain Eukaryota; kingdom Metazoa; phylum Arthropoda; class Insecta; order Lepidoptera; family Pyralidae; genus Pyralis; species Pyralis farinalis. The sequence goes on from OX382281.1 coordinate 1,096,193, forward strand.
CGTATAAACGAGATTGCACGCTATACACTATAAACACGTCACTGTCACATGTCACACGTCACTGTCACAACATGTCACTGTCATTTAGAACACTTATTTTCAGTTTGTGTTTGGGCCACGTGAGACAGAGAGGCAGCGCGGGCAGTGCTGGTTTCTCTTTCGTTTCGTCTTCGCTGTCGGTCTCGGAGTCTGTCTCCGCTAGGCTCGACATCTTGGACACTTGGATGGACATGTCTTCGGCTAATTTCTTTGGTATTAGCATCTGAAAAGGAAAGTAATTTTATTATAAATATATAAAAATGATTTTAATTAATATTTCATAATTAATGTATATATGCTGTGACGAGTATCTTTTTCGTCACATGGAATCTTCGAGAACGATTAGGCTGTATGAGCTAAAACCCTTTGCCCTCGGAAAAAAGGCACGTGATTTTGAAAAAGAAAGATTTGCACGATGACACTCTGACTTCCGTTCTTACTTTCTGGTCTACTCTCGCCACGACAGGACGATAAAAATTAGAACCGAATCAGGATAAAACACGATCAATTTAGTCATGGTAAGTAAGTATTGGCCTTCCTCGACTGCTACATCCTTCTACTTTTGCGTTGTATATCTGTTTCTTTATTCTTTCATCGTGCATTAATTCTATATGTCCTACGTTCATGTACCAATGGAGTATTCCTTTTCTAATCTTAACACCAACATCTCTTTTAGACCAACTGATGTAAGAAAGAGTCTTACATCATCATCTTGAACACGGTCAGCAATCGTTACGCCATAAATTTCGCACAATGCTCGCATCTCGACCGCATTTACTCTACTTTCATGCCAAGTCTCTCCTCAACTCCGTGTCACGATCAGAATCTTGTCCAAATCGTCTGTGTAATGTAGTGGACACAGACGATGATAATGGATTACGGCACGGGACACAGATAAGAAGAAACGCAAGTAAATTGAATGTAAATTATCAGAATCATTTATTCCTTAGAAAATGGTACAGTATAAATGTTGGTACAAACAAAAAAATTTCGTGCAAACATTTTCTGCCAGAAATGGCGTAGGAATTAATTTTTATATTGTATGTTAATTAGTTCACATTAGTTATAACATGTGAACTGTAATAAACTAATTACATTAGTATTACATCAGCTTGCTAAGACTAATAGATCTTTTATTGTAAATTGTATTCGATTCTATAATAAATTACCTGAAACAGTTCTGTCCTTGCCTGACAATATGTTCAAAAGGCACATCAAAAATACTCTGTGTAAGAAGGGTTATTATAGAATCGATGAATATCTAACTGACAGAGATGTATGGAAATGATTCAGCACATGAATTAATATAACTTTAATTGTACCACTTGATATCGCTATATGTACACTCATATCATTATATTTATTGTAATATGTATAAGATGATTTGAAAAAAAAAGACCTATATTGGCAAGTTCTTTTGGCATTTCTTCTTCGCCAATGGTCATTTGAAATGCTGGTAGATTAAAAAAGAGAAAACTTATAAAAATAACAAGATATAATATTGAAAATGTAAGACGTGTCTAAGTGCCCGTGAGGGTCTAAAGGCAAATAAAGATTTTTTATCTATTTACCTTTTATTAAATGAATACTTTAGACGTAATGACGAGCTCGGTGGCGCAGTGGTGAAACGCGTTGTAACGCTACTTTGACACCAACGCTCGTGGGTTCGATTCCCACACAGTACAAACATTTGTGTGCATGAACATGTCTGTTTGTCTCGGTCTGGGTATTTTCTATGTATAATAAGTATGTATTTACAAAAAAAAAATGTATTTACGTATGTTTATCAGTTGTCTAGTACCCATAACACAAGCTTCGCTTACTTTGGGGCTAGATGGCGCTGTGTAATTTGTCCGACAATATTTATTATTTTAGTTAATGATAATGAATAACTGGACATTTTAATAATTATTAAAATGTCCAGTTATTAAATTATAATTTAGTTAGATGTTTTGAACAGAAAGGGAAATTTGTTTATAATATATTTTTTATATATTTACCACATTATTTATTGTCACTACGTTTTAATACTATGGTAATTATGATATAAGGATGAATTTAAATTGTGTAGTAAATTTCAATAAATAGAAATTTTGACATTACGGTCATTTTAACACTTTAAGACCTTTTTGAAGAAGGTCATTGATTTTTTAATTTTTTTATTTCCTACATTATTTATTGTTAATTCTGATTCATGGACGTTTTAAACTTTTCATTTTCAATACATATTTTGTTGACGAGCTCGGCGGCTCAGTCGTGAACGACGCGACTTTGACACCAACGGTCGTGGGCTCGATTCCCATACAAGAAGAACATGTCTGTTTGTCTTGGTCTGGATGTTTTAAGAGAGGTAGGGCACGTCAAAGCAGCCCGCCTGGGGAAGTACCTCCACCTCACAGAAAACGGCAGCCAAATAACAACTACCTAGAGGGTTGTTGTGTTCCTGAGAGTGAGTGAGGTCGCCAGTAAACTCCCAAGGAGTTGCTGTGTAAGCAGCAGAGGAGGCATCGCACGAGTGATAATTAATATATCGCAAGCGTTAATAGGCTACGGTGCCCGCTTTACTTCAGGTGGGCCGTATGCTTGTATGCCTTCCGACGTTGTATATAAAAAATGGTAATATGGTCATTTTAATATTTAAGATATTACGAACCGAAGTCTTTAAAATACTTGTTAAAAACCGGGGAGGTACTAAGAGGTACTCCCACCCTCTCCCTTCCGTCATAGAACCACACGTGCGGGCTTACGATGTCATAGTTCCACGGTTGAGAACATCTCTTCGCGTACGAAAAAGTTCGGCAACTCCTATCTTTGTCGTACCATTTAAAGTGGAACGCCTTGCCTGCACATGTGTTCCCTCCTTCCTACAATATGGGTTCCTTCAAACGAAGCGTGAAGAAGCATCTTGCGGGTCAGCATGGCAGCGTCAACTGACAGGATACTATGTAGTATGTTGTCAGTTGCAGTTGCGATTTGGGCTCCTCTTTCGCTTACCATCAGGCAAAGAGGGGCCACTATGCTAAACTAACATAAAAAAAAAAAAAAGATTTTTTAATAAAATCGAGACAGACCTGCAGCCAGGGCCCCTTGGTCGCGTACGGCTTGTCCGTGGAGGGCAGAGCGCCCAGCACTCCCTCGGAGACCAGGGTGACGGCGCGGCCGCCCTCGCGCCACGTGAAGTGCCGGTTGTGGAGAACTCGGCCGCTGCCAATGTCATCAATCATCATCGTACACTGAACTTACTAACTGAGGGGGGGGGGGGGGGGGGCTCCAGTAAGCTAATAAGGAGCGGTGTTAGCAGTAAAGCATAGGGTCGGCAGCGCACGAGCGATACCCCCGGTGTTGCAAATGCCCATAGGCTACGGTGACTGTTTACCATCAGGCAGGCCGTACGCATGATTGCCACCTTAGTGGTAAAAAGAAAGTAAAGGAGGCGTCGCGCGAGTGATACCTAATGTATTGATTACGAGATTAAGATACAATATTGAGAATAGTCAATAGATTCAGGCGTTATTTTGCGAAAGTCAAATTTACATGCAATTTGATCTAATCTGACGTTAACGTCTACAACGCCTGATGATGCCTCGTGAAGAGGCGAAACACGTGTCGCAGCGACGACCAGGCCAGTCGTGGCAGCGACGGTGGTGGTGGGGGCATGCGGATTCTGTTCCAGATGGCGGGCGACCGCAGCAGCCGAGGCAGAGACTACCGGAGCAGCCATGGCAGCGTCGGCATGTAGCACGCACTAACGGTAGTGGGTGGGTGCCGGCCGGCGCTAGGCCGCATGAACTAATTGGTGGCGGAAGCACACAAAGCAGGTTGGATCAAATTGAATATTGTGAATGTAAGGCGTGTTTAAGTGCCCGTGAAAGGTCTAAAGGCAAAATAAATACATGGGTTCGTAGGTTACGTTAACCGCTTTATATCAGGTAGGGCGTTTGCTTGTATGTCTCCTAACACTAAGACCGAGACAAACAGACATGTTCATGCACACAAATGTTCGTCCAGTACGCCAATTCTGCTAAATAAGTGCAACTGCACGTTTACGCCTGTCACTTGAGTCGTGCAGGAATAGTGCAGTGCCGATAGGTGTATTCTACTAAAATATTCTGCACTGCAACTACCCTGCAACTGTGCGTATCCTGCAAGTAAACTACTTAAAACCTGAGATGTTGCCATATTTTAATCTAATAAAACTGAATTTTTATTTAATGTTGATTCTATAGTTTCACTATTGACCTTGGTTGCCGGAGTGGAGGTATTTCTAACCGAAAAGAAGCTTTACTTAATTATATTTATCCACAAACATCTCCCAAAACAAAGCAAATATAATTCACCGCTTCAGAATATTAATTTCACTTCGCAAAAGTTGCTCAAGAGTAACGTTAACAAAACTGCAAGTAAACTCCTTCAAAACATCTGTCACCGGTATACAAATGTCAAAACAATTTATCAGAATACGATTATATTGCAGGGAACGTGCAGTGACAGTGCAGGTTTTTTAACAGCGATTCATTTACTGCAACATTCCTGCAACGTCGCTGCTGTCAGATCGTTTAACAGAATACCGAAACGTCAAAATGTACGCATTTTGACACACGCCGCGCTGCAGTGCAGATGCAGTTTTTAGTAGAATCGGCCCACTGTGTGGGAATCGAACCCACGAGCGTCGGTGTCAACTCAAGGAGCGTTCGTTCACTCATTCGTTGAGTACGTACTCGACAGCCAGCGGCAGCAGGCTGGCTCCTTCAGCGTTCAACATGAGGTGCACCCCCTGGAGGTACTGCACGCAGTCCTCGCTCCGCCACGAGCCCTGCATCAGCTCCGGCAGTTGGGGCAGCGCGCGCTCTATGCTGGACATCTCGAAGCTATCTGTTGACATGTGCCCTGGAATGAAAGGGAGATATTCTGTTTACGCAGTCAGAACCCGTTATATACGTTTTTCCATACATTTCGCGGTCGTATACGACCACCCGGGTTTCGAAGGGTTAATACGACGTCGGGAGTCAAGCAAGCATACAGCCCACCTGATGTGGAGCGGTCATCGTAGACAATGAACGTTTGCGATACAAAAAGTATCACTCCATGTGTATGTATTTCATTTTTATACCACTAAGATGGAAATCAATCATACGGCCTGCCTGATGGTAAACAGTTACCGTAGCCTATGGACATTTGCAACACCGGGGGTGTCACTCGTGCGTTGCCGACCCTCTTACAACCTCTTCACGCATTTCTTGAAGAACTCCATGCTGTAGTCCCTTGGGACAACCTCGGCTGGGAGCTCGTTCCACAGCTTGAGAGTTCTCGGAAGAAAACTTCTCTGGAACCGCACAGTACGAGACCATTGACCATCGCGTGTGAATATCCTTGTGATGAAATAAAGTATTCGACACGAGGAGGTTTCGTTCCACAGAGAGAGTTTTTCAACAAAGCAGCCCGCATGTGGAAGTACCTCCACCTCACACAAAACCACATCCAAATAACAACTCCCTAGAAAGTTGTTGTGTTCCTGCGTCTGAGTGAGGTCACCAGTAAGCTCTTAGGGAGTTTTTGTTTTTCAATGGTTTATTTCATATCACAATTTATTTTACACTGGTTATGTATGCCAAACTACATAGTAGTTTATTGGCAATGTTCTTTGAGAGTCCTTCGGGCCTTCTTTGAGAGTCCTGCGGGCCTTCTTTGAGAGTCCTGCGGGCCTTCTTTGAGAGTCCTGCGGGCCCTCTTAGAGAGTCCTTCGGGGCTTCTTTGAGAGTCCTTCGGGCCTTCTTTGAGAGTCCTGCGGGCCTTCTTTGAGGGTCCTGCGGGCCCTCTTAGAGAGTCTTGCGGGCCATCTTAGAGAGAGTTGCACTCATCAGCCATGCATTTCTGTAAGAGCAAACGTCCTTACATCCTCGGAAACATCGGCTGTGACAGCCTTAAACATAAAATTGCAATTCTTTGGTGTCACTTTTCATGGTTGTGCGACACTAGCGCCGCAAGGCTGCGTTTGGAATTGGAATTCTACAAGGCAAACAGCCTCGCGTACGCTTACAGCCTTATAGAATACCCAATAATTTAGCCGTGATCGCAGTAGACGATGTCAAAGCTGTGACATCTGTGATCACAGCGACGCACACAGCCATTACGAGTCGCTTAGAGAATTGCATGGCAGGTCCTTTGACAATGTCCATCAAAATATATAACAAATTACCAGAGCCCATAAAAAATGTAAACAATGATATAATATTTTTAAAGAAAGTTAAAGAGATACTTATCAGTAAAGCTTACTACAACATTTCAGAAAACCTGAATGATAAAATATAAAAAAATATAAAAATAAATATTACATAATAAAATACAAAAATATAGTCGGCCCCTCTCTAGATTGTGGTGCCCGTCAGGGTCCATAATTGAGACTACTTATGCTTGTTAGTAAGACCTTGATTTGTACATTATGGATGCAATAAACACTTTGACTTTGAGTCCTGCGGGCCCTCGTAGAGAGTCCTACGGGCCTTCTTTGAGAGTCTTACGGGCCTTCTTAGAGAGTTCTGTGGACCTTTTACGAGTGTCCTGCGGTCCCTGTTAGAGAGTCCTACGGGCCTCCTTAGACAGTCCTACGGGCCTTCTTTGAGAGTTCTGCGGACCTTTTACGAGAGTCCTGCGGGCCCTCTTAGAGAGTCCTACGGGCCGAGAGTCCTTCGGGCCATCTTTGAGAGTTCTGCGGACCTTTTACGAGAGTCCTTCGGGCCTTCTTTGAGAGTCCTGCGGGCCTCCTTTGAGAGTCCTGCGGGCCTTCTTTGAGAGTCCTGCGGGCCCTCTTAGAGAGTCCTGCGGGCCTTCTTAGAGAGTCCTTCGGGCCTTCTTTGAGAGTTCTGCGGACCTTTTACGAGAGTCCTACGGGCCTTCTTAGAGAGTCCTGCGGGCCTTCTTAAAGAGTCCTGCGGGCCTTCTTTCAGAGTCCTTCGGGCCTTCTTTGAGTGTCCTGCGGGCTCTCTTAAAGATTCCTGCGGGCCTTCTTTGAAAGTCCTGCGGGCCTTCTTTGAGAGTCCTTCTGGCCTTCTTTGAGGGTCCTTCGGGCCTTCTTTGAGAGTCCTGCGGGCCCTCTTAGAGAGTCCTTCGGGCCTTCTTTACACTTAATTATTATTAATAATAAAAATAACTAAAAATACACTTAATTACGTTGTCAATAATAATATTACAATATGTATCACAAAATAAACAATACAAAATCTATATATATACATATATATATGGTGTTCTTAAAGTATATGCCCAAATTGAAATGGGAAATAGTATTATGTATGCTGATTATGATAGCAAATATATTTTATGCCCCACGTGTTACAAATTCTTTCATAGAAAAATAAAATCCGTCATAAAAAATAGCTTTCTGTTGTATGTACCAACCAGCTAGGGAAATACAAGCATGCCGTTACGGTACGCAGGTACAATACGCCTTCCCGCGCATGCGTCATCTACGCCACAAGGCGCACGCGCGGCGCGAGCGGCCATTGTTTCCCAGTGGCGCGCATTACATACACTAGTACGCGTGACCGTAATCATGCCTGGACGTCGTTATTCTAATCAGGAGTATCTCCAAATGGTACTTTGTTATCGCGAGTCTAATAACATCACTGCAGAAGCGTACGTGTTTATACTTCCAGCACGATGGAGCACCAGCCCATTACGCCTTGTGTTCGCGAGTATCTGGACGTTACGTACGCCATGTGAGGTGGATAGGAACATTTGTATAGAACGCCAGGATGCGTGCAACAATTTTGTATTTAGTGTCGTGATTGAGATGTGTAAATAACTTGTAAATAAACTGATGAACTTTTAAACAAGCCCAGTTAATGTAACAAACGTTATCCGATAGCTTTTTATTTTTCAATATCAAAATATCCACGTCTATCTAGTCTTTAATGTTGTCGTAACAAACACTAAATACTCAAATTTAACGTTATTACATTAATTTGACAGTCCAAAGCCTGTGTGAAAGTGTGATGGAAAGTTTGTGACCTTTTTCAATAAAATTGGATCAGCTGTTATAATAAGTAAGTATTCTAAATTTCCATTTTTATTTAAATAGATAGGTAGCTATCAGCGTTACTCTACCGGCATAGTCATAGGTATTACTTTTTTGAATACAACGTTGGCAGGCGTAAGGTCGACCTGATGTAAAGTGGTTATCGTAGCCTATAAACGCTGTGGTCGTCGCTGCGTAAATGGCGTGTTCGATTTGACCCGCGACCCGTGCATCGACCCCGTCAAACTGAATTATTAACAACTGATGATGATGATGATGATGACGGGGCAATCATTATGCACCATGAACCAAGTAGGTACTTTATTTATTTGATTTTTCAAACTTTTTTGACGATGCCGGGACACGAAGTTTCTTGTCTATCGTAACAGATAAACGATATTCTTTCTCCCATTGAAGTTCGGGCATATAAAAAAAAAACACCTTATATATATATATATATATATCTCGCGTCGCGATGTTTGTGGTCGCACTCCTTTGTGTTTGTGTTTTTTGTTTTTTTTTTGTATATTTGGTAGGTGTGAGAATTCGTCGTAAAGTATATTTCATTAAAAAAAATATTAGAAAAAAAAAAATCGGCAATAATTTATATTCTACGTTTGCCGGGTACGTTAGTATATATATATATATATATATATATATATATATATATATATATATATATATATATATATATATATAAATAAAAGGTACAGTGACATATTTATGAAGTTCTTCAATATTTGGAAGTCCAGTACCGGCACCACATTGTGTCGGAGCTGGTGCTTCATCAAGAGTCAGCAGCTCACTGGACTATGTGAACCATCTGCGTCGGTACATACGTGTGTAGTAATACTCACCTTCTGGTCCTGTCCGGTCAGTCATGCTGGTGAGTCCTCTCTGGAGCGTGTCTTTGATCATCTGCTCCACTCTCGGGGACAGCTCCGAGGGACTCGTCGACTCCTCCACGTTGGCCTGCCCGACACGAGGACATATAACATTATTTACCACCTGATGGAATACGTTTGAAACACGTCGTCGCTCGCGCGTTGCCCACCTCTCTCAAAGAACACAGCAACTCCTTGGGAGCTTACTGGTGACCTCACTCACACGCAAGGAAATAACAACCCTCCATTTGTTATTGGTCAGCGGGTTCCTGTGAGGTGGAGATACTTCGCAAACGGGTTGCTTTAATAAAAAAAGATAAAAAATCTTTATTTGCCATTGGGCCCTCGAGGGCACTTAGACACGTGTTACAGTTTTTGAAATATAATCTTATTGTATCTTATTTAATTCTCTTTTTACTTTTTTCTTTCTCTTTATCTACTAGCATTTCGGAAATGACCATTGTCGAAGAAGAAATGCCGAAAGAAACTTGCCAATATAGGTCTATTTTAAAATTGTCAATTAAGTGCCGTACCCGTCTTAAAAACGCCCAGACCAAGACAAACAGACATGTTCGTGCACACAAATGTTTGTCCTGTGTGGGAATCGAACCACAGCGCCGCCGAGTTCGACGATATCTTCAATTCATCATCAGCACATCAGCCGAAGGACGTCCACAGCTGAACATAGGCCTTCCCCTTACACTTCCACGGCGATCGGTCTTGTGCTGCTTGCATCCATCGGCTTCCTGAGATCTATCTATCTATCTATAACTTCACGCCAAATCCCTTGCGGGGTAGGCAGAGAGAACCGAGCGACATGTGACTCGATCCTTACATATCTCACTCGCTTCTTTAACATTCATTGCTCTTCACATGCACGCTCGCCGGTTTCTAGGGCTCCTGACATCACCTTCTGATAGAACACGACCAATTTGGTCATGATAGGTAAGTCTTGGCCTTCCCCGGCTCCTACATCCTTCCACTTTTCTGAGATCTTTACCAAGGTCGTCTGTCCATCATGTGGAGGTCGTCCTACGCTGCGTTATCCGGCTCGTGGTCGGCATTAGAGAACCTTTCTGCCCCAACAACCATCGGTTCTCCGAGCTATGTGGCCTACCTTTTTTTTTCATACTACGTCGGGAGGCGTACAAGCATACGGCTGATGTAAAGTGGTTACTGTAGCCTATGAACGCTTGCGATATATTATCACTCGCGCGATGCCTCCTCTGCTGCTTACACAGCAACTCCTTAGGAGCTTTACTGGTGACGTCACTCACACGCAGGAACACGACACCCTCTAGGGAATTGTTGTTTGTCTGCGGTGCGAATGAGCGTGGTTTTTAATAAGCTCGTAAGGAATTTTTGTGTTAGAAACGGAGGTGGCATCGCAATTATACTTCCTGTATTGCTAGTTTTAGGGTACGGTAACCGCTGTACATCAGGCGAACCGTACGTTTGTATGTTGTATACAAAAATATCTCAGGCACAACTACCAAAAGGTTGGTGGTACAACCAACACCAGCAATGGTGCCATGGGCGAACTTCAGCAGCTTGCAAGTTTGCTGTGACTCTCAAATCTCGAACGGTCGGCCTGATGGTAAGCAGTTACCGCAGCCTATGGGCATTTGCAACACCAATGGTGGTTGCCGACCCTGCAATAACCTCTTCACGCCTTTCTTGAAGAACCCCACGCTGCAGTCCCTCGGGACAACCTCGGCTGGGAGTTCATTACACAACTTGAGAGTTCTCGGAAGGAAACTTCTCTGGCACAGTACGCGACCATTGCGGTTCCAATGTGTGAGGGTGGACTCCCAGCGATGTGCGATTGTAAAATGAGGCTGTGGCCACAAATCGAACAACATATTTTGTAAACTTACCGGAATCCAAGGTTCCCATTTGACTCTAGCCGAGACTCCCGCGAGGTGTGCCGGCTGGCCCCCCAAAGACCTCCGCAGCCCCCTGGCGGACACGGTCCTGTGCAGCCGTGTCACCAGCCAGGGCCCGCCGCAGCGGGGGTCGCAGCCGATCAGTTTGAGGACGTCGAAGCCAGATCCTCGCTGGGCAGCTTTCAGCTCCCGACTTGTGCAGCCCACCACCTACGCAGAATCAACTTTATCTTCAAGATTCTTCCAAATGTATGTATATATATCTTCACGCCAGATTCCTTGCGGGGTAGCCAGAGAGAACCGAGCGCCATAAGACACGGTCCTTACATACTTCACTCGCTTCTTTAACATTCATTGCTCTTCTCATGCACGGTCGCCGGTTTCTAAGGCTCCTGACATCACCTTCTGATAGAACACGACCAATTTGGTCATGATAGGTAAGTCTCTGTCTTCCTCGCCTCCTACATCCTGCCACTTTCGCATTGTATATCTGTTTGTCATTCTTTCATCCTACATTATTTTTACATGTCTGAACCAACCGAGCATTAACTGATATTGATCTGTGAAAACATGCCTCACTGAAGGCCTTCTGCATCTTTGTGTTGTTCCGCTTCCTAATGCACTAGGATTGGCGGGGTTCGCTACTTAAGACCAAGGATTTTGCGAAGATATTGTATTTGCATGGAGCGGTAGTCGTCAGATCTCCACAACCCAGAAGGAAAACCAGATCTATCTTATGGTAGTTTTTAAGAGAGGTAGGGCGCATCAAAGCATCCCGTCTGGGGAAGTACCTCCACCTCACAGAAAACCGCAGCCAAATGACAACTCCCTAGACGGTTGTCGTGTTCCTGCGTGTGAGTGAGGTCACCGGTAAGCTCCTAAGGAGTGATATAGTATATTACAAACGTTAATAGGCTACGGTAACCGGTGGGCCGTACGCTTGCATGCCTTCTGATGTAGTATAAAACAAAAAATCTTTCGAAATATAATTTCTTGTATTCGCTGGTTTCCTAACGATGTTTTTCTTCACCGCCGAGCGAGTGACAATCACAAATATGTACATAAATCCGATTTTAATGGTACATGCCAGGATTTGAACCAGGGGACCTTGTTGTTCACTGCCGGTTCTTTATCACTGCTCTGGCTCAGTGAAGACCACCTCCTGGGAATGGTTTCACCTGCAGGAAGTTGATGGTTCCGTGCGGCGTGCTGAGGGCGGGCAGCTGCGGGTCGTCGGCCACCAGCAGGTGCCTGACGCGGGACTTGGCGCCCGGCGCTCCGCCGTCCAGCGCCGCGTGCCACGAGATGTGGTCGCCGGCGAAGAACTTGTTGCCTGGAACATATATATCACATCAGATATGCATATTTTATGATGGTTATGGCAGAGGGAGCTTGAAAGTAGGATAAACGCGGTTGAAATGACGAGCTCGGTGGCGCAGTGGTGAAACGCGCTGTTACGCTACTTTGGCACCAACGCTCGTGAGTTTGATTCCCGCACAGTACAAACATTTGTGTGCATGAACATGTCTGTTTGTCTTGGTCTGGATATTTTCTGTGTATTATAAGTATGTATTTACAAAAAAAAATGTATTTACGTATGTTTATCAGTTGTCTAGTACCATAACACAAGCTTCGCTTACTTTGGGGCTAGATGGCGCTGTGTAATTTGTCCAACAATATAAAAAAAATATTGAAATGCGAGCGTTGCGCTAAATTTGTGGCGTAACGCTTGTAGACCGTATTCGCAATGATGATGTTAGAAACAGAGTTGGTCTGAAAGAGAGTGTCGGTGTTAAAATAAGAAGAGGCATGCTCCGTTGGTTCGGACATGTAGAAAGAATGCAAGATGAAAGAATGACGAAGCAGATATACAATGCAAAAGTGGAAGGATGTAGGAGCCGGGGAAGGCCAAGACTTACCTACCATGACCAAATTGGTCGTGTTCTATCAGAAGGTGATGTCAGGATCCTTAGAAACCGGCGAGCGTGCACGAGAAGAGCAATGAATGTTAAAAAAGCGAGTGAGGTATGTACGGGTTGAGTCGCGTGGCGCTCGGTTCTCTCTTCCTACCGCGGAAGGGAGTTGGCGTGAAGTTATAGATATATATACATTTCTGACCGCGTGACTCTGTTCAGAGTCGAGCTGTGAGAATTGTCGACAATCCTAAGCTTACACACGGTATTGAACCCTTAAGTTTAAGGAGAGACTTTGCCTCCCTTTCTTGAAAACACAGGCCAATCAACTATCAACACTGCCAATCCGCGTGTGTTCTACCGATTGTACAACGGGTTGTGTTCTGAAGAGTTGTTCGAAATGATGCCGACGGCTACTTTTTATAACCGCACCGCTCGCCGGCGGCGGGGAGTGCACCCTCACACGCTGGAACCGCAATGGTCGCGTACTGTGCGGTTCCAGAGAAGTTCTCTTCCGAGAACTCTCAAGTTGTGGAATGAGCTCCCAGCCGAGGTTGTCCCGAGGGACTACAGCGTGGGGTTCTTCAAGAAAGGCGTAAAGAGATCTTTACAGTCGGCAATGCATGAGTGACACCCCTGGTGTAGCAAAAGCCCGTAGGCTGCGGTAACTGTTTACTATCAGGCAGCCCGTATGCTTGATTGGCACATTAGTGGTATAAAAAAATGTTTTTTACACAACGTCGGAAGTCATACTACTCGTAGCATACGACCCACCTGACGTAAGAGACATTTTGAGATAGGTCATCAAAGCGGCCTGTCTGAGCAAGTACAGAAAATCGCACCCAAATAACAAATCCCTAGAGGGATTGTTGAGAAGAGAGCTGGATGGCGTCGTTGCGCGTGTCATTCTAACCGAACACGCAGGTTAAGCAACAATGGGTTTATCTATCTCGAGTTTCTCCGTGCTTCGGAGGGCACGTTAAGCCGTCGGCCCCGGCTGTTGTCGATAGATGACAGTCGTTAAGCTAAGTCAGTGGCCCGCGGGGGGCTTGAAAACACCGGCCTCCGCCAATCCGCATTTGAGCAGCGTGGTGGAGTATGCTCTAAACCCCTTCGGTTGAAGGGAGACCCGTATCCCTGCAGTGGGATGAGTAAGGGTTGATATGGATGAATGTGGAGAGGGTTGTTGTGTTCCTGCGTGTGAGTGACGTCACGAGTAAGCTCTTAAGGAGTTACTGTGTTAGCAGCAGAGGAGGCATCACGCGGGTGGTACTTAATTCAATACAAGTTTATAGTCTACGGTAATCGCTTTACATCAGGTGGGCCGTACGCTTGTATAAGATGAGGTATAAAATTAATATCTAGGTAATTTTGGGTACGTACCAGTGGTGAATATGTATCTGGCGAGAGCCTGCAGCAGGGCCGCGGGCCAGAGCGGGGGCTGCGCCGCGGGCTCCGTGGACAGCCTCAAGGTGAGCTCGAGGCCGTAGCCGGAGGGCGGCGGCGCGCCCAGCGACACGGAGACCAGGTCCGGCGGCGGGTGGACGCGCCCGTCGCCGTGGAGATCGGACAGACCGAAACTGTGATGACACGCTTTGAAGTTACAATTTGATATATATATATATATATTTAACTAGCTATCCGCCCCGGCTTCGCACGGGTGATATGATCGCTACCAAACTTCACAGGATCACCTGCTGGGGTGAACTGAAGATTCACTGAAAATGTCATCAAAATCTGCCCAGCCGTTTTTGAGTCCACAGAGGACATACGGACAAACATTCATTTTTATATATATAGATATATTTTTATATACAACGAGACTAACCTACCGTGACCAAATTGGTCGTGTTTTATCAGAAGGTGATGTCAAGAGTTCTAGAAACCGGCGAGCGTGCATTCAAAGAAGAGCTATGAATGTTAGAGAAGCGAGTGAAGTATGTAAGGACCGCGTCTTATGGCGCTCGGTTCTCTCTGCCTACCCCGCAAGGGACCTGGCGTGATGATATACATACATATACAACGTCGGGAGGCATACAAGCATACGGCCCGCCTGATGTAAAGCAGTTACCGTAGCCTATTAACGCTTGTAATATATTAAGTATCACTCGCGCGATGCCTCCTCTATTGCTAACACAGCAACTCCTTAGGAGCTTTTTGGTGACCTCACTCACACGCAGGAACACAACAACCCTCTAGGGAGTTGTTATTTGGCTGCGGTTTTCTGTGAGGTGGAGGTACTTCCCCAGACGGGCTGCTTTGATGCGCCCTACCTCTATATATATATTCCATTAGTGAAATATTTGGGGTGCAAGTCACGGAGACCTTCAGAACCAAGGCCAACCTCACCAGCACGTGGTGCACAGCAATAGCCCGATCAGGGAATATAGGTTATGATTCCCTTCCAGTGTCAAAATATGCGCATAAACAGCCGTATCTTTTGATTGCGTTGAGTTAGAAGTTTGATTTTTTCACTTTTCGAAGGAACTGCCAACCCCGAGTATTTGATATTAATTTCAGCACTTGATAGACAGACAGACAACAAAGTGTTTCTAAAAGGGTTCCGTTTTTCTCTTTGAGATACGGAACACTAAAAACGGGCAATGGATTTCCTCCGTACATTTTCATACTAATTTTGTATTACATATGTTTATTTTTAAGAGCGGTGCCAGCCCAGTGGTCCGGACCAGCCAGCCCCCGGTTCGATTCCTGCTATGTACACTAAATTCATATGTTCATATTTATCACTCGCTCGGCGGTGAGAGACGAAACCGGCGCCGGCGCCTCCAACAAATTATATGTCGAGAGTCGGGTGACCTACCCTAAGAAAGGTCTGGTTTTCTCTGGATCATGGAGGTCTGACGGCAGTCGCTCCATGTCAAAATCAGCATCTTCGCCAAATCCTTAGGCTTAGGTAGCGGACCCCGCCAATCCTAATGGATCAGGAAACGTGATAACGCAATTTTTAACGAGCTCGGTGGTTCAGTCGTGAATGACGCGACTTTGACACCAACGCTCGTGGGCTCGATTCCCACACAAGGCAAACATTTGTGTGCATGAACGTGTCTGGATGTTTTAAGAGAGGTAGGGCGCATCAAAGCAGCCCGTCTGTGGAAGTACCTCCACCTCACAGAAAACCGCAGCCAAATAACAACTCCCTAGAGGGTTGTTGTGTTCCTGCGTGTGAGTGCTGCTCCCAAGGAGTTGCTGTGTAAGCAGCAGAGGAGGCATCGCGCGAGTGATACTTGAAAATATCGCAAGCGTTAATAGGCTGCGGTACCTGGTTTACATCAGGTGGGTCGTATACTCGCATTCTTCCCGACGTAGTATAAAAAAAACAGACAGGAAGAAGATATATTTATTTTTCGTAACACCGCTGTATGGCGTATAACCTTTCTTAAGATTTGAGCTATTAAATGAAAAAAATGTATTCATATCTGACTAGTAGTTCCTGAGAACTTTCCGCTTTATTGTATATTAGTATAGACAAGAGCTGTAGGCACTATCAGTCGATTACTTTAATTTATATAGGACGGCTGATAAAAGCAGTCCGTTTGAGAAAGTACCTCCACCTCACAGAAAACCACAGCCAAATAACAACTACCTAGAGGGTTCTTGTGTTAGCAGCAGATGTGGCATCGCGCGAGTAATACATAATATATTACAACCGTTCATAGGCTACGGTAACCGTTTTACATCAGGTGGGTAGTATGCTTGCATGACGTTGTAAAAAAAAAAGAATAACATACAATAAGATAATTTCAAAAAATGTAAGACGTGTCTAAGTGCCCGCGCCAATGGCGAATAAAGGATTTTTATCTTAATGTAAGGTCGGCATCGTATTTAAACACGGTAGTGAAGCCCTTGCACTCCGATTCACTCGCGCCTTCTGCACTTGTCACAAGCTGTACCTGACGTAGTGCCAATGTGGGGGTATCCGGTCCTCAGGCCGACCGGGGTTCCAGTACATGCTGATGTAGTCCAGGGGATCGTGGCCGCCTAACCTGTCAACAATATGCACTTGTCACTATGTCCAGTGGAAACAAGAGACGTATTTATTTGTAAACTAACTACTCGACCCAGCTTCGCACGGGTGATCCAATCGTTACCAAACTTCACAGGATCACCCGCTGGGCTAACCTGAAGATTCACTGAAAACGTCTTCAAAATCTTTGAAATTAAACTATTTTTAACGGAAGTATCGCGTGTTTTATTTATTTTGTTGAAACCTGACGTTTCGAACGCTTTGCAGCGTCCGTGGTCGCAGGAAAGACATCATCAAAATCTGCCCAGCCGTTTTTGAGTCCATACATACAGACAAACATTCATTTTTATATATATAGATTATAATCTGAACTTATCAACGAAAAGCAGCGTTAGTACAGTGGATAAAGAACTGAACTATTGACCAACTGGTCGCCGGTTCGAAACCAGGCGTGTACCAAAAAAGTCGTGTTTTCTGATTTACGTACATATTTGTAATTATCACTCGCTCGGCGGTGAAGGGAAACATCGTGAAGAAACCAGCACGTCGAAAAGATTATATTTCGTAAAACGTGTGCCTTAATATAAGAAAGATTTCGTTCCCATGTGGATCGAGTTCTGAGTGCAGTTGTTCCATGTAAAAATCTTGATGAAGTCTTAGCTATAGGACCATGCCAATCCTAATGTAATAATTTACAAACCAGTATTTAAGCCGAGTGGTGACTTGTAGTGGATTGGGCTGGTCGGGGTACAGTCGGGAGCACGCCTCACACAGAGCTTTCAGCCCAGCGGGGACTAGCCGATCTGCAATTAAGGTTATTAACATTATACATACATATCATCATGCCTCTCTCCCATTGGGATAGGCAGAGACTATGTAAAGACAGATGCATCGATTCAAATATACCTCTATCGCCTCTTCAACCTCTTCTGGCATGCTCTTCGGTTTTGGGTGCTTTTGTTTCGACCCTTTATCAGCACATCAGCTTGTAACTCTATTTTTTTTATTAAGATTATCGATCGTAAATATATATACATGCATATATATATTAATGTTATTTACGATTTTTATGTTATTATGAATAATGTCATATTATTTAGCCCCAAGATTAAGTGATTAGCTCCGTTAACACTGAGGTTTGTTTGATTCCCACACAAGCTAAACTTTTGTATGCAAAAACATGCCTACTTTTTCAGGAACACGTTCCTATATGAAATCTATATGTTTGCCTGTCGCTTTTTTTTTAATATTCGAATTTTGACTTCAGAATCGGATTCAGCATAAAAAAGTAGAATAGGAATGTTCAGGAACACCGTTCCTATCTCTTAAGGAACACGGTCAAAATGGCCGACAAATTAAAAAAAAAATTGAATTGTTATATAATTAACGAG
Source organism: Pyralis farinalis (assembly GCA_947507595.1). Lineage (NCBI taxonomy): Eukaryota > Metazoa > Arthropoda > Insecta > Lepidoptera > Pyralidae > Pyralis > Pyralis farinalis. The sequence continues at coordinate 1,114,305 of OX382281.1, forward strand.
CCAGGGTTCCGCTGGCAATGCAAGCTTGCACATTCTCAACTGGTTATACATGTATTTTTTTACAACATTAAGAGACATATGAATAATGACAGTAGAATAAATGCGGTCGAAATGCGAGCACTGTGCACAATTTGTGGTGTAACGGTTGTTGAAGAGAGTCCCTGTGTTAAAATGAGAAGTACGCTCCATTAGTACCGACATGTGGAAAGAATGCAGGAAGAAAGCATTATAAAACAGATATACAATGCAAAACTGCAAGCATACATATATGACGGAACGTGGATATAATTGTCGTCAGGTGGCTCGTGTTCATGGCGAATAAAGCGAAATACCAGCATAGTTAATCTTCTCAATATTTAATCAGCCAATTACGAAAATAATTGTAACAAAAGTTATGCTCAGATCGCAGATTACAACGGATTAAAAATGCGGTGGACGCGACACGTGCGATTGGCTCCATTGCTCGATTCGTAATGCCGCTTCCAATGACGGCATCTCATCTTGACGTTTTTTGACAACTGACCACAACCGACATTTCGAGCAAACCATAACAAACACAACCGGTGTTGCCAACTCAACGATGTCGATTCCACCCAAGCGCCGACTTGACATTTTGATCTTTTGAATTTCTTCGGGGCTTCTCAATATGGTGTTGCTACCTCTGCGACATATATTTAAATTGAGATTGAAATTATGGCTGCTACAAAGAAATTTTTACGATTTGGAAGAATATTTTAATAATAATTACAATAATTTGACAATTTAATAGTCAATTAATTTTCTTTTCTGTTGATTGTATTTTTGTTTATTGCTTTGATTATTGTTCCTTTTTAATTATTTATTGTATGTTCATGGATTTGTTAGCAATGTATTATGTTATATTATTACTATTATTATCCAAGTGACATTTAAACACAATTGTAAAATTGTTCATGAATAAATTGATTGAATTGAATTGAATTGATGTAGAAGCCGAGGAAGGCCAAGACTTACTTACCGTGACCAAATTGATTGTGTTCTATAAGAAGGTGATGCCTTAGAAACCGGCGATAGTGCATGAGAAGAGCTATGAATGTTAAAGAAGTGAGTGAGGTGTAAGAATTGAGTGACGTGATGCTCGGTTTGCTCTGCCTGCACCCCATAAAAGATTTGGCATGAAGTTACAGATAGATTAGAAGACATACAAGCATATGCCCCACCTGATTTAAACTAGTTACCATAGCCTGAACGCTTGCAATGCAGAAAGTATCGCTCATGCATTACCTCCCCGCTGCTAACACAGCAATTCCTCAGGAGCTTTACTGGTAACTTCACGCAATATAACAACCCTCCAGAGACTTTATATTTGGCTGTGGTTATCTGTGACATACAGACACTTCCCAAGTCGGGCTGTTTTGATTGCCGAGACAAACACACATGTTCATGTGCATGAATTTTTCTGTGTGTGAATCGAACTCACGAGTCATGGTGGTTAGATAGCATTGCTAACCAGTACACCACTGGACTCGCCAATAACAACTGCCTCTCACTGGCAAACATGACAGGCTAATTACGACTTTGTTTATTTTCTAACTTCAGAACAATGAAAAATTCTTTTTATGCTACGCCAGGAGGCATACAAGCGCACAGCCCAGCTGATGGAAAGTGTTTACCATAGCCTATTAAAGCTCGCAACTCTTTAAGTATCACTCATGCGACGCTACCTCTGCTGCTAGCACAACTCCTTAGAAGCTAACTCACAAGCAGGAACACAACAACTCTACAGAGAGTTGTTATTTCGCTTTGGTTTCTCTGTGAGGTAGAGGTACTTTCCCAGACGAGCTGCTTTGATGCGCCCTACCTCTTAAAAGCACCCAGACAAAGACAAACTGACATGTTCATGCACACAGTGCTTCAAGTTTTCATCAACTTGACACCATAGACATGTATGAATTCTGAGAGAAAACTTTTCGAATATGGTGTTTCGGGACAATGAAAACACCCCTACAACGTTAGCTGTTGTCTATGTTCACGATGTCGTTAGGCAGAATGACTTAAAACTTACCACCTTGGATCTGTTCACCAGCTGTATCATCTAAAACGACTCTAGGATCCGCAGGGTGCATGATCGGCGCTTGCGCCGGTTCTACGAAAGACAAGGCACTGTTGCGCACAACACCTGAAGGGCCACTCACTTCGGAATTAGCCATTTCCACTTTCCTTTCCATTTTTATTGTCCTATATATTTGTTTTATTTATGCATTGAAACGTGGACGATAAAATATTGTTGTAAAAAGCATACAATATATTATCTGTGTGGTGTTTTGATAGGCGTATTGTAAGACATCTGTTTTGTCTAATGGTCCTGGATGCTAGGCATACAATTCAATGATTATTTTTCTTGGTGCTGACAAATATCGCCCGAACCAAATACAAGAAAGTACTACATACACCATATTATAATATAAAATTAATTAACTTATTCAATTTTTGCATATTGTAATTTAATAGCTGCACCCCGCGTCTTCGTCCGCGTGTAACTCGATATGCTGGGGGAATCGCTTTCTGTCTTCCTTTTTGCTCGGCTTCTAATGATCGTATGAATTGAACTATCAATTTTTTTTAAATCTATTTGTAGTTCCATATATTAAAAGCATTCAAACATACAAGCAACCTCTTCCGCTTTACACATTAGTACGGATATTGCATAATATGCCTATTTAATGCATGTTGAATGTAATGTTCCATGTTAATGCGAACACCCTAATGTGATATGAATGTGATTGATCGCTAATAATAATGGAATAAACGTAACTAATCAAAATGTGTTATTTACAGCGGGACTATTTTCAACACGTTCTTCCAAAATATATTTGTTTTCAAAAAATCTAATATAGTCTGTTTATGAATGTTGAACGCATGAAAGTTGGTAATAGCCTAATAAATTACCCGAGTGGTTCTTAGTTTGAATCCAGGGTCGTAGACTAAATTAGACATACTGACTACTAAATTGTGTATTATGTACATATTTGCAAATACCACTTGTTCGGCAGTGAAGAAACACACTGTAAGGTAAACAGCACGTCAAAAACAATAAATTTCATAAGATATGTGACCTAACATAAGAAAGGTTTATTTTTTCCCTCTGGGTTATAGAGGTAGTCTCTGACGTCTAACAGCATTCGCTCTACTTGAAATTGGTACCTTCGCCAAATCCAAGAATTAGGTACCTAGCGCACGCCGCTAATAAAATTACAATTCGCTCATTTGGTGCAACAATGACGCAATTGCACTTTTTGTCAAAATATAGTTAAGTGTATTTGCGTCATCATGCGTCAAAATATAGTTAAGTATGATAAAACTCGCGGAAAGGTGTTTCCACGAGTTTTGTCATACTTAACTATATTTTGACAAAAAGTGTAATTGCGTCATTGTTGCACCAAATGAGCGAATTGTAAAATTGTACATAACGCTAGGAAGAATAACTTCATAACGTCAGAAATATTATTCAGATGTGGAACTCGACGCTAATAAACAAAACTAAGAAGAAGTCGCACCAATCGCAATAATTAAAACTACAAACCCTGAGGACTTCTTCCCGCGCTTTTGACGAGTGACATTGTTGTTTTACTTGAAATTTTTACAATTCAGTATAAAATTAGTACAGTAATGAAAAAACTCAAATATAATAATAATAATAATAATAAAGCCCGCAGGGCAGCTTGTGGCGAGCTGTTGGTGCGTAACGACACCACGGGTACCCGAGTGCTCCAGAGAGTCGATCAGGGCCTTCGTCTCCGGCGTGTCTTCGTCGGTCGGAGTGGAAAGTCAAGAAGGCCCGCAGGACTCTCAGCTCTGGCTTGCCTTCATTGGCCGTCCAGAGAGGAGTCGATAGAGCATATTGCTTTATCAGGTGATATGCTCCAGGGGTGGAAGTGTTAAAGGGCATAACGCCGCGAGTAACTTCGGAGAAAGCGCAGCACACCTCTCGACACCCCTGAGTCACTCACACCGGTGTTGCCCCCGGCCGAATTTCTCTGGCATTTCGGGGGTCCATCCAGTGAGTGGCAAGCCACCGCCTGCCGGAAGTAACATCAGATATGATAGTTGTGGCAGGCGTCCGTCCCTCTTCTGTAATAGCCCAGTACTAATAATCCCTCCAGATATCATTTTAATAGCCCAATATTTTCCAACACATTTGCAATAGTCCCAATATCTGCCGTGACCTGGTTCATGGGTATATTGTCACATTGATATCCCCTGGAGAAGGTCACGGCAGCTATACAACATTACATCAAACTTCTCAAAGGGGCCTCTACGCGTTGGTTCCAATCCCCGCGCACGCCTATAAAATGACCGGGATATACCCGTGATATAGGATCTATAACATAATAATAATAATAATAATATACGTTTATTTCAGATATCTAGATCCATACAGTGTTAGTAACAATGATCTTATCCAACTATTGTTAGTAACTTTGATTATATATGTACACATTTTCTTTTATATAATAATGTCGGTCCACTGTCTTATAATGTGACAATCGACACAAGAGACAACAGTACCCAGGACACTGTTGGTGCTTTCCCGCGTGCGATGCAATAATGAGGCTATCCGTTTTCGCAGAATCGCATGGAAACCATCAGTCTGTGCATTTGCAAACATTTGTGAAGCGCTACAGCTACGCGGTAAACCCAACAGTGCCCTAAAACCATTGTTGTACTGTATCCGTAGGGCGTTGTATGCTCTCTGCGTGTAGCTGACCCATAGGTTGCAGGTGTACAACGACTGACAATATGATTTAAAAAGAGATATTTTTACTTCCTTTGTACACCCTGCAAACCTGCGCGCCAGCATATTGCATCTTACAGACAACGCCCTACGCTCCCTTTCCATATCCAAGTCATCACTAAGTGACTCATCGACCCAGTGCCCCAGGTATTTAAATTGAGAAACCTGTTCCAGAGCAGTACCATCTAACATTACTGGAAGAGTCGAGTATGTCTTATTACCTGCCTTAAACACCAGTAACTTGCTTTTACTCGCATTGTACCTGAGGCCATGTGTGACTGCATACCGCTCACAGATAGCAAGGAGCTTACGGAGGGCACTTATTGAGGGGCTCAACAGCACCATATCATCGGCGTAACTAATGTTGTTAACAAATGTTCCATGCACTGAGCAGCCAACTTGAGCGCTGTTGAGCTCCTCGAGCAGCTTGTTCATGTACAGGTTGAAGAGTGTAGGCGAAGTCAGACCGCCCTGCCTCACCCCACAATCCAAACCGTATACACTTGATAGTGAGCCCGCCCACCTAACATAATTGCTTTGGTTGTTATACCAGTATCTAAGCATAGATATCAGTTCATCAGCTAGGTCCGTCTCGCCAGCCAGTTTATCCCACAGTTTCTCATATGACACCGTGTCAAACGCTTTAGATAGGTCCAAAAAACATGCGTACACTGGGGTGTTCCTAGCTGTATAGTACTGAACAGTATGCTTGAGACTAAGAATTGCAGTTTCAGTTGATAACCCTGACCGGAAACCAAACTGGCCATCATGCAGTTGAACATGTTGACTTAAATGTTTTTCAAGCAAACTGTCCAGTACCTTCGCTATAATAGTGGCCAGCGAGATAGGCCTATAGTTATCAATGCTTGAAACATCGCCTGTCTTATTTTTTACAACCGGGACCACCAGCGTTTTCATTAAGTCACCAGGTAGATAAGAGTGCCCTACACACAATGAATAAAACAAGGCCAATACACGAGGCAAATGTACACCTGCATATTCTAAATGCTCTATGCTAAGGAAGTCATGACCTGGAGATTTCCCGCGTTTCATGTTCTTAATTACAGAACCTACCTCCCTAGCTGTAAATAGTACATGCTTCTGATCCATTGCCAAGCGAGCAGATCTCACTATTTCTGGTTTCAGAGACGTTTTCACCTGAAAGTTATTTTTAAATAATTCTGCAATATGTGCGGGCCCACTGACACCCTCCACACTTACAGGTAGGCCAGGTCTGGGATTTAACTTACTAGTTTCTTTCCAAAACTGTTTAAAATTTTTAGAAGTATGGTGAGAAGCAATCAAATCCATTTTAATTTTTTCTTGATTGATCTGACACCATTTAAGCTTTGATTTAAATTGTTTTCTCTTTTCACACATTAAATTATACAAAGCTCCATATCTTGGTTTACCGCAGAGGTTCCAGTTTTTAAATGCAGATCTGGCCTCCCCGTGAGCGCCTCTCACATACTTATTCCAGCCTTTAACATATCCCTTCCTGTTACCAGTTTTTGGCTCCCTATTACTATGTATAGCGGCTTCAGATAATGTAGTAACTATCTCATTATACATTCGATCGAGCACATGCCGGTGTTCTATATTATTGCATGGTTTGTCACTACAATTTCTAAATTCTACAGGTAGGTCTATATCTATTAAACTTCTGTGACAATATTGAGTATACATATCTATTTGGTTTATGTTCCTTTCTCCCCATATCACTTTGTTTGGTTCGGTAACATTACTTAAGATTTTACGTTGTAAAATGTTTAAGTTACACTTTATCACTATTGGGAAATGATCTGACCACGATATATTATAATCGATGCTCACACCACCCACAGAATGCCAGGCTGCTTCAGAAACCAAACAATGATCAAGCCAACTATGAGTGCCATGAGCATCACTTACATATGTGTAGGAATCTGAGTTCGTTCCTAACAACTCAACGTCTGCGACACGCCACTTTTGATCTAAACAGAAGCTGTTTAGCTCTGCTCCAAAGCGCTCACTTGGGTGCGCATTAAAGTCTCCTAGAATGTAAGCAGATTCTACTGTGCTTTCGTCAATTATAGCACTAATCTCGCCTAAGCACTCTGTGAACTCCGGCATATTTTCAGACGCATCCGTAGGCATGTACACCGAAAACACCAAAAAGGATCGTTCTAGTAACATTACTTTTATCGCTGCTATACGCACACTTTTACACGGAATTACTGACACTGTGTGAAACGAACTCTTACGCCACAGAATCGCAACACCTCCATATGGTCTTCCCCTTAGTATTCCCGCTGCCGTGTCCACCGCTGATTTTCCCGTATATGCGAAATCACTATCAATACTACCAAGATATGATATGTCATGCGGCAGAAGCCAAGTTTCTTGTAAACAGATTATATCCGACTTCCTGCACAATGATTTAACGCTACCTACTGAGCGGACAACAGATCTGCAATTAAAACTTGCAAAAGTTTGATATCGAGATACATTATTTATCGATTCATCCATTATTATTATTAATTCTTACATTTCTATCCATATCCTTAATTTCATTATTATAATTCTTTGATTTATTAAGATAAATAAACCGCCGAAATGATATCCCTTCTGGCCACAGACTGTCATTTAGAGATAATGATAGTTTGTTTCGTGGTACAAAGATTTTATATGCGTTATAATTTCTTTGACTTTGCATATTTTTTTTTTTTTAAAGTAATAGAAACATTTATTTTCTTCTGAATATAGTCTATTATATCTTCTTCTTTCGTCTGTTTATCCACTTTATTTATGAATAGTGGGATTTTAGTTTCTACGGCCTTAAACTTACATTCAGGTTCTGTTATTGCCTTTCCAGTAACACTAGCAAATTTGTATTTATTTTTGCTCTTTTTCTTATTAGTCACAACTTTCCATATGTCATGCGTGTCATTTTCTTTTCTTTCCAAATCTATTTCTTTTTCTAAATCTAATGGATCTTCCGCTATCTTTGAATTGATACATGGGGCCAGGGTGAAAGCCGATTGACTATTGGACTTGCTTACTTGCTGCATATCATATGTTTGCGTAGGTGAAACTGAGATAGATTTACTCAACACAGTTTGCCGAGGTGATATAGATGTATTATTATTCATAATATTTATCATTTCTTCAGTCTTATCACAAACTGTTGACTTTTCTAAAATATGAGGTAAGCCCATCGGTCCACTATCGAAACCGTAGCTTTCATTTATTCCGCCTCCTCGTTTACGATTAATATAATTAAAATCAAAATTATTTACCATAGATGATTGTTTCAAATTATATAAATCAATTTTTAATTCTTCTAATTGTTGATTTGTCGCAAAACTTTCCTTGATATTTTTTACCTCATCCCTCAGAACTATTAGATCTTTCAGTAGTTTTGTCGCATCGAGATAATTAAAAGTAACGGGTGGAAGTTTTTGTAACTCACGCGCCACAAAAATCGGAACCGACTCAGGATCAGTTTCCTTGAATAACGCTATTACGTCGTACAAGTCTCGCTGAGATTTTCCCTCACGTTTTCTGGATACCTTCCGCTTCGTTGTGGAGACAGAATCAAACAATAAATTCTTTGCATCTTCTATTTCATTTGACGAAAAAGCAGTCGTGCACAGGCGCACTAAACCCTCTTCATCCATAACATCGCACTTATTTTGAATAAATGCTAATACTTCCGATATAACAATATTGCAATTATTGCACTTAACAACTTTCGTAGTCATTGTAATAGGTTAATAAAACCATCACATCACATTACACTTTATAAATTTAGTGCTTTTCGCTCCTGATTTTATTATAAAAATAACAAATCAAAAAAAAATTTCAAGGTCCTTTTGGTGGGGTTTGAACCACGGAACGTTGAGCTCTAAAGGTGACGGCGTTACTATTGCACCACCGCTATAGATGCTTTCTTCGACGAAATCAAGCTTTAGTATGACTGTTACTTGTCCGTTAACACAGTTCATGAGTCATTGGAGTGCGCTCGTTTGAAAGTATGTAATGAAGCAGCGAGGTGTCACTTGTAATGACTCACCTTCTACCGACTTCTTGAGATGTTTTGCACTGTTTATGTTACTAATAATTTTGGTTTATTATACGTTAATTCATCACACTCAGTACGCACCTTTGTCTACAACTTTACTAAAATGTTCGTTGTTATAACAATACTCATTTATGCACTAAAAAGTAGCATTTACAAAAGTAACTTTACAAAATGAAATTTATCAACCATACTGCGTAACAGGCATACGCGTGTACGCGGGGGCGCCCCTCCGCTGACTGAGCTGACTATGACACGTTTATGCACTTTTTGGAAGACGTGAATAAGTTCATCAAGAAAACCTTGTAGAAATCACTATCGTTTTACGGGTGGTATTTAAATTGGGTTGATTGGGTCTGGGTACCCTTCCCAAGTATTTTTTCAGCACAGTTCCTGAAGCTGGAACATAGAATTAAGATTTTCAAATGGTTCTAAACTGATGACTTGGCTGTATGGACTAGATCCCTTTGCCTTTCCCGTAGGGGATAAAAAGAACAAAAAGAAAAACTACAAACCCTGACCCATTATTGTCGACTTCTTCCCGCGCTTTTGACGAGTGACATTATTGTTTTACTTGAAACTTTTACAATTCAGTATAATATTAGTTTTGTGTGACAATTTCGATAGTATTTTGTATCATAAGTGCTAGTGAAATTATACAGTAATGAAAAAACTCAAATATAACACGTTTATGCACTTTTTGGAAGACGTGAATAAGTTCATCAAGAAAACCTTGTAAAAATCACTATCGTTTTACGGGTGGTATTTAAATTGGGTTGATTGGGTCCAGGTACCCTTCCCAAATATTTTTTCAGCACAGTTCCTGAAGCTGGAATATAGAATTAAGATTTTCAAATGGTTCTAAACTGATGACTTGTCTGTATGGGCTAGATCCCTTTGCCTTTCCTCTCGGGGATAAAAAGAACAAAAAAAAAAATGACCCATTGTCGTCCGCTCATTTGTTTCGTAAATATTTTTGTAATATACTTTTCATAAATTTAGCTATTTCTGAACACAAACAACCTCCTCGGTCTCTATTAATAACACTCAAAGTGCCCTTGTTAATATCGCGAGTATTGCTACTCACAGAACATTTTTATTTTCGATATGCGGTACATTTTTCTGACGACTATATTCAGTGTGGTATTTGCGTTTGAAAAAGACATGACTTTCAGTGTTCAGCCGGGGAAAATGGACTGTTTTTTCCAGAAAGTGTCATCAAATCAAATTATTGATATAGAGTACCAGGTACCGGCAAATTTAGTTTAATAATGTAGTGTGAGAGGTAACCTTTGTAAGTTTTATCTTTCTTCCTTCTATTTTCCCTTTCCGCTAGGCATCTTGCATTTGAATAGGTGCAGTAAGGTAACTTGACGAACTCGTTGATGCAGTGGTGAAACGCTACGCAACTTTGCAATCACACAGAGTACCACCCTGGTATAACAATAATTTAAAAAAGTTATTAATAGTTATTAAAAAATTATAAATTATACAAGAACCCAATGGTCAAAATTTACTTAAAATCATTAACAAAAAATTGTAATAGGCTATCTTCAGACTGTTATAAGATGTATGTAAAAAGAGTCAAGGATGAAATTGCTATACATCCCAAACAATTTTGGTCGTTTGTAAAAAATAAAAGAGGAGGAAGTCTTAATTAGTCTGCGGTTGTGACTCATGATGATATGTCGTCTTCTGACGGAAATGAGATCTGCAATATGTTTGAATCACATTTCGCATCTGTATATGAAAACCATTCTGATTCATCTTCCAGTTTGGATAACCTAAAAGACGTCCTGTTTCACGCACTTGAACATAAGCGAAGATGAAGTATTTCAGAAACTCAAAACCTCGATACCTGTAAGGAATCGGGAGATGATGGAATTCCTTCTATATTTATCAAAAATACTGCTTCATGCTTAGCTTTTCCTCTATGTTTGATCTGCAACACATCAATTTCTACAGGAATTTTTCCTTGTCAATGGAAAAATGGCAAAGTGGTGCTGGTTCCTAAAGGTACACCAGTGATGTAACAGTGTACAGGCCAAGTTCCTTGCTTGTAAATAATAAATAAATGCAGCACCGTATAGATATGACTCAGTGGCTAACACAATATTTTGAGATACCTTTCATGTACATATTGTTTAAGGTATTTGTGTACAAAAAAGTATATAACTTTAAAACTTAGTTGCCTAATTAAGAATATATTTATATACAAGCATGTGATATCTACCTATGATTAACTTGTGCATTTGCACACATTTTTTATGCATGTTATGTTGTATAATTTAGATTGTATAAGTTTTTGGTAGATAAATAAATAATATAAAAAATAATAAAAACACTTTGAAATTAAACAATTTTTAACGAAAGTATCACGTGTTTCATTTTGTTGAACCTGACGTTTCGAACGCTTTGCAGCGTCCGTGGTCGCAGGAAGAATCCCTTCTTCCTGCGACCGGCGAAACGTCAGGTTCAACAAAATAAAACACGCGATACTTCCATTAAAAATTGTTTAATTTCAATGTGTAACAATCGCGAAAACCTAAGACAATACTAATAAAAACACTTGTGGGTTCGATTGTCATACTGGGCAAAATTTGTGTGAATGAACATGTCTGTTTGTCGTGGCCTGGGAGTTTTTAAGAGAGGTCTGGCGCATCACTGCAGCCCGCCTCGGGAAGTACCTCCACTATTCTCCAGTAAGCTCCTACAATACAGGTACAGTGGGCCGATTCTACTAAAAACTGCAACTGCACGGCAGCGCGGCGTGTGTCAAAATGAGTACATTTTGAAGTTTCGGTATTCTGGTAAGCAGTCAGAACCTGTTATATACGTTTTCCCATACATTTCGCGGTCATATATGACCACCCGGGTTTCCAAGGGTTAAACGATCTCACAGCAGTGACGTTGCAGGAACGCTGCAGTAAATGACTCGCTGTTCTGTTAAAAACCTGCACTGCACGTTTCCTGCAATATAATCGCATTCTGATAAATAGTTTTGACATTTGTATACCGGTGACAGATGTTTTGAAGGAGTTTACTTGCAGTTTTGTTAACGTTACTCTTGAGCAACTTTTGCGAAGTGAAATTAATATTCTCTGAAGCGGTGATTTATATTTGTTTTGTTTTGGGAGATGTTTGTGGATATATATGATTAGGTAAAACTTCTTTTCAGTTAGAAATACATCCGCGCCGGCAACCAAGGGCAATGGGGTGTGAAACTATAGGAGTCAACATTAAATAAAAATCCAGTTTATTAGATTGAAATATGGTAACATTTCAGGTGTTAAGTAGTTGCAGGATACACACAGTTCCAGCGTAGTTGCAGTGCAGGAAATTTTAATAGAATACACCTATCGGCACTGCACTATTCCTGCACAACTCAAGTGACAGGCCTAAACATGCAGTTGCAGTTATTTAGCAGAATTGGCTTACAGGAGGCTACAGTAGCCGCTTTACATCAGGTGGGCCATATGCCTCCCAACGTTGTATAAAACAGAATAATGCTAGGAAGATTCTGTGTCAATAAATACTTAATTCTGTTTCAGGTGATAGACGCAACGCACGGCGAGCTGGACATATCATTCCAGCTGGTGGACCCGATGGGGCGCTCCATCGTCTCCGACTACAAGAAGCCGGAGAACTCCCACCGGCACACGGCCGCCGTCGAAGGAGACTACAGGTTCTGCTTCGACAACACATTCAGCACTTTTAGCCAAAAAACCGTTAGTATTATAAAAAAATATATATCTATTCACACTTCATTTACTTTACATATTAAGGGAACAAAGAAGGAAATAATGTATGGACAGTGGATGAGGCTTAGTACCTGAAAAGCTTAGCGGCTCCACAGTTAAACGCGACGTTGACACCAACACATGTGGTGTGTTTTTTTTTATTTGACTCCGCATAGTGGCTCCCCTTCGCCTGTTGGTAAGCGAAAAGAGGAGCCCAAATTGCAGCGGCAACTGACAAAGGACTACAGTGTTCTGTCAGTTGACGCTAAACACATGTGCAGGCAAAGCGTTCCACTTTTTAATAGTTCGACAGAGATAGGAGTTGCCGAACATTTTAGTACGAGAAACAATGTCCTCAACACATCGTGAGCCTCATCTTAACAGCTTCAAAGAAACTCGGAGTCCTGAACAGGGTGCGCCGGTTCTTCACGCCGGACCAGCTTTGTCTTCTTTATAAGACTCAAGTTCGGGCCTGCGTGGAGTATTGCTCGCATCTCTGGGACGGGTCCGCGCAGTATCTTCTCGAGGCTCTCGATAGGTTGCAGCGACGGGCTATCCACATAATCGACGACGAAGAGGTCACGAAAAACCTAGAACCTCTGCAACTTTGTAGGGACATTGGCTTGCTAAGTGTATTTTACCGCCTATACCATGGCGAGTGCTCTGCAGAACTATTTTCCCTTATCCCACCCTCTCCCTTCCGTCATAGAACCACACGTGCAGGCTTGCGATGTCATCATTCCACTGTTGAGGACATTAGTTCTCGTATTAAAAAGTTCGGCAACTACTATCTCTGTGGAACTATTAAAAAGTGGAACGCCTTGCCTGCACATGTGTTTCCTCCTTCCTACAACATGGGATCCTTCAAACGAAGCGTGAAGAAGCACCTTGCTGGCAAGTATCACAGCGTCAACTGACAGGACACTGTAGTCCTTTGTCAGTTGCCGCTGCAATTTGGGCGCCTCTTTTCGCTCACCAACAGTTGAAGTGGAGCCACTATGCTGAGCCAATATAAAAAAAAATATGTCACGAAATCGATTAACTAATTTAAAAAAAAAGCTTTCGAAGTGTATTTAATTTAAAATTTAAATAATGATAAATATTAAGATAAAAAGACGAGAAAGGGCATGCTCCGTTGGTACAGACATGTAGAAAGAATGCAGGACGAAAGAATTGACGAAACAGACATACAATGCAAAAGTGGAGGGATGTAGGAGCCGAGACTAACCTACCGTGACCAAATGGGTCGTGTTTTATCAGAAGGTGATGTCAGGAGCCCCAGGAACCGGCGAGCGTGCATGAAAAGAGCTATGAGTGTTAATGAAGCTCGGTTGTCTCTGCCTACCGCGCAAGGGACCTGAAGTGAAGATATACATAAAATTGTAAAATTCACTATCATTTTACTGGTTGTATTGAAACTACAGAATTTCGTCTGAAAACTCTTTCCATGTCTTATTCATCAGAATTATGGAAACCTAGAATCTAGAATTAAAAAATTGTGGAAACAATTATAAACTTAAGACTTGTGCAGTGTGATAATAGACTCTTAGCCAGGACCCCAGTAGTTCAGACGAGGTCGGCCGCTCAGTCGTGAATGACGCGACTTTGACGTCGACGCTCGTGGGTTCGATTACCACACAAGACAAACATTTGTGTGCATGAACATGTCTGCTTGTCTCGGTCTGGATGTTTTAAGAGAGGTAGGGCGCATCAAAGCCCGTCTGGGGAAGTATCTCCACCTCACAGAAAACAACAGCCAACTAGAGGGTTGGTTGCGTTCCTGCGTGTGAGCGAGGTCACCAGGTGTAAGCAGCAGAGGGGCATCGCGCGAATGATACTTAATAGAGGATCCGACCAATATATATTTTTTTAAATTAGTTCAGCATACTGGCAGCTCTTTGCCTGATGGTAAGCGAAAGAGGAGCCCAAATCGCAACAGCGACTGACAAAATACAACACCGTATCCTGTCAGTTGACGCTGCCATGCTGACCTGCAAGATGCTTCTTCACGCTTCGTTTGAAGGATCCCATATTGTAGGAAGGAGGGAACACGTGTGCAGGCAAGGCGTTCCACTTTTTAATGGCACGACAAAGATAGGAGTTGCTGAACTGTATGGTACGCGAAGAGATGTTCTGATGGATGAACGGTCCAACGATGAGATGAAGCGGTGTACGAAGTATTGTTTTGTATGTTCCCAGGTGTTCTTCGACCTGATGGTGGACGCGGAGGACTCCCAGGACCGGGATTACGTCGACGACGACCGCGAGATGGAGCTGGGTATGGAAACTGCTCTGATACAACGTCGGCAGGCAAACAACGATACGATCCACCAGATGGAGAGTGGTTACCGTAGTATATGAACGCTGTTAATGCTGAGTAATCTAAGCCGTAATATACTAGCTAAGTATCACTCGCGCGATGCCCCCTCTACAGCTCGTACAGCGTGAGGTGAAGGTACTCCCCCAGACGGGCCACCTCTCTAAAACCGCCCGAGAAACAGACATGTTCATGCACACCAATGGTTGTCCTGTATGGGAATCGAACGGTATGTTTATTTTTTTTTATATACTACCTCGGAAGGCGTACAAGCATACGGTCCATCTGATGTAAAACGGGTGCCGTAGCCTATTAACGCTTGCGATATATGTATAAGTATTATTCGCGCGATACAGGTGACTACAAATGTACATGTTAATGGAACTAATTTAGCCCCTGTGGAGACAACTGTGTTCTTGGGTATAACAATTGACTCGAGACTACAATGGGGCCCACAAATTGAAAAATTATCAGGAAAACAGATTTTGACTTTGATGCCTCATCTGCTGCTTACACAGCAACTCCTCGAGAGCTTACTGGTGACCTCACTCACACGCAGTAACACAACACCCTCTAGGGGAGTTATTATTTGTCTGCGTTTTTCTGTGAGGCGGAGGTACTTCTCCAGACGGGCAGATTTGACGCGCTCTACCTCTCTTGAAACACCCAGACCAAGACAAACAGACATGTTCAAGCACACAAACGTTTGTCCTGTGTGGGAATCGAACCCACGAGCGTTGTTGTCAAAGTCGCGTCATTCACGACTGAGCCAGCGAGCTCGTGAAAGTTGGTGTGCCCTACATCTCTTAAAACATATACCAGTAGTTCACAGTAATTTTAAACTTCAAAAAACTATAACTACAAAAAATTAATAATCTCGATCACGTTTAGGGAAGTACCTCCACCTCACAGAAAACCGCAGCCTAATAACAACCCCCGGAGGTTTGTCGTGTTCCTGCGTGTGAGTGAGGTCACCGGTTAGCTCCCAAGGAGTTGTTGTGTTAGCAGCAGAGGAGGCATCGCACGAGTGATGCTGTATGGCGACCGTTCATTGTTTGCGGTGACTGCTTTACATCAGGTGCGGCTAGCACGCTTCCCGACGTTGTCTAAAAAAATAAATGAATATATGTATGTATGTATATCTTCATACCAGGTCCCTTGCGGGGTAGGCAGAGAGAACCGAGTCCTTACACACTTCACTCGCGTCTTTCACATTCATAGCTCTTTTCATGCACGCTCGCCGGTTCCTAAGGCTCCTGGAATCACCTTCTGATAAAACACGATCAATTTGGTCATGGTAGGTTAGTCTTGGTCTTCCTCGGCTCCTACATCCTTCCACTTTCGCATTGTATATCTGTTTCGTCATTCTTTCATCTTGCATTCTTTCTACATGTCCGAACCAACGGAACATACCCTTTCTTATCTTAACACCGACACTCTCTTTCAGTCCAACTCTCTTTCGTACGTCATTTCGAACGCGGTCAGCATGCGTTATGCCACAAATTTTTCGCAGTGCTCGCATCTCGACCGCATTTATTCTACTTTCATGCTCTCTCTGCCATACCCAGCTCTCACTTCCATAAGTTAGCGTTGGTATTAGCACCGCGTTGTGTACAGCGAGCTGTGCCTTCTGGCTTAGATTTCGGCTGCCAAACAGTTTACCCAACGCTCCATTCACGCTATTCCCTACACTCACTCGTCTCTCCACATCAGCGGTGTACCTTCCATTGCTTCTAAAAGCGCTTCCAAGATATACAAACTCATCCACTTGCTCCAACACTACATCATCAACCGTAATCCTAGTGTTCGTTCTGATTGTCTCTCTTTCAAATACCATTATCTTGGTTTTCTTCGCATTCAATTGTAAGCCTTTCTTCATACAATCGTCTTTCATTGTTGTGACTAGTGTTTGCAGTTCGGATGATGATTCTGCTATTAATACCGCGTCATCTGCATAAAGCAGGCAGTTAACCACTGAGCCACCCATTCGCATTCCCACATTCATATTTCTCTGAAGACTCATTCTCTGAAGACAACTGTCCAGATACAGGATGAATAGCCGAGCCGACAGCACGCATCCCTGTCTGACACCAATATTGGTATCAAACCAGGGAGATAAACTGCCGTCCACTCTCACACATGCTGTGCAATCCTCATAGGTGGATTGCACAGCACGTAGAAGGTCACCGTCAATCCCATATCTGGGCAAGATGTTCCAGAGATTCTTTCGCACGACCCTATCAACTGCTTTTTCAAGGTCCACAAAACCGCAGAAAACCTTCTGGTCCATAGCCAGATGCTTTTCCACGATGTTGCGGAGCGAAAAAACTTGATCCGTACATCCTTTGCCGCTTCGAAATCCCCCCTGTGCTTCCCAAAGCATTCCATCGGATTTCACCCTCATTCTCCTTTCAATGATTTTTCCATACACTTTAGCTGCTAAGCTGATCAAACTGATGGCCCTATAGTTGGCGCAGTCCATGCGTGATCCCTTGCCTTTATACAAGGGCACGATGACTGCGCGTGATAAATGAATATAAATTTCTTTAATGTGTCTCTGTTCAGGCAACGCAGCGGAAACATACTTGATGCGAGTGAGGGATATATCGGAGTCACTCGCGCGCGTCAAGGACCACGTGTCTGCTGCCAGGAGGCTGCAGGAGCTGCACTCGGCGCACGAGGCGCGCGACAGGAACCTCGCCGAGGACATGTGCGCCCGGTGAGTGAACTGATACGACGACGGGAGACAAGCGAGCATACGGCCCGTCCGATGTGAAGCGGTTACCGTAGCCTATGATACGCTTGTAATAAATTAAGTATCACCCGCGCGATGCCACCTCTGCTGTTAACACAGCAACTCCTTATGAGCTCACTGGTAACCTCAATCACACGCAGGAACACAACAACCCTCCTAGAGAGTTATTATTTGTCTGCGGTTTTCTGTGAGGTGGAGGTACTTCTCCAGACGGGCTGCTTTGATGCGCCCTATTTCTCTTAAAACACCCAGACCAAGACAAACAGACATGTTCATGCACACAAATGTTTGCCTTGTGTGGGAATCGAACAAGCGACTGAGCCACCGAGCTCACATTTGCAACGGCAGGGGTGACACTCATGAGTTGCCGACCGTATCTGTCGTCATCATTCTGTGAGGTGGCGGTACGGTCGGCGTCGAATGCATACACAGCTGACAGATTGACATCCAGTGAACGACGATAAACATTAGACTGTCACTGATAGACACATTGACAGGCTTACTTCAATATTGCCAACCTTAAAACAACTGCCTTCAAAATAGTCTTGATTGATGATTATCTCCTATACTGATGTATTCTCAACGTTGCGCTGGACGATTTTAAGTTCAAAACATTTCTACTGAATAAATGCGTACTTAGCTAACTTTACATTTTAAAACCATATTAATATTTCGTCCATTCAGTGACTGCGGACTCTGGCGTATTGGTTAAGAAACAGACAATCGTCTCGCGGTCCCGGGTTCGAGTCCTGCAGTATATTTAAATGAATAATATATTTTTTATTATCACCAGTAATGATAATACAATATTGCTTAGTCATTTCTTCTATCGAAAAACAAAACAAGTTCAACATAATATGTAATAGTAAAAAAAACTAGGTATATATTAATATTTTCAGGAACACCGTTCCTATATGAATTCTATATGTTTGTCTATGCGTTTGTCTGTCGCTTTTTTTTCGAATATTCAAAGTTAGACTTCAGATTCGGATTCAACATAAAAAAGTAGAATAGGAATGTTCAGGAACACCGTTCCTATCTCTTAGGGAACACGGCCAAATGGACGACAAATTAAAAAAAAAATTGAATTGTTATATAATTGACGAGCCAGGTGTTCCTCTGGCAATGCAAGCTTGCGCATTCTCAACTGGTTTTTATTTCATTTTAAACACAATACAAAACAACCTTGGAAGGTTTTTCTGGATACCTACTTTACTGCAAACTTGTGAAGGTTATAGCTTAAATAATCGTTGTCCTGACCAAAAGATAAATTGAAGCTGGACCTTATAACAATACAATGTATGATATTTATAATTGGGCACGGCCGGCGGGCTACAGTGTACTTTATACGACAAAAATACGTGACCTATGTTCTACTGTTCTGTACGTGGCATCCACTGCCCTATATTATAATGTAATGAAATGGTATATTTTATATTCAACAATCGCATATAATTTTACATTAAATTCATTTTAAATACCTGAATAAGATATTAATTACTAACATTTTTTCACTCTATAATTAATATTTAATAAACGCATTTCGCTTTTGAACTCGATCAAATATGTTTTTTGTCTGGTTTTCTATGATGCAAGCCCCGTGCAAGGCTCGACGGACGGTACGAACTCGCAGTCGAC
This sequence comes from Pyralis farinalis, assembly GCA_947507595.1. NCBI lineage: Eukaryota > Metazoa > Arthropoda > Insecta > Lepidoptera > Pyralidae > Pyralis > Pyralis farinalis. Next base: position 1,133,589 of record OX382281.1, read on the forward strand.
GAGAAGCCACTGTCATCAAATTGTCGACACATGAACCTCCTCTGTGACTCATTGTTAAGTCGGAAGCGAGACGAGTTACCCAACGTTTAACGGTGATCCACTAAAACCAAATTAACATAAACTTGTTATAGATTACTAATCAAAAAGGCTATATTTTAATCACTTCATAGCTGCGAGACGTAATTTATTATTTTTTATTTATTTATTACTAGCAGACGCCCGCGGCTTCGCACGCATGAGATTTGGGCTTTTAGTAGCCTTTATTCAGTATTTCTCTGTAGACATGAAATTGTTTCTGTTTAAAAAAAAACAAAGTTCAGGGTCGTAGATGCAACTATAGAGCGATTCAATTTTCGTACAACGCCATCTATTGACCTTTACAGGAGGCAACGTATATGTATTTTATTTATATTACATAAAAAATGCGTAGTTATTTTACGTTACAAAAAATACGTATCCTATGAAAATAATAAAAATAAAATTGCAAAGTCCCCCGAAGGGGAAGATATTTCCCCCTAATTTTAGCAGTTTTTAATTTTTTACGCAGGAACCCTAAATATTTACGGGATAAAAAGTACTCTATATTCTGCTCTGAACAGTCCTCTACGTACCAGTAAAAGTCCCGTTAAAATCGGTTCAGCCATTTCGAAAATTAGCCCGGACAAACAAACAAACAGACAGACAGACAAAAAAGTTAAAAATGCGTATTTAGGCTTTGGTAACGTGAAAATAATTATATGAGCTTAAAATAAAGGCTTTATTTTGAAATCACAGACAGACACTTCAATTTTATTTATATGTATAGATAAATTATTGTTATCAATATATATTATTACACCAAAACATTGATACAGACACGAAAATACAATAAAACCCATTTCATTACTAGTTTGAGACATCCATATTATTCAACGCAGTAATGCGTGCACGCGACCGCTCTCGCTAGCGAACTAGTAACGACAAATTTAAAATGTCTTCGTATAGTAACCTAACTTACTTATGTCTTTTTCATATTTTTACTAACCCATCGAGAGAATAACACTACTTCTTACTACCCTACCTACTCCAGAGTACCGTGGCTGTTATCAAGTCTCAGCTAACCAGGTTACTGTTAACTGCCACTGTCATCGAACACGACGGTTTAGTTCTATTGCAGAGCTGCGTTAGCCAGCGAAGCTATATAATTGCAGAGCTGCGTTAGCCAGCGAAGCTATATAATTGCAGAGCTGCGTTAGCCAGCGAAGCTATATAATTGCAGAGTTGCGTTAGCCAGCGAAGCTATATAATTGCAGAGCTGCGTTAGCCAGCGAAGCTATATAATTGCAAAGCTGCGTTAGCCAGCGAAGCTAAATAATTTCAGAGCTGCGTTAGCCAGCGAAGCTATATAATTGCAAAGCTGCGTTAGCCAGCGAAGCTATATAATTGCAGAGCTGCGTTAGCCAGCGAAGCTAAATAATTGCAGAGCTGCGTTAGCCAGCGAAGCTATATAATTGCAAAGCTGCGTTAGCCAGCGAAGCTATATTGTCTGTGAGAAAATGGTCTTTTTTGCAGTTTTGCGGTTTTCGACTGTTACACGTAGTACTCCTTCAGTTTTGAAGCTAGAGAGCTGATTGTTCGACGTGAATGTACCTTAAGTATTGTAGATTCCAACACGATCACTATCGCCGGTTAGTGTTAGCAGCTCTGCTTACGCAGCTTGCTGTTATTTACTTATTGTGCAAAGCAGCCCTGCCAATGCACCGCAGGTCAGCTCCTAGTATTTAATAATATGAGTTGATACCCTTGTTATTTATCCACTAGCACTACTCTTACTTTGCCTGCAGGGTGATGGCCTGGTCGCTGTGGCAGATCGTGTTGATGCTGGTCGTTGGATTCACACAGGTGAGGGAGCTGGAGTGGGTGGGAGGAGCGAGTAAATGCAGGCCTCCCCTACCATGACAAATTTGTCGTGTGCGTGAACGTGATGTCAGGAGGCCAGCGTGAGAAGAGCCATGAATGTTAAAGAAGCGATCGAATCCTCTCATTTTATTCATTTTTTTTATATCAGTAAAATATTAAAGATTAAAATTCTTTATTTGCCATTTGGTCCTCGCGAGCACTTAGACACGTGTTACATTTTTTGAAATGTAATCTTATTATATCTTATTTAATTCTCTTATTTTCCTTTTTTTTTAATCTACTAGCATTTCGGAAATGACCATTGGCGAAGAAGAAATGCCATGAAAGAAATTTGCCAATATAGGTATCTTTTAAAATTGTCAATTAAGCATATTGGTACAATAATGATAGAAATGGTAAAATTAAAGATTATCAAGGACAGGTAGTCTGTGCTGAATTATTTCCAGACATCTTTGTCAGTTATATATTCATCAATTCTATAAGTATGTATATCTACCGTAGTTTTATATTGTGTGTCTCAGTCTGTCTCGTCTACAATTATTCAAATTAAAAATGTCACAATTACGATTATAAAATTACAAATTATACAATACATTAGATCCAAATTATTAATATGACCATAATATCGAAATGTCTAATTATTGAAAATGATCCGATTCAAATGTCCACGAATCTATACTTTATTTTTACACCTATTTTTAGTAAAGTTTTAATACTACCGTAATTTTGATACGGGTACGTATTAAACTGGCCATTTTGAATAAATAGACATTTTGATAATGTGTACATTTTAATAATTTGGACGTTATGAACCGAAAGGAGTGAGACGTGAGGGCGGAGTCATTATATTAAATTATATTATATCCAATTATACTACATTAAATTATATTTTTCCTCTCAAAATATTCTTTTACATTATAAAACGAATTCTTAATTAGAATATTTTTTAATTTATTTTCAAATTCTCCACCTTGGAGGGCCTTTACGGACTCTGGCAAATGATTATATGCTTTAATCGCCATGTAGTACGAACCATTTTTATATAAGTCAAGATGGGCTGGGGGTGCAACTATATTGTTTTCCCGGCGCGAGGCGTATCGGCTTGGCATATCTAACTATAAGTTCACGCCAAGTGCCTTGCGGGGTAGGCCGAGCAAGATGACTCGCTCCTTACACACCTCACTCGCTTCTTTAACATTCATTGCTCTTCTCGTGCACGCTCACCGGTTTCTAAGACTCCTGACATTACCTTCTATGTAAATTTGGTCATGGTAAATCTTGGCGATCGTCGTTTTTGTTGATGGAGTGTGTCAAGTAGAAGGGAAAGAGAAACTCCTGATGAGAAAGTTAAACTTAAATCTTAAAGACGTGGGATTAGCTCTTTTATTTATACAACATCGCGAGGCATACAAGCTAACGGCCCACCTGATGTAAAGTAGTTACCGTTGCCTATTGACGCTTGTAATACAAGAAGTATCACTCGCGCGATGCCTCCTCTGCTACTAACAAAGGACCTTACTGGTGACCTCACTCACACGCAGGAACACAACAACCCTCTAGGGAATTGTTATTTAGCTGCGGTTTTCTGTGAGGTGGAGGTACTTACTTCCCCAGACGGGCTGCTTTGATGCGCCCTACCTCTCTTAAAACATTCAGACCAACACAAACAGACATGTTCATGCACACAAATGTTTGCCTTGTGTGGGAATCGAACCCACGAGCGTTGGTATCAAAGTCGCGTCGTTCACGACTGAACCACCGAGCTCGTCAAAAAATAAATCAAAAAGTATATAAATATTTATTATATCTTTTCGTATTGTAATTATTTTCCAGGTATTTTTCGTGAGAAGCCTGTTCGAAGACAAGCGCAGCGGAAGCGGCTACAGCAAGCTGATCCCTAACTTCGCGCAGTGACACCAAAGATTGTTATTATTTGTACTTTTTATACCGGGATTCACTCGTCACAAAACTATACAATAAGACTATTTTTCGGCCGCGACTTTGCCCACGTGGGGATCCTCTTAAACGCGGCAATAACTAGATATACTGGTATTAGACCGATAATCATGTTGGGTTCAGACTGATTCCCCCCTATTACTGCCTGTCCTCTCCCCCTCCCTAAAAATACACTTTTATTTATATTACGTCGGGAGGCAATCATGCGGCACCGGAAGTTCAGTGATACAGGTAGTAACATTCGCGTGTCGCCACCCTTGCTGCCAACCCGGTGATTGTTTAAGACTTCATAGACAATACTCATTGACTCACAAGAAAACAAATGTCCTCCAAGAAGTTATTTGGGTGCGGTTTTCTGTGAGGACGTGTGCGAGCGATACTTCCTATATTGCAAGCGTTCAAAGTCTATGGTTACTACAATTACATCAAGTTACTCTACATCAAGTGGGCCATATGCTTGTATGCCTCCCGAATTACCACAAAAAGGCAGCTATACCAGTAATCAAATGTTGCCTTTCGGTTGATTAGGTCTAAAATATTAAAATGTCCATTATCAAAATGTCTATTTATTGAAAATGACCAGTTTAGAAACGCTCATGTATAAAAATCACCGTAGTATTAAAATTTAGTAAAAATTGAATATAAACGAAATAATGAAAAATAAATGTACATAAAAATAAACGTAAATTACCGCGGTACTCATATCTTAGACCTAATGAATAAATAAACAATTTGATAACATGGTCATTTTAATATTTTAGAGTTTATGAACTGAAAAATGTTGCCATTAATAATGTATTTTACAGAGTTTTTGGTCGTGTGCCATTATTGGTTCCATACGTAAAGATTTAGTTTTAATTATATTTTTATGCCAAAGCATACATATAGTTCATTAATTTCGTTGGAATCTATATAGTAGTTAAATATCAAGGGTCAGCGCACACTGCAGCCCAACACGCATCATTGTGCGTTGATCCTCATTGCGATCGTAAACTGTGATCAAATCTTAGCGAAAGGATATTGTAAGTATGATATTTACTTGTTACATTTTTTTACAAACCCCTTGTAATAATCCGTGACGCGTTCTCTCCTGTTCTCTTTAAAATATCAATTTATTCAAAAATACTAGAATATGTAACCAAATACGGTAAACATTTCAAAAACGGATCAAATTAAACATAATTGATATTTATCGCTATAAAAAAATCTTTTTAAATCAATAATTCTTCAATTAACGCAAAACTATGTTTGAAAGTTTAAAAAAAAAAATGTTTTTAAAAAATGTCGCGTTAACGGTGCGTTATGTGATCTCAGATCGCGTGACGTTATTGGTGTAAGGGTAGTGATATAAACAAAAAAATGGTGGCCGTCACGGGACGCGGCAGATGTGAAACATCTTAGTCAAATTTTTTATAAATAAAAATCATACCATCGGAGTGATATAGTAAACAGCTCATGAAGAGAAGTAAAGAAGTGTCTAATATGCGGACACATACGGCATGAGAGACGGCACGAGAGAGTATACGGTTCAATTTTACTGCCAAGGCGCGCCAATAGATGTTTCACATCAACAAATAAGTTACAAACAGGCTGTTGAGTTACAAAATAAACAGGCAAACAGTGTTCAGTTGCAATAATAGCAGCTAGTTTAAAGTTATATATACGAGTATATAGATAAATATCCGTTATGATGTTTTTAAATCACTTTTTGAAATGTTGCCCGACCACCACCATCAACAAATAAAGAGGCAAACAAGTTTCGGAATTATCGGATGGCATTCTATATATTACGCGTCACGCATTACGGAGTACTGCTGATGGGAAAGATAATGTAAGATCCTTTCGTCGCATTCCGTTTGCAAACGTCATACTCGCGATTAGATCACTTCGCAAAATGTCTACTTCGCCTTTTGTCCATTTCGCGTTAGGACACCGTTGACCTTCTTTAGAACATAAAGGAACGTGACGACGGCTATATTCATTCAAATCAAATGTATATAACATATTTCTAAATATAATGTATTCTATTTTTTTTCGTAGTCGTGCTACGCGGTATTGAGTGAGTGTGTTTCTTTATCCTTGTAGCGGTCAAGCGGTACTGTCACGTCGCCTAGCCTCAATATATAATACTCAAGGTCTCTGGAAGAATACAGCAGGTTAGGTCAGGCACCGTGCGTAACAACTGTTATTAAATTGTATTTTTTCGCAATGCCACAGTAATTTTCTGAAAGGTGACCAAATGCGTAATGAACCAAATGTGAAAAGGACTTAAGTGTGAAGTGAACTAAATACGAATAGGACGATATGCGAAAAGTGATAAATGACAAGTGGACCAAATGCGAATTGGACGTACCGCCAAATGGACGTATTTTCGTCCCGAGAAATAAAATGCAAAGTGGACGGAAAGCGACGAAATTGCGAAGATGTATTAAGAAATTTGTGTGTCGATAACGGCAAGTACAGCTGAGTTCTATGTGAAATGACTAAACCCATCCTATGACCGACTGCTGGCATGCTCTACTTCATCGATACCATCGAGCTCGCAACGAGGAACACCTCCAGTCAGGAGGTGAGGGTTTTGGCGAGCTCGGTGGCGGAGTGGTTAACAATGCTACTTTTAACACCAAGACTCGTGGGTTCGATTTCCATACAGGACAAATATTTGCGTGCATGAACATGTCTGTTTATCTTGGTCTAATTGCTCTGAAGAGAGGTAAGGCGCACCAAAACAGTTCGACTAGTAAAGTACCACCTCCACCTTGCAGAAAACCGCAGACAAATAACAAATGCTTGAAAGGTTGTGTTGTGTTCCCACGAGTTAGTGAGGTTACCAGTAAGCTTGTAATTAAATTTGACGAGATCGGTGGCTCAGTCGTGAATGACGCGACTTTGACACCAACGCTCGTGGGCTCGATTCCCACACAAGGCAAACATTTGTGTGCATGAACATGTCTGTCTGTCTTGGTCTGGATTGAGAGGTAGGGCGCATCAAAGCAGCCCGTCTGGGGAAGTACCTCCACCTCCCAGATAACGGCAGACAAATAACAACTCCCTACAGGGAAGTTGTGTTTCTGTGTGTGAGTGAGGTCACCAGTAAGCTCCCAAGGAGTTGCTGTGTAATCAGCAGAGGAGGTATCGCGCGAGTGATAATTAATATGTCGCAAGCGTTAATAGGCTACGATATCTCCCGACGTAGTATAAAAAAAAGCTTCCAAGGAGTTGCTAATTAATGTCTGCAAGCGTTCATTGCCAACTGTTATCGCTTTACAGAAGATGGGCCGTATGGTTACATGTCATGCCTCCCGGCGTATAAAACAGGAGGGTCAGTCTTCTCATGATGTGACTATATATCTGTGCTGTACACTGTGTGACTTTCGGTTCATGAAGTCTGAAGTATTAAAAGATCTGTAGTATCAAAATGTCTATTTATTGACAATGACCAGTTTAAAAATTTCATATATCAAATTTACCATATTATTGAAATGTAGTGAAATGAAATTTAAAATAACAATTAAATTTTAATGTATAAAATAAATGTGAATATATTAAATATTTTAGATGAATATTTAGACATTTTGATCACTCTGAGGTGGGATAATATGGACATTTTAATACTTTAGACGTTATGAACTGAAAGGACTGTACATATATCTACTTACCTTTCTTGACACACAGATACTCTGTTAAGCGGAATATATCTTTGTCATATTTGAGGACTTGTATATACAACAATGTTTAATACTAATGTTGGAGCCTCAGTTCGGGCTACGAAAAGATACCCGACGAGCTCGGGGGGCGAGTGGTTGGCAATGACATTCCGGTTCATAAACTTTAATTATAAAATTGTCTATTTATTCTTCTTCAAAGCGTTATCTTAGCGTTTTTCCTAAGCCTAAGGATTTGGCGATGATGCGACTGTCGCCAAAGCTCCACAACAGAGAGAAAACCGGACGATACTTAAGTTTGGTTACGTCTTACTAGTACTACTACGTTACTAAGTACTAGTAAGTTACTTAGGTTACATCTTTCGAAATATAATTTCGAAAACATGTGACACATGCCAGGATACGAATAGGCGTCTAGTTTCTTTATCCACTGGGCCATCGCTGCCTTGTGTGTTTATGATTACACAAAAAAAAAACATTTATTGCACCAATAAAAATATACATAATCTATATAAGAAAGTACAATAGGCGGCCTTATCGCTAATGCAATTTCTTGCAGGCAACCTTCACTTAAAGGAGAATTAACATACACAAAGGTAGGTGGCGCATAATGACAAAGTAAAAGAACCTTATACAATTACACAATTTATGTTAAGAGTAATATAGATACAATACAGAAGTATGCATAGTGATATATGAAAAAAAATATTACTTATTAGGTCCGTACTTTACTATTTAATTTTGTTTTTTATTATTTTCTTCGCATTTATTTTTTACTACATGTTAGTACTGTGGACATTTTAATACTTTAGATCTTATGAACCGGAAGGAGCAATTATTTTACCGCCATGGCTCGGGGATTTGACATTGTTTATTGTTTGTCTAACGCTAGTGTTATATTCTTCCATGCACGCACAATATATCAACTGATAGTGATTTTTTTTTATTTGTATTTAATTACATAAGAATACTAGTCGATTGTTTTTTCTTTTCTATTTCCTGACTCCACAAACATCCTTCATTCCCAACGGTTACGTTAAATGCCGAAATTCAAAGAACCGATTCAAAGAAGAATTTTAAGAGAGATAGGCCGCAATGCAGCCTGTCTGGGGAAGTGGCTGCACCTCACAGCAAACCGTAGTGAAATAACAACTCACTAGAGGGATGTGTTCCTGTGCGTGAGTGAGGTCACCAATAAGCTCCTACGAATTTGCTGTGTAAGCAGCAGAGGTGAAATCGCGCGAGTGAAACTTAATATATTACAAGCATTAATAAATTACGCTGACTGCTTTACATCAAGTGGGCCATATGCTTCACGACATTGTATAATAAAAAAATCAAAGAAGAGTTTTAAGAGAGGTAGGGCGCATTAAAACACCCCGTCTGGGGTAGTACCTCCACCTCACACGAACCCACAGCCTTATAAGAGCTCCATGGAGGGTTATTGTGTTCCTGCACGCGAATGAAGTCACCAGTAAGCTTCTAAGGAGTAGCTGTGTTAGCAGCACGGGTGACATCACGGGAGTGATAATTGATGTGTTGCAAGCGCGATAACGAGAGTGATATTGAGATTGCCATCTGCAACAGGAACTGCATGCTCACTACAGTTGTTGATCTGGCTGCTGTGCCCGTTTTGGAGCAGCACAGTTGATTGATACCAGTTTCTTCTGGGCATATAAATCAAATAGTTTCTATCTATATCTTTACACCGCAAGTCGCTTGCCGGGTAGGCAGATTACCGCAATGACTCATCCCTTATACACCTCACTTACTTCTTCAACATTTATAGTACTTTTCATGGACGCTTGCCAGTTCCTAGGACTCCTGATACAACCTTTAGATTAAGCACAACCAATTTGATCGTGGCAGGTGAGTGTAGACCATCCTCTGCTTCTGGATCATTTCCCTTCCGCGTCATATCTGTTTCGTCAGCTTCTGAAACACGTTTTCTTAACTCTATTCACACCATTACTTGCTTTTACTCATCTTCTGTCAGAATATTGGTCATGTAAGCTTAATGTTTTATTTTTATTTATGAATATTTTCTAGCGTTCACTGAAATTAGCAAAAAGTAAATCGACACTAAAAACAGATTGCCACAATTAAACAAATTAAAACTATGAAGAAGAATTGTTTACATGGAAATGAAAAATTTAAGGACTTCTTCCCGCGCTTTTGACGAGTGACATTGTTGTTTTACTTGAAATTTTTACAATTCAGTATAAAATTAGTTTTGTGTGACAATTTTGATAGTATTTTGTAACATAAGTGCTAGTGAAATTATACAGTAATGAAAAAACTCAAATATAACACATTTATGCACTTTTTGGAAGACGTGTATAAGTTCATCAAGAACATCTTGTAAAAATCACTTTCGTTTTACGGGTGGTATTTAAACAGGGTTGATTGCGTCTAGGTACCCTTCCCAAATATTTTTTTAACACAGTTCCTGAAGCTGGAACATTGAATTATGATTTTCAAATGGTTCTAAACTGAAGACTTGGCTGTATGGGCTAGATCCCTTTGCCTTTCCCCTCAGGAATGAAAAGATCCAAAAAAAAAACAAAAAGAAAATTGTAAAATGTATTGTATTTTCAACACATAAAGTAATTAAAAAAAAATATTACGGATAATGAATAAACATGCTGGCTGTGATATTTTTGAACACTCAAATACACGCGAAACGTCGTAATATTGAAAAGAAAATGATAAAATCCCGTAGAATGGCACGCCAAGAGAATGAAGTCTCCCAATTTTGTAGAACGTGCCTCAATACTAAGGATTTAGTGTCTATATTTTATAATAAGGAGACGGAACTGAAACGGTCGGATGATTTGAGGCTAGTTACAGGTTTAGAAGTGAGTAGTTAAAACAGAAACAAATATGCAATGGTCAAGTTCAACGATCTAGGAGCTGAGGAAGGCTGTGGGCCTTCGCACCGTGACTAAATTGGGCGTGTTTGATCAGAAGGTGACGTTAGGAGCCATAGGAAGCGGCGAGCGTGCACGAAATGAGCTCGGTGGCTCGGTCGTCAATGACGCGACTGATACCGACGCTCGTGGGTTCGATTCCCACACAGGACAAACAATTGTGTACGTGAGCATGTCTGTTTGTCTTGGTATGGATGTTTTAAGAGAGGTAGGGTGCATTAAAACACCTGGCGAAGTAATCTCACAGGCAGCCAAGTAACTCGCTAGAGGGACTCGCTTGTTGTGTTCCTGGGTTTCGTGAGGTCACCAGTAAGCTCCTAAGGAGTTGCGTTGTTAACAGCTGAGCAGGCACTATAAAATAGTTACCATAGCCTCACTTGCTTCTTTATAGCTTCTGACATCACCTTCTGATAAAACGCAACTGATTTGGTTATGGTAGGTTACTTTTCGTCTTCCTCCGAAAATTTAGGCAAAGTAATTACATAATTTACATAAATAAACACACACACATATATTTACCTAAAGATTTACATACATATACAATTAATCAGATTGATTACATATACATTGAATAAACAAGAAAATGAAGATGGGTATGTAATGTTAAAGAGAAAAGTCAGGATGTTTTACAAAAATGTTTGACGGATCTAATTTGATTGAGCATTTTGAATATCAAATGGCAAAGCATCCCGTACGTCTACCGCCTCAACTGAAAATGAATTAGTGTAAAAATGAGTGGAGTGGAGAGTGGTGTTTTAGGATGGAATAAAACTTATGTCTGAGGAGTACCCTGGCTAAGTGGCCAGTAAAATTCCTTTTGTTTATTGTCCATGTAAATAATCTTTTATTGTTAATTGTGGAGGGGCACAACATTTGAAAGTGTTTACTATATATTGTATGTTGTATACAAACCATTTTATATCTATATAATGTTTATATAAGATTCAGCACATGTATTAATATATCTTTAATTGTACCACTTGATTTCACTATATGTACACTCACATATATTTATTGTCATATATATTAATGATGAAAAAAGACCCATATTGGCAAGTTTCTTTCGGCATTTCTTCTTCGCCGATGGTCATTTTCGAATTGCTGGTAATTAAGATACAATATGATCTAATTTAAAGAATGTAAGACTATTAAGTGCCAGTATGGGCCTAATGGCAAATAAATGATTTTTATCTTTATAGTAAATATAGAGCGGTGTTAGCCCAGTGGACAGCGAACCGCCCGATTGACACCGGTCCGCCGTTTCAATCCCAGCGTGTACCACTAAACACGTGTTTTACTATAGCTCACATGTTGTGAAGAGTATTTTTCTCGCCACATGGAATTTCTGTGTCCATTGCCATAACTTTAAAACAAGTAAAAGATTTCAAAAGGGTTTTTTTTCCACTCTCCTTGAGATTAAATATTCACACAATGCTGGACTGTCCGGAGCAACATTAAGGAAGGAGCATGGCTGGCGCCCGAAGTAATCTTTGCTTTTTAAACCCTTTAATTGGTGTCACGCCATTCCATTGGCTGAGGTCGCCTAGAAAAGCTCCTCCATTATAATAAATTTAACAAAAAAAAAATAACATTACAATTTGTAATCGTCACTAGCAGGCAGCGAAGGAAGATATTGTGAGGAAACTTGACACCCAAGATATTATGAAATAAAATATTCCTCATGTAAGACGTGTACCTAAGTAAGGTCTGGTTTTCCCTCTTGGTTGCGGAGATCTGACAGTCTGATCTGGCAGTCGATCCATGTAAAAGTCAGTATAATCACCCAAATCTTTAGAAGTGGAAGCATTTACAGCAAATAAAATCTTGTTGTCTCACTCACCAGTCCTTTGATCAGCATCATCAGCATGGTGCACCAAGTAGCGGTTGCAACGCTTATGATGAAAATGCCAAGGTATAACCCAAATCAGATATGTTCTCTGCTGCAGATCAGAAGAAGAGATGGCCTGTCACAAAAAATATGTACGACCTGCATTGAAACTATAAATTTAGCGCTGCAATTCAGATTGAGGAGTATAGACACGGAGAAAAAACTACTAAGCATGTTACCAAAGAGGATAGTCGAAGAGAGGAGTGCTAAGAGTATACGTGAAGAGTATGAATATACTCTCTACACTGGTTACCATAACGACCACGATTATATTAAGAGTGTACGAAGCGACAACGATTTTGCCGAGGTAATAAAAGAAAATAATTAAGGTAATATCTCCAGTAAGCTCATAAAGAGTTGCTGTTTTAGCAGCATTGCGCGAGTGATATTTTATTCTTTTCTATTGTATAGATCTTTTTGAAATTATTTTCTAAATAATTTACTGGTATCCGCGGAAGACCAGCGCTGTGGTCCACGCCGCGGTCCACGACACACGCTGAGCGGAGGCCGTTATTGGTGCATTTATGTATAATTAGTTTTAATTTAACTAGCATGTGAAATGTAACCAAATAAACAAATTTTTCTTTCTCTCTGATACTTAACATGTTGCGAGCGTTTATAGGCTATGGTAACTGTTTTACATCATGGCTCGTATGCTTGTATGCCTCCCGACGTTGTATATGAAAAAAGAGCACTGATAGCTCAGTGGATAAAGAGCGTGTTAAGCAAAGCTCCCTGGTTAGAATCCCGGAAGGGGCATGTACCACTAAATGCGTTTTTATATATTTGTAATTATCACTTGCACGGCGGTGAAAGCAAAAATGTGTGACTAAAAAGGTCTGCTTTTTCATCGTTCCAAGTTAAAATCAATATCTTCACCAAACCCTTTTCAAAGTCGAAGTGTTTATTGCATCCATAATGTACAAATCAAGGTCTTACTAACAAGCATAAGTAGTCTCAATTATGGACCCTGACGGGCACCACAATCTAGAGAGGGGCCGACTATATTTTTATTTTTGTATTTTATTATGTAATATTTATTTTTATATTTTTTTATATTTTATCATTAGGGTATTCTGAAATGTTGTAGTAACCTTTATTGATAAGTATCTCTTTAGCTTTCTTTAAAAATATTATATCATTGTTTAGATTTTTTATCCTTAATGTACCTACCCTTAATCTGTGGTAGAGGACCACTCCGGTCTTATTACGAGATGGAATGACGCTAGGAAGAAGAGGAGTTGATATATTTAGGTGTAACACGAGAGTCGGGCAATTTGATCTACTATTCTGTGTGTTTCGGCCACCTGGAGCACGAACCCTATGTATCTGCCACTGTTGGTGCCCCAGCTGTTCTGGTCATCTGTGTGACATTTTATTTCGCGTCTCAGCATCATCTTCAGGCACTGTACATGTTAGTTGTTAGGATGACGTACTACGAAAGCGGTTCTCACTAACTATTCTACCTACTCCGGCCATAAGTTCTGTTACGAATGAACATGCATTTATTATAATCTTATATTTAGGGACGATTCAGCAAATAATAAAAAATGATTCTGTTTGAAATGACCACCTTTGGCTTTGATACAGGCGTTTAATGTGTCTGGCCACAAATCTATGGATTTACGCCCTGTTTCCAATGCACACATACATTTAGCCACACACTTTTGCTCCAGAGATTTCTTAAGAGACACAATGTCGTCGTGTCGTTTCGAGCAGACCATGTCCTCTAAATCTGACCACAATTTGTACATAGATAGATGGATAAATTCTTTATTTGTATCTCCAACACACACATAACAATTTGTTACAATTATGCTTATAAATATAAGCAATACAAAGAAACATGTTCAGTGTAGAGGGGGTAAAAATCATATGTGTGCCGCAGTAACACAAAATGGCTGTAACTCAGCTACTTGTTTTGTCCTGTTGAACAAAACACATTGCGCTACAGCCGCAGACCAACCGCGAAAAATAGGGAGTAAATGAATATGTGAATTTAATAAATCATCAAAGTTGTAATGTGCCCACTGTAGTAGATAATACATAATTACGGTAATATATTGAATAGGTACATCGTCGAATGTGGAGTGTGTAGTCTATGGGGTTCAGATCTGGGCTAGACGAGGGCCAGTCTTCAGCTCTTACTAGTAAATAACAGCAAGCTGTGTAGGCAGAGCTGATATTTTTTAAATTTAAAAAATATTTAAATATTTTATTTTTAATTTTTTAATTTTTTTAAAATATATGGAACCCTGTACGACATCTAGCGACGAGTGCTGTTACTTTTTCTGTTGATGGGAGTGCAGTGCAGACTCTGCACTGCAGAGTGGCCGGCCATACGTTTTCCCATATGTTTTTTTTTCTAATTGGAACGATTTTGGACCGTTCTTCCTCACCAACGAACATTTTACATTTCAAATTAAAGGATACAAAACTACAATATGTTAGCTATTAGTGTGTCGATTTTGGAGTTTCTCACTATTACCGTCTAAACGCTAGCTGGATGACATCAGTCTACCCCAAACGGCAATTTTGAGGGTAATGTGGCTCCGCTGGCTATCGCAGCTCTGCCAATAAAGTCCGGAACGTTGGTTTCGAACCAGGCTTGGGTAGTTCGTGCCTTGTGACCGGTGCAGAGTCCTATTGGAAAGACCACGGTATATTTTTTAACAATGTATTGCTGAGAGGATTCACAACACGATCCAAGACAGTCTCTTGATACTCTTTGGCTGAAGTCTTCACTGCTTTTTCATAAAAATGAAGCTTTGTGACTCCTTGATAATACACTCCCCGCCAAACCATTACAGACGCAGGCTACGTTGTTCCTTTCCGAGCACTTGAGCGGCTTCTTCAGAACTGTTTGCGTACACTTTGTGATTTCGCTTGTTGTAGTGCTCTTCAATCGTGAAAATTTTTCATCGTTTCTGTTATTTTCACCTGCGTATCGGGACAGAAGGTGTTTTGATCGATCAATTCTCTTCAACTGTAAGGATTGATTTAGGGCATGTCCTGTATATCGATGATAAGCGCCGAGCTTCAGGTTTTGTTTTATTATATGTGACAGAGTCCTAGCGGAAATTTTCATTTCTCGCGATAAGATTTTTTGTTTCCTAATGGAGTTTTGACGAATTCTGGTTTTAACAGCGTTAACAGCCTTTGCAGTTCTATCAGCACGCGGTCGCCCCGATCTTTTATGGTCTTCAACAGAGGAAGTGTTGGTATATCTGTCGATAGTACGACATTTGAACATACGGCTGATACCAAGCTTTTGACATGTCTTGAATATGACCGACGGCTCCATACCTACTTTGTGCAAGGCAATCACTGCAATCCTATTTTCTTTAACACCCCATTCCGTATTGTAATTTGATAATAAACACGAAAAAATATGTGAAACGGCGGAACATCGACAGGAGTCTCTAACATAATAAACGCGTTCCATAGTATTGTCTTAGGTTTTCGCGATTGTTATACATTGAATTAAACAATTTTTAACGGAAGTATCGCGTGTTTTATTTATTTTGTTTAACCTGACGTTTCGAACGCTTTGCAGCGTCCGTGGTCACAGGAAGTTGAACCTGACGTTTCGAACGCTTTGCAGCGTCTGTGGTCGCAGGAAGACTGTCTTCCTGCCAACTGTACTGTACTGTCAACACGCGATACTTCCGTTAAAAATTGTTTAATTCAAACGCGTTCCAATTTGAAAATAATTAAAGAGCTGAGAAAAGAAAAGCTTCTATGTAACAGTATTTATGGCCAGACTAGTTACATCATAAGCACACAAAGTACTTTGTTAAGATTTGTATTAAAATTATAACATTATTATTAAGGATAATATTTGAAAATAACATATACTATACATATATAATATTATTACATACTAATACTATATATATACAATACTAATAACTATGACAGATATGGTACTATTTGCTGATGATACCTCATTGACTTTTAATGTTGCTCGCCGGTATGAAAATTTTGAAGTGATCATGTATTATTTTTTGAACAACGTCGGGATGGCATAGAAGCGTACGGCCCACCTGATGTACATCGGTTAAGGTATCTCTGATGCTAATACAGCTTCTCAGGAGCTTACTGATGACCTAACTCACTCGCACAACAATCCTCTTATTATTTAGCTGCGGTTTTCTGTGAGGTGAAGGAATTTCCCCAGACAATTTCTGCTTTGATGCGCCCTACCTCTCTCAAAATCACCGAAACCAAGACAAACAGATATTCATTCATGTTCATGCACATGAACGTCCTGTGTGGGAATCGTCACGATTTTGGCGAGGAGATAGAGTAGAATCTGTTACCTGTCTTCCAGAAGCCTGCCAGCCGACCCATCCGTGCCGAGGGCGGTGTGCACAAGTGCCACATATGCGGCAAGGAGTACCAGAAGAAGTCTACGCTGAAGGCCCACGTGGCGCTCCACAAAAACTTCTGTGTTTGCGAGGTCCGTATCAACCGTGAAGTAACACATGGAGAGCCGATGAGATCATATTTTTATACTACGTCGGGAGGCATACAAACATACGGACCACCTGATGTAAAGCGGGTACCGTAGCCTAATAACTCTTGCGATATATTAAGTATCACTCGTGCGATGTCTCTGCTGCTTACACAGCCACTCCTTGGGAGCTTACTGGTGACCTCTCTCACACGCAGGAACACAATAACCCTCTTAGGAGTTGTTATTTGGCTGCGGTTTTCTGTGAGGTGAAGGTACATCCTCAAACGGGCTGCTTTGATGCGCCCTACCAATCTTAAAACATTCAGACCAAGACAAACAGACATGTTCATGCACACAAATGTTTGTCTTGTGTGGGAATCGAACCCACGAGCGTTGGTGTCAAAGTCGCGTCATTCACGACTGAGCCACCGAACTCGTCGCTTATATTTGTATGTTTTATTGTAGTTTTGCGGCAAGTGCGCTTTAAACAACTATATGCTGTTACGACACAAGCGCGCTCGTCACGGGCTGCCCCACGTGCACGTGTGCCGGCTCTGCGAGTACAGCGCCGCCAGCAAGGACGCGCTCACTGTGAGTACATACACATTTGACGATCTCGATGGCGCAGTGGTTAGTAAAGCCACATACAAACGCTCGTGGGTTCGATTCCCACACTTAACAAACATTTGCGTGAGTGAACATGTCTGTTTTGTCTTTATCTGGGTGTTTTTAAGAGAGATAGGGCGCATCAAAGCAGGCCGTTCGGGGGAGTACCTCCACATCACAGAAAACCGCGGCCAAATACCGCGGTCAAACTCCCTGGAAGGTGTTCCTGCGAGTGAGTGAGCTCACTGCTATATCAATGCTAAATGCTAAACTGAAAATGAAGATTTTATATATTTTTTCCAGCTCATCAGAGTGGGAGCCTGAATCATTTCCAGACGTCTTGTAGGTCGAATATATTATGAATTTTAGGGTCGACAGCACATGAGTGACACCCCTGGCGTTGCAAATGTCCATAGGCTACGGTGACTGTTTACCATCAGGCAGGCCGTATGCTTTGTTTTCCACCTTAGTGGTATAAAACAAAATATTTTGCAACTTGGCAGGTGCACCAGCGCACGCACACGGGGGAGAGGCCCTACGTGTGCGACCAGTGCGGCGTCAGCTTCCACCGAAGGTCCAACCTGACGCAGCACCTGCCCGTACACCTGACGGAGAGCAACTTCGAGGTGAGTTTTTTCGTCGGTCGGTCGGAGGTGGCTTACTTGGTGGATCCTTGGACGAGCGGCGACGGCGTGAAATTTGATATAAGAGTTGCATGAATTTACCAATTTTTTTTTATACAACGTCGGAAGGCGTACAAGCATACGGCCCTCCTGATGTAAAGCGGTTACCGTACCCTATGAACGATGTAAACAATAAATATCACTCGCGCGATGCCTCTGCTGCTAACACAGCAACTCCTGAGGAGCTTACTGGTGACCTCACTCACACGCAGGAACACAACCCTACAGGGACATATTTTTTACATTTTACATTACTGGGTACTTTGACGAAACAGCCTTAGGTCACAAGATTGGCAGCGCGCGGGTGACATCCTCGTGGTGTAGCGAGCGTTAACAGGCCGCGGTGACCGCTTACCATCTGATGCGGGACGCATGCTTGTTTGCAATTCTAATTGTATATATATAAAAAAAAAACTTCCCTAGACGGGCTGCTTTGGTCCTACCTCTCTTAAAACATCCAGACCAAGACAAACAGACATGTTCATGCACACAAATGTTTGCCTTGTGCGGGAATCGAACCCACGAGCGTTGGTGTCAAAGTCGCGTCATTCACGACTGAGCCACCGAGCTCGTCGAAACCACGCTCCCATTGTAACATAATTGCAGTGCACGATCTGCCAGAAACGGGAGAAGTCCCGCCGCCTGCTGCAGCACCACGTGTTCAAGGTGCACCGCCGGAACAGGTGCAGGTACGAGTGCCCGGCGTGCCGCGACCTGTTCCGGAGCCCGGGCGGCGCCAGGCTGCACCTCGCCAACTGCCACGGCGTGCCCAGGGCTGACCAGGGAGCCATTCGCAAGGTTCCGGTGAGTTGTGTATTTGAACGGCGGTCCTTGTGTACATACGTCGTTCTTTACGACGAGCTCGCTGGCTCAGTCGTGAATGACGCAACTTTGGACTTTGACACCGACGCTCGTGGGTTCGATTCCCACACAAGACAAACATTTGTGTGCATGAACATTGTTTGTCTTGGTCTGGGTGTTTTAAGAGAGGTAGGGCGCAACAAAGCAGCCCGTCTAGGGAAGTACCTCTACCTCACAGAAAACTGCCGCCAAATAACAACTCCCTAGATGGTTGTTGTGTTCCTGCGTGTGAGTGAGGTCACCGGCAAGCTCCTAAGGAGTTGCAATTGCAGAGGAGGCATTTACCGTGTTCCTAGGCTATACTGTAACATCTCGTTAATGTTAACACTTGCACTTGTACAGTACGCCAATACTGCTAAATAACTGCAACTGCACGTTTACGCCTGTCACTTCAGTCGTGCAGGAATAGTGCAGTGCCAATAGGTGTATTCTACTAAAATATTCTGCACTGCAACTGCGCTGCAACTGTGCGTATCCTGCAAGTAAACTACTTAAAACCTGAAATGTTGCCATATTTCAATCTAATAAAACTGAATTTTTATTTAATGATGACTCCTATAGTTTCACTATTGACCTTGGTTGCCGGAGTGGAGGTATTTCTAACCGAAAAGAAGCTTTACTTAATTATATTTATCCACAAACATCTCCCAAAACAAAGCAAATGTATTGCCGCCTCAGAATATTAATTTCACTTCGCAAAAGTTGCTCAAGAGTAACGTTAACACAACTGCAAGTAAACTCCTTCAAAACATCTGTCACCGGTATACAAATGTCAAAACAATTTATCAGAATACGATTATATTGCAGGAAACGTGCAGTTGCAGTGCAGGTTTTTTTTAACAGAATAGCTATTCATTTACTGCAACATTCCTGCAACGTCGCTGCTGTCAGATCGTTTAACAGAATACCGAAACGTCAAAATGTACGCATTTTGACACACGCCGCGCTGCAGTGCAGTTGCAGTTTTTAGTAGAATCGACCCACAGATTCCACTTCACAATTTTATTTAATAATAATTTTTGCCGACCGGTTTCGCCTTTACGGCATTATCAAGGTATTATTATCAATATTACAACATGTTGTATAAAATACCTTGATAATGCCGTAACGGCGAAACCGGTCGGTAAAAACAATTGTTAAATAAAATTGTGAAGTGGAATCTGTACAAGTGCAAGTATTAACATTAACGCGATGTCTTCAAAATTCCACCAAGCGTCTACAATCAACAGTATCAACATATACTGTAACCTGTTTACATCAGGTGGTCCCTGTGTTTGTATGCCTCTCTACGTTGTATACATAAAAAGCATTGTCAACATTATACGTGAGAACACATCAATTTACTGTAATAGATATTGACGATTTGAAATATGTAGCCATGGTTCACTGGCTGTGTTCTCGCGTCCCCAGATTGAGCTGCCTTCGACCGGCGGCGACCAGCGCTCGACACCATGCACCGAGCTCGGCTGACGGGAACCTGAGATTGTTATAGTGGTGAAACGCGTTGTTACGCTACTTTGACACCAACGCTCGTGGGTTCGATTCCCACACAGTACAAACAATTGTGTGCATGAACATGTCTGTTTGTCTTGGTCTGGGTATTTTCTATGTATAATAAGTATGTATTTACAAAAAAAAAAATGTATTTACGTATGTTTATCAGTTGTCTAGTACCCATAACACAAGCTTCGCTTACTTTGGGGCTAGATGGCGCTGTGTAATTTGTCCGACAATATTTATTTATTTATTTATTATTATTATACTTGTGTAGTTAGTTGTACTTCATGTGGTGCTTATAGCAAATAAACTTTTACCCGAGAGCAAATATAGCAAATCTTACGTGACTTCACCACCGAGCTCGTCAAAACTTTGGTAGAGTGCTCCATATACAGATGAGGCGGGCCCTTAGCTACAAACTTGTGCGCGAGGCATTTATGACATCCAAATATCTTGTTTAAGATGTATGATTCAACGTCAGAAAATGTGAGACTTCTACTAATGGGAAATTGTTTGTTTGTGCATCTCTGGTGTCTAAACGTAGCTTCGTTCGTAATATGTCGTTTTTTTTTACAAATTTACTGACATAGTATAAGAACAAAGCTATGGTTAATAGCTAATAAGATGCAAAGAGTCAACACTTACAACAGCATTACTGCCGTTACTCCGTCTCCTAATCGATTAGGATTGGCGGGGTCCGCTGCCTAAGCCTAAGGATTTGGCGAAGATATAGATCTTGACATGGAGCGACTGTCGTCAGACCTCCGCGACGCAGAGGGACAACCTGATCTCTCTTAGGTGAGATGTGTTTTTAAATTTTTAAACTCGTGTTTCGAAATATAATTTCTTGGGCGCGCCGGTTTCCTCACGATGTTTTCCATCACCGCCGAGCGAGTGATAGATATGTACACAGATCCTAAGACACGAATTTAGTGGACACCCGCCAGGACTGGAACCGTGGACCGGCTGGTCGACAGGCCGGCTCCTCATCACTGGGCTATCGCTGCTCTGAGATTGTTATATTTATATTCGCAAATAAATATATTATTTTACAAAATGTCGTTTTATATTTAACACGCTTTTATTAGCTTCACCTGTATGTATGTATGTAACGGAATCTTTCAACGCAAATTTCACCTACTTCAAGACGTCAAATTGAGTTGAAAATTTGCACACTTATTCAAGACCTATGACAATACAAGCATTTAACGAAAAATGAAAAAAAAAAATATAACGCTTTTTTTACAACGAAATTAATTTTCTTTTTATCACTTATAATAAAAAAATATTTTCTGCTTTTTAGTACAGTTTACTATTAAAGCGTATTTTTTTATTTTTAATAAATAATGGGGGCATCAAAGCAGCCCGTCTAGGGAGTACGGTCGACGTCAACGGAAGAAGTCCTCTGTACACGGTCACTTGCAATAATAACTAAACAATCATTCATTACCTCACACGTTACCGAGAAATTAACGAATAAGATAGAGTACCGACAGAGATAGCTGTATTCTATCTACACAGCAACGAACGAATAACATCTATACATACAATGATATTGTATTTAAAGATGACGTATATTCATATTGCGCGTCGTTTTGTTATTGTTCCACTACGACATTATAGTACTTCCTTACTTATGAAGGGGATAGATAATACGGAACGCATGATATAGAGAGAGATAGCTATCTGTCAAGAGTTGCGCTTGAAATACGTCAGAATAGCGCATATTAGACCAATTGGGTTAATTTCATTGCCTCAGTTTTTGCGCGCTAGTACGACATCTACCTCTTTTTAATACAATATCATTGTATACATACATATAAATAAATTGAAGCGTCTGTCTGTGATTTCAAAATAAAGCCTTTATCTTAAGCTCATATTATTATTTTCACGTTACCAAAGCCTAAATACGCATTTTAACTTTTTTGTCTGTCTGTCTGTCTGTTGTTTGTCCGGGCTAATCTTCGAAATGGCTGAACCGATTTTAACGGGACTTTCACTGGTAGGTAGAGGACTGTCCAGAGCAGAATATAGGGTACTTTTTATCCCGTAAATATTTAGGGTTCCTGCGTAAAAAATGAAAAAACTGTTAAAATTAGGCGGAAATATCTTCCCCTTCGGGGGACTTTGCAATTTTATTTTTATTATTTTCATAGAATACGTATTTTTTGTAACATAAAATAACTACGCATTTTTTATGTAATATAAATAAAATACATATACGTTGCCTCCTGTAAAGGTCAATAGATGGCGCTGTACGAAAATTGAATCGCTCTATGTTTGCATCTACGACCCTGAACATTGTTTTTTTTTTTTAAACAGAAACAAATTCATGTCTACAGAGAGATAAAGGCTACTAAAAGCCCAAATCTCATGCGTGCGAAGCCACGGGCTTCTGCTAGTTTATTATATAAACATAACATATTGGACGAGCTCGGTGGCGCAGTGGTGAAACGCGCTGTTGCGCTACTTTGACACCAACGCTCGTGGGTTCGATGCCCACACAGTACAAACATTTGTATGCATGAACATGACTCTCTTGGTCTGGGTATTTTCTATGTATAATAAGTATGTATTTACAAAAAAAAATGTATTTACGTATGTTTATCAGTTGTCTAGTACCCATAACACAAGTTTCGCTTACTTTGGGGCTAGGTGGCGCTGTGTAATTTGTACGACAATATTTATTTATTTATTTATGTATAATTTCACCGCTTCAGTCACCGACAGATTGGTCAAATGGCATAAAGCCAACTCAAAGTTATCGCCACGCTCTGGAGTCCGTGGTTCAAATCTCAGCTGAGCACTCAAATTTTATTATAATATTTGGTTCTTTTCTTATTTGTGAAATCGTTGACATACCTGCCGACTATTCGTCACAGCACAGACACAAACTGCAGATACCGGTCGCTCGGCTAAACATTCACTCATCGAGCACGTTTAATATGTCAATCAAAATATATAACAAGCTACCTATATCCTTGAAAGAATGTCATGACAAACATTAAAAAAAAAATTGGTGCGTGTACTTCTGTACGCGCGTGAGAAGTTATACTTCTCTTAAATTAAAAAAAACGTAGTAGCGGCGATATTTATGGAATGTATAATATATAAAAAATGCCCTCATGGACATTGGCACCTCCATATTCTCTTGTGGCCAAGCCTACGTGACGCTTTCACGAGTAACCAATCTTCATGGGGTGCATCTCATAAATGTTGACTTCAAGAGTATAAAAGCTCAAGCTTCAGCGATCACCGAATACAACCGGCTTAGGCGTAAATACCGCGCGATCTTTCAGAAATTAAACCATCTAAAAGAATAAATAATGAACGCGAATGGGCAATACGAAAAACTTTTGCTACTGTACAAGAATCAGAACCGGAAAAAAAGAAAAGAAAGATTTGTAATAATAAAAAAAACTACTCCTAAAAAGAAAAAAACTGTGTCAAATAAGAAAATCTAATAAAATAAATCAATATGCCCACATTTCTACAAAAAGAAGTGAAATCGCACCAAAAACATTCTGTAATAAACTAGCCAAGTCTCGATGGAGCTGTTTGTTTATCTCTAAAAAGTAATGAAATCTAGACAAAGTCGTGCCAAATCTAAGGTTCCTTACCGCGATTTCTTTATTATTATAGTTAATGTTGTGTGACTTGGCCGTTGAAGGGTACACAAGGGTACAAAACCAGGTGCTCCATGACACCATTGCACCAATCTGTCGCCAGAACTGCTACCCATTGACGAAGGAAAATTGCCACTTGGAAAACGTTGATTCAATAACCAGTCAATTGTAGGCTTGATAAAGCTGCGGATTTCAATAATACTTATGTATAGGCGAGCCTGAAACAAACAGTATAAAAGAATATTTCCAGTACAGACGGACTTCTAATCATTGACAGAAGTCCATCTGTACGTCTATTTTATGTTAGATCGGTGGTCGATTTGACGCTCCAAAAAGAAGAGAGCAGAAGTCAGTATTGTCAATGCTAAATGCATGTGTTGCACAATCAACAACAGCCTAAAATGAGACACTGGCGTCCAATTACCAATACCAGTTTGGGCTATTATCTCGCTTAACAAACATAGGTAGTTACAACAGATATAACATTACGTGTAAACAAAATTGACTTGTACCCACTAACGTATAAAGAATGTTAAACGGCCAAGTCACACAACATTAACTATAATAATAAAGAAATCGCAGTAAGGAACCTTAGACTTGGCACGACTTTGTCTAGATTTCATTACTTTTTAAAGATAAACAAGCAGCTCCATCGAGACTTGGCTAGTTTTTTACAGAATGTTTTTGGCGGGATCACATTTATATATTTTATGTCTAAATCGTTCTTGATATGTTTCCGGAGGTGTCATGTTTATTTATACTAAATTATTATCGTATTATATTTATTGATTTTAATAAATATTTAACATTTATATTTATTACAACAACATTTATACATTTGGCAAGTAGGATATTTTTTAATGTTTTTTTTCTTCTTTATAACTTCTAACGCGACTTGCAAAAAGGTTGCGTTAAACGTTTAACGCTACCATGGAAGGAGAATAGAAAGAGACAGAGCGAGAGTGAATGCGTGGCACTCGAACACAAAAGTACAGTGCGCCGATTCTACTAAAAACTGCAACTGCACTGCAGCGCGGCGTGTGTCAAAATGCGTACATTTTGACGTTTCGGTATTCTGTTAAACGATCTGACAGCAGCGCCGTTGCAGGAATGTTGCAGTAAATGAATCGCTATTCTGTTAAAAAACCTGCACTGCAACTGCACGTTTCCTGCAATATAATCGTATTCTGATAAATTGTTTTGACATTTGTATACCGGTGACAGATGTTTTGAAGGAGTTTACTTGCAGTTTTGTTAACGTTACTCTTGAGCAACTTTTGCGAAGTGAAATTAATATTCTGAAGCGGTGAATTATATTTACTTTGTTATGGGAGATGTTTGTGAATAAATATAATTAAGTAAAGCTTCTTTTCGGTTAGAAATACCTCCACTCCGGCAACCAAGGTCAATAGTGAAACTATAGGAGTCAACATTAAATAAAAATTCAGTTTTATTAGATTGAAATATGGGAACATTTCAGGTTTTAAGTAGTTTACTTGCAGGATACGCACAGTTGCAGCGTAGTTGCATTGCCGTTGCAGTGCAGCATACGCGCAGTTCCAGCGCAGTTGCAGTGCAAGAAATTTTAGTAGAATACACCTATCGGCACTGCACTATTCCTGCACGACTCAAGTGACAGGCGTAAACGTGCAGTTGCAGTTATTTAGCAGAATTGGCCCACATGTTGAAGCTGCTAAATGTTTCACAATATTACCGGTAGATGGCGCAATAATTAAAAATGTGCAATAGGTTAAAACTGCTAAATGTTTCACGGTATTACTGGTAGATGGCGCTATAGTTAAAAATGTATAACATTTGTATTTTACATTTGACTTGAATGTAATACTCGTACATTCCATAAATATCGCCGCTACTACGTTTTTTTTAATTTAAGAGAAGTATAACTTCTCACGCGCGTACAGAAGTACACGCACCAATTTTTTTTTTAATGTTTGTCATGACATTCTTTCAAGGATATAGGTAGCTTGTTATATATTTTGAGATTCTTAGTTTCCCAATGGGGGATACGTAAGTTAAACCTGATCGCGGCAGTACTCCACAAGTAAATCAGGGGGTATTTTTTTTATGATACTAGATTGGAAAACAAGCATGCGGCCCGCATTAGATGGTCACCGCAGCGTATTGACGCTCGCAACACCACGGGGATGTTACTCGCGCGCGGCCGATCTTGTGATCTAAGACTGTTTTGTCACAGTACCCAGTAATTTCTCTGCCATATGCCATTCAAACCGGAACAAAGCAATATAAATATAGCTGCTTGGCGGTAGAAATAGGTGAGACAGAGGTACCCACGCAGACGACGACTGTACAAAGTCTCCCTCTGGTGAAATGTTAACACGACCTGTATAAGCCTGTATAAGCCTCTATCTGGTGAAATGTTAACACGACCTGTATAAGCCTGTATAAGCCTCTATCTGGTGAAATGTTAACACGACCTGTATAAGCCTGTATAAGCCTCTATCTGGTGAAATGTTAACACGACCTGTATAAGCCTCTATCTGGTGAAGTGTTAACACGACTTGTATAATAAGCATCCAGTACCACTGAATGCCATCAATGTAAACCAGTAATATACAGCAGATATTAGCAGGGTCAGCCCGGCAGATAACAAGTCCACCCATTGAACATTAGGGCCCCGGTTCGAATCTCGGTATGTATCACTAAATTCGTGTTTATGTCATATTTATGTACATATTTGTAATTATCACTCGCTCACGTGAAGGAAAACATCGCGAGGAAACCAGCTCATCCAAGAAATTATATTTTGAAAGACGTGTGCCCTGACCTGAGGAAGGTCTGGCTTACCCTCTGGGTTGCGGAGGTGTGACGGCAGTAGCTCCATGTCAAAATCAGTATTGTCGCCAAATCGTTAGGCTTAGGTAGCGGACCCCGCCGATCTTATTTGTTTTAACACGGGATAACGTTAGGAAGAAGAAGATAAAGCGGAAATAAACCAACTATGATCGAGTGTAATGCTCTACCTGTTTGTCTCAGTTGGTTTGTTTCAAACCCGTGGGCTGATCTCCTGTACGGTCAGTGTGCTGACTGAGCCACTCGGCACGGTGGACATTGAACTCGCCGTAAATGTCTACGAGTAACTGCTCGATATCTTTGTCACTCTCACTTACAAGCACTAGAATAATCAAGCTATATTCGTATTGTCCCTAGGCAGATCCATGTTTTTTTCTATACAACATCGGAAACATACTGCCCGTAGCCTATGAACGCTTGTACTACATTAAGTGTCACCCGCGCGATGCCTCCTGCGCTGGCAAATGCAGCTAGCTGGTATACGACCTCCTTAAACACGGCATTAGGTGATCGTACATCTCTCACTGAAAGCCGTAATAAAGACCGCGAACCCGAGGCTGAATATCAACCCAGCCAGCAAATATTTATTAAAAACCCATTAGCTTCTCGACAAAAATTAGCGGTGCGTTAGACCCAGGATAAAGTACTGGCTGATCTACCTATCCACATCTACACATCGAAAAAAGGCGGTTCTGTAGCTAAATCTCGATTAAAGCGCGCACCTAAGTCTAGCAAATTGTTACAGGTTAATGACAATCCTCACACATCTGCATCTGGCTCATCCCCAAGAAATAAGACTCGAGAGTCCCGGACTTCCATTTAAGTTAGGCCCCATGACGCTTATAGTCCATCGTCATTCATTTTTGCAATCCATTGAGTTGCATGACATTGAGATAAACATTCAATTAGTTCATAAGCAACTCAACAGCATTCATTCACAGTTACCTGGCGAAGACACAAAGTTTTTGTATGAACCTCAGTTACAACATCTTCGAATTAAATTAGACAAAGTTTCTAATGAACTACGAAGCCTAGAACCGACACGTTCGAAACGAGGCATTGTAGACGGATTAGGTTCTATTATAAAATGTATAAGTGGTAATCTGGACCACACGGATGCCGTAAAGTATGATAATGCCATTTCAATTCTCAAACAAGATCAAGACAAAGTCGTTAATGAATTAAATAGTCATATCAGTCTCAACAAAGACTGGACAAACCATCATTCTCAAATTTTATCTCATATTATTGAAAACCAATCAAGGATAAATGACATTCTGCAACTTATCTTAAAGAGCAGTAACTACGGTGAGGACATTTACATAAGATTAACTAGATTAGGCCAATTATTAAATATTATTGGGGAAAATATAGATAATTTACTTTTAGAATTATGTAGAATAGAAAATAAAATAGCATTTACGCGTTATCTTAGGTAGTTTGATAGATATA
This sequence comes from Pyralis farinalis, assembly GCA_947507595.1. Lineage (NCBI taxonomy): Eukaryota > Metazoa > Arthropoda > Insecta > Lepidoptera > Pyralidae > Pyralis > Pyralis farinalis. Next base: position 1,161,943 of record OX382281.1, read on the forward strand.
CTTAAAGTATTATAGGATAAAAATCAGGTGTAATGAAATATAGAATCACGGGAACTATGATATTATTAAACCTAGTTCCTATTATTGTCTGAAAGACGTATATATAGTACTTGTATTAAAATTTCCCATAGTAGATTGCAACAAGTACAATTTATATAAATCAGCAGTTTTACCTAATAAAAATAATCAGATAATCATACCTCCATCTCCGTATATAGCAACCAATGACGAAACTTTTGTTGTGTACATAGAGGCTGAATGCCCGAAGTTAAAAGCTTAGTACCTCTGCGAGGATAAAACTTAACCAACTAGTTCAGACACAACCAGACTGCATCTGGAAGCTCTTAACAGAATAATCAGTGGACGCATCCTGTAAGAAGATGTCAGTCATCCTATCCAGAGAGGCCATGGAGAAGCTGTACGACAAGTACTACGCTCTCGTGTTACCTCGTCCAACCAAAGTTAAGTTAATCTGCAACAATGAAGATTACACTGTTCTAAAAGGAAGCTATCTCGCAACGACCACTTTTGCCCACGTCACTGTCATCTCCAGACACCGCATTTCACAATCTTTAACGAAGAAAATTGCATCCAGGGACAGCCCATCAAAATCACATCACTCATCAATGAAACCATTCAACCATATCATGCAGCACCCCTTCATCTGATCACGATCTGAAAGGAACTCCACAGATGTGAAGATAGGATATTATCTCAGCCACCAGTACAATTAGATGAACAATCTTTCTATATACTCCGCGTGGGAACATTAGCTGCAATCCTCTGGCGTCAACACTGTAGTTCAGTCCAATCCCGGACGAAATCACCCATGCCTGAAATCACCAAGGAAGATACCTATTCGGAGATAAATCATGGTACTCAATCCCAGTACCAGCAACTTTTTCTCTCAAAGTTCTAAAATAGTTGCTGTTCTAAGGGTGGAGGAATTACTTTTGCAATCGCTGTAAACGCATACGCTGCACAACGTGACCACTGCGCGTGCACCGACGGCGCCGCCGATCGGACGCCGCCTCGAGCCCGCTACGGTGAAGCCACTTCGATTCTTGCCTCGATCGGGTCAACAACTAATTTTAAATATAAGATCAAATATTGTAATTTTACGTAATTAAATTTATTAAAATCATTTTCGGTTTTATTTCGATCTTGAGACCGCGACGTTCGTAAATTACTTCATGCACCCACATCAATACAATGTACATCGATATAACAACACTGTTCACTTAAAACAAAGTTTCACTGTCCTATAGAGAACGTTTCAAATTTAGGTGCGTGTGTGTGTACCTCAGTAGCGCAAATGGGCTATAGCTCAGTGTATAGCGTTGCTCAAATGAAACAACCACTGATTTTCAGCTATCACCCATAAGAATGACGAGGACGAGTGTAGTCAGACAAAAGACAAACAGTATGGTTTCTAACTGCAGCTCCTGTAGAGTTACAATAGTTTCTCGTGCAGTGTAAAATCTTGCGTTATCATGGAGCAATAGTGGTGAAGATGAATTCACGAGTCGGAGCTGTTTCACTGACAGTTTCGCCATCATTCTTCGTAGTTCGCCACAGTAAACATCTGCTGTTATTGTTTGACCAGACCTGAGAAAGCTATAGTGAACAATGCTATGAAGAGGCCACTAAACAGTTACCATTCCCTGTTGCGACGTTTGACCTGAGGTCAGCCATTTTCGCTTACGGTTATCGTAAAGAATCCACTTTTCGTCACATGTCACAATTCGATCCAATATTGCTTCATTTCTGTACCGATTCAACAAGGTAACGCAAGTTTCTTTCTGCAAATCAGTAAAATAATGAGGCACCCATTTTTCATATTTTTTTATCTTATTGAATTTGATGCAAATGAGTCAATATTGCAGGTAAGGTAACGTTAAACCATGGCGCTAATTCCTGGGTAGTTTGACTCTTATCGGCAACCACCATCTCCGTCAATTCAGCGTTATTCACCTATGTGGTCTTTCACGTGGTTCGTTCTTCAAGTCGAAGTTTCCATTACGAAAGCGTTTGAGCAAAAAAAAACAGTCTCCTCTCCAAACGCGGAACTCGTATTCAAAAATTACACGGATTTTCGAAGTATTTATCTTTCCCCTTTAAGTTGAATAAAAAAAAACAATTGAAATTCGAAAATTCATCAAATGTCGTACATTTTTTTAAATAAAAACCTCACAGGTATCGTGTGAAAAAAAAATTCACTCGAAAGTCTCCCACCATGAAGGCTTAATGTCAATTCAAACTATCTATTACTATAAAACGGCAATTTCATACTTTAACCCCTATTATGTACCTATATATTTTTAGAAGTCTCAGCAAAAAATAAAATGATTTTATTCGAAATGGCCATCTTTGGCTTTGATACAGGCCTTCAATCTGTCACGAAAATATGAATTTACGCACTGTTTCCATGGAAAATTTAACCATTGATTTCAGTTAATCCAGAGATTTCAGTTAATCAAATTTCAAGTCACAATGTCGTCGTGTCGTTTCAAGCATGGCATGTCCTCTAAAACTGACCATAATTTGTAGTCTAAGAAAATCTCTTATAAAGTCCGGAACGTTGGTCCCGAGCCAGGCTTTGGTAGTTCGTGCTTTGTGGCCAGGTGCAGAGTCCTGCTGGAAAGTCCACGGTACATTTTTAAAAAGGGTTTTGTTGAAAGGTTTCACAACACGATCAAAGACGGTCTCTTGATACACTCATTTTTCACAAAAATGTAGTTTTGCGACTCCTTGATAAGACATCCACCCGACAATTACATAAGCAGGATGATGACCACGTTGTGCATTTCAGACTACTTGGGCGGCTTCTTTAGAACTGTGTGAAGCAAAATTACAAAGTACACCTTTGTCATTTTGCTTGTTGTAGTGCTCTTCAGTCGTGAAAATTTTTTCACCAGTAAAGAGGATATTTCTGTGTGTGTTAACACTCCATTTCATATTGTTATGTGTTATTAAACACGAAAATAATATGTAAAACGGCGGGAAATCGAAAGAAATATTTTAAGAGGGTCATTTGAAAAGTTCTTAGCCTAACATGGTTAAAGTCATTGGTTTTTTTTATAACTACCCTCATTTTGTAGTTACATTATTTAGCAACAAGTATGCACAGTTTAGTTTATTCACAGTAACTCATTGTTCATTTACACGTGATACCGCAAGTCAAGTCAGAGCTATTTTTGAAAATGGATAAAATTGAACATCGTGCAGTGATAAAATACCTGAATTTGAAAGGTTTAACTCCAAAAGCTATACATGAAGACATGTCTGCTACTTTGGGTGAGTCCGCTCTTTCGTATGCGACTGTTAAAAACTGGGTGGCAGAGATTAAACGTGGTCGTGAGACCATTCAAGATGAGCCCCGTAGTGGCCGGCCTTCGACTGCTTCCACTGATCAAAACAAAGAAAAAATCTGTGATTTAATTTTATCTGATCGAAGATTGACTGTCGAGGAGATAGCTAAGACTGTAGGCATCTCATCTGAGCGAACACATCATATAATTACTACTGAACTTGGATTCTCTAAGGTGTCTGCGCGGTGGGTACCGCGACTGCTTTCAGTGGAACAAAAACACAACCGACTCACAACTTCTTGCGACTGTTTAGAGTTATATGAAGCTGACCCAATAGAATTTGTTGAAAGATTTGTAACCATGGATGAAACCTGGGTTCACCACAATACACCCGAGACAAAAGAACAGTCGAAACAATGGAAAATAGCAGGATCGCCCACCCCAAAGAAGGCAAAGGTGGTTTTATCGGCGGGCAAAGTCATGGCATCCGTTTTTTGGGATGCAAAGGGTATAATTCTCGTGGATTATTTAAAAAAGGGTGAAACAATAAACTCCGATTACTATTGCAACCTGTTGCGTCGTTTGAGAGAAGAAATCAAAGAAAAACGTCCAGGTTTATTGAGAAGAAAAGTCTTGTTTCATCAGGACAATGCACACCTCTGTGCAATCCATGGCAGAAATCCATCAATGTGGCTTCGAATTGTTACCTCATCCCGCATATTCACCGGATTTAGCACCGTCCGACTTTTATCTGTTCCCAAAGCTGAAAAAATTTTTAGGTTGTAAACATTTTTTACAAATTAAGAGGTCATAGCCGCCGTGGACGCTTATTTTGAGGAGTTAGACGAAGATTTTTTTTAAAACGGGTATCGAAGCCTTACCGGGTCGATGGAAAAAGTGTTTTGAGCTCGGAGGAGAGTATGTTAAAAAATAAAAATAAACTCAAAATCGTGTGGTTTCATTAAGTATGTTAGGCTAAGAACTTTTCAAATCCATGAAACGCGTTCCAAATGATCAAACTGTTGCAAAAAAAAAAAAATGTATGTAACAGTATGAATGGCCATATACACATACAGTATGAATAGTTAGAATAATTCATTGAGACGTAGTTAAATAGCAGTGAATGCCAGATTAACAAAAGAACCAAATTAAAACAGGATGAAAGGGAACCCCATCAATGGAGAACTAATTCATTTAGGATACATTAATATTCTATTAACTGTAGGCAATATAGGTCCAGAACACTCAATTCCAAAACACACGTCTTACTATCAGTAAGAGCAGAGGGATGTTTGGTGTTGAGATCTCCAGCGGTTCTGTGGGCGTATTCACAATGCGTCGGAATGCCATATTTGATTCGGAATTGAAAAGTTGTCTGTCGAAATGCAAGGAATCCGCATGAAAACTTTTCGATTTCGTTTCGAATATAGATTTCCGGGGCAATGTGAACATCCCCACAGATAGACATCACCTGGAGGAGGTTAAGTGTTCAAGATTGGTGTGCTTAACACAGCGAAACAACACATCAATCCGAGTCCACACTTATGTTCTATTAGTCTCACGTCAGATCGCACATGGAGGACTCTACTGTACTAATCTGGTAACCTCTGGGCGCGGGCACCTGGGTAACATAGCTAGTACCTTGCGATTCGGTTCAGAGATGTGCTGTGAGAACTGTCGACTTAGTAAACTTATATCCGGATCACTACTTATGGGGTTTGCGCAGAGAACCGAGCGTCACAATACTCGGTCCTTACATATCTCACTCGCTTCTTTAACATTCATAGCTCTTCTCATGCACGCTCGCCGGTTCTAAGATTCCTGACATCACCTTCTGATAAGACACGACCAATTTGTTCACGGTAAGAAAGTCTTGGCCTTCCTCGGCTCGTAATTCTTTCTTCTTTTGCGTTGTATATCAGTTTCGTAATTATTTCTTCCTGCATTCTTTCTACATGTCCGAATGTCCATCTGTTACTAACATCATCATTGCGACCGTCAATACGGCTTCCGTCATGCTCGTTCGACTGGTTATCTTTTGGGGTATCTTACACACCGCTGGGCTTCTGCGATTGAAAGTGATGGTGAAGCATTGACAGGCAGCCTAGATATGGCGAAGGCGTTCGATCGGGTCTTCTAGGTTGACAGCTTCTTATTCGGCAGATGCATAGTAGCCGTGGTAGACGGCAGTTGCTCCGGTAGCATGGATATCAATGCTGGCGTCCCACAGGGCTCTGTACTGTCTCCAACGCTGTTTCTGCTGCATATCAATGATATGTATTTAATTGATGGCATTCATTGTTATGCGGACGACAGCACCGGAGACAGATATTATACAGGCTGTGCTAACAACATCCCCCGACCCGTTGTGGAGGAAAGCCGCGTTAAACTTGTGTCTGATACCGATGGTACTTTAAACAGTACTTCGGCCCGGAGCAAAGACTCAAGTATACTCACTATAGTCACCTTTTGGCGGTCGCACCTGGATAGCAGCTAGGGTCTTGTGACTCGGTGAAAAGACGAGCTGTGAGAATCGTTGATGATCCTAAACTCACACACGGTATTGAGCCGTTGAGTTTAAGGATAGATTTTGTCTTCCTTTGCATGTTCTACCGATTGTACAATGGATTGTGCACCGAGGGGTTGTTCGACATGATGCCAACAGCCTTATTTTACAATCGCATCTCTCGCCGACGGTTGGGAGTTCATCCTCTTATACTGGAGACGCAATGGTCACATACTGTGCGGTTCCAGAGAAGTTTTATGCCGGAAACTCTAAAGTTGTGTAATGAGCTCCCTGCAGAGGTTTTCCTGAGGACTACAGCATGGGGTTCGTCAGGAAAGGCGTGAGGATGTTTTTACAGGATCGGCATTGCAAGAGTGACACCCCTGGTGTTGTACACCTCTATAGGCTACGGTAACTGCTTACCATCCGGCAGGCCGTGTTTTTCACCTTAGTGGTATATAAAAAAGATGTACGAGCGTTACGGCATTTTTGCACAACGCTCGCATTTATCCTGCTTTCATGCTCTCTTTGCCATACCCAGCTCACGCTTCCAAATGTACGTAATGCTTACACCGTCTGCATAAAGCAGACAGTTCACCACTAGGTCATTCATGTGCGACGCTGCTTTCGTTCATCTTATTCTCTGCAGAGAACCATCGAAATGCAGGATGAACAGCCGAGCGGACAGCACGCGACCCTGTTTGACAGCAATTTTGACATCAAACCAGGGCGAGACGTGCCGCCGTCTATCCCCACATTCTGAGCAATCCTTGTAAAAACCGGTATTGAACCTTAATTTTTTTTTATACCACGTCTTAAACATGCAAGCACACGGCCCGCCTGATGTAAAGTAGTTACCGTAACCTATGAACGCTTGTAATACATTAAGTATCACTCGCGCGATGCCTCCTCTGCTGCTAACAGAGCAACTCCTTACGAGCTTACTGGTGACCTCACTCACACGCAGGAACACAACAACCCTCTAGTAAGTACTTCCCCAGACGGGCTTCTTTGATGCGTCCTACCTCTCTTAATTAGAGACGTCGCTTCGCTTTACTTTTGTGTTCTGCTGATTATACAGTGGTTGTGGTCCGAGGAACAGTGCGAGATGATGCCAACAGCTTCCTGCAACCACTTGCCGTCGGCGAGTAATTCATTCTCACGCATGGAAACCGCAATCACAAACCATTGCGGTTCCAATGTGCTAGGATGAATTACTGTACAATTCCAAAATATTTTCTTCCCAGAACTCTTAAAGTGTCGAAAAAACTCCCTGCTGAGATTTTTTCTAGGAACTACAAGTACGAGTTTCGCCAGAAAAGATTTCAAATGGTTGGATTATATATTGCGAGTGTTTGTAGACTGCGGTAACTGCTTACCACCCTACGGGCCGTTTTCTTGTTTGTCACCTTAGTAGTCGCCAAATATTAATGTATATGATAACTGTGACAATTATCCGGAACGCTGTATACATATATATTTATATGTATACAGCGGTATGCGCATAAAGCTTGTTAGCTTTTTAGCATATCGTTCTAGATAGAATCTTAAGTCTTATTGTTGTAATATGAAATAAATAATAATAATAATTTATATATATTTTTATCATTTAGTGACTTTCAACAACAGAAAAACAAAGATTGTGGTAATCAGTGATTCAGAGTTAATCTAACAGTTTTGTGTAGGGACTGTATTCATTCTCAGTTTTTCTTGTTTGGTGTTTATATTGTGATGTACTTCGACGTAATTAGTATTTTTAAAAAGACGCTACAAAATCTTGTTTCGCAATAGTCTGCAATATAATGGGCGCTGATGTATTTATTTTCAAGCAGTGTTTAATCAAGAAGAAACTGTACTACTGTCAGGTGAACGGTAAGTTTACCTCCACCTCCCAGAAAACCGCAGCACCACAGAACACGACAACCCTCTAGGGAGTTATTATTTATAACTCTCTAGAGGGTTGTCGTGTTCCTGCGTGTGAGTGAGGTCACCGGTAACCTCCTAAGGAGTTGCTGTGTAAGCAGCAGAGGAGGCATCGCGCGAATGACAACTAATATATCGCAAACGTTAATAGGCTACGGTACCCGCTTTATATCAGGTGGGCCGTATGCTTGTATGCCTCCCGACGTAGTATAAAAAAAAACAAAAAAAAAAGCAAGAAGATAGTGAATTCCGCGATATCTCAGAAATGGTGATTCTCACACAAAAAGTATGAACGTAATTATTGTAGATAATTTTACAATCTACAATTTTTGTCTGACCTATTTTTTTGATTAAACTTACCGTTCACGAGAAAAATCCAAAAAACTGAAAATTTTGACCTTTGACCTTGAATAACTTTTTTAGCACACATGGGATCGATGGGGACTTTTGGTATTTTATTTTTAGTGGTGTAACCAAGGTCTAATTGTAATTTGATCACTATTTTTCTGTCTATTTTGACCGGACTATACGCTAAGAATTTCTTTTTAATTTTCACTGGCTGACGAATAAGACATCATTATTCTGGCCTTTTAATAGTAAACTATTTCAATAGTTGGTCTGAAAGAGAGCGTCGGTGTTAAAATAAGAATAGGCATGCTCCGTTGGTTCGGACATGTAGAAAGAATGCAGGATGAAAGAATGACGAAGCAGATATACGAATACAATGCAAAAGTGGAAGGATGTAGGAGCCGAGGAAGGCCAAGACTTACCTATCATGATCAAATTGGTCGTGTTCTATCAGAAGGTGATGTCAGGAGCCCTAGAAACCGGCGAGCGTGCATGAAAAGAGCAATGAATGTTAAAGAAGCGAGTGAGGTATGTAAGGATCGAGTCGCGTGGCGCTCGGTTCTCTCTGCCTACCCCGTAAGGGATTTGGCGTGAAGTTATAATAATATTAAAATGTAAATGAATTGCCTGCCAAAGTAACATCAGATATGATAGTTATGGCAGGTGTCCGTCTCTCTTCTGTAATAGCCCAGTATTAATAATCCCTCCAGATCTCATGTCAATAGCTCGATATTATTTCCGACACATTTGCAATAGTCCCAATACCTGCCGTGACCTGTTCCTTGGTATATCCTCCCATTGGTATCCCTCAGAGCAGGTCACAGCTGGTATAATACATTACATCATTCTTTTAGAAGGGGCCTCTACGCGTTAGATTCATATCCCCGCGCACGCCTATCAACTGACCGGGATTAAAACCCGTGAAATAAGAGAATATAATAATAATATTTAAATAGTTAATAGATAAAGCAGGTTACATCAAATTGCAAGTAAACTATTTAAACTGTTTTTCATTGAAAATAAGAAATTAGGAGCACCCACAACGTCTTCAACGTAGAAAATGATCATTTATGTACTCACGTGAATCAACACGTTGATGTATGCCAAGAAACACAAACACGTTAAAGCTCGAGACATTTTCCAAAACAATTATTTGGGTATAAACTTGTCAATAACGACGAGTAGCAAACGGTTGTGAGGTTACGTTTCCAGATTTTTATCATAAATGGTTAAAGTTTAAAGGAAATAAATTATTGTTAAACTTCCTGTATATAATTGTAACATACAATGTACTTTAAGTATAGTCAACTGATTACATCGTTCATGAAGGGAGGAGAGTGCGCTGGGGATTTACAGACCCACAAAACATCTATTTGCCCAGTTTTGAGCAATATATTCGAAGGAATAATGATTGTCCAGTCCAGGTCAGTATCTTACTGCGGGCAGATACCGACCTGGGTACGGACAGCGGCATTGGTTAAGTACCATTATCATGCAATTAAGATCGCAAAAATATAACGTTGTAAGAAAAAAGTTGCGTATGCATGTACATCCCGTGTCTTGTCTGCGAAGGTAAGTGTCTGAGTCATCGAATACTCCAACACGTGGTAGGTTCGAGAAGAGAAGAAGAGCGATTCGGTGCTATTTGGCTCCACTGAGACGTGCACCAAAGCTCTGCTATTTACCATATCCGCAACTTCGACTAGAAAGGTGAGTCTCCTCTCGCGGAACATGCTCCGTTAGAATAGCCGTCTTCACACCGAATTAATCTCTCCTGGGCCCCCCCAGTGAGGGCTCGCGGCTCGCGGACAGTATGGACGTCCAGTTTATTCCTCTATTCAAGGCTTTAGTTTTTAGAGTTTCTTCGTCCAGCTCTGCCATAGATTTTTTTTAACAATGTGTCGGCGCCTCGCAAATTGGTTCCATTGTCTGAGAAATGTTGCCCAACCGCGTCGCGCCGCCATACGTCGTAATGCCATGACGAACGTCTATTAGGCTTAGCAAGCCGATGTACTGGCATACACAATCTATTTCTGCTTCTAAGATTTTCACTACAGTTTGAAAACGAATTTATATTTTTACGAGCATACATTATGTTCTCGTAAATATACTGAGAGGTATTCGTCCCAACCTATATTTGTTTGCCAACATGCCTGCAATATGAATTGTCCGGTTATGGTAATAGAAACGAAAACCCCATAGATATCAATATTGACATGATAATTTTTAAAATCTGCCTTTTGGTGGGTTTTTGTGTTCCATTGACCAAGCTGTCGGGGATGCGTTTTAGTGATATATCTAATTTTAATAAATCCAAATGCTGATCCCAAATTAATCCAAGTCGTTCCGTTCCGTTCGCCGTCAAATCACGTGGTTGTCTCGATTTAAACTTTGCGACTACCTCACCCAATGATTCTTTTGGAACGGAATTCAGTACAATTTCATTATTTGTAATCCAGTTTCTTATGTAAAAATTACCCTGGCTGTGTATGAGAGTGACGTCATTCCCGAGCTCTACGGCTGTTTGTTCGTCTGGTACGCTGTCAATGTCATCCATATCATGTGACTTAACTATGGCATCACAGGCGCGCGGCAACGTTTGCCTGAATCGTTCCGCATTCTTGTTCTTATCGTATTGTGCAACAAACAGTGAACAATTAGCTCCAAATGTTACGGATGACATTATGTAGGTATGTTTTTATATCTCCCTTGTCGTCTCGAAACAGGAAACGAAAGGCGTTTTGATCATCGGTGTTTATTTTAACTCGCAAAAACAACTTGATTTGTTTTTCAAGTCAACAGTCAACGCCACTCTGTTCTCCCTAAATTTAAGCATGATACCAAATAACGACTGGAGAAGATCAGGTCCTTTCAGAAGGTAGTCGTTGAGTGACAGATCTGCAGTCTTACAAGCAGCGTCGAAGACTAAACGAAGTTTTATTCTATTAGGTTTATCTACGCCAAAATAGGGTAACTACCAGACTTTAATTCCAGGAAAGGTCATGACATTGTTTTGCAGCTGTTCGGCGTAACCATTGTTCAGCAAATGTTGTACGCGTTCCCGGTATCGTTGAGCGTATTCATGATTTCGCTCCATTTTTTGTTCAACGCCTTTATGAAAAAAAAATTACGAACTTCATCATGAAGTTGCCGTAATCCACGTTCGTTATCACTTATAAACAGTGTTGAATGAGCTTGCGGTTGGCGAGTGACACTCGCACGGCCGTGCACAGACCACCCTGGCGAAGAACGAGAAGCACATAATTCTTTTGGAGATCCTACTAAAGATTCTAAAGGTAAGAGCAAATGATAGTTATCCTGACCACTAAGTACTTCAGGTTTTAAATTACCAATATAAAGTTGCGATTTTATCGATTCCAAATGACTATACATGGGGCACACTAAAAGTTTTGCACTTCTAGCTAATCGGAACTATTTGAATTTCGAATGTTATATTTTTTGAAACGTTGCAACCTACTTAGTAATAAAAAAAACAATTGGCGGGAAATCATTTGTGAATTGTTTTTTATCACACATCAAAGTTCTACGTACGCAACGAAAATGGAATTGAGTCGAAAAGATTTTAGAGCGATGATTTTTTATGATTTTAAAAGTCTCTCTCTCCGCAAGACTGTGCTGCTCGTCTTCAAAATGCTTTTGGGAGAGAAGCACCTTCTTTGAGCACCGTGAGGCGATGGTTTGTTGAATTTGAGAGAGGTCGAGTTTCTTTACATGACGAATTTCGTGAAGGGCGGCCTTCAACTGCCGTCAACGTAAATAATGTGGCTACTGTTAAGCGGCTAATTGAAGAAAACCCGCGGATTACCTATGAGACAATTCGAGAACTATTGGGGATTGGTATGAGCCAAATTCAGAAAATTTTACACGAAGTATTCAAAGTTCGGAAACTTTGTTGTCGTTGGATCCCTCATGAACTGACAGCGGAGCAGAAGCGGGCTCGCGGGGAATGGTGCTCACAGATGCTACTGAAGTACGACCACGGACATTCTAATGCTGTTTATGACATTGTCACAGGAGACGAAACGTGGATTTATTGTTTTGAACCCGAAAAAAAACAGCAATCTTGTGAATGGGTGTTTGAAAATGAGAACAGGCCAACAAAAGTGAGGCAGGCGAGAAACGTTGGTAAAAAAAAAATCGCGTTTTTTTTTCTCAGCTACGGGTCCCATCTGCACAATTCCACTTGAAGATCAAAAGAGTGTTAATGCAGAGTGGTATTCTACCATTTGTTTATCCAGGGTGTTAGAAAACGTTCGCGAAAGACGACCAAAAAGCCGCGTTCTCCTAAATCATGACGACGCTTCTTCACACACGGCCAACAAAACATAGTCATTTTTAACTTCCGAAAAAATACAACTCGTTACCCATCCTGCGCATAGCCCCGACCTAGCACCCTGTGATTTCTGTATTTTCCCCAAAATCAAAGATTTGATGAGAGGTTTCACTTTTACCAACTCCGAAGAGGCAGTGATAGCGTTCAATCAGCACGTAGAAAACATGCCTTCAGATCTGTGGTCCTCCTGTTTTAAAAAATGGTTCGATCGCATGAAAAAATGTTTAAAATGTAAAGGAGAGTATTCTGAAAAGCAATAAACATAATATTTTGGTTCTAACATGTTGTTTTTTAGGGTTCCGTACCCAAAGGGTAAAACGGAACCCTATTACTGAGGCTCCGCTGTCCGTCCGTCCGTCCGTGTGTCACCAGGCTGTATCTCATGAACCGTTATAGTTAGACAGTTGAAATTTTTACAGATGATGTATTTCTGTTGCCGCTATAACAACAAATACTAAAAAATAGAATAAAGTAAATATTTAAGGGGGCTCCCATACAACAAACGTGTTTTTTTTGCTCGTTTTTGCTCGATATTGATAACGGCAACAGGTAGACGCTTGAAATATTCACAGAATATTTAGTTCTATATTCACTTTAAGAATAATTAATCAAATTAAAATAAAACAAATATTTAAGGGGGGCTCCCATACAAGAAACGTGATTTTTTTGCCGTTTTTATAGATAATGGTACGGAACCCTTCGTGTGCGAGTTCGACTCGCACTTGGCCAATTTTTTAAGTTACGCAATAAAAAGTTACAAATAAAAAACTTATAGTGTGACCTACGTATCTGTTACAGTTAACAACAGTTAGATCTTGTGTAGCTAAAGGGGAATGCCTGGTGGCCATAGTAATTTAGGCCCTAAGTGCACACATATGAAACTATATGGAAATTAAAGTATGCAAGGCCAGTTATTAATTGGTAAAAGAAAGGGTTTAAAAAAAACTTGGGGTTTTCAATTTATAAATAATTTTTATTTATCATAAAAAATGATTTTCACTCGTACAAATGCTAAGTTAGTTGATTATATTTTAACTTATAACTAATTAATACATATTATCATTATTATAGGTACATAATATAAATATCGGACACAATTTTAATCCAACATTCGTGCACTCACTGTGTTGTAAACGGCAAACGCAAACAAACAAAGCAATATGAAAATTGACATTTCAATTGTTAGATTTGACAGTTCATTTTGATGTTGTCAGTACATACACAAAAATGGATAGAAAAATCGATAAGTTTTTTTTTAAAATTAAACGCTCTTTTTTTGTTATTTATCCATTACATAATAAAATACAATCACTTTGATTGTGATTAAAGGTAATTGGCATGATTTGAAATTAAAACTGAAAATCAATAGTTTAAATTGTCATTTGTGTGTTACAAACAGACAGTACATAGGTATTATACGAATACGATAGATTTAGGACAGGTTTCACCACCTTATAGTCCCGAATAGCCTATTTTTGAAATAAGAATTGTCAAAAATGTACAACACTGTCTAAAAACTAGCAATTAATCAAATCAAATCGTTTATTTGCACACTATGAGTACTGATTACATTTAAACAATTTTTTTTTAATGGTAAGTCTTTAAGGTAATAATAATAAAAATTCTCTAAGATAAAGCCGGATCCGCTGCCAATGTTTTGAACAGAACATTATGTTTTCTCAGAGACCAGTTAAGAAATTCCTCAAAAGTAGAATCATTACGAAATTCAGACAAACTTTTTTTTACATGATCAATCATTTTCACCGCTTCCGACAATGCGACGTCTGACTTTTGAAGAGCCTTGCTAACTATATTTATCTTGCTTAAAATTTCAAACCAAATAAACAGAGAGCAAATGAATTTAAACGACTTAATTTTTGCCTGTAATGAATTTGCCATATTTCTTGAATCCGCATCTTTGCTACTATCGGAATATATAGTAAACAAGGCATCATACACTTTCCCCAGATTAAAACGAAGAGCTTTTACCGCTTCTACTCTGCTCTCCCATCGGGTATTTGACAGTGGTTTTAGACTTAAAGTCTGCACTTCTTTGGCAAGTATTTGCCAACGTGCTGTTGACGCAGAAAAAAAAACATAAATTTCTTGCACAATTGAAAAGAAATTAACAATTTCTAATGAACTTTTGGCAGCGTCATTCACTACCAAATTTAGACCGCGCATATCTTGTACATCAATTTCGTTTGAGGTTAAAAAATGTAACAAAAAATCAGTTAAGACTAAAATAATTGAAAAATATTTGGATTGTTTCAATTCCAAAATAATAGTCTTTTTTATTCTTTCTCCTAATAATTGTATAATTTCATTCTGAATATTATGGCCAAGATAATGAGACAGGCGTGACTCAGATTTTTGAATAAGGGCAAAGTACATTATCGAAATTAGAGATATGTTCAACCAGCTTTAAAAAATTACCATTATCAGAATCGTATATTTTTTCAGACTTTCCGCGTAAAGCCAGACATTGTCTAGCTAAAAAATTAATTATGTTGATTATTCGTTCTAGTACTGCCACCCAACGTTATTACAACCTGGTTCAAGAAATCTACAGACTTTTCTTTTAAAATAACATTTTTTAATGTAATTTGTTCTTTAACACATCTTAGGTGACCAACGCTCTTTTCATGGCGTTCTAAAGCTATAGATAAATGCTGCCAATCTTTGTAACCTATGTTACCATCGAAAGGAGTGCTATCAGCATGGAAAAGTTTACAATAAAAACTATAAACTGAATCATTCGATTTAGAGTAAACCAGCCAGTTTCTTAAAACGGTTTCATTATTTAACAATTTTTTAGTATAATAAACATTTGAAAAAGATCTCTTCGAACTATTCATAGGATAGGAACTTTGTTTTAGCTGTACTGGTCCACGCTCAATCAAAAATATCCTCTGTTTGTCCGATAACAAATGTGGCCATAACGCGAGATCATTCATTACCTACATCTTCTCGAAGTATAATTTCTAGGGACGTTTCGGCACAAGGGGGTACTTCGTCTTCTTCAACTACCGATGACAAAGCTAGCAGTGGCGTTGAAGAAACAACTTCTGTTGTTGAATTACCTTGGTTTTCAGATGTCGCCAGATGTTCGTCTGAGGATGGACCGGGTTCACCAGATCTAATAATAAATTTTTCGATAGAACTTGTATTCTTTTTCAGAGATTCTTCCTTCTCCAATTTTCTTTTTAGATTCTGTGCACCAGAGAGTTTCCTTTTACCATCGACATCGGACATCTAAAATGAAAAATAAATTATGTTATTTGGGTAGGTAGGTACCTAGGTAATCGGTTTTGGCGTGTAAAGTGGTTCATCATCACCTATCGATACTGCTTATGTCGAAAGCGTTTATTTAAAGCCTGCGGTCCTGTGGTAACCGCTACACATCAGGTGGGCCGTATGCTTGTTTGCCACTCGGCGTTGTGTAAAAAAAGTATAATAATATAATAGTATAATTTTTATAGGCACCTAAAAGTAGGTAGGTAGATACTATTGACGTAAATAAATATAGCTTAATGTTAATTCTGAATAAGTAATATTGCTCGTAAATGGTGAAAGAATTATCAAAATCGTTTCAGTAGTTTTGGAGATTGCCCATAAAAAATAAAATAAATCCGCCACATTAGAACCCGCGACCCCTTGCTTCGTTCGTAGTACGGAGCGTGCGTGAACCGCTCGGCCACTCGGTCGAGGAGGTAGCACAGTCGGCATTACATACACCCAAATTCTCAAAATATCCCAATTGATATTAAACTCTATGGGTTCGAAATTAGGTTGAAATTCAGTTGCATAAATTAATTATGGATAACGATAGACAAGACAATCAGTTATTCAATTCCATATAACCCACAACACTCTGTGACACAAACATAAACCCGCATGTATTAAAACCTCGTTGGTCAGAAGTTACAAATTACATTACAAGTACATACTAGTATTGTCTTAGGTTTTCGCGATTGTTACACATTGAAATTAAACAATTTTTTACGGAAGTATCGCGTGTTTTATTTATTTTGTTGAACAAATCCTCGCCAAGGAGAATCGCTACATGCCGAGAATGTTGCGCGAGGCTATTGAAATAAGAAAACACCCCAATTTCAATAGAGAAGATGGTTGGCAAGTACCACCTGCTTGGGATCCAGTCCTAAAAATAATCAAGTCACAAACCTAAAGATCTACTAAAAAATGTTCGGACACTGTGAGCGATTTTTGTGTGAATCGGAACATATATAATTAATCCATCCATGTCGGTAGATGTAATAATTGAATAACTAATGTAAGACAAATATCACCTTAGTCTTTCTGCGACCACGGACGCTGCAAAGCGTTCGAAACGTCAGGTTCAACAAAATAAATAAAACTCGCGATACTTCCGTTAAAAATTGTTTAATTTCAAAGTACATACTACTCATACTAGTATAGTAGAACATATTTAACTTTAACTTACCATTTGTTCCGCACTGACCACTGCACTAGGGTAAATTGATGAAAAACTCGAATTCGAAGTACCTAAATTACTTATATCATCACTCACTATCACTCGCTCACTGTAATGTAATGTTATTTTCAGACTTTAATTTCGCTAGCTAGTTTTTGATGAGCTCTGGCCCTGGTGAAAGTCGTAATCACAATAGGTGTGACAAATCAAATTTACCTTTTTATACCATTTTAATCAAAAGAAAAGCCGATGTAGCAGAGCGGTAGAGTGCAAAGTGCGGCACGCGTTTGCACATGCCTTTGAGAATTGCCGCGTCCGCCCATGCATGCCAATTTGAACTTTATTTTATAAATTATTAAGATTGTAAACAACCGAATTCGCAATGATTGTCGGCGTGCTTTCAAACGAATCAAAACAGGTGCCGGCAGCGGGCGGCACGCGCCTTTAGTAGTGATATGACCGACACTCACTGCCACACAATTATAATGTATAAAATATCTGCTTTAAGGTTTATTTTATGTTGAAACAAAAGTTACTATTTTTTTTCTATGCTAACCGGAGTTCTTTTTACATGGGGTTGAGTTATAACACCCGGCGTCATAACACGGGCGCCAAGAAAATACCGTGCCCGCCGGCGGCGCTCCGCACCCCCGTACACGGTAGCACCCCCTGCATCGCTGCGCCCGTGTGCACCGCACACCCTGCACACTAGGTAAAGCCGCCTCTGAGCAGCACCAACTTTGTCTTCACCATGTATTTGAATTAGGTCCCAAAGCCTGCTTACAATTTGGCCTTTTACTTGACAGTAATACCTGACTACAACGCACATGGTTTTTATTGATCCGATATCGGTACTTTCATCGATTATAACTGAAAATTTTTGTTTTCTTAAATCTGCACATAGGTCCTGTTTTTCGGCAATTTCTAATATATTGTTGATTACAGACTGAAGTTTGGTCCGTTTCATTATCAAGTTTTTTGCAATTTTTGAGTCGGGAAAAATAGTAGGCAGCAAATCAATCAAATGGTCTATTACTCGTGTGAGATTTTATGTTCAGCTGTGAATCCGGCCAACTTAATTTCAGCTGTTTTATGTTTATCTTCATCAGACTTAAATTTTTGTTTTTCAAAAACTGTATTTCTCGATTTTTGCGATGACATTGGTTTAGATTTTTTTAAATGTTTATTTCCTTCGGCATGCCGTTTTATCGCACCTTTGTCAGCTAATAAATTCGTATCACATAACTTACAAAATGCACGACGTGGATCTTTTAGATCACGTTGAAGCCAACTTTTGAAGCCGTTCGTCTCTGAATTTTTATTTATGATGACGTTTTTTTGTTTTCTTAGGGGTTGAAGGTCCGTTATCTTCTCCAAAAGTCACTTCAGAAGAAGACATGTTTTATTATAAGTAAACACGTAAACTCACTCTCGGGATAACTAAATTATCGTAAGACAGTAAAGTTAACGTTTCCATTCAAATTTTTACTGAATGAATTGAATTCGCCGGTTAGTGTAACCAACCAACCAATTTAAATGATACAGTATAACATAGGAATTCACTACTCTATGATTAGAACTATATTTGGTCGTATAATACCTACCCATCTAACATGCAATCCCCTAGGAAGGAATCCGAAGTTGATCGCGTTCTCGTATTTTTGTAAGTCATCTGCAAACAGGTGGTAGGAAGAAGAAATAATATAAGTGATTAGATTAATAAAAATCGAGAAAAGAAGTGGTGATAACACACCGACCTGTGGCTGTGGCACACCAGCTCTCAAAGAGAACCAATTTGAAAAGGTGTCATCAACTTTGATGCACAGTTGTCGATCTCGGAGATAGGAGTCAAACCATGAGATTGCGGTAGGAGAAACATTTAGTGCACGAAGGGCGCCTAGTAGTGTAACAGTAAGAATCATTGCTAGCTGATATGTCGGCAGAGCATGAGAGTGCGTTCGGGTTATTGTGCAGGCCAGAACCAGCAGGATAATAATTTAGCCTGGTTTAAATACTATAGATAAGAGATAGAAAGGGCGCCACCTGGTAAATCTAAACCCATCAGGAAAGTATGATACAATAATATACAAACTGATATAAAGGGGATGTAATCATATATTTATTCTTTACAGTCGCTTCCAGACACAATTTGTAGGAAACTGAGTTAACTTGCAAATGTCCATGTACTACATACATGGCACATTCTAATATAATTAAAAGGTAAACAAATTTTCTTTCATATGGACAGCATATATATATGGACGGGCCCCTTCTATACGACCCGTACACTTCGTAAATGAATGTAAAAACAATATATAGGTACTGGCGGGTTAGTTCTTCGTACCTCCGGTTGTAAGGCGCAGGTGTGGACTGGTGAGAATGAAATCAGTTGATGCTGTCTTGATAGAAATATGAAGGCCGAAGGTAATGCTTCAGAGGTTGTGGCTTGACTGGCTTCCAAGTAACTAGGCTGGCTAGATCGTGACTGTGTGAGCGCTGAGTGCAACTGACGACTGGTACCGATCTAGTGTGGGTCATTTCACAACCTCCTCACGGTGGTTGGGGAGTCAGTTCCGAGATTCTATCTCTCTACTGAGGTGTCTATCGCAGTATGTGAATACATACCGGGCGTTGTGTTGGTCGTATAGACCTAGGTGCGCTCTATGTTTCTAGTTCGTTGGAATCATCGCGGCTTATGTCGTTCGCGAGTAACTGACGAGCGTAAGGGCGTCCGTCCGGCGGCCGAGTATGTAGAGGCGCCAGACTGCGTATATGAAGCAGATCCGACGCGTCCGCACGCTCGAACAGGCTTACAGTGAGTCGGCGTATAAATGCGTCCGTGCTCTCCATGCGTAAATCCCTCTCTATAGTGGCGTTCTTTACATAGCGCAGAGCGCCTGTAATCTGCCTGAGGGAGATGTGTTGTTGCTGTTGGATTCTCTCAGCGTTTGCTTTGCTCAGTAGGGCGTACCAAGCCGGCGCTGCGTATGTTAAACATGGCCGTAGGTAGGTCTTGTATATGCTGAGTTTTATATTCAGCGGAAGCTTCGAGGAGAGCACCGGCCGCAGTAAAGCGCGCGATGATCGGGTTCTAGCGATGACTATGTTCGCGTGTTTTTTCATAGTGAGCCGCCGGTCGATTTCGACGCCTAGGTAGGTCGCCGATTCGCACCATGCTAGCTGCTCACCGTGAAGATTCAGGGTGGAAGGCTTCTTAACGGAAAGATTCACCAGCATTGCTTATTTTTCGCACGTTGACCGAGAGCCTCCATTTGTCAAGCCACTCGGGGAGCAGATTTAGTCCGCGTTGCATTTTCAACACTGCGAATCTAGCATTTTTGTTGTATGTCAGATACGCTGCGTCGTCGGCGTACAGTGCTAACGTGGATTCGTCTGACTTCGGAATGTCATCGGTGTAACGCGCGTACAATGCTGGGGAGAGGCAACTCCCTTGCGGTACGCCGGCTAAGATTTTTCTCGTAGTCGAGGAATCTCTTTCCACTGGTACATGAAAACTTCTATCACTCAGGAAGGATGCTATTATTCGGACTAGGCGTTTGGAAGCGCTGGACGTCGCTAGTTTGTACAGCAGACCGTCGTGCCAAACTCGGTCGAACGCTTTCTCCATATCGAGAAATACTGCGACTGTGCTTCCCCTCTGGTTTAAGCCCTGGGTCATGTGCAGTACTCTCAATAATTGGAGTGTCGTCGAATGTTCCGCTCTGAAACCATACTGCTCGTCGCGGGGGGTGAGGTGCGGGGCGAGGTGTTTCAGTAGGAGGCGTTCGTACACTTTTGATTGTGTAGATAGCAGCGTGATGGGCCGATAACTCTCCGGTTTCAACACGTTTTTGCCGGGTTTAGGCAGCAATATAACGCGTCCGTCTCTGTATATAGACGGGAAGTGTCCGGTGCGGTTTATGCCATTGTAAAGTCACGTTAGCGCCGCGACTGCGCGCGGCGGTAACCGACGTAGGGCTTCGTTAGTTATTTTATCTGCACCGGGCGCCTTCCGTAGTTTCGCGCGTTGTATTGCACGCTGCACTGCGCCCGGGGTGAAAACAATTGGATTGTCGTCGGCCGCTATCGGTGTTGAAAAATAGCCTCGTAGGTACTCTTGCACCATTTCGACGTGAGCTGTATTTTCAGTTTCGTTAGGGCGGAATTGGCGTTCTAAGTGGTAGGCGAATATTTCAGCGCGGTCTGCTGCGTGATATCGCAAAGTGCCATCGTCTGCCAGTAGTGGTCGTACTGAAGGTGGAGTTCTCGTCAGCAGCCTGCACAGTCTATGGATGCTATTCCAGTCATCACTGACATCCTCTACGTGCTGCTGCCAACTCTCGATGGGTTTCTAGCTCGTCCTTTATTTTGGTCGTAAGGCGATGGAGTTCGGCCTTTAACACAGGACACCGCGTCCTCTGCCACAACTTGCGTAGTCGACGCTTGTCTGTTATCTTACGCTTGATGGCGTCGGGGAGTGGCGAGTATCGTTGTCGCTTCTTAGTCTCAGTGGAGGACTCATTCAAGGCCGTTTGGATACTCTCCGTTATATGCATCGCTAATTGCTCCACATCATCCGGAGTTGAGATGGGAAACGACGCCGCGAGCATGGAGTCTACTTTTTCGGTGAACTGGGCCCAGTTGGTAAGAACGCTTGGGGATTGGTGGAACGACCGAAAGTGGAGTCTCTGGAATCGTTACGAGTAGCGGTAGATGGTCCGAGAACATGCTCTCCAGTAGAACCTCTTGCGTGGGTTGACAGTGAAAGTTCTTGTGAAATATAATATCCAGGACATCGGGTACCGCCGCATCACTATACGGATAATGCGTCGGGACCTCGGGGCCCTGCACGGTATAGCCCCAGCGCTCGGCGTCGTCAAACATCGTGGTACCGATCGTCGCACTGTGTGGCATATTTATACCCCCGGTGTGCGAGCGATCGGCAACAGTGTGCGAGCGAGAAATCTTCTTCTTCTTCTCAGTCTTGCACCCCGGGAGAGGGTGCGTACAGGCCTCGAGCTATAGAGCTCATTGCCCGGGCAGTCTTCGGCAGCTTTACGCTGCCGAGTGTTAAAATCCCGCTTTACGTGGGAGTGGAGAAGAAGGGAAGATTTAGTGCGCCAGCCGTACAAGACGGATAGACAGACGACACTTCGCAAGAAAATTTTGAAAACGACGAATTTAGACGGACAAAGACGAAGACAAACACGCAGAACAATGCGCTGAGTTCGACGTTTTGGCTGCATTCAGATGGATGAATCCGAAGATTAATCACAACTGAATGCAGCCACCTAGCAGAATGTGCGTTGTGTGTATGCGGGAGTGCTAGGGGCTTCCGGACACCAGATATGTACAGTGCCGGCCTACCCCATTGGCACTCCCTGGCACACATTGCACTAAAACAAGTAACGCTAAAAACAATAAGTATAAATCTACGGCCTCTTGCAGGCGGATGGTGGGTACATGACTGTATAGACCCACAGCTATATACAGCTATGGGACTATACACTCATGCACCATCTGAAACAATATGCATTAGTGTGGAGGCACTTATAGGTAGGATAGGTAGGGACAACCAAACAAACAGACAGAAAAACGAACAGAATAAATGTACAACGACCATGAACCATAAAACAACGAACAGCAACAATTTATACTAAGATCACGACCTATTAATATTATTTGTCGCGTCCGCAGGACACCGCACCCGGGTGGGTACCTGCGGACGTCGGTTTTGGTATCTAAATTAAGTTTGTGTTAGCCGGTGAAGCCGACCAACTTATCTGCGCGTTACGCGGCGGGCGGTGTGCCTCGGCGGCAACGTGCCCTCCGAAGTGCGGCGGAGGTGGGTTTCGCTAGTAGTCGGCCCGCGGCGCGGCCGTCCACTCCACATAGACAGCCGCACGCCACAGGTCGAACTAACTAGTTGCGTCGCCACTTGTCCGCCATAGGCTACCCAGCCCGCGCGCTACATACAAGAATGATGGTAGTGTGCGCTACAACTTACCGCCGGTGTGTAAGGAGCTGTGTAAGGGCCCGTGTGGCCGCCGACCAGATGTCCTCTCCGGCTGTTATGGCTCGCAGCATGTCAACTAGGACCTCGATGACTTGCACTACGGGGTCGCTAGCTGTGCCATCCCGCTGGCTGCTTGCCACCGGAGCTGTATGTGGTCGGGACGTGCTAGTGGGGTGTGTGTGCACCGTTTGTGGGCGTACAATAGGAGGGCGGGCAATTGGTGGGCGGGGGGCGCCTACAGCGGAGAAGGCGCCCAACACTATCTCAGCGTTGGTTTGTGCGCTAGTGGCGCCACGGCGGTTTTGGGAACTACGCGTGCTGGGTCGTGCGGGCAATGGCTGTGTGCGCGCTGGCTGGCTCGGCGGTATCGACTGAGTTTCTACTGGCGGTTGTTGTTGTGGGCCCTGCTTGTTTTTAGGGTTCCGTACCCAAAGGGTAAAACGGAACCCTATTACTGAGGCTCCGCTGTCCGTCCGTCCGTCCGTCCGTCCGTCCGTCCGTCTGTCACCAGGCTGTATCTCATGAACCGTGATAGTTAGACAGTTGAAATTTTCACAGATGATGTATTTCTGTTGCCGCTATAACAACAAATACAAAAAAATAGAATAAAATAAATATTTAAGGGGGCTCCCATACAACAAACGTGATTTTTTTGCCGTTTTTATAGATAATGGTACGGAACCCTTCGTGCGCGAGTCCGACTCGCACTTGGCCGATTTTTCTTCTTATTGGCCCTCCGTCTACGCCGTCTCTGCCTACCCGGGTTTGCCGGAGGGGCCAGCGTAGTAGGCAGTTGGCTTGCTGCCTCGAGCGGGGCCGATAACGCGGTTTGTGCGGTGGCCTGGGAGTGGACTAGTGTAGGTGGGATGTTTACTGGTGGGCCACGCCGGCCCGTGCCCATTTGCCACCCCTCCGCAACCTCCTCGGGAGTAAGTTGCTGGGCGGCGCGTCGGGTCGGTGGGCCTCCAGGGACTTGAATGCCGCGCTTGCGGGCTTCGCGCCGCATTACTGGGCACCGCTTGTCGTTGGCGGCGTGGCTTTTTGTACAATTTGCACACTTATAAGTTTGTTCTTTGTTTGGGCAGTCTCCAGAGGGGTGGTCCTCTGAGCACCTCAGGCATTTTTGGGGCCGGAAACAATTCAATGAAGAGTGACCGAACCCCTGACAACGGTGGCACTGGGCCAGCCGTCTGGAGGATCTCCACGCCTCTATGTTTACTCCGGGCATGAGTAAAAGTTCGTTGATCGCATAGAGGCGTTGGAGTTCCTCCAGCGAGAGGTGCTCCAGTTGTACATAGTACACCCCGCTGGATCTGCCCATCTTGGCTGAAATGGACCTTACAAGCCTGACCGCGAATCCCCGGGACTCCAGCGCTGCCCTTACATCCTCCACAGGAGTGTCCAGCGGAAGCCCACGTACTGCTACTTTGATAGGCAGTTTATCCGCCACCGAGTAGCAGAACCAGGATAGTGACGGTTCTGATTCGCCAAGGTTCTTCAGGTATGTATAAACAGCCTTATACTCCTCTGGGCTCTTGGCGAGAAATTTGATTCCTCTGCCGTGCGGCCTCGCGTTAGGAGCGTGGCCCAAACGGTCTCGGAGGACAGAGAAATGGTGGGTCCAATTTGGTATGGACTCCACGATGATGGGCGGATAGCCCTTCGGAAGGCTTGGTAGCGCTGTCTGCGCGGGGGGAGGAGAGGGCGCTGCACTATGCATAGACACAGGCGATGCGCGCTGCGACTGCGCGGCTGCGCTCGCATATGACCGCCGTTGGCTTGGCATGGATGGCTGAGGGAGGTCTACTTGTGCTTCCGCAAGGTCGGTAAAGCTTCCTAGGTTGGCGTATGATGTTTCCCGCGAGTCGCCGTGTAATATGCGGCTGATTTTACGATGAAAAGTTTCTTCATCAAGCGAGGATGTTAATACTAGCTCGGGCGTGCTCTGCCATTGTGGCAGTGTGGTGAATAATAGTTCGGTGCTACCGAGAGACGGGCTACTTAACAGTGATGACGAGTCGTCGGCTTGTTTTGCCCTTTTATCATCGTGCACGACGCTTCCGTCGGACGAGGGCGAAGTAAAATGTGCTCGCTTGTGCGTAGCTACGGGTCTAGGTAGACGTGATGTTCCAGCTACTTGAGTAGCCGGGTTGGGTGACGGAGAGCGTGGGCTCTCAACGTACGAGTGTACGGGCGGGTGTTTGCTGCCCTTTTTGGGCGCTTGAGGTGGCTTGCCTTTGGCCGAAGCCTCGGGACTAGAGGTAGATGGCGGTGGCTTCCCTTTACGGTCGGCCATCGCGAAGGAGGTGGGCTTAGGCCCGCTCGGGCGGGGAACGAATTCTGCCTGGCACTGGAAATCAATGTCAGGCAGAATCAACCGTCAAAGCGAGTCGCAACGTATAGGTTGCAAACTCACAAGTGAGTTTACAACCTATACAGGCGGTATTCGTGGCTAACGCCTCCTCCCGCGTACGGTCAGAGGTGTCAGTCACAGTAACAACGAAAAGACGAGGTACACGCTAGCCCAGAAGGGATTGCGAGTACGGACAAACGACAGACTGAGACAAGGACGGCAACAATAGAGGGGGACGGAACAATACGGTAGGAAGATGGTGGACGTAATTGTTGTTCTTCAAAGGAAGGACAACAATTAGTTCCCGACCGTGCTCTGCGCAAACACACAAAACCACAGTCGAAAACACACGAAAACACAACAAAACGAAAACTACACAACTGTGTGGCAGAATCGCCGAGCGCACCGAGCGGAACCGAAGTTGACCGAACGGCGCACCCGAGTACTCAGCCAAACAGCCGCGCAG
Source organism: Pyralis farinalis (assembly GCA_947507595.1). Classification (NCBI taxonomy): domain Eukaryota; kingdom Metazoa; phylum Arthropoda; class Insecta; order Lepidoptera; family Pyralidae; genus Pyralis; species Pyralis farinalis. The sequence goes on from OX382281.1 coordinate 1,187,676, forward strand.
GAGCACTCTGCAATCGCAGTAGCGCTACGGACGCCTGTCGGTAACGACGCTGACAATGCTCCGGATGCACCTTGCAGAGAAACTCGTACTTAGTGCACCCGACGCAGGGACAGGGACGACGTGTGGATGGGAAGGGGTGGGGGGGGATGCTGCAAAAGCAGCGGGAACGGACAGCGACGCTTTCCTCAGACCCAGAGCAAGCTCCGGGAAGAGTACACACGTTTAACTGCTATTCTGAACGTGTGTTCGAGTTTCTCCGTCACCGTTGCACAAGTGCGTCAGTTTCAGATAGCTCGATCAACACGCCGGGGATGGGTGGGGCCAGCAACGGTTCACTTCTCTGGAGCACACGAGAGCTACACAGATCGGTGCACACGTCGGGCCGCAAGAGAGTAGTGATCAGAAGGCGTCGGCACTAGTACCAACGCAATCCGCTCAAACGACTCTCTTGAGCGAGAAAACATAGCGAATTTCACCTGGTATTTGAAGCATTACCTTATCGCGCTAACTTTATTTTAATCAAAATTACATTACAGTTGTTTTATTTTTACGTACATTTGACTCCATTTCATACAAAGTTATAAAACTTTTGCTAAAAGTTCTTACTTAAGACTATGGGCCAGTAAAATTTACACATATGAAAACGTTTATTTATACTTAAAACTATGTCTGGTAAGTGTTGCGACCACTAATCAGATATATTTATTTTATATAATAAAATAAATATATTTGATTAGTGGTCGCAACAGCTTGTACCTACAACTAATGTAAAATATGTAAATGTGTAAACCTATATCTATGCAATTAGTACGTAAACTGTATATTCAATGTAAAAATGCCTATTCTATTTATCTTACATAACTATGTGCGACGGTTTCTATATACATATTATGGTTGTCGCGAACAAAATATATATCTATATAAATATATATATTCGTGCCCGCAATATCTGCAACAGGATGTGTAGGGAAGCACAACGACGCCATATTCACAAATCCGTTGATAATGGAGATCCAGCTAAAGTCTGGAAATTTCTAAAATCTCTAGGAGTTGGGAAAAGATATAATAATAATCCTGATAATATTGATATAGATGCACTGAATGTGCACTTCTCATCTTCCGCCGTATTTGATAGCGATACTAAGGCAACTACTCTTGACTATCTTTCATCGCTCCCAACTCCAGACTATCCACCCTTTTTCTTTAATCAATTTGCCGATTGTGATGTTGAGAAGAATATACGTTCTGTGGCGTCGAATGCCATGGGGAATGACAGCATTAGTCGTCTTATGATTTTACCTATCCTAGACATCATCCTTCCTACCATAACATTAACCCTCAACAATTCCATTAGCTCTGGAGTTTTCCCAAATACCTGGAAAGTCGCCCAAGTTATCCCATTACCTAAGAAATCCAACCCGTCATCTTTTTCCGACTACCGCCCCATTTCTATTCTTCCTTTCCTATCTAAAGTCCTGGAACGCCTAGTTCAGCAACAACTGATTCTTTTCCTGAACAGAAATAACATTCTAAATCCCTTCCAATCTGGTTTCCGTCCCGGTCATAGTACGACTACCGCTCTCATAAAAATTACTGACGACATCCGTTTTTATATGGACAAATCACAGCTTACGGTTTTGACACTGTTTAACACTGTAGATTTCGATGTTCTGCTGCAACAGTTGCGTTCTCTCAACATATCTCCAGCGGCAATTGATTGGTTTCATTCCTATCTGTATGGTCGTCGCCAGCGTGTACGTATTGAGAACTCATTTTCTTCATGGTGCTCAATATCTGCTGGCGTGCCTCAGGGCGGCGTATTGTCGTATCTTCTATTTTCCTTATTTATTAATTCTATCTCTTCTAACCTTCGCTCCTCCTACCATCTATATGCAGATGATCTCCAAATTTATACGCACTCACAGTTAGAACACCTTTCTGACGCTATATCAGATATTAACGTTGACCTTACGCACATAGCTCGCTGGAGTAAGTCTCACGGCGTTATATTAAATCAATCCAAAACACAAACTATTATAATAGGCAGTCCTCGCCTTATATCTAGAGTTAACTGGAGTAGCTTAAGTCCTGTAGTTTTTGATGGAACGGCAATCAAATATAGCGACAAAGTAAAAAATCTCGGTGTGTATTTCGATAGGACTTTGTCTTGGTCTGTGCATATTGCCGATCTTGGTAAAAGGTTGTTTGCCGCCAATTTTTCTTTGAGAAGATTGCGTAATTTTCTCCCAATAGATACCAAAATTGCGCTTGCACAATCTCTACTCCTTCCCATTCTTGATTATGCCGATTCCTGTTACCTTGACCTCACTGTAGAGCAACTAAATAAACTTAAGCGCCTTCAAAATCTCTGCATTCGGTTTATATTTGGGCTTCGCAAATATGACCATGTCTCCGGATTTCGCACTCAGCTCAAGTGGCTCCCTATTACTTTTCGTCGCAACCTGCACTTACTGTCTTTGCTCTATACTATTTTTTTCAATCCCACCACTCCTTGTTACCTCAAAGACCGTTTTGCATTTTACAGTGACAGTCAGGGTCGAGAGTTACGTCAATCCCTTCTTCTTCGTCTCAGAACACCACTACACTCCTCTCAATTCTACGCGAAATCCTTTTCAGTTTAAGCAGTGCGCCTCTGGAATGCTCTGCCGTTTAATATTCGAAGTGCTCAAACTCTTTCCTCCTTCAAATCTCTAGTCAAAACGTACTACCTTTCCCTAAACTCAACCTAATCGTCACCTTTCGCTAACCTCTATTTCTTTCTTTTTTCTTTTTCTATTATTATGCATGCAACTACAGTATCTATATTATGTAAATTCAATATATATATATATATAATTCTACATTTATGTTATAAAATTTACTCAGCGCCACCTACCTGTTTTTATCAATTTTTTTTATTTTTCTCTCAGATATAGGTTGTCTGGAAGAGATCGCTTAGCGATAAGACCGCCTGTTGTGCTTTAGTTCATAAGTTTAATATACTTTGTAAATTTTATGTTGGTGCAATAAAGTATATTTATTATTATTATTATGTTATAGATCCTATATCACGGGTGTATCCTGGTCATTTTATAGGCGTGCGCGGGGATTGGAACCTACGCGTAGAGGCCCCTTTGAGAAGTTTGATGTAATGTTGTATAGCTGCCGTGACCTTCACCAGGGGATATTAATGTGACAATATACCCATGAACCAGGTCACGGCAGATATTGGGACTATTGCAAATGTGTTGGAAAATATTGGGCTATTAAAATGATATCTGGAGGGATTATTAGTACTGGGCTATTACAGAAGAGGGACGGACGCCTGCCACAACTATCATATCTGATGTTACTACCGGCAGGCGGTGGCTTGCCACTCACTGGATGGACCCCCGAAATGCCAGAGAAATTCGGCCGGGGGCAACACCGGTGTGAGTGACTCAGGGGTGTCGAGAGGTGTGCTGCGCTTTCTCCGAAGTTACTCGCAGCGTTATGCCCTTTAATACTTCCACCCCTGGAGCATATCACCTGATAAAGCAATATGCTCTATCGACTCCTCTCTGGACGGCCAATAAAGGCAAGCCAGAGCTGAGAGTCCTGCGGGCCTTCTTGATTTTCCACTCCGACCGACGAAGACACGCCGGAGACGAAGGCCCTGATCGACTCTCTGGAGCACTCGGGTACCCGTGGTGTCGTTACGCACCAACAGCTCGCCACAAGCTGCCCTGCTGCGGGCTTATTATTATTATTATTATTATTATTATATCTAGTTTAGGTTGTCATGTCTTGATCTAGATTACATGTGCACTTAAATCTATCTACTACATTAGGCCTATGCATAAAATCACATATTCTATTAAACAGGTGTACATCTGTACAGATCAAGTTACTTTTGAGTGCAATATTGGGTCAAAACGTTTTATCTTAAGAAAAAGTGAAGAGGAGTCACTTTATGACAAGAAGAAACCAGCGTTGACCCACAGCTTTTGTTGATATCGACATAATGGTTTTCTTAATATCTTCCTCCGCAATACTATGAAACAAGAATGGAGTATAATTAGGTCGCAGCGTATTGGACAGTTTACGGAGAGATGACCTTTTAGTTGTATCATCTAGAATTATAGGAGGCTTTGAGAAATGACAGTTTTAGGCATCTAAGTTTTGAATTACGTTAGTTGTAGTTGAATTATTGCCCACGCCAATTGACTTCAAAAATTTCGAAATTATTATGTATGTAGGTGGACGACCATCAACTGCGGGCTACGGGATCTCAGAGAAAGTATATACCTAGAGTTGACAAACGCGTACACCCGTAAGGGACGGCAACAAAAGTACATACAATAACAAGGTTACCAGACTGTGGAAAATTTACCCCACTACATAATGCGTTTCGGCAATTTGAAATTTACAATGTACCCAGATAACTGTTTAACAGAAACTTGCATAGAATGTGTATTGTGTGCTATAATAATATACTCATAATATGATATTAGCAATGTAAAAAAATCGAATAAGTCGATACAGCCATTTCTACACACAAAGTAATAAAAGTTAATATTTACATACGTATGAAGACTACAGTATCTGAATAGATCAACAAACATATTTGCACTTAAATATTATTAGAATAGTATATTTTACGCAAATCTAGTTACTGTATAGATCTATTAATTAATAGTAAGCCTGAGTTAGTTTCAGTAAGATATGTGAAATCATTGGAACAAGGATAGGAGATTGGTCACACCTAGCAGAGTTATTTAAATTAAACAATATATCTTTCTATTTTAGACATATATTCTAAAATACAAGCGATGACATGATACTAAATATAGGCATAAATATGAGATAAAAGATAAAAAACACTTTATAGACAATTTGTAAATAAAAATATTCGTGCCTTACAAACATATTAATGTTTATTTTTTCATAGATTTTATTATTGAAATCAATGTTATTAGATCGATTTTTTCTACATCATGTATTTATATAAATATCGTGAGAATGAAACAGCCGTCGAATATTCATGGTCACATTTACATACACGGTTTTTAGTTCTTTTACACAATAAATGCGGATTATTCCTTCTTAAAATTATACATATTGCATAAAAATTTTCAATAATTGTCATGTAAAAAAGAATTAGTGCCAGGGATGATTTAAGTGTATATTAATCAAAGGTAAACAATCTTTGTTTTTAAACATTTTGTATTGGGCATCATGGTTTTCATTAGACCCCGTTATATACGTTTTCCCATACATTTCAGTCTCAATTCAAAAGTAAGCTTTAATTTTCATGGTGTTAATGTAGTGTCCGTCGCTATTAGAAGCCCTGGATAATCGGTCTGGAAAATAGGACAATTTTAATTTTGTAACGCATTATTAGCATGTAATATCGACAGCCTAGTACTAACATTATATTAAAACTACTGTCAATACTATAATTTAATTGAGCTTTACATATTTAAGTTTACAAATTCAGACAATATAAAATGCTTGATTAACATTTATGTGTTGACACAAAAGCATGTGTGTGTGCGTGATTAACTTGATTAACGTGGTATAAATAATTGGTATAGAATAATCTATACGACTACCCTCCGTATCTTTCATAATTACCTGTATAAATATAATCAACCCATCAACATCATATCAACCCATACTCACTTCATTACTGGAGTACGGGTTCTTATTTCAACCAAAAGACCTTAGAAAATATGTCCCGAAACTACTCAATTACGTATTGTCGGAGTAGTTGGAACATTTTCATATGTTTTTGTACTTCAATTATACGCTTCTACGACTAAAATGTAACTATGTAAAATTTCAAGTCTGTACGTGAAACTTTCTAAGACAGACTAGCAGACGAACAGGCAGGCATGTAAATCATCTAATTTAGTTCCTTATTTTTTTTTTTAATACCTATCATCATATATACTCATCATATATACTCATACATCATATATACTCGACAACAAACTGTTATAACAGTTTGGCGAACATAATAATTTGTACTATGTAACTGTATCGTGTAAATAAATAAATAAAAACAATATAAATCAGTTGAGAATGCGCAAGCTTGCATTTCCAGAGGAACACCTGGTTCGTCAACAAATCAAATGTTGACGAACCAGGTCAACACATGTTAACTTACGTGTATGGTGGATGTTGAAACTGACGACTTATCCAAATAAACTTCTTCCGGAAGCAGTGGTCTTTAAAATGTTTGGAACATATGCGACTGTACTCGGCTCCCAATGCTGTCATCCAGTAGCAAAAATCCATGCATTACGCACACTGACGACTTTAGGAAATCTAAAAATAAACATACATCTAAGATTAAAAATGTTAACATTTTTGATTTAAAAATAAATAAATACATTTTGACGAAAAATTATAAACAAAGAAGTATACAAAAAGTAAGAAGTTAAAAAAAAGGTGTCTGTACCCATATAATTTACCCATAATTTCGGGGTGTTTTCCCATACTACATACTGGTAAACCTAAAACTCTCATTATACCGATAAATTGAAAATACAACAGAAAATGGCTGACGCATTACCCACAGAGAACCTTCAAGATTTAGGCGGTTTTTACTAGAAATACTTTTTGTAAATATATATATATATATATATATATTTTTTTTTGTAAATTAAACCGACATTTTCATTGTTTTTACGTTATTATACAATCAATTTATTTAAAAACTACATGTGTATCTAATTTTTGCAAAATATTTGATAACAACTATTAAAACTTTATACTTACGTATGAAAGGTTATGTTTTCGTATTTTTACTAACTGAGGCTTTTGCAGCCTTTTACACAGCAACGTACCATTGTTAAAGTAAAAAGACAATCCCAAACAAGCAAAAAAACACAAATATGCACTAATATTTCGCTTATATTTAGTATTTTATGCAAACAATTTGTTGTACTACAAGGAACGAGATGATTGTTTGCCACGAATTTGTTTTTGTGGCAAACACAAAATAGTGAAACTATGACAGGGACAAAAAATATTTTATCTGTCTCTTTCCTTCTTATGAAGAACTGTATACATCTATCACGTTTTATCTTGATATTATTATTTGCTTGTCACCTCTAGGTATCCTTTCTCTGAGGTTAATAGCGTGAATGCAGATAATGAATGATATACCATTATTTAATCAACATCATGATTACAGGCATAAGTTCTGTAGTCACACAGCCTAGTCGAACTTCTGAAATGGTCCGTAACATAATGTAACTGTTATTTAATATTAGTATTGTGTAGGTAATTCATAATATATTTCTTTGTGTTGAATTGTTTACATCTTCTGCTGGCAGGTAGTCGTGAATGCAATATAGTTTTGTATTTTTTGTTATTGTATTTCACACATTCTTCTATTTTTATTTTGAGTACTTTGTTTATAACAAACTAGTAAACACGATATTTGTACTAAATATATTTGTATATATATATTTAACTATTCAGTTTGATGAGTGAGGATGAGGAGCAACAGGATCAATATCTATCTGTAACATCTTCCAGTAATGACAGTTTTCATAGCATACCTTTAACTCTTAAAGAGTCTATGCACAATTATTTTTCAGACGTACCAAAGAACTTCAATGTGGTGCACATAAATGCACAAAGTATACCAGCGCATTACATTGATTTGCTTGAGTCATTTGATTTAAGTAATATTCATGCTATTCTTGTGTCTGAGACGTGGTTCAAGCCATGTTTGCCTTCAACAGCATATTGCCTGCGTTGGGAAGAGTGGAGGTGGTTTGCAATCTATTTACGTGCACATATTCCTTTCAATATTATCGCTTCTTCTCACGTCTCCAGTCCTTCCAATGAGGCTGAGTACCTCTTTCTTGATGTCACGCTCTCTCATACCCATATACAACAAATATAACTACGTAATTCATTATGTTCATTTAAAAGAATGTCTCAAAAATGGCTTAATTTTGAAAAGGATACATAAGATTCTTCAGTTTAAGCAAGATTTTTTTTTGTAAATAGATTTGAATACTAATTTACGTCAAACCGCTGTGACATCATTTGAAAAAGATTTTTTTAAACTTTTAAATAATTCTGTATTCGGTAAAACTATTGAAAATAAAAGAAAACAGGTAGACGTCAAATTAATAACTGCATGGAATGATACCTTGAATAAAACAAATGAAAAACTAGGCGCGGAAAAAATAATAGCAAAACCAAATTTACAAAGTATTTCAGTATTTTCTGAAAATTTTGTTGTCATACAATTAAATCTCGAAAAACTTATTTTAGATAGACCTATATATGTCGGATTTGCAGTTCTGGAATACGCGAAACAGCACGTGTATAATTATCACTATAAGTTTATTAAGAAACGATATGGTGATAGAGCAAAATTATGTTACACAGATACCGACAGTTTTCTGTACTTAATACATACTGACGATTTTTATAAAGATATGCGTGACAATATATCACTTTATGATACAAGTAATTTTCAAAGTAACAATCCATTCGGTATTATGTAAACAATAATTACGACGAAAACACAAAAAGTAATACATTCATGTTCCAGAAACACAGAAAAGTGCATACACTGTTATTTAGAGCCGAGAACGCAACTTATGAAGGAATCTTGTAACCTTTGACCATATTATGCCTATTTCAAGCATTATTTTCCCATTAAATAAAACGAAATATCCTTCAAATTAAGGAACAAGAATATAAACCAGTTTGGAAGGTGTTTGTTTTTTTCATGCAAGATTTGAAGTACCTATTAGCAACGCAAAAGAATGCAGCGTTGTGAACTGATGGTTCTGAGACTCGAGTAAAGCAATTTCTTATACAGAGGTTTTTACTGGGTCGGCAACGCACGAGTGATGCCCCTGGTGTTGCAAGTGTCCATAGCCCAGGGTAACTGCTTACCATACGCACGGCACGGCAGGTACCATTCGCAGCATGGAAAATTCTCATGTTAAAAAAAATTGAAAGGTCGCCAAGTAATCCGTAACTTGCAGACATTAGCAGCAGCGGTATAAATGCGCGAGTGTATTATGTTACAAGCGTATATAGAAAGTGGTAACCACCTCCCATCGGGTTGTTCGTGCGGTTGTTTGCCACCTGATCAAAATGTATAGTTCGCGGTAAGCAGTGTCATTCACCATGGAAGGTGATTAACCACCGAGTCGTAATGAGTGCATGAACAAGGAATCGCAAAACGAAGTTAACAATGACGTGATTAGCCACCGTGTCGAGACGCGAGTGAATCGTAATGACTGGGGATTAGTTTACGAACTGGATCCCGTAGGATGAAATTTCTATCTCTGAAACCGTAAGAGAGAGAAGGATGAGGATGCGCGCAATCGACTCAAACCACCCCCCAAAACCTTTTTTTAGGCGGGGATCGACCCCGTACCTCTACTACTATCATAAAGTCGGATACTTTATATTTGATACTTTATGATCTTCGTTTTGTTGGATTGGTCTGCGCCTAGAATAGCTATTAAATAAAATTCATTTTCTCATACATTTTATATGAAATGCTTTTTTTATGATATTTCAAGAATGAATTGATAAATTTCAATGGATATTTTTTTTTTGTTCGTCTTGGTGAGAGCTGAAACACCTCCAGTGACATTAACCAGTTTCTTTTCGATTTGCCGGCGATTCATTTAAAGCCAGGCTTTCCCAACCTTTCTTTTGTCGAGCCTCCCTGGACTATGAATAATCTTTTCACGCCACCTTTTTAATTTTTTCATCACATAAAATTCTTGTTGAACTTCTTCTGGTAATTGTGAGATATTTACAAAAAGTGGGATTCTGGTCATGTGCCCTATAGGTGACTCTGAATGTCTTAACAGTATCGGCGAAATTCGTCTTCCAGCGATTGCTGATGAGTTTCTTTGTCAGCTTTCTAATCTTCGTCCAGTTTGTTATTTTTAATTGCTTTGAATAGTCGAGAAAATGATATTCTGCCCCCCTTGATATCTCCCCACGCCTCCCTAGGGGGGCGTGCCCCCCTAATTGGGAACTGATTTAAACGAATGTTGCCTCTGATATACCACGTTATTACACTTGGAACACTCATCTCAGATACTTCAACGTCAGGAGTAAGGCAATATGGTTTCTGATCATTTGCGTATTGCATGCTGGTGTTTTTGATCGTATTTACACAGTTTATTGAAAGAGTGACGAAAGCTTCTGCTTGCGGTTGTTGGTGGTGAACGCTCGTCAGCCGACACCATTTGGATCACTTCGAACTGTCAATGGTGTAGTGTGCCTAATATTTCATGGTTCATGTCAACTGCTCAATTTGCTAAATACTACATATATACTTGTTATATGTAAGTATATAAGCGTTGTACATTACGCAAGTTTAATTAGGTTACACTAAATAATAAATAAACAGAATACTTGATAATGACAAAAGTGGTGCACGTGCGCAGACCGAGCGTCAAATGTTTAAATTAAGAAGAAGAACATTTCGTAACGCGTAGACGGAGAAAAGAGGGACTTCTTCCCGCGCTTTTTACCAGTGATATTGTTGTTATACTTGAAATTTTTACAATTCAGTATAAAATTATACTGAATTATAGTTTCGATAGTATTTTGTAACATAAGTGCTAGTGAAATTATACAGTAATAAAAACTCAAATATAACACGTTTTTGCACTTTTTGGAAGACGAATAAGTTTATCAAGGAAACCTTGTAAAAATCACTATCGTTTTACGGGTGGTATTTAAACTGGGTTGATTGGGTCTAGGTACCCTTCCCAAGTATTTTTTCAGCACCGTTCCCGAAGCTGGAACATAGAATTAAGATTTTCAAATAGTTCTAAACTGAAGACTTGGCTGTATGGGCTAGATCCCTTTGCCTTTCCCCTCGGGGATAAAAAGAACCAAAAAATATATATATTTATTTTCACGGTTCTCCATCTTGGTACTTTGGTGGTAAGCTGAGTAAGCTCCCGTCAGGGAGTATTATATTCTTTGCTTCATGTTACTCATAATCAAAAAGAATATAATTTCCTACGTAAGAAAATAGTACCTATCGTAACTAGCGTATTATAAAAGGAATTCCTTTCATTGTTTGCAGTAATAAGACAGTTCATAATTTTGGGAAATTCATTTATTAGGCAAGACCATCAAAAATAGTTGTAAAATGACGGCCGCTGGAAACGTGTGCAGAGTTTGCCTGGCGATGGACGCACCTGTCCGCGATATAGCCGGCAGTCCGCTACAAGATGTTTATGAAAGACTGACCAAGATCTCTGTGAGTATCGTGCAACACGTAATACTGTATTCCACCTTCTTCAAACAACGCACGGTGTATTTACTGTTGGTCCATGCCATGACCCACTGCCGTGGTTTTTCATATTTAAGGCGAAGGGTAGTCTTTTCACATGGATAATATATTGTTATATAGTATACGTATTACCTTTATGTTTCGTTTAAGGATGTTTCGACAATAATGTATAGTGTTTTCAATTTCAATGTTAGAAAGTATATAATGTACAGAATGATGGAACACTACACTACAATCATTTTGCCAAAGACATTCTTGGGGGCATGGGCCCCTCACGCTAAATGCATGCAGAAAACTTCTAACAGTCTGTTCTTGGTATAACCGATTGAGACTAATATGAAGAATCAAATGCAACATTCAGGCACTCGGAACATTTTCTTGGCTGGTTGCATAATTTATCAAGTCACAGTAGAGGTAGATAGATGTAGAATAAAACTTGTAGCCGCACAACCCACCACACACCAGATAACATTCATTGAGTTAGAATACTACTCTAAACAGGGCTCATGGGTGCTAAGTGACTGCAGATGTTTCTCGTCTTCCCTCAGCCACATGTGTATGTACAGAGGCAGGGCTTGTTTACCGGTTAATTTTCAAACCTAAATCAGCACAAGTACATTGGGAGTGTTTTGTTTAGGTTTGACTCTACCTGAACCTTAAAGTAACCGGTTTTATAAGGTTTTCATTTCGCTCTCTTCGACATCATATTTGCCGAGACCTTGACGACCTTTAAAATTCACTTAAAAATTAAAAGCTACACGAAACCACAAAATAATTAGAAGAAATTGAATATTCCGTCAGACACAATCTACGTGTTGCAACCTTTCTTTATGAGTTTACATCGTAACGTATACATGTACCAATTTGTTCCAATTCGAATGAAAGCAAGCAAGTCGTAACCTGCTCGCGCGACACATGTGTTAAATCGGTTTTTTAAGGTTTGCGTAGCGCTCTCATTTAGGACGCACTCCGAACGAAACCTTTTCTAAAAACCGGTAAAAACCTTTATTTACCGATATTTTTGAAACCATTTGTAAGCCCTGGACAGAGGAGTTAAATTAGCACACAAAAGCCTATATGTTCTAATCAACATTGTTACCGTTATAATTTTGGAATCAATACATTTGTCTCTATTGTTTGAGCTAGGTTAAAAGTTTTACGAGCACTTTGTTGGTGCTCGACTCACAATAGATTAGATCTCATTCCATTGAAGTGGTGATTGAATTGAGGCAGACGTTGATGGTCGCTACATAAAATTTGACCCATTTGAGCTGATGATGTAAGCTGTTTAGACTTTTACCAACCTCTAATTGTGTCTCCATTGGATCATTTTGCCCAATCAATGTGTGTTAAGATTAAGACATGTGAATTTCATCAAAGTAATAAGCTATTCTTAATTGCTTGAGCGATCTTACCTTCTATTGATGATGATGAACATGAAATGTGATACATTTAGGTCCAAGCGATATAACTTCATAAAATAAAATAACAAAAAGAAATGACTTGGAATACGTCTGCATACAGTTATCTCTAGCCTTAAGTCAGTTGGATTAAAAACTTTTAATTCGCACACGAAGTGCACACACATTAAACATTACTACTAATTACACCTTAATAATGAACAAATAACACTAATAATATAATAATAATTACTTACTGTTAACTACAGCTCTCAAATAATTAGTGTAATGTTAAAATGACAGCTTTTTACTAAATTTATATGAATGTACTAGCTGCTGCCCGCGGCTCCGCTCGCGTGGAGTCAAATAACGTAGTCTATGTGTTAATCCAGATCATAATCTATCTACGAGCCAAATTTCATTCAAATCCGTTCAGCCGTTTAAGCGTGAAAGAGCAACAAACATCCATACATACAAACTTTCGCATTTATTAATAGGATACATATACGGTATTTACACCAAGAAAACAATATCTGTCTGGGTAATTTCTGAAAGGCGGGACTGATTTTGAAATGAAAATGCTATATCTCAGACACCCTAACCAAATGAAAACACTCCCAATGACCACTTCTGCATATAGCAATAACAGCTATCAGATTGCTCCTAGGATATATAATAAATTAAGCGAAGATACCAAGTCTCTATCTCCAGGTAGTTTTAAAAGCAAACTGAAAAACGGCTAATTCAAATTGTTTTTACTCTTATAGACAAATTTTTTCAAGAGATATTAATTTAATCAACTCACATACTAAATAACCTTGATGGCATTTATTGAACCTATTTAGGTTAGGTATCTTGTCTGTGTGGCACCATGTTAGAGTCATCAAGAAATTAAATACAAATTAATTTGACAATTGCATTACATTTTCTAACAAAGCACTTTATCACCTAATTTCTCACATAATTATCTTTTTGTGTGTCAAAATCAAAACTGAATTGATTGATAATTTTGACTGACATTAATATGAAGTGAGATGTGATGCTGTCAAATGACCGTGAATGTTTACGTTTCACGTCAGTGACTGCGTTCGTAAGTTGTTAATATTTCGGGTAAATCTTGGAATTTTTAACAAGATCATTCTCATTCCCTCCATATTTTACACCAATGATGTTAAGGTAATATTGTTGCTAAACCAAACCCTCCACTGTGTTATAGATTTGGTTGATATACCAGATGCTTTGAGCCAAATTATGTATAGAAAGCTGCCATTCTCGTTTTGGCATGCCAGTGTCTGGTAAAATGTGTGAACATATTTATGTAACTTCTAATGTATCTGTGCCACATTTTTAGCAAAAAATATTTGGTAGTAGTAGTGCGACTGGAAGCAGGCCGACTCCATCTTAGTCTTTAATTGTGATCCATGTGTTTGTTACGAGCAGAGCAAGCTATTGGAGAGGAGTTGTGTAAGCATGTTGCCTTGAAATGTGTTTGAAGTGTCTGAGTGACAGTGGCCGCCTTTCATCTAGCAGGCTACATGTTTGCTATGTGAGTGTTGAACAATAATGAAAGCCTATTGTCATTATCTTACTATTTTGAATTTATGCAATTCTTTTTCAGATTGACACACTGTGTCAGCCGGTGGCCGTGTGTTACCTGTGCTACTTCAAGCTGAGAAAGTGCCAGGACTTGATGATGAGGTCTGTGAGGGCCAACAAAGTGCTCACAGAGATACTGCAGGGCGGTGAAATAGTAAGTTGGACATAACTACTGTTATATGAATAATCGTAATGTAGGTTAAAATTTATCCCTCCTTCAAAAATTTTTTATTAGAGTCTTAAAATGTTTTACACAAAGGAATCTCGAAACAATTACAGTAAGGGGCATTCAATTATTACGTAACGCAATCTGTGGGGAGCGGAGGGGGTGATCTTGTCACGTTAGGATGCGTTACAGGGGCGGGAGGGTGGTTCGAACAGCTCGTTACGTAACATTGTTTTTTTTTTGTATAAAAAAATAAGTAGAGAATAAAAATTCTTAAGTTGGCAAGCCTTTTCATTTATCTTTTGTAGGGAATCTCTCATTTGTATTTAATACTTCATTTTTATCGTGTTCTGCCAAGTTGGCAACTCTTTTCGTTTATGCTTTACAGGAAATCCCACGATTGTATTGTAAGTAATTTTTATTTAGTTTTCGTTGTCAGTATTCGTTAGCGATTACACAGCAGTACATAACAACTCGGAAGGATTGTTGTGTTCCTGTGTGTGAGTAAGGTCGCTAGATAACTGAGAGGTCTTTGTGCGGACAGCGGGAGGACCAGCGGATGTCGAAGCGCCATAAGCAGTGTGTGCGCGGCGGTCACAGAGGCCCGGTGAAACGGTTGACCGCTGGCCGCCCGCAGGTTAGTAGAGGAACCCGGGGAATACTTAATCTCCGCCCCGGGAGGCTGAAACGTCAGCCTGTGTAAAGTCCCTGTTGCAGTGGTCGTGCCGGCGAAGGAGACCGGGGTGGACCCGGCTGCTGCAGCAGGAGGGGAGCGGGGGCCCTTCCGCCCGCCGCACCAGCAAACCGCACTGTACTGTGGTGAAAGACACCACGCTATTGTCCTTCACTCTCTTCGTTCATCGACTTCTCATTTTTTACCTCATCACGCATTATGACCACAAAAACGGAAAAATGGTTCCCCAGCGGCCACCCCCTCCACAACGTATGTGGTCTTTTGCAGCATCAGGGATTTACACTGAAACGTCAACACGGTCCATCATCACCTGGAAACCGCATGGCCGACCATTCTTTTACACAAATATCCTCACCGACCGACATTTCTTACGTGCATTACCATTAGGTACAAACTAGAGCACCTATTTGTGCGTCGTGCCGGGTATGCTTGTTCGTTCGGGAGGATATTTGTTGTCGCCGATTGCATCATCTTGAAGACAGGGACCTGTCGATATGGGTACGCATGTATCATGGCGGCCACACCCGGATCTACGCGTGCCTTTACAGGTCTCATAGCGGTGATACAGGCACAGCTCGGTTAATCGAGCGGCTGCAAAGGGCGACTGGCAGAATCATCGAACAGTATCCTTCCGCTGAGTTTGTGATTTTGGGAGACATCAATGCCCACCATGCTGTGTGGCTTGGCTCTCGGTGCACTGACTACGCGGAGAGATCTGCTCATGAATTTGTTCTGGCTAATGGTTTCTTGCAAATGGTTCATTCTCCCACGAGAATACCAGATGTCGAGGACCATGCAAGCTCTCTACTGTATCTTCTGCTGACCACACCGGATGAGTATAACATCTCAGTGGATGTACCGTTTGGCTCGTCGGATCACTGTCTCATCCGGACCCAAATGTCCTGCACCAGACGCGACCCACCTCGGCCCGCCGGATGTCGTCGCGTGTGGCACTATAGGTCGGCAGACTAGGATGGATTGCGTAAATTCTACGCATCGTACCCGTGGAGGCAGCTGTTCTTCGAATCAGACGACATTGATTCCTGCGCGATCGCAGTGGCTGCTGGATATTGGATAGCATGGAATACATTCCCAATCGCCTAGTAGCTACTGCGGGAGCTGGAAAGCGGCCGTGGTTTAATCGGCATTGTAGGCCAATCTTTTTAAGCAGGCTGCTTACAATGCTTGGAGCACGGCGCGTGCTAATGAGGATCCTAATTTCTCTGTTTTAAAGCGCAAACTGTATGCTGCCTCGAGATCCAGTAAAAAGGTGGTTACTAGAGCAAATATCGATTTTGTCGGCAGAATTGAAAAAAATCGAAAATTCTGTCATCCGTCCATGCCAAATCAAATCAAATCAAATATCTTTATTGTGAAACACAGGTTACAAAAGTTCTTAGAATTTATTGCGTATCACTGTGACCTGTCCTTAATAGACGTACAATAGTTTTTATGTTATACTTTACAAATAGAAAATAACAATAATAGTCATTATAAATTAATAAGTCAGTCTAAATTCAAGTAAGGCACATTTTAAAATTCAAAAATAATTACGGAATTTAATAATTAAGAATTTAAAAAATGAGTTATATAAAAAATAAAAAATAAATTTTAGTATGTCAAAATATCATTCAAATAATCTTTTACTGTATAATAGCATTTTTGAGTCAATAACAATTTTAATTTCTCTTTAAACGTTGTCAAATCTAATGATTTAAAATTATCCGGCAATTTATTGAATATAATGGGAGCCATACCGATTACATTTTTATCGATCATGGCAGTTTTATATTCGCCTATTACTAACTTATACTTATATTGTGATCTTACATGATTTGGCCTCGTTCTTGTTTCAGATAATTTTGTAAACAAATGCGGATTGGATTTTACAAAATTACATAGTTCCATTATATAAATGCACAGCAGTGTTAATAATTTGAGTGATTTGAAAATTGGTACGCAGCTATCTCTAGATTTTAATCCACACATTGATCTTATACATCTTTTTTGGGCCTTAAAGACTTTGTCATTCTCCTGTGAGTTACCCCAAAATATAACACCGTAACTTAAAATGTGGTATAACTAAACCATGATAAGCCACCAAAGCAACTTCTAATTTGACTTTTTTTGATATCCTAAATAACGCATAAGCCGATTTGCTTAACTTTTTACAAACTTGTTCAATGTGAGATGTCCATTTTAGTTCGCTGTCAACTGTTAAACCCAGAAATTTTGTTGTTTGGACTTCTTCTATTTTTCGATTATTGTGATGTATATTAAGACTAAGAGGTTGTTTGTTTTTACAAAAGTACATAATTTTTGTTTTTTCTAAATTTATTTTTAAATTGTTTATGTCCAACCATTGAATAATGTCATTTAAAGTATTATTTATGTCAAATTCATATTCATTCGGGTCATCACATTTAATTATGGCTGTACTATCATCGGCAAATAGAACCATTTTTTGCCGTACGTTTTGAGGCAGATCATTTATATAAATGAGGAATAATAATGGCCCAAGAACGCTTCCTTGTGGAACGCCAAATCTATTTGTTCTATATTCTGACAGGTAATTTGTTTCTTGTTTTGTTTTGGGGCATAAACTAGATATTTCTACGCACTGTTTTCTGTTATCTAAATAAGATTCTATTAAATTCAAAACATTTCCTCTTATTCCGTACATGTTTAATTTATTTATTAATCTTCTACGATCAACATAATCAAATGCCTGCGTCATGTCAGTATATATTACACAGACAGGATTCCTAATATCTACATTCTTCATTACAATGTCAAGTAAATCGTATATTGCCATGCTAATTGTTTTATGCTTTCTAAATCCCTTTTGTTCGTCACATAGAATATTGTATTTCGTCAAATAATTATAAATAGAGTCACATAAGTATTTTTCGAATATTTTTGTGAAGATCGATCCAAGTGCTACTGGCCTATAATTGGATATGATTTGTTTATCACCTTTTTTATGAAGTGGCTTTACAATTGTAGGTTTTAATTTGTCAGGATAAATACCAGCTAATATGCACATATTTATCAAGTGACATATATGCGGAGCAATATGTTTACATACAAACTTCACAACTTTTGTGGAAATATCGTCATAGCCAGTGCTGCTAGTATTTTTTAAGGATTTAATAACTTCTTCAATCAAAATTGGCATCAAAAACATTGATTGTGTCTGAATAGATATATCAACTTTATCTTTTAACTGATTCGAAGATTTTTCAATTTTATCAATAAAATATAAGTTAAAAGCATCAGCTATTAATTTAGGATCAGATATTATATTTCCTTCATATTTAATCTCTGAGATGTAGTCCTTAATTTTATTGTTATTGTTTATTATTTGCCACGTTGCTTTTGATTTATTTTGAGCGTTATTAATATAAAATGAATTTTGAGCTTTTTGTGTCAAATTTATTATTTTTTTCAATATCCTAGAATAATTTGTTAAAATAATTTTGGTTTGCCTTGATGGCGCTATTCTGTGTTTCCATAGTAGGAGTCTTTTCTTTCTACAACAAATTTTGATTCCTTTTGAAATCCATTTCAAATTCTTTTTACTTTTAAATGTTTTCAATTTAAAAGGAAAGCATAGATTATATATCATCTGGAAGTTATCAAAAAAATAATCAAAAGCAATATTCGGATCATCTGTATTATAAATACCAGTGAAGAGAAAGTCCTTTATGTATTTTTCAAATATGTACAAATGTTCGTTTGATATATCTCTTTTTTTTACACGCCAACAACTTAATTTATTTATTTCATTAATTGGTAATTCTAGAACTTGAGCCGAGTGGTCTGATATTGCAAATTCAATTACCTGGCTTTTGCATTTGAAATGTAAATTATGTGCAATATTATCCAAACAGGTTCCCGAACTTTGCCTAGTGACTTGCCTTATCAGTAATTTAAGATTGTAACTCATAAGAAAATGTTCAAAGTCTTGAGATAATTTACTTTTCCCTAATATATCAATATTAAAGTCCCCACACATTACCAATTTTTTATTAGAATTTTTGCATAATGTCTTCAATATTAAATCTAATTTATGATAAAAAATATCAAAATTTTTCGAAGTTGATGGTCTATATATGCACAATACAATCAATTGATATTGTGTTAATTCAACCGCACAGCACTCTACAACACCAGGTACAGATTGTTTTGATACGTATTGTAACTCATTATATCTTATACAGTTTTTTAATAATATGCAGGTTCCACCACGTTTCATATCTTCTCTACAATAGAAGGCCACAGGGAAATAATTTGGAATGTTTAATTCATCTTCATCGCCGGATTTTATAAAATGTTCTGATATACAAATAACATCAATGTCAGTTTTTTCCTCAGCTAATTCTTCTAAATGTACATTCAACAGGTCTGA
Source organism: Pyralis farinalis (assembly GCA_947507595.1). Classification (NCBI taxonomy): domain Eukaryota; kingdom Metazoa; phylum Arthropoda; class Insecta; order Lepidoptera; family Pyralidae; genus Pyralis; species Pyralis farinalis. Next base: position 1,207,236 of record OX382281.1, read on the forward strand.
TTTATTAATCAACCCTGCTATGTTTTGATGTAGAATAGTTAAATAATTGTTCCCTTTCTTACTTTCGAAAAAAATCAGAGCATGTAGCAATATTTATCTCTTCCATTACGTCATCATTGTTGTTATTCTCGTTGGTTATTATATTCATAACTAATTGTTTCAGGTCTTCAAATATTTTTTTCACACCTTTGTTGTTAATTGTGCCATATCGTAAGGAGAACATGTCATAATTATAGGATAGATTTAAATTTGAGTCCAATAGATAAGCATAATTGTGTGTATGAATGTCCAAGTATAATAAATTGTTAAAACATTCTAATCTCCAGTTGAATATTGTCGAATGATTATTGCAAATAAATGTCGGCAAACAAATTACAATATTAGTATGAGTTATGGATTGTAATGTCTTTCTTAAATTTAGTACTAAGTCGAAATAATTATCAGTTTTTCTGAAATCTTCGTCACCAATAAAAATAATACAACAGTCTCTATCAGTGTAATTTTTCAGTTTGATATCTAAATTTTCAATCAAATTATTTATTCCACAGTTCGGCTTTAAATAATGACATATTTTGCAATTTTCAAAGGTGTTTTGAGCAATGGAGAGCATTTTATTTTTTTTATTACTACTTATCATGCATATTTTCGTAATACTTTTAGAATTAATTTTAGTCATATTATTAGACTTGTACGTTTTTTCTTCTTCCGATTTTTGCGCAGGACAAGGTTGAGTCTTATTTGATTTTCTAAAATGTGCAAGCTTGTCACCTTTAGTTAACTTAGGCGTGTTTGGTAAACTCGAATTAGTTTTTTTATGTTTGTATCTTCTCGGTGAGGGAGTATTGCAAAAATCCATAACTCCTAACTTTTTATATCTGTCTAGAATTTTGTTACAATTTTCTAATTCTGACTTCAAAACTGTATTCTCCATAGCTAAATTATCAATTTCATTATTGGCAATTTGGAGATCCTGTTTTAATTTTTCTATTATGATAGCGGAGCTAATATCCTCTGCAGAGAGGTTAGGCAAACTCTGCATAGTATCATTTAGAAATGACTCTGTGGCCACATCATCGTCGTCAGTTAATGAGGCAGATCGTACTTGCCTATTAAGTTTACGTACAGTAATATTATCAGAGGTCATTGTTACACTTGTTAGTATATAATTGAAATAGAAATAGGTACAAAAATACCCGTATTCGTAGTGAACCTGCTGGGGCTCGAACCATGAACCTCTGATGCGAGACTATCGGTTATTCGCAATACACCAAGGAACTCTTAATTACGTGGTCGAAATTACATATCGCTTTGTTGCGATTGTTGACCGTTATGCGCTCGTCATCGATAGTGAGTCACAGCTGATCGGACAATACACTTGTTTTCACTACCACCACCGAGATTTGTAGATAATATTTTTTATCACTTAGTTCATTAATCTTTGTACGTTAATTATTAATGTAAAAACCTTTATCACTTTTAACGAGTATTTATGTTATTTTGGATTTAATACAAGTAGAAATGATTTTCACTACCACTGTATAAACAAAACATTTGTTGATATATTTTTGTCATTTCCTACACTTGACTTTGTACTTTATGTAAAACCTTTTATCACTTTTAACGAGTATACATGTCTATTTATATTATATATAACTAAAAACTTGTATTCTTGATGTTTACTATTTATTTGGAATTTTTAACATAGAGTTGTGCAAGAAACATACCGCACGGTGCGGATACACGCGGGCAATCCCCGCCACTGCAAAAACCGGATGGCAGTTTGGCCCACAGCGCCAAGGAGAAAGCCGATTTACTCGGTAATCTCTTTGCGTCTAACTCTAATATGAATGACGGGGGAATTGCACCATCTACCATCCCGTGGTGCGGTAGCTCAGTGCCGGAGATCTCCATTACCAAGCGAGATGTACGGCGGGCATTACTCTCTCGATATTCATAAATCGAGTGGGCCAGATGGTATACCTGCAGTGGTGCTGAAGTTTTTGTACTTTTCTACTCCACTGGGCAAGTCTCGACTTCATGGAAGACCGCTAATGTGCACCCGGTGCCGAAAATGGGCGACAGATCAGATCCATCGAATTACAGGCCTGTTGCTTTAACCTCCCTTCTCTTCAAGGTGATGGAGCGTGTGATAAATACACGACTCCTAGGATACCTAGAGGATCACGACTTGATCAACGACTGTCAATACGGTTTCCGTCACCGTCGCTCTATTGGTGATCTTCTAGTGTATCTTACACACCGCTGGGTTGTGTCGATAGAGAGTCAAGGTCAGGCATTGGCTGTCAGCCTAGATATGGGAAAGGCGTTCGATCGGGTCTGGTACCGGGGGTCTTATATCGAAGTTACCATCATACGGGCTTCCCGAGGGTTTGTGCAAATAGGTTGCCAACTTTTTATCCAACAGATGCATAAAAGCCGTGCTTGATGGTGGATGCTCCGATAGTATGGATATCCATACTGGCGTCTCTCAGGGTTCTGTACTGTCTCCGACGCTGTTTCTACTGCATATCAATGATATGTAGGCAATTGCATTCATTGTTATGCGGACGACAGCACTGGGGACACTTGTTATACAGGCCGTGCAAACATCCCTCGTTCCCTTGTGGAGGTAAGCCTCGATAAATTTGTGTCTGAAATGGATGGTACTTTGGCTAGAGTATCTGACTAGGGGCAGTTTAACTTGGTCGAATTTAACTCCAAGAAGACACAATGTTTGCGCGTTCACCGCTAAGAAAACTCCATTTGCTGTGGTTCCTAAATTCCAGAACACACCTCTTACCATCCTGGAGGAGAAGGTAAAGCTGGCGTCCAAAAGACTTGCTGTGCCCAGCCGAGCAAAGCAGTACTTCAGCGGAGAGCAAAGACTTTATGTATAATAAGTCTCAAGTCAGACCGCACTTTGAGTACTGTAGCCATCTTTTGGCGGGAGCACCTAGATACCAACTTGTACCATGTGCTTCGATTCAGAGACGAGCTGTGAGAATTGTCAACAATCCTAAGCTTACACATGGTATTGAACCCTAAAGTTTAAGGTGAGATTTTGCCTTCCTTTGTGTGTTCTACCGATTGTACAACGGGTTGTATTCTGAGGAATTGTTCGATATGATGCCGACAGCTACTTTTTATAACCGGAACGCTAGCCTACGGCGGGGAGTTCACCCTCACTCGCTGGACCCGCAATGGTCACGTACTTTGTTGTTCCAGAGAAGTTTTCTTCCGAGAACTCTCAACCTGTGGAATGAGCCGAGGATTTCCAAGGGTCTATAGCATGGGATTCTTCAAGAAATGCGTGAAGAGGATTTTAGAGGGTCGGGAACTCGTGAGTGACACCCCTAGTGTTACAAATGTCCATAGGCTATGGTGACTGTTTACCATCATTCAGACCGTATGCTTGATTGCCACCTTAGTGGTATAAAAAAAATCAGTATTGTTATCAACGCAAACATAAATGTTCAATACATGAACTGTTATTTTTCAGGAACAGCAAGAATTTGTTGCCGCGGTGAAACAGTATCAACTGAATGGTCTATGTGTGACTCCCGTTGAGCTCATCAGCATTACAGGCACTGAATACAGCTTGATAACGGAGGAGATCAAAGAGGAACGTCTGTCATCGCAGTGCACAGGAGAAATGGACACTGACAGACTCCCACTTGTGGAACGTTTCACATTTGAGGACTCTGAACATGAAGATACTATTGAGAGACCAGCACTGGAGGATATGTATGACACTGAGAGTGGGGTATTGATAAATGAAGGAAATGTAAAACAGGAGGCTTCAGATGGAGCCGTGGATATTGAGAGACAAGAATTGATAACTGAAGAGAATATCAAGAATGAATTAGAAGAAATGGAAGATATCTATACTGCAGTGGTAGTAGTACACGAAGAAAATAGAACGCAGGAGGAGTTAGAAGGAGCACAAGTCGATGAGGACAAGAAGGCAGAAGGTAACAGTCACTATATGAGCGCCTTGTAAAGAACACTGCTTTTTAAAACTTATTGCATTTATCTGCCACATTTAACTAACATTTTCGAATCTCAATGACTTTGTTTTAACAATATAAGTGTACACAGCCACGTCTGGCACAGTGTAATGATAGAGGGTTATTGAGATCACAAACATACACAAATGATTAGTTTGTGGTCTATATATAATATAATATATAATTCTGAGAAACAAAATACAGTGCAGTAGCTGGCTTTCTCATGTCTCTTCTTTCATTTTTTTTATCTGTACGCGAGACACACCATATTGTTATTTGTGAAATTGTGTACACAAATTTGTACCTTACCAGCATCACCAACACCAACTGTGATCATTGTCGGTTTTGATAATCACGACGGCAGTTGCACAGGAATTATTGTTTCCTAATTTAAAATACCTCTTGTCCTGCGTGTATATATATATATATATATATATATAACACGTAAAGAGAGGTAGGGCGTATCAAAGCAGTCCGTCTGGGGATGTATCTCCACCTCACAGGAAACCACAGCCAAATAACAACTTCCTAGAGAGTTGTTGTGTTCCTGCGTGTGAGGGGGGTCATCAGTAATCCCCAAGGAGTTGCTGTGCAAGCAGCAGAGGAGGCATCGCGCGAGTGATGCCTAATATATTTCAAGCGTTAATAGGCCACGGTACCCGCTTTACATCAGGTGGGCCGTATGCTTGAATGCCTTCCGACATAGTATAAAAAGAAAACACCGTCTCCGAAAACATCTGCTATGAAAATATGCACTAAAAGGTACAAGATAATTGTTTTATTTCTTGAAATGACTTTAAACAAACATAGTGTTTATTTGTACTTAAACAGAAATTAGAAACATATTTCTAGACTAGTTAGAATAAAACCAATGTATTTAGACAACAGTATACATATGTTGTAATATTTGGAGGCGGTGCCAGCCAAGCTTTTAAGATTTTTGGGAAATTTCCCAAGATGTACAAAATATATTAAAGTTACGTCAATGCGATATTGCATCGACACCTAAGTAGACCTGTTTACCAACTTACATAACCAATGCGCTGGCAGCGACTCCAGTAATAACAATAAATGTATACTATTGTCTTAATACATTGATTTTATTCGAACCATTATTTGAGTCTAAAAATAAACAAAAATTAAATGAATAGTAGGGGTTGAAATATGAAATTGCCGATTTGTACTGAAATATTAAAACTGGTTTTTTTCTAAGATGTATGTATGTATATGTTCACGCCAGGTCCCTTGGGGGGTAGGCAGAGAGAACCGAGCGCCATAAGACGCGGTCCTTACACACTTCACTCGCTTCTTTAACATTCATTGCTCTTTTCATGCTAGCTCGCCGCTTCCTAAGGCTCCTGACATCACCTTCTGATAAAACACGACCAATTTGGTCACGGTAGGTTAGTCTTGGTCTTCCTCGGCTCCTACATCCTTCCACTTTCGCATTGTTTATCTGTTTCGTCATTCTTTCATCCTGCATTCTTTCTACATGTCTGTACCAACAGAGCATACCTTTTCTTATCTTAACACCGACACTCTCTTTCGTACGTCATCATTACGAACGCGGTCAGCAGCACGCTCTACGTACATAAAGGCATCTTAAGCTGTTCTACGTAATAGCTCAATGATTCAGAAAATAGTATTTAAGTTACCTGTTCCCCAAACATCGACAACTTTCGCTCAGCACTTCAAAACATTTTTCTTTCCTTTGGTTTATAACAGATTGTTGAGGAGATGCAATTTAAGAGGCTGTAAAACATTTGACGCAAAATCACATAAAGAATCTGTTAATGTCTATGGACTATGAAGAGACAGAGAGTTTACTGAACATCATGTGTTAATTGATCAAATTACGTATTGAGTATGGATTTTTCAAACGCGCTCACTCTCCCGGACGATAAACGAAACAAACATCCACACATAACTCACACAAAAACACATGTGCACACACACATTCATACATACACACAAATACACGTGCAGCACCTTAGAAGAAATAAAAAGATATTTACATAGAAGTAACTATGACGATTCCAAACAAATGTAGCCATTTTTACGAAATAAAAAGATTTTGACTTTGACTTTAAGCAGATAAATGAATAGTATTGGTAGATAGCGTCTGTCGCTTGTTGCATATCACACTCTCAGAAGGGTACCCGCAGTATAAAGTAGCGATGGATGTGGGTATTTATTACAATGTAAACACTTGTAATTGCTGTTCGCCGTTATACTGTCACAAATTCCGTGTAATTCTCATGTATTGACGCCCCACGATACAGGCCGAGCCGAGTGTGGAGTCATAGTAATACTGTGTTCTTATGTTCAACCTATGTTTAATAAAGATTACTTACTTACATAAAATGAATGATGTAACTCTGTACATGTGCCGCTGCGGCTGAAGAGGGCAAAGAAACACACGCGGACAAGACTCAAGATGGAAGAACAATGACATCAGACGACGAGAATGTTCTAGAAAATCAAAGAATGTGTAGGGCAGTTACGCATGAAGAGACAACCAACAGGAACGTTGGCCCTTACATATTACGGTGCGTTAAAAAACCTGCAAATAATAGACAAGTTCCAAAAAACACATCTATGTATACCGTGATAAAGAAAACGAATGTGAGTGTGAACAGTGATCGTGAGTGCGCTAGTACTGACACAGATGTCGGCAATAGCAACAGTAAACAACTGAAGATGGTCGTTTGTAAAGACGACAAAGTCGGTTCACCAATATTTACTAAGGAGAATTATTCAAAGAGAACTGGTGAGAAACCTTTTGAATGTGAGATATGTAAAGTTAGATTTATTGAGAAGGGTAATTTAAATATACATTTAAGGACACACACTGGTCAGAAACCCTTTGAATGTGAGATATGTAAAGTTAGATTTAGTCTGAAGGGTCCTTTAAAGAGGCATTTAATGACACACGCTGGTCAGAAACCCTTTGAATGTGACATATGTAAAGTTAGATTTAGTCGAAATGATAATTTAAAGGCACATTTAATAACCCACACTGGTCTCAAACCCTTTGAATGTGAAATGTGTAAAGTCAGATTTACTGAGAAGGGTAGTTTAAAGAAACATTTAATGACACACACTGGTCAGAAACCCTTTGAATGTGAGATATGTAAAGTTAAATTTATTCAGAAGGGTCGTTTAAAGACACATTTAATGACACACACTGGTCAGAAAACCTTTGAATGTGAGATATGTAAAGTTAGATTTAGTCATAAGAGTAATTTAAATAGGCATTTCATAACACACACTGGTCAGAAACCCTTTGAATGTGAGATATGTAAAGTTAGATTTAGTCGGAAGGGTGATTTAAAGACACATTTAATGACACACACTGATCAGAAACCCTTTGAATGTGAGATATGTAAAGTTAGATTTAGTCGGAAGGGTGATTTAAAGAGGCATTTAATGACACACACTGGTCAGAAACCCTTTGAATGTGAGATATGTAAAGTTAGATTTAGTCGGAAGGGTGATTTAAAGACACATTTAATGACACACACTGGTCAGAAACCCTTTGAATGTGACATATGTAAAGTTAGATTTAGTCAGAAGGGTACTTTAAAGACACATTTAATAACACACACTGGTCAGAAACCCTTTGAATGTGAGATATGTAAAGTTAGATTTAGTCAGAAGGGTACTTTAAAGACACATTTAATAACACACACTGGTCAGAAACCCTTTGAATGTGAGATATGTAAAGTTAGATTTAGTCAGAAGGGTACTTTAAAGACACATTTAATAACACACACTGGTCAGAAACCCTTTGAATGTGAGATATGCAAGCTTACATTTAGTAAGAAGGGTACTTTAAAGACACATTTAATGACACACACTGGTCAGAAACCCTTTGAATGTGAGATATGTAAAGTTAGATTTAGTCGGAAGGGTGATTTAAAGAGGCATTTAATGACACACACTGGTCAGAAACTCTTTGAATGTGTTATATGTAATGTTAGATTTAGTGAGAAGTGTAATTTAGAGACACATTTAATAACACACACTGGTCAGAAACCCTTTGAAAGTGAGATATGTAAAGTTAGATTTACTGAGAAGGGTAGTTTAAAGAAACATTTAATGACACACACTGGTCAGAAACCCTTTGAATGTGAGATATGTAAAGTTAGATTTAGTCGGAAGAGTAGTTTAAAGAGGCATTTAAGGACACACACTGGTCAGAAACCCTTTGAATGTGTTATATGTAATGTGAGATTTAGTGAGAAATGTAATTTAAAGACACATTTAATGACACACACTGGTCAGAAACCCTTTGAATGTGAGATATGTAAAGTTAGATTTACTGAGAAGGGTAATTTAAAGAAACATTTAATGACACACACTGGTCAGAAACCCTTTGAATGTGGGATATGTAAAGTTAGATTTACTGAGAAGGGTAGTTTAAAGAAACATTTAATGACACACACTGGTCAGAAACCCTTTGAATGTGAGATATGTAAAGTTAGATTTAGTCAGAAGGGTACTTTAAAGACACATTTAATGACACACACTGGTCAGAAACCCTGAATGTGAGATATGTAAAGTTAGATTTAATTTGAAGATTCATTTAAAGAGACATTTAATGACACACAGTGGACAGAAACCCTATGAATGTGAAATATGTAAAGTTAGATTTAGTCGAAATGATAATTTAAAGACACATTTGATGACACACACTGGCCAGAAACTCTGAATGTGAGATATTTAAAGTTAGATTTACTGAGAAGGGTAATTTAATACATCTTTTGAATATAGGTCTTCCGTAATCTTCGGACCATAAGCTTTTTAAACTTTCATCGTTAGACTTGAACACTCCAGCAAAAATAAGAATACTACTACTACGAATAGTTATGCATCTAACTCCGTTTCATCTAACGCTTCCCATTTATTTCCGAAACGTGAAGAACCTTCCCGTATTTGTTTGTTTCAAAATTATAGATTTTATACGTTTATTTAGGAATAAATCAAAATAACTTCTAAATGTTTAAATGGTATGTTTCTAATCGCATAAATACTTATGCGATTAGAAACATACCTGGTAATGCCTGGTGTAAGTTTTATAAGGTTTGCACTACTCAAACTGCCTTTGACGTCAAATGGGGTGTTCTTGACCATATAAATTCACCATTTTTCGATAGCATTTCGTTTCCATTAGCACTGGTATTGGTAACGTATCTTGAAAGAGGCTCTTCATCGCTATTTGTTTCGTCACTACTGCTTTCATTGTCTAAACTGAGTTGAAAATTGTCAGTAGGATTTTCATCCAAACTATTCTCCGTTTCACTAATTATTTCATCTTCGAAATTTATATCGTAGTTTAGGATTTGAGAAATCATAGAATTAGTCAAATTGCGAGACATTTCAAACACTAGCGGAATACGTCAAGTCCAAATAACAAATGAATCAAATAAAAGTAACCGTCTCACGAAACTAATGTAATATAACCGCATACAAATGTAAACAAATATTTTTTGTCAAATTACCTTCAACAATAACATGCTAAGTGATTGAAATATGACTAACATTTATAAATTGTAAGTATATTCTTAGAATGCAAGGAAGCATTATTGTTTACAAAACACGGGCTTTATCTGACCCGAGGTCCTTTTTCATACTCGGGTACTATTGACCCGAGGAACCTAAGACGGAAAAAACAAAATTTTGTTAAGGTAAGAGACTTCACCATAATTTGACAATACAGATATATAGTGAATGTATAATTAATAATTGTCATGAAGTCGTAATAAATTATATTAATAATTACGACTTTTATTGCCAGTTAAATATCAGTTTCGGGTCAATATGACCCGAAGAACCGAGGAAGGTTAAATACGTTCACTTAAAAAAAAGCTACAAAGCTACCTCCAGGTTTTTGAAGGATTCCATCGCGAGGGCAAAGTCGAATTTGTTAGCAGAATTTACGAGAGACTCTTCTCTCGCTAAAGCTGTTGAAGGTAAATTCTGTCAGTCGCTTTTTCGTCGAATCGCTGGCCCATACTGTTCGGGCCCCTGCAAGGTCCGAACTAGAAAATGTCAAAATGTCAGAAACTTACGTAAAATGTCAGGTGGAACAAAACAAGATGTGTGTTTGACCACGTTTATTATACGACTGGAGTGATATGCTAATACAACAAAATGTAATTGCAGTGATATGCATTGTCAGCGGTTTACATATTTTCGCATAATAATGTTCTAAGCAGTGGCGTAGCGTAGTGGGGGCGGCAGGGGCGGCCCGCCCCGGGCGGCACTTTTTAGGGGGCGGCAAAATTTCTCAATAAAATAATAAAAATATTTGAACCCTTTCATATTTTTATCGCAACTACAATTCGGACCAATTGAAAAGAGCTCGGAATTTTTCATTACTTATCTTACCTTACCTGTGACGATTTCGGGGAATCCCCTTTCTTTAAATATTTTGTAGCAACTGTTGACAACAGCGTCTATACTGACTTGCGGGGATTCCCCGTAGGTATTTTATTTTAAAAACTAAAGGTACGGGTAAGTCCCTTCAAGGAAGTAGGTACTTGTTGCTTGGACCAATTCAAAGCAAGTTTTATTGATGGATCGTCTGTTGTCCATTTCACATTGTCTCGTATCGTAATTTATGTTACGCTTTAAAACTGTAATGTCTGTGCAAATAAGTACGTGTGGTTGGTTGTGAAATTAATGAGCTTTGTGAAAAATTAATTTTTTCCGCTACGTGTACTACATTCATAGACGTAATAAATACAAGTTACAAATCAACGATCCATAAAATTCGAGTTCCAAAGACAGTAACGAATCATATCTATATTTTTTTTATTTATTTTTAGTCAGTTTCTCTCAAGCTGTGGAATGAGCTTCCAGCCGAGGTTTTTCCAAGGGACTACAGCATGGAGTTCTTCAAGAAATGCGTGAAGAGGTTTTTAGAGGGTCGGCAACGCATGAGTGACACACCTGGTGTTGCAAATGTCCATAGGCTACGGTAAATGTTTACCATCAGGCAGGCCGTATGCTTGATTGGCACCTTAGTGGTATAAAAAAAAGTTAAAGAATTGGGAAATTTTATTCCATCTGACAACCCACTTGACACTCATACATAGTTACATGCCGCCATTGTGGTGCTTCAGTTGTTTCTCAGCGAGATTCCGTCTGACTATTTTATTACGTCTATGCCTACATTCAACAGTGTGAACTGTAACTTTTTAATTTAAAATCTAACACGAATAATGCAAAATAATGATGACTGTTCTTGCCGAAAAGTTCTCTAGAATTAATGTATGTAATGTATATGTCGCAGGCAATTTGTATGATTCCGCCGTTTACATACGGCGTCGTCAGTTTAAAAACGCTCGCAGTTATGTAATATGCTGAAGGCAAAATGTAAATTGCCTTGTCATTATATAATATGCCAAAACATTTCACTGAATATTCAAACGCTACCTACATAATGCCGCGGCAAATTGAAGTATTTAGTTCTATTTTGTGCCACGCGCGTCGCTGATGATAAAAAATGCTAAGGTATCCATAGAATCTGGATCTCGGAGGACTCCTCCAGAGTATTAATATAATTTTTTCGTTACCAAATCTTTATTTGTGTAATATCTTGTAAGTATGATGAAAATGTAAGACTTCAGAATACGATTTGGAAGCACTTTAGATTAAGTAACACCGTCGAGGGGTTGGGGGTGGAGGGGTGGGGGGACCCCAGCGGGGGGAACTATAACACGCCATGCCAACTTTTCGTATAATTTTGTTTTATTTTCCAACCTCACTGTTGCCAACTGTATGTTTGGTCTACTTTTTATAATGACTATTTTCAAAATGGCAACGATTCGCTTCTGGCACTTCGCTTCTGGCACTTCGCCGGCCGCTGCCGCGGCACGCTCGCTTCGCTCGCTCGGCTCGTGCGTTGTTTGTCATACTCTAACCTAACCAACTGAGATTTCTGTTGCTATACTTATTCATTACTTATATATACTGAATAACGATAACTGCAAAAGAATCTAAGAACGTAGTATATTTTAGTCTTACTTGAATTCTTCATTAGTACCTGATTGCTGAAATAAAGTCTGATTTGTCCCAACTGTGTTTTATTATGGTCACCCTAAAACTACAACCAACGTCGAAATCATAACAATTGAACGAGTTATCAATTTGCCTTCGGCAAATTGCCGTATGTAAACGGCGGAATCATACAAATTGCCTGCGACATATATACTATACATTAAATTGAAATACCTAAATAAGAGGGCGGCAAAATTGTCTTCCGCCCCGGGCGGCCGACACCCACGCTACGCCGCTGGTTCTAAGTGACTACTTTGAACATACTGCCACTCAGAGAAAAAGAAAAATAAGAAAATTGAGTTTACAATTCATATGTAAATAATTACGAAAGTGTATGAAAGAAAATGCAATAATGAATATAAAAATATTAAAATTGTGGTTTAGGTAAATTCTCAAAAGTAATTGTTCTAGTCATAGTAGGTGTTGAGGCCAGGGCCTCAAAATGAAAACTCCAACAACGTTTTTTCGGTTTAATGCAGGTTTTACAGCATAATTGTGCAAAAAGATGAGGAGCACACACGTTCGTCGTAATAGAAAAAAAATTGTAAGGAAGTAAATGTAGGTGAACAATAAAAACTATGAAAAATATCCACCCGCGGCACTGTCACTTATTGGAAATCACCGCAATACGTAATTCCTAGGGATTTGCTTCTTCAACTCAGGCAGGCGTGAACATCCTCCCCCTGTTGGAAACCTTCGGTTTTCAACCTTGAAGCTGGCAGTCGAGCTCTTCCGCAGTAGGCAAAGGACAGAGACGAACCAAAGGGCGGCGAATACATCCTCTGGCTGTGTGTATGTCGGCAACGCGAGAGATTCCATCAGGACCGGGAAATAGACGCGTAACGCGGCCCAGTCTCCATTGAAGAGGTGGAATGTCATCTTCATGAATAAGCACCAAGTCTCCTATAGCTAGACTGGCCTTGTTAATTTTCCACTTTCGACGTTGTTGCAATTCAGACAGATATTCCCGTTGCCAGCGTCTCCAGAAGTGTTGGTGGATTTGCATTAGTCTTGCGTAGCGTTGCAAGGTGTGAGGAGTAGCATCTTCAAGACCAGCTGGCGATGGCAGCGCAGTAAGCGGCCGGCCAATGAGAAAGTGTCCAGGAGTGAGGCATAATAGGTCGTTTGGAGAGGAAGACATGGGACATAGTGGACGGCTGTTTAAAATAGACTCTACTTGTGCGAATAGTGTAGTTATCTCTTCAAAAGTAAGATGAGAATTGCCAATGACGCGTTTTATGTGATGTTTCGCGGATTTCACCCCAGCCTCCCAGATTCCACCAAAGTGCGGAGCGTAAGCCGGAGAAAAATTGAATTTTATGCCTTCTTTACTTGCAAAGTCAGATAGAGAAGTTGAGTTAGCCTTAAAAAAAATATTGATTTCCTTGGCGCCAGCAACGAAATTGCGACCATTGTCACAGTAAACCTCCGTGGGCCTACCGCGACGCGACACAAATCTACGGAAAGTCATAATGAACGCATCTTTGGACATATCACTAACCGCTTCAAGGTGCAAGCATTTGTATCGCATACAGATGAATAAGCACAAGTAACATTTAAGTAAATTTGAGCCACGCCCCTTTCTATTGACAATAAAGAAGGGACCGGCAAAATCTATACCTACGGTTTTAAATGGGAAGCTTGGCATAATACGTTCCGAAGGTAGTGGGGCCATTATAGGCGTGATAGGTTTAGCCAGCATCCTTCTACATTTAAAACAATTCTGAACGGTTCGTCGAGCTAGATGTCTACCGTTTATTGGCCATACATATTCACGAACTGTGGCTAGTAATAATAGTGGACCAGCATGACAGTTTGTTTTATGCTCGTGTTCAAAAATAACTTTTGTGAAGTAATGAGAAGCATGTAAAAGTACTGGATGTTTCTTGTCGAAGTTATAGTCGGATGCTTCAAGGCGGCCACCGACTCTGATAACCCGCTCATCGCTTAAAAACGGGGACAACGATAAAAGATGAGACTTAGGACTCAAGGATTTTTTACGAATTAGTAAATCGTACTCTAATGGAAACGATTCCAATTGCGCAAGTCGACACAAATGTAAAAATGAATTATTTAGTTCGTCTGGCGACAATGGACCAATAAGGTGATTATTTCGATTTTTTAAATTGTGTGCAAAACGTAGAACATAAGCGAAGGATCGTTTTAGTAGATGAAGAGATGAATGATTTTGAAATTGAATAAGTACATTGCTTGCATCAATGGATATATTGGTTACAGTAGAAACGGCTTTGAGTTCAGGTAAGTCTAGCATGTCTTCCTTTAATACTGGCCATTTAGTTTCAGGTTCCGACAAGTATGATGGACCAGACCACCACATCTTGATATCGATAAGCTGATCAGGAGCGACGCCTCTGGATATGAGATCTGCAGGATTTGATGAGGTTGGCACGTAGCGCCAAGAAGCAGGATTTGTTAGATCGCAAATTTCAGACACCCTATTGGCAACATACGTCTTCAGATTTTTGAAGCTGCTGCGGATCCAGCCCAATACCACCGTAGAGTCACACCAATGAACGTACTGAATGATTTCACACCGTAACGATTCTCTAACAGCTGCGCACAATTTCGCTGCTAGTAAGGCGGCGCACAATTCGAGCCGGGGAATCGTTGTGGGTTTCACTGGAGCGACCCTCGATTTAGAGCAGAGTAGCGAGATCGTGACTTGACCCAGAGCATTCGTTGAACGTAGATATATGCTAGCGCCGAAGGCTCGCTGTGACGCATCGCTGAAGGAGTGCAGTTCTATGCTCACGGGCTCGTCACAGATGGCGTGTCTAGGAATGCGAATGTCTAAAAGAGAAGGCAAGGCATCACAAAATACATTCCAGCTTTTTTGCACATCATCCGGGACTATATCGTCCCATGAGAGTTTACGGAACCATAATTGTTGTAGAATAATTTTAGCCAAAATTACACATGGACTCAATAAACCCAATGGATCGAAAATTTTAAATAGAGTAGATAGTAGTTTTCGTTTTGTTAAGTTATTAGTCTTAGATATGACGGGAATCGTAACTGGAAAATGTAACTTATCAGTAAAAGTCTCCCAACCCATACCTAATGTGCTGGAAGATTCGCTGACAATCAAATTGTCATTTGAGCCTGAAGAGGCTGAATCTAAAATAGAAGAAGAGTTTGATTTAAACTTTCTTAAGTTGAAACAACCCTGTTGAAGCGCTGCTGTTACAGACTTCTGTATATGGAGTAGTTCACCCTCATTGTCTGCACCAGTTATAAGATCATCTATATAAAAATCGTGTTGTATTATCGTTTTAATAAGGGCATCAGGCCACTCTTCACCAAGTTGCCACAGACATCGAGTACTCAAATAACTGGAACTTGCCATGCCGTAAGTAACAGTATTTAGGCGAAGAGTCTGGAGGGGTTTCGACTCATCTTCTCTCCACAATATGAGCTGCAAGTCGCGGTCCTCCTTATTAACTTCGACCTGTCGATACATCTTCTCGATGTCACCGGTCAGGAGGTATTTATGCTGTCGCGCTCGTACCAGTATGGAAAAAAGTGAATTCTGCAAATTGGCACCTACTAACAGTATATCGTTAATAGATTGCCCAGAGGACGTAGACGCAGAGCCATCGAAGACGACCCGAAGTTTTGTGGATTCGCTGCTATTCTTGAACACAGGATGATGACAGAGGAAATAAGAGATGTGTGGATTTTGAACTGCGGACTCTGAAAGGTGACCGAGAGTGGCATATTCGTTAATGAAGTCTGCATATTGTAATTTTACTTGCGGTTGCTTTCTGAAACGTTTCTCAAGAAGTAGAAATCGTCTTTTTGCTAACGAATAAGATTCACCTAGACACTCAGGTGAGTTCTTTAGGGGTAGTCCTACTGAGAACCTACCCGAGTTTAGGCGGAAAGTGTGAGATAAAAAATGGGCTTCACATGCTTTCTCGCTGGGGCTAAGTTTAGATTGTAGGGGAATTTCTTCGAGTTCCCAGAACTTGGTAAGTTCTTGATTAATATCGATAGGTGACGCTGAATCACCAAAAAAAGAATGATTGCAATGAACCTTGTTAACATCATTGTTGGACTTGTTGTAGTGGATGGGACCGGAGATAATCCAACCTAGTTTGGAACTTCTTAACTGAGGAGTTTTGGGGCCAAGAGAACGTTGCTCGTGGCCAAGAATGTCCCAGAATATATCGGCACCAATCAGTACATCGATTGGTGCAGGTTGGTGAAAGGTAGGGTCCGCAAGCTGAATATCGTCAGGTATATTGATCAAATGTTGCTGAAGGTCGATTGAAGATATAGGTAAGTAACCTGTCAAAGCTGGTAGAACCAAGAATGCCGACGTAACGTTGAAGTGCTTGTGTAAAGACCTCAATTGCGCAACGCAAGACTCTTTGACGATTTCTGTGGGATTATTGCCTATACCAATAACGTTGATTGCAAGGTTAGAATTAGACTGCAACCCTAGCCTTGCTTTGAGAGATGCAGTTATGAAGGATGATTGACTACCGCAATCCAGCAAGGCGCGAACCCTTTCTGACTGGTTTGTGATGGGATTTGTCACTTCAATAATGGCGGTAGATAGTAAAACTTGTTTTGAAGTTTTATTAGAAAAATTGACAAGTGTGGTGTCGGTATTGACCGATGAAGTTACAACTGTATCTGGCACCTTTGGCTTATGCAAGAGCGTGTTATGTCTAGCCTTGCATATACGGCATGGGCCTACACGACAATCTCGTATAGTGTGAGTATTCCTTAAGCAATTGAGACATAAATTTAATTTATGCACTTTCGCTAAGCGATCTTCTACATTTAAAGCCTTAAAAGAAGGACAGTCGTAGATACGGTGCTCCCCATGACATATCACACAAGAGCAATAAGTTGCAGTATTGACATCACTAGTACCTGTGGTAAAAAATTTTGTATTTGGTCTGTCATGTTTGGTAACAGCTGCGTTGGGGGGGTACCATGACGAAGACTTATTTGCTGTTGAGTTGCGACTAATAGACTCTATGACATCAGCCCGACTTGTTAAAAATTTATAAAAATCTTGTAAATTGGGAACATCGTCCAAAGTATTACGCCATTCCTCCCACCTAATTCGTGTATTGTTATCTAATTTAGAACCCATGAGGTGTATTATAAGCACGTCCCAATGACTGGTAGGCTGACCTAGACTAGACAAAGCCCTTAAATTCTTTGCCACGTGATCCACCAAAAATCTTAGTGACTTGTCAGATTCACGCGATATTGGCTGTACATTTAACAAGGAATTTAAGTGGTGATTAATTAATTGACGCTTATTGTCATAGCGGTCACATAACAACTTCCATGCATTACAATAATTGGCATTGGACACTTCTAAATTAGATATGACGCGCGCTGCATCACCTGTCAAGTATGAAATGAGGTAATGAAACTTATGAACGGGAGCGATGCGATCATTATTGTGAATTATAGATAGATACATATCACGGAATTCAAGCCAACGGAAACTGGAACCGTCGAATCTGCACACCTGCAATTGTGGTAATTTATAGCTTATATCGTAGTTTTCAGCCTGAGCGAATGACACCTGACTGCCGTTTAGATCCTTGTAATGACTCTCGTCATGGCGAGGGCATGGTTGAAATTTCTGTACTAAATTCTTAGCAGTAGCTAAGTTTGTAATAAACAGCTGGTCGACGCCATCCCTCTCATCAATTTCCGCAGATAAATTAGTAGAATTTAGAACTTCTATTTGGCTTTGCAAGTCATCAAATTTATTAGGAAGTAACTCAAATCTATTTAGTCTAAGCGTTAATTCGGATAACTCAATTGCATTTAACGTTTCTTTTGTACTTATCTGTGTCAAAAAATTCTTAAATTTTGTGATCTGGCCTTTTATTGAACTACGTTTTACTATTAAATCGTTCAAATCTTGTGCAGCCTTCAAACTGCTTTCACTTCTACTATCCATGTCCTTCCCCATATTAAAATAACTAAATTTGACAAATGTTTAACCTTCTGAAACCTAAGTAACGTAATAATCGTGGATAGTGAAAATGAAATCAAATAGGCGCGGTACCGACGCAAACAAATATGAAATGAATAAAACGAATCGGCTCACGCTCCTCCTGTGACGTCACCCGGTTGGCCCCGTGCTCGTCCGGACCCACACCGGCGCAACACCATCCACGGATATCCACGAATAAAATCCGAAGTGGCGAGCGCGTAGCGATCGTTCCTGGAATTTTATATGAAATGGAAATGTAAATCACTAGCACTAAATATATAACAAATGTAGGAAGCTCCTGATGAATTAGTGCGTTGGCAGCGGCGGTGTGAAGCGCGATGCGCTTCTTGTGTTGCTTGCTTTCGTACGGCAACAACTTTACATCAGGCGACCCGTATAGGTACTTGTTTGCCACCCGATGTACTACATAAAAGAAAAAAAACTAAAGTGCTGTAATGAATCACTATGTACCTTTTATGCAAATATGTTTTACGTTATAATTTAACTCTTTAAAATATATTTTTAAACGTGCCTAGCAGGGCGGTAACATAATAAAGTAGGTTAGTATGAAATAAGATTACAATTAAATACTTTACGTTACCGTTGGTAGAAAAAAATGTGATATACTTACAATGAAATGATAACCACACTGCACTGTCTATAAACCAATAAACCGTTAAGGAATTTGTTTGATTGTTGTATTGTTGGTAGGTACAGGATAGTTATTTAGATAGATTGGAATGTAAGGAAAGACACTTAGCTGCATTGGCCTGGCTGCGGTTGAGGCTGAATATGCTGCTCATAGACCGGCGATGGCTGCAATGGCTTGTTCTTCCTTGGTGAATACGAATTGCAATCTAGTTCGGTGACGTAGTATGCCGAACAGCTTGGCCGTGTTATCTTCGTTTTTTTCTTGTCCAAAAAATGAGGTCCTGTCACGGTCGCCAATATGTTGAGGCCAGGGCCTCAAAATGAAAACTCCGAACAACGATTTTTCGGTTTAATGCAGGTTTTACAGCATAATTGTGCAAAAAGATGAGGAGCACACACGCTCGTCGTAATAGAAAAAATTGTAAGGAAGCAACGTCGGAACAACGGTCAACGTTGCTCGTGGCCAAGAATGTCCCAGAATATATCGGCACCAATCAGTACATCGATTGGTGCAGGTTGGTGAAAGGTAGGGTCCGCAAGCTGAATATCGTCAGGTATATTGATCAAATGTTGCTGAAGGTCGATTGAAGATATAGGTAAGTAACCTGTCAAAGCTGGTAGAACCAAGAATGCCGACGTAACGTTGAAGTGCTTGTGTAAAGACCTCAATTGCGCAACGCAAGACTCTTTGACGATTTCTGTGGGATTATTGCCTATACCAATAACGTTGATTGCAAGGTTAGAATTAGACTGCAACCCTAGCCTTGCTTTGAGAGATGCAGTTATGAAGGATGATTGACTACCGCAATCCAGCAAGGCGCGAACCCTTTCTGACTGGTTTGTGATGGGATTTGTCACTTCAATAATGGCGGTAGATAGTAAAACTTGTTTTGAAGTTTTATTAGAAAAATTGACAAGTGTGGTGTCGGTATTGACCGATGAAGTTACAACTGTATCTGGCACCTTTGGCTTATGCAAGAGCGTGTTATGTCTAGCCTTGCATATACGGCATGGGCCTACACGACAATCTCGTATAGTGTGAGTATTCCTTAAGCAATTGAGACATAAATTTAATTTATGCACTTTCGCTAAGCGATCTTCTACATTTAAAGCCTTAAAAGAAGGACAGTCGTAGATACGGTGCTCCCCATGACATATCACACAAGAGCAATAAGTTGCAGTATTGACATCACTAGTACCTGTGGTAAAAGATTTTGTATTTGGTCTGTCATGTTTGGTAACAGCTGCGTTGGGGGGGTACCATGACGAAGACTTATTTGCTGTTGAGTTGCGACTAATAGACTCTATGACATCAGCCCGACTTGTTAAAAATTTATAAAAATCTTGTAAATTGGGAACATCGTCCAAAGTATTACGCCATTCCTCCCACCTAATTCGTGTATTGTTATCTAATTTAGAACCCATGAGGTGTATTATAAGCACGTCCCAATGACTGGTAGGCTGACCTAGACTAGACAAAGCCCTTAAATTCTTTGCCACGTGATCCACCAAAAATCTTAGTGACTTGTCAGATTCACGCGATATTGGTTGTACATTTAACAAGGAATTTAAGTGGTGATTAATTAATTGACGCTTATTGTCATAGCGGTCACATAACAACTTCCATGCATTACAATAATTGGCATTGGACACTTCTAAATTAGATATGACGCGCGCTGCATCACCTGTCAAGTATGAAATGAGGTAATGAAACTTATGAACGGGAGCGATGCGATCATTATTGTGAATTATAGATAGATACATATCACGGAATTCAAGCCAACGGAAACTGGAACCGTCGAATCTGCACACCTGCAATTGTGGTAATTTATAGCTTATATCGTAGTTTTCAGCCTGAGCGAATGACACCTGACTGCCGTTTAGATCCTTGTAATGACTCTCGTCATGGCGAGGGCATGGTTGAAATTTCTGTACTAAATTCTTAGCAGTAGCTAAGTTTGTAATAAACAGCTGGTCGACGCCATCCCTCTCATCAATTTCCGCAGATAAATTAGTAGAATTTAGAACTTCTATTTGGCTTTGCAAGTCATCAAATTTATTAGGAAGTAACTCAAATCTATTTAGTCTAAGCGTTAATTCGGATAACTCAATTGCATTTAACGTTTCTTTTGTACTTATCTGTGTCAAAAAATTCTTAAATTTTGTGATCTGGCCTTTTATTGAACTACGTTTTACTATTAAATCGTTCAAATCTTGTGCAGCCTTCAAACTGCTTTCACTTCCACTATCCATGTCCTTCCCCATATTAAAATAACTAAATTTGACAAATGTTTAACCTTCTGAAACCTAAGTAACGTAATAATCGTGGATAGTGAAAATGAAATCAAATAGGCGCGGTACCGACGCAAACAAATATGAAATGAATAAAACGAATCGGCTCACGCTCCTCCTGTGACGTCACCCGGTTGGCCCCGTGCTCGTCCGGACCCACACCGGCGCAACACCATCCACGGATATCCACGAATAAAATCCGAAGTGGCGAGCGCGTAGCGATCGTTCCTGGAATTTTATATGAAATGGAAATGTAAATCACTAGCACTAAATATATAACAAATGTAGGAAGCTCTTGATGAATTAGTGCGTTGGCAGCGGCGGTGTGAAGCGCGATGCGCTTCTTGTGTTGCTTGCTTTCGTACGGCAACAACTTTACATCAGGCGACCCGTATAGGTACTTGTTTGCCACCCGATGTACTACATAAAAGAAAAAAAACTAAAGTGCTGTAATGAATCACTATGTACCTTTTATGCAAATATGTTTTACGTTATAGTTTAACTCTTTAAAATATATTTTAAACGTGCCTAGCAGGGCGGTAACATAATAAAGTAGGATAGTATGAAATAAGATTACAATTAAATACTTTACGTTACCGTTGGTAGAAAAAAATGTGATATACTTACAATGAAATGATAACCACACTGTCTATAAACCAATAAACCGTTAAGGAATTTGTTTGATTGTTGTATTGTTGGTAGGTACAGGATAGTTATTTAAATAGATTGGAATGTAAGGAAAGACACTTAGCTGCATTGGCCTGGCTGCGGTTGAGGCTGAATATGCTGCTCATAGACCGGCGATGGCTGCAATGGCTTGTTCTTCCTTGGTGAAAACTAATTGCAATCTAGTTCGGTGACGTAGTATGCCGAACAGCTTGGCCGTGTTATCTTCGTTTTTTCTTGTCCAAAAATGAGGTTCTTGAGACGGTCGCCAATATGTTGAGGCCAGGGCCTCAAAATGAAAACTCCAAACAACGATTTTCGGTTTAATGCAGGTTTTACAGCATGATTGTGCAAAAAGATGAGGAGCACACACGCTCGTCGTAATAGAAAAAATTGTAAGGAAGTAAATGTAGGTGAACAATAAAAACTATGAAAAATATCCACCCGCGGCACTGTCACTTATTGGAAATCACCGCAATACGTAATTCCTAGGGATTTGCTTCTTCAACTCAGGCAGGCGTGAACATCCTCCCCTGTTGGAAACCTTCGGTTTTCAACCTTGAAGCTGGCAGTCGAGCTCTTCCGCAGTAGGCAAAGGACAGAGACGAACCAAAGGGCGGCGAATACATCCTCTGGCTGTGTGTATGTCGGCAACGCGAGAGATTCCATCAGGACCGGGAAATAGACGCGTAACGCGGCCCAGTCTCCATTGAAGAGGTGGAATGTCATCTTCATGAATAAGCACCAAGTCTCCTATAGCTAGACTGGCCTTGTTAATTTTCCACTTTCGACGTTGTTGCAATTCAGACAGATATTCCCGTTGCCAGCGTCTCCAGAAGTGTTGGTGGATTTGCATTAGTCTTGCGTAGCGTTGCAAGGTGTGAGGAGTAGCATCTTCAAGACCAGCTGGCGATGGCAGCGCAGTAAGCGGCCGGCCAATGAGAAAGTGTCCAGGAGTGAGGCATAATAGGTCGTTTGGAGAGGAAGACATGGGACATAGTGGACGGCTGTTTAAAATAGACTCTACTTGTGCGAATAGTGTAGTTATCTCTTCAAAGTAAGATGAGAATTGCCAATGACGCGTTTTATGTGATGTTTCGCGGATTTCACCCCAGCCTCCCAGATTCCACCAAAGTGCGGAGCGTAAGCCGGAGAAAAATTGAATTTTATGCCTTCTTTACTTGCAAAGTCAGATAGAGAAGTTGAGTTAGCCTTAAAAAAAATATTGATTTCCTTGGCGCCAGCAACGAAATTGCGACCATTGTCACAGTAAACCTCCGTGGGCCTACCGCGACGCGACACAAATCTACGGAAAGTCATAATGAACGCATCTTTGGACATATCACTAACCGCTTCAAGGTGCAAGCATTTGTATCGCATACAGATGAATAAGCACAAGTAACATTTAAGTAAATTTGAGCCACGCCCCTTTCTATTGACAATAAAGAAGGGACCTTTTTTTTTATTCGTTAGGTACAGGATAGTTATTTAGATAGATTGAATGTAAGGAAAGACACTTAGCTGCATTGGCGACCGTCTCAAGAACCTCATTTTTTGGACAAGAAAAAAACGAAGATAACACGGCCAAGCTGTTCGGCATACTACGTCACCGAACTAGATTGCAATTCGTATTCACCAAGGAAGAACAAGCCATTGCAGCCATCGCCGGTCTATGAGCAGCATATTCAGCCTCAACCGCAGCCAGGCCAATGCAGCTAAGTGTCTTTCCTTACATTCCAATCTATCTAAATAACTATCCTGTACCTACCAACAATACAACAATCAAACAAATTCCTTAACGGTTTATTGGTTTATAGACAGTGCAGTGTGGTTATCATTTCATTGTAAGTATATCACATTTTTTTCTACCAACGGTAACGTAAAGTATTTAATTGTAATCTTATTTCATACTAACCTACTTTATTATGTTACCGCCCTGCTAGGCACGTTTAAAAATATATTTTAAAGAGTTAAATTATAACGTAAAACATATTTGCATAAAAGGTACATAGTGATTCATTACAGCACTTTAGTTTTTTTTCTTTTATGTAGTACATCGGGTGGCAAACAAGTACCTATACGGGTCGCCTGATGTAAAGTTGTTGCCGTACGAAAGCAAGCAACACAAGAAGCGCATCGCGCTTCACACCGCCGCTGCCAACGCACTAATTCATCAGGAGCTTCCTACATTTGTTATATATTTAGTGCTAGTGATTTACATTTCCATTTCATATAAAATTCCAGGAACGATCGCTACGCGCTCGCCACTTCGGATTTTATTCGTGGATATCCGTGGATGGTGTTGCGCCGGTGTGGGTCCGGACGAGCACGGGGCCAACCGGGTGACGTCACAGGAGGAGCGTGAGCCGATTCGTTTTATTCATTTCATATTTGTTTGCGTCGGTACCGCGCCTATTTGATTTCATTTTCACTATCCACGATTATTACGTTACTTAGGTTTCAGAAGGTTAAACATTTGTCAAATTTAGTTATTTTAATATGGGGAAGGACATGGATAGTAGAAGTGAAAGCAGTTTGAAGGCTGCACAAGATTTGAACGATTTAATAGTAAAACGTAGTTCAATAAAAGGCCAGATCACAAAATTTAAGAATTTTTTGACACAGATAAGTACAAAAGAAACGTTAAATGCAATTGAGTTATCCGAATTAACGCTTAGACTAAATAGATTTGAGTTACTTCCTAATAAATTTGATGACTTGCAAAGCCAAATAGAAGTTCTAAATTCTACTAATTTATCTGCGGAAATTGATGAGAGGGATGGCGTCGACCAGCTGTTTATTACAAACTTAGCTACTGCTAAGAATTTAGTACAGAAATTTCAACCATGCCCTCGCCATGACGAGAGTCATTACAAGGATCTAAACGGCAGTCAGGTGTCATTCGCTCAGGCTGAAAACTACGATATAAGCTATAAATTACCACAATTGCAGGTGTGCAGATTCGACGGTTCCAGTTTCCGTTGGCTTGAATTCCGTGATATGTATCTATCTATAATTCACAATAATGATCGCATCGCTCCCGTTCATAAGTTTCATTACCTCATTTCATACTTGACAGGTGATGCAGCGCGCGTCATATCTAATTTAGAAGTGTCCAATGCCAATTATTGTAATGCATGGAAGTTGTTATGTGACCGCTATGACAATAAGCGTCAATTAATTAATCACCACTTAAATTCCTTGTTAAATGTACAGCCAATATCGCGTGAATCTGACAAGTCACTAAGATTTTTGGTGGATCACGTGGCAAAGAATTTAAGGGCTTTGTCTAGTCTAGGTCAGCCTACCAGTCATTGGGACGTGCTTATAATACACCTCATGGGTTCTAAATTAGATAACAATACACGAATTAGGTGGGAGGAATGGCGTAATACTTTGGACGATGTTCCCAATTTACAAGATTTTTATAAATTTTTAACAAGTCGGGCTGATGTCATAGAGTCTATTAGTCGCAACTCAACAGCAAATAAGTCTTCGTCATGGTACCCCCCCAACGCAGCTGTTACCAAACATGACAGACCAAATACAAAATCTTTTACCACAGGTACTAGTGATGTCAATACTGCAACTTATTGCTCTTGTGTGATATGTCATGGGGAGCACCGTATCTACGACTGTCCTTCTTTTAAGGCTTTAAATGTAGAAGATCGCTTAGCGAAAGTGCATAAATTAAATTTATGTCTCAATTGCTTAAGGAATACTCACACTATACGAGATTGTCGTGTAGGCCCATGCCGTATATGCAAGGCTAGACATAACACGCTCTTGCATAAGCCAAAGGTGCCAGATACAGTTGTAACTTCATCGGTCAATACCGACACCACACTTGTCAATTTTTCTAATAAAACTTCAAAACAAGTTTTACTATCTACCGCCATTATTGAAGTGACAAATCCCATCACAAACCAGTCAGAAAGGGTTCGCGCCTTGCTGGATTGCGGTAGTCAATCATCCTTCATAACTGCATCTCTCAAAGCAAGGCTAGGGTTGCAGTCTAATTCTAACCTTGCAATCAACGTTATTGGTATAGGCAATAATCCCACAGAAATCGTCAAAGAGTCTTGCGTTGCGCAATTGAGGTCTTTACACAAGCACTTCAACGTTACGTCGGCATTCTTGGTTCTACCAGCTTTGACAGGTTACTTACCTATATCTTCAATCGACCTTCAGCAACATTTGATCAATATACCTGACGATATTCAGCTTGCGGACCCTACCTTTCACCAACCTGCACCAATCGATGTACTGATTGGTGCCGATATATTCTGGGACATTCTTGGCCACGAGCAACGTTCTCTTGGCCCCAAAACTCCTCAGTTAAGAAGTTCCAAACTAGGTTGGATTATCTCCGGTCCCATCCACTACAACAAGTCCAACAATGATGTTAACAAGGTTCATTGCAATCATTCTTTTTTTGGTGATTCAGCGTCACCTATCGATATTAATCAAGAACTTACCAAGTTCTGGGAACTCGAAGAAATTCCCCTACAATCTAAACTTAGCCCCAGCGAGAAAGCATGTGAAGCCCATTTTTTATCTCACACTTTCCGCCTAAACTCGGGTAGGTTCTCAGTAGGACTACCCCTAAAGAACTCACCTGAGTGTCTAGGTGAATCTTATTCGTTAGCAAAAAGACGATTTCTACTTCTTGAGAAACGGTTCAGAAAGCAACCGCAAGTAAAATTACAATATGCAGACTTCATTAACGAATATGCCACTCTCGGTCACCTTTCGGAGTCCGCAGTTCAAAATCCACACATCTCTTATTTCCTCTGTCATCATCCTGTGTTCAAGAATAGCAGCGAATCCACAAAGCTTCGGGTCGTCTTCGATGGCTCTGCGTCTACTTCCTCTGGGCAATCTATTAATGATATACTGTTAGTAGGTGCCAATTTGCAAGATTCACTTTTTTCCATACTGGTACGAGCACGACAGCATAAATACCTCCTGACCGGTGACATCGAGAAGATGTATCGACAGGTCGAAGTTAATAAGGAGGACCGCGACTTGCAGCTCATATTGTGGAGAGAAGATGAGTCGAAACCCCTCCAGACTCTTCGCCTAAATACTGTTACTTACGGCATGGCAAGTTCCAGTTATTTGAGTACTCGATGTCTGTGGCAACTTGGTGAAGAGTGGCTTGATGCCCTTATTAAAACGATAATACAACACGATTTTTATATAGATGATCTTATAACTGGTGCAGACAATGAGGGTGAACTACTCCATATACAGAAGTCTGTAACAGCAGCGCTTCAACAGGGTTGTTTCAACTTAAGAAAGTTTAAATCAAACTCTTCTTCTATTTTAGATTCAGCCTCTTCAGGCTCAAATGACAATTTGATTGTCAGCGAATCTTCCAGCACATTAGGTATGGGTTGGGAGACCTTTACTGATAAGTTACATTTTCCAGTTACGACTCCCGTCATATCTAAGACTAATAACTTAACAAAACGAAAACTACTATCTACTCTATTTAAAATTTTCGATCCATTGGGTTTATTGAGTCCATGTGTAATTTTGGCTAAAATTATTCTACAACAATTATGGTTCCATAAACTCTCATGGGACGATATAGTCCCAGATGATGTGCAAAAAAGCTGGAATGTATTTTGTGATGCCTTGCCTTCTCTTTTAGACATTCGCATTCCTAGACACGCCATCTGTGACGAGCCCGTGAGCATAGAACTGCACTCCTTCAGCGATGCGTCACAGCGAGCCTTCAGCGCTAGCATATATCTACGTTCAACGAATGCTCTGGGTCAAGTCACGATCTCGCTACTCTGTTCTAAATCGAGGGTCGCTCCAGTGAAACCCACAACAATTCCCCGGCTCGAATTGTGCGCCGCCTTACTAGCAGCGAAATTGTGCGCAGCTGTTAGAGAATCGTTACGGTGTGAAATCATTCAGTACGTTCATTGGTGTGACTCTACGGTGGTATTGGGGTGGATCCGCAGCAGCTTCAAAAATCTGAAGACGTATGTTGCCAATAGGGTGTCTGAAATTTGCGATCTAACAAATCCTGATTCTTGGCGCTACGTGCCAACCTCATCAAATCCTGCAGATCTCATATCCAGAGGCGTCGCTCCTGATCAGCTTATCGGTATCAAGATGTGGTGGTCTGGTCCATCATACTTGTCGGAGCCTGAAACTAAATGGCCAGTATTAAAGGAAGACATGCCAGACTTACCTGAACTCAAAGCAGTTTCTACTGTAACCAATATATCCATTGATGCAACCAATGTACTTATTCAATTTCAAAATCATTCATCTCTTCATCTACTAAAACGATCCTTCGCTTATGTTCTACGTTTTGCACACAATTTAAAAAATCGAAATAATCACCTTATTGGTCCATTGTCGCCAGACGAACTAAATAATTCATTTTTACATTTGTGTCGACTTGCGCAATTGGAATCGTTTCCATTAGAGTACGATTTACTAGTTCGTAAAAAATCCTTGAGTCCTAAGTCTCATCTTCTATCGTTGTCCCCCTTTTTAAGCGATGATAGGGTTATCAGAGTCGGTGGCCGCCTTGAAGCATCCGACTATAACTTCGACAAGAAACATCCAGTACTTTTACATGCTTCTCATTACTTCACAAAAGTTATTTTTGAACACGAGCATAAAACAAACTGTCATGCTGGTCCACTATTATTACTAGCCACAGTTCGTGAATATGTATGGCCAATAAACGGTAGACATCTAGCTCGACGAACCGTTCAGAATTGTTTTAAATGTAGAAGGATGCTGGCTAAACCTATCACGCCTATAATGGCCCCACTACCTTCGGAACGTATTATGCTAAGCTTCCCATTTAAAACCGTAGGTATAGATTTTGCCGGTCCCTTCTTTATTGTCAATAGAAAGGGGCGTGGCTCAAATTTACTTAAATGTTACTTGTGCTTATTCATCTGTATGCGATACAAATGCTTGCACCTTGAAGCGGTTAGTGATATGTCCAAAGATGCGTTCATTATGACTTTCCGTAGATTTGTGTCGCGTCGCGGTAGGCCCACGGAAGTTTACTGTGACAATGGTCGCAATTTAGTTGCTGGCGCCAAGGAAATCAATATTTTTTTTAAGGCTAACTCAACTTCTCTATCTGACTTTGCAAGTAAAGAAGGCATAAAATTCAATTTTTCTCCGGCTTACGCTCCGCACTTTGGTGGAATCTGGGAGGCTGGGGTGAAATCCGCGAAACATCACATAAAACGCGTCATTGGCAATTCTCATCTTACTTTTGAAGAGATAACTACACTATTCGCACAAGTAGAGTCTATTTTAAACAGCCGTCCACTATGTCCCATGTCTTCCTCTCCAAACGACCTATTATGCCTCACTCCTGGACACTTTCTCATTGGCCGGCCGCTTACTGCGCTGCCATCGCCAGCTGGTCTTGAAGATACTACTCCACACACCTTGCAACGCTACGCAAGACTAATGCAAATCCACCAACACTTCTGGAGACGCTGGCAACGGGAATATCTGTCTGAATTGCAACAACGTCGAAAGTGGAAAATTAACAAGGCCAGTCTAGCTATAGGAGACTTGGTGCTTATTCATGAGGATGACATTCCACCTCTTCAATGGAGACTGGGCCGCGTTACGCGTCTATTTCCCGGTCCTGATGGAATCTCTCGCGTTGCCGACATACACACAGCCAGAGGATGTATTCGCCGCCCTTTGGTTCGTCTCTGTCCTTTGCCTACTGCGGAAGAGCTCGACTGCCAGCTTCAAGTTTGAAAACCGAAGGTTTCCAACAGGGGGAGTTTTCATTTTGAGGCCCTGGCCTCAACATATTGGCGACCGTCTCAAGAACCTCATTTTTTGGACAAGAAAAAAACGAAGATAACACGGCCAAGCTGTTCGGCATACTACGTCACCGAACTAGATTGCAATTCGTATTCACCAAGGAAGAACAAGCCATTGCAGCCATCGCCGGTCTATGAGCAGCATATTCAGCCTCAACCGCAGCCAGGCCAATGCAGCTAAGTGTCTTTCCTTACATTCCAATCTATCTAAATAACTATCCTGTACCTACCAACAATACAACAATCAAACAAATTCCTTAACGGTTTATTGGTTTATAGACAGTGCAGTGTGGTTATCATTTCATTGTAAGTATATCACATTTTTTTCTACCAACGGTAACGTAAAGTATTTAATTGTAATCTTATTTCATACTAACCTACTTTATTATGTTACCGCCCTGCTAGGCACGTTTAAAAATATATTTTAAAGAGTTAAATTATAACGTAAAACATATTTGCATAAAAGGTACATAGTGATTCATTACAGCACTTTAGTTTTTTTTCTTTTATGTAGTACATCGGGTGGCAAACAAGTACCTATACGGGTCGCCTGATGTAAAGTTGTTGCCGTACGAAAGCAAGCAACACAAGAAGCGCATCGCGCTTCACACCGCCGCTGCCAACGCACTAATTCATCAGGAGCTTCCTACATTTGTTATATATTTAGTGCTAGTGATTTACATTTCCATTTCATATAAAATTCCAGGAACGATCGCTACGCGCTCGCCACTTCGGATTTTATTCGTGGATATCCGTGGATGGTGTTGCGCCGGTGTGGGTCCGGACGAGCACGGGGCCAACCGGGTGACGTCACAGGAGGAGCGTGAGCCGATTCGTTTTATTCATTTCATATTTGTTTGCGTCGGTACCGCGCCTATTTGATTTCATTTTCACTATCCACGATTATTACGTTACTTAGGTTTCAGAAGGTTAAACATTTGTCAAATTTAGTTATTTTAATATGGGGAAGGACATGGATAGTAGAAGTGAAAGCAGTTTGAAGGCTGCACAAGATTTGAACGATTTAATAGTAAAACGTAGTTCAATAAAAGGCCAGATCACAAAATTTAAGAATTTTTTGACACAGATAAGTACAAAAGAAACGTTAAATGCAATTGAGTTATCCGAATTAACGCTTAGACTAAATAGATTTGAGTTACTTCCTAATAAATTTGATGACTTGCAAAGCCAAATAGAAGTTCTAAATTCTACTAATTTATCTGCGGAAATTGATGAGAGGGATGGCGTCGACCAGCTGTTTATTACAAACTTAGCTACTGCTAAGAATTTAGTACAGAAATTTCAACCATGCCCTCGCCATGACGAGAGTCATTACAAGGATCTAAACGGCAGTCAGGTGTCATTCGCTCAGGCTGAAAACTACGATATAAGCTATAAATTACCACAATTGCAGGTGTGCAGATTCGACGGTTCCAGTTTCCGTTGGCTTGAATTCCGTGATATGTATCTATCTATAATTCACAATAATGATCGCATCGCTCCCGTTCATAAGTTTCATTACCTCATTTCATACTTGACAGGTGATGCAGCGCGCGTCATATCTAATTTAGAAGTGTCCAATGCCAATTATTGTAATGCATGGAAGTTGTTATGTGACCGCTATGACAATAAGCGTCAATTAATTAATCACCACTTAAATTCCTTGTTAAATGTACAGCCAATATCGCGTGAATCTGACAAGTCACTAAGATTTTTGGTGGATCACGTGGCAAAGAATTTAAGGGCTTTGTCTAGTCTAGGTCAGCCTACCAGTCATTGGGACGTGCTTATAATACACCTCATGGGTTCTAAATTAGATAACAATACACGAATTAGGTGGGAGGAATGGCGTAATACTTTGGACGATGTTCCCAATTTACAAGATTTTTATAAATTTTTAACAAGTCGGGCTGATGTCATAGAGTCTATTAGTCGCAACTCAACAGCAAATAAGTCTTCGTCATGGTACCCCCCCAACGCAGCTGTTACCAAACATGACAGACCAAATACAAAATCTTTTACCACAGGTACTAGTGATGTCAATACTGCAACTTATTGCTCTTGTGTGATATGTCATGGGGAGCACCGTATCTACGACTGTCCTTCTTTTAAGGCTTTAAATGTAGAAGATCGCTTAGCGAAAGTGCATAAATTAAATTTATGTCTCAATTGCTTAAGGAATACTCACACTATACGAGATTGTCGTGTAGGCCCATGCCGTATATGCAAGGCTAGACATAACACGCTCTTGCATAAGCCAAAGGTGCCAGATACAGTTGTAACTTCATCGGTCAATACCGACACCACACTTGTCAATTTTTCTAATAAAACTTCAAAACAAGTTTTACTATCTACCGCCATTATTGAAGTGACAAATCCCATCACAAACCAGTCAGAAAGGGTTCGCGCCTTGCTGGATTGCGGTAGTCAATCATCCTTCATAACTGCATCTCTCAAAGCAAGGCTAGGGTTGCAGTCTAATTCTAACCTTGCAATCAACGTTATTGGTATAGGCAATAATCCCACAGAAATCGTCAAAGAGTCTTGCGTTGCGCAATTGAGGTCTTTACACAAGCACTTCAACGTTACGTCGGCATTCTTGGTTCTACCAGCTTTGACAGGTTACTTACCTATATCTTCAATCGACCTTCAGCAACATTTGATCAATATACCTGACGATATTCAGCTTGCGGACCCTACCTTTCACCAACCTGCACCAATCGATGTACTGATTGGTGCCGATATATTCTGGGACATTCTTGGCCACGAGCAACGTTCTCTTGGCCCCAAAACTCCTCAGTTAAGAAGTTCCAAACTAGGTTGGATTATCTCCGGTCCCATCCACTACAACAAGTCCAACAATGATGTTAACAAGGTTCATTGCAATCATTCTTTTTTTGGTGATTCAGCGTCACCTATCGATATTAATCAAGAACTTACCAAGTTCTGGGAACTCGAAGAAATTCCCCTACAATCTAAACTTAGCCCCAGCGAGAAAGCATGTGAAGCCCATTTTTTATCTCACACTTTCCGCCTAAACTCGGGTAGGTTCTCAGTAGGACTACCCCTAAAGAACTCACCTGAGTGTCTAGGTGAATCTTATTCGTTAGCAAAAAGACGATTTCTACTTCTTGAGAAACGGTTCAGAAAGCAACCGCAAGTAAAATTACAATATGCAGACTTCATTAACGAATATGCCACTCTCGGTCACCTTTCGGAGTCCGCAGTTCAAAATCCACACATCTCTTATTTCCTCTGTCATCATCCTGTGTTCAAGAATAGCAGCGAATCCACAAAGCTTCGGGTCGTCTTCGATGGCTCTGCGTCTACTTCCTCTGGGCAATCTATTAATGATATACTGTTAGTAGGTGCCAATTTGCAAGATTCACTTTTTTCCATACTGGTACGAGCACGACAGCATAAATACCTCCTGACCGGTGACATCGAGAAGATGTATCGACAGGTCGAAGTTAATAAGGAGGACCGCGACTTGCAGCTCATATTGTGGAGAGAAGATGAGTCGAAACCCCTCCAGACTCTTCGCCTAAATACTGTTACTTACGGCATGGCAAGTTCCAGTTATTTGAGTACTCGATGTCTGTGGCAACTTGGTGAAGAGTGGCCTGATGCCCTTATTAAAACGATAATACAACACGATTTTTATATAGATGATCTTATAACTGGTGCAGACAATGAGGGTGAACTACTCCATATACAGAAGTCTGTAACAGCAGCGCTTCAACAGGGTTGTTTCAACTTAAGAAAGTTTAAATCAAACTCTTCTTCTATTTTAGATTCAGCCTCTTCAGGCTCAAATGACAATTTGATTGTCAGCGAATCTTCCAGCACATTAGGTATGGGTTGGGAGACCTTTACTGATAAGTTACATTTTCCAGTTACGACTCCCGTCATATCTAAGACTAATAACTTAACAAAACGAAAACTACTATCTACTCTATTTAAAATTTTCGATCCATTGGGTTTATTGAGTCCATGTGTAATTTTGGCTAAAATTATTCTACAACAATTATGGTTCCATAAACTCTCATGGGACGATATAGTCCCAGATGATGTGCAAAAAAGCTGGAATGTATTTTGTGATGCCTTGCCTTCTCTTTTAGACATTCGCATTCCTAGACACGCCATCTGTGACGAGCCCGTGAGCATAGAACTGCACTCCTTCAGCGATGCGTCACAGCGAGCCTTCAGCGCTAGCATATATCTACGTTCAACGAATGCTCTGGGTCAAGTCACGATCTCGCTACTCTGTTCTAAATCGAGGGTCGCTCCAGTGAAACCCACAACAATTCCCCGGCTCGAATTGTGCGCCGCCTTACTAGCAGCGAAATTGTGCGCAGCTGTTAGAGAATCGTTACGGTGTGAAATCATTCAGTACGTTCATTGGTGTGACTCTACGGTGGTATTGGGGTGGATCCGCAGCAGCTTCAAAAATCTGAAGACGTATGTTGCCAATAGGGTGTCTGAAATTTGCGATCTAACAAATCCTGATTCTTGGCGCTACGTGCCAACCTCATCAAATCCTGCAGATCTCATATCCAGAGGCGTCGCTCCTGATCAGCTTATCGGTATCAAGATGTGGTGGTCTGGTCCATCATACTTGTCGGAGCCTGAAACTAAATGGCCAGTATTAAAGGAAGACATGCCAGACTTACCTGAACTCAAAGCAGTTTCTACTGTAACCAATATATCCATTGATGCAACCAATGTACTTATTCAATTTCAAAATCATTCATCTCTTCATCTACTAAAACGATCCTTCGCTTATGTTCTACGTTTTGCACACAATTTAAAAAATCGAAATAATCACCTTATTGGTCCATTGTCGCCAGACGAACTAAATAATTCATTTTTACATTTGTGTCGACTTGCGCAATTGGAATCGTTTCCATTAGAGTACGATTTACTAGTTCGTAAAAAATCCTTGAGTCCTAAGTCTCATCTTCTATCGTTGTCCCCCTTTTTAAGCGATGATAGGGTTATCAGAGTCGGTGGCCGCCTTGAAGCATCCGACTATAACTTCGACAAGAAACATCCAGTACTTTTACATGCTTCTCATTACTTCACAAAAGTTATTTTTGAACACGAGCATAAAACAAACTGTCATGCTGGTCCACTATTATTACTAGCCACAGTTCGTGAATATGTATGGCCAATAAACGGTAGACATCTAGCTCGACGAACCGTTCAGAATTGTTTTAAATGTAGAAGGATGCTGGCTAAACCTATCACGCCTATAATGGCCCCACTACCTTCGGAACGTATTATGCTAAGCTTCCCATTTAAAACCGTAGGTATAGATTTTGCCGGTCCCTTCTTTATTGTCAATAGAAAGGGGCGTGGCTCAAATTTACTTAAATGTTACTTGTGCTTATTCATCTGTATGCGATACAAATGCTTGCACCTTGAAGCGGTTAGTGATATGTCCAAAGATGCGTTCATTATGACTTTCCGTAGATTTGTGTCGCGTCGCGGTAGGCCCACGGAAGTTTACTGTGACAATGGTCGCAATTTAGTTGCTGGCGCCAAGGAAATCAATATTTTTTTTAAGGCTAACTCAACTTCTCTATCTGACTTTGCAAGTAAAGAAGGCATAAAATTCAATTTTTCTCCGGCTTACGCTCCGCACTTTGGTGGAATCTGGGAGGCTGGGGTGAAATCCGCGAAACATCACATAAAACGCGTCATTGGCAATTCTCATCTTACTTTTGAAGAGATAACTACACTATTCGCACAAGTAGAGTCTATTTTAAACAGCCGTCCACTATGTCCCATGTCTTCCTCTCCAAACGACCTATTATGCCTCACTCCTGGACACTTTCTCATTGGCCGGCCGCTTACTGCGCTGCCATCGCCAGCTGGTCTTGAAGATACTACTCCACACACCTTGCAACGCTACGCAAGACTAATGCAAATCCACCAACACTTCTGGAGACGCTGGCAACGGGAATATCTGTCTGAATTGCAACAACGTCGAAAGTGGAAAATTAACAAGGCCAGTCTAGCTATAGGAGACTTGGTGCTTATTCATGAGGATGACATTCCACCTCTTCAATGGAGACTGGGCCGCGTTACGCGTCTATTTCCCGGTCCTGATGGAATCTCTCGCGTTGCCGACATACACACAGCCAGAGGATGTATTCGCCGCCCTTTGGTTCGTCTCTGTCCTTTGCCTACTGCGGAAGAGCTCGACTGCCAGCTTCAAGTTTGAAAACCGAAGGTTTCCAACAGGGGGAGTTTTCATTTTGAGGCCCTGGCCTCAACATATTGGCGACCGTCTCAAGAACCTCATTTTTTGGACAAGAAAAAAACGAAGATAACACGGCCAAGCTGTTCGGCATACTACGTCACCGAACTAGATTGCAATTCGTATTCACCAAGGAAGAACAAGCCATTGCAGCCATCGCCGGTCTATGAGCAGCATATTCAGCCTCAACCGCAGCCAGGCCAATGCAGCTAAGTGTCTTTCCTTACATTCCAATCTATCTAAATAACTATCCTGTACCTACCAACAATACAACAATCAAACAAATTCCTTAACGGTTTATTGGTTTATAGACAGTGCAGTGTGGTTATCATTTCATTGTAAGTATATCACATTTTTTTCTACCAACGGTAACGTAAAGTATTTAATTGTAATCTTATTTCATACTAACCTACTTTATTATGTTACCGCCCTGCTAGGCACGTTTAAAAATATATTTTAAAGAGTTAAATTATAACGTAAAACATATTTGCATAAAAGGTACATAGTGATTCATTACAGCACTTTAGTTTTTTTTCTTTTATGTAGTACATCGGGTGGCAAACAAGTACCTATACGGGTCGCCTGATGTAAAGTTGTTGCCGTACGAAAGCAAGCAACACAAGAAGCGCATCGCGCTTCACACCGCCGCTGCCAACGCACTAATTCATCAGGAGCTTCCTACATTTGTTATATATTTAGTGCTAGTGATTTACATTTCCATTTCATATAAAATTCCAGGAACGATCGCTACGCGCTCGCCACTTCGGATTTTATTCGTGGATATCCGTGGATGGTGTTGCGCCGGTGTGGGTCCGGACGAGCACGGGGCCAACCGGGTGACGTCACAGGAGGAGCGTGAGCCGATTCGTTTTATTCATTTCATATTTGTTTGCGTCGGTACCGCGCCTATTTGATTTCATTTTCACTATCCACGATTATTACGTTACTTAGGTTTCAGAAGGTTAAACATTTGTCAAATTTAGTTATTTTAATATGGGGAAGGACATGGATAGTAGAAGTGAAAGCAGTTTGAAGGCTGCACAAGATTTGAACGATTTAATAGTAAAACGTAGTTCAATAAAAGGCCAGATCACAAAATTTAAGAATTTTTTGACACAGATAAGTACAAAAGAAACGTTAAATGCAATTGAGTTATCCGAATTAACGCTTAGACTAAATAGATTTGAGTTACTTCCTAATAAATTTGATGACTTGCAAAGCCAAATAGAAGTTCTAAATTCTACTAATTTATCTGCGGAAATTGATGAGAGGGATGGCGTCGACCAGCTGTTTATTACAAACTTAGCTACTGCTAAGAATTTAGTACAGAAATTTCAACCATGCCCTCGCCATGACGAGAGTCATTACAAGGATCTAAACGGCAGTCAGGTGTCATTCGCTCAGGCTGAAAACTACGATATAAGCTATAAATTACCACAATTGCAGGTGTGCAGATTCGACGGTTCCAGTTTCCGTTGGCTTGAATTCCGTGATATGTATCTATCTATAATTCACAATAATGATCGCATCGCTCCCGTTCATAAGTTTCATTACCTCATTTCATACTTGACAGGTGATGCAGCGCGCGTCATATCTAATTTAGAAGTGTCCAATGCCAATTATTGTAATGCATGGAAGTTGTTATGTGACCGCTATGACAATAAGCGTCAATTAATTAATCACCACTTAAATTCCTTGTTAAATGTACAGCCAATATCGCGTGAATCTGACAAGTCACTAAGATTTTTGGTGGATCACGTGGCAAAGAATTTAAGGGCTTTGTCTAGTCTAGGTCAGCCTACCAGTCATTGGGACGTGCTTATAATACACCTCATGGGTTCTAAATTAGATAACAATACACGAATTAGGTGGGAGGAATGGCGTAATACTTTGGACGATGTTCCCAATTTACAAGATTTTTATAAATTTTTAACAAGTCGGGCTGATGTCATAGAGTCTATTAGTCGCAACTCAACAGCAAATAAGTCTTCGTCATGGTACCCCCCCAACGCAGCTGTTACCAAACATGACAGACCAAATACAAAATCTTTTACCACAGGTACTAGTGATGTCAATACTGCAACTTATTGCTCTTGTGTGATATGTCATGGGGAGCACCGTATCTACGACTGTCCTTCTTTTAAGGCTTTAAATGTAGAAGATCGCTTAGCGAAAGTGCATAAATTAAATTTATGTCTCAATTGCTTAAGGAATACTCACACTATACGAGATTGTCGTGTAGGCCCATGCCGTATATGCAAGGCTAGACATAACACGCTCTTGCATAAGCCAAAGGTGCCAGATACAGTTGTAACTTCATCGGTCAATACCGACACCACACTTGTCAATTTTTCTAATAAAACTTCAAAACAAGTTTTACTATCTACCGCCATTATTGAAGTGACAAATCCCATCACAAACCAGTCAGAAAGGGTTCGCGCCTTGCTGGATTGCGGTAGTCAATCATCCTTCATAACTGCATCTCTCAAAGCAAGGCTAGGGTTGCAGTCTAATTCTAACCTTGCAATCAACGTTATTGGTATAGGCAATAATCCCACAGAAATCGTCAAAGAGTCTTGCGTTGCGCAATTGAGGTCTTTACACAAGCACTTCAACGTTACGTCGGCATTCTTGGTTCTACCAGCTTTGACAGGTTACTTACCTATATCTTCAATCGACCTTCAGCAACATTTGATCAATATACCTGACGATATTCAGCTTGCGGACCCTACCTTTCACCAACCTGCACCAATCGATGTACTGATTGGTGCCGATATATTCTGGGACATTCTTGGCCACGAGCAACGTTCTCTTGGCCCCAAAACTCCTCAGTTAAGAAGTTCCAAACTAGGTTGGATTATCTCCGGTCCCATCCACTACAACAAGTCCAACAATGATGTTAACAAGGTTCATTGCAATCATTCTTTTTTTGGTGATTCAGCGTCACCTATCGATATTAATCAAGAACTTACCAAGTTCTGGGAACTCGAAGAAATTCCCCTACAATCTAAACTTAGCCCCAGCGAGAAAGCATGTGAAGCCCATTTTTTATCTCACACTTTCCGCCTAAACTCGGGTAGGTTCTCAGTAGGACTACCCCTAAAGAACTCACCTGAGTGTCTAGGTGAATCTTATTCGTTAGCAAAAAGACGATTTCTACTTCTTGAGAAACGTTTCAGAAAGCAACCGCAAGTAAAATTACAATATGCAGACTTCATTAACGAATATGCCACTCTCGGTCACCTTTCAGAGTCCGCAGTTCAAAATCCACACATCTCTTATTTCCTCTGTCATCATCCTGTGTTCAAGAATAGCAGCGAATCCACAAAACTTCGGGTCGTCTTCGATGGCTCTGCGTCTACGTCCTCTGGGCAATCTATTAACGATATACTGTTAGTAGGTGCCAATTTGCAGGATTCACTTTTTTCCATACTGGTACGAGCGCGACAGCATAAATACCTCCTGACCGGTGACATCGAGAAGATGTATCGACAGGTCGAAGTTAATAAGGAGGACCGCGACTTGCAGCTCATATTGTGGAGAAAAGATGAGTCGAAACCCCTCCAGACTCTTCGTCTAAATACTGTTACTTACGGCATGGCAAGTTCCAGTTATTTGAGTACTCGATGTCTGTGGCAACTTGGTGAAGAGTGGCCTGATGCCCTTATTAAAATGATAATACAGCACGATTTTTATATAGATGATCTTATAACTGGTGCAGACAATGAGGGTGAACTACTCCATATACAGAAGTCTGTAACAGCAGCGCTTCAACAGGGTTGTTTCAACTTAAGAAAGTTTAAATCAAACTCTTCTTCTATTTTAAATTCAGCCTCTTCAGGCTCAAATGACAATTTGATTGTCAGCGAATCTTCCAGCACATTAGGTATGGGTTGGGAGACTTTTACTGATAAGTTACATTTTCCAGTTACGATTCCCGTCATATCTAAGACTAATAACTTAACAAAAGGAAAACTACTATCTACTCTATTTAAAATTTTCGATCCATTGGGTTTATTGAGTCCATGTGTAATTTTGGCTAAAATTATTCTACAACAATTATGGTTCCGTAAACTCTCATGGGACGATATAGTCCCGGATGATGTGCAAAAAAGCTGGAATGTATTTTGTGATGCCTTGCCTTCTCTTTTAGACATTCGCATTCCTAGACACGCCATCTGTGACGAGCCCGTGAGCATAGAACTGCACTCCTTCAGCGATGCGTCACAGCGAGCCTTCGGCGCTAGCATATATCTACGTTCAACGAATGCTCTGGGTCAAGTCACGATCTCGCTACTCTGCTCTAAATCGAGGGTCGCTCCAGTGAAACCCACAACGATTCCCCGGCTCGAATTGTGCGCCGCCTTACTAGCAGCGAAATTGTGCGCAGCTGTTAGAGAATCGTTACGGTGTGAAATCATTCAGTACGTTCATTGGTGTGACTCTACGGTGGTATTGGGCTGGATCCGCAGCAGCTTCAAAAATCTGAAGACGTATGTTGCCAATAGGGTGTCTGAAATTTGCGATCTAACAAATCCTGCTTCTTGGCGCTACGTGCCAACCTCATCAAATCCTGCAGATCTCATATCCAGAGGCGTCGCTCCTGATCAGCTTATCGATATCAAGATGTGGTGGTCTGGTCCATCATACTTGTCGGAACCTGAAACTAAATGGCCAGTATTAAAGGAAGACATGCTAGACTTACCTGAACTCAAAGCCGTTTCTACTGTAACCAATATATCCATTGATGCAAGCAATGTACTTATTCAATTTCAAAATCATTCATCTCTTCATCTACTAAAACGATCCTTCGCTTATGTTCTACGTTTTGCACACAATTTAAAAAATCGAAATAATCACCTTATTGGTCCATTGTCGCCAGACGAACTAAATAATTCATTTTTACATTTGTGTCGACTTGCGCAATTGGAATCGTTTCCATTAGAGTACGATTTACTAATTCGTAAAAAATCCTTGAGTCCTAAGTCTCATCTTTTATCGTTGTCCCCGTTTTTAAGCGATGAGCGGGTTATCAGAGTCGGTGGCCGCCTTGAAGCATCCGACTATAACTTCGACAAGAAACATCCAGTACTTTTACATGCTTCTCATTACTTCACAAAAGTTATTTTTGAACACGAGCATAAAACAAACTGTCATGCTGGTCCACTATTATTACTAGCCACAGTTCGTGAATATGTATGGCCAATAAACGGTAGACATCTAGCTCGACGAACCGTTCAGAATTGTTTTAAATGTAGAAGGATGCTGGCTAAACCTATCACGCCTATAATGGCCCCACTACCTTCGGAACGTATTATGCCAAGCTTCCCATTTAAAACCGTAGGTATAGATTTTGCCGGTCCCTTCTTTATTGTCAATAGAAAGGGGCGTGGCTCAAATTTACTTAAATGTTACTTGTGCTTATTCATCTGTATGCGATACAAATGCTTGCACCTTGAAGCGGTTAGTGATATGTCCAAAGATGCGTTCATTATGACTTTCCGTAGATTTGTGTCGCGTCGCGGTAGGCCCACGGAGGTTTACTGTGACAATGGTCGCAATTTCGTTGCTGGCGCCAAGGAAATCAATATTTTTTTTAAGGCTAACTCAACTTCTCTATCTGACTTTGCAAGTAAAGAAGGCATAAAATTCAATTTTTCTCCGGCTTACGCTCCGCACTTTGGTGGAATCTGGGAGGCTGGGGTGAAATCCGCGAAACATCACATAAAACGCGTCATTGGCAATTCTCATCTTACTTTTGAAGAGATAACTACACTATTCGCACAAGTAGAGTCTATTTTAAACAGCCGTCCACTATGTCCCATGTCTTCCTCTCCAAACGACCTATTATGCCTCACTCCTGGACACTTTCTCATTGGCCGGCCGCTTACTGCGCTGCCATCGCCAGCTGGTCTTGAAGATGCTACTCCTCACACCTTGCAACGCTACGCAAGACTAATGCAAATCCACCAACACTTCTGGAGACGCTGGCAACGGGA
The DNA here is from genome assembly GCA_947507595.1 of Pyralis farinalis. Taxonomy (NCBI): domain Eukaryota; kingdom Metazoa; phylum Arthropoda; class Insecta; order Lepidoptera; family Pyralidae; genus Pyralis; species Pyralis farinalis. The sequence goes on from OX382281.1 coordinate 1,249,013, forward strand.
ATATCTGTCTGAATTGCAACAACGTCGAAAGTGGAAAATTAACAAGGCCAGTCTAGCTATAGGAGACTTGGTGCTTATTCATGAAGATGACATTCCACCTCTTCAATGGAGACTGGGCCGCGTTACGCGTCTATTTCCCGGTCCTGATGGAATCTCTCGCGTTGCCGACATACACACAGCCAGAGGATGTATTCGCCGCCCTTTGGTTCGTCTCTGTCCTTTGCCTACTGCGGAAGAGCTCGACTGCCAGCTTCAAGGTTGAAAACCGAAGGTTTCCAACAGGAGGAGGATGTTCACGCCTGCCTGAGTTGAAGAAGCAAATCCCTAGGAATTACGTATTGCGGTGATTTCCAATAAGTGACAGTGCCGCGGGTGGATATTTTTCATAGTTTTTATTGTTCACCTACATTTACTTCCTTACAATTTTTTTTCTATTAAGACGAAAGTGTGTGCTCCTCACCTTTTTGCACAATTATGTTGTAAAACCTGCATTAAACCGAAAAATCGTTGTTGGGAGTTTTCATTTTGAGGCCCTGGCCTCAACATACGTGAGGCGTGAACAGTAGGGGACGTAGATTTGTCCACACTCAACACGGATTCAGTGTGTGCACGGCGAATTGGAGACTGCTTCTTGATGGTATTTGTCAATTCCTCCAGGTCTGATTGATAAGTCTGCTAATTCAATGGGTGATTCTCGTCTCGCGGACCTTCTTCTTGGAAGCAGGTTGCAGGTAGGCCGCCTTTTGACGAAGATATAGAAGACCCAGATGACTGCCATGATAGATAAGATTGAGTATATGACAGTCCAATGAGTCGTATTGGTGTCATGTATCTCTTGGACATTCTGTGTCTTCAACTGATCTAATCGCTGGTGGATTTCTTGAAATGCTGACTTATGATCCTCTATGTTGTCAAGATTGTCATCTGGTACATATGTTTGATGAGGTCATTAAGTGAGCATGGACATTGAAGACCATTTGTGAGGATCTCAATGTCAGGCTATAGTACAACGCGATTCTTAAAATCATATGGTACGTGGATAGTAAATGTATCACCTTTAAGTGTGCAACCTTGACTAATACTAATTAGTCCATTTCCATATAATTGCTTTGTCATTAATCCAGATGGGCATAAAATGCTGACTGAACATTGTTTGCAACACGAGTGCAACCCTACTCCTCTCGTCTGTAATTTGATCCATTTGTCGGCGATTTTGTCAGATGTTCTACTAACTGCCATCGTGTACGTAAGTCGCTCGGTGCGATGTTGTCAGATAAGGGAGAGGATATTAAGGAACCTCCCACGAGAAAATGGCCGGGTGACAGATATCCATCTTCTACGTCTTCGGATAATGCATATGAAGGTCGAGAATTCAAGCACGCCTCTACTTGTGTCAATAGCGTATACAGCTCTTCAAATGTCAATTTTTGCTCACCGATGACCCGCTTTAGATGATTGTAGTTAGAAATTAGGGCATCTGGCTCAACGAGCAGCCAGATGCCCTAATTCCTAACCAGCATGCAGCAGCACTCTGAACTCGGTCTGTTCAATAATCAATATTACATTATAATGATGGTGCAGTCAGATACCCTATTTTCTAAAGGTTTGAAAAGTTTCAGGAAGGTATTCTCTCTCTATACTTTCTCAGACGTAAGCTATATACCCTATTTCCTACTTTCAAATCAGCATTCACTCTTCACTTTGGTCTAATCAAGTATTACATTATGCGAGTGTGGCATCTATTATATGCAGGCCGTCGCCGTGCCACTAATGACGACGCATCCGATAAGGCGCGGCTCTCATCACCGGCGCCTCTGTGCTGCAAGCATCTTTGTACCTTAATGTAGGAGATTGGTCCTGGTATTAGATAAGTATCTTTGTGAGCGATGAAGATACTGCGTTGGCAGTGGTACAGTGGCAACATGCGAGTGATACTCTCGGTGTTGCAAGCGTTTTTGTACCTTAATGTAGGAGATTGGTCCTGGTATTAGATAAGTATCTTTGTGAGCGATGAAGATACTGCGTTGGCAGTGGTACAGTGGCAACATGCGAGTGATACTCTCGGTGTTGCGAGCGTTTTTGGCACCTTAATGTAGGAGATTAATCCTGGTATTAGATAAGTATCTTTGTGAGTGATATTGTCAAAACTCCTGATAAGTGCTACATTGGCAGCAATGGAGTGACAACGTATGGATGACATCGTCTACTATAATGTTAGAGCTCGATTTTAGTGCCGCATGTATAAAGCTATGAAATATTTTTCTAAGTCTATTTGAATGTATAAGTACAGTCTTTTGCACATTTGCGTTTTATTTTCACCTTTTATCACATGCTTTATAACAACGAAGTAAGTGTTGGGTATAGTCATAGTCTTTTTTATTTTCACCTTTTATCACATGCTTTATAACAACGAAGTAAGTGTTGGGTATATTCATAGTATTACCGATAGTGGTCAGGACCGCCGGATATTAATTTAATAAAACGCTTACTTTTGTACGTCGTCTTTACTCAGCCAGAATAACAGCGTGAATGACTCGGCTAGAACAATTCCCGCCATTGCAACTCTGTTCCCTCCCTTTTACACCATTTCACAACTATTAAAATGGCGCGAACATTCTAAGCCTGCAGTCATGATACTAATTTACATAAATAGGTTATACCATAAATTATTTGTACACCAAAAATACTGATGTAATTAATACAATATTAAATCACTCTTATTGACTACATTCACTGTGTGATTATCTTAATTAATTATATTTTATGTGTGCTATATCCGGTTGAAAGCGAGCTGGTGTTGCCAGTAGTTTGTAACACTCGGCCATCCTGCATGAGGCGTGTCCCACGGCGCTCTGCCTTTTCTTCAGCTACAATACCAGAGCTCTGAAACAGAAATAAATACAAGCAGTAAATTGTTATAACTTAAGTATTTAGTATCCGCAAAAATTGCCAAGATTACTGATATATTTTCTTTCACGTGATTTGCTTCATACAAATTATAATACACAGCTACCCAATCTCTGTAAATCACATAGTTATGTATTTAATTTCTTTTTCCCATTTTGTTATCACACAGTTATGGGTTGCTTTTCATCACACAGTAATTTATCTATCTTCACACAGTTATCTGCAGAACTTTTCCACACAGCCGTCGTTTTAAACCACACAGTTAATATCTTTTCCGCAACTTTGTTATCTCTTATCACACAGTTTCTGTAATTTTCAAACACATAGCCAAATCTTAAGTTTCATCACACAGTTATTTCTCCATTTTCATATACACATCCGTCGAACTTTGTCACACAGTCGTCATTCCATATCACACAACTTATAAAAGGCAATAGTTAAACTATAATGCTTTTCGATTAATCGTTGATGTATTTACCACAAACTACAAGTATGTAAAAGGAATGCTAATTATATACTATATCACTATATCAATGCAACATTTAGGAATGATACTAATGTCTGAATAATTCTTAACGTGAAATTGATTTAATATTATGATCATCTTATCATAAATAAATAATCGATACTATTAATTACACACGGTTCTTAATGCGAATGTACATAATAAATAATAATAAGAGCTATTCATTGCTAACAAACATTCATATTGGTATGTATTAACTCTCTAAAAGATCTATTAAATCATCCCGGTCTATTTCCCGATCGCTCTCAGAGCTATCATTATCAGACATAGTTGGTTTATACAGCCGGAGAGATTCCCCACGTACTACTGCACTAAACCTCCGATATCCTTTCATACCTTTAATACTTGATATTGTATAACGATCTATAGCTGGTTCAGCTTTACAAATTCTGTATGGTCCCGTATATAACCCATTGAGTTTCTTTGTGACACCAGTTGTTGCAAGTCTAGATACACCGCCCTTCCATAAAACTAATTGACCAATATTGTATTTAGGACACTTCTTACGCTTTTTATCGAACTGAGATTTCATAACAGTCATATTTCTATCTATACGAAGCTTTGCTGAAGTTCTATTGCTTTGCAGCTCATCTTGTTGTGATTGAGATGTTGACTGCGTATCAGTTGGGAAAGCAGGATAACGAGAGTTCTTATGGCCAAACATGAGATTGAAAGGCGAAAACCCCGTAGTGGCGTTTAGTGTATTGTTAATGCCCCAGACAACATCATCTAATTTAGTATCCCAAGTGCATTCGCTTTCGGACATAGTATTTAATCCATTCAATAATGTGCGATTCACGCGTTCTACCTGGCCATTTGACCGTGGACTTGCTATTGCGTTTAAAACATGTTTGAATTGGTGTTCTTGAGAAAACTGTTTAAAATATCTACTAGTGAAAGCCTTTCCCCTATCAGTGATTATTCTTACTGGATGACCAAACTGCATAATAATTTCTTTTAAAAGATTAATAGTTTCTAATGACGAACAGTTTTTGGCAGGCCGAGCAAAAACGAATTTGGTAAATGCGTCAATGACGACAAGGATATATGTTTTTCCTTTACGAGTCTTTACAAAGGGCCCTAAGTGATCGGCATGTAACGTATGCATAGGGATAGCTGGTTTACTAATGGGATAAAGTTCTCCTTCCGGCCTACCATATGCACCTTTATTATATGCACATTGTAAACAAGAATTTATGTATTTTCGTATAAATCTGGTCATACCTTCGAACCAAAACTGAGCTTTTATGGCCTGTTCACATTTTTCATGGCCTGGATGCCCTATTTGGTCGTGAAGTTTTTGAAGTAAACCATATTTGGCTAATTTAGGGATTACGAAACGGTCACCACCTACCGTTTTTCTATACAAAATACCATCCTTAATAATGTAATTAGTGGATAAATTTGTACTGGTATTTTCACGAAGTTGAGTAATGATATTTTGTATATTATCATCTTGAATTTGTAGGGTGATCAACCAATCTGAATTTTCAATAATAAGGACCAAATTAGTAGCTGGATTCCTACTCAATGCATCTACATGTTTCATGCGTTCACCTGGTCTATACTCGATTTCTAAGTCGAAGTCTTGGATCGTGAGCCACCATCGGGCTATACGAGGAATCAAGTCTCTTTTAACTAGCGTAGTTCGCAACGCGGCACAATCAGTTACAACTTTCACCTTAATACCCGTTAAATAAATACGAAATCGTTTGAGAGATTCAACAACAGCTAATGTTTCAAGTTCGTAGCTATGATAATGTTTTTCTTCGTTACTTGTGACCCTACTAAAATATGCAATCGGTTTTAAGCTACCATCTACTTGATATTGCATAAGAATCCCGCCCAATCCTATCTTACTTGCGTCTGTATGTAACTCAGTCCTAGCATCTTTGTTGTAAATACCTAATATTGGTTTCGCAATCAAACGTTGCTTTAAATTTTGAAATGCCACTTCCTGTTCTGAACACCAACGCCATTCGACGTCCTTTTTTGTGAGTTCAGTTAGAGGTCGCGAAATTTGTGCAAAATTTTGAATGAATTTCCTAAAATAAGAGGTCAAACCTATAAATTGTCTGATTTCGTGTACATTGCGTGGTCGCTTATACTCAGCTACGCACTTTATCTTTGCCTGTCCCGGTTGTATTGTTCCCGCAGATATTTCATGACCTAAATATGTAGTGGAATTTTTAAAAAATGAACATTTACTTAGGTTTAATTTTAAACCAGCTTCTGTTAATAAATGCAAAACCTTTTCGAGTAGCACTAATCCGTCATGCACAGTGACTGTTGGAATCATTATATCGTCCAGATAAAGCGCAATATCTTGACCAACTTTACCTAAAGTCATCTGGATTAAACGGGAAAATATTGAAGGTGCATTAGCCAAACCGAATGGCATTTTCAAAAATTCATATTGACCTGACGGCGTCACAAAAGCAGTTTTCGGAATGGATTCTTCGTCTAATGGTACCTGATAATATCCTTGGGCTAGATCAAGCGTTGTAAAGAAGGACTTACCAGACAGTCGAGACACTTGATCTTCAATGTGGGGCAATGGATAACGATCTTTAATAGTGTTTGCATTTAATGCCCTATAATCAATGCAGAGCCTATAGTCACCGTTCTTTTTTCTAACCAGTACCACAGGGCTAGCGTATTCAGACATAGATTCTCTAACTATACCTGCTTTTAAAAGGTCTTTGATTTTATCATTAACAATTTCATTTTCTTTATACGACAGCCTGTATGGTTTACAATAGACAGGTTGATTGTTCTTAGTACGTATACTCATTTTAATTAAATTTGTACATCCTAAATCTGCGGTATCACTAGCAAACGCGTGAGAGTATCTATTCAGAAGTTCAATTAATTGTCTATTTTCATCATTATCGAGTTGACCTTTATTAATGTCACTAAGTTTGATTTCCACCGTATCAGTCCGATTTATAGCGTATACGTTTATTTCACTTTTTTCCCCCGGATTCAATATTAATTCCGCCCTAGCGATCAATCTACCTGCAGGCCACAAAATGTCCTCGCTTCCCAGGTTAATTATCTTCATAACGCAATGACTTGGATTAATAATAGCCGAAGGTATTAAATATATTAAGCTCCCTAATTGCACCCAAACTGTATTTGTCAAAAATGCATGTTCTTTATTACTGTTCTGCTGCCAATCTACATATACTTCGGCATATACACAACTCTGTTTAGGTATAGTGCTGTCATTCTTTAAATAAACTGAATATTTTAAAATATAATCCAACTGTGTTAAATGTAGGTCTGAAAATAAAGCTTGTATAGCGTCGCTGGGCACAAAACACGCGGAAGAAGATGTGGTTACCAAACTAACGCCTTCACTATTTATCATAGTTTGCCCTATAAGTATATCTATATTTGACATAATATTATTTGTTAATTCGGCTACTCCTTTTAATAGCATATTATCAATCGATACAGAAATATTACAAGCTCCATGTGAGGTTATACACGATCCACCAAATCCTTTCATGACAGTAGCACTAGGTCGAATTACTAACTGTAAATCCTGAGCCCTTTGCAACGTAAGTATATTTAATTTACTACCAGTATCAATATATGCTACCAACGTATGCCCATTTAAAATAGCGTTCTTCTTATAAATATCTAAATAAATTTCATAAGTGATATGCATTACGTGACTAACCTTCTGTTCCGGCTGTCGCGAAGTGCCGGCCGCAAACCAGCACGTAGAACTCGTGTGTCCTAGGCGGCGACACACCTCACAATGTCGTTGCAGTCTGCAGTCCCGAGCTTCGTGCCCCGGACGTCGACACATGTAGCAAATTTTGGGTAGCAACTGTTGTGTTACCGGAGTTGATGAACTGTTGCCACCTCTTCTCCACGTTGTCTTTCTGGCGGTATAAACAGCTTCGACACGTTTGAAATTTTCCAGTGACGATAAATATCCGTAATACAGTTGTTCTGGGTTATGACAGCTGTATGCTTTGGCATTGGCACGCAATTCAACTGGCAACCCCCGAATTATGCAAGAAATGGCGTTTTCCCCCTCAATATTACATTTTTGGAGGAGAGATAGCTTTTCATGATAATATCTAGTCATCGTCTCAGAGTCTCGTTTTGTTCTGGCAAGCATCATTTCCAATCTGTCTGCGTAATCAGTCGATCGTGGAAAAGCAATGTGAAGGGCCCGCTTCCATTCTTCCCAAGTAAGATTGTAATTATCAAGGTCATCATACCATTCTCGAGCAGCACCTCGTAGTCGTAGTTGCATGATAAACTGACGATCCGTATTGTTCCATCCATAAATGTCACCGAGTTGGTCGATTTTGTGAACCCATCCCATGACATTACTACTGCTGTCTTCTGGTCGAAATTTTGGAATAACTTCAGCATCAGTAGGTGAAATACGTCGCCTCTTACTGGAACTAGTGCGCTGATTATCCGTAGAAAAAAAATCACTGTTTTTTTCTTCTGAACTTGAAGAATCGTATTCATTGGCATTACGTTTACCTAAGCCATTAGTATATGGCCCCGACATCTTTTTTTTTTCTGTCCTAATCCCACTTCTGAAGTATTACCGATAGTGGTCAGGACCGCCGGATATTAATTTAATAAAACGCTTACTTTTGTACGTCGTCTTTACTCAGCCAGAATAACAGCGTGAATGACTCGGCTAGAACAATTCCCGCCATTGCAACTCTGTTCCCTCCCTTTTACACCATTTCACAACTATTAAAATGGCGCGAACATTCTAAGCCTGCAGTCATGATACTAATTTACATAAATAGGTTATACCATAAATTATTTGTACACCAAAAATACTGATGTAATTAATACAATATTAAATCACTCTTATTGACTACATTCACTGTGTGATTATCTTAATTAATTATATTTTATGTGTGCTATATCCGGTTGAAAGCGAGCTGGTGTTGCCAGTAGTTTGTAACAATAGTCTTTTTTATTTTCACCTTTTATCACATGCTTTATAACACCGAAGTAAGTGTTGGGTATAGTCATAGTCTTTTTATTTTCACCTTTTATCACATGCTTTATAACAACGAAGTAAGTGTTGGGTATAGTCATAGTATTTTTATTTTCACCTTTTATCACATGCTTTATAACACCGAAGTAAGTGTTGGGTATAGTCATAGTCTTTTTATTTTCACCTTTTATCACATGCTTTATAACACCGAAGTAAGTGTTGGGTATAGTCATAGCATAAAATTCGGTATAATCACACATAATCATAAGAAGATACCGCATTGTCAGCGGTGGAGTGATAAGACGAAAGTGATACCCTCTGTGTTGCAAACATCTGTGTGATCTGATGTAGGAGACTGATTCTCATGATGGATAAGTATTTTTGTAGGCGATGTTGTCAGAGCTCCTGAGAAGTGCTACGTTGGTAGCTGTAAATTATACTATATTTGTCGTAAGTATCTACCTAGGGAGTAGTTGTATAAATAAAACGAGCTATGAAATGAAATAGCGTTTATTTTATGTTATCCGATATTTTAACGATAATTTCATTTACAGCGTCATATACTTCGTCCATGCAATCATTTCGAACTATATGCTGGATACATAACTCTGCATTGCAGTTACAGTGTGAACTATCGCACGAGGTATTTAAATCATGTATTTCAATTTTTACTAATTTACCACTCCAGCCCGGCGAAAGCTTTTTTATATGAGAATATACTCGTACCATCGCGGGTGGTTTGCGCTTTTTATTGATGGTTGGAGGTTGAAGATTTAACTTCTTTCCCTTCTTTTGGTCAGCTTCTTGATTTGGAGGGATGAAGTTGAATAAGTCACTATCGGAGTCCTGAAAATAGATGAAAAAAAAAATCACCATCATTCCTTCGATTAATAAATTAATAATAAATGCTAGGTGCTTGTGGTATACCAAGTACAACTGTTTTATACATATTATGCATAGAAGTACATAGTTCGAAATGTCAATACTGTATATATATGAATAATAAACAAATACTTACAGACATTTTTGTTTTAAAACCACCAATGTCAAACGGCAAATATCAACAAATAATAATATTAATTAATCATGAAGGCAATATATATCGTATTTATTCTTAAAAATATGGTGTCAATAGAGCTTAAAATCCGTTATAAAAATAAACCTTATTTATATCAATACCATAAACAGTTCATGTAATTTTAAGCCTGTGGTAGCTACTTCTAAATACGTTATCGCTGACGTACGAGTATCATATGGATAAGGGTTTTGCTACACGGGCGGTTCTCCCGTCGCGGGTCAACCGCCACCGCGGGTCAACCGCCACCGCGGGTCAACCGTCACGTAATCTGCAATACCGAACCAATAATCTACTAGAATATTTTTTACCACTAAGGTGGCAAAGAAGGATAGGACCTGTCAGATGGTAAATACTGTTTTAAATTAACCTATATGTATATATATCGTAATAAGAGTATTGTCGTTACAAGCGTTCATAAGCTGCGGTAACTACTTTCCATCAAGCAGGTCATATGCTTGTTTGTCACCTTAGTGGTATATTAAAAGTAAAGAGAGGTTGGCTCAATAGCGGGCAATGCGTAGAGAAACTACCCGTGTGTCGTTGGGCTTGTCTGGTTAAGCAGATGAGCTAACATTTGCTGCGGCTTTACTGGCATACTGTACATATATTTTCGATTAAAAGTAATGTTAAATAATAATAACGAAACATAATCTTGCTCTCTGTCTTCACTTCTATTTGTCTCTTTCTCTCATAATCACACGCATTTTTAATACTACGTCAATTATACCGCGTACCTCATTTAAAACGGTTATCGTAACAATGCTTGCAATATTATGGAGTATCACGTGTATTTTACCGCCCCATTGCATTGGTTATGGTTTTCTGTACTTAAACTATATACCACTTCCACGAGCTGCTTCCCTGTTACCGTTCGCTATGCTATGCTATTTTAACCGACAGGGTGCACCACGTGCAGGTAAATATTAAGATACTAATTTGTAGATTATCACATAGATTTTGATTTTATATAAGGTGTTTTTTTTATATATGGTGTTCTTAAAGTATATGCCCAAATTGAAATGGGAAATAGTATTATGTATGCTGATTATGATAGTAAATATATTTTATGCCCCACGTGTTACAAATTCTTTCATAGAAAAAATAAATCCGTCTTAAAAAGTAGCTTTCTGTTGTATGACACCAACCAGCTAGGAAAGTATTACAAAGCATGCCATAGGTACGATACCTACTAGTGTATTTAGCGGCTCTTTGTTCGCTGCCGCCAAACGCCGCCGTCGTCGCCGTCAGCGCCGCGCATGCGCAATCAACGCATTCAAGTTAATTGCGCGGTAGAGCACCGCAGTCTTTTAACAAGTGTCGCGCATTACATTACTACGCGTGACCGTAATCATTCCTGGACATCGTTACTCTAATCAGGAGTATCTCCAAATGGTACTTTGTTATCGCGAGTGTGTGAGTAAAATTCGGAATACGAGTCATCACACCATCCTCGGCGCAGTATACAGTTTTCGTGAATATGGCCACGGAGCTGCCGTTTTCAATGTGAGCAAACGTGTAGTAGTTACTCAGCGATGAAGGGCTACATCCATACCACTTCATAATCCTCGGGTAGTGCGGCCCGATCTGGGCAGGTATACCTACTCGGTGAAAGTGTTAGGACCCAGTTCTTTTAGAGAGGTGTCGTGTCGTGTGAGTGATTGTCGTGATTGTGATGTGTAAATAACTAGTAAATAAACTGATGACCTTTTAAACACGCTAGTTAATGTAACAAACGTTATCCGATAGCTTTTTATTTTTTAAGAAAAGTGGATCAGCTGTTAAATCCCGTAAGTGTTTTAAATTTACATTTTTATTTATCTAGATAGGTAGCTATCAGCGCTACTGTACCGGCGTTAACTAAGTAGGTACTCACCGAATATCACATAAGCGAGACCCCTGGTGTTAAAAATGTCCAAATGCTACGATAACTGTTTACAATCAGGAAGGACCTAAGCTTGTTTGCCACCTTAGTGGTGTAAGTGTACCTTTTCCTATATCGAACCTCGTATACAATTACCAACAATATCATTTTTTTTATCGTTCCCATAAACAAACTTAGAATAATATTCTAAGTAAACAAACCACTCAAAGTGAAATACGAGTAACTACCTAATTCGTTGAAAATGTATCTAAGTGTAAACTAATCAGACTTAGTGATGAATGTTTGTTACCTCGTATGAAGCAAATCAGCTGTTTCATCTGTTTCATACTTTGGATCAGGCGCATCTTTTTTTTTACTACGTCGGGAGACAAATAAACATACGGACCACTTGATGTAAAGTGGTTACCGTAGCCTATGAACGCTCGCACTAAGTTTATCGCACGCGGGTTGCCACCCCCGTTGCTCACACAACAACTCCTCTCACTGCTTTCTGGTAACATCACTCACTCACATCACATCAACAACCCTCCACCCAGTAAGTTGTTATTTTGCTGCTGTTTTCTGAGATAGAGGTACTTCCCCTATCGGACTGCTTTGATGCGCCCTACCTACCTATGTAAAAAACATTGTTAGGTGATGTATCAGCTGGTATAGTCACAGCCGTCATAGGTATTTCTTTTTTGTATACAACGTTGGGAGGCGTACGGTCGACCTGATGTAAAGTGGTTACCGTAGCCTATAAACGCTTGCAACACAGAAAGTATCGCTTGCGCGTTGCCACCCCCGCTACTGATACAGAAACTCTTCAGGAGCTCACTCGTAACCTTACTCACTCGCAGAAATAGTTGTTCTTTGGCTGCAGTTTTCTGTGAGGTGAAGGTACTTCTCCAGACGGGCTGCTTTGACGCGTCCTACCTCTCTTAACTGAGCTTTACGACTGGCAACTGTCAGGCTGGCAACTCGACACAGGCTGTGGTCGTCGCTGTGTAAATGGCGAATTCGATTAGACCCGCGACTCGTGCATCGACCCCGTCAAACTGAATTATTAACAACTGATGATTCATCATCATCATCGGGGCAATCATTATGCACCATGAACCAAGTAGGCACTTTATTTATTTGATTTCTCAAACTTTTTTAACGATGCCGGGACACGAAGTTTCTTGTCTATCGTAACAAATAAACGATACTCTTTCTCCCATTGAAGTTCGGGCATATATAAAAAAAACACCTTATATATGCCCGAACTTCAATGGGAGAAAGAGTATCGTTTATTTGTTACGATAGACAAGAAACTTTGTGTCCCGGCATCGTTAAAAAAGTTTGAGAAATCAAATAAATAAAGTGCCTACTTGGTTCATGGTGCATAATGATTGCCCCGATGATGATGATGAATCATCAGTTGTTAATAATTCAGTTTGACGGGGTCGATGCACGAGTCGCGGGTCTAATCGAATTCGCCATTTACACAGCGACGACCACAGCCTGTGTCGAGTTGCCAGCCTGACAGTTGCCAGTCGTAAAGCTCAGTTAAGAGAGGTAGGACGCGTCAAAGCAGCCCGTCTGGAGAAGTACCTTCACCTCACAGAAAACTGCAGCCAAAGAACAACTATTTCTGCGAGTGAGTAAGGTTACGAGTGAGCTCCTGAAGAGTTTCTGTATCAGTAGCGGGGGTGGCAACGCGCAAGCGATACTTTCTGTGTTGCAAGCGTTTATAGGCTACGGTAACCACTTTACATCAGGTCGACCGTACGCCTCCCAACGTTGTATACAAAAAAGAAATACCTATGACGGCTGTGACTATACCAGCTGATACATCACCTAACAATGTTTTTTACATAGGTAGGTAGGGCGCATCAAAGCAGTCCGATAGGGGAAGTACCTCTATCTCACAGAAAACAGCAGCAAAATAACAACTTACTGGGTGGAGGGTTGTTGATGTGATGTGAGTGAGTGATGTTACCAGAAAGCAGTGAGAGGAGTTGTTGTGTGAGCAACGGGGGTGGCAACCCGCGTGCGATAAACTTAGTGCGAGCGTTCATAGGCTACGGTAACCACTTTACATCAAGTGGTCCGTATGTTTATTTGTCTCCCGACGTAGTAAAAAAAAAGATGCGCCTGATCCAAAGTATGAAACAGATGAAACAGCTGATTTGCTTCATACGAGGTAACAAACATTCATCACTAAGTCTGATTAGTTTACACTTAGATACATTTTCAACGAATTAGGTAGTTACTCGTATTTCACTTTGAGTGGTTTGTTTACTTAGAATATTATTCTAAGTTTGTTTATGGGAACGATAAAAAAAATGATATTGTTGGTAATTGTATACGAGGTTCGATATAGGAAAAGGTACACTTACACCACTAAGGTGGCAAACAAGCTTAGGTCCTTCCTGATTGTAAACAGTTATCGTAGCATTTGGACATTTTTAACACCAGGGGTCTCGCTTATGTGATATTCGGTGAGTACCTACTTAGTTAACGCCGGTACAGTAGCGCTGATAGCTACCTATCTAGATAAATAAAAATGTAAATTTAAAACACTTACGGGATTTAACAGCTGATCCACTTTTCTTAAAAAATAAAAAGCTATCGGATAACGTTTGTTACATTAACTAGCGTGTTTAAAAGGTCATCAGTTTATTTACTAGTTATTTACACATCACAATCACGACACTCACTCACACGACACGACACGACGTCTCTCTAAAAGAACTGGGTCCTAACACTTTCACCGAGTAGGTATACCTGCCCACACGTTCACGCTGAAATCTGCGTTGGAAATGATCGGGCCGCACTACCCGAGGATTATGAAGTGGTATGGATGTAGCCCTTCATCGCTGAGTAACTACTACACGTAACTATTGCTCACATTGAAAACGGCAGCTCCGTGGCCATATTCACGAAAACTGTATACTGCGCCGAGGATGGTGTGATGACTCGTATTCCGAATTTTACTCACACACTCGCGATAACAAAGTACCATTTGGAGATACTCCTGATTAGAGTAACAAGGTCCAGACATGATTACGGTCACGCGTAGTAGTGTAGTGTGCGACACTCGGAATAGACTGACCACACGTGCGCCATCTACTACGCAGCGCGGGGTACATGGATGGCGCATGCGCGGTTAGCGTTTCTACGAAGACCCGCTAAGCGCACCTGCGTACCGTGTCGCGTGACATACTTGTATTTTCCTAGGTGGTTGGATTCATACAACAGATAGCTATTTTTTATGATGGATTTATTTTTTCTATGAAAGAATTTGTAACACGTGGGGCATAAAATATATTTACTATCATAATCAGCATACATAATACTATTTCCCATTTCAATTTGGGCATATACTTTAAGAACACCATATATACGTCTTTTTTCGTCATAGTAAGATATTTTATATTTGGACATGCCTGACAATGCGTTTTAGATAAAGATAAAAATCATTTATTTGCCATTAGATCCTTACGGGCACTTAGACACGTCTTACATTCATTAAATTAAATCATATTAATAATTTTCGTTTTTTTTTTGTTACTTTTAATCTCTTTTTTAATCTACCAGCATTTCGGAAATGACCATTGGCGAAGAAGAAATGCCAAAAGAAACTTGCCAATATGGGTCTTTTTTTCCATCGTTAAAATATATTACAATAAATATATGTGAGTGTACATATAATGAAATCAAGTGATACAATTAAAGATATATTAATACATGTGCTGAATCATTTCCAAACATCTCTATCAGTTAGATATTCATCGATTCTATAATAACCCTTCCTGCACAGAGTATTTTTGATGTACCTTTTGAACATATTCTCAGGCAAGGACAGAACTGTTTCAGGTAATTTATTATAGAATCGAATACAATTTACAATGAAAGATCTACTAGTCTTAGCAAGTCGATGTACAGGCATGCGCAATCTATTCTTACTTCTAAGATTTTCACTAAATTTAGAAAATAATGGATAAATTATCCATTAAATAAAAACATAAAATGTCATAAGGTACTTGAAATTTTAGAGTTACTAGAGCTACAAGTCAATAACATTACTTAAAAAATAGCTTTATTTAATTTTCAATTAACTTTTGAAGAAAATATTTATTACTAACTTGTCGTACAAACGATGTCACTAAATTCCTTGTTTCCTTAGCTTTCTAAAAAGGTATAATAAGTGTCCAAAATTATTAGAAACGAACCAACAGACATGTTACCTAATTAACATTATTAACTTCCTTTCATATGAACCTTTAAGTTAAAAAAACAACTTTTGACTTTTGAATCAGTTTTTTTTTATTTTAAATCTTGTTCAAACTGTCTGCCGTGATTTCGAATACAAGCACGTAGTCGTTTTCGAAAATTAGACCGTGTTACAACCCCGGTAAGCTCTCGCTGTATTTGAGCAGCAGTTTCTATAATTCGGTCCCTTAATTCAGTTACATTATTCACTGGTGTCGTATAAACGATGGTCTTCATGTGACCCCATAAATAATAGTCACAAGGGGTCAAATCAGGACACCTTGCTGGCCATGGCGTCGGTCCACCTCTACCTATCCAACGCAGTGGAAAATTTTCGTCCAGCCATTGTCGGACACCAGCTCGGTAATGGGCTGGGCAGCCGCGTCGTGCTGAAATATCATTTGTTGCCGGTTTTCCAGCGGAACATCTTCTAGGAGCTCGTCCAAATTATTACGAAGAAAGTCTTCGTAAGCTTCACCATTCAAGTTATTGGGTAAAAAATATGGCCCAACTAAATATTTGTCGATTATACCCATCCATACATTTAATGAGAATCTTCTCTGATGAGCTCCTTCTTTGGACAGATGAGGATTATCACCCCGTGGAGCCCAGTAGTGGAGATTGTGGTAGTTTGTTATACCATCTCGATCAAATTTAGATTCATCGGTCCACAATATTTTGCTTAAGAATCTGTTGTCTTCAGCGTCCATGTGTTGCATAAATCGACAGAAATCGACTCGTCTTGCAGGGTCTCCCTCCTCTAAAGCTTGTATAGGCGTGTAGTGGAAGGGATACTGTCTGGCTGAGTGTAGTGTAAACCAGACTTTGTATTGGGTTAATCCCATTTGTCTAGCTACAATTCGTGTGGATGTAGTAGGATCTCGGGAAAAACGCTCCAGTATGTCTTCTTCTTGCTCTGCATTCAGTTGACGAGGTCTACCGACATCATAACGTCGCTCGTGAACACTTCCACTTTCTTTTAAACTCGGTTCGCGCCGATTTGGGAAACGACGTATGTACTCCCTTCTGGCTGCTGCAGCATTACCGTCACAAAATCCATACACAAACAGAATGTCTGCGTATTCTTCGTTACTGTAACTCGCCATTAAGATACAAAGTAAAACAATGTGAAACAAAGGAATAACAATAACAGGAAAAAATTCGTCCAACACGCGCAAGTAACTAACAAGTACTAACTAGTTGAGTCGGCCCACCGCTGTTATCGGTGCTCTCGTTCACTCTCGAGTTGATACCGTTACAAAGGTTTGAAAACACAACAGTTTTCGCTCGATAATTACTGAGTTTGTTTTTTGTTTTGTCATTTGTTGCCGGTTTGCCAGCGGAACATCTTCTAGGAGCTCGTCCAAATTATTACGAAGAAAGTCTTCGTAAGCTTCACCATTCAAGTTATTGGGTAAAAAATATGGCCCAACTAAATATTTGTCGATTATACCCATCCATACATTTAATGAGAATCTTCTCTGATGAGCTCCTTCTTTGGACAGATGAGGATTATCACCCCGTGGAGCCCAGTAGTGGAGATTGTGGTAGTTTGTTATACCATCTCGATCAAATTTAGATTCATCGGTCCACAATATTTTGCTTAAGAATCTGTTGTCTTCAGCGTCCATGTGTTGCATAAATCGACAGAAATCGACTCGTCTTGCAGGGTCTCCCTCCTCTAAAGCTTGTATAGGCGTGTAGTGGAAGGGATACTGTTTGGCTGAGTGTAGTGTAAACCAGACTTTGTATTGGGTTAATCCCATTTGTCTAGCTACAATTCGTGTGGATGTAGTAGGATCTCGGGAAAAACGCTCCAGTATGTCTTCTTCTTGCTCTGCATTCAGTTGACGAGGTCTACCGACATCATAACGTCGCTCGTGAACACTTCCACTTTCTTTTAAACTCGGTTCGCGCCGATTTGGGAAACGACGTATGTACTCCCTTCTGGCTGCTGCAGCATTACCGTCACAAAATCCATACACAAACAGAATGTCTGCGTATTCTTCGTTACTGTAACTCGCCATTAAGATACAAAGTAAAACAATGTGAAACAAAGGAATAACAATAACAGGAAAAAATTCGTCCAACACGCGCAAGTAACTAACAAGTACTAACTAGTTGAGTCGGCCCACCGCTGTTATCGGTGCTCTCGTTCACTCTCGAGTTGATACCGTTACAAAGGTTTGAAAACACAACAGTTTTCGCTCGATAATTACTGAGTTTGTTGATCGGTTTCTAATAAATTTGTATACTTATTATACCTTTTTAGAAAGCTAAGGAAACAAGGCAATTAGTGACATCGTTTGTACGACAAGTTACTAATAAATATTTTCTTCAAAAGTTAATTGAAAATTAAATAAAGCTATTTTTTATGTAATGACTTGTAGCTCTAGTAACTCTAAAATTTCAAGTACTTTATGCCATTTTATGTTTTCATTTAATGGATAATTTATTCTTTAATCAGAAAAAAATAAAAAGACATGCATGCATGAAGTATTTTTTTAAATTTTCATTATTTTAGCTTGAATTTCGGTATTTTTCGAGAAATAGTTATACTGACAATTATGTCCGAAACTATTGAGTTTTGACCAAGTGTTCCATACATACTTTTACATCAAATGGGCTATACATTCACCCCTTTAAAACAATTACACCTATTCCAAGTCAACCTGTATACTTCGTTCATTCATTCATTCTTTCATTTAACTATTCTAGTATTCACCAATAACTATTATTATCATTCAATAACTGAACATTCACTTATTCAGTATTGTCTTAGGTTTTCGCGATTGTTACACATTAAATTAAACAATTTTTAACGGAAGTATCGCGTATTTTATTTATTTTGTTGAACCTGACGACATGACTTTCAAAAATGCATGGTCATTATGAACAAACGGGCCGCTTCAAAATACAGCGAGTATAAAAATAGACAAGTAAACAAGTTTAATAAATTATCTATGGTAAACTCGAGACGCGACAAATCCAATGCTAAAAATGAAACGTCAAACTCACAAACATCAATATCATCATCATCAGTTGTCAACCTGTCAACACACACGATTGAATCCGCGGCCCTTCAGGCACTTGATAAAGGTCTGAATTTCGCACTCTCACCTAGGAA
The DNA here is from genome assembly GCA_947507595.1 of Pyralis farinalis. Taxonomy (NCBI): domain Eukaryota; kingdom Metazoa; phylum Arthropoda; class Insecta; order Lepidoptera; family Pyralidae; genus Pyralis; species Pyralis farinalis. The sequence goes on from OX382281.1 coordinate 1,267,762, forward strand.
AGTACCGTTTGAGCAAATTATCTGCGAAGTCGAGTATTGTCTGTGGAAAAATAATATGAAAAAGGAAAATTTGGAAGCGATACGTCAAGATGTCTCTGCGGTCTTACGTCAAAGCCGTCCGCCTAAACCGAATGTTCCTATGGATGAATTACTTGCTCTCAACAACCTACGCAAGAAACCAGACCTTACAATTATCCGTGCAGATAAAGGAAACGCAACAGTTATCATGGACACTTCGTAATATATCAGTAAAATTCAACAACTTTTGTCGGATGATACCACCTCAGAATACAGAATAAACCAGAAGCCGCAAACACGCCCAAAACTGAAGCCATACAAACTACTCTCAATGAGAGTAGTTTGACATTTGGACGACTAGTATATATTTGGCCACCGTGTCTATTACGCGTAAAAATTTCTCGATAGTTTTTATTAAATAATGCCGTCTTGTGCGGTTCCCACCTGCAAGAATGCAGTTAGAAGCATAAAAAAACAAGATGGGATCACATTTCATGTGTACAGCGTCGGACTGGCCATATAGTCAAGGTGGCGTTTGCCAGCCGGGCCCCAGCCTTCGCGGGCCCCCCACGGGCCTGGCTTGCGGCAACCGTAGGTTAGCGCGCAGGCTAGGTCCCAGCTCTTGCGACCTAAATGTAACTAAAACTAGATCAGATAGTTCGTTCATATAATTAGAGAGATATGGAATAGAAAAATTCGAAAAATGGTTGAAACTTGAACCGGAGCAAGCCACCGCCTGAAAGTAGTTTTGATTTTTTTGCTGCACGGCGATATTTTTTGATCGAATCAACTTATTTAGACGTGTATCATTATAGCGTAACGCATTACATTTTACATTGTTTCATATTCTATTCTATTTCTATCTACAAAGTCATTATTAATACAGCTTTAGTTAAAATAAATGAAAAATTTGGAAAAATTCATCTGCAACGAAGATTTAATGAAAGATGCCGCTTGTTTGGAGTCGAAAAACTTCAAGAAAATCAATGAAAATGGGATTCCTAATGTCGGACTAAAAAGTCTATCGCATCAATTGCAAATGTCGATCGAGAGTTGCTGTCAAAAGAACTGGAATCTTTTGCAAATAATTTTCATGAACTGTCTAAAACTCTTTGGGATGAGCTCGTTTCTTCTAGGCAACATAAGCAAGACTCAGATTCACAAAGTGAAGAAGAAGACGACGAAGATATCTTAGACCAAACAACAAAGGACGCCATATGTTTTTTCAGAAGTGCTTTGGACATCTGTCAAAGATGCATACCATACCATGTGCATGTAAACTTTTATCACAGTATAACATGCATGGATATCGGCATGTACAGCACCTTATATGTTGCATATTGTGTAATTCTCACAATTTCATTCACGCAAGTGACTTCTGAGAGACGATTTTAAGCGTTGAAGCGCATTAAAACGAGACTTCGCTCTCTACTGTTCCTTTTTTTCCTTTTGTAATCAGATTTAACTATATTACATAACATAACATAAATCTTTATTTGCGTAAAACATGCTGTACATTAAATAGGTGTTACATTTTTTTTAGGTCTAGGTACATGTTTAGCTTGTTTATAAAAAGCATGCAAATTATATAATTATACAATAACAGTTTTCCTTTAATTTAATCTAATATATATGTCAATTAATGACAAAATTTTAAAATACAACTTACATTATTTAATTTATTCTGTCATACAATTCTTTAATGTCATAATAATTATTTTCTTTGAGCCATAAAAACAATTTCTTTTTAAATAATGTGATATTAAGTCCTTTAAATGCATTTGGTATTTTATTATATATATGAATGCACATGGTTATACAATTTTTAGCATATTTTTCAGATCTTGGAACATCATTCAAAACCAGCCTATACTGGTTCCTTTGTAGTCTTGAGGTTATCTTTTGGGCTTCCTTAAACAAGGCTTTATGTTTGTGTACAAAACAGCAAGTTTCAAGTATGTAAAGCGATGGTAGTGGCAGCAACCCGAGTTCTTTGAATAATGGTTTGCAAGATTGACGCGGTGAGATTCCGCATATAGCTCTAATACATTTTTTTTGTCCTATAAATGCTCGGTTTCTGTCTGTACTATTTCCCCATAATATTACACCATAACGAAGAATGGATTCTATATACGCATGATACGACGTAATGGCCGTACTTCTATTTGTTACATTTTTTATCCGTCTCAATGCATATACGAATCGGTGAATTCGCTTGCATAAATTATCTACATGAATTTTCCAATTTAAATCCTGATCGATAATAACACCTAAGAATTTTGTATGGGTTACCTCTTTTATTTTATTAATCTTTAGTTTAAAATTATGTTTAGTGGATGTCGATTGGTTAAATTGTACATAATTGGATTTATTTAGATTTATGTTCAAGTTATTTTTATCAAGCCATTCAATAATTTTGTCAATTGTATTATAAATATCTATTTCATGGTCATAAATTGTATTATTCTTCCTGTCAGATGTAACAATTATTGAAATGTCATCTGCAATTAAAACAAACCTATGATTAGTCACGCTAGTTATGTCATTAATGTATAATAAAAATAAAATTGGTCCTAATACGCTTCCCTGCGGAACTCCTTGTTTAATTACTCTAGAATTGGATTAATAAGGTACTAGTTCATCTTTTACCGTCCTATTAATAACTACATATTGTTTTCTGTCTGCCAAGTAAGATGACATCCATTGTAATACAAATCCTCTAATTCCTATTGCGTCCAATTTTCGCAATAACAAATTGTGAGAGACAAAATCGAAAGCCTTCGATAAGTCGAAGAAGAGACCCGTAGTGAACTTGTTATTATTGATTCCTGTCAGAATTATGGGGCAAGCACTGTTGGATTCGTTGATTATATTAAACACAGGATCAGATCTAATCAAGGATGACGAGAACAGCAGCTTTTACGATCGAGTCATTAACTGCATAGCTGAAAGTTCTCCTCTTATAAAAAAAAATATTGGCTGGCTAGCTTTATATATTATTTGTTATACTTATTATTTTATTATTGATTGAGATATCCAACAGCTTATATTTAATGTACGAGTACATGTTTGAATTGTGTTATATATAATACAAAGGCCAATAATAGGACATCATTGCAAAAGTAACCAAGCACTCAAAGGTTGTTATTTTAGGTAAGTGTAATTTAAAAACAAAAACAATATTTAAAGGTATGTAGTAGGTAACGTACATATGTATTAAAAAATAGGGGAAAAAAATAACCTACTGCCCATTAATGTTAGAGGAGAGACTATATAATTAATATCAGTCTCGTGTGTCTAACAATTTACAAAGAACGGATTTCTTAAATGTGTGTTTAATATATAGGTAATTAATAATTATTGGAATATCTATCAGGTTACTATATCTTGACCTTGAACTGAGCTCAAGTTATATGAAACTCGTCTATTAAGGGAAGTCATTTTATACTGGTAGTGGGTAACCTGATGTGCTATTGTCCGTACCTAATAATTTATTATATCGTTGATAATTAATTTTTATAATTTGTTTATCTCAATTTGTATATCTTAGTATTTTCCGATAGTATCCCATCTAGCATCATCTAATCTCGGGCCCCGGGCTTGTGGTCCGCCACCCGGGCCCTTCCGGCCCAGTCCGACCCTGCATGTGTAACTAGCGCATTTACATCTCATTTTATTTAAATAATGAATTTCTTTTACTCGTTGATAGTGGTAAACAATTTGGGCGAGTCCATTTTGTTCATGTTGCCAGTTTTACTGGTTTCTTTTCCCTACTTTTTTATAAAGTTGACATTGATGAAATAAATAATAAATGCATGTTAAGTAATTAAAAAATAGTTTGATTAATATAAAATATGTAAATACATTTATTTAATTTTAAGGTATTTACGATATGAGCCTATGTTTACATTATTTGAGATCTTTTAATATAAATATTGCCTGAAATAAATAATAATTATTGACTTAATAATAATGATTGAAATACTAAACTAATGTTTTTGGTATATAGTTTGCATATGTGAAATTGTGTAAATAGTAGTTTTTTACAAAAATGTTTTGTGTAAAACTATTCTAATTATTATATATGAAATTTCAGTTCCCCACTGATGAAATTATAAAAGCAAAGAGCAAGACTTCTTCATTTGTCGAAACGTAAAAATGTATTGATTACCTCAGAATCAAAACGGCAATATTATTATAGTCAGCGAACTTAAAAAGCATAGAAGAGTAACGTCAAACAAAATCTCTTTGATTATCGGTCACACGACGTTTGTTTTCTTTAAACAGCTAGTTTGTTCTCCATTACCATCATGGTGTAATGATTAGCTCTGTTGTCAACGCTCGTTGCTAATTGGCTAAGCAACGCATAGTAAACACTGGCATCATTGGCGAATGAAATGAATACGTGTGACATTTGACGGGATGCAAAAGCCGTCAAAGTGGACGATTTAAGTAAAAGGTAGCAATGAAAGGTTTGAATTTTTTTGTGTGTGTGGTTTGAAAAATTTTCTTGTCGATGATTGGCTGCATGCGATCTCGCACGATCGAGACACGAGCTGACTCAACGTGGCGACATGAACGCGTCACGAAAGTAAGGCCGTTTTATACAATTAACAACCACGAATAATATATCTTTAATTTTTTAAAGAATGTTATACTGTGTGCAAACTAATATATTTAGTTTTATTCTAAATGAACGTTACTGTATTCTTACGTCAGTAATCTTACAAACCAAAACGTAAGGGAATACTGTAATTACATAGAAAACATTTATGTTACATTTTAAATACAAGAAAATAGACTTGTGACAACTTTTAGTTATTAACATTCTTTGTGATATTGGTTTGCACTAGGTATACAAAGGAAAGGATATATTTAATAAAAATAATGAAATAACATTTACACAAAATATTTTTATTAACTTGCAATTAAAAATAAAAACTTTGCTGTTTCTCGAAAGCATTCGAAGCTAAATAGGACACAGAAGAAATATCATTTATTTGCCATTGGACCCTTACGGGCACTTAGACACGTCTTACATTCTTTAAATTAGATCATATTGTATCTTAATAATTTTCGATTTATTTTTAGTTTTAATATCTCTTTTTTAGGGGTCCGTACCCAAAGGGTAAAACGGAACCCTATTACTGAGGCTCCGCTGTCCGTCCGTCTGTCACCAAGCTGTATCTCATGAACCGTGATAGTTAGATAGTTGAAATTTTCACAGATGATGTATTTCTGTTGCCGCTATAACAACAAATACTAAAAAATAGAATAAAATAAATATTTAAGGGGGCTCCCATACAACAAACGTGATTTTTTTGCTCATTTTTGCTCGATATTGATAACGGCAACAGGTAGACGCTTGAAATATTCACAGAATATTTAGTTATATATTAACTTTAAGAATAAATAATTAAATTAAAATAAAACAAATATTTAAGGGGGACTCCCATACAACAAACGTGATTTTTTTTGCCGTTTTTATAGATAATGGTACGGAACCCTTCGTGCGCGAGTCCGACTCGCACTTGGCCGATTTTTAATCTACCAGCATTTCGAAAATGACCATTGGCGAAGAAGAAATGCCAGAAGAAACTTGCCAATATGGGTCCTTTTTTCATCGTTAATATATATTACAATAAATATATGTGAGTGTACATATAGTGAAATCAAGTGGTACAATTGACCCAATGCGCGCCGAGCGGTTTGATCGAACCATGCGCGTTATGACTACAGGTATATAACGGCGTTTGACGAGTTAAAGATATATTAATACATGTACTGAATCATTTCCAAACATCTCTGTCAGTTAGATATTCATCGATTCTGTAATATCCCTTCTTGCACAGAGTATTTTTGATGTACGAGTGCCTTTTGAACATATTGTCAGGCAAGGACAGAACTGTTTCAGGTAATTTATTATAGAATCGAATACAATTTACAATAAGAGATCTATATATATAGCTGAAATAGACTAAGCGCGCAGTAGCCACATCCGTCAATTGTCTAATTCTCCTAACCGCATATGCGGCGGAGCTGAGCTTACTGGTCAGTTTTTTTTATGTGGGGGGCCCCACTGCAATTTGGAGTCTATTGTAATTCCTACACATACAGTATCATTAATAAATTCTAGTAGATTATTGTCAATGAGAACTTCTGTATTGGCAGAAGGCACATTTGGTAGACTAAGTTTTATAAATTTGATTTTAGTTGAATTTAATACAAGATTATTACATGTGAACCAATTTAGAATGGCAGACTATTTACATTGTCAATATTTTTGCACCGGCAAATAACATTAAAAATTAAAGAAGTAGCATCAGCAAACTGTAGTATATCCGCCATTTTCTGTATGACATCATGTAAAATGTTAATATTGTATATGTTATGTTAATATTGTATTCAGTGATACTACCATGAAAACAAAAGCCTGTGTTGCAATCTCGTTGCTGCCACCAAAACTCACAGTACCTTCAATATCATTACCATTAAAAAATTTTTGTTGCCTTATGGCCATTTCATCTACGATAAGACAAGCAAGACGTTTATCACTGCTACTAAACTTACTTTTCAATGCCCGAAATGCCTCATCAGTGAACCCTGGTCTACCGTCAATGGATTGATACCATTTTGATAAAGTGGAAGGGTGAGGTAAACATGATTGGAATTGTTTACGGACATATTTGTATCCTGCCGGCGAATAATAATTTAGGGTCAGTGCAAACTTTTTTAAAGTCGGTGTGAATTTAGAGCGACCTTTTTTTTGCATAGATTTAAATATATCGGAAGGAACATCGGCAACTGTAGTTTGTAAATATGTTTGTAATATATTTTTTTTCTTTAAATTTTTAATGAAATATTTTAATGACTTCTTTTTTTTGAACAATCTATTATGTTTTCGTTTTAAATTTCTGATTTTTGAAAGCCTTTTCGCAGATAACATTTTTTCTCGTTTAATATTTTGTCTTAACCTATGAGTTTTTGGAGAATTAAAAATCGATTCCAATCCGGTTAATGGCAACGGAGTGCTTGCAGCTATATTAACAGTGGGTGACTTATTTTGTGATGGTACAAAATCATTTAGATCGCTTCTGGTTGATACATCCATTGTTACACCGAAACTACATCCACAGCTAGGACAAGCGACCTGAAAGAAAATTAACTACTTAGAAGAGTAAAACCAATTTTTTTGCATAACTTCAGCAGGTTAGTTAATTTTATAAAAGGACTGGGATCGTTCACAGTATTGACATCTAGGGGGAAATCAATTTATGTAGTGTACGTCTGTCGGCTGATATGATGATGACTGTGTTATTGACGAATTGCTCCGGATTCGTGTCGGCTTTTATAGATTCACCAATACACACCGTCTTATATGGTGACACTCACAACAATGCAAAACCCGAGCCCAGAGTGGAGACCCAGGTCATAATGGTATTGTTAGAATGTCTAAGAGTATAGTTATGAGCTTACCATTTTACGCTTACGCTGATTCGATATTCCGCAAAGGTTCATTTGAGGGTCACTGTTTTCTTTGTCAGCATTAGTTGAAATATTCTTCTTAACACATTCTCTGGATGCTAATGTCACCATCTGCAATAAAACACAATTAGATATAGTATGTGTACTAAGTCAACCATTAACTGAAAAGTTTCTAACTTACCGTACATATAGGGGACGCTGTTTTGTTTAGCATTCTGTACCCATTTTTAGATACGTAAAAATCGTCTTCATGAAAATGGATGGAACATATTCTTGTATGATTTGTCGGATTCCACTGCTGTTCGCGTCGTTCCAACCGGACGGCTTGTATCCAAGCTTCTTTTTTTAAGGGATTCCCTGGAAATCTTTGAATAAATACAATATCATTAAAACCAATGCTGTAATCAGCACCTTACATTTTCGAATTCATGCTTTTTATTTGACATCAATATCATAACTAACACTAACATAAATAAACGAAATCATGATATACAGACAGAACCTTAGTACTATTAGTGTTCCTTTTTTCATTTATATACGGAACATTAAACAATTTCATAACATCACACTAAGATATACAGATTTTGTCCTAATAGAACATTACATTGATGTTAAGACGCCTATTCGAGATCAACATACAATGAACTTAATTATTTTAACATATTATTATGCACTATACATTTATTTTGTAGTACATAGGTAATAAAATCTTCATGACTTTTTTTTATTAAGCAACATTTGGCATAAAGCCATCCACTCGGTTAGTATGTAAACAAGATCGAATTTAATAAAATACAAACAGAACTACACTTACCTATGAAATGTGATTCCTGAGCATTTATGATTACTGGTAGTGTTATTTACACACCATTTGACGACACAAGAAGGCATTATTACGAAAAACTCTTGACAAATACACAAATTAATACAGACTGACACGTCGTTGTTTCAAGCGGACTGACTAACACCGACTGTCAAGGCGCGCGGCCTCATTTCTAAGCCCCGCCTACCCCAGCATCTTTTTCGTTGGGTCATTTTTGAAACGTTATTGCTGCTTCTATGCTTTTTAAGTTCGCTGATTATAGTACAACAAAATGTACCTAAGTAAACACATATTTTTTGTAAATTACTTGTGTTTTATTTTACTAAAGCATTTTTTTATGCATAACAGTATATTAATATAACATCTTATATTAATATAACACTTTTAATTTACCCTAAAAGAGGCGAACTCTCACTAAGCTAGCAATACTGTACGGGTGGGAAGTATGAGGAGTGCGGGGGATTGTGAAATGTTTCTGGTCCTCAGAGAAAGTATATACCTAGAGTTGCCAAACGCGTACACCCGTAAGGGACGGCAACAAAAGTACATACAATAACAAGGTTACCAGACTGGAAAATTTACCCCACTACATAATGCGTTTCGGCAATTTGAAATTTACAATGTACCCAGATAACTGTTTACCATAAGAAACTTGCATAGAATGTGTATTGTGTGCTATAATAATATATTCATAATATGATATTAGCAATGTAAAAAATTCGAATAAGTCGATACAGCCATTTCTACACACAAAGTAAAAGTTAATATTTACATACGTATGAAAACTACAGTATCTGAATAGATCAACAAACATATTTGCACTTTAATATTATTAGAATAGTATATTTTTACGCAAATCGAGTTACTGTATAGATCTATTAATTAATAGTAAGCCTGAGTTAGTTTCAGTAAGATCTGTGAAATCATTCGAATAAGGATAGGAGATTGGTCAAACCTAGCAGAGTAATATAAATTAAATAATATATTTTTCTATTTTAGACATATATTTTAAAGTACAAGCGATGACATGATACTAAATATAGGCATAGATATGAGATAAAAGATAAAAAAACACTTTATAGACTTTGTAAATAAAAATATTCGTGCCTTACAAACTAGCATTTATGTTTATTTTTTCATAGAGTTTTATTCTTGCAATCAATGTTATTAGATCGATTTTTCTACATCGTGTATTTATATAAATATCGTGAGAATAAAACAGTCGTCGAATATTCATGGTCACATTTACATACACGGTTTTTAGTTAAATCTTCTTTACACAATAAATGCGGATTATTCATTCTTAAAATTAAACATATTGCATAAAAATTTTCAATAATTGTCATGTAAAAAAGAATTAGTGCCAGGGATGATTTAAGTGTAAATATTAAACAAAGGTAAACAATCTTTGTTTTTAAACATTTTGTATTGCTCATCATGGTTTTCATTAGACTTAAACTAAAGCTACAATTGATCAAGGATTATCCTTTCACATATTGTACTAAAAAGGTGGTAAACTGCTACGGTCCCTTAATTCCCTAGTTCACTCTTTTCCTCTAACTTGCATAATGATATCTATCATCTATACATCGATTACATTAAAATTCTGTATTATGACAGATAGTTCAGCATTTTTATTTCAAGTCGTTTAGTTTTTGACCTTAATATAGCTAATTTCTTCTTGCGTGACTCAGCCAGTAATGTTTTCAGTCTCAATTCAAAAGTAAGCTTTAATTTTCATGGTGTTAATGTAGTGTCCGTCGCTATTGGAAACCCTGGATAATCGGTCTGGAAAATAGGACAATTTTAATTTTGTAACGCATTATTAGCATGTAATATCGACAGCCTAGTACTAACATTATATTAAAACTACTGTCAATACTATAATTTAGTTGAGCTTTACATATTTAAAAGTTTACAAATTCAGACAATATAAAATGCTTGATTAACATTTATGTGTTGACACAAAAGCATGTGTGTGTGCGTGATTAACTTGATTAACGTGGTATAAATAATTGATATAGAATAATCTACACGACTACCCCCCGGATCTTTCACAATTACCTGTATAAATATAATCAACCCATCAACATCATATCAACCCATACTCACTTCATTACTGGAGTACGGGTTCTTATTTCAAGCAAAAGACCTTAGAAGATATGTCCCGAAACTACTCAATTACGGATTGTCGGAGTCGTTGGAATATTTTCATATGTTTTTGTACTTCAATTATACGCTTCTACGACTAAAATGTAACTATGTAAAATTTCAAGTCTGTACGTGAAACTTTCTAAGACAGACTAGCAGACGAACAGGCAGGCATGTAAATCATCTAATTTAGTTTCTTATTTTTTTAATACCTATCATCATATATACTCGCCAACAAACTGTTATAACAGTTTGGCGAACATAATAATTTGTACTATGTAACTGTATCGTGTAAATAAATAAATAAAAACAATATAAATTGCCAGAGGAACACCTGGTTCGTCAACAAATCAAATGTTGACGAACCAGGTCAACAAATGTTAACTTACGTGATTGTTGTTGTTGAAACTGACGACTTATCCAAATAAATTTCTGTACTGTACTCGGCTCCCAATTCTGTCGTCCAGTAGTAAAAATCCATGCATTACGCACACTGACGACTTTAGGAAATCTAAAAAATAAACATACATCTAAGATTAAACAAGTTAACATTTTTAATTTAAAAATAAATAAATACATTTTGACGAAAAATTATAAACAAAGAAGTATACAAAAAGTAAGAAGTTAAAAAAAAGGTGTCTGTACCCATATAATTTACCCATAATTTCGGGGTGTTTTCCCATACTACATACTGGTAACCTTAAAACGCTCATTATACCCGTAAATTGAAAATACAACAGAAAATGGCTGACGCATTACCCACAGACAACCTTCAAGATTTAGGCGGATATTACTAGAAATACTTTTTGTAAATTAAACCGATATTTTCATTGTTTTTACGTTATTATACAAACAATTTATTTAAAAACTACATGTGTATCTAATTTTCGCAAAATATTTGATAACAACTATTAAAACTTTATACTTACGTATGAAAGGTTATGTTTTCGTATTTTTACTAACTGAGGCTTTTGCAGCCTTTTACACAGCAACGTACCATTGTTAAAGTAAAAAGACAATCCCAAACAAGCAAAAGAACACAAATTTGCACTAATATTTCCCTTATATTTAGTAATTTATGCAAAAATTTGTTGTGCTACAAGGAACGAAATGATTCACTATTTTGTGTTTGCCACAAAAGCAAATTCGTGGCAAACACAAAATAGTGAAACTATGACAGGGACAAAAAATATTTTATCTGTCTCTTTCCTTCTTATGAGGAACTGTATACATCTATCACGTTCTATCTTGGTATTATTATTTGCTTGTCATCTCTGGGTATCTTTCCTCTGAGTTCTGGACACAGCGGACCGCATGTATTATCGGCTGTAGGCTCCTTCTGGTTTATTCTGTATTCTGAGGATACCACTTATAAAAAAGTAAACAAAGACCCCACCGCAAAAATTCTAACTAAAACTAAAGAATTAATAAAGAAACACTCCGAAATACTGGATCTAGACGTGAACATGCTTGTACCTTCTTGCGTTAAACCACCAAAACTATGGATTACCTAAAATACATAAAAACAGCATTCCTTTACGACCCATAGTTAGCCAGATTGACACACCAACCTACAAACTGGCTCGACATCTATCGAAGGTATTCTCACAACTTCGTGGACATACAAGTGCATATGTTAAGGATTCCTACCATTTCATTAGCCAAATAAAAGACCTAAAATTGACTAGTGATGAAACTAGGGTCAGTTTTGATATACAGTCACTATTCACCTGCCTACCTGTACAAGACTGCATAGAAATTGTGAAAAGGAAGCTTTGTGAAAATGACATGCCTGAGGAATATGGAGAACTTCTAGAACTTTGCTTAACATCTGGCTATTTTCTTTGGAATGACGAATTTTACACCCAAATCGATGGCGTAGCTATGGGCTCCCCCATTTCTCCTGTTGTCGCTGACATTTTCATGGAAGACCTTGAGGAGAGAGCGCTGTCGATGGCACCGGCTGTGCCGAAGATGTACAAACGGTACGTAGATGATACTTTTGTTGTCATACCCAAAGATAAAGTGTCTATATTCCTACACCACCTTAATTCCATCATCAACAAAATCAAATTCACCATGGAATTAGAGGCAAATAATTCACTAGCATTCCTTGATATATTAATTACCAGGAAACTTGACAACTCACTTACTCACACAGTGTATAGTCAAAGTCAAAGTCAAAATCTTTTTATTCCGTAAAAATGGCTACATTTGTTTGGAATCGTCACAATTTTTTTCCCTACCGTGCAGTTCATGACTAGGTGAGCACTGATAAAAATACTGCCAAAAAACTCAGGCATCCCTCTTTTGGTATCCAAACAAATTTACATAATTTATTAATTACATTATAATTGGATCGACTCAATCCCAGGCATTTTTATCATTAATATAGTCAGATACTTTATAATATGCCCTGCTACACAATTTGGCTTTAATAGTACTTTTAAACTTGTTTATTGACAATTCTCTTATATTGCTGGGAAGTTTGTTATAGAACCGTATACATTGCCCCATAAAAGAATTACTTATTTTGTGGAGACGGCTTGCATGTAACACAAGATTATGCTTATATCTAGTATTTATGTTATGAGTATCACTCTTTTTACAAAATGAGTCTATGTTTTTATGGACATACAAAAGATTTTCATAGATATATTGCGATGCGACTGTTAGAATATTTATTTCTTTGAATTTTTCTCTAAGGCTCTCACGGGGACCAAGTTTGTAGATAGCTCTTATGGCTCTCTTTTGTAATAAAAAGATGGTGTTAATGTCCGCGGAGTTACCCCAAAGAAGAATTCCGTATGACATAATACTATGAAAGTAGCTGAAATAAACTATTCTAGCCGTATCAACATCAGTGAGCCGTCTAATAGTTTTCACTGCATAGGCTGCAGAACTTAGTTTTCCTGATAATTTTTCAATTTGTGGGCCCCATTGTAGTTTGGAGTCAATTGTTATACCCAAGAACACAGTTGTCTCCACAGGGGCTAAATTAGTTCCATTAACATGTACATTGGTAGTCACCTGTCTTACATTAGGTGTTGAGAACTTAATTACTTTAGTCTTTTTATCATTTAAAACCAGATTATTAACATTAAACCAATGCATAACTTTAGAGAGAGCATCGTTAACTTCGTCATAATTGTCTAACTGTCTATTAATTTTGAATGTCAAAGAGGTATCATCCGCAAACAATACAATCTCTTACACTAATCTACAAATATCTCAATGGTAACTCACACCACCATCCATGTCAGTTAGCTACCGTAGGCAAATCTTTGTTTCAGAGAGCACAAGGCATCTGCGACGCTGAGCATCTAGAGGAGGAACTCCAACATGTCAAACAAGTACTGCGGAGCAACAGTCACAAACTCCCTCGCATGCGTCACAGAAGCCGCCCGAAGCCACCTACAGTTGAACGTCAACCTGCCATCTTACCATACTTAAAGGGAGTCACAGACAAAATTGGCAACATCTCACGGCGAGCTTCAATTAAAACTTATTTCAAACCCCATAAGAAGATCAGTCAATTTCTAAGACCTATCAAGTCTAATATCCCCTTACAAGATGCAGGAGTAGTAGATACAAATTAGACTGCGAATGTGGTTTATCATACATAGGGCCAACAAAGAGAAGCGTAGGTACTCGTGTGAAAGAACACATTGCTGACATGAAGAATAGGCGCGATAAAAACTCTGCAGTATGTGAACATACACTGGACCAGCCAAACCATTACATCCGGTTCGATAAACCACAAATCCTCGCCAAGGAGAATCGCTACATGCCGAGAATGTTGCGCGAGGCTAATGAAATAAGAAAACACCCCAGTTTCAATAGAGAAGATGGTTGGCAAGTACCACCTGCTTGGGATCCAGTCCTAAAAATAATCAAGTCCCAAACCCAAAGATCTAAAAAATGTTCGGACACTGTGAGCGATTTTTGTGTGAATCGGAACATATATAATTAATCCATCCATGTCGGTAGATGTAATAATTGAATAACTAATGTAAGACAAATACCACCTTAGTCTTCCTGCGACCACGGACGCTGCAAAGCGTTCGAAACGTCAGGTTCAACAAAATAAATAAAATACGCGATACTTCCGTTAAAAATTGTTTAATTCAATTCACTTATTCAATCAATCTGAACTATTCTAGTGTTCACCAATAACTATTATTATCATTTAATAACTGAACATTCACTTATTCAATCAATCTGAACTATTCTAGTGTTCACCAATAACTATTATTATCATTTAATAACTGAACATTCACTTATTCAATCAATCTGAACTATTCTAGTGTTCACCAATAACTATTATTATCATTTAATAACTGAACATTCACTTATTCAATCAATCTGAACTATTCTAGTGTTCACCAATAACTATTATTATCATTCAATAACTGAACATTCACTTTATTCAATCAATCTGGTTTTTAGTTATTTAATCAATACAGTATTCACCTATTCTTCTATTTACACCTCATAGGTTTAGTGATTGCAGTACTCACTGTACTATTATTTAAAAAAAAATGATATCCTAACTTACGCTCGTTATTACTCGATATAATACCAACACTTGCTTTTTTAACTAACTCATGTATTTTATATTTTTCAGGTCCAAGCATTCAGCGGAACAATTATTTCCATCAGACAGCGAGTCTTCGGATGAGGCGAGCGTCATCCCCAAAACCAAGTCACGCAAATCTGAAAAACGCAGGCTGCCGACGAGTGTAGTCTTCTGACGAGGCGCCTGCCCTCGTAAAGGGAAACCCGGATAAAAATGCGAAGCGCAAGTCAACCGGGTGCATCTAGAACCTCATCAACGGTGAAGAAAAGTAAATCGACCACCGCCATCCGCCCCATCGAGCCAGTCAAGTCAACTGCTCGAGAAGTTTTCGGTAGTGACAGCGAGGATGTAGTACTTGAACACAAAAAGGGTAAAAAAAACAGCGCCAATATACTCCTATATAACTAGACGGTTAGCTAACAGGTTCTCTCGTCAGATTGACGAGAATAAGAAGGGAGGCTATTACATCGAGTTAAAAGTATATCGATGTGACGAAATAGAAAAAATTGGTTAATAGATGGCGGCATTCCGTCATCACACTCAAAAATAAAACTGATGATGACTCAGAGTCTTGGCGGTATTTGAGTGCGTTCGTTGCCGCCACTAGAACGGAGTTTAAAAAATGCACTCCTACATTTATAAGCTCTTATCAGTGAATACCAACAGTAGTTATAATCAAACAGTGTAACACTGCATTTATATACTATTAAAATTAGACATGTATAATCGATATAATCATTAATATTATTAATTTGTGTAACCAGTATAATGTTATAAATCTTTAAGAATAATAGTTTGTACAATGAGACACCTGAATAACGATTACGTACCAGTATATTATTAAATCTTATCATTCAATTTTACAATGGCTTTTCTTTTCAGCGTTACCTCCAGTTGATGAGTCTCCTACAAGTTTAATACTGAAAAATACAGAATTAAAATCCCAGATCATGAATATCGATATAATACAAACTTACAGGGGTCTTGGCTCCGAGTACAACTTTGTTCCTTTCGGAGTAGAGACCCTTGGTCCGTGGAGTCCAAACGCGCAGTCGCTTTTTCAAGAACTAGCGAGACGTCTGATTGACGTCACTGGCGACCAAAGAGCTGGTAGCTTTCTCGCTCAGCGCATTAGTATTGCGATTCAGCGCGGAAATGTTGCCAGCATCGTTGGTACAATGCCGCGGGGGCCACACTTTTTAGATTTATTTTAGGTTATTATTATTATTTTAGATTTATTAAATTTTAGATGTAATTTAAATACAAACTCGAATATACATAATCATACCTCCTTAATAAAGTATATTGATTGTAATGAATGTGAAATTAAGATCTCAGAACATGAGTGCCGATATCATAAAAGAACGAATATGCATACATCCAATTGTTTAATTAAGTCAAAGTTTGAAAACGTTGATATAGTAGCTACTGCATTTAAGAACAGAATAATGACATATCGCATATACCCGTCTTTAGAAGATGAATATCTTATACCAGAGGCATTCCTGAATGAAAAGCGCAGCACTGTTTTGAAAATTATTGAACTATCATTATCGAAAAATATGTGTCTAAAAGTAAACTTTGAGTTGTTTGCATACTTTGTATTAATGCGTTCAAATGAGCAACATCTCAAGTCTTTTAATACCAGATATGAAGTCAAATGTAAAAGTACTGATTTAAATGATTTATACTCTAATTTAGTTAATACCTGTAAAAATAAGCTTACAGAATTTGAACATTGTGAATCTGGATGGTCCTTTGTTTCTGTAAATCATTTAGAAATTAATGTAAATAAATATGCCCCCATGCGAGGAGGGTCTTATTTAGAGTTACCATCGGCTATCAAAAATACTAAAAGTTGTCTAAATATACAGAATCACGATGAATTTTGTTTTTTATGGAGTATCGCTGCAGCATTATTTCCAGCAAAAAGAAATGTATGCAGAATAAGTTCATATCCCCATTACAGTTCGATTTTTAATATCAAAGGTATGTCATTCCCCCCATCTCATAAAAATATTAAGTTATTCAAAAAGATGAACAGTAATATAAGTATTAATGTCTATGGAATTGATGAGTTTTATAATATAACAGGTCCTCTATATGTAACAAGTTGAAAAAAAGAAACACATATTAACTTACTTTATTCTGAAAGAAACAATAAAGCCCATTACTGTTTAATAAAAATTATTTGACGGTTAGCGCGACGGCAGATTTCCCAATACAAAGGTCGAATGTACTCGTCCTTGTGTGAAACGTGTTTACAATTTTTCAGTAGCAATGTAAAATATAATTCACACAGTTGTTCCAAGGTTATAACTCTACTACCATACTACCAGAGAAAAATACTCCATTACAGTTTAAGAATTATGAAAGAAAACAAAAGCTAAATTTTGTTATTTACGCAGATTTTGAGACTATTACTTAATTATGAAGATGTAAATTCAAGCAAATACACAATAAAAAATAAATTGCATCAGCCAGCATGTTTTGCGTACTACGTTTGTAGTTCGCATGACAATCGTTTAAATAAATTTGTTACATATAGAGGACTAGATTGCGTGGAAATATTTGTAAAAAGTTTAATTGAAGAAGCAAAATCAATACATAAACGTTTAATAACAAAAAAGCCCATGAAACCAATGACTAGTGAGCAAATTAAGAGTCATAACAATGCAAGTTTATGTCATATTGCAATAATTTATTATTTGATGATAAAGTTTCTGATCATGGTCATATTACCTACCGGCAATTACAGAGGCGCCGCTCGCAATCAGTGTAATTTGATTTATCAGGTGTGCGCATTTATTCCTGTTGTAATGCATAATTTATCTGGCTATGATTCTCATTTGTTTATTACTGAATTATCTAAATACGATGGTGAAATAAAAATTGTGCCCAAAACAAAAGAAAGGTATTTAAGTATTACAAAAATTATCGGAAAAGGTAAAAAATCCAAATCGGTACAGATTAAATTCATAGACTCTTTTCAATTCCTCAATTCAAGTCTTGATAATCTAACTAAAAGTTTAATGAAAACTGATTTCCTTCATTTATCTTCGCATTTCCCCGATAACAGCCAGCTTGAATTAATACAACAAAAAGGTATATATCCATATGAATATATCGACTCATGGCATAAATATGATGAAAAACAACTTCCTGCTAAAAATAAATTGTACAAGTCTTTGCACATGAAACATATATCTGACAATGAGTATGAACATGCGCAAGATGTTTGGAAAACTTTTAATATAAATTCGCTCCGTGAATATACTGATTTGTATATAATATGCGATTTTCTGTTATTATGTGATGTATTTGAAAATTTCAGAATGTTATGTTTACGATATTATCAACTTGATCCAGCATATTACATAACTTCACCTGGTTGAAGTTGGGATGCCATGCTTCTTCACACAGGTGTAAAATTAGAATTGATTGATGATTTGGAAATTTATCAAATGTTGGAAAAGGGTATACGTGGAGGACTATCTCAATGTTCTCATAGACACGCTGTAGCAAATAACATTTATTTACCTAATTTCGATGCCTCAAAACCTTCGGCATATTTAGTATACCTAGACTGCAATAATCTTTATGGTTATGCGATGACAAAGAAATTACCGATCTCAGAATTTCAGTTCGTCAAAACAAATAGCATTCAAAATGTTGATGTATTGAACATTGCTGATGATGCCGAGTATGGTTATATTTTAGAAGTTGATTTAATGTACCCCGATCACTTGCATAATTTACATAGCGACCTGCCTTTTGCACCAGAAAAGTTTGTGCCAGTAGGTGGCAAAACTAAAAAAATAATAGCTAATTTATATGACAAATATAACTACGTAATTCATTATGTTCATTTAAAAGAATGTCTCAAAAATGGCTTAATTTTGAAAAGGATACATAAGATTCTTCAGTTTAGCAGGAAATTTTTTTGAAAAATTACATAGATTTGAATACTAATTTACGTCAAACCGCTGTGACATCATTTGAAACGGATTTTTTTAAACTTTTGAATAATTCTGTATTCGGTAAAACTATTGAAAATAAAAGAAAACAGGTAGACGTCAAATTAATAAATGCATGGAATGATACCTTGAATAAAACAAATGAAAAACTAGTCGCGGAAAAAATAATAGCAAAACCAAATTTACAAAGTATTTCAGTATTTTCTGAAAATTTTGTTGCCATACAATTAAATCTCGAAAAACTTATTTTAGATAGACCTATATATGTCGGATTTGCAGTTCTGGAATACGCGAAACAGCACGTGTATAATTATCACTATAAGTTTATTAAGAAACGATATGGTGATAGAGCAAAATTATGTTACACAAATACCGACAGTTTTCTGTACTTAATACATACTGACGATTTTTATAAAGATATGCGTGACAATATATCACTTTATGATACAAGTAATTTTCAAAGTAACAATCCATTCGGTATTATGTAAACAATAATTACGACGAAAACACAAAAAGTAATACATTCATGTTCCAGAAACACAGAAAAGTGCATACACTGTTATTTAGAGCCGAGAACGCAACTTATGAAGGAATCTTGTAACCTTTGACCATATTATGCCTATTTCAAGCATTATTTTCCCATTAAATAAAACGAAATATCCTTCAAATTAAGGAACAATAATATAAACCAGTTTGGAAGGTGTTTGTTTTTTTCATGCAAGATTTGAAGTACCTATTAGCAACGCAAAAGAATGCAGCGTTGTGAACTGATGGTTCTGAGACTCGAGTAAAGCAATTTCTTATACTGGGTCGGCAACGCACGAGTGATGCCCCTGGTGTTGCAAGTGTCCATAGCCCAGGGTAACTGCTTACCGTAAGGCACGGCAGGTACCATTCGCAGCATGGAAAATTCTCATGTTAAAAAAAATTGAAAGGTCGCCAAGTAATCCGTAACTTGCAGACATTAGCAGCAGCGGTATAAATGCGCGAGTGAATTATGTTACAAGCGTATATAGAAAGTGGTAGCCACCTCGCATCGGGTTGTTCGTGCGGTTGTTTGCCACCTGATCAAAATTTATTGTTCGCGGTAAGCAGTGTCATTCACCATGGAAGGTGATTAACCACCGAGTCGTAATGAGTGGTGATCAGTGCATGAACAAGGAATCGCAAAACGAAGTTAACAATGACGTGATTAGCCACCGTGTCGAGACGCGAGTGAATCGTAACGACTGGGGATTAGTTTACGAACTGGATCCCGTGGGATGAAATTTCTATCTTTGAAACCGTAAGAGAGACGAGGATGAGGATGCGCGACGAGAGGAATCGACTCAAACCACCCCCCAAAACCTTTTTTTAGGCGGGGATCGACCCCGTACCTCTACTACTATCATAAAGTCGGATACTATATATTTGATACTTTATGATCTTTGTTTCGTTGGATTGGTCTGCGCCTAGAATATCTATTAAATAAAATTCATTTTCTCATACATTTTATATGAAATGCTTTTTTTATGATATTTCAAGAATGAATTGATAAATTTCAATGGATATTTTTTTTTGTTCGTCTTGGTGAGAGCTGAAACACCTACAGTGACATTAACCAGTTTCTTTTCGATTTGCCGGCGATTCATTTAAAGCCAGGCTTTCCCAACCTTTCTTTTGTCGAGCCTCCCTGGACTATCTTTTCACGTCACCTTTTTAATTTTTTCATCACATAAAATTCTTGTTGAACTTCTTCTGGTAATTGTGAGATATTTACAAAAAGTGGGTTTCTGGTCATGTGCCCTATAGGTGACTCTGAATGTCTTAACAGTATCGGCGAAATTCGTCTTCCAGCGATTGCAGATGAGTTTCTTTGTCAGCTTTCTAATCTTCGTCCAGTTTGTTATTTTTAATTGCTTTGAATAGTCGAGAAAATGATATTCTGCCCCCCTTGATATCTCCCCACGCCTCCCTAGGGGGGCGTGCCCCCCTAGTTGGGAACTGATTTAAACGAACGTTGCCTCTGATATGCCACGTTATTACACTTGGAACACTCATCTCAGATACTTCAACGTCAGGAAGGCAAGGCAATATGGTTTCTGATCATTTGCGTTTTGCATGCTGGTGTTTTTGATCGTATTTACACAGTTTATTCAAAGAGTGACGAAAGCTTCTGCTTGCGGTTGTTGGTGGTGAACGCTCGTCAGCCGACACCATTTGGATCACTTCGAACTGTCAATGGTGTAGTGTGCCCAATATTTCATGGTTCATGTCAACTGCTCAGTTTGCTAAATACTACATATATACTTGTTATACTCGTATGTAATTGTATATAAGCGTTGTACATTACGCAAGTTTAATTAGGTTACACTAAATAATAAATAAACAGAATACTTGATAATGACAAAAGTGGGCACGTGCGCAGACCGAGCGTCAAATATTTAAATTAAGAAGAAGAACATTTCGTAACGCGTCTCAGAGAAAGTATATACCTAGAGTTGACAAACGCGTACACCCGTAAGGGACGGCAACAAAAGTACATTCAATAACAAGGTTACCAGACTGTGGAAAATTTACCCCACTACATAATGCGTTTCGGCAATTTGAAATTTACAATGTACCCAGTTAACTGTTTACCAGAAACTTGCATAGAATGTGTATTGTATGCTATAATAATATACTCATAATATGATATTAGCAATGTAAAAAAATCGAATAAGTCGATACAGCCATTTCTACACACAAAGTAATAAAAGTTAATATTTACATACGTATGAAGACTACAGTATCTGAGTAGATCAACAAACATATTTGCACTTTAATATTATTAGAATAGTATATTTTACGCAAATCGAGTTACTGTATAGATCTATTAATTAATAGTGAGCCCGAGTTCGTTTTGGAATAAGGATAGGAGATTGGTCAAACCTAGCAGAGTTATATAAATTAAACAATATATCTTTCTATTTTAGACATATATTCTAAAATACAAGCGATGATATGATACTAAATATAGGCATAGATATGAGATAAAAGATAAAAAACACTTTATAGACAACTTGTAAATAAAAATATTCGTGCCTTACAAACATATTAATGTTTATTTTTTCATAGATTTTATTCTTGAAATCAATGTTATTAGATCGATTTTTCTACATCGTGTATTTATATAAATATCGTGAGAATGAAACAGCCGTCGCATATTCATGGTCACATTTACATACACAGTTTTTAGTTAAATCTTCTTTACACAATAAATGCGGATTATTACTTCTTAAAATTAAACATATTGCATAAAAATTTTCAATAATTGTCTTGTAAAAAAGAAGTAGTGCCAGGGATGATTTAAGTGTAAATATTAAACAAAGGTAAACAATCTTTGTTTTTAAACATTTTGTATTGCGCATCATGGTTTTCATTAGACTTAAACTAAAGCTACAATTGATCAAGGATTATCCTTTCATATATATGTACTCAAAAGGTGGTAAACTGCTACGATCCCTTAATTCCCTAGTTCACTCTTTTCCTCTAACTTGTATAATAATATCTATCATCTATACATCGATTACATTAAAATTATGTATAATGACAGATAGTTCAGCATTTTTATTTCAAGTCGTTTAGTTTTTGACCTTAATACAGCTAATTTCCTCTTGCGTGACTCAGCCAGTAATGTTTTCAGTCTCAATTCAAAAGTAAGCTTTAATTTTCATGGTGTTAATGTAGTGTCCGTCTATTGGAAGCCCTGGATAATCGGTCTGGAAAATAGGACAATGTTAATTTTGTAACGCATTATTAGCATGTAATATCGACAGCTTAGTACTATCATTATATTAAAACTACTGTCAATACTACAATTTAATTGAGCTTTACATATTTAAAAGTTTACAAATTCAGATAATTCAGACAATATAAAATGCTTGATTAACATTTATTTGTTGACACAAAAGCATGTGTGTGTGCGTGATTAACTTGATTAATGTGGTATAAATAATTGATATAGAATAATCTACATGACTACCCTCCGTATCTTTCACAATTGCCTGTATAAATATAATCAACCCATCAACATCATTTCAACCCATACTCACTTCATTACTGGAGTACGGGTCCTTTTTTCAAACAAAAGACCTTAGAAGATATGTCCCGAAACTACTCAATTACGGATTGTCGGAGTCGTTGGAATATTTTCATATGTTTTTGTACTTCAATTATACACTTCTACGACTAAAATGTAACTCTGTAAAATTTCAAGTCTGTACGTGAAACTTTCTAAGACAGACTAGCAGACGAACCGGCAGGCATGCAAATCATCTAATTTAGTTCCTTATTTTTTAAAATACCTATCATCATATATACTCGCCAACAAACTGTTATAACAGTTTGGCGAACATAATAATTTGTACTATGTAACTGTATCGTGTAAATAAATAAATAAAAACAATATAAATCAGTTGA
Source organism: Pyralis farinalis (assembly GCA_947507595.1). Classification (NCBI taxonomy): domain Eukaryota; kingdom Metazoa; phylum Arthropoda; class Insecta; order Lepidoptera; family Pyralidae; genus Pyralis; species Pyralis farinalis. Next base: position 1,291,235 of record OX382281.1, read on the forward strand.
GAATGCGCAAGCTTGCATTGCCAAAGGAACACCTGGTTCGTCAACAAATCAAATATTGATGAACCAGGTCAACAAATGTTAACTTACGTGTATGGTGGATGTTGAAACTGACGACTTATCCAAATAAACTTCTTCCGAAAGCAGTGGTCTTTAAAATGTTTGGAACATATGCGACTGTGCTCAGCTCCCAATTCTGTCGTCCAGTAGCAAAAATCCATGCATTACGCACACTGACGACTTTAGGAAATCTAAAAAATAAACATACATCTAAGATTAAACATGTTAACATTTTTAATTTAAAAATAAATAAATACATTTTGACGAAAAATTATAAACAAAGAAGTATACAAAAAGAAGTTAAAAAAAAAGGTGTCTGTCTGTACCCATATAATTTACCCATAATTTCGGGGTGTTTTCCCATACTACATACTGGTAACCCTAAAACGCTCATTATACCGATAAATTGAAAATACAACAGAAAATGGCTGACGCATTACCCACAGACAACCTTCAAGATTTAGGCGGTTTATACTAGAAATACTTTTTGTAAATTAAACCGATATTTTCATTGTTTTTACGTTATTATACAAACAATTTATTGAAAAACTACATGTGTATCTAATTTTCGCAAAATATTTGATAACAACTATTAAAACTTTATACTTACGTATGAAAGGTTATGTTTACGTATTTTTGCTAACTGAGGCTTTTGCAGACTTTTACACAGCAACGTACCATTGTTAAAATAAAAAGACAATCCCAAACAAACAAAAGAACACAAATATGCACTAATATTTCGCTTATATTTAGTAATTTATGCAAACAATTTGTTGTACAACAAGGAACGAAATGATTGTTTGCCACGAACTTGTTTTTGTGGCAAACACAAAATAGTGAAACTATGACAGGGACAAAAAATAATTTATCTATCTCTTTCCTTCTTATGAGGAACTGTATACATCTATCACGTTCTATCTTGGTATTATTATTTGCTTGTCATCTCTGGGTATCTTTCTTCTGAGGTACACCCGTAATGGACGGCAACAAAAGTACATTCAATAACAAGGTTACCAGATAGTGGAAAATTTACCCCACTACGTAATGCGTTTCGGCAATTTGAAATTTACAATGTACCCAGATAACTGTTTACCAGAAACTTGCATAGAATGTGTATTGTGTGCTATAATAATATATGTACTCATAATATGATATTAGCAATTTAAAAAATCGAATAAGTCGATACAGCCATTTCTACACATAAAGTAATAAAAGTTATATTTGCACTTCAATATTATTAGAATAATATTTTTTTCCGCAAATCGAGTTACTGTATAGATCTATTAATTAATAGTAAGCCTGAGTTAGTTTCAGTAAGATCTGTGAATTCATTGGAATAAGGATAGGAGATTGGTCAAACCTAGCAGAGTTATATAAATTAAACAATATATTTTTCTATTTTAGACATATATTTTAAAATACAAGCGGCGATATTATACTAAATATAGGCATAGATATGAGATAAAAGATAAAAAACACTTTGTAGACAATTTGTAAATAAAAATATTCGTGCCTTACAAACATATTAATGTTTATTTTTTCATAGACTTTTATTCTTGAAATCAATGTTATTAGATCGATTTTTCTACATCGTGTATTTATATAAATATCGTGAGAATGAAACAGCCGTTGAATATTCATGGTCACATTTACATACACGGTTTTTAGTTAAATCTTCTTTACACAATAAATGCGAATTATTCCTTCTTAAAATTAAACATATTGCATAAAAATTTTCAATAATTGTCGTGTAAAAAAGAATTAGTGCCAGGGATGATTTAAGTGTAAATATTAAACAAAGGTGAACAATCTTTGTTTTTAAACATTTTGTATTGCGCATCATGGTTTTCATTAGACTTAAACTAAAGCTACAATTGATCAAGGATTATCCTTTCACATATTGTACTCAAAAGGTGGTAAACTGCTACGGTCCCTTAATTCCCTAGTTCACCCTTTTCCTCTAACTTGTATAATGATATCTATCATCTATACATCGATTACATTAAAATTCTGTATAATAACAGATAGTTCAGCATTTTTATTTCAAGTCGTTTAGTTTTTGACCAATATAGCTAATTTCTTCTTACGTGACTCAGCCAGTAATGTTTTCAGTCTCAATTCAAAAGTAAGCTTTAATTTTCATGGTGTTAATGTAGTGTCCGTCGCTATTGGAAGCCCTGGATAATCGGTCTGGAAAATAGGACAATTTTAATTTTGTAACGCATTATTAGCATGTAATATCGACAGCCTAGTACTAACATTATATTCAGACTATTGTCAATACTACAATTTAATTGAGCTTTACATATTTAAAAGTTTACAAATTCAGACAATATAAAATGCTTGATTAACATTTATTTGTTGACCCAAAAGCATGTGTGTGTGCGCGATTAACTTGATTAACGTGGTATAAATAATTGGTATAGAATAATCCGTATCTTTCGCAATTACCTGTATAAATATAATCAACCCATCAACATCATATCAACCCATACTCACTTCATTACTGGAGTACGGGTTCTTATTTCAACCAAAAGATCTTAGAAGATATGTCCCTAAACTACTCAATTACGGATTGTCGGAGTCGTTGGAATATTTTCATTTGTTTTTGTACTTCAATTATACGCTTCTACGACTAAAATGTAACTATGTAAAATTTCAAGTCTGTACGTGAAACTTTCTAAGACAGACTAGCAGACGAACAGGCAGGCATGTAAATCATCTAATTTAGTTCCTTATTTTTTAAAATACCTATCATCATATGTATACTCGCCAACAAACTGTTATAACAGTTTGGCGAACATAATAATTTGTACTATGTATCGTGTAAATAAATAAATAAAAACAATATAAATCAATTGAGAATGCGCAAGGTTGCATTGCCAGAGGAACACCTGGTTCGTCAACAAATCAAATGTTGACGAACCGGTCAACAAATGTTAACTTATGTGTATGGTGGATGTTGAAACTGACGACTTATCCAAATAAACTTCTTCCGAAAGCAGTGGTCTTTAAAATGTTTGGAACATATGCGACTGTGCTCAGCTCCCAATTCTGTCGTCCAGTAGCAAAAATCCATGCATTACGCACACTGACGACTTTAGGAAATCTAAAAAATAAACATACATCTAAGATTAAACATGTTAATATTTTTAATTTAAAAATAAATAAATACATTTTGACGAAAAATTATAAACAAAGAAGTATACAAAAAGTAAGAAGTTCAAAAAAGGTGTCTGTAACCATATAATTTACCCATAATTTCGGGGTGTTTTCCCATACTACATACTGGTAACCCTAAAACGCTCATTATACCGATAAATTGAAAATACAACAGAAAATGGCTGACGCATTACCCACAGACAACCTTCAAGATTTAGGCGGTTTTTACTAGAAATACTTTTTGTAAATTAAACCGATATTTTCATTGTTTTTACGTTATTATACAAACAATTTATTTAAAAACTACATGTGTATCTAATTTTCGCAAAATATTTGATAACAACTATTAAAACTTTATACTTACGTATGAAAGGTTATGTTTACGTATTTTTGCTAACTGAGGCTTTTGCAGACTTTTACACAGCAACGTACCATTGTTAAAGTAAAAAGACAATCCCAAACAAGCAAAAGAACACAAATATGCACTAATATTTCGCTTATATTTAGTAATTTATGCAAACAATTTGTTGTACTACAAGGAACGAAATGATTGTTTGCCACGAATTTGTTTTTGTGGCAAACACAAAATAGTGAAACTATGACAGGGACAAAAATATTTTATCTGTCTCTTTCCTTCTTATGAGGAACTGTATACATCTATCACGTTCTATCTTGGTATTATTATTTGCTTGTCACCTCTAGGTATATACTTTCTCTGAGTAACGCGTAGACGGAGAAAAGAGGGACTTCTTCCCGCGCTTTTTACCAGTGATATTGTTGTTATACTTGATTTTTTTATAATTCAGTATAATTTTATACTGAATTATAAAATTTATAGTTTCGATAGTATTTTGTAACATAAGTGCTAGTGAAATTATACAGTAATGAAAAACTCAAATATAACACGTTTTTGCACTTTTTGGAAGACGTGAATAAGTTTATCAAGGAAACCTTTTAAAAATCACTATCGTTTTACGGGTGGTATTTAAACTGGGTTGATTGGGTCGAAGTACCCTTCCCAAGTATTTTTTCAGCACAGTTCTTGAAGCTGGAATATAGAATTAAGATTTTCAAATGGTTCTAAACTGATGATTTGGCTGTATGGGCTAGATTCCTTTGCCTTTCCTCTCGGCGATAAAAAGAACCAAAAAAAAAATATTTTCTCGGTTCTCCATCTTGGTAGGTACTTTGGTGGTAACTGGTAAGTGTGCTAACTTGATGTTACTCGTAATCAAAAAGAATATAATTTCCTACGTAAGAAAATAGTACCTATCGTAACTAGCGTATTATAAAAGGAATTTTGTGAAATTCATTTATTAGGCAATACCATCAAAATAGTTGGAAAATGACGCCCGCTGGAAACGTGTGCAGAGTTTGTCTGGCGATGGACGCACCTGTCCGCGATATAGCCGGCAGTCCGCTACAAGATGTTTATGAAAGACTGACCAAGATCTCTGTGAGTATCGTGCAACACGTAATACTGTATTCCACCTTCTTCAAACAACGCACGGTGTATTTACTGTTAGTCCATGCCATGACCCACTGCCGTGGTTTTCATATTTAAAGCGAAGGGTAGTCTTTTCACATAGATGGGTAATATTTTGAATCGGGGCGCACGATTTGGAGGGGGGGGGGGGGGGGGGGGCTATCCCCTGGTACCACTCCCACACAGAGGAAACGTATAGTTTTAAAGTTATTAACATTTAAATTTTTTGAGGTTATGTAACCTACAATGGTGGTTTGGTCTACTTTTTATAATGACACTTTTCAAAATGTCAACGATTCGCTTCTGGCACTTCGCCGGCCGCTGCCGCGGCACGCTCGCTTCGCTCGCTCGGCTCGTGCGTTGTTTGTCATACTCTAACCTAACCTAACCAACTGTTTTGGAACACATTCACACAACGTACAAACGAAAGCAAAATGACGCAAACCTTAATGTCAAACAAAAAGGGGAGGTTAACCCCTACATAAAGCAACCCTGACCAACACCGAAATACAGAATTTATAAAAATTGAGTAAAATGTATATTACTAATCTGTAAGATTTGGGGGGAAGGGCGGGGGGGAGTTATTGAACCCACTGATATAACCACTAAATGAAAACAAAGTTTACGAAAGCAGAATGACGCGAAACTTAATATCAAATTTGGCGACCAAAAATCACTATGCTGCTTTTAGAAATATCAAAAAATATGGCGGAATATGTTCCGTTTCAAGGTAAAAAATTACAATTTTACAACAAACTATATTTTTATTGAACAATATTCTTCCATTTCACGTGCACTAAAATAATAATTATAAAAAAAGTAAACATTACCTCGAGCTCCAAGTAGTGTCGTTTGAAAGGGGAGACTAACCCCTACATAAAGCAACCCTGACGAACCCCGAAATCGTGCGCCCCGATAGTAAAGCCAACCCCAGTCTGTTCTTGGTATAACCGATTGAGACTAATATGAAAAATCAAATGCAACATTCAGCCACTCGGAACATATTCTTGGCTGGTTGCATAATTTATCAAGTCACAGTAGAGGTAGATAGATGTAGAATAAAAATTGTAGCCTCACAACCCACCACACACCAGAGAACATTCACTGAGTTAGAATAGTACTCTAAACAGGGCTCATGGGTGCTAAGTGACTGCAGATGTTTCTCGTCTTCCCTTAGCCACATGTGTATGGACAGAGGCAGGGCTTGTTTACTGGTTAATTTTCAAACCTAAATCAGCACAACTACATTGGGAGCGTTTTGTTTAGCTTTGACTCTACCTGAACCTTAAAGTAACCGGTATTCTTAAGGAGCAAAATCAATGAGGTTTTGAATCATTAACCGGTTTTATAAGGTTTTCATTTCGCTCTTTTCGACATCATATTTGCCGAGACCTTGACGACCTTTAAAATTCACTTAAAAATTAAAAGCTACACGTAACCACAAAATAATTAGAAGAAATTGAATATTCCGTCAGACACAATCTACGTGTTGCAACCTTTCTTTATGAGTTTACATCGTAACGTATACATGTACCAATTTGTTCCAATTCGAATGAAAGCAAGCAAGTCGTAACCTGCTCGCGCGACACTTGTGTTAAATCGGTTTTTTAAGGTTTGCGTAGCACTCTCATTTAGGACGCACTCCGAACGAAACCTTTTCTAAAAACCGGTAAAAACCTTTATTTACCGATATTTTCGAAACCGGCTGTAAGCCCTGGACAGAGGAGTTGATAATTCAACTCCTCTGTCCAGGGCTTACAACCGTGCTAATGCACACAAAAGCCTATATGTTCTAATCAACATTGTTACCGTTTTATTTTTGGAATCAATACATTTGTCTCTATTGTTTGAGCTAGGTTAAAAGTTTTACGAGCACTTTGTTGGTGCTCGACTCACAATAGATTAGATCTCATTCCATTGAAGTGGTGATTGAATTGAGGCAGCCGTTGATGGTAGCTACATAAAATTTGACCCATTTGAGCTGATGATGTAAGCTGTTTAGACTTTTACAAACCTCTAATCACAATTAGAGGTTTGAGACACATCTCCATTGGATCATTTTGCCCAATCAATGTGTGTTAAGATTAAGACGTGTGAATTTCATCAAAGTAATAAGCTATATATAGTGAGTTGGATTAAAAACTTGTAATTCGCACAGGAAGCACACACACATTAAACATTACTACTAATTACACCTTAATAATGAACAAATAACACTAATAATATAATAATAATTACTTACTGTTAACTACAGCTCTCAAATAATAAGTGTAATGTTAAAATGACAGCTTTTTACTAAATTTATATGAATGTACTAGCTGCTGCCCGCGGCTCCGCCCGCGTGGAGTCGAATAACGTAGTCTATGTGTTAATCCAGATCATAATCTATCTACGAGCCAAATTTCATTCAAATCCGTTCAGCCGTTTAAGCGTGAAAGAGCAACAAACATCCATACATACAAACTTTCGCATTTATTAATAGGATACATATACGGTATTTACACCAAGAAAACAATATCTGTCTGGGTAATTTCTGAAAGGCGGGACTGATTTTGAAATGAAAATGCTATGTCTCAGACACCCTAACCAAATGAATACACTCCCAATGACCACTTCTGCATATAGCAATAACAGTTATCAGATTGCTCCTAGGATATATAAACAAATTAAGCGAAGATACCAAGTCTCTGTCTCCAGGTAGTTTTAAAAGCAAACTGAAAAACGGCTAATACAAATTGTTTTTACTCTTATAGACAAATTTTTTCAAGAGATTATTAATTTCATTAATTCACATACTAAATAACATTGACGGCATTTATTGAACCTATTTAGGTTAGGTATCTTGTCTGTGTGGCACCATGTTAGAGTCATCAAGAAATTAAATACAAATTAATTTGACAATTGCATTACATTTTCTAACAAAGCACTTTATCACCTAATTTCTCACATAATTATCTTTTTGTGTGTCAAAATCAAAACTGAATTGATTGATAATTTTGACTGACATTAATATGAAGTGAGATGTGATGCTGTCAAATGACCGTGAATGTTTACGTTTCACGTCAGTGACTGCGTTCGTAAGTTGTTAATTAATATTTCGGGTAAATCTTGGAATTTTTAACAAGATCATTCTCATTCCCTCCATATTTTACACCAATGATGTTAAGGTAATATTGTTGCTAAACCAAACCCTCCACTGTGTTATAGATTTGGTTGATATACCAGATGCTTTGAGCCAAATAATGTATAGAAAGCTGCCATTCTCCTTTTGGCATGCCAGTGTCTGGTAAAATGTGTGAACATATTTATGTAACTTCTAATGTATCTGTGCCACATTTTTAGCAAAAAATATTTGGTAGTAGTAGTAGTGCGACTGGAAGCAGGCCGACTGCACCTTAGTCTTTAATTGTGATCCATGTGTTTGTTACGAGCAGAGCAAGCTATTGGAGAGGAGTTGTGTAAGCATGTAGCCTTGAAATGTGTTTGAAGTGTCTGAGTGACAGTGGCCGCCTTTCATCTAGCAGGCTACATGTTTGCTATGTGAGTGTTGAACAATAATGAAAGCCTATTGTCATTATCTTACTATTTTGAATTTATGCAATTCTTTTTCAGATTAACACACTGTGTCTGCCGGTGGCCGTGTGTTACCTGTGCTACTTTAAGCTGAGAAAGTGCCAGGACTTGATGATGAGGTCTGTGAGGGCCAACAAAGTGCTCACAGAGATACTGCAGGGCGGTGAAATAGTAAGTTGGACATAACTACTGTTATATGAACAATCGTAATGTAGGTTAAAATTTATCCCTCCTTCAAAAATTTTTTATTAGAGTCTTAAAATGTTTTACACAAAGGAATCTCGAAACAATTATAGTAAGGGAGCATTCAATTATTACGTAACGCAATCTGTGGGGAGCGGAGGGGGCGATCTTGTCACGTTAGGATGTGTCACAGGGGCGGGAGGGTGGTTCGAACAGCTCGTTACGTAACATTGTTTTTTTTTTGTATAAAAAAATAAGTAGAGAATAAAAATTCTTAAGTTGGCAAGCCTTTTCCTTTATCTTTTACAGGGAATCTCTCATTTGTATTTAATACTTCATTTTTATCGTGTTCTGCCAAGTTGGCAACTCTTTTCGTTTATGCTTTACAGGAAATCCCACGATTGTGTTGTAAGTACTTTTTATTTAGTTTTCGTTGTCAGTATTAGTTAGCGATTCCACAGCAGTACATAACAACTCGGAAGGATTGTTGTGTTCCTGTGTGTGAGTAAGGTCGCTAGATAACTGAGAGGTCTTTGGGAGGACCGGCGGATGTCGAAGCGCCACAAGCAGTGTGGACGCGGCGGTCACAGAGGCCCGGTGAAACGGTTGACCGCTGGCCGCCCGCAGGTTAGTAGAGGAACCCGGGGAATACTTAATCTCCGCCCCGGGAGGCTGAAACGTCAGCCTGTGTAAAGTCCCTGTTGCAGTGGTCGTGCCGGAGGAGACCGGGGTGGACCCGGCTGCTGCAGCAGGAGGGGAGCGGGGGCCCTTCCGCCCGCCGCACCAGCAAACCGCACTGTACTGTGGTGAAAGACACCACGCTATTGTCCTTTACTCTGTTCGTTGATCGACTTCTCATTTTTTACCTCATCACGCATTATGGCAACACAAAAACGGAAAAATGGTTCCCCAGCGGCCACCCCTTCCACAACGTACCTGTTGATATGGGTACGCATGTATCATGGCGGCCACACCCGGATCTACGCGTGCTTTTACAGGTCTCATAGCGGTGATACAGGCACAGCTCGGTTATTCGAGCGGCTGCAAAGGGCGACTGACAGAATCATCGAACAGTATCCTTCCGCTGAGTTTGTGATTTTGGGAGACATCAATGCCCACCATGCTGTGTGGCTTGGCTCTCGGTGCACTGACTACGCGGAGAGATCTGCTCATGAATTTGCTCTGGCTAATGGTTTCTTGCAAATGGTTCATTCTCCCACGAGAATACCAGATGTCGAGGACCATGCAAGCTCTCTACTGTATCTTCTGCTGACCACACGTCCGGATGAGTATAACATCTCAGTGGATGTACCGTTTGGCTCGTCGGATCACTGTCTCATCCTGACCCAAATGTTGTGTGTCACCCAAATGTGGATGATACGGCCATCGTTTTTTATGGAAAATCTTGGCAAGAGGTTAAAGTCGCTACGGAAAAAGGATTAACCGAGATAGTTACGTGGCTATGTGCTAACCTATTGTCACTAAATAAGTCAAAAACGAACTACATCTGCTTCAGTATAAGAAACCGTACACAACCAGAGGACAATTTTAATATTAAAATACATACCTGCAACGACACTAACACGGACACTTGTACGTGTACGAAAATAAACAAAGTTGCAAATACCAAGTATCTGGGGGTTATTGTGGACCAAAACCTTTCTTGGTACTCCCACCTGGAACAAGTTTCTGGAAGAATTAGGAAGCTGAGCTGGATCTTTAAAACTTTAAGATACATTGTTCCTAGAAATGGGAGTGCTGAGAAGGGTCTCTTGAACCAATTATACATGGCACTGGTTCAGTCCATTTTAACCTATTGCATACCTGTCTGGGGAGGTGCAGCAAAAACAAAATTCATTACGCTCGAACGAGCGCAACGCGCTCTGTTAAAATCCATGTATTTTAAAAAAATGCGATTTCCTACTGATAGTATATATCGTATCAGTAAACTGTTGTCGGTTCGAAAATTATATATTATAAATACGGTACTTAAAAAACATAAGATGTTACCATGTACGACTAATTGCAAAAATAAAAGAAGGAAATATGCAATAGCTCTAATTCCCCAGACAAAGACGAAGTTCGCTGATGTCCAGTTCAATAAACGCGCAGCACAACTGTATAACGAAATAAATAAGAGACTTAATATTTATACTACTGAATATTATACGTGTAAAAAAATAATAAATAGCTGGATTATAGAACTTTCCTATGATGACACTGAGGCTATGCTACAACGTGCTTAACAATAGAAAATATATACTTCTCTATCAATTCCACACTCTCGTATCATACACCACACATAAATACACACGCACACACACACAACACACACATGTACACACACATATACATACATACACACACTCTAACGCTCATTTAATATCCTTACCTTAAGAAATTATGTACCTTCCTAAATAAAATGGTAATATTGTTAATGTCGAAATATACTAATAATTTTGCTGTATTATCTTTAAGTGTAAATTGTTTTTATGGATTTTGTTAGTTTTGTCACAATCCGATGCTACATATTATGATGAAAAATTTTGCCATTATGTGTTGAAATATGTAGATCTAGAGCAAACAAGGTGATAATGATCAAATATATACATAGATTAATTTCAATTATTCGGACATTGTAGTACCTAGTACTGAAATAAATTTATAATGTAATTGCTTGGATATTAATTAAGTAATTGATTGCTAAATTGTATAGTTAGTAAAATGTAAAATAAATGTGTTGCATGCATGATTATATAACTAGTACCTATGTTGCTATGGAAGAGCGGGGTCTTCTAATACAAGCGTTTTACGCTTAAAAGAAAACCCCTACTACTGATTAATGTAATAGATGCACCAGACGCGACCCACCTCGGCCCGCCGGATGTCGTCGCGTGTGGCACTATAGGTCGGCAGACTGGGATGGATTGCGTAAATTCTACGCATCATACCCGTGGAGACAGCTGTTCTTCGAATCAGACGACATTGATTCCTGCGCGGTCGCAGTGGCTGCTGCGATATTGCATAGCATGGAATACATTCCCAATCGCCTAGTAGCTACTGCGGGAGCTGGAAAGCGGCCGTGGTTTAATCGGCATTGTAGGCCAATCTTTTTAAGCAGGCTACTTACAATGCTTGGAGCACGGCGCGTGCTAATGAGGATCCTAATGTCTCTGTTTTAAAGCGCAAACTGTATGCTGCCTCGAGATCCAGTAAAAAGGTGGTTACTAGAGCAAATATCGATTTTGTCGGCAGAATTGAAAAAATAGAAATTTCTGTCATCCGTCCATGCCACCACTGCAAAAACCGGATGGCAGTTTGGCCCACAGCGCCAAGGAGAAAGCCGATTTACTCGGTAATCTCTTTGCGTCTAACTCTAATATGAATGACGGGGGAATTGCACCATCTACCATCCCGTGGTGCGGTAGCTCAGTGCCGGAGATCTCCATTACCAAGCGAGATGTACGGCGGGCATTACTCTCTCTCCATATTCATAAATCGAGTGGGCCAGATGGTATACCTGCAGTGGTGCTGAAGTTTTTGTCCTTTTCTACTCCACTGGACAAGTCTCGACTTCATGGAAGACCGCTAATGTGCACCCGGTGCCGAAAATGGGCGACAGATCAGATCCATCGAATTACAGGCCTGTTGCTTTAACCTCCCTTCTCTTCAAGGTGATGGAGCGTGTGATAAACACACGACTCCTAGGATACCTAGAGGATCACGACTTGATCAACGACTGTCAATACGGTTTCCGTCACGGTCGCTCTATTGGTGATCTTCTAGTGTATCTTACACATCGCTGGGGTGTGTCGATAGAGAGTCAAGGTGAGGCATTGGCTGTCAGCCTAGATATGGGAAAGGCGTTCGATCGGGTCTGGTACCGGGGGTCTTATATCGAAGTTACCATCATACGGGCTTCCCGAGGGTTTGTCCAAATAGGTTGCCAACTTTTTGTCCAACAGATGCATAAAAGCCGTGCTTGATGGTGGATGCTCCGATAGTATGGATATCCATACTGGCGTCTTCAGGGTTCTGTACTGTCTCCGACGCTGTTTCTACTGCATATCAATGATATGTAGGCAATTGCATTCATTGTTATGCGGACGACAGCACTGGGGACACTTGTTATACAGGTCGTGCAAATATCCCTCGTTCCCTTGTGGAGGAAAGCCTCGATAAATTTGTGTCTGAAATGGATGGTACTTTGGCTAGAGTATCTGACTGGGGGCAGCTTAACTTGGTCGAATTTAACCCCAAGAAGACACAATGTTTGCGCGTTCACCGCTAAGAAAACTCCATTTGCTGTGGTTCCTAAATTCCAGAACACACCTCTTACCATCCTGGAGGAGAAGGTAAAGCTGGCGTCCAAAAGACTTGCTGTGCCCAGCCGAGCAAAGCAGTACTTCAGCGGAGAGCAAAGACTTTATGTATAATAAGTCTCAACTCAGACCGCACTTTGAGTACTGTAGCCATCTTTTGGCGGGAGCACCTAGATACCAACTTGTACCATGTGCTTCGATTCAGAGACGAGCTGTGAGAATTGTCGACAATCCTAAGCTTACACATGGTATTGAACCCTAAACTTTAAGGTGAGATTTGCCTTCCTTTGTGTGTTCTACCGATTGTACAACGGGTTGTATTCTGAGGAATTGTTCGATATGATGCCGACAGCTACTTTTTATAACCGGAACGCTAGCCCACGGCGGGGAGTTCACCCTCACACGCTGGAACCGCAATGGTCACGTACTTTGTTGTTCCAGAGAAGTTTTCTTCCGAGAACTCTCAACCTGTGGAATGAGCCGAGGATTTCCAAGGGTCTATAGCATGGGATTCTTCAAGAAATGCGTGAAGAGGATTTTAGAGGGTCGGGAACTCGTGAGTGACACCCCTAGTGTTACAAATGTCCATAGGCTATGGTGACTGTTTACCATCATTCAGACCGTATGCTTGATTGCCACCTTAGTGGTATAAAAAAAATCAGTATTGTTATCAACGCAAACATAAATGTTCAATACATGAACTGTTATTTTTCAGGAACAGCAAGAATTTGTTGCCGCGGTGAAACAGTATCAACTGAATGGTCTATGTGTGACTCCCGTTGAGCTCATCAGCATTACAGGCACTGAATACAGCTTGATAACGGAGGAGATCAAAGAGGAACGTCTGTCATCGCAGTGCACAGGAGAAATGGACACTGACAGACTCCCACTTGTGGAACGTTTCACGTTTGAGGACTCTGAACATGAAGATACTATTGAGAGACCAGCACTGGAGGATATGTATGACACTGAGAGTGGGGTATTGATAAATGAAGGAAATGTAAAACAGGAGGCTACAGATGGAGCCGTCGATATTGGGAGACAAAAATTGATAACTGAAGAGAATATCAAGAATGAATTAGAAGAAATGGAAGATATCTATACTGCAGTGGTAGTAGTACATGAAGCAAATAGAACGCAGGAGGAGTTAGAAGGAGCACAAGTCGATGAGGACAAGAAGGCAGAAGGTAACAGTCACTATATGAGCGCCTTGTAAAGAACACTGCTTTTTAAAACTTATTGCATTTATCTGCCACATTTAACTAACATTTTCGAATCTCAATGACTTTGTTTTGACAATGTAAGTGTACACAGCCACGTCTGGCACAGTGTAATGATAGAAGGTTATTGAGATCACAAACATACACAAATTATTAGTTTGTGGTCTATTATAATTCTGAGAAACAAAATACAGTGCAGTAGCTGGCTTTCTCATGTCTCTTCTTTCATTTTTTTTTATCTGTACACGAGACACACCATATTGTTATTTGTGAAATTGTGTACACAAATTTGTACCTTAACAGCATCACCAACACCAACTGTGATCATTGTCGGTTTTGATAATCACGACGGCAGTTGCACAGGAATTATTGTTTCCTAATTTAAAATACCTCTTGTCCTGCCTATATATATATATATATATATATATAAAACACGTAAAGAGAGGTAGGGCGTATCAAAGCAGCCCGTCTGGGGATGTATCTCCACCTCACAGGAAACCGCAGCCAAATAACAACTCCCTAGAGAGTTGTTGTGTTCCTGCGTGTGAGGGGGGTCATCAGTAATCCCCAAGGAGTTGCTGTGCAAGCAGCAGAGGAGGCATCGCGCGAGTGATACTTAATATATTTCATGCGTTAATAGGCCACGGTACCTGCTTTACATCAGGTGGGCCGTATGCTTGAATGCCTTCCGACATAGTATAAAAAGAAAACACCGTCTCCGAAAACATCTGCTATGAAAATATGCACTAAAAGGTACAAGATAATTGTTTTATTTCTTGAAATGACTTTAAACAAACATTATATTGTTTATTTGTACTTAAACAGAAATTAGAAACATATTTCTAGACTAGTTAGAATAAAACCAATGTATTTAGACAACAGTATACATATGTTGTAATTTTAGGAGTCGGTGCCAGCCAAGCTTTTAAGATTTTTGGGAAATTTCCCAAGATGTACAAAATATATTAAAGTTACGTCAATGCGATATTGCATCGACACCTAAGTAGACCTGTTTACCAACTTACATAACCAATGCGCTGGCAGCGACTCCAGTAATAACAATAAATGTATACTATTGTCTTAATACATTGATTTTATTCGAACTATTATTTGAGTCTAAAAATAAACAAATATTAAATGAATAGTAGGGGTTGAAATATGAAATTGCCGATTTGTACTGAAATATTAAAACTGGTTTTTTTATAAGATGTAAGTATGTATATCTTCACGCCAGGTCCCTTGGGGGGTAGGCAGAGAGAACCGAGCGCATTAAGACGCGGTCCTTACACACTTCACTCGCTTCTTTAACATTCATTGCTCTTTTCATGCTAGCTCGCCGGTTCCTAAGGCTCCTGACATCACCTTCTGATAAAACGCGACCAATTTGGTCACGGTAGGTTAGTCTTGGTCTTCCTCGGCTCCTACATCCTTCCACTTTCGCATTGTTTATCTGTTTCGTCATTCTTTCATCCTGCATTCTTTCTACATGTCTGTACCAACGGAGCATGCCTTTTCTTATCTTAACACCGACACTCTCTTTCAGACCAACTCTCTTTCGTACGTCATCATTACGAACGCGGTCAGAAGCACACTCTACGTACATAAAGGCATCTTAAGCTGTTCTACGTAATAGCTCAATGATTCAGAAAATAGTGTTTAAGTTACCTGTTCCTCGAACATCGACAACTTTCGCTCAGCACTTCAAAACATTTTTCTTTCCTTTGGTTTATAACAGATTGTTGAGGAGATGCAATTTAAGAGGCTGTAAAACATTTGACGCACAATCACATAAAGAAACTGTTAATGTCTATGGACTATGAAGAGACAGAGAGTTTACTGAACATCATGTGTTAACTGATCAAATTACGTATTGAGTATGGATTTTTCAAACGCGCTCACTCTCCCGGACGATAAACGAAACAAACATCCACACATAACTCACACAAAAACACATGTGCACACACACATTCATACATACACACAAATACACGTGCAGCACCTTAGAAGAAATAAAAAGATATTTACCTAGAAGTAACTATGACGATTCCAAACAAATGTAGCCATTTATACGGAATAAAAAGATTTTGACTTTAAGCAGATAAATGAACAGTATTGGTAGATAGCGTCTGTCGCTTGTTGCATACCACACTCTCAGAAGGGTACCCGCAGTATAAAGTAGCGATGGATGTGGGTATTTATTACAATGTAAACTGTTGTAATTGCTGTTCGCCGTTATACTGTCACAAATTCCGCGTAATTCTGATGTATTGACGCCCCACGATACAGGCCGAGCCGAGTGTGGAGTCATAGTAATACTGTGTTCTTATGTTTAACCTATGTTTAATAAAGATTACTTACTTAAATAAAATGAATGATGTAACTCTGTACATGTGCCGCTGCGGCTGAAGAGGGCAAAGAAACACACGCGGACAAGACTCAAGATGGAAGAACAATGACATCAGACGACAATAATGTTCTAGAAAATCCAAGAATGTGTAGGGCAGTTACGCATGAAGAGACAACCAACAGAAACGTTAGCCCTTACATATTACGGTGCGTTAAAAAACCTGCAAATAATAGACAAGTTTCAAAAAACACATCTATGTATACCGTGATAAACAAAGGTAATGTGAGTGTGAACAGTGATAGTGAGTGCTCTAGTACTGACACAGATGTCGGCAATAGCAACAGTAAACAACTGAAGATGGTTGTTTGTAAAGATGACGAAGTCAGTTCACCAATATTTACTAAGGAGGATTATTCAAAGAGAACTGGTGAGAAACCTTTTGAATGTGAGATATGTAAAGTTAAATTTAGTCTGAAGGGTCGTTTAAAGAGGCATTTAATGACACACACTCGTCAGAAACCCTTTGAATGTGAGATATGCAAAGTTAGATTTAGTCAGAAGGGTACTTTAAAGACACATTTAATGACACACACTGGTCAGAAACCCTTCGAATGTGAGATATGTAAAGTTAGATTTACTGAGAAGGGTAGTTTAAAGAAACATTTAATGACACACACTGGTCAGAAACCCTTTGAATGTGAGATATGTAAAGTTAGATTTAGTCAGAAGGGTAATTTAAAGAAACATTTAATGACACACACTGGTCAGAAACCCTTTGAATGTGAAATATGTAAAGTTAGATTTATTCAGAAGGTTAGTTTAAGGAGTCATTTAATGACACACACTGGTCAGAAACCCTTCGAATGTGAGATATGTAAAGTTAGATTTATTCAGAAGGTTAGTTTAAGGAGTCATTTAATGACACACACTGGTCAGAAACCCTTCGAATGTGAGATATGTAAAGTTAGATTTAGTCTGAAGGGTGATTTAAATAGGCATTTAATGACACACACTCGTCAGAAACCCTTTGAATGTGAGATATGTAAAGTTAGATTTAGTCAGAAGGGTACTTTAAAGACACATTTAATGACACACACTGGTCAGAAACCCTTCGAATGTGAGATATGTAAAGTTAGATTTACTGAGAAGGGTAGTTTAAAGAAACATTTAATGACACACACTGGTCAGAAACCCTTTGAATGTGACATATGTAAAGTTAGATTTAGTCAGAAGGGTAATTTAAAGAAACATTTAATGACACACACTGGTCAGAAACCCTTTGAATGTGAGATATGTAAAGTTAGATTTACTGAGAAGGGTAGTTTAAAGAAACATTTAATGACACACACTGGTCAGAAACCCTTTGAATGTGAGATATGTAAAGTTAGATTTAGTCGGAAGGGTAGTTTAAGGAGTCATTTAATGACACACACTGGTCAGAAACCCTTTGAATGTGAGATATGTAAAGTTAGATTTAGTCGGAAGGGTAGTTTAAGGAGTCATTTAATGACACACACTGGTCAGAAACCCTTTGAATGTGAGATATGTAAAGTTAGATTTAGTCTGAAGGGTGATTTAAAGAAACATTTAATGAGACACACTGGTCAGAAACCCTTTGAATGTGAGATATGTAAAGTTAGATTTACTGAGAAGGGTAGTTTAAAGAAACATTTAATGACACACACTGGTCAGAAACCCTTTGAATGTGAGATATGTAAAGTTAGATTTAGTCGGAAGGGTAGTTTAAGGAGTCATTTAATGACACACACTGGTCAGAAACCCTTTGAATGTGAGATATGTAAAGTTAGATTTAGTCGGAAGGGTAGTTTAAGGAGTCATTTAATGACACACACTGGTCAGAAACCCTTCGAATGTGAGATATGTAAAGTTAGATTTAGTCTGAAGGGTGATTTAAATAGGCATTTAATGACACACACTGGTCAGAAACCCTTTGAATGTAAGATATGTAAAGTTAGATTTAGTCGGAAGGGTAGTTTAAGGAGTCATTTAATGACACACTGGTCAGAAACCCTTCGAATGTGAGATATGTAAAGTTAGATTTAGTCTGAAGGGTGATTTAAATAGGCATTTAATGACACACACTGGTCAGAAACCCTTTGAATGTGAGATATGTATAGTTAGATTTAGTCAGAAGGGTAATTTAAAGAGGCATTTAATGACGCACGCTCGTCAATAACCTTTTAATGTGAGATATGTAATGTTAAATTTGGTTATAAAAGTAGTTTATGTTTTGGATGTTTCGTGGGTAGCTGTGGAACAAGTAGCAATAAAAGTGCAGTGCTCTCAGTAAAAAATATATTTTTTTAATTCATTTTGATTATTTTGTATATTCATTGTATGTTTAATTAATTTCAAAAGTCACTACTACCTATGAGCAAACTTCCTTTCAACATATCCTACCATGGAAGATATTCAACATAACATTACAAATATGATGGAACTTTTCAATAACAAGATAGCAGCATTTCAAGCAGAGCTTCATAAGGCTACCTCTACTCCCACAGTAACATCGCTGACTGCAGACTTTTGGCACATTTAAAACATCACCACTGCTCCGAGTTCCTTGCAGCGGCAGGTTGAGTTGCTCGTTCTTCAACAAGATCATTTTGAGATGTGGGGACGCCGTAAAATCCTGTTAATTCATGGGCTCATCGAGGAAAAGAATGAAGATGCTGCTTTGAAAGTCACGAAGATCGTCACGGAAAAGCTCAAAGTATCACCTTTCTGCAAGGATGACATCAAGCGTTGTAATAGAATGGGCAGACTCTCTGCAGACAAACCTAGGCCTATTCTTGTAAAGTTTCGGAGTATCGATTTAAAGAGCAAGGTCTGGTTCGCCAAAACACTGCTTAAGGAGACTGGTATCACAGTGTCAGAGTTTTTAACGAAGGCACGACGCACTTCTAGCCGCACGACGGCACTTTGGAGTTCCTAGTTGTTGGACTCGCAACGGCTGTGTAATGGTCAGCCTATCTGACGGTACGAAAGAACGAATCTTCAATGTTGCGCAAGTCAATCAACTCATCACTTCGTCTCAAATTGCTGTTGCTCCTTGCGGAATATTGTCTTCAAACTCCGGTGAAACCTCTGCAAAGAACGCGGCTCCTGTGACACGGCGTAAGGGGTTTCCCAAGAAATAAGTGATTTCCTGATATTGGTTGGATTTATTGATATTGGTTTGCACATCGGTTCGTCTTGGTATGTGTTGTCTGCACAACAAGTAAGGTATTACTTTTGTCTGTACTCTTGTTTAGTCATTCACTTGCTGACCTACAACTTTTTTTTTTATCTACATAACATAATCAAACATTAAGATTTATTTATTAAGTAATTTGAGGTAGGTAGTAAGTAATATCACTGAATACAGATTGTCAATTTGACTGTTAATAGCTCAGAGGAAGTATATACCTAGAGTTGACAAACGCGTACACCCGTAAGGGACGGTAAGAAAAGTACATTCAGTAACAAGGTTACCAGACTGTGGAAAATTTACCCCACTACATAATGCGTTTCGGCAATTTGAAATTTACAATGTACCCAGATAACTGTTTACCAGAAACTTGTATAGAATGTGTATTGTGTGCTATAATAATATACTCATAATATGATATTAGCAATGTAAAAAAATCGAATAAGTCGATACAGCCATTTCTACACACAAAGTAATAAAAGTTAATATTTACATACGTATGAAAACTACAGTATCTGAATAGATCAACAAACATATTTGCACTTTAATATTATTAGAATAGTATTTTTTTACGCAAATCGAGTTACTGTATAGATCTATTAATTAATAGTAAGCCTGAGTTAGTTTCAGTAAGATCTGTGAAATCATTGGAATAAGGATAGGAGATAGGTCAAACCTAGCAGAGTTATATAAATTAAACAATATATTTTTCTATTTTAGACATACGAGTATATTTTAAAATACAAGCGATGACATGATACTAAATATAGGCATAGATATGAGATAAAAGATAAAAAAACACTATAGACAATTTGTAAATAAAAATATTCGTGCCTTACAAACATATTAATGTTTATTTTTTCATAGATTTTATTATTGAAATCAAAGTTATTAGATCGATTTTTCTACATCATGTATTTATATAAATATCGTGAGAATGAAACAGCCGTCGAATATTCATGGTCACATTTACATACACGGTTTTTAGTTAAATCTTCTTTACACAATAAATGCGGATTATTCCTTCTTAAAATTATACATATTGCATAAAAATTTTCAATAATTGTCATGTAAAAAAGAATTAGTGCCAGGGATGATTTAAGTGTATATTAATCAAAGGTAAACAATCTTTGTTTTTAAACATTTTGTATTGGGCATCATGGTTTTCATTAGACCCCGTTATATACGTTTTCCCATACATTTCAGTCTCAATTCAAAAGTAAGCTTTAATTTTCATGGTGTTAATGTAGTGTCCGTCGCTATTAGAAGCCCTGGATAATCGGTCTGGAAAATAGGACAATTTTAATTTTGTAACGCATTATTAGCATGTAATATCGACAGCCTAGTACTAACATTATATTAAAACTACTGTCAATACTATAATTTAATTGAGCTTTACATATTTAAGTTTACAAATTCAGACAATATAAAATGCTTGATTAACATTTATGTGTTGACACAAAAGCATGTGTGTGTGCGTGATTAACTTGATTAACGTGGTATAAATAATTGGTATAGAATAATCTACACGACTACCCTCCGTATCTTTCATAATTACCTGTATAAATATAATCAACCCATCAACATCATATCAACCCATACTCACTTCATTACTGGAGTACGGGTTCTTATTTCAACCAAAAGACCTTAGAAAATATGTCCCGAAACTACTCAATTACGTATTGTCGGAGTAGTTGGAACATTTTCATATGTTTTTGTACTTCAATTATACGCTTCTACGACTAAAATGTAACTATGTAAAATTTCAAGTCTGTACGTGAAACTTTCTAAGACAGACTAGCAGACGAACAGGCAGGCATGTAAATCATCTAATTTAGTTCCTTATTTTTTTTTTAATACCTATCATCATATATACTCATCATATATACTCATACATCATATATACTCGACAACAAACTGTTATAACAGTTTGGCGAACATAATAATTTGTACTATGTAACTGTATCGTGTAAATAAATAAATAAAAACAATATAAATCAGTTGAGAATGCGCAAGCTTGCATTGCCAGAGGAACACCTGGTTCGTCAACAAATCAAATGTTGACGAATCAGGTCAACAAATGTTAACTTACGTGTATGGTGGATGTTGAAACTGACGACTTATCCAAATAAACTTCTTCCGAAAGCAGTGGTCTTTAAAATGTTTGGAACATATGCGACTACTCGGCTCCCAATTCTGTTGTCGTCCAGTAGCAAAAATCCATGCATTACGCACACTGACGACTTTAGGAAATCTAAAATATAAAAATACATCTAAGTTTAAAAATGTTAACATTTTTGATTTAAAAATAAATAAATACATTTTGACGAAAAATTATAAACAAAGAAGTATACAAAAGTAAGAAGTTAAAAAAAAGGTGTCTGTACCCATAATTTCGGGGTGTTTTCCCATACTACATACTGGTAACCCTAAAACGCTCATTATACCGATAAATTGAAAATACAACAGAAAATGGCTGACGCATTACCCACAGACAACCTTCAAGATTTAGGCGGATTTTACTAGAAATACTTTTTGTAAATTAAACCGACATTTTCATTGTTTTTACGTTATTATACAAACAATTTATTTAAAAACTACATGTGTATCTAATTTTTGCAAAATATTTGATAACAACTATTAAAACTTTATACTTACGTATGAAAGGTTATGTTTTCGTATTTTTACTAACTGAGGCTTTTGCAGCCTTTTACACAGCAACGTACCATTGTTAAAGTAAAAAGACAATCCCAAACGAGCAAAACAACACAAATATGCACTAATATTTCGCTTATATTTAGTATTTTATGCAAACAATTTGTTATACTACAAGGAACGAAATGATTGTTTGCCACGAATTTGTTTTTGTGGCAAACACAAAATAGTGAAACTATGACTGGGACAAAAAATATTTTATCTGTCTCTTTCCTTCTTATGAAGAACTGTATACATCTATCACGTTTTATCTTGATATTATTATTTGCTTGTCACCTCTAGGTATCCTTTCTCTGAGGTTAATAGCGTGAATGCAGATAATGAATGATATACCATTTTTTAATCAACATCATGATTACAGGCATAAGTTCTGTAGTCACACAGCCTAGTCGAACTTCTGAAATGGTCCGTAACATAATGTAACTGTTATTTAATATTAGTATTGTGTAGGTAATTGATAATATATTTCTTTGTGTTGAATTGTTTACATCTTCTGCTGGCAGGTAGTCGTGAATGCAATATAGTTTTGTATTTTTTGTTATTGTATTTCACACATTCTTCTTCTTCTATTTTTATTTTGAGTACTTTATTTATAACAAACTAGTAAACACGATATTTGTACTAAATATATTTGTATATATATTTAACTATTCAGTTTGATGAGTGAGGATGAGGAGCAACAGGATCAATATCTATCTGTAACATCTTCCAGTAATGACAGTTTTCATAGCATACCTTTAACTCTTAAAGAGTCTATGCACAATTATTTTTCAGACGTACCAAAGAACTTCAATGTGGTGCACATAAATGCACAAAGTATACCAGCGCATTACATTGATTTGCTTGAGTCATTTGATTTAAGTAATATTCATGCTATTCTTGAGTCTGAGACGTGGTTCAAGCCATGTTTGCCTTCAACAGCATATTGCCTACCTGGATTTCAGCTTGTACGTAATGACCGCGTTGGGAAGAGTGGAGGTGGTGTTGCAATCTATTTACGTGCACATATTCCTTTCAATATTATCGCTTCTTCTCACGTCTAGAGATGTGACATTCTAGATAAAAAATCGATTTTTAATTAATCGACTGTTTTTTTAACATAAAAAATCGATTAATAAATAATCGATTTTTCTTAATAAAATAATCGATTTTGTTATATAAATCGATTTTTCCTAATTTGTCAATTAATTTCAAAATAAACGCCATAAACATTATATTAATCATAGTTTTATTAATTAAAAATAAACCACAGAAATAATAAGTTTTTAAGTAATCAACACAAATTAAAGTTTTACAATAATCAACATTCTAATAGGTTCAAATTAAAATGTTTTTCTTTCAACATAAAATAACAAAATTAAACTATTCAAATAAAAAGAAAACTAGAAATCCGTAGGCAATGAGTTCAGGAATAGCTTAGGATATTAAATAGCTTAGAATAGTTAACATTCTTAAAAACAAGACTTAAAACATTAAACACTTTTTGTCACGAAAAACTTTCAAAATTGTCGTTTGAAAAATGAAGTTTCACCAACGAATAATGAATGACATATCAGCCGAATGTCAGTAAAATAGTTCATTGACTAACTCCATCTATTGGTGAATGTTGGATTAGCTAAATGAATGAACTAAACTGTTTCAAAAGCACAGAAGGGATGCCATCGTAGACGCACAGATGGCGTTAATGTAATATTAATCGACCTACAACTATCTCCATGGAGATAGTATTCTTTGGTAGTTCGCGCTCAGGACTTAATGTCGGGGAGTGGCAGATAAAAAATCGATTATATTTGATTTACGATTATAAAAAACATCGATTATTTGTAATATTAAAATCACGTATAAAAATCGATTTTTACTTTAAAAAAAAACAGATTTTAATTGATTATTTCCATAATCGATTATTTTATCACATCCCTACTCACGTCTCCAGTCCTTCCAATGTGGCTGAGTACCTCTTTCTTGATGTCACGCTCTCTCATACCCATATACTTCTTGGAGTCGTATACAGTCCCTCTCCTACTATTAATTATTTTTCCTCTCTTGAAAATCTCTTTGAAAACCTCTTTGAAAACTTAACTCCTTCGTATAACCACTCCATCATATTGGGTGATTTTAATACTTGTCTACTTAAAATCGATCACCGATCTCATTCCCTAAAATCCCTTGCAAACGCTTGCAACCTTACGCTCTTACCTCTTAATGCAACACATTACTTTCCAAATTGTAGACCCTCACTTCTTGATTCAATCCTAGTGTCTTCTCCCGAGCATGTCGCCAAACATGGTCAATGTGGTGCAGAGGCTTTCTCCTTCCACGATCTCATATTTGTTTCATACAAAATTCGTCCTCCCAAAGCTAAGTCCAAAATTCTTTTGCAGCGTAATTTTGGTGACATCGATATGGATTTATTGCGTGATAATGCGCGCGAGGTTGATTGGTCCGCAATTTATGCAGCTAGTACCGTGGATGCACAAATTGAACTTCTTACCAACAAAATAATTCAACTATACGACATTCATGCTGCTGTTCGTCCAGTTAGATTCAAGCACCTTCCTGCACCGTGGCTAACAGACGAAATTAAAGATTTAATTAAAAAGAAAAATAGAGCCAAATTAAAATATAAAACAGACCCTGATAGATACCGTAATCAGTATATACACTATCGCAACATCTGCAATAGGATGTGCAGGGATGCACAACGCCGTCATATTCATAATTCTGTTCAAAATGGTGATCCAGCGAAAATCTGGAGATTTCTGAGATCACTTGGAGTTGGGAAAAATCGTGCTAACTGTCCTAATAATATTGATATAGATAACCTTAATAGGCATTTCTCTTCTTCTGCAAATTTTGATTGCAATATTAAAAACAAAACTTTTAATGAGATTTCTTCACTTCCAACTCATTTCATTTCATTTATTGCAACTATAATGTGTACATGATCTTATGAATACAATTTAAATATAATTACAGAAGCATTATAGACCCAGTTGGGCGCTGCAATCTTAGAGAGGAGGACGTACATTTGTTCTGATATATAAAGAGTAAATAAAGTCAGATCAATTTATAATTAACTTAAATTATACATCTCAGATATTTTGATTATGTTATATACGTATGTCAAATTTAATTTAATTCTTATATGCATTAGTATACCCGTGTTTATGAAATTCGTTTTATGCTATATTTATTTTTTACGTACTTTATGTCGTTACATATAAAATATAAATTTCATTGGACAAGAAATAGTGATATTAGATTATTGTAAGTGAAAGTCATTAAATTAATTTATTTTGTTGTATACATTTTTACGTAGGTCGATATGTGATTTTATAAATACTAAAAATAAAAAAAATCTGTTATAATTGATATTCATCTGGATTATGATTTGTATATGTTATTATCATTTAAATATTCATTAACCGAATAATAACATTTATGAATTAATGTTTCTTTTAGTATTTTTATAAAGCTTTTGTCATCCATTTCTTTCAAGAGAGTCGGTAATTTGTTATAAATTTTTATGGACATATTAAATGTGCTCGATGAGCGGGTTTCTAGCCGAGTAAACGGTGTTTGCAATTTTTTTCGGTCCCTTAATGAGTAGCCGGAAAGTATATCTTCGCGCTTTGTGTATAAATAAAGGTTTTTGCGTACGAATTTGCATAATTCCAATATATAAATACACGGAAGCGAGAGTAAATTATATTTTTGGAAAAACGGTTTGCAGCTGTCAGTCTGGTCTATGTTGGATATTATACGAATTAGTTTTTTTTGTTGAATAAAAAGGGTAGGCGCATCCGCACTGTTTCCCCATAGGATAACGCCATAAGAAAGCCATGAGTAAGCGTAGGCATAATATGTAGTAAGTGCTGTTTCTATATCAGTAGACCTTTTGACCTCGCGAAGCGCATACGCAAAACTCGACAGTTTTGATCTTATTTTTTGTATGTGTGTTTTCCAGTTTACATGAGAGTCGATATCAACACCGAGTAATGTAAATTTATTGACTGATTCTAATTTTGTTGCATTGAACGTAAAAGTGAAATCTAATGAAGGTTTTTGAAAAGGATGGAATATCATTAATTTCGTTTTTGAGTAATTTATTTCGAGATTATGATCATTTATCCAGTTCGATATTTTGGTAAGTAATGTGTTAAGTTTGTTATTTATTAATATATTATTTTGTCTCGATGTAAGAAGAGAAATGTCATCAGCAAATAAAACGCACGGCTCATCTATTATTTTTGGCAGATCGTTAATGTACACTAAAAACAAAAGGCATCCGACGAAACTACCTTGAGGGATAGAAGCGTTAGTAATGATGCAGCTTGAACGGATGTTACTTACCTGTTTGCAGGTATCATCAAAATGTTCAATTTCAACGTATTGCTCTCTATTTGCCAAGTAAGAAGCAAACCATCCGTGAGCCTGGCGGCGAATGCCTATTCCATATAGTTTGTTTAATAATATATCATGTCGAACTTTGTCGTACGCCTTGCTCATATCTAAGAATATTCCTATAGCGTACATTTTATTGTCCAATATCTTTACTATCTCTTGAATTAACTTATACACGGCAAGAATCGTGGAGCGTTTTTTTCGGAATCCGTTTTGGCACTCGTCAAATATTTTATACTTCTCACAGAAACTGTAGACACGATTACAAATGGGTTTATCAAAAA
This sequence comes from Pyralis farinalis, assembly GCA_947507595.1. Taxonomy (NCBI): domain Eukaryota; kingdom Metazoa; phylum Arthropoda; class Insecta; order Lepidoptera; family Pyralidae; genus Pyralis; species Pyralis farinalis. The sequence continues at coordinate 1,318,199 of OX382281.1, forward strand.
TTTTTGAAGCAGTAGGTATATGGGGCCATAGTAGGGCTATGGGGCGATAGTTATTTGTGTCCGTTTTTTCATTTTTCTTATGCATAGGTTTTATGATTGTTTTCTTTAGTAGTTTTGGGAAGTTACCTTCATTATATGATTGATTTATTAGTAAAGTAAACGGTATAGTAAGTTCGTCGGCACATTGTTTAATTAAGAAAGGTGGTAGTTCATCAAACCCATGGCTTTTTTTATTTTTTAAAGTTTTAATAATTTTATTAATCTCGTCATAACTCACTGGGCTGAGGAACATCGTATTTTCGATAGGACTTAACACCGGGTGTCCGCGAAGGTGACCGCCGTCGCCGGCGCCGCCGATGGTTGGCGTGGCCGTCCGCGCCTCGCCAATTGATGCGAAATAGCAATTAAATAGATCAGCAATTTGCTTTGGCTCGGAATATAAATTATTATTTATTTTCAGTGATATACTGTTTGTTTTTTTTATTACTTTTTTGTTTGTCCTTTCGTGTATCATATTCCACATAGCCTTTATTTTGTTACTTGATTTTTTTATTGTATTTATGTATTGTAATTTTTTTGCTTGGTTTATAGACTTTTTTAAAATTTTTTCATATCTTTTATAATATGATTTAATAATGTCAGAGTTAGATTTGATTGCAAGTATTTTTAATAACCTTTTATTTTGACAAGATATTTTAATGCCCACAGTCAGCCAATGTTTTTTACATTTCGTATTTATTTTTCGTTTAGGTATGCACGTATTAAATTTATTTAGAAGTAAATTATGAAATGATTCGTAGTTTTCATTTATGGTTTTGTCGGTCTAAATGAATTCGTTCCAATCTATTAGTTTTAATTGTGATTTGAATTTATCAACTGATTTCTTGTCAAATATTCTTTTGTTTACGTACCAATATGAATGTTTCTTTCGTTGGGGTAGATTTAGATGGATAATTGTACCAGCATGATCGGAAAAACCCAATTCTTCTACGGTAGTTTGTAGATTATAATTATTAAAGTTCGTAAATATAAGATCTAAGCAAGTAGATACTGTCGGCGTCACGTGAGTCGGTTTTCTGATATGTTGAGTCAGTTTATATTCAGACATTAGATCTAGAAAGTGATATGTCTTTTTGTTATTCTGAAGAACGTTAATATTAAAGTCGCCTCCCAATATAATATTATGTTTCTGATATTTATTATTTAAATAGATAAGGATATTTTTTAATTGGTTATAGAATACGTCCTCCTCCCTACCATTCCAATACATAGTTACTAGTAAAATATTTTTTTCAGATAACTCTATTGCACAAATTTCTAAAACATACTCAATTGACATAGACATAATATCTCTTTTTTCTGTATACTGAATTTGTTATTGCAATAAGATACAAACACCACCGCCGGTTCTAGACCTTCTACAAAACGATGACTCCAAACTATCCTCCTTTTGTTAGTTAATTTAACGGAACGTTAACGTTAGTCAATTCTCTGAATGTGATGTTAAGAAGAACGTACTTTCGGTGACATCGAATGCGGTGGGGGACGACAGCATCAGTCGTCATATGATCTTACCTATCCTTGACATCATCCTTCCTATTATTACCTTCATCCTAAACAATTCCATTACTTCTGGAGTGTTTCCGTCAGCATGGAAGAATGCCTACTTAATCCCGTTGCCTAAAAAGTCGAATCCTGCTTCTTATTCAGATTATCGACCGATTTCTATTCTCCCTTTTCTTCCCAAAGTCCTCGAACATCTTGTCCAAGAACAGCTTAACTACTTTATTTCCAAAAACAATATCCTCAAATCTATTCCAGTCGGGTTTTCACCCAGGTCATAGTACGACTGGTGCTCTGGTAAAAATTACGGACGATATCCGTTTCGCAATGGACTCATCGCAACTCACTATTTTATGCTTGCTAGACTTTAGTAACGCGTTCAACACTGTCGATTTCGATATACTCTTAAAGCGACTACGTTCTCTTAACATATCTCCTACAGCAATTGACTGGTTTCAATCTTACCTGTATGGTCAGCAGCGTGTTCGCCTCGATGATCAGCTTTGCTCTTGGTGTCCTACTACTGCTGGCGTACCTACGGCGGCGTATTATCACCTTTGTTATTTTCACTCTATACATTCTATTACATCAAATCTTCGCTCCTTCTGCCATCTTTATGCAGATGACTTGCAGATTTATTCACATACTTCAGCGGGTAATCTGCCTAATGCGATCACTGAAGTAAAAAAAGACCTGGCGCATATAATCGAATGGAGTAAATCTAATGGCCTCATGGTTAACCCTGGTAAGTCCCAGGCCATTATTATCGGCAGCACCCGTCTTATTTCCAAACTCGATTGGGTGACTGTCCCTGGAATAATATTTGATAATGTTCATGTTCCCTATAGCGAGAGTGTCAAAAACCTTGGCATTTTTTTTTGATAGAACCTTTTCCTGGACGGTGCAAATAGCCCACGTCAGCAGGAAGCTGTTTGCAGCTGCTGGCTCCCTTCGGCGGTTGCGTAATTTTCTCCCTATCGATACCAAAATTTCACTTGCACAGTCCCCGCTCCTCCCTATTCTGGACTATGCTGATTCTTGTTACCTTAGCCTCACTGAAGACCAATTAAACAAACTTGAGCGCCTTCAAAATCTCTTTATTCGATTTATATTTGGGCTTCGCAAATATCATCATGATAAAATATCATCATATCGCAAATATCATCATAAAAAGCAAGATTGAATCACATTTCACACGTAAGTAATTTGGAAACCAATATTATTCAATAAATTAAAATAAAATTTTAACGCTATTGCTTAGAACACAAGTGTTGCCATTATGAAGTGTTTTTGTTTACCCTATTATTGGGTAATGTGACACGCAACGTAACATGGAAAGTAAAAAGCCATCAAATTCGATTAAGTAACACATATATATATATATATTAATCATATAAATTGATGGGACGACATGGTTTGCTCGTTGAAATGGCGCTATAATATCGCGGCAGGGGTACCGCTAAGTTTAAAGCACAAAGATAACTAAATAGCTAAAATTAAAATGGTTAAAATTGCATACTCATAACGCTCCCTGACTTAACAATCTAACACCCAATGTAACTAGATTTGCAACAAAAATTTGATCGTATCATAACAAGTTGATCGGAAATGCTAGTAAATGAATAGATCCGCGATATTATACCGTATTTCAACGAGCAAACCTTGTCGTGTTATCAATTTCTATGATTAAAATATATATAGGTGTTACTCAATCGAATTTGAAGGCTCAAGGATAAGTATTATTTTTGACTTTTCAAATGATAACTTTTCTTTTTAAACTTTTTATGTAATTTCTATGAACGTGTCAATTATATTCATATTAATAAGTTAATTAATATTCTAAAGGCGAATTTCTACCTGTTTGTTACCGCCTATTAAATGAAATAACTAAAAACAGGATTAAATAAAAAAAAAATTTTTTTTAAGAAGATACAATAATGGTTATTCCCGCGTGATGGTAACCCTATTAGCCGTCATCCATGTGTTGCCCCGAAACTGCCCGCGTGATAACGATGTCTATTAATTAATAATAATATAATAATAATAATAATGTTTATTTCAGGAAAATACAAAGCTCCCATATGATGTTAGTAATAATGCAAACTTATTATCTAAGTTAGTAAGTTGAGTACAGTTATAAAATATAAATAAAATAAAATTATGATAATTATGATAAATAATAAATTATTGCATATATGTCATAACAATGCAAGTTTATGTCATATATGCAATAATTTATTATTTGATGATAAAGTTTCTGATCATGATCATATTACCTACCGGCAATTACAGAGGCGCCGCTCGCAATCAGTGTAATTTGATTTATCAGGTGTGCGCATTTATTTCTGTTGTAATGCATAATTTATCTGGCTATGATTCTCATTTGTTTATTACTGAATTATCTAAATACGATGGTGAAATAAAAATTGTGCCCAAAACAAAAGAAAGGTATTTAAGTATTACAAAAATTATCGGAAAAGGTAAAAAACCCAAATCGGTACAGATTAAATTCATAGACTCTTTTCAATTCCTCAATTCAAGTCTTGATAATCTAACTAAAAGTTTAATGAAAACTGATTTCATTCATTTATCTTCGCATTTCCCCTATAACAGCCAGCTTGAATTAATACAACAAAAAGGTATATATCCATATGAATATATCGACTCATGGCATAAATATGATGAAAAACAACTTCCTGCTAAAAATAAATTTTACAACTCTTTGCACATGAAACATATATCTGACAATGAGTATGAACATGCGCAAGATGTTTGGAAAACTTTTAATATAAATTCGCTCCGTGAATATACTGATTTGTATATAAAATGCGATTTTCTGTTATTATGTGATGTATTTGCAAATTTCAGAATGTTATGTTTACGACATTATCAACTTGATCCAGCATATTACATAACTTCACCTGGTTGAAGTTGGGATGCCATGCTTCTTCACACAGGTGTAAAATTAGAATTGATTGATGATTTGGAAATTTATCAAATGTTGGAAAAGGGTATACGTGGAGGACTATCTCAATGTTCTCATAGACACGCTGTAGCAAATAATATTTGTTTACCTAATTGCGATGCCTCAAAACCTTCGGCATATTTAGTATACCTAGACTGCAATAATCTTTATGGTTATGCGATGACAAAGAAATTACCGATCTCAGAATTTCAGTTCGTCAAAACAAATAGCATTCAAAATGTTGATGTATTGAACATTGCTGATGATGCCGAGTATGGTTATATTTTAGAAGTTGATTTAATGTACCCCGATCACTTGCATAATTTACATAGCGACCTGCCTTTTGCACCAGAACAGTTTGTGCCAGTAGGTGGCAAAACTAAAAAAATAATAGCTAATTTATATGACTAATATAATTACGTAATTCATTATGTTCATTTAAAAGAATGTCTCAAAAATGGCTTTATTTTGAAAAGGATACATAAGATTCTTCAGTTTAAGCAAGATTTTTTTTGTAAATAGATTTGAATACTAATTTACGTCAAACCGCTGTGACATCATTTGAAAAAGATTTTTTTTAAACTTTTAAATAATTCTGTATTCGGTAAAACTATTGAAAATAAAAGAAAACAGGTAGACGTCAAATTAATAACTGCATGGAATGATACCTTGAATAAAACAAATGAAAAACTAGGCGCGGAAAAAATAATAGCAAAACCAAATTTACAAAGTATTTCAGTATTTTCTGAAAATTTTGTTGTTATACAATTAAATCTCGGAAAACTTATTTTAGATAGACCTATATATGTCGGATTTGCAGTTCTGGAATACGCGAAACAGCACGTGTATAATTATCACTATAAGTTTATTAAGAAACGATATGGTGATAGAGCAAAATTATGTTACACAGATACCGACAGTCTTCTGTACTTAATACATACTGACGATTTTTATAAAGATATGCGTGACAATATATCACTTTATGATACAAGTAATTTTCAAAGTAACAATCCATTCGGTATTATGTAAACAATAATTACGACGAAAACACAAAAAGTAATACTCACATTCATGTTCCAGAAACACAGAGAAGGGCAGACACTGTTATTTAGAGCCGAGAACGCAACTTATGAAGGAATCTTGTAACCTTTGACCATATTATGCCTATTTCAACCATTATTTTCCCATTAAATAAAACGAAATATCCATCAAATTAAGGAACAAGAATATAAACCAGTTTGGAAGGTGTTTGTTTTTTTCATGCAAGATTTGAAGTACCTATTAGCAACGCAAAAGAATGCAGCGTTGTGAACTGATGGTTCTGAGACTCGAGTAAAGCAATTTCTTATACTGGGTCGGCAACGCACGAGTGATGCCCCTGGTGTTGCAAGTGTCCATAACCCAGGGTAACTGCTTACCATAAGGCACGGCAGGTACCATTCGCAGCATGGAAAATTCTCATGTTAAAAAAAATTGAAAGGTCGCCAAGTAATCCGTAACTTGCAGACATTAGCAGCAGCGGTATAAATGCGCGAGTGAATTATGTTACAAGCGTATATAGAAAGTGGTAACCACCTCGCATCGGGTTGTTCGTGCGGTTGTTTGCCACCTGATCAAAATAACATTTATAGTTCGCGGTAAGCAGTGTCATTCACCATGGAAGGTGATTAACCACCGAGTCGTAATGAGTGGTGATCAGTGCATGAACAAGGAATCGCAAAACGAAGTTAACAATGACGTGATTAGCCACCATGTCGAGACGCGAGTGAATCGTAATGACTGGTGATTAGTTTATGAACTGGATCCCGTGGGATGAAATTTCTATCTCTGAAACCGTAAGAGAGAGAAGGATGAGGATGCGCGCAATCGACTCAAACCACCCCCCAAAACCTTTTTTTAGGCGGGGATCGACCCCGTACCTCTACTACTATCATAAAGGCGGATACTTTATATTTGATACTTTATGATCTTTGTTTTGTTGGATTGGTCTGCGCCTAGAATAGCTATTAAATAAAATTCATTTTCTCATACATTTTATATGAAATGCTTTTTTTATGATATTTCAAGAATGAATTGATAAATTTCAATGAATATTTTTTTTTGTTCGTCTTGGTGAGAGCTGAAACACCTCCAGTGACATTAACCAGTTTCTTTTCGATTTGCCAAGGCGATTCATTTAAAGCCAGGCTTTCCCAACCTTTCTTTTGTCGAGCCTCCCTGGACTATGAATAATCTTTTCACGTCACCTTTTTAATTTTTTCATCACATAAATTCTTGTTGAACTTCTTCTGGTAATTGTGAGATATTTACAAAAAGTGGGTTTCTGGTCATGTGCCCTATAGGTGACTCTGAATGCCTTAACAGTATCGGCGAAATTCGTCTTCCAGCGATTGCAGATGAGTTTCTTTGTCAGCTTTCTAATCTTCGTCCAGTTTGTTATTTTTAATTGCTTTGAATAGTCGAGAAAATGATATTCTGCCCCCCTTGATATCTCCTAGGGGGGCGTGCCCCCCTAGTTGGGAACTGATTTAAACGAATGTTGCCTCTGATATGCCACGTTATTACACTTGGAACACTCTCACTTGGAGGCTAGATGGCGCTGCCGTCACGCAAACATTGTCTTCCGTGAGTTTCGTGTTAAAAATATTTTTAAAATATTCTAATGCCTCTTATAACAATAGAATAGTGAAATAAACAAATATCTTTGTGTAAATTTATCGTGATAGTATTATCTAGTGAAAATATAAATATTTACGTACTCGTTAAAACACTATAATACTGTGCCCAGATATTGTCAGTGTATCGTAACCAAATACATACGTGCGAATATAAATAAAAGTGCTAGACCAACAAAATAGGATTAAAATCATAATACAGTCTCTTTTTCAAAGTAATATAAAGTTATTAACAACTAATAGTTAAAGTGATTATTGATGAACTAATTGTAAAATGTGATTACCCTCGCATATCGTGTTTATGTGATACATCTATGGACATGGTACGTGAACTAAATTCCACCTAAGCCTGTTTATGTTGTTTTTGCTCCAAATTGTTTCGGTTGATAATTTGAAATTACAGTGTAACATAAACAAAGAACAGCTGTTTTATCGACTTGAGAGCTCGTCGGTAACATAGGTACTCATATATGCAGCACATCACTTATAGCAACAATTACAGCAGTGCGTCGAACTTGCTACCACAACTATCGGATTTTTGATGTAACAGGAATACGCTAGATGTCGCTTTGATGTTTGTGGCATTAAACATATGACACTGCGAATAAGATTTTAACTTTCATCACTAAAGTATATTGACTTTCAGCGTGCTTTGTAGTACGTCTGTTGACAGTCTAGAGGCTCAAGTTCAAACCCCAGTACATGCTATCTCTTTTTGTGCAATAAATATTTAAGGCAATTATTGCATCAATAATATATCATACGTTATTATTGTATGAATAATACTTAGGCACACACTGAGTGGGCGCCACCAGTAGAATATTTTCACAGCAACATGGATCAAAACAGAAATTCAATTACATCAAATAAATTTAATATTTCGATAGATCAATTAGATAATGTTACACATAGAATGGCATCTCAGCCTGACACAGAGTTTAACAATAGCAGCGCATTAGATCTATCCTATGTAAGTTTGCCCAACGTCTTGAACAGTTCTGAAATCACAGAGTTAAGGGAAGAAGTGAAAAAATTAAGTTTAGAGTTGAATATCGCACATAAAGAAATCGAAACTCTCAATATCGAAAATTCGTTATTGACAAAAAAAAATTTGGACCATGAGAAAAAAATTAAACTATACAAATCGGTCGGTATAGACGATATGAGAGTCGGCTCTAATTCATCCCCTATAAAATTTTATTCACCACAGTACAGACGCAGTAAATACAATCTAAACATGACAAACATTAAAATTGGATTTCTTGGATACATATATTACTCCTGGGAACTCAACCATATATGCTCCTATCAGTAGCGATCCATCTGTGAACGATTCTTTAACATCAAACAATAGCAGTAGTCAAAAACAAAGGGTGTTACTGCTTGCAGACGAGAATGGAAAATACATGCGAAGCATACTACAAAAATTATTAGGAAACAAATTTTTGGTTATATCGATAGTAAAATCCCAAGCATCACTAGACAATGTATTACACTCATGTAAAATGTTTTGTAAAGACTTTACTATGTATGATTTTGTTATCGTGCTGGGGGGTTCAAATGATAAAAATCCAGTCAAAATGCAGTCATATTTATACTATCATCTTAGTCAACTCGAAAATACTAATGTGCTTATGTGTAATATTCCTTATAATAAACATCTTAACATTGCTAACGTAAATAATGCAGTAAGGTTGACATGTTCATATTTTATAAACACTACTTACATGTATATATGTGCAAATGAAGAAACGTACTTTAATTTTGACAAACTGTATACGTGTAGATTATTGTTGAGACAGATATTGAAAATAAATTATAGAAACGCGTTCTTATCCTATACACAATCACAGATATATGCATGTAAAAGTTTGATAAGTGTTGGTACTCAAACAGATGTTTTTATCTCTTCTAATGGTAAAAATAATAATAATTTGCTGACTGAAGAAAATTTGCTTGATACATGTATAAATAATAATATTAGTAATTGTTTATTTCGAAAATAATAAATGTGAAGCAAACAATATCAGTAACGACTTTTTGGCGTGTGTAGATAAATGTAAATGCGACAAATGTTGTGAAAAGAATAGTTTGACTAAAATAAATATATTTCATCAAAATATTTGTGGGATCAGTAACAAAAAAAATGATTTAGAAATTTACATAGATATGATAGGTAAAACCATTAATTACGTATGTCTTAGTGAACATTTCCTAAATTGCGATTCCGCTCCTCAATTTAATCTTCAAAATTTTAAATTAGTTTCCTATAACACAAGGACAAATAAAATAAGAGGCGGATCATTAATATTAAGTCTCAAGGACAGGAAATCTGAAGATCTTGCTATTTGTAAACGGTTTTATAAGAGCGAATATTTTGAAATATGCGGTATAAAAGATGTTGAGACGAATCTGTGTGTACTATGCTGTTATCGTAATCCTGACATAAAAAATTTTGACAGTTTTCTTAGCAGTATGGACATGTTATTGGAGCATTTTTTCAATAAAAGGTGCATAGTTTGTGGAGATTTTAATATTAATATATTGGAAGACAACAAATATAATACAGAATTTATGAATTTATTACACAGTTATGGCTTCAGACATCTTATAACAGAAAACACCTACCAAAGAAATGACTCGCACTCCTGTATAGATAACATATTGACGAATCTAACAGATGAAAATGTCTTGAATTCTAATGTCGATCATAATAAGCTAGCGGATGGACACGCTGGAATTTTTTGCGATCTATTATTAGAAACAAAAGGGCCGTCAAAGAAAACCAATTCATGTATATTTAAAAATACAAGGAGTTTTTCTGATAATAATAAACAAAAATTTAGAGAGACACTAAAAAACACAAATTGGGTAAACATGGGAATTAATCAGTTTATAGACCAATTTAATCACATATTTAAACTTTGTTTTAAAAAAACTAAAAAGAAAATTAACTTCTACAAATGTGCAAAAGGAAATTGGATAACTAAGGGTATAAAAGTTTCTAGTACTATGAAACGATTTCTTAATGATATCAATAAATCTATTTGTGATAATACTATTCTCAAATATCGTGAAGAATATATGAGATTATATAGAAAAATAATAAGGGACGCCAAAAGGCGCGCAACACAAAAAGATATAGAGAAAGCTAAAGATAATAGTAAGAGCATTTGGAAGGTAGTTAATAGACAAAGAAATAAACACAAAAAAGTTGACGTAGACGAAAAGTTGCAAATTAAGATAGATGACATATTAACTGATAATCCAGAAAAAATAGGTAATATATTCTGTTTACAGTTCGATCAAAGTAAACAACCAACTGGAAATAAAAAGAAAGCATCGGATTTTTTAAATTCTAACACTATCAAGATCGAGACTGACATGAGCTGGGAATTAATTACCCCTGCGGAAATAATTAATACAGTGAAAGCCATGAAGGATAAGAAATCCTATGGTTACGATGAAATTCCAATAACGATTATTAAAGAAAATATAGATTTATTAGCAGAACCTCTTGCACATTTATTTAACATGTGTCAAATGGAATGTGTGTTCCCTGACCAACTGAAAATAGGTCGCGTTTTACCAGTTCATAAAAAGAACTCAAAATATGACCCCAAAAACTACAGACCGATATCATTATTGCCAGTATTTTCAAAAATTTTTGAAAAACTCATAAAAAAACGACTGCTTAAGCATACAACTGAAAATAACGTTATTACTAAAAGACAATATGGGTATCAGAAAGAAGTAAGCACCGCTGATGCTGTTGGAACATTAATAGATGACGTGTTAATGAAATTAAATGACAAAAAAAGAGTAGCGGGACTTTTTCTTGACTTGAGCTCTGCTTTTGATACAGTTGACCATGAAATTCTATTAAACAAGCTTGACCACTATGGAGTACGAGGACAACCTTTAGAACTATTTAAATCATATTTATCACATAGAAGACAGTATATTGAAATAAAAAACATAGATAATGGCAAGGAAACCACATGGACATCAAAGATGACAGTTATTAAAAGAGGTGTACCACAAGGTTCAATATTGGGTCCAATACTTTTTATACTTTTTATTAATGACCTAGTCGATTACATACACAACACAATTGATGATGTGAATGTTGTTGTATATGCAGATGACACAAACGCCATTGTAGCAGCGGAGAATTTGCTGGATCTTACCAAAAAAATTAACAAATTATTAAATATTCTAGATGAATGGTTTATTGCAAATAATTTAAAGCTCAATGTTAACAAAACATGTGCCGTCATGTTTAAATCCACAGCTCATAATAGAGATTCTTTGGACATTGTTTTAAAAGGCAATAGGATTGAAGTTGTAGACAATGTTAAATTCTTGGGTGTTTACATAGACTCTGCTCTAAATTGGAAATATGAACTGACATCAATAACAAATTCAGTCAGCTCTGCATGCTATGCTCTGAGAAGCTTAAGGGATATCCTTACTGCAGAGCAGCTAAAACTGATATATTTTGCACTAATCGAATCTAAATTTAGATACAGCATTAGACTGTGGGGAAACAGTTATAATTACAACATGGACAGAGCTTTTAAATTACAAAAACGAGCCTTAAGAGTTATTGCGCGAATACCTCAATGGCAATCCTGTAAAGAGATTTTCAAACAATATGGTATCCTTACAGTACCCAGCTTGTATATTCTTATTCTCCTAACAGATCTTGTAAAGAAGCTTGTAAAAAATGAAACCATTCAAAATAGACAATTACGTGAGAGCACAAGAAGGAAGAATATCATAAATGAGGTATTTCCTAGACTTACAATAGTTAAACACGGTGCAAGGTTTCAGGCAGCTCATTTATTTAATAAATTGCCTAGCGAATACAAAACAATAAGTAGCTGGAAGATTTTTAAAACTCAGCTGCATGCCCTTTTGTTGAAAAAGTGTTGCTATAGCATTGACGAATTCAAATTTTAATTTTAATGTATTATGTAGTAATTAATAATTTCAATGTTTTATTATTACTTTTTATTTTAATTTTTTTTTGGCATGTATATTTGACATTGTGTACTTTTATTTTTTCTTTTGTACAATTACCATTCTTTTGATTATGTATTTTTTCGGTCCCTTAATTCCCTAGTTCACCCTTTTCCTCTAACTTGTATAATGATATCTATCATCTATACATCGATTACATTAAAATTCTGTATAATGACAGATAGTTCAGCATTTTTATTTCAAGTCGTTTAGTTTTTGACCTTAATATAGCTAATTTCTTCTTACGTGACTCAGCCAGTAATGTTTTCAGTCTCAATTCAAAAGTAAGCTTTAATTTTCATGGTGTTAATGTAGTGTCCGTCGCTATTGGAAGCCCTGGATAATCGGTCTGGAAAATAGGACAATTTTAATTTTGTAACGCATTATTAGCATGTAATATCGACAGCCTAGTACTAACATTATATTCAGACTATTGTCAATACTATAATTTAATTGAGCTTTACATATTTAAAGGTTTACAAATTCAGACAATATAAAATGCTTGATTAACATTTATGTGTTGGCGGAAAGCTTGTGTGTGTGCGTGATTAACTTGATTAACGTGGTATAAATAATTGGTATAGAATAATCTACACGACTACCATACGTATCTTTCACAATTACCTGTATAAATAAAATCAACCCATCAACATCATATCAACCCATACTCACTTCATTACTGGAGTACGGGTTCTTATTTCAACCAAAAAACCTTAGAAGATATGTCCCGAAACTACTCAATTACGGATTGTCGGAGTCGTTGGAATATTTTCATACGTTTTTGTACTTCAATTATACGCTTCTACGACTAAAATGTAACTATGTAAAATTTCAAGTCTGTACGTGAAACTTTCTAAGACAGACTAGCAGACGAACAGGCAGGCATGTAAATCATCTAATGTAGTTCCTTATTTTTTTAAATACCTATCATCATATGTATACTCGCCAACAAACTGTTATAACAGTTTGGCGAACATAATAATTTGTACTATGTAACTGTATCGTGTAAATAAATAAATAAAAACAATATAAATCAGTTGAGAATGCGCAAGGTTGCATTGCCAGAGGAACACCTGGTTCGTCAACAAATCAAATGTTGACGAACCGGTCAACAAATGTTAACTTACGTGTATGGTGGATGTTGAAACTGACGACTTATCCAAATAAACTTCTTCCGAAAGCAGTGGTCTTTAAAATGTTTGGAACATATGCGACTGTACTCGGCTCCCAATTCTGTCGTCCAGTAGCAAAAATCCATGCATTACGCACACTGACGACTTTAGGAAATCTAAAAAATAAACATACATCTAAGATTAAACATGTTAACATTTTTAATTTAAAAATAAATAAATACATTTTGACGAAAAATTATAAACAAAGAAGTATACAAAAAGTAAGAAATTAAAAAAAAGGTGTCTGTAACCATATAATTTACCCATAATTTCGGGGTGTTTTCCCATACTACATACTGGTAACCCTAAAACGCTCATTATACCGATAAATTGAAAATACAACAGAAAATGGCTGACGCATTACCCACAGACAACCTTCAAGATTTAGACGGTTTTTACTAGAAATACTTTTTGTAAATTAAACCGATATTTTCATTGTTTTTACGTTATTATACAAACAATTTATTTAAAAACTACATGTGTATCTAATTTTCGCAAAATATTTGATAACAACTATTGAAACTTTATACTTACGTATGAAAGGTTATGTTTTCGTATTTTTGCTAACTGAGGCTTTTGCAGACTTTTACACAGCAACGTACCATTGTTAAAGTAAAAAGACAATCCCAAACAAGCAAAAGAACACAAATATGCACTAATATTTCGCTTATATTTAGTAATTTATGCAAACAATTTGTTGTACTACAAGGAACGAAATGATTGTTTGCCACGAATTTGTTTTTGTGGCAAACACAAAATAGTGAAACTATGACAGGGACAAAAAATATTTTATCTGTCTCTTTCCTTCTCATGAGGAACTGTATACATCTATCACGTTCTATCTTGGTATTATTATTTGCTTGTCACCTCTAGGTATATACTTTCTCTGAGTAACGCGTAGACGGAGAAAAGAGGGACTTCTTCCCGCGCTTTTTACCAGTGATATTGTTGTTATACTTGAATTTTTTATAATTCAGTATAAAATTATACTGAATTATAAAATTTATAGTTTCGATAGTATTTTGTAACATAAGTGCTAGTGAAATTATACAGTAATGTAAAACTCAAATATAACACGTTTTTGCACTTTTTGGAAGACGTGAATAAGTTTATCAAGGAAACCTTGTAAAAATCACTATCGTTTTACGGGTGGTATTTAAACTGGGTTGATTGGGTCTATGTACCTTTCCCAAGTATTTATTCAGCACAGTTCCAGAAGCTGGAACATAGAATTAAGATTTTCAAATGGTTCTAAACTGAAGACTTGGCTGTATAGGCTAGATCCCTTTGCCTTTCCCCTCGGGGATAAAAAGAACCAAAAAAAAATATATTCTCGGTTCTCCATCTTGGTACTTTGGTGGTATCTAAGTGTCTTTACTTGATGTTACTCGTAATAATCAAAAAGAATATAATTTTCTACGTAAGAAAATAGTAACTAGCGTATTATAAAAGGAATTCCTTTCTTTGTTTTCAGTAATAACACAGTTCATAATTTTGTGAAATTCATTTATTAGGCAAGACCATCAAAAATAGTTGTAAAATGACGGCCGCTGGAAACGTGTGCAGAGTTTGCCTGGCGATGGACGCACCTGTCCGCGATATAGCCGGCAGTCCGCTACAAGATGTTTATGAAAGACTGACCGAGATCTCTGTGAGTATCGTACAACACGTATTCCACCTTCTTCAAACAACGCACGGTGTATTTACTGTTAGTCCATGACCCACTGCCGTGGTTTTTCATATTTAATGCGAAGGGTAGTCTTTTCACATAGATAATATATTGTTATATAGTATACGTATTAACTTTGTGTTTTGTTTAAGGATGTTTCGACAATAATGTATAGTATTTTCAATTTCAATGTTAGAAGATATATAATGTACATTGTGATGGAACACTACACTACAATCACTTTGCCAAAGACATTCTTGGGTGCATGGGGCCCTCACGCTAAATGCATGCAGAAAACTTCTAACAGTCTGTTCTTGGTATAACTGAGTGAGACTAATATGAAGAATCAAATGAAACTTTCAGCCACTCGGAACATAGTCCTGGCTGGTTGCATAATTTATCAAGGCACAGTAGAGGTAGATAGATGTAGAATAAAAATTGTAGTTGCACAACCCACCACACACCAGAAAACATTCACTGAGTTAGAATACTACTCTAAACAGGGCTCACGGGAGCTAAGTGACTGCAGATGTTTCTCGTCTTCCCTCAGCCACGTGTGTATGGACAGAGGAGTTAAATTAGCGCTCAAAAGCCTACATGTTCTAATCATCGTTGTTATCATTATATATTTGGAATCAATACATTTGTCTCTATTGTTTGAGCTAGGTTTAAAGTTTTATCTGCACTTTGTTGGTGCTTGACTCACAATATATTAGATCTCATTCCATTGAAGTGGTGATTGAATTGAGGCAGCCATTGATGATAGATACATAAAATTTGACCAATATTGATACTGATTTATTGATTGAGCTGATGATGTAACCTGTTTAGACTTTTACCAACCTCTAATTGTGTCTCCATTGGATCATTGTGTCCAAACAGTGTCTGTTAAGACATGTGAATTTCATCAAAAAAATAGGATTTTCTTAATTGCTTGAGCGATCTTACCTTCTATTGTTGATGATGAACATGATATGTGATACATTTAGGTTCAAGCGATATAACGTCATAAAATGAAATAACACAAAGAAATGACTTGGAATACGTCTGCATACAGTTATCTCTAGCCTTAAGTCAGTTGGATTAAAAACTTGTAATTCGCACACAAAGTGCACACACATTAAACATTACTACTAATTACACCTTAATAATGAACCAATGACACTAATAATATAATAATAATTACTTACTATTAACTACAGCTCAAATAATTAGTGTAATGTTAAAATTACAGCTTTTTACTAAATGTATATGAATGAATACATTTATGGTATTTACACCAAGAAAACAATATTTGTTTGGGTAATCTCTGAAAGGGGCGACTGATTTTGAAACATGTCTCAGACATCCTTACCAAATGAATACGCTCCCAATGACCACTTCTGCATATAGTAATAACAGCTATCAGATTGCTCCTAATAATAATAAATTAAGCGAAGATACCAAGTCTCTGTCTCCAGGTAGTTTTAAAAGCAAACTAAAAACGGCTAATACAAATTTCTACTCTATTGATGAATTTTATAATTTTTTCAAGAGATATTAATTTAATCATGTGACATGCTAAATAACCTTGATGGCATTTATTAAACCTATTTAGGTTAGGTATCTTGTCTGTGTGGCACCATGTTAGAGTCATCAACTAAAAGTTAATTTGACAATTGCATTACATTTTCTAACAAAGCACTTTACTACTTACATAATTCACCTTATTACTTACATAATTATCTTTTTGTGTGCTAAAATAAACGGAATTGATTGACAATTTGACTGACATTAATATGACGTGAGGCGTGATTCTGTCAAATGACAGCGAATGTTTACGTCAGTGACTGCGTTCGTAAGTTGTTAATATTTCGGGGAAATCTTGGAATTTTTAACATGATTATTCTCATTGCCTCCATGTTTTACACCAATGATGTTAAGGTAATATTATTGCTCAACCAAACCCTCCAACGTGTTATTATAGATTTGGTTGATATACCCTTTCAGATGCTTGGAGCCAAATGATGTATAGAAAGCTGCCGTTCTCCTTTTGTCGTGCCAGTGTCTGGTAAAATGTGTGAACATATTTATGTAACTTCTAATGTATCTGTGCCACATTTTTAGCAAAAAATATTTGGTAGTAGTAGTGCGACTGGAAGCAGGCCGACTCCACCCTAGTCTTTAATTGTGGTCCATGTGTTTGTTACGAGCAGAGCAAGCTATTGGAGAGTTGTGTAAGCATGTAGTGTAGAAATGTGTTTGAAGTGTCTGAGTGACAGTAGCTGCCATCCAGCAGGCTACTTGTTTGAAGTGTCTGAGTGACAGTGGCTGCCATCCAGCAGGCTACTTGTTTGAAGTGTCTGAGTGACAGTGGCTGCCATCCAGCAGGCTACTTGTTTGAAGTGTCTGAGTGACAGTGGCTGCCATCCAGCAGGCTACTTGTTTGCTATGTGAGTGTTGAATAATAATAAAAGCTCATTGTCTTAATGTTTTGAATTTATTCATTTCTTTTCAGATTAACACACTGTGTCAGCCGGTGGCCGTGTGTTACCTGTGCTACTTCCGACTGAACAAGTGCCAGGACTTGATGCTGAGTTCTGTGAGGGCCAACAAAGTGCTCACAGAGATACTGCAGGGCGGTGAAATAGTAAGTTGGATATAACTACTATTATATGAATAATCTTAATGTAGGTTAAAATTTTCTATTAGTCTAAAAATTTTAAAAATGTTTTACACAAACGAATCTCGAAACAATTGCAGTTAGGCAGCGTTCAATTATTACGGAACGCAATGTGTGGGGAGCGGAGGGGGTGCTCTTGTCACGTTAGGATGCGTTACAGGGGCGGGAGGGTGGTTCGAACAGCTCGTTACGTAACATTGTTTTTTATATAATA
The DNA here is from genome assembly GCA_947507595.1 of Pyralis farinalis. Lineage (NCBI taxonomy): Eukaryota > Metazoa > Arthropoda > Insecta > Lepidoptera > Pyralidae > Pyralis > Pyralis farinalis. The sequence continues at coordinate 1,336,144 of OX382281.1, forward strand.
AGTAGAGTTTTTGTTTAAGTTTTACGCGAAATCCCTTTCCTGTGTGTGAGTAAGGTCGCCAGATCACTGAGAGGTCGTTGTGCGGACAGCGGGAGGACCGGCGGATGTCGAAGCGCCACAAGCAGTGTGGCCGCTGCAGACTGGCGCGGCGGTCAGGGAGACCCGGTGAAACGGTTAGTAGGGTTCCCGAACCGGGGATACATTATACAATAATAATAGGGGATACATTATGTAATAATGTTATTTTACTATCTGTGGCACAACAATTAAAAGGATGTATTACTGCTGGCAACACTTCTTGTTTTAAGATGGTCTCTAGGAAATGGTTAGGTTTTTGTGATATGTATGTATGTATGTATATCTTCACGCCAAGTCCCTTGCGGGGTAGGCAGAGAGAACCGAGCGCCATAAGACACGGTCCTTGCATACTTCACTCGCTTCTGTGACATTCATAGCTCTTTTCATGCACGCTCGCCGGTTCCTGGGGCTTCTGACATCACCTTCTGATAAAACACTTTTTATCAGAAGGTTTTTGTGATACCTATTGGGAATAAAGGAATAAATGTTAATAAGTAAAATAAGGTTTTCATTGAAGAAGAAATCTATTGCTGAAAACTCCATCCTCACCAACAGTGGTAGCAGAGCGTCGTTTGATCATAAGGAAGATTAAGCAGTTGATGTCATTAAAAGTTTCATACGCAAAAAATGGCGGAGTCACGTTTTCACAATATAAAACAATTCAATAGAGAAGATTATGCAACGTGGAAATTTCGATTAACCAGTATATTACGTGAACACGAATGTTTGGAGGCGATTGAAAAAAGAGGTTATGCGAGTACACCGGAAAACAAAAAATTAGAAGCCAAGGCACAAAGTATAATAATTGGCGCTATTGCTGATAGCCATATTGATTTTATTCACAATGAAAACTCTGCGTACAATATGTTGCACAAATTAGAAGAGATTTTTATGAAAAAGAGTATCAGAAGTAAGTTGTTTTTACGACGTCAGTTGTCAGAATTAAAATATCAAGAAAATAATTCATTGATGGATCATTTTCAAGAAATGTCAAAGTTTTTCAATCAGTTACGGGATGCAGGAAGCCCTTTGAGCGAGGAGAAAAAGGTTATCCCCTCGAGCGTGTTAGGCCCGTATACGTGCATAAGGCAAAATGGGCTGCAGTGTGCTAGGCCCGTATACGTGCGTAACGGTTTGGTCCACTTTTATTTCATTGGTTCTTCCGTATTATTCGTTTGGCTAGCTTGTAAATGTTTGTACCTTGTCTATGGTTATTTCAGTTTATAATAAGGTCGGTTTTGACCAACCTGTTGCTCCGAAGACCAGTAAAAAAATTAAATCAGAGTGAGTCGGTACATTTTTCCGTTTCGCGCGATTTTGATATTGCTGTGTGTGTAATGGATTCCGATAAAAATGTTTGTTATAAATAATCAGTCAGTGCTTTTTACATGTAATAAGCTTCAATCTTTTGGAAATTTTGTGTTCTTTCAAGTTATTCTATTACTTTTAGTGAATAACGGGATATTATTCGTGAAAAAACATTCAAAAATAGTGAAGCCGGCATTTCCGACATGTCCGTCGTACGAAATTTATTTGTAAAATGTGTTTATGTTTAATTATTATTAGGAGTGTAAAGTTTATCCAGGAATCTGTTTGTAAAATTACTTTTTAGCGATTGTTCATTAATTTCGTGTAATAAATATCTGTTCATATCAATGGACTGAAGTCACCTAAACTCCCCCACTAGAATGTGCTTGTTTTCATTTTTATAATAAATAAATTAGACATTTGAATAGTTTCACGTGATTATAAAAGAGTGTTCAATTGAATATATCTCCCGAAAAAGTGCAAAGTGAATTGGAATGCAGTGTATGAAGTAAAAATGTTCGCGGTGTCGTGACTTATAACCTAAATGTCTCGATATATCGTACATCTAAGGAATGATAAAGGTATTTTATCTACGAGATCTTTTTATATTAGTAGTATTGGAATATCAGCTTTCCAACGATGTATATTTCATAAAATATAATTATCAATTACTCGAGAAATTTCACTTTTTCTAACTGCGGTCGCGCATTAGTTAACGCGAGAGAATGCTTGGCCACACTATAGGCATTTTAGGTCGCCCGGGCCGCCACGCTCCAGGGGTTAATATCGTATTACTATCTATGCCGGAATCTTTTGAGATAATTGTTACAACACTGGAGTCGTTACCAAACCTTACACTAGATTTAGTAAAGGACCGCCTATTAGAGGAAGAAGAAAAAAGAAATAAATTGAGAAATACAGAAAAAGTACACCATAGAAATGCATTTGTATGTTATTCGTGTGGAAAACAAGGGCACAAAAAGTTTGAGTGTAAATTAAGAGGACGGCAAAATCAAGGATATCGAGAATTTAATAATTCAGATAGAAGACAATTACAAGTACAAGGTAAATCACAGGGATACGGTCAAGGATATCAATTGCCAAGCACAGGATGGGAACAGCGAGGAAACTGGAGGCCGCATAGAGTACAATCAGGACGTGGACGACCAGGTAGTGGACAACAGGGCAGGCATCATCAATCATCGTTTGCAGTGGACTTAGAAACAGATAAGAGTGCGTTTTATTCAGGATATTCAGGTGAGAAAGTGTCAATAGATAAATCTATGTTGTGGTGTATTGACTCTGGTTGTTCCGACCATTTGACAAATAATAAAGAATATTTTTGGGACTATATAGAACTTAGTAAACCAAAGGTTATCGCTGCTGCTAAGAGTGGTGTTACATTGCAGGCAGTTGGGATAGGAAATATAAAAGTGAAATGTTATATAGGAAAAAACTGTTCTGATTTTACAATTAAAAATGTATATTTTGTACCTGACTTAAGGAAAAATTTATTGTCAGTATCTAAAATCGAAAATAGTGGATTTAGTGTTGAATTTTCTAAAGGCAAAGTTAGAATCTATAAATATAATCAGCTTGCAATGATTGGCAATAATGAAGGCTCATTGTATACAATAAAAATGTTTCCACAACTAAGTAAGGAATGTAATTTGGTGTCCCAAAATGAAAAGAATGTGTTACAGCTTTGGCACAAAAGATTTGGTCATTTAGGGTTTAGAAACTTAAATTTACTTGCAGAAAGGGAAATGGTTTATGGATTGGAAAATTTGAAAAATAATAAAAATATAAATTAATGATTCTTTATGTGAACCTTGTCTGTTAGGAAAAATGACAAAATTACCGTTTAACAAACCAGGACGTAGGGCAACTAGGCCACTCGAGTTAATTCATACAGATGTTTGTGGACCGATTAACCCTCCCACCATTGATGGTCATAAATATTTCCTAACATTTATAGACGATTACACACACTTTGTCATGGTATATTTACTTACAAATAAGAGTGAAGTTTTTCAAAAATTTAAAATTTATTACAATTATGTGACTAATCATTTTAATTCAAATATATTGAAATTAAGATCAGACAATGGCAGAGAATATGTATCATGCGAATTTCAGGATTTTTGTGATGAGAAGGGAATACAGTTGCAGTACACTGTACCTGTGAGGATTATACCTCAAATGAATGGTGTCGCAGAAAGGATGAACCGCACCTTAATTGAAAAGGCTAAAACTATTCTTATAGACTCTACACTTGGAAAAGACTTTTGGGGACATGCAGTTTTATTTTCAGCTTATGTAACTAACAGAAGCCCTACTGTAGGAAAGTAAGATACCTAACGTTTCAAATATGCGGATCTTTGGATGTACAGCTTATAATTATGTACCTAAAGAGTTGCGACAAAAATTGGACAAGACTAGTAAGAAGATGATATTCATAGGATATGCTACTTCAGGATATAAAATATATGATAAAGAGACAAATAAAGTTATTATTGCTAGAAATGTTGTTTTCGACGAGAGACCGGAAAAAGAGGAATATTCCTATATACCTTATAATAATTATTGTAATAATAAGGAAGAAAAAGAAATCCAAGAGGACATATATGATAATGAGCAATATAATGAACAAGTAGAGGAAACAGAAGAAAATAGAGAAAAAGAGAAGAAAGATATAGAAATCCAAGAAAGAGGGAGAGGAAAACGAGTGAAAGCGAAACCAAAATGGCAAGAAGATTACGAGATTGATTTAAGCGAAGATGATGAAGCATTGTATGCTCTATTGACGAGCAATCAAGACGTTCCATTAAGTTTTAATGAAATAAAGGTAAGAGAAGATAAATTAAAATGGGAAAGGGCAGTATCAGAGGAGTTAAAAGTTTTAAATGAAAGTAACACATGGAAAATAGTTAAAACGCCAAAGAATACAAAATTACTAGATAGCAAATGGATATTTACTAGAAAAGAAATAGGAGAACAAGAAATACATAAGGCTCGATTGGTAGTGCGAGGTTTCGTTAGAGTTCTTCTTTCAATTGCTGCTCATAAAGAGTACAAAATTCATCAGATGGATGTAAAAGGAGCTTTTTTATATGGTAGAATAGATGAAGATGTATATCTCAAACCCCCCCAAGGATTGGACATTTCAGATGGTTATGTATTGAAACTAGAAAAATCTTTATATGGGCTCAAGAAGTCACCAAAATATTGGTATGAAAAATTCACTGAATTTATCATAAGTTATGGGTTCAAGCGTTCAGAAAATGATTACTGTCTCTATAAAAGAGGTGATCTTTATTTACTTCTTTATGTAGATGACTTACTGATTATTGGCTCAAATATGAAAGAAATTGAATCGGTTAAAACATTTTTGAAATCACAGTTTAGAATGAAGGATATGGGTTCTGATAATGTAACATACTTAGGAATTTCGATTAAAAATATTAAGAATGGTATTTTTATAAATCAAACTAAATACTTGCATAATGTTTTATTAAAGTATGATATGAATGAGTGTAAAGGTATAAGTTCACCGATGGACACTAACTTTGTTCTTGAAGTTGATGATAATGAAATTGATTTGTCTTTAGAACATAAATGTAGGTCGTTGATGGGATCCCTCATGTATGCTATGGTAAGCACCAGACCTGATTTAGCCACTGCCGTTTCATACTTAAGTAGATTCCAGTCGAAACTAAGCATAAAATTGTGGAAAGCATTAAAGCGTGTATTAAGATATATTAAATATTCTATTTCATTTAACTTAGTGTATTATGTGTGGAGTATTGACAGGCTATGCTGATGCTGATTTTGCTAGAGATAAAGATAGAAATTCGACCAGTGGATATGTTTTTCAGTTATTTGGTAATACTATTTCTTGGAGATCCAGAAAGCAAAGCACAGTTGCTCTTAGTACTACAGAAGCCGAGTTAATTTCTTTATGTGAGGCATCAGTAGAAGCATGTTGGTTATTAAAACTTTTATCAGATTTAAATATTAAAACAAATAATGTTGTTATATTTGAAGATAATCAGAGTACCATGAAAACTGTTAAGAATCCAGACCAAAAGAGACTAAAACATATTGATGTGAAATTTAATTTTGTTAAACAAAAAGTAGAGGAAGGATTGATTACTGTAAGTTATATTTCTACTGTAGATCAGTTAGCTGATGTTTTTACAAAACCAATTGTAGGAGATAAGTTTTCTAAGTTTGTGAATTTGTTGAATTTAAAATGTGTTTAAATGTTTTGAATGGGTGAACATTGAGGGAGAGTGTTGAGTGACAATGTACACCCATCCTTGTTTCTACATTATGTAATAATGTTATTTTTCTATCTGTGGCACAACAATTAAAAGGATGTATTACTGCTGGTAACACTTCTTGTTTTAAGATGGTCTCTAGGAAATGGTTAGGTTTTTGTGATACCTATTGGGAATAAAGGAATAAATGTTAATAAGTAAAACAAGGTTTTCATTGAAGAAGAAATCTATTGCTGAAAACTCCATCCTCACCAACATTCTTGATCATCGTCAATAATTTCATCTAATATTACTAAAGTTTTAGCCTCCTGTGATATTTCTTTATGTTTTCGTTATATTTTATGTCGTTTTATTGAAATATATGGATCAGAACTGATTAATAAATTATTTAAAATATCCTCATTGGTGGCTTTTCTATTAATTTTTCTAGAATTATCTTCGCGATATCTACGGAAATCTTTATTTCTCGATTCAGCAGCTTCCTCGGATAATTTAGGTAAATTATTTAGAATTAAACCAAAATTTTCAATTATTTTTGCCCCATGCACCAGGACTTTATGTACGCTAGGGGGCATGTAATACCATTGATATAAATCGGTATATAACTTTGCGGTAGTTTCAGTATACTCCTTAAATTTTAAAATATCAATAAAAAGATCTGAAGAAATTACTTCTAAGATTACTGAAAACCGTTTTATCAATTTAATTTGTATTTGCAAAGAATCTAGCGGTATTGTCGTCATTGGTGGTACCATGCCCTTGTTTTACAACATCAGATAACCATCGTCATTTGTTAATGACGTTGTTTGTCTGATAAAAACAAAGGATGTCATTAGCTAATGACATTGTTTGTTTTTCTATGTCGGCCAATCAGAGCGCAGATAGCCATGACGTGTCTTATTGTCATAGGTTGATCCAAACCAATTTGAAAAAGGTTTGGTTGCGTTTGAAATAACAATGTTATAAAAAATAAGAAAAATAAAAATAACGTGCAGTACGTTGTTGAAAGAGCAACAAACATCCATACATACAAACTTTCGCATTTATAATATTATATAAGTAGGATTTGTCACCAAATCTTGAAACATTTTGACGAAATTAAATATTTTCTAAAAAAAAAATATTGCTAGGTAGTCCGTATGTTATGTTATGTAACAACGTACTGCACGTTATTTTTATTTGTCTTATTTTTTATAACATTGTTATTTCAAACGCAACCGAACCTTTTTCTAATTGGTTTGGATCAACCTATGACAATAAGACACGTCATGGCTATCTGCGCTCTGATTGGCCGACATAGAAAAACAAACAATGTCATTAGCTAATAACATCCTTTGTTTTTATCAGACAAACAACGTCATTAACAAATGACGATGGTTATCTGATGTTGTAAAACAAGGGCATGGTACCACCAATGACGGCAATACCGCTAGAAGATTCTTTGCAAATACAAATTAAATTGATAAAACGGTTTTCAGTAATCTTAGAAGTAATTTCTTCAGGTCTTTTTATTGATATTTTAAAATTTAAGGAGTTATAAATGCGAAAGTTTGTATGTATGGATGTTTGTTGCTCTTTCATGCTTAAATGGCTGAACGGATTTGAAAAATTTCATTCAAATCCGTATACATAACATAACATACGGACTACCTAGCAATATTTTTTTTTTTAGAAAATATTTAATTTCGTCAAAATGTTTCAAGATTTGGTGACAAATCCTACTTATATAATATTATAAATGCGAAAGTTTGTATGTATGGATGTTTGTTTCTCTTTCACGCTTAAATGGCTGAACGGATTTGAATGAAATTTGGCACGTAGATAGATTATGATCTGGATTAACACATAGGCTACGTTATTTGACTATTTTTACGATATTTTTTATTCTCAATTCCACCTTTGCGACAGTTAATTCCAACTTAATTGTCGCAAAAGCGCAGCGAACCGCAGTTACAGACGTACCTTAAAAATAGTAACAGAAATAGTATAATACAAATCTGAAGTCATTTTTTTGAGACCTCTTGATACCTCGGAGTTTTTGAGGAATTTGTGTTTTTCTCCATACATTTTATTTTTCAATAATTCATAACTAATAAACTATTGATTATATCCAAAAAGTGTATTAGTAATTAATGTCTTGTATTTGGTAGTAGAATCGAAATCCATCATATTTTATTTGTATATTCGAAGTTGGTTTTCAGTGGTCTCTATGTCCAGCGCTTTTTCGTTCCAACGTGCGGGGTGGACCCGGTTGCTGCAGTAGGCGGGACGGGGGGCCCTTCCGCCGCGCCAACAAACCGCATAACCCGCACTGTACTGTGGTGAAAGACCCCGCGCTTTTGTCCTTCACTCTTTCCTTCATCGACTTTTCATTTTTACCTCATCACGGATTATGGCAAAACAAAAACGAAAAAATGGTTCCATAGCGGCCACCCCTTCAGTATGTGGACTTTTGCAGTATCAAAGGTTTGCACTTGAACGTCAACGCGGTCCATCATCACCTGGAAACAACGCGGCCGACCATTCTTTTTCTCACGGAAACACAAATATCCTTACCGGCCGACACTTCTTAGGTGCAATACCCTGGGTACAAACTAGAGCACCTATTTGTGCGTCGTGCCGGGGTATGCTTGTTCGTTTGGGAGCATATTTGTTGTCGCCGATTGCATCATCTTGAAGACAGAGATCTGTCAATATTATGGGTACGCGTGGATCATGAGGGTCCTACCCGGATCTACGCGTGTCTTTACAGGTCCCATAGCGGTGATATAGGCACAGCTCGGTTGTTCGAGCGACTGACAGAGTCATCGAACAGTATCCCGCCGCGTTAGTGATTTTGGGAAACTTCAATGCCCACCACGCCGAGTGGCTTGGCTCTCGGTGCACTGACTACGCGGGGAGATCTGCTCATGAATTTCTCGCAACTGGCTCATTCTCCCACGGGAATACCAGATATCGAGGACCATGCAAGCTCTCTACTGGATCTTCTGCTGACCACACGTCCGGATGAGTATAATATCTCTCAAGCTCCCAAGGAGTTGCTGTGTAAGCAGCAGAGGAGGCATCGCGCGAGTGATACTTAATATATCGCAAGCGTTAATAGACTACGGTACCCACTTTACATCAGGTGGGCCATATGCTTGCTTGCATGCCTCCCGACGTAGTATAAAAAAAAACAAAACATCTCAGTGGATGTACGGTACGGCTTGGCTCGTCGGATCACTGTCTCATCCGGACCCAAGTGTCCTGCATCGGACGCGACCCACCTCGGCCCGCCGAATGTCGTCGCGTGTGGCACTATAGGTCGGCAGACTGGGATGGATTGCGTAAATTCTACGCATCGTACCCGTGGAGACAGCTGTTCTTCGAATCAGACGACATTGATTCCTGCGCGACCGCAGTGGCTGCTGCGATGTTGGATGGCATGGAATGCTACATTCCCAATCGCCTGGTAGCTACTGCGGGAGGGAGGAAAGCGGCCGTGGTTTAATCGGCATTGTAGGGAAGCCAATCTTGTTAAACAGGCTGCTTAAAATGCTTGAACCACGGCACGGTCTAATGAGGATCCTAATGCCTCTGTTTTGAAGTGCACACTGAATGCTGCCTCGAGATCTAGTAAAAGGGTGTTTGCTAGATCAAAATTCGATTTCGTCAGAATTGGCGAGCGGCTTGCGAGCTTTTCCCTCAGAGAGCCGTGCTTTCTGGTCGCTCGCTACAGCTGCTGAAGGAAATTTGTGGAATCCGTTCATGCCACCACTGCAAAAACCGGATGGCAGTTTGGCCCACAGCGCCAAGTAGAAAGCAGATTTACTCGGTACACTCTTTGCGTCTAACTCGAATATGAATGACGGGGGAGCTGTACCACCTACCATCCCGTGGTGCGGTAGCTCAATGCCAGAGATCTCCATTACCCAGCGAGATGTCCGGCGGGCATTACTCTTTCGACATTCATAAATCGAGTTGGCCAGATGGTATACCGGCAGTGGTGCTGCAGCTCCTAAGTTGTGTTCTATACTAACGCGCCTTTTCGTGCTTTCCTATTCCACTGGACATGTCCCGATTTCTAAGAAGACCGCTAATGTGCACCCGGTGCCCAAAAAGGGCGACAAATCATACCCATCGAATACAGGCGTAATACTATAACCTCCCTTCTCTCCAAGGTGATGGAGCGTGTGATAAACACACGATTTCTAGTATATCTAGACGATCACGACTTAATCAGCGACCGTCAATACGGTTTCCGTCACATTCGCTCGACTGGTGATCTTCTAGTGTATCTTACACACCGCTGGGCTTTGGCGATAGAGAGTCAGTCAGAGAGAGAAGATAGATATGGCAAAGCCGTGCGATCGGGTCTGGCACCGGGGTTTTTTATTCAACAGATGCATAAAAGCCGTGGTTGACGGTGGATGTTCCGATAGTATGGATATCAATGCTGGCGTCCCTCAGGGTTCTGTACTGTCTCCGACGCTGTTTCTGCTGCATATCAATGATATGTTGTCAATTGATTGCATTCATTGTTATGCGGACGACAGCACCGGGGCCACTTGCTATACAGGCCGTGCAAACATCCCTCGTTCTCTTGTGGAAGAAAGACTTCGGCATAGGATTCTTCAAGAAATGAAGAGTTTTACAGGGTCTGGGAACTCGAGAGTGACGCCCCTGGTGTTGCAAATGTCCATAGGCTACGGTGACTGTTTACCATCAGGCTTGGCATTACCGTATGCTTGACTGCCACCTTAGTGGTACAGTGGTGGTATAGTCAGTATTGTTGTCAACGCAAACATAAATGTTTAATACATGAACTGTTATTTTTCAGGAACAGCAAGAATTTGTTGCCGCGGTGAAACAGTATCAACTGAATGGTCTATGTGTGACTCCCATTGAGCTCATCAGCATTACAGGCACTGAATACAGCTTGATAAAGAAGGAGATCAAAGAGGAACGTCTGTCATCGCAGTGCACAGGAGAAATGGACACTGACAGACTCCCACTTGTGGAACGTTTCACGTTTGAGGACTCTGAACATGAAGATACTATTGAGAGACCAGCACTGGAGGATATGTATGACACTGAGAGTGGGGTATTGATAAATGAAGGAAATGTAAAACAGGAGACTTCAGATGGAGCCGTTGATATTGAGAGACAAGAATTGATAACTGAAGAGAATATCAAGACTGAATTAGAAGAAATGGAAGATATCTATACTGCAGTGGTAGTAATACCTGAAGAAAGTAGAACGCAGGAGGAGTTAGAAGGAGCACAAGTCGATGAGGACAAGAAGGCAGAAGGTAACAGTCACTATATGACCGCCTTGTAAAGAACACTGCTTTTTAAAACTTATTGCATTTATCTGCCACATTTAACTAACATTTTCGAATCTCAATGACTTTGTTTTGACAATGTAAGTGTACACAGCCACGTCTGGCACAGTGTAATGATAGAAGATTATTGAGATCACGAATATACACAAATTATTAGTTTGTGGTTCTCATATGTCTTCTTTTATTTTTTTTATCTGTACACGAGACACACCATATTGTTATTTGTAATATTGTGTACACAAATTTGTACCTTAACAGCATCACCAACACCAACTGTGATCATCGTCGGTTTTGATAATCGAATATACTCATGTTGTCCACTATCATCACTATGATTATATTTCTCGTAATCACGACGGCAGTTGCACAGGAATTATTGTTTCCTAATTTAAAATACCTCTTGTCCTGCCTAGCATGCCTCCACTTCACTGGCATGATGGTTATGTCTCTCACACTGTAGTTTGCTGACCTATTCATCCGGCAGGCTGGTTTGGTTCAGGCCACTATATCATTCAGACTTAAAACTCTGGAGCATAGCACTCGAGTTTGAGTGTGACAGCAGTTAAATGGTTAGAGTTATGATTGAACTGAGAAAATCATAGGCTGGAGCATTTTTTTAACCGGACCTCAATGTATAGTTAGGGGCTTTGGAAATAAACTGGTAACCTCACTTGCAATAAGACAAATGTGCTCCAGGGAATTGTTAGTTGATTGCGGTCTTATATGAGGTGGATGCAAATCCCCAGGCTGTTCGCCTTGATGAACTCATGTACATGTGTATCAGGAGATCTTTTCATCAGTCCTTACAAAAATCTTCTCTCATCAAATGTTTCTTTAAATTTTCTTTACTTTTATAACTATATTTAACATTACATATCTCACATTCAAAGGCATTCTGACCAGTGTGGGTCATTAAGCAGTCCGTCTGGGGAAGTACCTCGACCTCACAGAAAATCGCAGCCAAATAACAACTCCCTAGAAAGTTGTTGTGTTCCTGCGTGTGAGTGAGGTCACCAGTAATCTCCCAAGGAGTTGCTGTGTAAGCAGCAGAGGCGCATCGCGCGAGTGATATTTAATATATCTCGAGCGTTAATAGGCTACGGTACCCACTTTACGTCAGGTGGGCCGTATGCTTGTATGTCTCCCGCCGTTGTATGAAAAAAAAATTTAAAAAAAAAAACACCGACTCCAAAAACATCTGCTATGAAAAAATGCACTAAAAGGTACAAAATAATTGTTTTATTTCTTAAAATGACTAGAAACAAACATTATAGTGTTTATTGGTACTTAAACAGAAATTAGGAATACATTTTTAGACTAGTTAGAATAAAACCAATGTATTTAGACAACAGTATACATATGTTGTAATATTTGGAGTCGGTGCCAGCCGAGCTTTTAAGATTTTTGGGAAATTTCCACACTTCACTCGCTTCTTTAACATTCATAGCTCTTTTCATGCAATCTCACCGATTCCTAAGGGTCCTGACATCTTCTGATAAACCACGAGCAATTTGGTCATGGTAGGTTAGTCTTAGTCTTTCTCGGCTCCTACATCCTTCCACTTTCGCATTGTATATCTGTTTCGTCATTCTTTCATCCTGCATTCTTTCTACATGTCCGAACCAACGGAGCATGCCTTTTCTTATCTTAACCAACCAACTCTCTTTCTTACGTCATCATTACGAACGCGGTCAGCAGCACACTCTACGTACATAAAGGCATCTTAAGTTGTTCTACGTAATAGCTCAATGATTCAGAAAATAGTATTTAAGCTACCTGTTACCCAAACATCGACAACTTTTGCTCAGCACTTCAAAACATTTCTCTTTCCTTTGATTTATAACAGATTGTTGAGGAGATGCAATTTAAGGGGCTGTAAAACAGTTGACGCAAAAATCACATAAAGAATCTGTTAATGTCTATGGACTATGAAGAGACAGAGAGTTTACTGAACATCATGTGTTAACTGATCAAATTACGTATTGAGTATGGATTTTTCAAACGCGCTCACTCTCCCGGACGATAAACGAAACAAACATCCACACATAACTCACACAAAAACACATGTGCACACACACATTCATACATACACACAAATACACGTGAAGCACCTTAGAAGGAAAAAAAAAGATATTTACATAGAAGTAAGTAAGCAGATAATGAATAGTATTGGTAGATAGCGTCTGTCGCTTGTTGCATACCACACTCGCAGAAGGGCACCCGCAGTATGAAGTAGCGATGGATGTGGGTATTTATTACAATGTAAACTCTTGTAATTGCTGTTCGCCGTTATACTGTCACAAATTCCGTGTAATTCTCATGTATTGACGCCCCACGATACAGGCCGGGCCTAGTGTGGAGTCATAGTCATACTGTGTTCTTATGTTTAATAAAGATTACTTACTTACAGAAAATGAATGATGTAACTCTGTACAGGTGCCGCTGCGGCTGTAGAGGGCAAAGAAACACACGCGGACAAGACTCAAGATGGAAGAACAATGACATCAGACGACGATAATGTTCTAGAAAATCCAAGAATGTGTAGGGCAGTTACGCATGAAGAGACAACCAACAGAAACGTTAGCCCTTACATATTACGGTGCGTTAAAAAACCTGCAAATAATAGACAAGTTCCAAAAAACACATCTATGTATACCGTGATAAAGAAAACGAATGTGAGTGTGAACAGTGATCGTGAGTGCGCTAGTACTGACACAGATGTCGGCAATAGCAACAGTAAACAACTGAAGATGGTCGTTTGTAAAGACGACGAAGTCAACTCACCAATATTTACTAAGGAGGATTATTCAAAGAGAACTGGTGAGAAACCTTTTGAATGTGAGATATGTAAAGTTAAATTTAGTCAGAGGGGTGTTTTAAAGAGGCATTTAATGACACACACTGGTCAGAAACCCTTTGAATGTGAGATATGTAAAGTTAGATTTACTGAGAAGGGTAATTTAAAGAAACATTTAATGACACACACTGGTCAGAAACCCTTTGAATGTGTTATATGTAATGTTAGATTTAGTCAGAAGGGTGTTTTAAAGAGGCATTTAATGACACACACTGGTCAGAAACCCTTTGAATGTGACATATGTAAAGTTAGATTTAGTCAGAAGGGTGATTTAAAGTGTCATTTAAAGACACACACTGGTCAGAAACCCTTTGAATGTGATATATGTAAAGTTAGATTTACTGAGAAGGGTAATTTAAAGAAACATTTAATGACACACACTGGTCAGAAACCCTTTGAATGTGAGATATGTAAAGTTAGATTTAGTCAGAAGGGTGTTTTAAAGAGGCATTTAATGACACACACTGGTCAGAAACACTTTGAATGTGACATATGTAAAGTTAGATTTAGTCGAAATGATAATTTAAAGGCACATTTAATAACCCACACTGGTCTCAAACCCTTTGAATGTGAAATATGTAAAGTCAGATTTAGTCTGAAGCGTCATTTAAAGAGGCATTTCATAACACACACTGGTCAGAAACCCTTTGAATGTGATATATGTAAAGTTAGATTTAGTCAGAAGTGTGATTTAAAGTGTCATTTAAATACACACACTGGTCAGAAACCCTTTGAATGTGAGATATGTAAAGTTAGATTTAGTCAAAAAAAAAGTTTAAAGTATCATTTAATGACACACACTGGTCAAAAACCCTTTGAATGTGAGATATGTAAAGTTAGATTTAGTCATAAAAATAGTTTAAAGTATCATTTAATGACACACACTGGTCAGAAACCCTTTGAATGTGAGATATGTAAAGTTAGATTTAGTCTCAAGAGTAATTTAAAGAGTCATTTAATGACACACACTGATCAGAAACCCTTTGAATGTGAGATATGTAAAGTTAGATTTAGTCAGAAGGGTGTTTTAAAGAGGCATTTAATGACACACACTGGTCAGAAACCCTTTGAATGTGATATATGTAAAGTTAGATTTAGTCGGAAGTCTACTTTAAATATACATTCAATGACACACACTGGTCAGAAACCCTTTGAATGTGAGATATGTAAAGTTAGATTTAATTTGAAGATTCATTTAAAGAGACATTTAATGACACACAGTGGACAGAAACCCTATGAATGTGAAATATGTAAAGTTGGATTTAGTCGAAATGATAATTTAAAGACACATTTGATGACACACACTGGCCAGAAACTCTGAATGTGAGATATTTAAAGTTAGATTTACTGAGAAGGGTAATTTAATACATCTTTTGAATATAATTCTTCCGTAATCTTCGGACCATAAGCTTTTTAAACTTTCATTGTTAGACTTGAACAGTCCAGCAAAAATAGGAATACTACTACTACGAATAGGTATGCATTTAACTCCGTTTCATCTAACGCTTCCCATTTATTTCCGAAACGTGAAGAACCTTCCCATATTTGTTTGTTTCAAAATTATAGATTTTATACGCTTATTTAGGAATAAATCAAAAGAACTTCTAAATGTATTTATGCGATTAGAAACATACCTGGTAATGCCTGGTGTAAGTTTTATAAGGTTTGCACTACTCAAACGACCTCTGACGTCAAATGGGGTGTTCTTGACCATATAAATTCACCATTTTTCGATAGCATTTCGTTTCCATTAGCACTGGTATTGGTAACGTATCTTGAAAGAGGCTCTTCATCGCTATTTGTTTCGTCACTACTGCTTTCATTGTCTAAACTGAGTTGAAAATCGTCAGTAGGATTTTCATCCAAACTATTCTCCGTTTCACTAATTATTTCATCTTCAGAATTTATATCGTAGTTTAGGATTTGAGAAATCATAGAATTAGTCAAATTGCGAGACATTTCAAACACTAGCGGAATACGTCAAGTCCAAATAACAAATGAATCAAATAAAAGTAACCGTCTCACGAAACTAATGTAATATAACCGCATACAAATGTAAACAAATATTTTTTCTCCAATTACCTTCAACAATAACACGCTAAGTGATTGAAATATGACTAACATTTATAAATTGTAAGTATATTCTTAGAATGCAACGAAGCATTATTGTTTACAAAACACGGGCTTTTTCTGACCTGAGGTCCTTTTTCATACTCGGGTACTATTGACCCGAGGAGCCTAAGACGGAAAAAACATAATTTTGTTAAGATAAGAGAGTTGACTTCACCATAATTTGACAATACAGATATATAGTGAATGTATAATTAATAATTGTCATGAAGTCGTAATAAATTATATTAATAATTACGACTTTTATTGCCAGTTAAATATCAGTTTCGCGTCAATATGACCCGAAGAACCGAGGAAGGTTAAATACGTTCACTTAAAAAAAAGCTACAAAGCTACCTCCAGGTTTTTGAAGGATTCCATCGCGAGTGCAAAGTCGAATTTGTTAGCAGAATTTACGAGAGACTCATCTCTCGCTAAAGCTGTTGAAGGTAAATTCTGTCAGTCGTGTCGTCGCTTTTTCATCGAATCGCTGGCCCATACTGTTCGGGCCCCTGCAAGGTTCCGAACTAGAAAATGTCAAAATGTCAGAAACTTATGTAAAATGTCAGGTGGAACAAAACAAGATGTGTGTTTGACCACGTTTAATATACGACTGAAGTTATATGCTAATACAACAAAATGTAATTGCAGTGATATGCATTGTCAGCGGTTTACATATTTTCGCATAATAATGTTCTAAGTGACTACTTTGAACATACTGCCACTCAGAGAAAAAGAAAAATAAGAAAATTGAGTTTACAATTCATATGCAAATAATTACGAAAGTGTATGAAAGAAAATGCAATAATGAATATAAAAATATTAAAATTGTGGTTTAGGTAAATTCTCAAAAGTAATTGTTCTAGTCATAGTAGGGGACGTAGATTTGTCCACACTCAACACGGATTCAGTGTGTGCACGGCGAATTGGAGACTCTGCTTCTTGATGGTATTTGTCAATTCCTCCAGGTCTGATTGATAAGTCTGCTAATTCAATGGGTGATTCTCGTCTCGCGGGCCTTCTTCTTGGAAGCAGGTTGCAGGTAGGCCGCCTTTTGACGAAGATATAGAAGACCCAGATGACTGCCATGATAGATAAGATTGAGTATATGACAGTCCAATGAGTCGTATTGGTGTCATGTATCTCTTGGACATTCTGTGTCTTCAACTGATCTAATCGCTGGTGGATTTCTTGAAATGCTGACTTATGATCCTCTATGTTGTCAAGATTGTCATCTGGTACATATGTTTGATGAAGTCATTAAGTGAGGATAGATATTGAAGACCATTTGTGAGGATCTCGATGTCAGGCTGTAGTACAACGCGATTCTTAAAATCATATGGTACGTGGATAGTAAATGTCTCACCTTTAAGTGTGCAACCTTGACTAATACTAATTAGTCCATTTCCATAAAATTGCTTTGTCATTAATCCAGATGGGCATAAAATGCTGACTGAACATTGTTTGCAACACGAGTACAACCATACTCCTCTCGTCTGTAATTTGATCCATTTGTCGGCGCACTCTCCGAATACAGTCCGACAATATGTTTTATTATCAGTGTTTGTAAACAATCTGACCACACATAATGATTGCTTGATTTGAACATTATAAATTGGATAATTCTCATTGCATAATAATCTACTCTTGTCACATTTAATGTATGTTTGTATATCTTTGTCTGTCATTGGCATGACCATGTCTTTCTTGATGTTAAACGCCATGTAATTTGTTGCAGGTATAGTGTACATAGTTTTTCTTTTGCTTGTCAGTGCAAGGGAAATAACGTTTTGCAATTCGAATTTGTCACAACTAAGTAGAGGATTTTTTATTTCAATTATTAATTATTTAGGTGTCATTCTTGCTTGAGCTTGGAGTAATTTGTACATATCTCGCACATTGTCTGTAGGTAACATTAGCTCGCCTTGCATTTGACCAGAAATGATATTTATTTGAGACTGTAATTGATTTGGAGATATTAAATGCATGTCAATTTTTCCGTGATATATATTAGTTATGGTGTCAAGTAGCGTCTCTTGTACCTTTCAGATGTTGGATATAATTACATCAGCTGATAATGTTGTCGCCATTACGTAAATATATTTGAGGGCGTTTAGTGATACCTGTTCAGCGTTTGCTACTTCTTGAGATATATTTTTGAGATGATTGTTGATGTATTGAAAATGTTTATGCATAATTTCTTCGTTCCTCTTCAGAATGTTGTTTTCAGCCTCTAAGATTGAAGTTTAGTTTTTAATCATTGTCAATAAGTGATTTTCATTGTGTTTGACAGTTTCTATGTCCTTTTCATACTGTGTTGCGAATCTTTCGTCTAACACACCAAACAGCGAGTTTGCAATATATCCAATCCCGTTTATTAGGCCTCTCTTTACTCGATTCCATGGTTTGTTCATCATGATGTTATTGTAGTGATCCATTTCATTGAGTTCATGCTGGAACTGTGTCAAAATTGGTATGAAGGTCATAGGTAATGTTTTGAATGTAGTTGACATATTGTTGTATATCTGCCATACTTTGCCAATATGTCGTCATAATATTGTAATAGACGACCATATTCCACTGGTCCTGAACTACTCTCATGTCAGCAATTTTATCAAAATATATAGAGTGTTATTGTTTTTGAAAGGTGTGACTGTGCACATTTGTTGAAGGGATGGAGTGATTACTGAAAACAGTAATAGAAGTGTGGAGACCAAGTAACTTCTGGCTTTATGCATACGACGAGTTCGTACAGGACTAGGGGGTTGGCAAGGACCGTTGTCAGCGGTATCATCAACCTTGATGTCATTGTCATTTTTTATCGAAGCCTCTGATTCATGATTGACAGGAAGCCGGTCAATTTTGATGATAGGTCGTTTTATCAATCCTGTCTTCGTCCTTAGTGTCACGACCCGAACATGCCCGTCCTTCCCCGGGTGTCTATTTGACCTTTCCTAGTTTGATGGAGGCATGTTATCTTCATGTACGAGCACAATGTCATTAATCTTCATGTCATCTTGTATATTCTTCCACTGGTATCTCTTCTGCAAATGATGTAGATATTCGGTCGACCATTTCTTCCAAAATGATTTTGTCAGATGTTCTACTAACTGCCATCGTGTACGTAAGTCGCTCGGTGCGATGTTGTCAGATAAGGGAGAGGATATTAAGGAACCTCCCACGAGAAAATGGCCGGGTGACAGATATCCATCTTCTACGTCTTCGGATAATGCATATGAAGGTCGAGAATTCAAGCACGCCTCTACTTGTGTCAATAGCGTATACAGCTCTTCAAATGTCAATTTTTGCTCACCGATGACCCGCTTTAGATGATTGTAGTTAGAAATTAGGGCATCTGGCTCAACGAGCAGCCAGATGCCCTAATTCCTGACCAGCATTCACTCTGAACTCGGTCTGTTCAATAATCAATATTACATTATAATGATGGTGCAGTCAGATACCCTATTTTCTAAAGGTTTGAAGAGTTTCAGGAAGGTATTCTCTCTCTATACTTTCTCAGACGTAAGCTATATACCCTATTTCCTACTTTCAAATCAGCATTCACTCTTCACTTTGGTCTAATCAAGTATTACATTATGCGAGGGTGGCATCTATTATATGCAGGCCGTCGCCGTGCCACTAATGACGACGCATCCGATAAGGCGCGGCTCTCATCACCGGCGCCTCTGTGCTGCAAGCATCTTTGTACCTTAATGTAGGAGATTGGTCCTGGTATTAGATAAGTATGTTTGTGAGCGATGAAGATACTGCGTTGGCAGTGGTACAGTGGCAACATGCGAGTGATACTCTCGGTGTTGCAAGCGTTTTTGTACCTTAATGTAGGAGATTGGTCCTGGTATTAGATAAGTATGTTTGTGAGCGATGAAGATACTGCGTTGGCAGTGGTACAGTGGCAACATGCGAGTGATACTCTCGGTGTTGCAAGCGTTTTTGTACCTTAATGTAGGAGATTGGTCCTGGTATTAGATAAGTATGTTTGTGAGCGATGAAGATACTGCGTTGGCAGTGGTACAGTGGCAACATGCGAGTGATACTCTCGGTGTTGCAAGCGTTTTTGTACCTTAATGTAGGAGATTGGTCCTGGTATTAGATAAGTATCTTTGTGAGCGATGAAGATACTGCGTTGGCAGTGGTACAGTGGCAACATGCGAGTGATACTCTCGGTGTTGCGAGCGTTTTTGTACCTTAATGTAGGAGATTGGTCCTGGTATTAGATAAGTATCTTTGTGAGCGATGAAGATACTGCGTTGGCAGTGGTACAGTGGCAACATGCGAGTGATACTCTCGGTGTTGCAAGCGTTTTTGTACCTTAATGTAGGAGATTGGTCCTGGTATTAGATAAGTATCTTTGTGAGCGATGAAGATACTGCGTTGGCAGTGGTACAGTGGCAACATGCGAGTGATACTCTCGGTGTTGCGAGCGTTTTTGGCACCTTAATGTAGGAGATTAATCCTGGTATTAGATAAGTATCTTTGTGAGTGATATTGTCAAAACTCCTGATAAGTGCTACATTGGCAGCAATGGAGTGACAACGTATGGATGACATCGTCTACTATAATGTTAGAGCTCGATTTTAGTGCCGCATGTATAAAGCTATGAAATATTTTTCTAAGTCTATTTGAATGTATAAGTACAGTCTTTTGCACATTTGCGTTTTATTTTCACCTTTTATCACATGCTTTATAACAACGAAGTAAGTGTTGGGTATAGTCATAGTCTTTTTTATTTTCACCTTTTATCACATGCTTTATAACAACGAAGTAAGTGTTGGGTATATTCATAGTCTTTTTTATTTTCACCTTTTATCACATGCTTTATAACACCGAAGTAAGTGTTGGGTATAGTCATAGTCTTTTTATTTTCACCTTTTATCACATGCTTTATAACAACGAAGTAAGTGTTGGGTATAGTCATAGTATTTTCACCTTTTATCACATGCTTTATAACACCGAAGTAAGTGTTGGGTATAGTCTTTTTATTTTCACCTTTTATCACATGCTTTATAACACCGAAGTAAGTGTTGGGTATAGTCATAGCATAAAATTCGGTATAATCACACATAATCATAAGAAGATACCGCATTGTCAGCGGTGGAGTGATAAGACGAAAGTGATACCCTCTGTGTTGCAAACATCTGTGTGATCTGATGTAGGAGACTGATTCTCATGATGGATAAGTATTTTTGTAGGCGATGTTGTCAGAGCTCCTGAGAAGTGCTACGTTGGTAGCTGTAAATTATACTATATTTGTCGTAAGTATCTACCTAGGGAGTAGTTGTATAAATAAAACGAGCTATGAAATGAAATAGCGTTTATTTTATGTTATCCGATATTTTAACGATAATTTCATTTACAGCGTCATATACTTCGTCCATGCAATCATTTCGAACTATATGCTGGATACATAACTCTGCATTGCAGTTACAGTGTGAACTATCGCACGAGGTATTTAAATCATGTATTTCAATTTTTACTAATTTACCACTCCAGCCCGGCGAAAGCTTTTTTATATGAGAATATACTCGTACCATCGCGGGTGGTTTGCGCTTTTTATTGATGGTTGGAGGTTGAAGATTTAACTTCTTTCCCTTCTTTTGGTCAGCTTCTTGATTTGGAGGGATGAAGTTGAATAAGTCACTATCGGAGTCCTGAAAATAGATGAAAAAAAAAATCACCATCATTCCTTCGATTAATAAATTAATAATAAATGCTAGGTGCTTGTGGTATACCAAGTACAACTGTTTTATACATATTATGCATAGAAGTACATAGTTCGAAATGTCAATACTGTATATATATATATATATATGAATAATAAACAAATACTTACAGACATTTTTGTTTTAAAACCACCAATGTCAAACGGCAAATATCAACAAATAATAATATTAATTAATCATGAAGGCAATATATATCGTATTTATTCTTAAAAATATGGTGTCAATAGAGCTTAAAATCCGTTATAAAAATAAACCTTATTTATATCAATACCATAAACAGTTCATGTAATTTTAAGCCTGTGGTAGCTACTTCTAAATACGTTATCGCTGACGTACGAGTATCATATGGATAAGGGTTTTGCTACACGGGCGGTTCTCCCGTCGCGGGTCAACCGCCACCGCGGGTCAACCGTCACGTAATCTGCAATACCGAACCAATAATCTACTAGAATATTTTTTACCACTAAGGTGGCAAAGAAGGATAGGACCTGTCAGATGGTAAATACTGTTTTAAATTAACCTATATGTATATATATCGTAATAAGAGTATTGTCGTTACAAGCGTTCATAAGCTGCGGTAACTACTTTCCATCAAGCAAGTCATATGCTTGTTTGTCACCTTAGTGGTATATTAAAAGTAAAGAGAGGTTGGCTCAATAGCGGGCAATGCGTAGAGAAACTACCCGTGTGTCGTTGGGCTTGTCTGGTTAAGCAGATGAGCTAACATTTGCTGCGGCTTTACTGGCATACTGTACATATATTTTCGATTAAAAGTAATGTTAAATAATAATAACGAAACATAATCTTGCTCTCTGTCTTCACTTCTATTTGTCTCTTTCTCTCATAATCACACGCATTTTATATACTACGTCAATTATACCGCGTACCTCATTTAAAACGGTTATCGTAACAATGCTTGCAATATTATGGAGTATCACGTGTATTTTACCGCCCCATTGCATTGGTTATGGTTTTCTGTACTTAAACTATATACCACTTCCACGAGCTGCTTCCCTGTCACCGTTCGCTATGCTATGCTATTTTAACCGACAGGGTGCACCACGTGCAGGTAAATATTAAGATACTAATTTGTAGATTATCAGATAGATTTTGATTTTATATAAGGTGTTTTTTTTATATATGGTGTTCTTAAAGTATATGCCCAAATTGAAATGGGAAATAGTATTATGTATGCTGATTATGATAGTAAATATATTTTATGCCCCACGTGTTACAAATTCTTTCATAGAAAAAATAAATCCGTCTTAAAAAGTAGCTTTCTGTTGTATGACACCAACCAGCTAGGAAAGTATTACAAAGCATGCCATAGGTACGATACCTACTAGTGTATTTAGCGGCTCTTTGTTCGCTGCCGCCAAACGCCGCCGTCGTCGCCGTCAGCGCCGCGCATGCGCAATCAACGCATTCAAGTTAATTGCGCGGTAGAGCACCGCAGTCTTTTAACAAGTGTCGCGCATTACATTACTACGCGTGACCGTAATCATTCCTGGACATCGTTACTCTAATCAGGAGTATCTCCAAATGGTACTTTGTTATCGCGAGTGTGTGAGTAAAATTCGGAATACGAGTCATCACACCATCCTCGGCGCAGTATACAGTTTTCGTGAATATGGCCACGGAGCTGCCGTTTTCAATGTGAGCAAACGTGTAGTAGTTACTCAGCGATGAAGGGCTACATCCATACCACTTCATAATCCTCGGGTAGTGCGGCCCGATCTGGGCAGGTATACCTACTCGGTGAAAGTGTTAGGACCCAGTTCTTTTAGAGAGGTGTCGTGTCGTGTGAGTGATTGTCGTGATTGTGATGTGTAAATAACTAGTAAATAAACTGATGACCTTTTAAACACGCTAGTTAATGTAACAAACGTTATCCGATAGCTTTTTATTTTTTAAGAAAAGTGGATCAGCTGTTAAATCCCGTAAGTGTTTTAAATTTACATTTTTATTTATCTAGATAGGTAGCTATCAGCGCTACTGTACCGGCGTTAACTAAGTAGGTACTCACCGAATATCACATAAGCGAGACCCCTGGTGTTAAAAATGTCCAAATGCTACGATAACTGTTTACAATCAGGAAGGACCTAAGCTTGTTTGCCACCTTAGTGGTGTAAGTGTACCTTTTCCTATATCGAACCTCGTATACAATTACCAACAATATCATTTTTTTTATCGTTCCCATAAACAAACTTAGAATAATATTCTAAGTAAACAAACCACTCAAAGTGAAATACGAGTAACTACCTAATTCGTTGAAAATGTATCTAAGTGTAAACTAATCAGACTTAGTGATGAATGTTTGTTACCTCGTATGAAGCAAATCAGCTGTTTCATCTGTTTCATACTTTGGATCAGGCGCATCTTTTTTTTTACTACGTCGGGAGACAAATAAACATACGGACCACTTGATGTAAAGTGGTTACCGTAGCCTATGAACGCTCGCACTAAGTTTATCGCACGCGGGTTGCCACCCCCGTTGCTCACACAACAACTCCTCTCACTGCTTTCTGGTAACATCACTCACTCACATCACATCAACAACCCTCCACCCAGTAAGTTGTTATTTTGCTGCTGTTTTCTGAGATAGAGGTACTTCCCCTATCGGACTGCTTTGATGCGCCCTACCTACCTATGTAAAAAACATTGTTAGGTGATGTATCAGCTGGTATAGTCACAGCCGTCATAGGTATTTCTTTTTTGTATACAACGTTGGGAGGCGTACGGTCGACCTGATGTAAAGTGGTTACCGTAGCCTATAAACGCTTGCAACACAGAAAGTATCGCTTGCGCGTTGCCACCCCCGCTACTGATACAGAAACTCTTCAGGAGCTCACTCGTAACCTTACTCACTCGCATAAATAGTTGTTCTTTGGCTGCAGTTTTCTGTGAGGTGAAGGTACTTCTCCAGACGGGCTGCTTTGACGCGTCCTACCTCTCTTAACTGAGCTTTACGACTGGCAACTGTCAGGCTGGCAACTCGACACAGGCTGTGGTCGTCGCTGTGTAAATGGCGAATTCGATTAGACCCGCGACTCGTGCATCGACCCCGTCAAACTGAATTATTAACAACTGATGATTCATCATCATCATCGGGGCAATCATTATGCACCATGAACCAAGTAGGCACTTTATTTATTTGATTTCTCAAACTTTTTTAACGATGCCGGGACACAAAGTTTCTTGTCTATCGTAACAAATAAACGATACTCTTTCTCCCATTGAAGTTCGGGCATATATAAAAAAAACACCTTATATATGCCCGAACTTCAATGGGAGAAAGAGTATCGTTTATTTGTTACGATAGACAAGAAACTTTGTGTCCCGGCATCGTTAAAAAAGTTTGAGAAATCAAATAAATAAAGTGCCTACTTGGTTCATGGTGCATAATGATTGCCCCGATGATGATGATGAATCATCAGTTGTTAATAATTCAGTTTGACGGGGTCGATGCACGAGTCGCGGGTCTAATCGAATTCGCCATTTACACAGCGACGACCACAGCCTGTGTCGAGTTGCCAGCCTGACAGTTGCCAGTCGTAAAGCTCAGTTAAGAGAGGTAGGACGCGTCAAAGCAGCCCGTCTGGAGAAGTACCTTCACCTCACAGAAAACTGCAGCCAAAGAACAACTATTTCTGCGAGTGAGTAAGGTTACGAGTGAGCTCCTGAAGAGTTTCTGTATCAGTAGCGGGGGTGGCAACGCGCAAGCGATACTTTCTGTGTTGCAAGCGTTTATAGGCTACGGTAACCACTTTACATCAGGTCGACCGTACGCCTCCCAACGTTGTATACAAAAAAGAAATACCTATGACGGCTGTGACTATACCAGCTGATACATCACCTAACAATGTTTTTTACATAGGTAGGTAGGGCGCATCAAAGCAGTCCGATAGGGGAAGTACCTCTATCTCACAGAAAACAGCAGCAAAATAACAACTTACTGGGTGGAGGGTTGTTGATGTGATGTGAGTGAGTGATGTTACCAGAAAGCAGTGAGAGGAGTTGTTGTGTGAGCAACGGGGGTGGCAACCCGCGTGCGATAAACTTAGTGCGAGCGTTCATAGGCTACGGTAACCACTTTACATCAAGTGGTCCGTATGTTTATTTGTCTCCCGACGTAGTAAAAAAAAAGATGCGCCTGATCCAAAGTATGAAACAGATGAAACAGCTGATTTGCTTCATACGAGGTAACAAACATTCATCACTAAGTCTGATTAGTTTACACTTAGATACATTTTCAACGAATTAGGTAGTTACTCGTATTTCACTTTGAGTGGTTTGTTTACTTAGAATATTATTCTAAGTTTGTTTATGGGAACGATAAAAAAAATGATATTGTTGGTAATTGTATACGAGGTTCGATATAGGAAAAGGTACACTTACACCACTAAGGTGGCAAACAAGCTTAGGTCCTTCCTGATTGTAAACAGTTATCGTAGCATTTGGACATTTTTAACACCAGGGGTCTCGCTTATGTGATATTCGGTGAGTACCTACTTAGTTAACGCCGGTACAGTAGCGCTGATAGCTACCTATCTAGATAAATAAAAATGTAAATTTAAAACACTTACGGGATTTAACAGCTGATCCACTTTTCTTAAAAAATAAAAAGCTATCGGATAACGTTTGTTACATTAACTAGCGTGTTTAAAAGGTCATCAGTTTATTTACTAGTTATTTACACATCACAATCACGACACTCACTCACACGACACGACACGACGTCTCTCTAAAAGAACTGGGTCCTAACACTTTCACCGAGTAGGTATACCTGCCCACACGTTCACGCTGAAATCTGCGTTGGAAATGATCGGGCCGCACTACCCGAGGATTATGAAGTGGTATGGATGTAGCCCTTCATCGCTGAGTAACTACTACACGTAACTATTGCTCACATTGAAAACGGCAGCTCCGTGGCCATATTCACGAAAACTGTATACTGCGCCGAGGATGGTGTGATGACTCGTATTCCGAATTTTACTCACACACTCGCGATAACAAAGTACCATTTGGAGATACTCCTGATTAGAGTAACAAGGTCCAGACATGATTACGGTCACGCGTAGTAGTGTAGTGTGCGACACTCGGAATAGACTGACCACACGTGCGCCATCTACTACGCAGCGCGGTGGGTTCATGGATGGCGCATGCGCGGTTAGCGTTTCTACGAAGACCCGCTAAGCGCACCTGCGTACCGTGTCGCGTGACATACTTGTATTTTCCTAGGTGGTTGGATTCATACAACAGATAGCTATTTTTTATGATGGATTTATTTTTTCTATGAAAGAATTTGTAACACGTGGGGCATAAAATATATTTACTATCATAATCAGCATACATAATACTATTTCCCATTTCAATTTGGGCATATACTTTAAGAACACCATATATACGTCTTTTTTCGTCATAGTAAGATATTTTATATTTGGACATGCCTGACAATGCGTTTTAGATAAAGATAAAAATCATTTATTTGCCATTAGATCCTTACGGGCACTTAGACACGTCTTACATTCATTAAATTAAATCATATTAATAATTTTCGTTTTTTTTTTGTTACTTTTAATCTCTTTTTTAATCTACCAGCATTTCGGAAATGACCATTGGCGAAGAAGAAATGCCAAAAGAAACTTGCCAATATAGGTCTTTTTTTCCATCGTTAAAATATATTACAATAAATATATGTGAGTGTACATATAATGAAATCAAGTGATACAATTAAAGATATATTAATACATGTGCTGAATCATTTCCAAACATCTCTATCAGTTAGATATTCATCGATTCTATAATAACCCTTCCTGCACAGAGTATTTTTGATGTACCTTTTGAACATATTCTCAGGCAAGGACAGAACTGTTTCAGGTAATTTATTATAGAATCGAATACAATTTACAATGAAAGATCTACTAGTCTTAGCAAGTCGATGTACAGGCATGCGCAATCTATTCTTACTTCTAAGATTTTCACTAAATTTAGAAAATAATGGATAAATTATCCATTAAATAAAAACATAAAATGTCATAAGGTACTTGAAATTTTAGAGTTACTAGAGCTACAAGTCAATAACATTACTTAAAAAATAGCTTTATTTAATTTTCAATTAACTTTTGAAGAAAATATTTATTACTAACTTGTCGTACAAACGATGTCACTAAATTCCTTGTTTCCTTAGCTTTCTAAAAAGGTATAATAAGTGTCCAAAATTATTAGAAACGAACCAACAGACATGTTACCTAATTAACATTATTAACTTCCTTTCATATGAACCTTTAAGTTAAAAAAACAACTTTTGACTTTTGAATCAGTTTTTTTTTATTTTAAATCTTGTTCAAACTGTCTGCCGTGATTTCAAATACAAGCACGTAGTCGTTTTCGAAAATTAGACCGTGTTACAACCCCGGTAAGCTCTCGCTGTATTTGAGCAGCAGTTTCTATAATTCGGTCCCTTAATTCAGTTACATTATTCACTGGTGTCGTATAAACGATGGTCTTCATGTGACCCCATAAATAATAGTCACAAGGGGTCAAATCAGGACACCTTGCTGGCCATGGCGTCGGTCCACCTCTACCTATCCAACGCAGTGGAAAATTTTCGTCCAGCCATTGTCGGACACCAGCTCGGTAATGGGCTGGGCAGCCGCGTCGTGCTGAAATATCATTTGTTGCCGGTTTGCCAGCGGAACATCTTCTAGGAGCTCGTCCAAATTATTACGAAGAAAGTCTTCGTAAGCTTCACCATTCAAGTTATTGGGTAAAAAATATGGCCCAACTAAATATTTGTCGATTATACCCATCCATACATTTAATGAGAATCTTCTCTGATGAGCTCCTTCTTTGGACAGATGAGGATTATCACCCCGTGGAGCCCAGTAGTGGAGATTGTGGTAGTTTGTTATACCATCTCGATCAAATTTAGATTCATCGGTCCACAATATTTTGCTTAAGAATCTGTTGTCTTCAGCGTCCATGTGTTGCATAAATCGACAGAAATCGACTCGTCTTGCAGGGTCTCCCTCCTCTAAAGCTTGTATAGGCGTGTAGTGGAAGGGATACTGTCTGGCTGAGTGTAGTGTAAACCAGACTTTGTATTGGGTTAATCCCATTTGTCTAGCTACAATTCGTGTGGATGTAGTAGGATCTCGGGAAAAACGCTCCAGTATGTCTTCTTCTTGCTCTGCATTCAGTTGACGAGGTCTACCGACATCATAACGTCGCTCGTGAACACTTCCACTTTCTTTTAAACTCGGTTCGCGCCGATTTGGGAAACGACGTATGTACTCCCTTCTGGCTGCTGCAGCATTACCGTCACAAAATCCATACACAAACAGAATGTCTGCGTATTCTTCGTTACTGTAACTCGCCATTAAGATACAAAGTAAAACAATGTGAAACAAAGGAATAACAATAACAGGAAAAAATTCGTCCAACACGCGCAAGTAACTAACAAGTACTAACTAGTTGAGTCGGCCCACCGCTGTTATCGGTGCTCTCGTTCACTCTCGAGTTGATACCGTTACAAAGGTTTGAAAACACAACAGTTTTCGCTCGATAATTACTGAGTTTGTTGATCGGTTTCTAATAAATTTGTATACTTATTATACCTTTTTAGAAAGCTAAGGAAACAAGGCAATTAGTGACATCGTTTGTACGACAAGTTACTAATAAATATTTTCTTCAAAAGTTAATTGAAAATTAAATAAAACTATTTTTTATGTAATGACTTGTAGCTCTAGTAACTCTAAAATTTCAAGTACTTTATGCCATTTTATGTTTTCATTTAATGGATAATTTATTCTTTAATCAGAAAAAAATAAAAAGACATGCATGCATGAAGTATTTTTTTAAATTTTCATTATTTTAGCTTGAATTTCGGTATTTTTCGAGAAATAGTTATACTGACAATTATGTCCGAAACTATTGAGTTTTGACCAAGTGTTCCATACATACTTTTACATCAAATGGGCTATACATTCACCCCTTTAAAACAATTACACCTATTCCAAGTCAACCTGTATACTTCGTTCATTCATTCATTCTTTCATTTAACTATTCTAGTATTCACCAATAACTATTATTATCATTCAATAACTGAACATTCACTTATTCAGTATTGTCTTAGGTTTTCGCGATTGTTACACATTAAATTAAACAATTTTTAACGGAAGTATCGCGTATTTTATTTATTTTGTTGAACCTGACGACATGACTTTCAAAAATGCATGGTCATTATGAACAAACGGGCCGCTTCAAAATACAGCGAGTATAAAAATAGACAAGTAAACAAGTTTAATAAATTATCTATGGTAAACTCGAGACGCGACAAATCCAATGCTAAAAATGAAACGTCAAACTCACAAACATCAATATCATCATCATCAGTTGTCAACCTGTCAACACACACGATTGAATCCGCGGCCCTTCAGGCACTTGATAAAGGTCTGAATTTCGCACTCTCACCTAGGAAAGTACCGTTTGAGCAAATTATCTGCGAAGTCGAGTATTGTC
Source organism: Pyralis farinalis (assembly GCA_947507595.1). Lineage (NCBI taxonomy): Eukaryota > Metazoa > Arthropoda > Insecta > Lepidoptera > Pyralidae > Pyralis > Pyralis farinalis. Next base: position 1,366,367 of record OX382281.1, read on the forward strand.
TGTGGAAAAATAATATGAAAAAGGAAAATTTGGAAGCGATACGTCAAGATGTCTCTGCGGTCTTACGTCAAAGCCGTCCGCCTAAACCGAATGTTCCTATGGATGAATTACTTGCTCTCAACAACCTACGCAAGAAACCAGACCTTACAATTATCCGTGCAGATAAAGGAAACGCAACAGTTATCATGGACACTTCGTAATATATCAGTAAAATTCAACAACTTTTGTCGGATGATACCACCTCAGAATACAGAATAAACCAGAAGCCGCAAACACGCCCAAAACTGAAGCCATACAAACTACTCTCAATGAGAGTAGTTTGACATTTGGACGACTAGTATATATTTGGCCACCGTGTCTATTACGCGTAAAAATTTCTCGATAGTTTTTATTAAATAATGCCGTCTTGTGCAGTTCCCACCTGCAAGAATGCAGTTAGAAGCATAAAAAAACAAGATGGGATCACATTTCATGTGTACAGCGTCGGACTGGCCATATAGTCAAGGTGGCGTTTGCCAGCCGGGCCCCAGCCTTCGCGGGCCCCCCACGGGCCTGGCTTGCGGCAACCGTAGGTTAGCGCGCAGGCTAGGTCCCAGCTCTTGCGACCTAAATGTAACTAAAACTAGATCAGATAGTTCGTTCATATAATTAGAGAGATATGGAATAGAAAAATTCGAAAAATGGTTGAAACTTGAACCGGAGCAAGCCACCGCCTGAAAGTAGTTTTGATTTTTTTGCTGCACGGCGATATTTTTTGATCGAATCAACTTATTTAGACGTGTATCATTATAGCGTAACGCATTACATTTTACATTGTTTCATATTCTATTCTATTTCTATCTACAAAGTCATTATTAATACAGCTTTAGTTAAAATAAATGAAAAATTTGGAAAAATTCATCTGCAACGAAGATTTAATGAAAGATGCCGCTTGTTTGGAGTCGAAAAACTTCAAGAAAATCAATGAAAATGGGATTCCTAATGTCGGACTAAAAAGTCTATCGCATCAATTGCAAATGTCGATCGAGAGTTGCTGTCAAAAGAACTGGAATCTTTTGCAAATAATTTTCATGAACTGTCTAAAACTCTTTGGGATGAGCTCGTTTCTTCTAGGCAACATAAGCAAGACTCAGATTCACAAAGTGAAGAAGAAGACGACGAAGATATCTTAGACCAAACAACAAAGGACGCCATATGTTTTTTCAGAAGTGCTTTGGACATCTGTCAAAGATGCATACCATACCATGTGCATGTAAACTTTTATCACAGTATAACATGCATGGATATCGGCATGTACAGCACCTTATATGTTGCATATTGTGTAATTCTCACAATTTCATTCACGCAAGTGACTTCTGAGAGACGATTTTAAGCGTTGAAGCGCATTAAAACGAGACTTCGCTCTCTACTGTTCCTTTTTTTCCTTTTGTAATCAGATTTAACTATATTACATAACATAACATAAATCTTTATTTGCGTAAAACATGCTGTACATTAAATAGGTGTTACATTTTTTTTAGGTCTAGGTACATGTTTAGCTTGTTTATAAAAAGCATGCAAATTATATAATTATACAATAACAGTTTTCCTTTAATTTAATCTAATATATATGTCAATTAATGACAAAATTTTAAAATACAACTTACATTATTTAATTTATTCTGTCATACAATTCTTTAATGTCATAATAATTATTTTCTTTGAGCCATAAAAACAATTTCTTTTTAAATAATGTGATATTAAGTCCTTTAAATGCATTTGGTATTTTATTATATATATGAATGCACATGGTTATACAATTTTTAGCATATTTTTCAGATCTTGGAACATCATTCAAAACCAGCCTATACTGGTTCCTTTGTAGTCTTGAGGTTATCTTTTGGGCTTCCTTAAACAAGGCTTTATGTTTGTGTACAAAACAGCAAGTTTCAAGTATGTAAAGCGATGGTAGTGGCAGCAACCCGAGTTCTTTGAATAATGGTTTGCAAGATTGACGCGGTGAGATTCCGCATATAGCTCTAATACATTTTTTTTGTCCTATAAATGCTCGGTTTCTGTCTGTACTATTTCCCCATAATATTACACCATAACGAAGAATGGATTCTATATACGCATGATACGACGTAATGGCCGTACTTCTATTTGTTACATTTTTTATCCGTCTCAATGCATATACGAATCGGTGAATTCGCTTGCATAAATTATCTACATGAATTTTCCAATTTAAATCCTGATCGATAATAACACCTAAGAATTTTGTATGGGTTACCTCTTTTATTTTATTAATCTTTAGTTTAAAATTATGTTTAGTGGATGTCGATTGGTTAAATTGTACATAATTGGATTTATTTAGATTTATGTTCAAGTTATTTTTATCAAGCCATTCAATAATTTTGTCAATTGTATTATAAATATCTATTTCATGGTCATAAATTGTATTATTCTTCCTGTCAGATGTAACAATTATTGAAATGTCATCTGCAATTAAAACAAACCTATGATTAGTCACGCTAGTTATGTCATTAATGTATAATAAAAATAAAATTGGTCCTAATACGCTTCCCTGCGGAACTCCTTGTTTAATTACTCTAGAATTGGATTAATAAGGTACTAGTTCATCTTTTACCGTCCTATTAATAACTACATATTGTTTTCTGTCTGCCAAGTAAGATGACATCCATTGTAATACAAATCCTCTAATTCCTATTGCGTCCAATTTTCGCAATAACAAATTGTGAGAAACAAAATCGAAAGCCTTCGATAAGTCGAAGAAGAGACCCGTAGTGAACTTGTTATTATTGATTCCTGTCAGAATTATGGGGCAAGCACTGTTGGATTCGTTGATTATATTAAACACAGGATCAGATCTAATCAAGGATGACGAGAACAGCAGCTTTTACGATCGAGTCATTAACTGCATAGCTGAAAGTTCTCCTCTTATAAAAAAAAATATTGGCTGGCTAGCTTTATATATTATTTGTTATACTTATTATTTTATTATTGATTGAGATATCCAACAGCTTATATTTAATGTACGAGTACATGTTTGAATTGTGTTATATATAATACAAAGGCCAATAATAGGACATCATTGCAAAAGTAACCAAGCACTCAAAGGTTGTTATTTTAGGTAAGTGTAATTTAAAAACAAAAACAATATTTAAAGGTATGTAGTAGGTAACGTACATATGTATTAAAAAATAGGGAAAAAAAATAACCTACTGCCCATTAATGTTAGAGGAGAGACTATATAATTAATATCAGTCTCGTGTGTCTAACAATTTACAAAGAACGGATTTCTTAAATGTGTGTTTAATATATAGGTAATTAATAATTATTGGAATATCTATCAGGTTACTATATCTTGACCTTGAACTGAGCTCAAGTTATATGAAACTCGTCTATTAAGGGAAGTCATTTTATACTGGTAGTGGGTAACCTGATGTGCTATTGTCCGTACCTAATAATTTATTATATCGTTGATAATTAATTTTTATAATTTGTTTATCTCAATTTGTATATCTTAGTATTTTCCGATAGTATCCCATCTAGCATCATCTAATCTCGGGCCCCGGGCTTGTGGTCCGCCACCCGGGCCCTTCCGGCCCAGTCCGACCCTGCATGTGTAACTAGCGCATTTACATCTCATTTTATTTAAATAATGAATTTCTTTTACTCGTTGATAGTGGTAAACAATTTGGGCGAGTCCATTTTGTTCATGTTGCCAGTTTTACTGGTTTCTTTTCCCTACTTTTTTATAAAGTTGACATTGATGAAATAAATAATAAATGCATGTTAAGTAATTAAAAAATAGTTTGATTAATATAAAATATGTAAATACATTTATTTAATTTTAAGGTATTTACGATATGAGCCTATGTTTACATTATTTGAGATCTTTTAATATAAATATTGCCTGAAATAAATAATAATTATTGACTTAATAATAATGATTGAAATACTAAACTAATGTTTTTGGTATATAGTTTGCATATGTGAAATTGTGTAAATAGTAGTTTTTTTACAAAAATGTTTTGTGTAAAACTATTCTAATTATTATATATGAAATTTCAGTTCCCCACTGATGAAATTATAAAAGCAAAGAGCAAGACTTCTTCATTTGTCGAAACGTAAAAATGTATTGATTACCTCAGAATCAAAACGGCAATATTATTATAGTACAACAAAATGTACCTAAGTAAACACATATTTTTTGTAAATTACTTGTGTTTTATTTTACTAAAGCATTTTTTTATGCATAACAGTATATTAATATAACATCATATATTAATATAACACTTTTAATTTACCCTAAAAGAGGCGAACTCTCACTAAGCTAGCAATACTGTACGGGCGGGAAGTATGAGGAGTGCGGGGGATTGTGAAATGTTTCTGGTCCTCAGAGAAAGTATATACCTAGAGTTGCCAAACGCGTACACCCGTAAGGGACGGCAACAAAAGTACATACAATAACAAGGTTACCAGACTGGAAAATTTACCCCACTACATAATGCGTTTCGGCAATTTGAAATTTACAATGTACCCAGATAACTGTTTACCATAAGAAACTTGCATAGAATGTGTATTGTGTGCTATAATAATATATTCATAATATGATATTAGCAATGTAAAAAATTCGAATAAGTCGATACAGCCATTTCTACACACAAAGTAAAAGTTAATATTTACATACGTATGAAAACTACAGTATCTGAATAGATCAACAAACATATTTGCACTTTAATATTATTAGAATAGTATATTTTTACGCAAATCGAGTTACTGTATAGATCTATTAATTAATAGTAAGCCTGAGTTAGTTTCAGTAAGATCTGTGAAATCATTCGAATAAGGATAGGAGATTGGTCAAACCTAGCAGAGTAATATAAATTAAATAATATATTTTTCTATTTTAGACATATATTTTAAAGTACAAGCGATGACATGATACTAAATATAGGCATAGATATGAGATAAAAGATAAAAAAACACTTTATAGACTTTGTAAATAAAAATATTCGTGCCTTACAAACTAGCATTTATGTTTATTTTTTCATAGATTTTTATTCTTGCAATCAATGTTATTAGATCGATTTTTCTACATCGTGTATTTATATAAATATCGTGAGAATAAAACAGTCGTCGAATATTCATGGTCACATTTACATACACAGTTTTTAGTTAAATCTTCTTTACACAATAAATGCGGATTATTCATTCTTAAAATTAAACATATTGCATAAAAATTTTCAATAATTGTCATGTAAAAAAGAATTAGTGCCAGGGATGATTTAAGTGTAAATATTAAACAAAGGTAAACAATCTTTGTTTTTAAACATTTTGTATTGCTCATCATGGTTTTCATTAGACTTAAACTAAAGCTACAATTGATCAAGGATTATCCTCATCAATATAAAATGCTTGATTAACATTTATGTGTTGACACAAAAGCATGTGTGTGTGCGTGATTAACTTGATTAACGTGGTATAAATAATTGATATAGAATAATCTACACGACTACCCCCCGGATCTTTCACAATTACCTGTATAAATATAATCAACCCATCAACATCATATCAACCCATACTCACTTCATTACTGGAGTACGGGTTCTTATTTCAAGCAAAAGACCTTAGAAGATATGTCCCGAAACTACTCAATTACGGATTGTCGGAGTCGTTGGAATATTTTCATATGTTTTTGTACTTCAATTATACGCTTCTACGACTAAAATGTAACTATGTAAAATTTCAAGTCTGTACGTGAAACTTTCTAAGACAGACTAGCAGACGAACAGGCAGGCATGTAAATCATCTAATTTAGTTTCTTATTTTTTTAATACCTATCATCATATATACTCGCCAACAAACTGTTATAACAGTTTGGCGAACATAATAATTTGTACTATGTAACTGTATCGTGTAAATAAATAAATAAAAACAATATAAATTGCCAGAGGAACACCTGGTTCGTCAACAAATCAAATGTTGACGAACCAGGTCAACAAATGTTAACTTACGTGATTGTTGTTGTTGAAACTGACGACTTATCCAAATAAATTTCTGTACTGTACTCGGCTCCCAATTCTGTCGTCCAGTAGTAAAAATCCATGCATTACGCACACTGACGACTTTAGGAAATCTAAAAAATAAACATACATCTAAGATTAAACAAGTTAACATTTTTAATTTAAAAATAAATAAATACATTTTGACGAAAAATTATAAACAAAGAAGTATACAAAAAGTAAGAAGTTAAAAAAAAGGTGTCTGTACCCATATAATTTACCCATAATTTCGGGGTGTTTTCCCATACTACATACTGGTAACCTTAAAACGCTCATTATACCCGTAAATTGAAAATACAACAGAAAATGGCTGACGCATTACCCACAGACTGTGGGCTGCTCCCACATTATATCCATACATTTTATATAAGTATTGTGTAAAACATAAAATGTTATATAACTCGTATTTACATCTGTATTATTTAATATGAACCCGAAATATATTTACATAATGTATCATATACTATTTACAATATTATATTTATGACATTTAATTTCATTTATTACAAGTACACAATTATCCACCATTACATTTATACCATACATAAAACTCATCCGGCATTAATCGTGTATCAGCTGATTGCCGTCCGTATGGAATGGAGTTGCGCCCACACCGAACGCAGCCTATTGTTCTCGGGTAACGTGTCGAAACCCGGCGCACGCGCAGGCAGTCGGAATCTACACTCGACGCGGACGCACGCTTGTTTGCTCCCCGCTCTGTAACTGATACGCGCTAATTTCTCGCTTGCTATTAATGTTATATGCTTGTGCTATATCTTCATGTGCTTGTGAACTATCGCTCTGCTTGTTGAACTCTCTGCTGTACTCTGTACTCCTTCTGTCTTCTGTGTATGTGTACCTAGTAAACACTGTGTCTGTTACGTGCTGGACTTATCATTTCGCCGCCTACCTACCGCAGCTAAGTACCATAAACATTTATAAATACAACCTTTATATACAGCGAGTGATATACCCCATTTAACCATCAATTGGCTAAACTGGTGACCCCGATACGAACATTTAAAATGAAAGACAGCAATGATTTTGACAAAACCGTTGAGCCACAAAAAAGCGGAGACGAAAATGTCACCCACCGCACGAAAAAACCGGATCGCGTTTCCACTACCGAGTCATCCGACTTTAAACCGTACCAACTGAAGGTTCCGTCATTTTCACCGGACGACCCAGAAATTTGGTTCGCACTTTTAGAAGGGCAATTTGAGGCTTACGGCATAAAGGACGATGCGGTCAAATTTACCAACGTCATCACCAACCTGGACATGACCCACGCTAAAGCCGTAAAGGATGTTATCATCAATCCTCCGCCTCAAAACCGGTATGCGATGATCAAAGGCGAGTTAATCAAGCGTCTTACTGCTTCCCACGAGAAAAAGGTCAGGCAGCTGCTTACCCATGAGGAACTTGGAGACCGGAAGGCATCGCAATTTCTTCGGCATTTGCAAGACCTAGCTGGACCAAACGTACCGAAGGAGTTTATAATATCAATCTGGACGAGTCGCCTCCCCCAGAATATCCAGACGGTGCTCGCGTCTCAGCCCACACACTCCCTGCAGCAGCTTGCCGATTTAGCGGACCGCATCCAGGAGATCACTACACCTGGACAAGTCGCAGAAACAGCATTCCATGACCCGGGACCTAGCAGCAGCAGTATCGCAGGCGAGATACACGAGCTTCGCCAGATGGTGAAACGCCTTGAGGCGAAACTGGATCAGCAATCCAGGACTTCACGCTACTCCAATCGTGCGAGGCCTCCTCAGCGCGGCGCCACTTCGCGTTCAGGGTCAAGATCAGCTTCTAGCTACCGGCGGTACTCGATGTGCTGGTACCATGCAAAATTCGGTGCGGACGCCAAGAAATGCCAAAAGCCTTGCGATTTTGGGAAGACGACGTCGGGAAACGCCACAGGCAGTCGGTAATGGCGACTGACGATTGCCTCACCTCTCCGGGTCGCCTTTTCGTTACGGACTGCACCACGAAAACACAGTTTTTGGTCGACACTGGCAGCGACCTCTGTGTTTTCCCTCGCAGCCAGCTACGAGAACGCCGCGCAGCAACGAGCTACCAGCTCACCGCAGCCAACGGGACTTCCATCTCCACCTACGGTTTCGCGCACTTTAACCTGGACTTTGGTTTACGTCGTACCTATCCCTGGCGTTTTGTAGTTGCGGACGTTACTAAGCCTATAATAGGGGTAGATTTTTTGTGTCACTATAATTTAATAGTAGATTGTAAACTAAAAAAAGTAACAGATAATACCACTACTGTATCTGCTCCAGCTTCACTTGCTCACGACTGTAAGGACGTTCTTTCTGTGAAGGTTCTAACTGGCGAATCGCGATACCATCGTTTACTTTCAATGGAATTCCCGGAAATCACGCGACCAGCTGGTACACAACGCACTACACCTCACAACACACTACATCACATCCGCACTACACCAGGTCCCCCAGTTTCGTCTGCTCCCAGACGTTTGGCTCCGGACAAACTGAAAATAGCGAAGGCAGAGTTCGATGCCATGTTAGCAAATGGCACAGCTAGGCCTTCCGAAAGCTCGTGGTCATCTCCATTACACCTGGCGCCGAAGAAGGACAACGGCTGGCGTCCCTGCGGCGACTACAGGCAGCTCAATGCACGGACCGTACCAGACAGGTACCCAATTCGTCATGTCCATGATTTCACCCACAGCATCTCGGGTTGCAAGGTCTTCAGCACGGTTGACCTTGAGAAGGCGTATAATCAGATACCTGTCTGTGCAGAGGACATACCGAAAACCGCCATCACCACGCCATTCGGTATGTTCGAATTCCCGTTTATGACGTTTGGTCTGCGCAACGCTGGCCAAACTTTTCAGCGTTTCATTGATGAGGTCACGCGCGGGTTGGATTTCGTGTATTGTTATTGTGATGACATACTTATCTTCAGTAGGAACCACCTACAGCACGAAAACCACCTAAAACAGGTATTTACCAGGCTCCGGGACTACGGCATGGTCGTCAACGTGTCCAAGTGTGTTTTCGGGGCTCCCGAGGTAACCTTTCTGGGTTACCGTATTTCGGAGAGCGGAACCAAACCACTGGACCAAAAAGTTCAAGCCATCCGTGACTTCGCTCCACCAAAGGACGTTAGGTCACTCAGGCGATTCCTGGGCATGGCTAATTTTTATAGGCGATTTTTGCCTAACGCCGCCCTTACCCAAGCACCTTTGAACGCCTTGCTCATGGGGGCAGTAAAAGGGTCCACACCCATTACCCTAGCCGGCGATGCTCTGAAGGCTTTCTCTGAAACCAAAGAAAGCCTCTCCAACGCAGCTCTTTTAGCACATCCAAATTGCCAAGCCAAGCTGGCGTTGGTTACAGACGCATCAGATCTGGCTATCGGAGCCGTCCTCCAACAGCTAAAGGACGACGTATGGGAACCACTAGCGTTTTTCTCCCGAAAACTCAGCCCATCCCAACAAAAGTACTCACCGTACGATCGTGAGCTTTTGGCGATCTACGAGGCCATTAAGTACTTTCGGCATATGCTTGAGGCGAGGCATTTTATCATCTACACGGACCACAAGCCGATCAGTTTTGCCTTCTGTGAACGGAAGCATAACTGCTCGCCTAGACAGTTCCGACATCTGGACTACATATCTCAGTTCACGACTGACATAAGACATATTTCCGGCAAGAACAATGTCGTCGCCGACACCTTGTCTCGCGTCGATGAACTGAGTGCTCCAGTTTGTCTCACCAGCCTTGCCCAAGCACAAGAATCGGACGCCGAACTGGCCCAATATCTGTCTGACGGCTTATCACTCCGTCTCAGAAAAATGGAATTTCCGGGAAGTAGGACACCCATTTACTGCGACGTCAGCACACCAACTCCCAGGCCATTTGTCACTAAGGATTTCCGCAGGCAGGTGTGTCAAAGCCTGCATTCACTCAGCCACCCCGGTGCCGCAGCCACTGCACAACTAGTTGCTGAAAGGTTTGTTTGGCCTGGAATGCGAAAGAACTGCCGCGAGTGGGCTCGAACCTGCTCGTCGTGCCAACGCGCAAAGGTCAGTCGTCATGTATCTGCACCTTTGGGTACTTTCGACCTGCCCCGCGCGCGATTCAAGCAGGTGCACATCGACCTTATCGGCCCCTTGCCAGTCTGCCAAGGCTATAAATACTGCCTGACGGCCATAGACCGGTTCACAAGATGGCCAGAGGTCATGCCACTACCCGACATATCCGCGGAGACGGTCGCGAAGGCGTTAATCGCTGGATGGATTTCGCGTTATGGTTGCCCTACAGATATTGTGACAGATCGCGGCGCACAGTTTGAGTCCGCACTGTTCCAATATCTGGCAAAAACGATTGGTTTTCACCACAAGCGCACTACCGCCTACCACCCGGCGTGCAACGGACTCGTGGAGCGCTTTCACAGACAGCTCAAGGCCTCCATCACCTGCCACGTCCAACAAAACTGGATCGAGGTGCTTCCTTTTGTGCTGCTTGGCATCCGCAGCGCTTTTAAGGACGACTTACAGTCTTCTTCGGCTGAATTACTGTATGGCGAGCCCTTAAGGCTCCCCGGCGAATTTTTCAATCCGAGCACACCCGGTACTACAGACTTGGCAGATTTTACAGCGCGCTTACGCTCGTTCGCCGAGACCCTTAAGCCAGTCCCAGCCTCTCGCCACAGCAAACACAGTGTATTCGTGTTTAAGGAACTAGCCACCACCGAACACGTCTTCCTTCGTGAGGACGCTTCGCGTGCGACTTTCCGACCAGCCTATTCTGGTCCACACAAGGTGATAGAAAGGAGTGACAAAGTTTTTAAAATTCTTGTCAAGGGAAAACCTGTAACAGTCAGTATAGACCGCCTAAAACCTGCGTTTATACTTTCAGACGAGGAGGACCTGCTTCGTAACACACAAACTTACACACCTCCAAACACCACTGACATACACACCTACACACCTCCAAAGACCACTGGCACACGCACTGACATTCCTTCTCCTGAATCACTTCAACCTCATAAAACTACTCGCTCAGGGAGACATGTCAAGTTCCCGGATTATTATCGACCCTAACCAGGTCTCTGGGGGGGAGTGATGTGGGCTGCTCCCACATTATATCCATACATTTTATATAAGTATTGTGTAAAACATAAAATGTTATATAACTCGTATTTACATCTGTATTATTTAATATGAACCCGAAATATATTTACATAATGTATCATATACTATTTACAATATTATATTTATGACATTTAATTTCATTTATTACAAGTACACAATTATCCACCATTACATTTATACCATACATAAAACTCATCCGGCATTAATCGTGTATCAGCTGATTGCCGTCCGTATGGAATGGAGTTGCGCCCACACCGAACGCAGCCTATTGTTCTCGGGTAACGTGTCGAAACCCGGCGCACGCGCAGGCAGTCGGAATCTACACTCGACGCGGACGCACGCTTGTTTGCTCCCCGCTCTGTAACTGATACGCGCTAATTTCTCGCTTGCTATTAATGTTATATGCTTGTGCTATATCTTCATGTGCTTGTGAACTATCGCTCTGCTTGTTGAACTCTCTGCTGTACTCTGTACTCCTTCTGTCTTCTGTGTATGTGTACCTAGTAAACACTGTGTCTGTTACGTGCTGGACTTATCATTTCGCCGCCTACCTACCGCAGCTAAGTACCATAAACATTTATAAATACAACCTTTATATACAGCGAGTGATATACCCCATTTAACCATCAATTGGCTAAACCTTCAAGATTTAGGCGGATATTACTAGAAATACTTTTTGTAAATTAAACCGATATTTTCATTGTTTTTACGTTATTATACAAACAATTTATTTAAAAACTACATGTGTATCTAATTTTCGCAAAATATTTGATAACAACTATTAAAACTTTATACTTACGTATGAAAGGTTATGTTTTCGTATTTTTACTAACTGAGGCTTTTGCAGCCTTTTACACAGCAACGTACCATTGTTAAAGTAAAAAGACAATCCCAAACAAGCAAAAGAACACAAATTTGCACTAATATTTCCCTTATATTTAGTAATTTATGCAAAAATTTGTTGTGCTACAAGGAACGAAATGATTCACTATTTTGTGTTTGCCACAAAAGCAAATTCGTGGCAAACACAAAATAGTGAAACTATGACAGGGACAAAAAATATTTTATCTGTCTCTTTCCTTCTTATGAGGAACTGTATACATCTATCACGTTCTATCTTGGTATTATTATTTGCTTGTCATCTCTGGGTATCTTTCCTCTGAGTTCTGGACACAGCGGACCGCATGTATTATCGGCTGTAGGCTCCTTCTGGTTTATTCTGTATTCTGAGGATACCACTTATAAAAAAGTAAACAAAGACCCCACCGCAAAAATTCTAACTAAAACTAAAGAATTAATAAAGAAACACTCCGAAATATTGGATCTAGACGTGAACATGCTTGTACCTTCTTGCGTTAAACCACCAAAACTATGGATTACCTAAAATACATAAAAACAGCATTCCTTTACGACCCATAGTTAGCCAGATTGACACACCAACCTACAAACTGGCTCGACATCTATCGAAGGTATTCTCACAACTTCGTGGACATACAAGTGCATATGTTAAGGATTCCTACCATTTCATTAGCCAAATAAAAGACCTAAAATTGACTAGTGATGAAACTAGGGTCAGTTTTGATATACAGTCACTATTCACCTGCCTACCTGTACAAGACTGCATAGAAATTGTGAAAAGGAAGCTTTGTGAAAATGACATGCCTGAGGAATATGGAGAACTTCTAGAACTTTGCTTAACATCTGGCTATTTTCTTTGGAATGACGAATTTTACACCCAAATCGATGGCGTAGCTATGGGCTCCCCCATTTCTCCTGTTGTCGCTGACATTTTCATGGAAGACCTTGAGGAGAGAGCGCTGTCGATGGCACCGGCTGTGCCGAAGATGTACAAACGGTACGTAGATGATACTTTTGTTGTCATACCCAAAGATAAAGTGTCTATATTCCTACACCACCTTAATTCCATCATCAACAAAATCAAATTCACCATGGAATTAGAGGCAAATAATTCACTAGCATTCCTTGATATATTAATTACCAGGAAACTTGACAACTCACTTACTCACACAGTGTATAGTCAAAGTCAAAGTCAAAATCTTTTTATTCCGTAAAAATGGCTACATTTGTTTGGAATCGTCACAATTTTTTTCCCTACCGTGCAGTTCATGACTAGGTGAGCACTGATAAAAATACTGCCAAAAAACTCAGGCATCCCTCTTTTGGTATCCAAACAAATTTACATAATTTATTAATTACATTATAATTGGATCGACTCAATCCCAGGCATTTTTATCATTAATATAGTCAGATACTTTATAATATGCCCTGCTACACAATTTGGCTTTAATAGTACTTTTAAACTTGTTTATTGACAATTCTCTTATATTGCTGGGAAGTTTGTTATAGAACCGTATACATTGCCCCATAAAAGAATTACTTATTTTGTGGAGACGGCTTGCATGTAACACAAGATTATGCTTATATCTAGTATTTATGTTATGAGTATCACTCTTTTTACAAAATGAGTCTATGTTTTTATGGACATACAAAAGATTTTCATAGATATATTGCGATGCGACTGTTAGAATATTTATTTCTTTGAATTTTTCTCTAAGGCTCTCACGGGGACCAAGTTTGTAGATAGCTCTTATGGCTCTCTTTTGTAATAAACAGATGGTGTTAATGTCCGCGGAGTTACCCCAAAGAAGAATTCCGTATGACATAATACTATGAAAGTAGCTGAAATAAACTATTCTAGCCGTATCAACATCAGTGAGCCGTCTAATAGTTTTCACTGCATAGGCTGCAGAACTTAGTTTTCCTGATAATTTTTCAATTTGTGGGCCCCATTGTAGTTTGGAGTCAATTGTTATACCCAAGAACACAGTTGTCTCCACAGGGGCTAAATTAGTTCCATTAACATGTACATTGGTAGTCACCTGTCTTACATTAGGTGTTGAGAACTTAATTACTTTAGTCTTTTTATCATTTAAAACCAGATTATTAACATTAAACCAATGCATAACTTTAGAGAGAGCATCGTTAACTTCGTCATAATTGTCTAACTGTCTATTAATTTTGAATGTCAAAGAGGTATCATCCGCAAACAATACAATCTCTTACACTAATCTACAAATATCTCAATGGTAACTCACACCACCATCCATGTCAGTTAGCTACCGTAGGCAAATCTTTGTTTCAGAGAGCACAAGGCATCTGCGACGCTGAGCATCTAGAGGAGGAACTCCAACATGTCAAACAAGTACTGCGGAGCAACAGTCACAAACTCCCTCGCATGCGTCACAGAAGCCGCCCGAAGCCACCTACAGTTGAACGTCAACCTGCCATCTTACCATACTTAAAGGGAGTCACAGACAAAATTGGCAACATCTCACGGCGAGCTTCAATTAAAACTTATTTCAAACCCCATAAGAAGATCAGTCAATTTCTAAGACCTATCAAGTCTAATATCCCCTTACAAGATGCAGGAGTAGTAGATACAAATTAGACTGCGAATGTGGTTTATCATACATAGGGCCAACAAAGAGAAGCGTAGGTACTCGTGTGAAAGAACACATTGCTGACATGAAGAATAGGCGCGATAAAAACTCTGCAGTATGTGAACATACACTGGACCAGCCAAACCATTACATCCGGTTCGATAAACCACAAATCCTCGCCAAGGAGAATCGCTACATGCCGAGAATGTTGCGCGAGGCTAATGAAATAAGAAAACACCCCAGTTTCAATAGAGAAGATGGTTGGCAAGTACCACCTGCTTGGGATCCAGTCCTAAAAATAATCAAGTCCCAAACCCAAAGATCTAAAAAATGTTCGGACACTGTGAGCGATTTTTGTGTGAATCGGAACATATATAATTAATCCATCCATGTCGGTAGATGTAATAATTGAATAACTAATGTAAGACAAATACCACCTTAGTCTTCCTGCGACCACGGACGCTGCAAAGCGTTCGAAACGTCAGGTTCAACAAAATAAATAAAATACGCGATACTTCCGTTAAAAATTGTTTAATTCAATTCACTTATTCAATCAATCTGAACTATTCTAGTGTTCACCAATAACTATTATTATCATTTAATAACTGAACATTCACTTATTCAATCAATCTGAACTATTCTAGTGTTCACCAATAACTATTATTATCATTTAATAACTGAACATTCACTTATTCAATCAATCTGAACTATTCTAGTGTTCACCAATAACTATTATTATCATTTAATAACTGAACATTCACTTATTCAATCAATCTGAACTATTCTAGTGTTCACCAATAACTATTATTATCATTCAATAACTGAACATTCACTTTATTCAATCAATCTGGTTTTTAGTTATTTAATCAATACAGTATTCACCTATTCTTCTATTTACACCTCATAGGTTTAGTGATTGCAGTACTCACTGTACTATTATTTAAAAAAAAATGATATCCTAACTTACGCTCGTTATTACTCGTTATAATACCAACACTTGCTTTTTTAACTAACTCATGTATTTTATATTTTTCAGGTCCAAGCATTCAGCGGAACAATTATTTCCATCAGACAGCGAGTCTTCGGATGAGGCGAGCGTCATCCCCAAAACCAAGTCACGCAAATCTGAAAAACGCAGGCTGCCGACGAGTGTAGTCTTCTGACGAGGCGCCTGCCCTCATAAATTGAAACCCGGATAAAAATGCGAAGCGCAAGTCAACCGGGTGCATCTAGAACCTCATCAACGGTGAAGAAAAGTAAATCGACCACCGCCATCCGCCCCATCGAGCCAGTCAAGTCAACTGCTCGAGAAGTTTTCGGTAGTGACAGCGAGGATGTAGTACTTGAACACAAAAAGGGTAAAAAAAACAGCGCCAATATACTCCTATATAACTAGACGGTTAGCTAACAGGTTCTCTCGTCAGATTGACGAGAATAAGAAGGGAGGCTATTACATCGAGTTAAAAGTATATCGATGTGACGAAATAGAAAAAATTGGTTAATAGATGGCGGCATTCCGTCATCACACTCAAAAATAAAACTGATGATGACTCAGAGTCTTGGCGGCATTTGAGTGCGTTCGTTGCCGCCACTAGAACGGAGTTTAAAAAATGCACTCCTACATTTATAAGCTCTTATCAGTGAATACCAACAGTAGTTATAATCAAACTGTGTAACACTGCATTTATATACTATTAAAATTAAACATGTATAATCGATATAATCATTATTATTATTAATTTGTGTAACCAGTATAATGTTATAAATCTTTAAAAATAATAGTTTGTACAATGAGACACCTGAATAACGATTACGTACCAGTATATTATTAAATCTTATCATTCAATTTTACGATGGTTTTTCTTTTCTGCTTTACCTCCAGTTGATGAGTCTCCTACAAGTTTAAATATTAATACTGAAAAATACAGAATTAAAATCCCAGATCATGAATATCGATATAATACAAACTCGAATATACATAATCATACCTCCTTAATAAAGTATATTGATTGTAATGAATGTGAAATTAAGATCTCAGAACATGAGTGCCGATATCATAAAAGAACGAATATGCATACATCCAATTGTTTAATTAAGTCAAAGTTTGAAAACGTTGATATAGTAGCTACTGCATTTAAGAACAGAATAATGACATATCGCATATACCCGTCTTTAGAAGATGAATATCTTATACCAGAGGCATTCCTGAATGAAAAGCGCAGCACTGTTTTGAAAATTATTGAACTATCATTATCGAAAAATATGTGTCTAAAAGTAAACTTTGAGTTGTTTGCATACTTTGTATCAATGCGTTCAAATGAGCAACATCTCAAGTCTTTTAATACCAGATATGAAGTCATATGTAAAAGTACTGATTTAAATGATTTATACTCTAATTTAGTTAATACCTGTAAAAATAAGCTTACAGAATTTGAACATTGTGAATCTGGATGGTCCTTTGTTTCTGTAAATCATTTAGAAATTAATGTAAATAAATATGCCCCCATGCGAGGAGGGTCTTATTTAGAGTTACCATCGGCTATCAAAAATACTAAAAGTTGTCTAAATATACAGAATCACGATGAATATTGTTTTTTATGGAGTATCGCTGCAGCACTATTTCCAGCAAAAAAAAATGATATGCAGAATAAGTTCATATCCCCATTACAGTTCGATTTTTAATATCAAAGGTATGTCATTCCCCCCATCTCATCGAAAAGATGAACAGTAATATAAGTATTAATGTCTATGGAATTGATGAGTATTATAACAGGTCCTCTATATGTAACAAGTTGAAAAAAAGAAACACATATTAACTTACTTTATTTTGAAAGAAACAATAAAGCCCATTACTGTTTAATAAAAAATATTTTACGGTTAGCGCGACGGCAGATTTCCCAATACAAAGGTCGAATGTACTCGTACTTGTGTGAAACGTGTCTACAATTTTTCAGTAGCAATGTAAAATATAATTCACACAGTTGTTCCAAGGTTATAACTCTACTACCATACTACCAGAGAAAAATAGTCCATTACAGTTTAAGAATTATCAAAGAAAACAAAAGCTAAATTTTGTTATTTACGCAGATTTTGAGACTATTACTTAATTATGAAGATGTAAATTCAAGCAAATACACAATAAAAAATAAATTGCATGTTTTGCCTACTACGTTTGTAGTTCGCATGACAATCGTTTAAATAAATTTGTTACATATAGAGGACTAGATTGCGTGGAAATATTTGTAAAAAGTTTAATTGAAGAAGCAAAATCAATACATAAACGTTTAATAACAAAAAAGCCTATGAAACCAATGACTAGTGAGCAAATTAAGAGTCATAACAATGCAAGTTTATGTCATATATGCAATAATTTATTATTTGATGATAAAGTTTCTGATCATGATCATATTACCTACCGGCAATTACAGAGGCGCCGCTCGCAATCAGTGTACTTTGATTTATCAGGTGTGCGCATTTATTTCTGTTGTAATGCATAATTTATCTGGCTATGATTCTCATTTGTTTATTACTGAATTATCTAAATACGATGGTGAAATAAAAATTGTGCCCGAAACAAAAGAAAGGTATTTAAGTATTACAAAAATTATCGGAAAAGATAAAATATCCAAATCGGTACAGATTAAATTCATAGACTCTTTTCAATTCCTCAATTCAAGTCTTGATAATCTAACTAAAAGTTTAATGAAAACGGATTTCATTCATTAATCTTCGCATTTCCCCGATAACAGCCAGCTTGAATTAATACAACAAAAAGGTATATATCCATATGAATATATCGACTCGTGGCATAAATATGATGAAAAACAACTTCCTGCTAAAAATAAATTTTACAACTCTTTGCACATGAAACATATATCTGACAATGAGTATGAACATGCGCAAGATGTTTGGAAAACTTTTAATATAAATTCGCTCGGTGAATATACTGATTTGTATATAAAATGCGATTTTCTGTTATTATGTGATGTATTTGCAAATTTCAGAATGTTATGTTTACGACATTATCAACTTGATCTAGCATATTACATAACTTCACCTGGTTGAAGTTGGGATGCCATGCTTCTTCACACAGGTGTAAAATTAGAATTGATTGATGATTTGGAAATTTATCAAATGTTGGAAAAGGGTATACGTGGAGGACTATCTCAATGTTCTCATAGACACGCTGTAGCAAATAATATTTGTTTACCTAATTGCGATGCCTCAAAACCTTCGGCATATTTAGTATACCTAGACTGCAATAATCTTTATGGTTATGCGATGACAAAGAAATTACCGATCTCAGAATTTCAGTTCGTCAAAACAAATAGCATTCAAAATGTTGATGTATTGAACATTGCTGATGATGCCGAGTATGGTTATATTTTAGAAGTTGATTTAATGTACCCCGATCACTTGCATAATTTACATAGCGACCTGCCTTTTGCACCAGAAAAGTTTGTGCCAGTAGGTGCCAAAACTAAAAAAATATTAGCTAATTTATATGACAAATATAACTACGGAATTCATTATGTTCATTTAAAAGAATGTCTCAAAAATGGCTTAATTTTGAAAAGGATACATAAGATTCTTCAGTTTAAGCAAGAATTTTTTTTGAAAATAGATTTGAATACTAATTTACGTCAAACCGCTGTGACATCATTTGAAAAAGATTTTTTTAAACTTTTAAATAATTCTGTATTCGGCAAAACTATTGAAAATAAAAGAAAACAGGTAGACGTCAAATTAATAACTACATGGAATGATACCTTGAATAAAACAAATGAAAAACTAGGCGCGGAAAAAATAACAGCAAAACCAAATTTACAAAGTATTTCAGTATTTTCTGAAAATTTTGTTGCCATACAATTAAATCTCGAAAAACTTATTTTAGATAGACCTATATATGTCGGATTTGCAGTTCTGGAATACGCGAAACAGCACGTGTATAATTATCACTATAAGTTTATTAAGAAACGATATGGTGATAGAGCAAAATTATGTTACACAGATACCGACAGTCTTCTGTACTTAATACATACTGACGATTTTTATAAAGATATGCGTGACAATATATCACTTTATGATACAAGTAATTTTCAAAGTAACAATCCATTCGGTATTATGTAAACAATAATTACGACGAAAACACAAAAAGTAATACTCACATTCATGTTCCAGAAACACAGAGAAGGGCAGACACTGTTATTTAGAGCCGAGAACGCAACTTATGAAGGAATCTTGTAACCTTTGACCCAGCGGCGTAGCGTGGGTGTCGGCCGCCCGGGGTGGAAGACAATTTTGCCGCCCTCTTATTTAGGTATTTCAATTTAATGTATACTATACATTACCACATTAATTCTAGAGAACTTTTCGGCAAGAACAGTCATCATTATTTTGCATTATTCGGGTTAGATTTTAAATTAAAAAGTTACAGTTCACACTCTTGAATATGTACACGTAGTGGAAAAATTCAATTTTTCACAAAGCTCAATAATTTCACGACCACTACACGTACTTATTTGCACAGAAATTACAGTTTTAAAGCGTAACATAAATTACGATACGAGACAATGTGAAATGTACAACAGACGATCCATCAATAAAACTTTCTTTGAATTGTTAAAGCAACAAGTACTTACCCGTACCTATAGTTTTTAAAATAAAATACCTACGGGGAATCCCCGCAAGTCAGTATAGACGGTGTTGCCAGCAGTCGCTACATAAATAAATTTAATAAATATTGTCGGACAAATTACACAGCGCCATCTAGCCCAAAGTAAGCGAAGCTTGTGTTATGGGTACTAGACAACTGATAAACATACGTAAATACATTTTTTTTTGTAAATACATACTTATTATACATAGAAAATACCCAGACCAAGACAAACAGACATGTTCATGCACACAAATGTTTGTCTTGTGTGGGAATCGAACCCACGAGCGTTAATGTCAAAGTCGCGTCATTCACGACTGAGCCACCGAGCTCGTCTATATAATATGTATATAAAATCAATCAATCTATAGATATTTGAGGTGGCTAACCAATCACATACATCATTATTTCCACAAGACTGGGTAACCAAAATCAACATGCTGTATTTTTTGGTAAGTTAATAGCTTTAAAAAATTTCTGCCTACCCTGTCACAAATCTCTGTGCACGCCACTGTTACATCGTAACGTATACATGTACCAATTTGTTCCAATTCGAATGAAAGCTAGCAAGAAAAAAAAGGGGATTCCCCGAATTCGTCACAGAATAAGTAATGAAAAATTCCGTGCTCTTTTCGATTAGTCCGAATTTGTAGTTGCGCTAAAAATATGAAATGGTTCAAATATTTTTATTATTTATTGATAATTTTTGCCGCCCCCTAAAAAGTGCCGTCCGGGGCGGGCCGCCCCTGCCACTACGCTACGCCACCGCTTTGACCATATTATGCCTATTTCAACCATTATTTTCCCATTAAATAAAACGAAATATCCATCAAATTAAGGAACAAGAATATAAACCAGTTTGGAAGGTGTTTGTTTTTTTCATGCAAGATTTGAAGTACCTATTAGCAACGCAAAAGAATGCAGCGTTGTGAACTGATGGTTCTGAGACTCGAGTAAAGCAATTTCTTATACAGAGGTTTTTACTGGGTCGGCAACGCACGAGTGATGCCCCTGGTGTTGCAAGTGTCCATAGCCCAGGGTAACTGCTTACCGTAAGGCACGCCAGGTACCATTCGCAGCATGGAAAATTCTCATGTTAAAGAAAATTGAAAGGTCGCCAAGTAATCCGTAACTTGCAGACATTAGCAGCAGCGGTATAAATGCGCGAGTGAATTATGTTATAAGCGTATATAGAAAGTGGTAGCCACCTCGCATCGGGTTGTTCGTGCGGTTGTTTGCCACCTGATCAAAATTTATAGTTCGCGGTAAGCAGTGTCATTCACCATGGAAGGTGATTAACCACCGAGTCGTAATGAGTGGTGATCAGTGCAGGAACAAGGAATCGCAAAACGAAGTTAACAATGACGTGATTAGCCACCGTGTCGAGACGCGAGTGAATCGTAATGACTGGTGATTAGTTTATGAACTGGATCCCGTGGGATGAAATTTCTATCTCTGAAACCGTAAGAGAGACGAGGATGAGGATGCGCGCAATCGACTCAAACCACCCCCCAAAACCTTTTTTTAGGCGGGGATCGACCCCGTACCCCTACTACTATCATAAAGTCGGATACTTTATATTTGATACTTTATGATCTTTGTTTCGTTGGATTGGTCTGCGCCTAGAATAGCTATTAAAACATGGAGAAAATAATTATGAATAAAATTCATTTTCTCATACATTTTATATGAAATGCTTTTTTTATGATATTTCAAGAATGAATTGATAAATTTCAATGAATATTTTTTTTTGTTCGTCTTGGTGAGAGCTGAAACACCTCCAGTGACATTAACCAGTTTCTTTTCGATTTGCCGGCGATTCATTTAAAGCCAGGCTTTCCCAACCTTTCTTTTGTCGAGCCTCCCTGGACTATGAATAATCTTTTCACGTCACCTTTTTAATTTTTTCATCACATAAATTCTTGTTGAACTTCTTCTGGTAATTGTGAGATATTTACAAAAAGTGGGTTTCTGGTCATGTGCCCTATAGGTGACTCTGAATGCCTTAACAGTATTGGCGAAATTCGTCTTCCAGCGATTGCAGATGAGTTTCTTTGTCAGCTTTCTAATCTTCGTCCAGTTTGTTATTTTTAATTGCTTTGAATAGTCGAGAAAATGATATTCTGCCCCCCTTGATATCTCCCCACGCCTCCCTAGGGGGCGTGCCCCCCTAATTGGGAACTGATTTAAACGAATGTTGCCTCTGATATGCCACGTTATTACACTTGGAACACTCATCTCAGATACTTCAACGTCAGGAAGGCAAGACAATATGGTTTCTGATCATTTGCGTTTTGCATGCTGGTGTTTTTGATCGTATTTACACAGTTTATTCAAAGAGTGACGAAAGCTTCTGCTTGCGGTTGTTGGTGGTGAACGCTCGTCAGCCGACACCATTTGGATCACTTCGAACTGTCAATGGTGTAGTGTGCCCAATATTTCATGGTTCATGTCAACTGCTCAATTTGCTAAATACTACATATATACTTGTTATACTCGTATGTAATTGTATATAAGCGTTGTACATTACGCAAGTTTAATTAGGTTACACTAAATAATAAACAGAATACTTGATAATGACAAAAGTGGTGCACGTGCGCAGACCGAGAGTCAAATGTTTAAATTAAGAAGAAGAACATTTCGTAACGCGTAGACGGAGAAAAGAGGGACTTCTTTCCGCGCTTTTTACCAGTGATATTGTTGTTATACTTGAAATATTTACAATTCAGTATAAAATTATACTGAATTATAAAATTTATAGCTTCGATAGTATTTTGTAATATAAGTGCTAGTGAAATTATACAGTAATGAAAAACTCAAATATTACACGTTTTTGCACTTTTTGGAAGACGAATAAGTTTATCAAGGAAACCTTGTAAAAATCACTATCGTTTTACGGGTGGTATTTAAACTGGGTTGATTAGGTCGAAGTACCCTTCCCAAGTATTTTTTCAGCACAGTTCCTGAAGCTGGAACATAGAATTAAGATTTTCAAATGGTTCTAAACTGAAGACTTGGCTGTATGGGCTAGATCCCTTTGCCTATCCCCTCGGGGATAAAAAGAACCAAAAAAAATAATATTTTCTTTCGGTTCTCCATCTTGGCTTGGTACTTTGGTAGTAAGTGTCGTAATTTGATTACTTCATGTTACTCGTAATCAAAAAGAATATAATTTCCTACGTAAGAAAATAGTACCTATCGTAACTAGCGTATTATAAAAGGAATTCCTTTCATTGTTTGCAGTAATAACACAGTTCATAATTTTGGGAAATTCATTTATTAGGCAAGACCATCAAAAATAGTTGTAAAATGACGGCCGCTGGAAACGTGTGCAGAGTTTGCCTGGCGATGGACGCACCTGTCCGCGATATAGCCGGCAGTCCGCTACAAGACGTTTATGAAAGACTGACCAAGATCTCTGTGAGTATCGTGCAACACGTAATACTGTATTCCACCTTCTTCAAACAACGCATGGTGTATTTACTGTTGGTCCATGCCATGACCCACTGCCGTGGTTTTTCATATTTAAGGCGAAGGGTAGTCTTTTCACATGGATAATATATTGTTATATAGTATACGTATTACCTTTATGTTTCGTTTAAGGATGTTTCGACAATAATGTATAGTATTTTCAATTTCAATGTTAGAAGGTATATAATGTACAGAATGATGGAACACTACACTACAATCATTTTGCCAAAGACATTCTTGGGGGCATGGGCCCCTCACGCTAAATGCATGCAGAAAACTTCTAACAGTCTGTTCTTGGTATAACCGATTGAGACTAATATGAAGAATCAAATGCAACATTCAGCCACTCGGAACATTTTCTTGGCTGGTTGCATAATTTATCAAGTCACAGTAGAGGTAGATAGATGTAGAATAAAAATTGTAGCCGCACAACCCACCACACACCAGATAACATTCATTGAGTTAGAATACTACTCTAAACAGGGCTCATGGGTGCTAAGTGACTGCAGATGTTTCTCGTCTTCCCTCAGCCACATGTGTATGGACAGAGGCAGGGCTTGTTTACCGGTTAATTTTCAAACCTAAATCAGCACAAGTACATTGGGAGTGTTTTGTTTAGGTTTGACTCTACCTGAACCCTAAAGTAACCGGTTTTATAAGGTTTTCATTTCGCTCTCTTCGACATCATATTTGCCGAGACCTTGACGACCTTTAAAATTCACTTAAAAATTAAAAGCTACACGAAACCACAAAATAATTAGAAGAAATTGAATATTCCGTCAGACACAATCTACGTGTTGCAACCTTTCTTTATGAGTTTACATCGTAACGTATACATGTACCAAATTGTTCCAATTCGAATGAAAGCAAGCAAGTCGTAACCTGCTCGCGCGACACGTGTGTTAAATCGGTTTTTTAAGGTTTACGTAGCGCTCTCATTTAGGACGCACTCCGAACGAAACCTTTTCTAAAAACCAGTAAAAACCTTTATTTACCGATATTTTTGAAACCATTTGTAAGCCCTGGACAGAGGAGTTAAATTGTTCTAATCAACATTGTTACCGTTATATTTTTGGAATCAATACATTTGTCTCTATTGTTTGAGCTAGGTTAAAAGTTTTACGAGCACTTTGTTGGTGCTCGACTCACAATAGATTAGATCTCATTCCATTGAAGTGGTGATTGAATTGAGGCAGCCGTTGATGGTAGCTACATAAAATTTGACCCATTTGAGCTGATGATGTAAGCTGTTTAGACTTTTACCAACCTCTAATTGTGTCTCCATTGGATCATTTTGCCCAATCAATGTGTGTTAAGATTAAGACATGTGAATTTCATCAAAGTAATAAGCTATTCTTAATTGCTTGAGCGATCTTACCTTCTATTGATGATGATGAACATGAAATGTGATACATTTAGGTCCAAGCGATATAACTTCATAAAATAAAATAACACAAAGAAATGACTTGGAATACGTCTGCATACAGTTATCTCTAGCCTTAAGTCAGTTGGATTAAAAACTTTTAATTCGCACACGAAGTGCACACACATTAAACATTACTACTAATTACACCTTAATAATGAACAAATAACACTAATAATATAATAATAATTACTTACTGTTAACTACAGCTCTCAAATAATTAGTGTAATGTTAAAATGACAGCTTTTTACTAAATTTATATGAATGTACTAGCTGCTGCCCGCGGCTCCGCTCGCGTGGAGTCAAATAACGTAGTCTATGTGTTAATCCAGATCATAATCTATCTACGAGCCAAATTTCATTCAAATCCGTTCAGCCGTTTAAGCGTGAAAGAGCAACAAACATCCATACATACAAACTTTCGCATTTATTAATAGGGTACATATACGGTATTTACACCAAGAAAACAATATCTGTCTGGGTAATTTCTGAAAGGCGGGACTGATTTTGAAATGAAAATGCTATGTCTCAGACACCCTAACCAAGTGAATACACTCCCAATGACCACTTCTGCATATAGCAATAACAGTTATCAGATTGCTCCTAGGATATATAAACAAATTAAGCGAAGATACCAAGTCTCTGTCTACAGGTAGTTTTAAAAGCAAACTGAAAAACGGCTAATACAAATTGTTTTTACTCTTATAGACAAATTTTTTCAAGAGATTATTAATTTCATTAATTCACATACTAAATAACATTGACGGCATTTATTGAACCTATTTAGGTTAGGTATCTTGTCTGTGTGGCACCATGTTAGAGTCATCAAGAAATTAAATACAAATTAATTTGACAATTGCATTACATTTTCTAACAAAGCACTTTATCACCTAATTTCTCACATAATTATCTTTTTGTGTGTCAAAATCAAAACTGAATTGATTGATAATTTTGACTGACATTAATATGAAGTGAGATGTGATGCTGTCAAATGACCGTGAATGTTTACGTTTCACGTCAGTGACTGCGTTCGTAAGTTGTTAATATTTCGGGTAAATCTTGGAATTTTTAACAAGATCATTCTCATTCCCTCCATATTTTACACCAATGATGTTAAGGTAATATTGTTGCTAAACCAAACCCTCCACTGTGTTATAGATTTGGTTGATATACCAGATGCTTTGAGCCAAATTATGTATAGAAAGCTGCCATTCTCGTTTTGGCATGCCAGTGTCTGGTAAAATGTGTGAACATATTTATGTAACTTCTAATGTATCTGTGCCACATTTTTAGCAAAAAATATTTGGTAGTAGTAGTGCGACTGGAAGCAGGCCGACTCCATCTTAGTCTTTAATTGTGATCCATGTGTTTGTTACGAGCAGAGCAAGCTATTGGAGAGGAGTTGTGTAAGCATGTAGCCTTGAAATGTGTTTGAAGTGTCTGAGTGACAGTGGCCGCCTTTCATCTAGCAGGCTACATGTTTGCTATGTGAGTGTTGAACAATAATGAAAGCCTATTGTCATTATCTTACTATTTTGAATTTATGCAATTCTTTTTCAGATTAACACACTGTGTCAGCCGGTGGCCGTGTGTTACCTGTGCTACTTCAAGCTGAGAAAGTGCCAGGACTTGATGATGAGGTCTGTGAGGGCCAACAAAGTGCTCACAGAGATACTGCAGGGCGGTGAAATAGTAAGTTGGACATAACTACTGTTATATGAATAATCGTAATGTAGGTTAAAATTTATCCCTCCTTCAAAAATTTTTTATTAGAGTCTTAAAATGTTTTACACAAAGGAATCTCGAAACAATTACAGTAAGGGAGCATTCAATTATTACGTAACGCAATCTGTGGGGAGCGGAGGGGGTGATCTTGTCACGTTAGGATGCGTTACAGGGGCGGGAGGGTGGTTCGAACAGCTCGTTACGTAACATTGTTTTTTTTTTTTTGTATAAAAAAATAAGTAGAGAATAAAAATTCTTAAGTTGGCAAGCCTTTTCCTTTATCTTTTACAGGGAATCTCTCATTTGTATTTAATACTTCATTTTTATCGTGTTCTGCCAAGTTGGCAACTCTTTTCGTTTATGCTTTACAGGAAATGCCACAATTGTATTGTAAGTAATTTTTATTTAGTTTTCGTTGTCAGTATTCGTTAGCGATTACACAGCAGTACATAACAACTCGGAAGGATTGTTGTGTTCCTGTGTGTGAGTAAGGTCGCTAGATAACTGAGAGGTCTTTGTGCGGACAGCGGGAGGACCGGCGGATGTCGAAGCGCCACAAGCAGTGTGGGCGCGGCGGTCACAGAGGCCCGGTGAAACGGTTGACCGCTGGCCGCCCGCAGGTTAGTAGAGGAACCCGGGGAATACTTAATCTCCGCCCCGGGAGGCTGAAACGTCAGCCTGTGTAAAGTCCCTGTTGCAGTGGTCGTGCCGGCGAAGGAGACCGGGGTGGACCCGGCTGCTGCAGCAGGAGGGGAGCGGGGGCCCTTCCGCCCGCCGCACCAGCAAACCGCACTGTACTGTGGTGAAAGACACCACGCTATTGTCCTTCACTCTGTTCGTTCATCGACTTCTCATTTTTTACCTCATCACGCATTATGGCTACACAAAAACGGAAAAATGGTTCCCCAGCGGCCACCCCCTCCACAACGTATGTGGTCTTTTGCAGCATCAGGGGTTTACACTGGAACGTCAACACGGTCCATCATCACCTGGAAACCGCACGGCCGACCATTCTTTTACACAAATATCCTCACCGGCCGACATTTCTTACGTGCATTACCATTAGGTGCAAACTAGAGCACCTATTTGTGCGACGTGCCGGGTATGCTTGTTCGTTCGGGAGGATATTTGTTGTCGCCGATTGCATCATCTTGAAGACAGGGACCTGTCGATATGGGTACGCATGTATCATGGCGGCCACACCCGGATCTACGCGTGCCTTTACAGGTCTCATAGCGGTGATACAGGCACAGCTCGGTTATTCGAGCAGCTGCAAATGGCGACTGACAGAATCATCGAACAGTATCCTTCCGCTGAGTTTGTGATTTTGGGAGACATCAATGCCCACCATGCTGTGTGGCTTGGCTCTCGGTGCACTGACTACGCGGAGAGATCTGCTCATGAATTTGCTCTGGCTAATGGTTTCTTGCAAATGGTTCATTCTCCCACGAGAATACCAGATGTCGAGGACCATGCAAGCTCTCTACTGTATCTTCTGCTGACCACACGTCCGGATGAGTATAACATCTCAGTGGATGTACCGTTTGGCTCGTCGGATCACTGTCTCATCCGGACCCAAATGTCCTGCACCAGACGCGACCCACCTCGGCCCGCCGGATGTCGCCGCGTGTGGCACTATAGGTCGGCAGACTGGGATGGATTGCGTAAATTCTACGCATCGTACCCGTGGAGGCAGCTGTTCTTCGAATCAGACGACATTGATTCCTGCGCGATCGCAGTGGCTGCTGCGATATTGGATAGCATGGAATACATTCCCAATCGCCTAGTAGCTACTGCGGGAGCTGGAAAGCGGCCGTGGTTTAACGGCATTGTAGGCCAATCTTTTTAAGCAGGCTGCATACAATGCTTGGAGCACGGCGCGTGCTAATGAGGATCCTAATGTCTCTGTTTTAAAGCGCAAACTGTATGCTGCCTCGAGATCCAGTAAAAAGGTGGTTACTAGAGCAAATATCGATTTTGTCGGCAGAATTGAAAAAATCGAAAATTCTGTCATCCGTCCATGCCACCACTGCAAAAACCGGATGGCAGTTTGGTCCATGGGAAAGGCGTTCGATCGGGTCTGGTACCGGGGGTCTTATATCGAAGTTACCATCATACGGGCTTCCCGAGGGTTTGTGCAAATAGGTTGCCAACTTTTTATCCAACAGATGCATAAAAGCCGTGCTTGATGGTGGATGCTCCGATAGTATGGATATCCATACTGGCGTCTCTCAGGGTTCTGTACTGTCTCCGACGCTGTTGCTACTGCATATCAATGATATGTAGGCAATTGCATTCATTGTTATGCGGACGACAGCACTGGGGACACTTGTTATACAGGCCGTGCAAACATCCCTCGTTCCCTTGTGGAGGTAAGCCTCGATAAATTTGTGTCTGAAATGGATGGTACTTTGGCTAGAGTATCTGACTGGGGGCAGCTTAACTTGGTCGAATTTAACCCCAAGAAGACACAATGTTTGCGCGTTCACCGCTAAGAAAACTCCATTTGCTGTGGTTCCTAAATTCCAGAACACACCTCTTACCATCCTGGAGGAGAAGGTAAAGCTGGCGTCCAAAAGACTTGCTGTACCCAGCCGAGCAAAGCAGCACTTCAGCGGAGAGCAAAGACTTTATGTATAATAAGTCTCAACTCAGACCGCACTTTGAGTACTGTAGCCATCTTTTGGCGGGAGCACCTAGATACCAACTTGTACCATGTGCTTCGATTCAGAGACGAGCTGTGAGAATTGTCGACAATACTAAGCTTACACATGGTATTGAACCCTAAACTTTAAGGTGAGATTTTGCCTTCCTTTGTGTGTTCTACCGATTGTACAACGGGTTGTATTCTGAGGAATTGTTCGATATGATGCCGACAGCTACTTTTTATAACCGGAACGCTAGCCCACGGCGGGGAGTTCACCCTCACACGCTGGAACCGCAATGGTCGCGTACTTTGTTGTTCCAGAGAAGTTTTCTTCCGAGAACTCTCAACCTGTGGAATGAGCCGAGGATTTCCAAGGGTCTATAGCATGGGATTCTTCAAGAAATGCGTGAAGAGGATTTTAGAGGGTCGGGAACTCGTGAGTGACACCCCTAGTGTTACAAATGTCCATAGGCTATGGTGACTGTTTACCATCATTCAGACCGTATGCTTGATTGCCACCTTAGTGGTATAAAAAAAATCAGTATTGTTATCAACGCAAACATAAATGTTCAATACATGAACTGTTATTTTTCAGGAACAGCAAGAATTTGTTGCCGCGGTGAAACAGTATCAACTGAATGGTCTATGTGTGACTCCCGTTGAGCTCATCAGCATTACAGGCACTGAATACAGCTTGATAACGGAGGAGATCAAAGAGGAACGTCTGTCATCGCAGTGCACAGGAGAAATGGACACTGACAGACTCCCACTTGTGGAACGTTTCACGTTTGAGGACTCTGAACATGAAGATACTATTGAGAGACCAGCACTGGAGGATATGTATGACACTGAGAGTGGGGTATTGATAAATGAAGGAAATGTAAAACAGGAGGCTTCAGATGGAGCCGTGGATATTGAGAGACAAGAATTGATAACTGAAGAGAATATCAAGAATGAATTAGAAGAAATGGAAGATATCTATACTGCAGTGGTAGTAGTACATGAAGCAAATAGAACGCAGAAGGAGTTAGAAGGAGCACAAGTCGATGAGGACAAGAAGGCAGAAGGTAACAGTCACTATATGACCGCCTTGTAAAGAACACTGCTTTTTAAAACTTATTGCATTTATCTGCCACATTTAACTAACATTTTCGAATCTCAATGACTTTGTTTTGACAATGTAAGTGTACACAGCCACGTCTGGCACAGTGTAATGATAGAAGGTTATTGAGATCACAAACATACACAAATTATTAGTTTGTGGTCTATTATAATTCTGAGAAACAAAATACAGTGCTGTAGCTGGCTTTCTCATGTCTCTTCTTTCATTTTTTTTATCTGTACATGAGACACACCCTATTGTTATTTGTGATTGTTATTTGTGAAATTGTGTACAAAAATTTGTACCTTACCAGCATCACCAACACCAACTGTGATCATTGTCGGTTTTGATAATCACGACGGCAGTTGCACAGGAATTATTGTATATATATATTGGATATATATATATATATATATATAAAACACGTAAAGAGAGGTAGGGCGTATCAAAGCAGCCCGTCTGGGGATGTATCTCCACCTCACAGGAAACCACAGCCAAATAACAACTTCCTAGAGAGTTGTTGTGTTCCTGCGTGTGAGGGGGGTCATCAGTAATCCCCAAGGAGTTGCTGTGCAAGCAGCAGAGGACGCATCGCGCGATTGATGCTTAATATATTTCAAGCGTTAATAGGCCACGGTACCCGCTTTCGCATCAGGTGGGCCGTATGCTTGAATGCCTTCCGACATAGTATAAAAAGAAAACACCGTCTCCGAAAACATCTGCTATGAAAATATGCACTAAAAGGTACAAGATAATTGTTTTATTTCTTGAAATGACTTTAAACAAACATAGTGTTTATTTGTACTTAAACAGAAATTAGAAAGTCTAGACTAGTTAGAATAAAACCAATGTATTTAGACAACAGTATACATGTGTTGTAATATTTGGAGTCGCTGCCCGCCAAGCTTTTAAGATTTTTGGGAAATTTCCCAAGATGTACAAAATATATTAAAGTTACGTCAATGCGATATTGCATCGACACCTAAGTAGACCTGTTTACCAACTTACATAACCAATGCGCTGGCAGCGACTCCAGTAATAACAATAAATGTATACTATTGTCTTAACACACTGATTTTATTCGAACTATTATTTGAGTCTAAAAATAAACAAAAATTAAATGAATAGTAGGGGTTGAAATATGAAATTGCCGATTTGTACTGAATTATTAAAACTGGTTTTTTTCTAAGATGTATGTGGCAGAGAGAACCGAGCGCCATAAGACGCGGTCCTTACACACTTCACTCGCTTCTTTAACATTCATTGCTCTTTTCATGCTAGCTCGCCGCTTCCTAAGGCTCCTGACATCACCTTCTGATAAAACACGACCAATTTGGTCACGGTAGGTTAGTCTTGGTCTTCCTCGGCTCCTACATCCTTCCACTTTCGCATTGTTTATCTGTTTCGTCATTCTTTCATCCTGCATTCTTTCTACATGTCTGTACCAACGGAGCATACCTTTTCTTATCTTAACACCGACACTCTCTTTCGTACGTCATCATTACGAACGCGGTCAGAAGCACGCTCTACGTACATAAAGGCATCTTAAGCTGTTCTACGTAATAGCTCAATGATTCAGAAAATAGTATTTAAGTTACCTGTTCCCCAAACATCGACAACTTTCGCTCAGCACTTCAAAACATTTTTCTTTCCTGTGGTTTATAACAGATTGTTGAGGAGATGCAATTTAAGAGGCTGTAAAACATTTGACGCAAAATCACATAAAGAATCTGTTAATGTCTATGGACTATGAAGAGACAGAGAGTTTACTGAACATCATGTGTTAACTGATCAAATTACGTATTGAGTATGGATTTTTCAAACGCGCTCACTCTCCCGGACGATAAACGAAACAAACATCCACACATAACTCACACAAAAACACACGTGCACACACACATTCATACATACACACAAATACACGTGCAGCACCTTAGAAGAAATAAAAAGATATTTACATAGAAGTAACTATGACGATTCCAAACAAATGTAGCCATTTTTACGGAATAAAAAGATTTTGACTTTGACTTTAAGCAGATGAATGAATAGTATTGGTAGATAGCGTCTGTCGCTTGTTGCATATCACACTCTCAGAAGGGTACCCGCAGTATAAAGTAGCGATGGATGTGGGTATTTATTACAATGTAAACTCTTGTAATTGCTGTTCGCCGTTATACTGTCACAAATTCCGTGTAATTCTCATGTATTGACGCCCCACGATACAGGCCGAGCCGAGTGTGGAGTCATAGTAATACTGTGTTCTTATGTTTAACCTATGTTTAATAAAGATTACTTACTTACATAAAATGAATGATGTAACTCTGTACATGTGCCGCTGCGGCTGAAGAGGGCAAAGAAACACACGCGGACAAGACTCAAGATGGAAGAACAATGACATCAGACGACGATAATGTTCTAGAAAATCCAAGAATGTGTAGGGCAGTTACGCATGAAGAGACAACCAACAGAAACGTTGGCCCTTACATATTACGGTGCGTTAAAAAACCTGCAAATAATAGACAAGTTTCAAAAAACACATCTATGTATACCGTGATAAACAAAGGTAATGTGAGTGTGAACAGTGATCGTGAGTGCGCTAGTACTGACACAGATGTCGGCAATAGCAACAGTAAACAATCGAGGATGGTTGTTTGTAAAGATGACAAAGTTTGTTCACCAATATTTACTAAGGAGGATTATTCAAAGAGAACTGGAGAGAAACTTTTTGAATGTAAGATATGTAAAGTTAAATTTAGTCAGAAGGGTCCTTTAAAGAGGCATTTAATGACACACACTGGTCAGAAACCCTTTGAATGTGAGATATGTAAAGTTAAATTTAGTCAGAAGGGTCGTTTAAAGACACATTTAATGACACACACTGGTCAGAAAACCTTTGAATGTGAGATATGTAAAGTTAGATTTAGTCATAAGAGTAATTTAAATAGGCATTTCATGACACACACTGGTCAGAAACCCTTTGAATGTGAGATATGTAAAGTTAGATTTAGTCAGAAGGGTGATTTAAAGTGGCATTTAATGACACACACTAGTCAGAAACCCTTTGAATGTGAGATATGTAAAGTTAGATTTAGTCAGAAGGGTAGTTTAAGGAGTCATTTAATGACACACACTGGTCAGAAACCCTTTGAATGTGAGATATGTAAAGTTAGATTTAGTCGGAAGGGTGATTTACAGGGGCATTTAATGACACACACTGGTCAGAAACCCTTTGAATGTGAGATATGTAAAGTTAGATTTAGTCAGAAGGGTACTTTAAAGACACATTTAATAACACACACTGGTCAGAAACCCTTTGAATGTGAGATATGCAAGCTTACATTTAGTAAGAAGGGTACTTTAAAGACACATTTAATGACACACACTGGTCAGAAACCCTTTGAATGTGAGATATGTAAAGTTAGATTTAGTCAGAAGGGTACTTTAAAGACACATTTAATAACACACACTGGTCAGAAACCCTTTGAATGTGAGATATGCAAGCTTACATTTAGTAAGAAGGGTACTTTAAAGACACATTTAATGACACACACTGGTCAGAAACCCTTTGAATGTGAGATATGTAAAGTTAGATTTAGTCGGAAGGGTACTTTAAATACACATTTAATGACACACACTGGTCAGAAAACCTTTGAATGTGAGATATGTAAAGTTAGATTTAGTCATAAAAGTAGTTTAAAGAGGCATTTAAGGACACACACTGGTCAGAAACCCTTTGAATGTGTTATATGTAATGTTAGATTTATTGAGAAGTGTAATTTAGAGACATATTTAATAACACACACTGGTCAGAAACCCTTTGAATGTGAGATATGTAAAGTTAGATTTAGTCGGAAGGGTGATTTACAGGGGCATTTAATGACACACACTGGTCAGAAACCCTTTGAATGTGAGATATGTAAAGTTAGATTTAGTCAGAAGGGTACTTTAAAGACACATTTAATAACACACACTGGTCAGAAACCCTTTGAATGTGAGATATGCAAGCTTACATTTAGTAAGAAGGGTACTTTAAAGACACATTTAATGACACACACTGGTCAGAAACCCTTTGAATGTGAGATATGTAAAGTTAGATTTAGTCGGAAGGGTACTTTAAATACACATTTAATGACACACACTGGTCAGAAAACCTTTGAATGTGAGATATGTAAAGTTAAATTTAGTCATAAAAGTAGTTTAAAGAGGCATTTAAGGACACACACTGGTCAGAAACCCTTTGAATGTGTTATATGTAATGTTAGATTTATTGAGAAGTGTAATTTAGAGACACATTTAATAACACACACTGGTCAGAAACCCTTTGAATGTGAGATATGTAAAGTTAGATTTAGTCGGAAGAGTAGTTTAAAGAGGCATTTAAGGACACACACTGGTCAGAAACCGTTTGAATGTGTTATATGTAATGTGAGATTTAGTGAGAAATGTAATTTAATGACACACACTGGTCAGAAACCCTTTGAATGTGAGATATGTAAAGTTAGATTTACTGAGAAGGGTAGTTTAAAGAAACATTTAAGGACACACACTGGTCAGAAACCCTTTGAATGTGAGATATGTAAAGTTAGATTTAGTCGGAAGGGTACTTTAAAGACACATTTAATAACACACACTGGTCAGAAACCCTTTGAATGTGAGATATGTAAAGTTAGATTTAGTCGGAAGTCTACTTTAAATATACATTCAATGACACACACTGGTCAGAAACCCTTTGAATGTGAGATATGTAAAGTTAGATTTAATTTGAAGATTCATTTAAAGAGACATTTAATGACACACAGTGGACAGAAACCCTATGAATGTGAAATATGTAAAGTTAGATTTAGTCGAAATGATAATTTAAAGACACGTTTGATGACACACACTGGCCAGAAACTCTGAATGTGAGATATTTAAAGTTAGATTTACTGAGAAGGGTAATTTAATACATCTTTTGAATATAGGTCCTCCGTAATCTTCGGACCATAAGCTTTTTAAACTTTCATCGTTAGACTTGAACACTCCAGCAAAAATAAGAATACTACCACTACGAATAGGTATGCATCTAACTCCGTTTCATCTAACGCTTCCCATTTATTTCCGAAACGTGAAGAACCTTCCCGTATTTGTTTGTTTCAAAATTATAGATTTTATACGCTTATTTAGGAATAAATCAAAAGAACTTCTAAATGTATTTATGCGATTAGAAACATACCTGGTAATGCCTGGTGTAAGTTTTATAAGGTTTGCACTACTCAAACGACCTCTGACGTCAAATGGGGTGTTCTTGACCATATAAATTCACCATTTTTCGATAGCATTTCGTTCATTAGCACTGGTATTGGTAACGTATCTTGAAAGAGGCTCTTCATCGCTATTTGTTTCGTCACTACTGCTTTCATTGTCTAAACTGAGTTGAAAATTGTCAGTAGGATTTTCATCCAAACTATTCTCCGTTTCACTAATTATTTCATCTTCGGAATTTATATCGTAGTTTAGGATTTGAGAAATTATAGAATTAGTCAAATTGCGAGACATTTCAAACACTAGCGGAATACGTCAAGTCCAAATAACAAATGAATCAAATAAAAGTAACCATCTCACGAAACTAATGTAATATAACCGCATACAAATGTAAACAAATATTTTTTCTCCAATTACCTTCAACAATAACACGCTAAGTGATTGAAATATGACTAACATTTATAAATTGTAAGTATATTCTTAGAATGCAACGAAGCATTATTGTTTACAAAACACGGGCTTTTTCTGACCCGAGGTCCTTTTTCATACTCGGGTACTATTGACCCGAGGAACCTAAGACGGAAAAAACATAATTTTGTTAAGATAAGAGAGTTTACTTCACCATAATTTGACAATACAGATATATAGTGAATGTATAATTAATAATTGTCATGAAGTCGTAATAAATTATATTAATAATTACGACTTTTATTGCCAGTTAAATATCAGTTTCGGGTCAATATGACCCGAAGAACCGAGGATGGTTAAATACGTTCACTTTAAAAAAAGCTACAAAGCTACCTCCAGGTTTTTGAAGGATTCCATCGCGAGGGCAAAGTCGAATTTGTTAGCAGAATTTACGAGAGACTTCTCTCGCTAAAGCTGTTGAAGGTAAATTCTGTCAGTCGTGTCGTCGCTTTTTCATCGAATCGCTGGCCCATACTGTTCGGGCCCCTGCAAGGTTCCGAACTAGAAAATGTCAAAATGTCAGAAACTTATGTAAAATGTCAGGTGGAACAAAACAAGATGTGTGTTTGACCACGTTTAATATACGACTGAAGTTATATGCTAATACAACAAAATGTAATTGCAGTGATATGCATTGTCAGCGGTTTACATATTTTCGCATAATAATGTTCTAAGTGACTACTTTGAACATACTGCCACTCAGAGAAAAAGAAAAATAAGAAAATTGAGTTTACAATTCATATGCAAATAATTACGAAAGTGTATGAAAGAAAATGCAATAATGAATATAAAAATATTAAAATTGTGGTTTAGGTAAATTCTCAAAAGTAATTGTTCTAGTCATAGTAGGGGACGTAGATTTGTCCACACTCAACACGGATTCAGTGTGTGCACGGCGAATTGGAGACTCTGCTTCTTGATGGTATTTGTCAATTCCTCCAGGTCTGATTGATAAGTCTGCTAATTCAATGGGTGATTCTCGTCTCGCGGGCCTTCTTCTTGGAAGCAGGTTGCAGGTAGGCCGCCTTTTGACGAAGATATAGAAGACCCAGATGACTGCCATGATAGATAAGATTGAGTATATGACAGTCCAATGAGTCGTATTGGTGTCATGTATCTCTTGGACATTCTGTGTCTTCAACTGATCTAATCGCTGGTGGATTTCTTGAAATGCTGACTTATGATCCTCTATGTTGTCAAGATTGTCATCTGGTACATATGTTTGATGAAGTCATTAAGTGAGGATAGATATTGAAGACCATTTGTGAGGATCTCGATGTCAGGCTGTAGTACAACGCGATTCTTAAAATCATATGGTACGTGGATAGTAAATGTCTCACCTTTAAGTGTGCAACCTTGACTAATACTAATTAGTCCATTTCCATAAAATTGCTTTGTCATTAATCCAGATGGGCATAAAATGCTGACTGAACATTGTTTGCAACACGAGTACAACCATACTCCTCTCGAGTACAACCATACTCCTCTCGTCTGTAATTTGATCCATTTGTCGGCGCACTCTCCGAATACAGTCCGACAATATGTTTTATTATCAGTGTTTGTAAACAATCTGACCGCACATAATGATTGCTTGATTTGAACATTATAAATTGGATAATTCTCATTGCATAATAATCTACTCTTGTCACATTTAATGTATGTTTGTATATCTTTGTCTGTCATTGGCATGACCATGTCTTTCTTGATGTTAAACGCCATGTAATTTGTTGCAGGTATAGTGTACATAGTTTTTCTTTTGCTTGTCAGTGCAAGGGAAATAACGTTTTGCAATTCGAATTTGTCACAACTAAGTAGAGGATTTTTTATTTCAATTATTAATTATTTAGGTGTCATTCTTGCTTGAGCTTGGAGTAATTTGTACATATCTCGCACATTGTCTGTAGGTAACATTAGCTCGCCTTGCATTTGACCAGAAATGATATTTATTTGAGACTGTAATTGATTTGGAGATATTAAATGCATGTCAATTTTTCCGTGATATATATTAGTTATGGTGTCAAGTAGCGTCTCTTGTACCTTTCAGATGTTGGATATAATTACATCAGCTGATAATGTTGTCGCCATTACGTAAATATATTTGAGGGCGTTTAGTGATACCTGTTCAGCGTTTGCTACTTCTTGAGATATATTTTTGAGATGATTGTTGATGTATTGAAAATGTTTATGCATAATTTCTTCGTTCCTCTTCAGAATGTTGTTTTCAGCCTCTAAGATTGAAGTTTAGTTTTTAATCATTGTCAATAAGTGATTTTCATTGTGTTTGACAGTTTCTATGTCTTTTTCATACTGTGTTGCGAATCTTTCGTCTAACACACCAAACAGCGAGTTTGCAATATATCCAATCCCGTTTATTAGGCCTCTCTTTACTCGATTCCATGGTTTGTTCATCATGATGTTAGTGTAGTGATCCATTTCATTGAGTTCATGCTGGAACTGTGTCAAAATTGGTATGAAGGTCATAGGTAATGTTTTGAATGTAGTTGACATATTGTTGTATATCTGCCATACTTTGCCAATATGTCGTCATATTGTAATAGACGACCATATTCCACTGGTCCTGAACTACTCTCATGTCAGCAATTTTATCAAAATATATAGAGTGTTATTGTTTTTGAAAGGTGTGACTGTGCACATTTGTTGAAGGGATGGAGTGATTACTGAAAACAGTAATAGAAGTGTGGAGACCAAGTAACTTCTGGCTTTATGCATACGACGAGTTCGTACAGGACTAGGGGGTTGGCAAGGACCGTTGTCAGCGGTATCATCAACCTTGATGTCATTGTCATTTTTTATCGAAGCCTCTGATTCATGATTGACAGGAAGCCGGTCAATTTTGATGATAGGTCGTTTTATCAATCCTGTCTTTGTCCTTAGTGTTACGACCCGAACATGCCCGTCCTTCCCCGGGTGTCTATTTGACCTTTCCTAGTTTGATGGAGGCATGTTATCTTCATGTACGAGCACAATGTCATTAATCTTCATGTCATCTTGTATATTCTTCCACTGGTATCTCTTCTGCAAATGATGTAGATATTCGGTCGACCATTTCTTCCAAAATGATTTTGTCAGATGTTCTACTAACTGCCATCGTGTACGTAAGTCGCTCGGTGCGATGTTGTCAGATAAGGGAGAGGATATTAAGGAACCTCCCACGAGAAAATGGCCGGGTGACAGATATCCATCTTCTACGTCTTCGGATAATGCATATGAAGGTCGAGAATTCAAGCACGCCTCTACTTGTGTCAATAGCGTATACAGCTCTTCAAATGTCAATTTTTGCTCACCGATGACCCGCTTTAGATGATTGTAGTTAGAAATTAGGGCATCTGGCTCAACGAGCAGCCAGATGCCCTAATTCCTAACCAGCATTCACTCTGAACTCGGTCTGTTCAATAATCAATATTACATTATAATGATGGTGCAGTCAGATACCCTATTTTCTAAAGGTTTGAAGAGTTTCAGGAAGGTATTCTCTCTCTATACTTTCTCAGACGTAAGCTATATACCCTATTTCCTACTTTCAAATCAGCATTCACTCTTCACTTTGGTCTAATCAAGTATTACATTATGCGAGGGTGGCATCTATTATATGCAGGCCGTCGCCGTGCGACTAATGACGACGCATCCGATAAGGCGCGGCTCTTATTGCCGGCGCCTCTGTGCTGCAAGCATCTTTGTACCATAATGTAGGAGATTGGTCCTGGTATTAGATAAGTATGTTTGTGAGCGATGAAGATACTGCGTTGGCAGTGGTACAGTGGCAACATGCGAGTGATACTCTCGGTGTTGCAAGCGTTTTTGTACCTTAATGTAGGAGATTGGTCCTGGTATTAGATAAGTATCTTTGTGAGCGATGAAGATACTGCGTTGGCAGTGGTACAGTGGCAACATGCGAGTGATACTCTCGGTGTTGCAAGCGTTTTTGTACCTTAATGTAGGAGATTGGTCCTGGTATTAGATAAGTATCTTTGTGAGCGATGAAGATACTGCGTTGGCAGTGGTACAGTGGCAACATGCGAGTGATACTCTCGGTGTTGCAAGCGTTTTTGTACCTTAATGTAGGAGATTGGTCCTGGTATTAGATAAGTATCTTTGTGAGTGATATTGTCAAAACTCCTGATAAGTGCTACATTGGCAGCAATGGAGTGACAACGTATGGATGACATCGTCTACTATAATGTTAGAGCTCGATTTTAGTGTATAAAGCTATGAAATATTTTTCTAAGTCTATTTGAATGTATAAGTACAGTCTTTTGCATATTTGCGTTTTATTTTCACCTTTTATCACATGCTTTATAACAACGTTACGTCGCGTACGGTGCAGTTCCAGAGAAGTTTTCTTCCGAGAACACTCAAGCTGTGGAATGAGCTCCCAGCCGAGGTTTTTCCAAGGAACTACAGCATGGAGTTCTTCAAGAAATGCGTGAAGAGGTTTTTAGAGGGTCGGCAACGCATGAGTGACGCCCCTGGTGTTGCAAATGTCCATAGGCTACGGTAACTGTTTAACATCAGGCAGGCCGTATGCTTGATTGCCACCTTAGTGGTATAAAAAAAAAATCAATACCATAAACAGTTCATGTAATTTTAAGCCTGTGTTAGCTACTTCTAAATACGTTATCGCTGACGTATCATATGGATAAGGGTTTTGCTACACGGGTCACGTAATCAGCAATACCGAACCAATAATCTACTAGAATATTTTTTTACCACTAAGTTGGCAAATAAGGATAGGACCTGTCAGATGGTAAATACTGTTTTAAATTAACCTATATGTATATATATCGTAATAAGAGTATTGTCGTTACAAGCGTTCATAAGCTGCGGTAACTACTTTCCATCAAGCAGGTCATATGCTTGTTTGTCAGCTTAGTAGTATATTAAAAGTAAAGAGAGGTTGGTTCAATAGCGGGCAATGCGTAGAGAAACTACCCGTGTGTCGTTGGGCTTGTCTGGTTAAGCAGATGAGCTAACATTTGCTGCGGCTTTACTCGCATACTGTACATATGTACGGTGTATTGCATTTGCATGGCAACCGTACAGATTCGCCGCCTAAGCATTTTACGCTATGTGCGCCGTTTGCCCGTAATTAGACTCAGTTCGTTCGTATGTTAGCAATCAAGACATCGTACGTGCTCCAAAACATATCAAATCATAATTTAAATATAATATCATCATCAGCATCAAAACATTCATGTTCACTTAATAATAAGGCTGAACAATATAGACAATTTCTAGAATCAGTTTATCATTTCTATCATCAAGACATTTAATATCAAGTAAGTGTGTGTGCGGTTATCAGTAGACCGTACATATTCTTTTGGTCCTTCGAGTAAAAGCAACCAGTGACTCTACCAGTGCTATCGAACAACTTGTGACAATATCAGTGTTATCAATCAATCAGTGACTTTATAAATTCATCAAGTAACAATTAAGTGTCATCCTGAATTGGATTCAGCAGTAAGCAGTCATCAATCAAGTAAGATCGTTCCATTATTTTCTTACTGACTCACGTAATATTTCTTTCATACTTCAACAATGGAAGAAATTTATCAACAGCAGATTGAGATCTTTGGTGCCATTAAGAAGATTCTGATCAATATAGGGAAAGATTCAGCAAACAGAAAGGACTTAGATTATTTCAAAAGACGGTCTGCGACATTGGAAGGCTATTGGGCAGACTTTCAATTTAATCATGACCGCCTTTCGACTGAGCTAGAGCGGTCACACCCCTATTTTTCTGAGCATTATTATGAGAATGCATTAGAATCATATACGAAGACAAGATCTTTTATTCGTAAACAACAACAGGAGATAGTTATCGGGTCATCAACGGCACCTCCTGCCACTGCCTCTCAGGAGGCGATACGGCAAGCCGAGGGGCCAGGCGAAAGGGAACAGGGCTCAGAAACTTGTGGTAAACCTTCACAAGTCCTAATGCTGTCAACAGGTACAACAAGTAAGTTAGATGAGATGCTAAAAAGACAAGCGAGCAATTTTAGGGCATTTCAGCGAACTATTTCAGGTATCAATTTAGATGTAATTCTAGAAAAATGGGAATTAGAAGACGCACTTCGTACTTTGCAGTCGAGATGGGCAATAATCGATTCTTTGCACTTAGAGATCGACAGCGAGCTGGAAGGCGCAGACGAATCATATGACAGGTCGTTTACAAAATACGAAAGCATTTTTAACGATTTTAGAAAACAGCTCAATAGCAAATTGTGGTCTGAATCACACAGAGAACAAGCAACACCACGATTGGATGTCCCGTCCTATTCAGGTGGCTACCAGTCTTGGGTCTGTTTTAAGGACCTCTATACTGAGGCTATACATACTAATAGGTCATTGTCGAATGCACAAAAAATGCAGTACCTAAAAGGCAAATTGAGAGGAGAGGCCGAGCGCTTAGTTCAACATCTTACGATTAGCTCCGAAAATTATAGTGTTTGTTGGGAGATATTAAA
Organism: Pyralis farinalis; assembly: GCA_947507595.1. Taxonomy (NCBI): domain Eukaryota; kingdom Metazoa; phylum Arthropoda; class Insecta; order Lepidoptera; family Pyralidae; genus Pyralis; species Pyralis farinalis. The sequence continues at coordinate 1,409,251 of OX382281.1, forward strand.
TCATCGGTACAATAACATAAGATTGATTTTCACTTCTCATGTCAATACTATAATGAATTTGCCAACGCTCCATCAGGCGTCGGCTAATCACATCAAGAGAGTCCATGATACTACTCTCGAATGTCTGAACGCCATTAAAAATCTAGGAGTTGATATCAGTAGCTGGGATCCGCTTATGGTGCATATTTTGTTACAAAAATTAGACTCTGAGACCCATAATCATTATTTAGAGTCACTAAAGAACCCACGGGATCTACCAAAATTACAGGATTTCATGGATTTTTTGGAGAGCAAATTTACGACTTTAGAATGTTCGAGAAAAAGAACATCAGATCAAACAAAACATCCAAGTACATCATATAATATACCTACGTATCGACAACATAAATCAAATAATTATAACTTCAATAATTCTCAATTTTCAAATAATAAGGTCGCGTTGCCGCAATCGCTCAATAGCAATTCAGCAAAATCCACATGTCCATTGTGCAACGAGTTACATGGTTTATTTTATTGTAATAAATTCCTCAATATGTCACCTCATCAAAAACGCAATACAGTGACGAAACTTCATTTATGCCAAAACTGTTTGTATGATCATAAAAATAAAGCATGTTTTTCTGAAAAACGATGTCGTCATTGCCACGGTGACCATAATACAATTCTACATGAAGCATTTACGAAACAATCAAATAATAATGCAACCAATGGAGAAACATCCCGCACGGTTAGAACAGGAGCTGAACCTCGAAATCAACAAGCGAGTTATAACTACACTTTGCAGCAGAATAACGTCGAGTCGGAAGTTTTACTATCTACAGCTATCATTCAGGTCCAAGCAAGTAATGGGTCTTATCACACAATGCGAGCGCTTATTGATCAAGGCGCGCAATCATCTTTAATTACCGAACGCGCTGCTCAGTTGTTAGGGTTGTCAAGAAGTTGGTGCAAGGGTGTTATAACAGGTGTGGGGGAGAAAGAGAGTAGCTGTAAGGGGATAAGCACTCTATCATGTGTATCATCAGATGGTCAATACACATTTAATGCTGAAGTTGTAATACTGAACACAATCACTAAGAATTTACCTAGTTTTACGTTTTCTAAGCCTGCCTGGCAACACATAGAAGGTTTAAAACTCGCCGACCCTGAATTTTATATCAGTCGCCCTATTGATATTTTGTTGGGAGCAAGAATTTACTCGCAAATACTTATGAGTGGCTTGCGTAGAGCCAATATCAAATTACCAGTAGCCCAGGAATCAAGGCTGGGTTACCTTTTAATTGGGGATGCTGAAGGCATAAAAACAATGCATTGCCATGTTGTAATTAATCAAGTCGATGAAATTAAGAAATTCTGGGAATTGGAAGAAATTGCAGAGTCATCATCATCATTATCAGACGAAGATCAGCAGTGTCTACAATACTATAACGAAACGACTAAACGACGGGACGATGGGTCATATGAGGTTAGAATTCCGTTCAAGAAAAACTTTGAAAATCAATTAGGAAAATCAAAACATATGGCTATTGCTCAATTTTACCAAACGGAAAGGAAATTTCGCAATAATAACGAAATTGCGCAAAAGTATAAATTATTCATACACGAGTACATGTCAATGGGTCATATGATACCGTCGTCGCCCGGTACTACGAAACAAAATTGCTATTTGCCACACCACCACGTACTAAGGAATGACTCATCTACTAGCGGTCTTCGAGTCGTCTATGATGGCTCAAGAAAAACAGACACAGGAAAAAGTTTGAATGACTTGATGTTTAAAGGTCCAAACCTGCAGCAAGATATTCAAATATTAATATTAAAATTCAGGCAGCACAAATACGCGTTTACGGCAGATATTGAAAAAATGTTCCGTTTCATATGGGTTAACGTGAAAGATCAAGCATATCAGAAAATCATTTGGCGAGACCATCCTTCACAACAATTACAAGAACATCAGTTATGCACTGTCACCTACGGTACCAAGGCAGCACCTTTCTTGGCCATGATGACATTGAAACGATTAGCACAAGATGAACGTCTGAATTTTCAAAGGAATCGAGTTATTGAAGCATTAGAGCAAAACTTTTACATGGACGACGTATTACATGGTTCACATTCTGTAGAGACAGCGATAGAATTAAAGCAGGACTTAATCAAATTACTTAAATCAGGGGGATTCAATTTAAGGAAGTGGGCTTCAAATTCCAAGGAATTATTAGAAGACGAAATCAAACAAGATAAATTTGATTTTAAACACGTCGAATCATCAAAAGCTTTAGGATTGAGGTGGAATCCAGCATCAGATACCTTCGCATTCCAGTCCAAGATAGACACAACATCAAAAAAGCCATGCACAAAGAGAATAATACTATCCGAAATAACAAAACTATTCGACCCCTTAGGATGGATTTGCCCGCTATCAACAAAGTTAAAACTACTGTTCCAACACGTGTGGACATTAGATCTAAATTGGGATGAACAATTACCCACCGATCTCATCCAGGAGTGGACTTATATTGAGCAAGATTTATCCCGATTAGATCAATTTCAATTGAAAAGGTGGCTTAATACGCTAGAGTGTGACGACCTGGAGTTGCATGGGTTCTCAGACAGTTCTAATAGAGCATACGCGTGTGTAGTTTATTGCAAGATTAAGAGAAACGAAGACGTATCAATAGCGTTAGTAGCTGGAAAGGCGAAGTTGGTTCCAGTCAAAAACAACGCATCAGTACCACGTTTAGAGCTATGTGGTGCTCTTCTATTATCAAAACTTATGAAAAAGGTGAAAGAAAGTCTTGTACATCATAACATCACGACTTACGGGTGGATAGACTCCATGGCAGTCCTTGGGTGGTTGCATGGTGAGCCAACGCGTTGGCAACCCTTCGTTGCCAACCGAGTATGTCAAATCACGGAAATCATGCCCGCAAAAAATTGGCGTTATGTAAAATCAGCAGAAAACCCTGCAGATTGTGCTAGTCGTGGTATGTCCGCTAAGCAGTTAAAGGAACATTCATTATGGTGGGAAGGTCCAACATGGCTTCGCACTGAAAGTTCTTACAGCAAAAATAATGACAAAATTTATTTCACGAACGTAGATGAAAGGAAAACAAAGTATCAAGTAAACCTCGTAGCAAAGCAGGAAGATAGCATTTTAAATAAGTTATTATCAAAATATAGCTCTTTCACTAAAGTCGTACGTGTACTAGCATGGGTCCGAAGATTCATCAAGCAAACAAGAGAAAAACACATTCAGAAAAATCTAAATTACATCACACTTCAAGAAATAAAACAAGCAAAGCGTGTGATAATCAAACATGTACAGCACTTTGAATTTGACGAAGAAATAAATAATTTAATACAAGGTAAACCGATAAGTACAAAGAGTAAAACTTTGGAGCTTAAACCATTTTTGGATGAATTTGGCCTTCTTAGAGTTGGCGGTAGACTGCGGAATGCGAATATAGATCCAGAGATGATACACCCTATTATCATCCCCCACAGTGGTCTTTTAACCGACCTCATAATCGATCATGCTCACAAGGTTACCTTTCACGGAGGAGCTCGAGTAACCGCAGCATCCATTCGCCAGAAATACTGGATAATCGGCGGAAATCGAGCAGTTAAAAAGCGAATACGTAAATGCGTGACATGTCGTAAACAGAGCACCACAAAACAAGCCCAATTAATGGGTGATTTACCATCTGCAAGATGCAACCCCTCAAAATCATTCTATAACACGGGGGTTGATTTTACGGGTCATGTGACTATTAAGCTCAACAAGGGTCGTGGGGTAAAAACGACAAAAGGATACGTTGCAGTATTTGTCTGCATGGCGACTAAACTCGTCCATTTAGAGCTGGTGTCAGACTTAACGTCGTCTGCATTCATCGCAGCATTAAGAAGAATGTCAGCAAGAAGAGGGTGTCCGCGTCACATCTACAGCGACAATGGCACGAACTTCGTCGGTGCTAACAAGATTTTACAGCAAGAGTTTGAACAAATACAGCAAACATTCGGTAACGAGTTTTTAACAGAAATAACAGACATAAACATCGAGTGGCATTTTAACGCACCATCTTGGCCCTCCGCCGGAGGTCTGTGGGAGCGTGCGGTTAGAAGCCTAAAATATCACATGAAAAGGGTTATAGGCGACCAACGTCTCACCTACGAAGAGTTTGCTACAATATTAGCGCAACTCGAAGCTGTTTTAAACTCCAGGCCTCTATGTCCTCTTACGGAAGATCCGGATGACCTAGAATTTCTAACACCATCTAGTTTTATTAACGTAAGCAGCAACTTAAACATATTAGAAACCGAATCAGATATGCGAACACGATGGTACTTGACGCAGAAAATAGTACAAGACATCTGGCAGCGATGGCGCAGCGAATACCTCACCGAACTCACAGCAAGGAGCAAGTGGAAAACCGAAAAAAGCAATATCAAGATCAATGACATAGTAACAATAAATGATGTAAACCTACCTGCCGGAAAATGGGCAATGGGACGCGTCGTCGAATTACACCCTGGCAATGACGGATTGGTTAGGGTTGTTACATTAAAAACAAGAAATGGTTATATCAAACGACCAATTATCAAAATCTCACCGCTCCCTGTGAATATAGAAGTTGAAGAAGATTCTCAAGAAGCAAAATCATCTGCTACAAAAAAAAGCATCAGAAAAACACCCGCAAGGAGTTTCGTATCTTTGGTCACCTCATTGTTATTTTTCATGTGCATATTAACAACATCATATTGTTCATTTAACGTTACACCAATAAATAACAATCAAGTATTTTATTTTGATAGAAAAACAAGTATACAACTAATCAGAGACGAGTGGAAAATTGTTAGTTACTATAACATGGATCCATACTGGCAAGGAACGACAGCTTGTAAACAATACATGTCATATTTAGAAGCATTGTGTAACACGATAAAAGACAACGCTCATTGCAAAATTATAATAACACAATTACAACAAGAGTTATCAGAATTAAACTACTATAATATCATGTTACTAAGTCAACATACAAGCTCGCGGCACGCTAGACAGCGCCGGCGCCGAGGCGTCATTGACGGGATCGGGTATCTAGCTAATACTCTCTTCGGAGTGCTTGATTCACGTTTCGCAGAAAAATATCAGACAGACATACAGCTCGTGCGGGACAATGAGAGTCATTTGGCCTCGCTCATCAAAAATCAAACATCAATTATTGAAGCAGAGTACAACATTCTAAAACGGAATGAGGAATCAATCGACACGCAGCATAAGTATCTGAATCAATTATCACTAAAATTAGAACAATTTACCCAAGAAACAAATGCTGAAATGAAAAGAAGTTATGTAACTAGTGACTTCAGTATAGGAGCACTACCGCTACTAGCCGCGACCAACATAATACGACACTTGGAAACTATTCAAACCACCTTGTTGGACACTATTACGGATGTGTACCATGGACGCTTCAATTTTCACTTGTTATCTCCAGAACAGCTTAAAGAAGAGCTAAATATAATATCAAGTCATCTCTCCAAAGATCTATCTTTGCCAATCAATAACCTACACAGAGACTTGAGTAAAATTTATCCCTTAATAAAAGTAAAAACAAGAATGTCGGAAGATTACTTAATCTTTGAACTAAGAGTGCCATTAGTAAGTCGAGACGCCTACGAACTTACGAAAATCATCCCGATTCCACAAGTATCCAACAACAGCATGGTCAGCGTTTCTCCCATCTCAGAGTACGTTGCAATCAACTTGAAAAAGGATGCGTATTTTAGTATGTCCAGAGACGACGTACAGTCATGTTTACGTGGTGACGCATATATGTATCTGTGTTATATGCAGAAACCAATTTATCATATGACCAATAATGAAAAATTTTGTACAGTTGTGCCGAAAACAGGTAAATGTCATGTAAAAGTAAATGTGTGTACCGACCAATGGACGGAAATCAATACAGTTAATAAATACTTATTTTTCTGTTGTGACCGATGCCCAATACGAATACTTTGCGAAAACCAAGCGCTGTCGTATCACTTATCACAAACCGGAATAGTAAGCATTGATCACGGTTGCTTATTAAAAACCGAAAACTTTACAGTACATTCCCACTACGAAGGCAGAAGCGAGTTAAATATCAAACCTGAAATAGTTTCGTCTGACATTGAGCCCATTAATCACCTGTTAAACTTGACCATTCCCGTTATTGAACTACACGATTCGTCGCTATATAACAACTCTAACGATTTGCAAGAACTTCAAAAACAGATAAAGCATCTCCAAGAAAATACAGATCTATCAGATCGCATTACGTATCATGACATCCATCACTATACAGCATTGTATATTGTTATTGGTGTTGTTGTCATACTCGGCCTGGTCCTCTCGTGGCGAAGGTTCCGAAGGAGCAGGCAGCAGCAACACTCACAGCCTGTTGATTCTCATGTGGAATCAGTAGGCTACTGTACCGGTGGGTCAGCGAACGCGGACATCGCAGGGAACGCCCCCGCTCGTCCCCGAGCGAACCCAGGCGTTAGCAGCACACCGCGGAAAAACGTAATCAGTGAAGTGCTATGTGATAGTGAGTATAGTGAAATACCTAAAAGAGTTAATGAAGTGCTTAAAGTGGACAAGTGTACTACCCCAATTGTAAAAAGAACAGTATTCGTTTAGAGACACTAAAGGCGTAGTTAGTAAAACATTGTCAGTTCACCTTGTAATCATCATCATTCGCCCTCATCTCTCGCGGTCGGCAGCATGTACGGTGTATTGCATTTGCATGGCAACCGTACAGATTCGCCGCCTAAGCATTTTACGCTATGTGCGCCGTTTGCCCGTAATTAGACTCAGTTCGTTCGTATGTTAGCAATCAAGACATCGTACGTGCTCCAAAACATATCAAATCATAATTTAAATATAATATCATCATCAGCATCAAAACATTCATGTTCACTTAATAATAAGGCTGAACAATATAGACAATTTCTAGAATCAGTTTATCATTTCTATCATCAAGACATTTAATATCAAGTAAGTGTGTGTGCGGTTATCAGTAGACCGTACAACATATATTTTCGATTAAAAGTAATGTTAAATAATAATAATAACGAAACATAATCTTGCTCTCTGTCTTCACTTCTATTTGTCTCTTTCTCTCATAATCACACGCATTTTATATACTACGTCAATTATACCGCGTACCTCATTTAAAACGGTTATCGTAACAATGCTCGCAATATTATGGAGTATCACGTGTATTTTACCGCCCCATTGCATTGGTTATGGTTTTCTGTACTTAAACTATATACCACTTCCACGAGCTGCTTCCCTGTCACCGTTCGCTATGCTATGCTATTTTAACCGACAGGGTGCACCACGTGCAGGTAAATATTAAGATACTAATTTGTAGATTATCAGATAGATTTTGATTTTATATACGTATTTTTTCGTCATAGTAAGATATTTTATATTTGGACATGCCTGACAATGCGTTTTAGTTATGCATACGTCGTCGTTTCCATATATGAAAAATGATGTAAATCTAGCCCTATTTAAGAGCTCCGGTGAACATGAACCACAAGAATATTTCTCCGAGTGATAGTCACACCTATCTACCCCTGCAACGTCATCTTTACAACCATCATATTCGTCAACTTTCAAAATGTAAGTATAGTACATACATAATTCTGTTCTTTTTTTTATGTATGAATAATCTGTTTATACTTCGTTCATTCATTCATTTAACTATTCTAGTGTTCACCAATAACTATTATTATCATTCAATAACTGAACATTCACTTATTCAATTAAAAAAGTTTAATTGAAGAAGCAAAATCAATACATAAACGTTTAATAACAAAAAAGACTAGTGAGCAAATTAAGAGTCATAACAATGCAAGTTTATGTCATATATGCAATAATTTATTATTTGATGATAAAGTTTCTGATCATGGTCATATTACCTACCGGCAATTACAGAGGCGCCGCTCGCAATCAGTGTAATTTGATTTATCAGGTGTGCGCATTTATTCCTGTTGTAATGCATAATTTATCTGGCTATGATTCTCGTTTGTTTATTACTGAATTATCTAAATACGATGGTGAAATAAAAATTGTGCCCAAAACAAAAGAAAGGTATTTAAGTAATACAAAAATTATCGGAAAAGGTAAAAAACCCAAATCGGTACAGATTAAATTCATAGACTCTTTTCAATTCCTCAATTCAAGTCTTGATAATCTAATTAAAAGTTTAATGAAAACTGATTTCATTCATTTATCTTCGCATTTCCCCGATAACAGCCAGCTTGAATTAATACAACAAAAAGGTATATATATGAATATATCGACTCGTGGCATACATATGATGAAAAACAACTTCCTGCTAAAAATAAATTTTACAAGTCTTTGCACATGAAACATATATCTGACAATGAGTATGAACATGCGCAAGATGTTTGGAAAACTTTTAATATAAATTCGCTCCGTGAATATACTGATTTGTATATAATATGCGATTTTCTGTTATTATGTGATGTATTTGAAAATTTCAGAATGTTATGTTTACGATATTATCAACTTGATCCAGCATATTACATAACTTCACCTGGTTGAAGTTGGGATGCCATGCTTCTTCACACAGGTGTAAAATTAGAATTGATTGATGATTTGGAAATTTATCAAATGTTGGAAAAGGGTATACGTGGAGGACTATCTCAATGTTCTCATAGACACGCTGTAGCAAATAACATTTATTTACCTAATTTCGATGATTCAAAACCTTCGGCATATTTAGTATACCTAGACTGCAATAATCTTTATGGTTATGCGATGACAAAGAAATTACCCATCTCAGAATTTCAGTTCGTCAAAACAAATAGCATTCAAAATGTTGATGTATTGAACATTGCTGATGATGCCGAGTATGGTTATATTTTAGAAGTTGATTTAATGTACCCCGATCACTTGCATAATTTACATAGCGACCTGCCTTTTGCACCAGAAAAGTTTGTGCCAGTAGGTGGCAAAACTAAAAAATTAATAGCTAATTTATATGACAAATATAACTACGTAATTCATTATGTTCATTTAAAAGAATGTCTCAAAAATGGCTTAATTTTGAAAAGGATACATAAGATTCTTCAGTTTAAGCAAGTATTTTTTTTGAAAAATTACATAGATTTGAATACTAATTTACGTCAAACCGCTGTGACATCATTTGAAAAATATTTTGTTAAACTTTTAAATAATTCTGTATTCGGTAAAACTATTGAAAATAAAAGAAAACAGGTAGACGTCAAATTAATAACTGCATGGAATGATACCTTGAATAAAACAAATGAAAAACTAGGCGCGGAAAAAATAATAGCAAAACCAAATTTACAAAGTATTTCAGTATTTTCTGAAAATTTTGTTGCCATACAATTAAATCTCGAAAAACTTATTTTAGATAGACCTACATATGTCGGATTTGCAGTTCTGGAATACGCGAAACAGCACGTGTATAATTATCACTATAAGTTTATTAAGAAACGATATGGTGATAGAGCAAAATTATGTTACACAGATACCGACAGTCTTCTGTACTTAATACATACTGACGATTTTTATAAAGATATGCGTGACAATATATCACTTTATGATACAAGTAATTTTCAAAGTAACAATCCATTCGGTATTATGTAAACAATAATTACGACGAAAACACAAAAAGTAATACATTCATGTTCCAGAAACACAGAGAAGGGCAGACACTGTTATTTAGAGCCGAGAACGCAACTTATGAAGGAATCTTGTAACCTTTGACCATATTATGCCTATTTCAATCATTATTTTCCCATTAAATAAAACGCAATATCCATCAAATTAAGGAACAAGAATATAAACCAGTTTGGAAGGTGTTTGTTTTTTTCATGCAAGATTTGAAGTACCTATTAGCAACGCAAAAGAATGCAGCGTTGTGAACTGATGGTTCTGAGACTCGAGTAAAGCAATTTCTTATACTGGGTCGGCAACGCACGAGTGATGCCCCTGGTGTTGCAAGTGTCCATAGCCCAGGGTAACTGCTTACCATAAGGCACGGCAGGTACCATTCGCAGCATGGAAAATTCTCATGTTAAAAAAAATTGAAAGGTCGCCAAGTAATCCGTAACTTGCAGACATTAGCAGCAGCGGTATAAATGCGCGAGTGAATTATGTTACAAGCGTATATAGAAAGTGGTAACCACCTCGCATCGGGTTGTTTGCCACCTGATCAAAATTTATTGTTCGCGGTAATCAGTGTCATTCACCATGGAAGGTGATTAACCACCGAGTCGTAATGAGTGGTGATCAGTGCATGAACAAGGAATCGCAAAACGAAGTTAACAATGACGTGATTAGCCACCGTGTCGAGACGCGAGTGAATCGTAATGACTGGTGATTAGTTTATGAACTGGATCCCGTGGGATGAAATTTCTATCTCTGAAACCGTAAGAGAGAGAAGGATGAGGATGCGCGCAATCGACTCAAACCACCCCCCAAAACCTTTTTTAGGCGGGGATCGACCCCGTACCTCTACTACTATCATAACTGCGGATACTTTATATTTGATACTTTATGATCTTTGTTTTGTTGGATTGGTCTGCGCCTAGAATAGCTATTAAATAAAATTCATTTTCTCATACATTTTATATGAAATGCTTTTTTTATGATATTTCAAGAATGAATTGATAAATTTCAATGAATATTTTTTTTTGTTCGTCTTGTTGAGAGCTGAAACACCTCCAGTGACATTAACCAGTTTCTTTTCGATTTGCCGGCGATTCATTTAAAGCCAGGCTTTCTCAACCTTTCTTTTGTCGAGCCTCCCTGGACTATGAATAATCTTTTCACGTCACCTTTTTAATTTTTTCATCACATAAATTCTTGTTGAACTTCTTCTGGTAATTGTGAGATATTTACAAAAAGTGGGTTTCTGGTCATGTGCCCTATAGGTGACTCTGAATGCCTTAACAGTATCGGCGAAATTAATATTATAATAATAATAATGATAATGATAATATTATAATAATGATTTATTCACCAATACAACATGTTACATCCAATCGTTAGTTAATTTCACCCAGTTAACATTTGTAGTTTTATGGGCCCCGATTCTCAAACTAGGTCTGACCTGTATCTTGAGAATCGGGATTCCTTCTCATCTGGCTAAATATAACATACTTCAGTATACCTACACACAGCCCATTGCCTATTTGCAAAATAATCACATAATCTTAATTACAACATGTTTACAATTTAGTGTGTTTAAAGCAACAATTAGGTTGAAAAAATATATAGTCTACATACATAACTTCTCGCCACGTCTCCAGCGGGGTAGGCAGAGAGGACCCAGCTCCACACACAGCACAGCACAGCACACAGCCCGATCCCCGCACACCCCATCGGCCCCGTCAACACTCACACCCACCCCAGACACACGCCTGCCGGCCTCCAAGGCAAGGAGCTACCTTCAGATATAGCCTATATTTGTTTAACAACATGAACATGCAATTGATAACATTCCACTAAGTAATTATTCATAATCACACTTACTCGGTTCACAATGTCGGTAGTGCGATAAAATACACAATAGTTGCTTCGGTCAAGTAGTGATTTATAAAATAAGTTCAACCACTGCGACTACAGACCGAAGACAATTTGTAATGTTAATTCATAATAATATTAAGTACACCTACACAAATATTTGCAACATCAGTTCATATTAATGTTGCAAATAGTTGTGTTTGTTTATTAATTACTCCGTCTTTCATAGCTAGCCCGCTGACTCGATTTTGATGAAATTTTGACTGGATATTCTTTGAGTAATGGTGACACAAGACGACTTTTGTGACCTATATGCAGATGGAGCCATGAGCAAAAGCTAGGCATGTATATGACGCAGTATTGGATTACATCTACACTTATAATAAACTGCTTTAGATCAACAACTGTACAATTACATGCCCACTAACATCATAGTGTAACAAGGGTGTATGTTTGTATGCTCCGCCTTCGCATCAAAACGGCCGAACCGATTTTGACTAGTTCTAGCACAGAAGTAGATTAAATCCAGGAGACGGACATAGGCCACTCGTTTTCCCAAGAGTCATAGGGGGTGGGGCGAGGGGATGTGTAATTCCTACATAAAACCTTCCGTTGTACCTTTCGACTTGTATGAAACTTTGCAGAACTATTGTTAATGATTCATAATTGAAATACGCATATTTAGTTTTGAAACTACTCTCAGTAGGTGAAATAGAATTGCGAAAATCGTTGTTGACAAAATCAAAATTACTCGTAATTGCTAGTGAAGCCGCGGGCAAAAGCTAGTGGGTTAATAGAAGAGCAATGCTTCGTAAGAGTATGAGGAACTGTATGCAGAGAGCAGTGGAAACTAAGATATAAATTTTGTTTATCTGTCTGTCTGTTTGTATGCACGAGCATCACACAAAAACCATCGCACCTTGTCGGATGCGGCTTTGTCACATCTCAATTTTTGTTTTTGGAGGTCCTACTCCGGTTCCTGTGTATGTAACGTTATCATCATCATCATCCATTAGAAGACTTTTAACATCGTCTTTGTGTAAGAGGTCTAAGTCGCGGGCGTAGCTTTTTAACAGGCGTAGCAATGGGCATATAAGCATGTATACCTTGTGAAAAAATATTTACATTGTTGTCATTACATACGGTGACATTTACACATACCATGCATCAGAGCAGTGCAGTAGTGGGCTTCAACCATATTAAATCAGTCTATCAAATAATTGTTCAGTTTCGTCGTAGGATTTAGATTTTAACCAAGCTGTTAGTAGTCTTTTACACTCAAAGATATTTTTACCGTATATGTCTAAGTGTTTATTAGCTTTATTATATAAATATGGCATCAAAAAAATGCTAAATCTACGTAGAAAAAATGTTTTGACTGCTAATGTCCGACAGCAGAAGTCTTTTCTCCTTTTTAAAGTATTGCCAATATTGTAATGTAGTTGTGAGTGTTGTTTTACTATTGAAGCCTTTACAAACAGCTGTCGGACGGTGAGGACATCCGCTAAGGAGTACAGTTCAGCAGTTGGGTATCTGTATCTCTTAAAATGGATTACTTTCAATAAAGCACGTTGGGCTCGTTCTACTGCAAGTATGTGCGTTTTACAAGCACCACCCCAAGCGCGTATACAATAATTCAGAACAGACTGTGCCAGTGCATAGTACACTGTCTTTAGCAGCTTGCTGTCTGCAATGTGTCGTAGTGTTTTAAAAATGTAGATTAGTCTACGCACTCTGGATGCAAGAATCTCAGTTTGGCGCTTCCAGGTCAAAGTTTCATCCAAAATAACACCAAGATATTTAATTGCGGCAGTTCTTTCAATCCGCTCACACTGGCAATCTGATATTACGGATTCTATGTCGGTGCAAATATGTGCTTTTATCACAAAGTCATCCATTGGCAGTTGGTTACGAACTATACAAAATGTAACTAATTTGGTTTTGTTGACATTAAGAGTAAGGATGTTGGTATTAAGCCAATTCATTGTGCTTTGAAGTCCTATTTCAGCGTTTTCCCTAGCCTCTTCCCATGTCTTAGAATGAAAAATTAACGCCGTGTCATCTGCAAATGTTATTATTCTACAATTTTTCAAGTTTAGATTGCAGAGTTCATTAATGTAAATAAGGAAGAGGCTAGGGCCAAGTACGCTTCCTTGCGGTACTCCAAACGTAACAGGAGCATCGTCACTACAGTAATCACCTATCTTAACTCTCTGGTACCTATTCGTCAGATAGTCAGCGAATAAGTCCAGGGCAACACCACGAATACCGACATTATCCATTTTGGTGAGTAGACGAGGAACAGAGACTGTATCGAAAGCCTTGGCGAGATCTAGAAAGATGCCGACACATTTCTCTTTCTCATCAAGCTTTTTAGCAACAAAGTCAGTTAGATCTGTGACAGCATCTTCTGTTGATCTACCAGCTCTGAATCCGAATTGATTTTCGGAAATTATTTTTTCATATGTCAAAAAACTTACCAGTCTTTTGTTTATAACTTTTTCTAATATTTTGGACAGAGCTGACAGGACTGATATTGGTCTATAGTTTTCGACACAGCCTCTATCCCCCGTTTTATGAATTGGATGAATGATTGATGTTTTGAAACACTTTGGGAAAGTGCCTGTAGAAATACATAGGTTACAAATGTGTGTTAGTGGATGCTTGATAATATTCTTACAAATTTTTAGTACTTTAGAAGATATACCGTCCCATCCAACTGCACATTCATTATTTAAGCCTACAATCAGTGATTCTATTTCGATAGGGTCTGTACTTAGCATAACCATGGATTTGCTTGGCGAAGGGTGATCATGGTAGGAGAATGCAGTAGTAGTGTGATCAGAGTTGTAATTGGAGTTGTTAGTTATATTAAACGCCAACCTACTGCCGACATTTGCGAAGTGCTGATTTACAATTTTTACGGATTGTTCAGGTGAATTACCAATATTGAGTAGTTCGGTAGGCGATGACTTTTTTGTATCCATACTTGTTACTGATTTGATAGTTTTCCAGGTCATTTTGGGGTCGTTGATATTCTTTTTTAATTCATTTTGCTCATGTAGTCGTTTTAGTCTTTTTAACATATCATTGCAAACATTCTTATATTTAGTGTATTTCATTTTTAGATTAACGTCATCAGGTAATTGTTTTGATCTCAAGTGCATTAGGTCTCGGGTTTTCATACATCGTATCAAGCCTTGAGTTATCCAGGGTTTGATATTCCGCATGCGCCTAGTCAAGAACTTTTTACTAGAATTTCTACTAATAACTGCGGATATGATGGTAACTAATTGTTCTGCAGACCAGTTAGCATCATCGGATGCAAGGATAGCACTGAAATCTGTTGATTTTATTTCCTCCGCGATTGCATCATAATTAATTTTACTGATAGTCGTACTTTTTTGTCTTTTTTGGCTAACTTGGGTTTCCAAGCAAATAAGGACTGAAGAATGATCAGTGAGCGGTGCTTGAAACACCATTGTAGTGATCGGTTTTCTTGTTTTCACCATAGCGTGATCAAGACAGTTAGTATTTCTAGTAGGATATGAATGAGTAGGAAAAAATCCATGATATGCAAGAAAATTTAGGTATTCTGTAGCATTTTTGTCATTATTTGAATCAATAATATTAATATTAATATCACCCATTATTACTATATTGGAGTATGTACAATATGATGAGAGCACAGTATCCATGGATGTAAGAAAGCTATTTAAATTGTCAACAACAGGAGATCTGTAGATAGCCAGAATAATAGTGTCATTACCCATCCCAATTGCCAGACAGCTTGCACCATCAATGAGGGGTTCTTCGACTGTATAAGTTAGGTCTTCCTTAATATATGCAACGACACCATCATTCTGGTTTCTATTTATTTTAGAGCAATGTAAATCATAGTTATTCATTTGTGGAAATATTATGGTACTTTTATTCCAAGTTTCAGTTAACAAGTAGATATCACATCCGAAACCTATTCTTGTTAACATGACCTCAAATGCATTGAAATTTTTGTTGATGCTACGTATGTTTTGTGTCAGAATTTTTAGGTACTTGTTTTCGTGACCGTGTAACAAGGAAAGACAAGATTCTGGATTACATAAATAAGACTCACCTGCCTGGATGGAATCCAGATTTTCTATAATTTGCTGGTTAATCCACGCGAATTTTATTGTTAGAGCAGATAGTCGCTAGACTTGACTGAGTGTTTAGACCGATATAAATTAAAGACTTGCACTTGATTATGATTGGTTGAAACCCGCCATCACTTCTGGTAATTATTGTGAGAAAATTAGACCTATTGGTTACATTAAAAATTAATATTAAACTATAAAGTACTCCTAGATAAATGAAGAAATGCAATATTGGTGCCGCTAGTCAATTCTTGCCTTTAATATCTGTTAGTTGATTTTCTTCCTTAATTTCAATAGCTGGCAGCCCGTCAGCCTTGCGTAAGTAGATGCGTCCATTGGTAGTCCAACAGTATTTGTATCCGCATGATGAGGCTACACTACGTGCTATACCTAAAAGTCTCCTATACTTACTTGTTAAACTTTCAGACACATAGATTGGAACAGTTTTACCCCCGCAGCCTATGGTGGCTGAATTTAGTTTATTGTTAGGGAATTTTTTGTTATATGCCCTTGCTCCTTGAATAATACTATTCTTGGCAAATGTTGTAGTGAACTCTGCTATTATCGTTTTTGTGCCCGATTTATTGCTTACACGAAAGACATCTTTAAGATCGTTCGTGTTCACACCTACTTCTAAGGCTTTACATGTTCTTTCAATTAACTCACATAGGCCTGCCTTCGTTTCGGAATCACTCGCCGGCACATTTCTAATTTCTACTGTAGTTGACTTAGAATTTCTTTCTAAGTTTTCTATCTTCAATTCCAGTGACGTAATGTAACTTAGATGCTCTTTGTGTACATGTTCAAGGCTTTCAAGCTTCTGTCGCATGTCTTCGTATTGCTTGGTTACAAACTCAAGTGATTTCTCAATTTCTAGGTTAGTTTGACGAATTTCCGCATTTTGTGTCTTAACTTCTGCGATATCTACCGACATTTTCTGTAGCATTGCTATAATCTCCTGTTGGTTCTTATCGATTACTGGTGAACTTGGGTTGTATTTTCTTTTTTGTCGTTTTGCCACAAATTCTGTAAGACTTGCGTCCAGGTTCTGTCTGCATCCTATTTCAGGGTCAGAGTCATGGTATTGCTCATTGACCATATCTTTTTTAGGTGGTGTTCTCTGCATCTTGTTATATAGTTAACTACAGTTTACTTGAGTCCGCAGTCAATGTGGTCAAACCAAATGTTGTCTGACTCAGCTATCCACAGCAAACCGATGGTCCGTGTTTCTGATGTTTGCTTTAAAACACTTCTTATAAGATTCACTTTAGTTTACTTAGTAGCAATGAACTTGTTTAATTCGCACTAGTTCAACAGTATAGCTACGAGACGTCTAACCGCAATGGCGATCCGAGCGAGAAGGACAAATTCGTCTTCCAGCGATTGCAGATGAGTTTCTTTGTCAGCTTTCTAATCTTCGTCCAGTTTGTTATTTTTAATTGCTTTGAATAGTCGAGAAAATGATATTCTGCCCCCCTTGATATCTCCTAGGGGGGCGTGCCCCCCTAGTTGGGAACTGATTTAAACGAATGTTGCCTCTGATATGCCACGTTATTACACTTGGAACACTCATCTCAGATACTTCAACGTCAGGAAGGCAAGGCAATATGGTTTCTGATCATTTGCGTTTTGCATGCTGGTGTTTTTGATCGTATTTACACAGTTTATTCAAAGAGTGACGAAAGCTTTGGTGGTTTGGTGGTGGAAAGGTTGTTGGTGGTGAACGCTCGTCAGCCGACACCATTTGGATCACTTCGAACTGTCAATGGTGTAGTGTGCCCAATATTTCATGGTTCACGTCAACTGCTCAATTTGCTAAATACTACATATATACTTGTTATACTCGTATGTAATTGTATATAAGCGTTGTACATTACGCAAGTTTAATTAGGTTACACTAAATAATAAATAAACAAAATACTTGATAATGACAAAAGTGGTGCACGTGCGCAGACCGAGCGTCAAATGTTTAAATTAAGAAGAAGAACATTTCGTAACGCGTCTCAGAGAAAGTATATACCTAGAGTTGACAAACGCGTACACCCGTAAGGGACGGCAACAAAAGTACATTCAATAACAAGGTTACCAGACTGTGGAAAATTTACCCCACTACATAATGCGTTTCGGCAATTTGAAATTTACAATGTACCCAGATAACTGTTTACCAGAAACTTGCATAGAATGTGTATTGTGTGCTATAATAATATATGTACTCATAATATGATATTAGCAATGTAAAAAATCGAATAAGTCGATACAGCCATTTCTACACATAAAGTAATAAAAGTTAATATTTTCATACGTATGAAAACTATAATATCTGAATAGATCAACAAACATATTTGCACTTCAATATTATTAGAATAGTATTTTTTTTACGCAAATCGAGTTACTGTATAGATCTATTAATTAATAGTAAGCCTGAGTTAGTTTCAGTAAGATCTGTGAATTCATTGGAATAAGGATAGGAGATTGGTCAAACCTGGCAGAATTATATAAATTAAACAATATATTTTTCTATTTTAGACATATATTTTAAAATACAAGCGGTGACATGATACTAAATATAGGCATAGATATGAGATAAAAGATAAAAAACACTTTATAGACAATTTGTAAATAAAAATATTCGTGCCGTACAAACATATTAATGTTTATTTTTTCATAGACTTTTATTCTTGAAATCAATGTTATTAGATCGATTTTTCTACATCGTGTATTTATATATGCTGTTCTTAAATAATATGCCCAAATTGAAATGGGAAATAGTATTATGTATGCTGATTATAATAATAAATATAATTTATGCCCCAAATGTTACAAATTCTTTCATACAAAAAAAAATCCATCATAAAAAATAGCTATCTGTTGTATGAATCCAACCACCTAGGAAAATACAAGTATGTCACGCGACACGGTACGCAGGTACGCAGGCGCGCTTAGCGGGCCTTCGTAGAAACGCTAACCGCGCATGCGCCATCCATGTACCCACCGCGCTGCGTAGTAGATGGCGCACGCGTGGTCAGTCTGTTCCGAGTGTCGCACACTACACTACTACGCGTGACCGTAATCATGTCTGGACCTTGTTACTCTAATCAGGAGTATCTCCAAATGGTACTTTGTTATCGCGGGTGCAATAACTGCAAAAGTTCGGAATACGAGTGAGCCATCACACAATCCTCGGCACAGTGTACAGGTTTCGTGAACATGGCAGTTACATAACGATGAAGGCTTACATCCATACCACTTCACTAGGGTACAAGAACTCATGCCACAAGATCATGCGCCTCGTGTTGACTTCTTTCGTTGGCTTCATGCAGAGCGCCACAACATTTTGTGGACAGACGAGTTAACCTTCACACGCAGTGCGGCCCGATCATTTTCAACACAGATTTACAATACAACACTCGGTGACAGTGTTAGGACCAGTTTTTTTAGAGAGACTGAATGCGGATACCTATCTTCACCTACTGCAAACACAAGTGGACAGTATGCTGGAAAATGTTCCACTTGAACATCTAAGGGGTTTATACTTCCAGCACGATGGAGCACCAGCCCATTACGCCTTGCGTGTTCGCGAGTATCTGGACGTTACTTACGCCATGAGGTAGATAGGAAGGGGAGGGCCAGTCCAATGGGCTCCCCGTTCCCCTGGTATAACGCCGATGGATTTTTTTATGAGGTTGTGTGAAAGTGTGATGGAAAGTTTGTGACCTTTTTTAAGTTAAGTGAATCAGCTGTTATATCCGGTAAGTGTTCTATAAATTTCCATTTTATTTAACTAGATAGGTAGCGAATGTGAACGCACATAAGCGACGTCTCTGGTGTTAAAAATGTCTAAATGCTACGATAACTGCTTACAATCAGGAAGAGAGCACCTAAGCTTGTTTGCCACCTTAGTGGTGCAAGTGTACCTTTTCCTATATCGAACCTCGTACACAATTACCAACAATAGACATATCATTTTTTTATCGTTCCCATAAACAAACTTAGAATAATATTCTAAGTAAACAAACCACTCATGAAATAACTACCTAATTCGTTGAAAATGTATCTAAGTGTAAACTAATCAGACTTAGTGATGGATGTTTGTCATATGAAGCAAATCAGTTGTTTCATCTGTTTCATACTTTGGATCAGGCACATCTTTGTTTTTTACTACGTCGGGAGACAAATAAACATACGGCCCACTTGATGTAAAGTGGCTACCGTAGCCTATGAACGCTCGCACTAAGGTTTATCGCACGCGGGTTGCCACCCCCGTTGCTCACACAACTACTCCTCTCACTGCCTTCTGGTAACATCACTCACTCACATAAAATCAACAACCCTCCAGTAAGGTTATTTTGCTGCGGACTTCCCCTGTCGGACTGCTTTGATGTGCCCTACCTACCTATGTAAAAAACATTGTTAGGTGATGTATCAGCTGGCATAGTCACAGCCGTCAAAGGTATTTCTTTTTTGTATACAACGTTGGGAGGCGTACGGTCGACCTGATGTAAAGTGGTTACCGTAGCCTATAAACGCTTGCAACACAGGAAGTATCGCTTGCGCGTTGCCAACCCCGCTACTGATACAGAAACTCTTCAGGAGCTCACTCGTAACCTTACTCACTCGCAGGATTAGTTGTTCTTTGGCTGCAGTTTTCTGTGAGGTGAAGGTACTTCTCCAGACGGACTGCTTTGACGCGTCCTACCTCTCTTCACTGAGCCTTCCGACTGGCAACTGTCAGGAACTCGGGACAGGCTGTGGTGGTCGCTGCGTAAATGGCGTGTTCGATTAGACCCGCGACCCGTGCATCGACCCCGTCAAACTGAATTATTAACAACTGATGATGATGACGGGGCAATCATTATGCACCATGAACCAAGTAGGCACTTTATTTATTTGATTTCTCAAACTTTTTTAACGATGCCGGGACACGAAGTTTCTTGTCTATCGTAACAAATAAACTATATTCTTTCTCCCATTGAAGTTCGGGCATATAGAAAAAAAACACCTTATATAAATATCGTGAGAATGAAACAGCCGTCGAATATTCATGGTCACATTTACATACACGGTTTTTAGTTAAATCTTCTTTACACAATAAATGCGAATTATTCCTTCTTAAAATTAAACATATTGCATAAAAATTTTCAATAATTGTCGTGTAAAAAAGAATTAGTGCCAGGGATGATTTAAGTGTAAATATTAAACAAAGGTGAACAATCTTTGTTTTTAAACATTTTGTATTGCGCATCATGGTTTTCATTAGACTAAAACTAAAGCTACAATTGATCAAGGATTATCCTTTCACATATTGTACTCAAAAGGTGGTAAACTGCTACGGTCCCTTAATTCCCTAGTTCACCCTTTTCCTCTAACTTGTATAATGATATCTATCATCTATACATCGATTACATTAAAATTCTGTATAATGACAGATAGTTCAGCATTTTTATTTCAAGTCGTTTAGTTTTTGACCTTAATATAGCTAATTTCTTCTTACGTGACTCAGCCAGTAATGTTTTCAGTCTCAATTCAAAAGTAAGCTTTAATTTTCATGGTGTTAATGTAGTGTCCGTCGCTATTGGAAGCCCTGGATAATCGGTCTGGAAAATAGGACAATTTTAATTTTGTAACGCATTATTAGCATGTAATATCGACAGCCTAGTACTAACATTATATTCAGATTATTGTCAATACTATAATTTAATTGAGCTTTACATATTTAAAGGTTTACAAATTCAGACAATATAAAATGCTTGATTAACATTTATGTGTTGACACAAAAGCTTGTGTGTGTGCGTGATTAACTTGATTAACGTGGTATAAATAATTGGTATAGAATAATCTACACGACTACCCTACGTATCTTTCACAATTACCTGTATAAATATAATCAACCCATCAACATCATATCAACCCATACTCACTTCATTACTGGAGTACGGGTTCTTATTTCAACCAAAAAACCTTAGAAGATATGTCCCGAAACTACTCAATTACGGATTGTCGGAGTCGTTGGAATATTTTCATACGTTTTTGTACTTCAATTATACGCTTCTACGACTAAAATGTAACTATGTAAAATTTCAAGTCTGTACGTGAAACTTTCTAAGACAGACTAGCAGACGAACAGGCAGGCATGTAAATCATCTAATTTAGTTCCTTATTTTTTTAAATACCTATCATCATATGTATACTCGCCAACAAACTGTTATAACAGTTTGGCGAACATAATAATTTGTACTATGTAACTGTATCGTGTCATTAAATAAATAAAAACAATATAAATCAGTTGAGAATGCGCAAGGTTGCATTGCCAGAGGAACACCTGGTTCGTCAACAGATCAAATGTTGACGAACCGGTCAACAAATGTTAACTTACGTGTATGGTGGATGTTGAAACTGACGACTTATCCAAATAAACTTCTTCCGAAAGCAGTGGTCTTTAAAATGTTTGGAACATATGCGACTGTACTCGGCTCCCAATTCTGTCGTCCAGTAGCAAAAATCCATGCATTACGCACACTGACGACTTTAGGAAACTAAAAAATAAACATACATCTAAGATTAAACATGTTAACATTTTTAATTTAAAAAGAAATAAATACATTTTGACGAAAAATTATAAACAAAGAAGTATACAAAAAGTAAGAAGTTAAAAAAAAGGTGTCTGTAACCATATAATTTACCCATAATTTCGGGGTGTTTTCCCATACTACATACTGGTAACCCTAAAACGCTCATTATACCGATAAATTGAAAATACAACAGAAAATGGCTGACGCATTACCCACAGACAACCTTCAAGATTTAGACGGTTTTTACTGGAAATACTTTTTGTAAATTAAACCGATATTTTCATTGTTTTTACGTTATTATACAAACAATTTCTGTATCTAATTTTCGCAAAATATTTGATAACAACTATTAAAACTTTATACTTACGTATGAAAGGTTATGTTTTCGTATTTTTGCTAACTGAGGCTTTTGCAGACTTTTACACAGCAACGTACCATTGTTAAAGTAAAAAGACAATCCCAAACAAGCAAAAGAACACAAATATGCACTAATATTTCGCTTATATTTAGTAATTTATGCAAACAATTTGTTGTACTACAAGGAACGAAATGATTGTTTGCCACGAATTTGTTTTTGTGGCAAACACAAAATAGTGAAACTATGACAGGGACAAAAAATATTTTATCTGTCTCTTTCCTTCTCATGAGGAACTGTATACATCTATCACGTTCTATCTTGGTATTATTATTTGCTTGTCACCTCTAGATATATACTTTCTCTGAGTAACGCGTAGACGGAGAAAAGAGGGACTTCTTCCCGCGCTTTTTACCAGTGATATTGTTGTTATACTTGAATTTTTTATAATTCAGTATAAAATTATACTGAATTATAAAATTTATAGTTTCGATAGTATTTTGTAACATAAGTGCTAGTGAAATTATACAGTAATGTAAAACTCAAATATAACACGTTTTTGCAATTTTTGGAAGACGTGAATATGTTTATCAAGGAAACCTTGTAAAAATCACTATCGTTTTACGGGTGGTATTTAAACTGGGTTGATTGGGTCTATGTACCTTTCCCAAGTATTTTTTCAGCACAGTTCCTGAAGCTGGAACATAGAATTAAGATTTTCAAATGGTTCTAAACTGAAGACTTGGCTGTATAGGCTAGATCCCTTTGCCTTTCCCCTCGGGGATAAAAAGAACCAAAAAAAAAAAAAAATTTCTCGGTTCTCCATCTTAGTACTTTGGTGGTACCGTGCTACCGTGTATTTACTTGATGTTACTCGTAATAATCAAAAAGAATATAATTTCCTACGTAAGAAAGTTGTACCTATCGTAACTAGCGTATTATAAAAGGAATTCCTTTCATTGTTTTCAGTAATAACACAGTTCATAATTTTGTGAAATTCATTTATTAGGCAAGACCATCAAAAATAGTTGTAAAATGACGGCCGCTGGAAACGTGTGCAGAGTTTGCCTGGCGATGGACGCACCTGTCCGCGATATAGCCGGCAGTCCGCTACAAGACGTTTATGAAAGACTGACCGAGATCTCTGTGAGTATCGTGCATCACGTAATACTGTATTCCACCTTCTTCAAACAACGCACGGTGTATTTACTGTTAGTCCATGCCATGACCCACTGCCGTGGTTTTTCATATTTAATGCGAAGGGTAGTCTTTTCACATAGATAATATATTGTTATATAGTATACGTATTAACTTTATGTTTCGTTTAAGGATGTTTCGACAATAATGTATAGTATTTTCAATTTCAATGTTAGAAGGTATATAATGTACAGAATGATGGAACACTACACTACAATCATTTTGCCAAAGACATTCTTGGGGACATGGGCCCCTCACGCTAAATGCATGCAGAAAACTTCTAACAGTCTGTTCTTGGTATAACCGATTGAGACTAATATGAAGAATCAAATGCAACATTCAGCCACTCGGAACATATTCTTGGCTGGTTGCATAATTTATCAAGTCACAGTAGAGGTAGATAGATGTAGAATAAAAATTGTAGCCGCACAACCCACCACACACCAGAGAACATTCACTGAGTTAGAATACTACTCTAAACAGGGCTCATGGGTGCTAAGTGACTGCAGATGTTTCTCGTCTTCCCTTAGCCACATGTGTATGGACAGAGGCAGGGCTTGTTTACCGGTTAATTTTCAAACCTAAATCAGCACAAGTACATTGGGAGTGTTTTGTTTAGGTTTGACTCTACCTGAACCTTAAAGTAACCGGTTTTATAAGGTTTTCATTTCGTTCTTTTCGACATCATATTTGCCGAGACCTTGACGACCTTTAAAATTCACTTAAAAATTAAAAGCTACACGAAACCACAAAATAATTAGAAGAAATTGAATATTCCGTCAGACACAATCTACGTGTTGCAACCTTTCTTTATGAGTTTACATCGTAACGTATACATGTACCAATTTGTTCCAATTCGAATGAAAGCAAGCAAGTCGTAACCTGCTCGCGCGACACTTGTGTTAAATCGGTTTTTTAAGGTTTTACGTAGCGCTCTCATTTAGGACGCACTCCGAACAAAACCTTTTCTAAAAACCAGTAAAAACCTTTATTTACCGATATTTTTGAAACCATTTGTAAGCCCTGGACAGAGGAGTTAAATTAGCACACAAAAGCCTATATGTTCTAATCAACATTGTTACCGTTATATTTTTGGAATCAATACATTTGTCTCTATTGTTTGAGCTAGGTTAAAAGTTTTACGAGCACTTTGTTGGTGCTCGACTCACAATAGATTAGATCTCATTCCATTGAAGTGGTGATTGAATTGAGGCAGCCGTTGATGGTAGCTACATAAAATTTGACCCATTTGAGCTGATGATGTAAGCTGTTTAGACTTTTACCAACCTCTAATTGTGTCTCCATTGGATCATTTTGCCCAATCAATGTGTGTTAAGATTAAGACATGTGAATTTCATCAAAGTAATAAGTTATTCTTAATTGCTTGAGCGATCTTGATATCTTGATATACCTTCTATTGATGATGATGAACATGAAATGTGATACATTTAGGTCCAAGCGATATAACTTCATAAAATAAAATAACACAAAGAAATGACTTGGAATACGTCTGCATACAGTTATCTCTAGCCTTAAGTCAGTTGGATTAAAAACTTTTAATTCGCACATGAAGTGCACACACATTAAACATTACTACTAATTACACCTTAATAATGAACAAATAACACTAATAATATAATAATAATTACTTACTGTTAACTACAGCTCTCAAATAATTAGTGTAATGTTAAAATGACAGCTTTTTACTAAATTTATATGAATGTACTAGCTGCTGCCCGCGGCTCCGCCCGCGTGGAGTCAAATAACGTAGTCTATGTGTTAATCCAGATCATAATCTATCTACGAGCCAAATTTCATTCAAATCCGTTCAGCCGTTTAAGCGTGAAAGAGCAACAAACATCCATACATACAAACTTTCGCATTTATTAATAGGGTACATATACGGTATTTACACCAAGAAAACAATATCTGTCTGGGTAATTTCTGAAAGGCGGGACTGATTTCGAAATGAAAATGCTATATCTCAGACACCCTAACCAAATGAATACACTCCCAATGACCACTTCTGCATATAGCAATAACAGCTATCAGATTGCTCCTAGGATATATAAACAAATTAAGCGAAGATACCAAGTCTCTATCTCCATGTAGTTTTAAAAGCAAACTGAAAAACGGCTAATTCAAATTGTTTTTACTCTTATAGACAAATTTTTTCAAGAGATATTAATTTAATCAACTCACATACTAAATAACCTTGATGGCATTTATTGAACCTATTTAGGTTAGGTATCTTGTCTGTGTGGCACCATGTTAGAGTCATCAAGAAATTAAATACAAATTAATTTGACAATTGCATTACATTTTCTAACAAAGCACTTTATCACCTAATTTCTCACATAATTATCTATTTGTGTGTCAAAATCAAAACTGAATTGATTGATAATTTTGACTGACATTAATATGAAGTGAGATGTGATGCTGTCAAATGACCGTGAATGTTTACGTTTCACGTCAGTGACTGCGTTCGTAAGTTGTTAATATTTCGGGTAAATCTTGGAATTTTTAACAAGATCATTCTCATTCCCTCCATATTTTACACCAATGATGTTAAGGTAATATTGTTGCTAAACCAAACCCTCCACTGTGTTATAGATTTGGTTGATATACCAGATGCTTTGAGCCAAATAATGTATAGAAAGCTGCCATTCTCCTTTTGGCATGCCAGTGTCTGGTAAAATGTGTGAACATATTTATGTAACTTCTAATGTATCTGTGCCACATTTTTAGCAAAAAATATTTGGTAGTAGTAGTAGTGCGACTGGAAGCAGGCCGACTGCACCTTAGTCTTTAATTGTGATCCATGTGTTTGTTACGAGCAGAGCAAGCTATTGGAGAGGAGTTGTGTAAGCATGTAGCGTTGAAATGTGTTTGAAGTGTCTGAGTGACAGTGGCCGCCTTTCATCTAGCAGGCTACATGTTTGCTATGTGAGTGTTGAACAATAATGAAAGCCTATTGTCATTATCTTACTATTTTGAATTTATGCAATTCTTTTTCAGATTAACACACTGTGTCAGCCGGTGGCCGTGTGTTACCTGTGCTACTTCAAGCTGAGAAAGTGCCAGGACTTGATGATGAGGTCTGTGAGGGCCAACAAAGTGCTGACAGAGATACTGCAGGGCGGTGAAATAGTAAGTTGGACATAACTACTGTTATATGAATAATCGTAATGTAGGTTAAAATTTATCCCTCCTTCAAAAATTTTTTATTAGAGTCTTAAAATGTTTTACACAAAGGAATCTCGAAACAATTACAGTAAGGGAGCATTCAATTATTACGTAACGCAATCTGTGGGGAGCGGAGGGGGTGATCTTGTCACGTTAGGATGCGTTACAGGGGCGGGAGGGTGGTTCGAACAGCTCGTTACGTAACATTGTTTTTATTTTGTATAAAAAAATAAGTAGAGAATAAAAATTCTTAAGTTGGCAAGCCTTTTCCTTTATCTTTTACAGGGAATCTCTCATTTGTATTTAATACTTCATTTTTATTGTGTTCTGCCAAGTTGGCAACTCTTTTCGTTTATGCTTTACAGGAAATCCCACAATTGTATTGTAAGTAATTTTTATTTAGTTTTCGTTGTCAGTATTCGTTAGCGATTACACAGCAGTACATAACAACTCGGAAGGATTGTTGTGTTCCTGTGTGTGAGTAAGGTCGCTAGATAACTGAGAGGTCTTTGTGCGGACAGCGGGAGGACCGGCGGATGTCGAAGCGCCACAAGCAGTGTGGGCGCGGCGGTCACAGAGGCCCGGTGAAACGGTTGACCGCTGGCCGCCCGCAGGTTAGTAGAGGAACCCGGGGAATACTTAATCTCCGCCCCGGGAGGCTGAAACGTCAGCCTGTGTAAAGTCCCTGACTTTGACTTTGACTACACAAATATCCTCACCGGCCGACATTTCTTACGTGCATTACCATTAGGTACAAACTAGAGCACCTATTTGTGCGACGTGCCGGGTATGCTTGTTCGTTCGGGAGGATATTTGTTGTCGCCGATTGCATCATCTTGAAGACAGGGACCTGTCGATATGGGTACGCATGTATCATGGCGGCCACACCCGGATCTACGCGTGCCTTTACAGGTCTCATAGCGGTGATACAGGCACAGCTCGGTTATTCGAGCAGCTGCAAAGGGCGACTGACAGAATCATCGAACAGTATCCTTCCGCTGAGTTTGTGATTTTGGGAGACATCAATGCCCACCATGCTGTGTGGCTTGGCTCTCGGTGCACTGACTACGCGGAGAGATCTGCTCATGAATTTGCTCTGGCTAATGGTTTCTTGCAAATGGTTCATTCTCCCACGAGAATACCAGATGTCGAGGACCATGCAAGCTCTCTACTGTATCTTCTGCTGACCACACGTCCGGATGAGTATAACATCTCAGTGGATGTACCGTTTGGCTCGTCGGATCACTGTCTCATCCGGACCCAAATGTCCTGCACCAGACGCGACCCACCTCGGCCCGCCGGATGTCGTCGCGTGTGGCACTATAGGTCGGCAGACTGGGATGGATTGCGTAAATTCTACGCATCGTACCCGTGGAGGCAGCTGTTCTTCGAATCAGACGACATTGATTCCTGCGCGATCGCAGTGGCTGCTGCGATATTGGATAGCATGGAATACATTCCCAATCGCCTAGTAGCTACTGCGGGAGCTGGAAAGCGGCCGTGGTTTAATCGGCATTGTAGGCCAATCTTTTTAAGCAGGCTGCATACAATGCTTGGAGCACGGCGCGTGCTAATGAGGATCCTAATGTCTCTGTTTTAAAGCGCAAACTGTATGCTGCCTCGAGATCCAGTAAAAAGGTGGTTACTAGAGCTAATATCGATTTTGTCGGCAGAATTGAAAAAATCGAAAATTCTGTCATCCGTCCATGCCACCACTGCAAAAACCGGATGGCAGTTTGGTCCACAGCGCCAAGGAGAAAGCCGATTTACTCGGTAATCTCTTTGCGTCTAACTCTAATATGAATGACGGGGGAATTGCACCATCTACCATCCCGTGGTGCGGTAGCTCAGTGCCGGAGATCTCCATTACCAAGCGAGATGTACGGCGGGCATTACTCTCTCGATATTCATAAATCGAGTGTGCCAGATGGTATACCTGCAGTGGTGCTGAAGTTTTTGTGCTTTTCTACTCCACTGGGCAAGTCTCGACTTCATGGAAGACCGCTAATGTGCACCCGGTGCCCAAAATGGGCGACAGATCAGATCCATCGAATTACAGGCCTGTTGCTTTAACCTCCCTTCTCTTCAAGGTGATGGAGCGTGTGATAAACACACGACTCCTAGGATACCTAGAGGATCACGACTTGATCAACGACTGTCAATACGGTTTCCGTCACGGTCAGAGCGACCGTTTTTGGTGATCTTCTAGTGTATCTTACACACCGCTGGGGTGTGTCGATAGAGAGTCAAGGTGAGGCATTGGCTGTCAGCCTAGATATGGGAAAGGCGTTCGATCGGGTCTGGTACCGGGGGTCTTATATCGAAGTTACCATCATACGGGCTTCCCGAGGGTTTGTGCAAATAGGTTGCCAACTTTTTATCCAACAGATGCATAAAAGCCGTGCTTGATGGTGGATGCTCCGATAGTATGGATATCCATACTGGCGTCTCTCAGGGTTCTGTATTGTCTCCGACGCTGTTTCTACTGCATATCAATGATATGTAGGCAATTGCATTCATTGTTATGCGGACGACAGCACTGGGGACACTTGTTATACAGGTCGTGCAAATATCCCTCGTTCCCTTGTGGAGGTAAGCCTCGATAAATTTGTGTCTGAAATGGATGGTACTTTGGCTAGAGTATCTGACTGGGGGCAGCTTAACTTGGTCGAATTTAACCCCAACAAAGACACAATGTTTGCGCGTTCACCGCTAAGAAAACTCCATTTGCTGTGGTTCCTAAATTCCAGAACACACCTCTTACCATCCTGGAGGAGAAGGTAAAGCTGGCGTCCAAAAGACTTGCTGTGCTCAGCCGAGCAAAGCAGTACGTCAGCGGAGAGCAAAGACTTTATGTATAATAAGTCTCAACTCAGACCGCACTTTGAGTACTGTAGCCATCTTTTGGCGGGAGCACCTAGATACCAACTTGTACCATGTGCTTCGATTCAGAGACGAGCTGTGAGAATTGTCGACAATCCTAAGCTTACACATGGTATTGAACCCTAAACTTTAAGGTGAGATTTGCCTTCCTTTGTGTGTTCTACCGATTGTACAACGGGTTGTATTCTGAGGAATTGTTCGATATGATGCCGACAGCTACTTTTTATAACCGGAACGCTAGCCCACGGCGGGGAGTTCACCCTCACTCGCTGGAACCGCAATGGTCACGTACTTTGTTGTTCCAGAGAAGTTTTCTTCCGAGAACTCTCAACCTGTGGAATGAGCCGAGGATTTCCAAGGGTCTATAGCATGGGATTCTTCAAGAAATGCGTGAAGAGGATTTTAGAGGGTCGGGAACTCGTGAGTGACACCCCTAGTGTTACAAATGTCCATAGGCTATGGTGACTGTTTACCATCATTCAGACCGTATGCTTGATTGCCACCTTAGTGGTATAAAAAAAATCAGTATTGTTATCAACGCAAACATAAATGTTCAATACATGAACTGTTATTTTTCAGGAACAGCAAGAATTTGTTGCCGCGGTGAAACAGTATCAACTGAATGGTCTATGTGTGACTCCCGTTGAGCTCATCAGCATTACAGGCACTGAATACAGCTTGATAACGGAGGAGATCAAAGAGGAACGTCTGTCATCGCAGTGCACAGGAGAAATGGACACCGACAGACTCCCACTTGTGGAACGTTTCACGTTTGAGGACTCTGAACATGAAGATACTATTGAGAGACCAGCACTGGAGGATATGTATGACACTGAGAGTGGGGTATTGATAAATGAAGGAAATGTACAACAGGAGGCTTCAGATGGAGCCGTGGATATTGAGAGACAAGAATTGATAACTGAAGAGAATATCAAGAATGAATTAGAAGAAATGGAAGATATCTATACTGCAGTGGTAGTAGTACATGAAGCAAATAGAACGCAGGAGGAGTTAGAAGGAACACAAGTCGATGAGGACAAGAAGGCAGAAGGTAACAGTCACTATATGACCGCCTTGTAAAGAACACTGCTTTTTAAAACTTATTGCATTTATCTGTCACATTTAACTAACATTTTCGAATCTCAATGACTTTGTTTTGACAATGTAAGTGTACACAGCCACGTCTGGCACAGTGTAATGATAGAAGGTTATTAAGATCACAAACATACACAAATTATTAGTTTGTGGTCTATTATAATTCTGAGAAACAAAATACAGTGCAGTAGCTGGCTTTCTCATGTCTCTTCTTTCATTTTTTTTTATCTGTACACGAGACACACCATATTGTTATTTGTGAAATTGTGTACACAAATTTGTACCTTACAGGAAACCACAGCCAAATAACAACTTCCTAGAGAGTTGTTGTGTTCCTGCGTGTGAGGGGTCATCAGTAATCCCCAAGGAGTTGCTGTGCAAGCAGCAGAGGAGGCATCGCGCGAGTGATGCTTAATATATTTCAAGCGTTAATAGGCCACGGTACCCGCTTTACATCAGGTGGGCCGTATGCTTGAATGCCTTCCGACATAGTATAAAAAGAAAACACCGTTTCCGAATACATCTGCTATGAAAATAGTCGGGGCCAGCCAAGCTTTTAAGATTTTTGGGAAATTTCCCAAGATTTACAAAATATATTAAAGTTACGTCAATGCGATATTGCATCGACACCTAAGTAGACCTGTTTACCAACTTACATAACCAATGCGCTGGCAGCGACTCCAGTAATAACAATAAATGTACACTATTGTCTTAATACATTGATTTTATTAGAACTATTATTTGAGTCTAAAAATAAACAAAAATTAAATGAATAGTAGGGGTTGAAATATGAAATTGCCGATTTGTACTGAAATATTAAAACTGGTTTTTTTCTAAGATGTATGTATGTATATGTTCACGCCAGGTCCCTTGGGGGGTAGGCAGAGAGAACCGAGCGCCATAAGACGCGGTCCTTACACACTTCACTCGCTTCTTTAACATTAATTGCTCTTTTCATGCTAGCTCGCCGGTTCCTAAGGCTCCTGACCTCACCTTCTGATGAAACGCGACCAATTTGGTCACGGTAGGTTAGTCTTGGTCTTCCTCGGCTCCTACATCCTTCCACTTTCGCATCATAATCATAATCATTAATTTTTATTTGCTTAAAAACATGGTATAAAATGATGTTACAGAGAAAAAATCAATTGGACCATACATGTTTTGCTAGTACAAAGAAAATAGCATGCAAACATTAATCGAGGAAACTTTTTAAGCTATATATGTTTTCATCAAGCAGCCATTTATATAATGCTTTTTTAGAGCGATCAAGATTTAACAATTTTATATTCTCGGGTATTTTATTAAATATTTTTACACACATACACAAACAACTGTTTATATATTTTTTTATTTTAGGGTTATTATCATACACCAGTCTATTCCGATTTCTCGTATTACGAGGATGTATGTCACCTGCTTTTTTAAATAATGTTTTGTGCTTACATACAAACATACAGATTTCATATATAAGGTGTTTTTTTTATATATGCCCGAACTTCAATGGGAGAAAGAGTATCGTTTATTTGTTACGATAGACAAGAAACTTTGTGTCCCGGCATCGTTAAAAAAGTTTGAGAAATCAAATAAATAAAGTGCCTACTTGGTTCATGGTGCATAATGATTGCCCCGATGATGATGATGAATCATCAGTTGTTAATAATTCAGTTTGACGGGGTCGATGCACGAGTCGCGGGTCTAATCGAATTCGCCATTTACACAGCGACGACCACAGCCTGTGTCGAGTTGCCAGCCTGACAGTTGCCAGTCGTAAAGCTCAGTTAAGAGAGGTAGGACGCGTCAAAGCAGCCCGTCTGGAGAAGTACCTTCACCTCACAGAAAACTGCAGCCAAAGAACAACTATTTCTGCGAGTGAGTAAGGTTACGAGTGAGCTCCTGAAGAGTTTCTGTATCAGTAGCGGGGGTGGCAACGCGCAAGCGATACTTTCTGTGTTGCAAGCGTTTATAGGCTACGGTAACCACTTTACATCAGGTCGACCGTACGCCTCCCAACGTTGTATACAAAAAAGAAATACCTTTGACGGCTGTGACTATACCAGCTGATACATCACCTAACAATGTTTTTTACATAGGTAGGTAGGGCGCATCAAAGCAGTCCGATAGGGGAAGTACCTCTATCTCATAGATAACAGCAGCAAAATAACAACTTACGGATGGAGGGTTGTTGATGTGATGTGAGTGAGTGATGTTACCAGAAAGCAGTGAGAGGAGTTGTTGTGTGAGCAACGGGGGTGGCAACCCGCGTGCGATAAACTTAGTGCGAGCGTTCATAGGCTACGGTAACCACTTTACATCAAGTGGTCCGTATGTTTATTTGTCTCCCGACGTAGTAAAAAAATCGGCCAAGTGCGAGTCGGACTCGCGCACGAAGGGTTCCGTACCATTATCTATAAAAACGGCAAAAAAAATCACGTTTCTTGTATGGGAGCCCCCTTAAATATTTATTTTATTATATTTTTTAGTATTTGTTGTTATAGCGGCAACAGAAATACATCGTCTGTGAAAATTTCAACTCTCTAACTATCACGGTTCATGAGATACAGCCTGGTGACAGACGGACGGACTGACAGCGGAGCCTCAGTAATAGGGTTCCGTTTTACCCTTTGGGTACGGAACCCTAAAAAAGATGCGCCTGATCCAAAGTATGAAACAGATCAAACAGCTGATTTGCTTCATACGAGGTAACAAATATTCATCACTAAGTCTGATTAGTTTACACTTAGATACATTTTCAACGAATTAGGTAGTTACTCGTATTTCACTTTGAGTGGTTTGTTTACTTAGAATATTATTCTAAGTTTGTTTATGGGAACGATAAAAAAAATGATATTGTTGGTAATTGTATACGAGGTTCGATATAGGAAAAGGTACACTTACACCACTAAGGTGACAAACAAGCTTAGGTCCTTCCTGATTGTAAACAGTTATCGTAGCATTTGGACATTTTTACCACCAAAGGTCTCGCTTATGTGATATTCGGTGAGTACCTACTTAGTTAACGCCGGTACAGTAGCGCTGATAGCTACCTATCTAGATAAATAAAAATGGAAATTTAGAATACTTACCGGATATAACAGCTGATCCAATTTTATTGAAAAAGGTCACAAACTTTCCATCACACTTTCACACAGGCTTTGGACTGTCAAATTAATGTAATAACGTTAAATTTGAGTATTTAGTGTTTGTTACGACAACATTGAAGACTAGATAGACGTGGATATTTTGATATTGAAAAATAAAAAGCTATCGGATAACGTTAGTTACATTAACTGGGCTTGTTTAAAAGTTCATCAGTTTATTTACAAGTTATTTACACATCTCAATCACGACACTAAATACAAAATTGTTGCACGCATCCTGGCGTTCTATACAAATGTTCCTATCCACCTCACATGGCGTACGTAACGTCCAGATACTCGCGAACACAAGGCGTAATGGGCTGGTGCTCCATCGTGCTGGAAGTATAAACACGTACGCTTCTGCAGTGATGTTATTAGACTCGTGATAACAAAGTACCATTTGGAGATACTCCTGATTAGAATAACGACGTCCAGGCATGATTACGGTCACGCGTACTAGTGTATGTAATGCGCGCCACTGGGAAACAATGGCCGCTCGCGCCGCGCGTGCGCCTTGTGGCGTAGATGACGCATGCGCGGGAAGGCGTATTGTACCTGCGTACCGTAACGGCATACTGGCTGGTTGGATGGTTGGTACATACAACAGAAAGCTATTTTTTATGACGGATTTTATTTTTCTATGAAAGAATTTGTAACACGTGGGGCATAAAATATATTTACTATCATAATCAGCATACATAATACTATTTCCCATTTCAATTTGGGCATATACTTTAAGAACACCATATATATAAAGAGCTGGGAGAGGCAATAAACCAAGAGTCTTGAAAAACGGTCTGCAAGATTCCCCTGGTTCCAGTCCACATATTGCCCGAATACATTTCTTTTGGGCAATGAATACTCTTTGGATATCTGTACTATTTCCCCACACAACAATCCCATAACGCAATATACACTCAATATATGCTCGATACGTCATGGCCGCTGTTTGATTATTTGTTACATTTTTTACTTCTTTTAGAGCATATACAAATTTATTTAGCCTCATGCATATACTATCGACTTGCGTTTTCCAGTTCATGTTTTGATCTATGATCACTCCTAAAAATTTTATCTGTATTGCTTCTTCAAGTTTCGGTATATTCATTTTCAAATCATATTTTACGTTAGGGGACTTATTAAATTGGACATAGTATGATTTATTTAAATTAATTTGTAAATTATTTATTTTAAGCCATTCTAGAATTTTGTCGATTGTATTAGTAATATCGCCTCGATGTCGTATTCTGGAATTCATGGATTTCTTGGTAGTCACAATGATTGAGATGTCATCTGCGTATAAAATACATTCATGATTTATAATGTCAGTGATATTATTGATAAAAATTTAAAAAAAGGAATTGTTTATCTGTTTCGTCATTCTTTCATCCTGCATTCTTTCTACATGTCTGTACCAACGGAGCATGCCTTTTCTTATCTTAACACCGACACTCTCTTTCAGACCAACTCTCTTTCTTACGTCATCATTACGAACGCGGTCAGAAATTAAATTAAATTTAAATAAATAAATATTGTCGGACAAATTACACAGCGCCATCTAGCCCCAAAGTAAGCGAAGCTTGTGTTATGGGTACTAGACAACTGATAAACATACGTAAATACATTTTTTTTTGTAAATACATACTTATCATACATAGAAAATACCCAGACCAAGACAAACAGACTTGTTCATGCACACAAATGTTTGTACTGTGTGGGAATCGAACCCACGAGCGTTGGTGTCAAAGTAGTGTAACAACGCGTTTCACCACTGCGCCACCGAGCTCGTCAAGTCAGAAGCACGCTCTACGTACATAAAGGCATCTTAAGCAGATAAATGAACAGTATTGGTAGATAGCGTCTGTCGCTTGTTGCATACCACACTCTCAGAAGGGTACCCGCAGTATAAAGTAGCGATGGATGTGGGTATTTATTACAATGTAAACACTTGTAATTGCTGTTCGCCGTTATACTGTCACAAATTCCGTGTAATTCTCATGTATTGAGTGTGGAGTCATAGTAATACTGTGTTCTTATGTTTAACCTATGTTTAATAAAGATTACTTACTTAAATAAAATGAATGATGTAACTCTGTACATGTGCCGCTGCGGCTGAAGAGGGCAAAGAAACACACGCGGACAAGACTCAAGATGGAAGAACAATGACATCAGACGACAATAATGTTCTAGAAAATCCAAGAATGTGTAGGGCAGTTACGCATGAAGAGACAACCAACAGAAACGTTAGCCCTTACATATTACGGTGCGTTAAAAAACCTGCAAATAATAGACAAGTTTCAAAAAACACATCTATGTATACCGTGATAAACAAAGGTAATGTGAGTGTGAACAGTGATGGTGAGTGCGCTAGTACTGACACAGATGTCGGCAATAGCAACAGTAAACAACTGAAGATGGTCGTTTGTAAAGACGACCAAGTCGGTTCACCAATATTTACTAAGGAGGATTATTCAAAGAGAACTGGTGAGAAACCTTTTGAATGTGAGATATGTAAAGTTAAATTTAGTCTGAAGGGTCGTTTAAAGAAACATTTAATGACACACACTGGTCAGAAACCCTTTGAATGTGAGATATGTAAAGTTAGATTTAGTCTGAAGGGTACTTTAAAGACACATTTAATAACACACACTGGTCAGAAACCCTTTAAATATGAGATATGCAAGCTTAGATTTAGTCAGAAGGGTACTTTAAAGACACATTTAATAACACACACTGGTCAGAAACCCTTTGAATGTGAGATATGTAAAGTTAGATTTACTGAGAAGGGTAGTTTAAAGAAACATTTAATAACACACACTGGTCAGAAACCCTTTGAATGTGAGATATGTAAAGTTATATTTAGTCAGAAGGGTAATTTAAAGAAACATTTAATGACACACACTGGTCAGAAACCCTTCGAATGTGAGATATGTAAAGTTAGATTTAGTCTGAAGGGTGATTTAAATAGGCATTTAATGACACACACTGGTCAGAAACCCTTCGAATGTGAGATATGTAAAGTTAGATTTAGTCGGAAGGTTGATTTAAATAGGCATTTAATGACACACACTGGTCAGAAACCCTTTGAATGTGAGATATGTAAAGTTAGATTTAGTCGGAAGGGTAGTTTAAGTAGTCATTTAATGACACACACTGGTCAGAAACCCTTCGAATGTGAGATATGTAAAGTTAGATTTAGTCTGAAGGGTGTTTTAAATAGGCATTTAATGACACACACTGGTCAGAAACCCTTTGAATGTGAGATATGTAAAGTTAGATTTACTGAGAAGAGTAATTTAAAGAAACATTTAATGACACACACTGGTCAGAAACCCTTTGAATGTGAGATATGTAAAGTTAGATTTACTGAGAAGGCTAATTTAAAGAAACATTTAATGACACACACTGGTCAGAAACCCTTTGAATGTGAGATATGTAAAGTTAGATTTAGTCAGAAGGGTAATTTAAAGAGGCATTTAATGACGCACGCTCGTCAATAACCTTTTAATGTGAGATATGTAATGTTAAATTTGGTTATAAAAGTAGTTTATGTTTTGGATGTTTCGTGGGTAGCTGTGGAACAAGTAGCAATAAAAGTGCAGTGCTCTCAGTAAAAAATATTTTTTTTTAATTCATTTTGATTATTTTGTATATTGATTGTATGTTTAATTAATTTCAAAAGTCACTACTACCTATGAGCAAACTTCCTTTCAACATATCCTACCATGGAAGATATTCAACATAACATTACAAATATGATGGAACTTTTCAATAACAAGATAGCAGCGTTTCAAGCAGAGCTTCATAAGGCTACCTCTACTCCCACAGTAACATCGCTGGCTGCAGACTTTTGGCACATTTAAAACATTTATCACCACTGCTCTGAGTTCCTTGCAGCGGCAGGTTGAGTTGCTCGTTCTTCAACAAGATCATTTTGAGATGTGGGGACGCCGTAAAATCCTGTTAATTCATGGGCTCATCGAGGAAAAGAATGAAGATGCTGCTTTGAAAGTCACGAAGATCGTCACGGAAAAGCTCAAAGTATCACCTTCATCAAGCGTTGTCATAGAATGGGCAGACTCTCTGCAGACAAACCTAGGCCTATTCTTGTAAAGTTTCGGAGTATCGATTTAAGGAGCAAGGTCTGGTTCGCCAAAACACTGCTTAAGGAGACTGGTATCACGGTGTCAGAGTTTTTAACGAAGGCACGACACGACGCACTTCTAGCCGCACGACGGCACTTTGGAGTTCCTAGTTGTTGGACTCGCAACGGCTGTGTAATGGTCAGCCTATCTGACGGTACGAAAGAACGAATGTTCAATGTTGCGCAAGCCAATCAACTCATCACTTCGTCTCAAATTGCTGTTGCTCCTTGCGGAATATTGTCTTCAAACTCCGGTGAAACCTCTGCAAAGAACGCGGCTCCTGTGACACGGCGTAAGGGGTTTCCCAAGAAATAAGTGATTTCCTGATATTGGTTGGATTTATTGATATTGGTTTGCACATCGGTTCGTCTTGGTATGTGTTGTCTGCACAACAAGTAAGGTATTACTTTTGTCTGTACTCTTGTTTAGTCATTCACTTGCTGACCTACAACTTTTTTTTATCTACATAACATAATCAAACATTAAGATTTATTTATTAAGTAATTTGAGGTAGGTAGTAAGTAATATCACTGAATACAAATTGTCAATTTGACTGTTAATAGCTCAGAGGAAGTATATAGAGTTGACAAACGCGTACACCCGTAAGGGACGGCAAGAAAAGTACATTCAGTAACAAGGTTACCAGACTGTGGAAAATTTACCCCACTACATAATGCGTTTCGGCAATTTGAAATTTACAATGTACCCAGATAACTGTTTACCAGAAACTTGTATAGAATGTGTATTGTGTGCTATAATAATATACTCATAATATGATATTAGCAATGTAAAAAAATCGAATAAGTCGATACAGCCATTTCTACACACAAAGTAATAAAAGTTAATATTTACATACGTATGAAAAGTACAGTATCTGAATAGATCAACAAACATATTTGCACTTTAATATTATTAGAATAGTATTTTTTTACGCAAATCGAGTTACTGTATAGATCTATTAATTAATAGTAAGCCTGAGTTAGTTTCAGTAAGATCTGTGAAATCATTGGAATAAGGATAGGAGATAGGTCAAACCTAGCAGAGTTATATAAATTAAACAATATATTTTTCTATTTTAGACATACGAGTATATTTTAAAATACAAGCGATGACATGATACTAAATATAGGCATAGATATGAGATAAAAGATAAAAAAACACTATAGACAATTTGTAAATAAAAATATTCGTGCCTTACAAACATATTAATGTTTATTTTTTCATAGATTTTATTATTGAAATCAATGTTATTAGATCGATTTTTCTACATCATGTATTTATATAAATATCGTGAGAATGAAACAGCCGTCGAATATTCATGGTCACATTTACATACACGGTTTTTAGTTAAATCTTCTTTACACAATAAATGCGGATTATTCCTTCTTAAAATTATACATATTGCATAAAAATTTTCAATAATTGTCATGTAAAAAAGAATTAGTGCCAGGGATGATTTAAGTGTATATTAATCAAAGGTAAACAATCTTTGTTTTTAAACATTTTGTATTGGGCATCATGGTTTTCATTAGACCCCGTTATATACGTTTTCCCATACATTTCAGTCTCAATTCAAAAGTAAGCTTTAATTTTCATGGTGTTAATGTAGTGTCCGTCGCTATTAGAAGCCCTGGATAATCGGTCTGGAAAATAGGACAATTTTAATTTTGTAACGCATTATTAGCATGTAATATCGACAGCCTAGTACTAACATTAT
This sequence comes from Pyralis farinalis, assembly GCA_947507595.1. Lineage (NCBI taxonomy): Eukaryota > Metazoa > Arthropoda > Insecta > Lepidoptera > Pyralidae > Pyralis > Pyralis farinalis. The sequence continues at coordinate 1,449,240 of OX382281.1, forward strand.
ATTAAAACTACTGTCAATACTATAATTTAATTGAGCTTTACATATTTAAGTTTACAAATTCAGACAATATAAAATGCTTGATTAACATTTATGTGTTGACACAAAAGCATGTGTGTGTGCGTGATTAACTTGATTAACGTGGTATAAATAATTGGTATAGAATAATCTACACGACTACCCTCCGTATCTTTCATAATTACCTGTATAAATATAATCAACCCATCAACATCATATCAACCCATACTCACTTCATTACTGGAGTACGGGTTCTTATTTCAACCAAAAGACCTTAGAAAATATGTCCCGAAACTACTCAATTACGTATTGTCGGAGTAGTTGGAACATTTTCATATGTTTTTGTACTTCAATTATACGCTTCTACGACTAAAATATAACTATGTAAAATTTCAAGTCTGTACGTGAAACTTTCTAAGACAGACTAGCAGACGAACAGGCAGGCATGTAAATCATCTAATTTAGTTCCTTATTTTTTTTTAATACCTATCATCATATATACTCATCATATATACTCATACATCATATATACTCGACAACAAACTGTTATAACAGTTTGGCGAACATAATAATTTGTACTATGTAACTGTATCGTGTAAATAAATAAATAAAAACAATATAAATCAGTTGAGAATGCGCAAGCTTGCATTGCCAGAGGAACACCTGGTTCGTCAACAAATCAAATGTTGACGAACCAGGTCAACACATGTTAAGAGGGTACACACAGCTAAGTGGCGCCCTCATTTTGTTTTTATTAATAACGCTGTATTTAAGACCAATTCCAAAAAAAACGCTCTATAGGGCACTGAAGAACCATATTTATGTTTTTTGAGACATATTCTGTTTTTATTATTTATGTAGAATTAGTCATACTTTTGATTATTGCTATAAGTGGCCACAATAAGCAATAATTAAAATTTTGGTTACTTGTCATAGATAATAAATACAAGATATGTTTCAAAAAAACGTAAATATGGTTCTTCAGTGCACTATAGAGCTTTTTTTTTGGAATTGGTCTTAAATACAGCGTTATTAATAAAAACAAAATGAGGGCGCCACTTAGCTGTGTGTACCCTCTTAACTTACGTGTATGGTGGATGTTGAAACTGACGACTTATCCAAATAAACTTCTTCCGAAAGCAGTGGTCTTTAAAATGTTTGGAACATATGCGACTGTACTCGGCTCCCAATGCTGTCATCCAGTAGCAAAAATCCATGCATTACGCACACTGACGACTTTAGGAAATCTAAAAAATAAACATACATCTAAGATTAAAAATGTTAACATTTTTGATTTAAAAATAAATAAATACATTTTGACGAAAAATTATAAACAAAGAAGTATACAAAAAGTAAGAAGTTAAAAAAAAGGTGTCTGTACCCATATAATTTACCCATAATTTCGGGGTGTTTTCCCATACTACATACTGGTAAACCTAAAACTCTCATTATACCGATAAATTGAAAATACAACAGAAAATGGCTGACGCATTACCCACAGAGAACCTTCAAGATTTAGGCGGTTTTTACTAGAAATACTTTTTGTAAATATATATATATATATATATTTTTTTGTAAATTAAACCGACATTTTCATTGTTTTTACGTTATTATACAAACAATTTATTTAAAAACTACATGTGTATCTAATTTTTGCAAAATATTTGATAACAACTATTAAAACTTTATACTTACGTATGAAAGGTTATGTTTTCGTATTTTTACTAACTGAGGCTTTTGCAGCCTTTTACACAGCAACGTACCATTGTTAAAGTAAAAAGACAATCCCAAACAAGCAAAAGAACACAAATATGCACTAATATTTCGCTTATATTTAGTATTTTATGCAAACAATTTGTTGTACTACTAGGAACGAAATGATTGTTTGCCACGAATTTGTTTTTGTGGCAAACACAAAATAGTGAAACTATGACAGGGACAAAAAATATTTTATCTGTCTCTTTCCTTCTTATGAAGAACTGTATACATCTATCACGTTTTATCTTGATATTATTATTTGCTTGTCACCTCTAGGTATCCTTTCTCTGAGGTTAATAGCGTGAATGCAGATAATGAATGATATACCATTATTTAATCAACATCATGATTACAGGCATAAGTTCTGTAGTCACACAGCCTAGTCGAACTTCTGAAATGGTCCGTAACATAATGTAACTGTTATTTAATATTAGTACTGTGTAGGTAATTGATAATATATTTCTTTGTGTTGAATTGTTTACATCTTCTGCTGGCAGGTAGTCGTGAATGCAATATAGTTTTGTATTTTTTGTTATTGTATTTCACACATTCTTCTTCTTCTATTTTTATTTTGAGTACTTTGTTTATAACAAACTAGTAAACACGATATTTGTACTAAATATATTTGTATATATATTGTAATGTATTTTAAAAATTCATAAGGTCGGGTCGGATCTCGACCCTCAAAAATAGAGTTCACTACAAATAAACAAAGTTCCATCAGACTACGCTGTCGGATTTTTCGGGCGCCAGTAGTGATACTCCTAATACTCTCAGATAGCTGCCGGAGGAATCGAACCTCTAATCTTCAGGGAGGTGAAACAAAGCCCTAGATCGGTGGATCATATTTTATTGTAAAAAACTGACTCTAATTACAAAGCTGGAGGTTATTATTAATATAAGTAACACAGGCGAACAGACCAGGCTTATCATTTAGGTGCTTTATATAGTAAAGTGACCCCAAGGTCAATAGCACAGTACTGGGTTAGTAACACTGCCTTAAATCTAAGTATAGGCTAAATACAATGATTTCTAGGTCTATCAAGCCTTCGTAAAGAAATAACTAATGTGTATTAAACCTGACTTTAATTTTCACTTTACTAAGATAAATAATTTTGACCCCAATTACCAAATAAGAGTAATGGGCTCACTAAAGGTGTATAATAATGTGTGGTTTGCAAAGAATGTTCAAAAAAACTAAGTATTCAAAGAGACCAGGTCGCCGGTGTGCTTCCATGGGTGTATCGGACTCCAATTGTGACGGAATAATCAGGAAACTACATACCCGTGACTGGGACTAACGTTACTTCGTCTTCCTGGGTTCGGCAGCCATGCTCTAGGATTATTTTCGTCAAACTCGACACATGTGCTTCCGAACATGAAGCGTCGGGTTCACGGCGAGCCTCGATCATGACGTGGTGTAAATTAACTTGTAAACCACGTTAAACCCCCTATAGCAAGGCACAATAGACTCATTTACGTCTATTGCTGAAACAAAAAGAAATCAAAAGGTCACACACCGATGCTAACGAAAAAAATGGCGTGTGTCGTTTTCGACAAAATATACGTAATAGCAACTTACCACCAATAAATCCAAAAATCGACTTTCAAAGTGACTCCGCATTATTGGCAGAGCGTAAAAACCAAAATAAAAGAACATTATATGTTCTTTTTATGAAAATTTCGAGGGTTTAGATTGTCAACGTACACCTCGTAATAAAATCAGCAAGAAAGTAAAAATTCTGCTATACGTGGGCGGAAGCTTCGCGCTGCCACCTCGCGGCCAAACACCCTAAACTAACATTGTCATAACTAAAGTATGGTTAAAAATATCGATTGTCGTAATAACCGAATAAAATTAGGAAACAAATGAAAATTTCCGAATAGGAAATTAATGTTTTTTTTTTAATAAACATAAAACCCAACAAAATTATGAATTGGCTTTTACACGGCCATTCCATATTAATTACGAATATTCCAAATAATAAACGCCATGTCGTTCATTCAATCTATAAGTGACAGGAGCTGTCAAACTCTATTTGAATTGACAGCCAGATGTTCTTCAAAACAATTTATAGGTTAAATTTACGAAAGAAGTGAATTCAATACACATTAGCTGGTTTTTAATGCGTATGAACTATACTGACTAGAATAGTGCATGTGACGTCGAATATAACGTCACAATATTTAACTATTCAGTTTGATGAGTGAGGATGAGGAGCAACAGGATCAATATCTATCTGTAACATCTTCCAGTAATGACAGTTTTCATAGCATACCTTTAACTCTTAAAGAGTCTATGCACAATTATTTTTCAGACGTACCAAAGAACTTCAATGTGGTGCACATAAATGCACAAAGTATACCAGCGCATTACATTGATTTGCTTGAGTCATTTGATTTAAGTAATATTCATGCTATTCTTGTGTCTGAGACGTGGTTCAAGCCATGTTTGCCTTCAACAGCATATTGCCTGCGTTGGGAAGAGTGGAGGTGGTGTTGCAATCTATTTACGTGCACATATTCCTTTCAATATTATCGCTTCTTCTCACGTCTCCAGTCCTTCCAATGAGGCTGAGTACCTCTTTCTTGATGTCACGCTCTCTCATACCCATATACAACAAATATAACTACGTAATTCATTATGTTCATTTAAAAGAATGTCTCAAAAATGGCTTAATTTTTGTTTAAGCAAGAATTTTTTTTGTAAATAGATTTGAATACTAATTTACGTCAAACCGCTGTGACATCATTTGAAAAAGATTTTTTTAAACTTTTAAATAATTCTGTATTCGGTAAAACTATTGAAAATAAAAGAAAACAGGTAGACGTCAAATTAATAACTGCATGGAATGATACCTTGAATAAAACAAATGAAAAACTAGGCGCGGAAAAAATAATAGCAAAACCAAATTTACAAAGTATTTCAGTATTTTCTGAAAATTTTGTTGTCATACAATTAAATCTCGAAAAACTTATTTTAGATAGACCTATATATGTCGGATTTGCAGTTCTGGAATACGCGAAACAGCACGTGTATAATTATCACTATAAGTTTATTAAGAAACGATATGGTGATAGAGCAAAATTATGTTATACAGATACCGACAGTTTTCTGTACTTAATACATACTGACGATTTTTATAAAGATATGCGTGACAATATATCACTTTATGACACAAGTAATTTTCAAAGTAACAATCCATTCGGTATTATGTAAACAATAATTACGACGAAAACACAAAAAGTAATACATTCATGTTCCAGAAACACAGAAAAGTGCATACACTGTTATTTAGAGCCGAGAACGCAACTTATGAAGGAATCTTGTAACCTTTGACCATATTATGCCTATTTCAAGCATTATTTTCCCATTAAATAAAACGAAATATCCTTCAAATTAAGGAACAAGAATATAAACCAGTTTGGAAGGTGTTTGTTTTTTTCATGCAAGATTTGAAGTACCTATTAGCAACGCAAAAGAATGCAGCGTTGTGAACTGATGGTTCTGAGACTCGAGTAAAGCAATTTCTTATACTGGGTCGGCAACGCACGAGTGATGCCCCTGGTGTTGCAAGTGTCCATAGCCCAGGGTAACTGCTTACCATAAGGCACGGCAGGTACCATTCGCAGCATGGAAAATTCTCATGTTAAAAAAAATTGAAAGGTCGCCAAGTAATCCGTAACTTGCAGACATTAGCAGCAGCGGTATAAATGCGCGAGTGAATTGTGTTACAAGCGTATATAGAAAGTGGTAGCCACCTCCCATCGGGTTGTTCGTGCGGTTGTTTGCCACCTGATCAAAATGTATAGTTCGCGGTAAGCAGTGTCATTCACCATGGAAGGTGATTAACCACCGAGTCGTAATGAGTGGTGATCAGTGCATGAACAAGGAATCGCAAAACGAAGTTAACAATGACGTGATTAGCCACCGTGTCGAGACGCGAGTGAATCGTAACGACTGGGGATTAGTTTACGAACTGGATCCCGTGGGATGAAATTTCTATCTCTGAAACCGTAAGAGAGAGAAGGATGAGGATGCGCGCAATCGACTCAAACCACCCCCCAAAACCTTTTTTTAGGCGGGGATCGACCCCGTACCCCTACTACTATCATAAAGTCGGATACTTTATATTTGATACTTTATGATCTTTGTTTCGTTGGATTGGTCTGCGCCTAGAATAGCTATTAAATAAAATTCATTTTCTCATACATTTTATATGAAATGCTTTTTTTATGATATTTCAAGAATGAATTGATAAATTTCAATGAATATTTTTTTTGTTCGTCTTGGTGAGAGCTGAAACACCTCCAGTGACATTAACCAGTTTCTTTTCGATTTGCCGGCGATTCATTTAAAGCCAGGCTTTCCCAACCTTTCTTTTGTCGAGCCTCCCTGGACTATGAATAATCTTTTCACGTCACCTTTTTAATTTTTTCATCACATAAAATTCTTGTTGAACTTCTTCTGGTAATTGTGAGATATTTACAAAAAATGGGTTTCTAGTCATGTGTACATAGGTGACTCTGAATGTCTTAACAGTATCGGCGAAATATGTCTTCCAGCGATTGCAGATGAGTTTCTTTGTCAGCTTTCTAATCTTCGTCCAGTTTGTTATTTTTAATTGCTTTGAATAGTCGAGAAAATGATATTCTGCCCCCGTTGATATCTCCCCACGCCTCCCTAGGGGGGCGTGCCCCCCTAGTTGGGAACTGATTTAAACGAATGTTGCCTCTGATATGCCACGTTATTACACTTTGAACACTCATCTCAGATACTTCAACGTTAGGAAGGCAAGGCAATATGGTTTCTGATCATTTGCGTTTTGCATGCTGGTGTTTTTGATCGTATTTACACAGTTTATTCAAAGAGTGACGAAAGCTTTGGTGGTTTGGTGGTGGAAAGGTTGTTGGTGGTGAACGCTCGTCAGCCGACACCATTTGGATCACTTCGAACTGTCAATGGTGTAGTGTGCCCAATATTTCATGGTTCACGTCAACTGCTCAATTTGCTAAATACTACATATATACTTGTTATACTCGTATGTAATTGTATATAAGCGTTGTACATTACGCAAGTTTAATTAGGTTACACTAAATAATAAATAAACAGAATACTTGATAATGACAAAAGTGGTGCACGTGCGCAGACCGAGCGTCAAATGTTTAAATTAAGAAGAAGAACATTTCGTAACGCGTCTCAGAGAAAGTATATACCTAGAGTTGACAAACGCGTACACCCGTAAGGGACGGCAACAAAAGTACATTCAATAACAAGGTTACCAGACTGTGGAAAATTTACCCCACTACATAATGCGTTTCGGCAATTTGAAATTTACAATGTACCCAGATAACTGTTTACCAGAAACTTGCATAGAATGTGTATTGTGTGCTATAATAATATATGTACTCATAATATGATATTAGCAATGTAAAAAATCTAATAAGTCGATACAGCCATTTCTACACATAAAGTAATAAAAGTTAATATTTTCATACGTATGAAAACTATAATATCTGAATAGATCAACAAACATATTTGCACTTCAATATTATTAGAATAGTATTTTTTTTACGCAAATCGAGTTACTGTATAGATCTATTAATTAATAGTAAGCCTGAGTTAGTTTCAGTAAGATCTGTGAATTCATTGGAATAAGGATAGGAGATTGGTCAAACCTAGCAGAATTATATAAATTAAACAATATATTTTTCTATTTTAGACATATATTTTAAAATACAAGCGGTGACATGATACTAAATATAGGCATAGATATGAGATAAAAGATAAAAAACACTTTATAGACAATTTGTAAATAAAAATATTCGTGCCGTACAAACATATTAATGTTTATTTTTTCATAGACTTTTATTCTTGAAATCAATGTTATTAGATCGATTTTTCTACATCGTGTATTTATATATGCTGTTCTTAAATAATATGCCCAAATTGAAATGGGAAATAGTATTATGTATGCTGATTATAATAATAAATATAATTTATGCCCCACGTGTTACAAATTCTTTCATACAAAAAAAATCCATCATAAAAAATAGCTATCTGTTGTATGAATCCAACCACCTAGGAAAATACAAGTATGTCACGCGACACGGTACGCAGGTACGCAGGCGCGCTTAGCGGGCCCTCGTAGAAACGCTAACCGCGCATGCGCCATCCATGTACCCACCGCGCTGCGTAGTAGATGGCGCACGCGTGGTCAGTCTGTTCCGAGTGTCGCACACTACACTACTACGCGTGACCGTAATCATGTCTGGACCTTGTTACTCTAATCAGGAGTATCTCCAAATGGTACTTTGTTATCGCGGGTGCAATAACTGCAAAAGTTCGGAATACGAGTGAGCCATCACACAATCCTCGGCACAGTGTACAGGTTTCGTGAACATGGCAGTTACATAACGATGAAGGCTTACATCCATACCACTTCACTAGGGTACAAGAACTCATGCCACAAGATCATGCGCCTCGTGTTGACTTCTTTCGTTGGCTTCATGCAGAGCGCCACAACATTTTGTGGACAGACGAGTTAACCTTCACACGCAGTGCGGCCCGATCATTTTCAACACAGATTTACAATACAACACTCGGTGACAGTGTTAGGACCAGTTTTTTTAGAGAGACTGAATGCGGATACCTATCTTCACCTACTGCAAACACAAGTGGACAGTATGCTGGAAAATGTTCCACTTGAACATCTAAGGGGTTTATACTTCCAGCACGATGGAGCACCAGCCCATTACGCCTTGCGTGTTCGCGAGTATCTGGACGTTACTTACGCCATGAGGTAGATAGGAAGGGGAGGGCCAGTCCAATGGGCTCCCCGTTCCCCTGGTATAACGCCGATGGATTTTTTATGAGGTTGTGTGAAAGTGTGATGGAAAGTTTGTGACCTTTTTTAAGTTAAGTGAATCGGCTGTTATATCCGGTAAGTGTTCTATAAATTTCCATTTTATTTAACTAGATAGGTAGCGAATGTGAACGCACATAAGCGACGTCTCTGGTGTTAAAAATGTCTAAATGCTACGATAACTGCTTACAATCAGGAAGAGAGCACCTAAGCTTGTTTGCCACCTTAGTGGTGCAAGTGTACCTTTTCCTATATCGAACCTCGTACACAATTACCAACAATAGACATATCATTTTTTTATCGTTCCCATAAACAAACTTAGAATAATATTCTAAGTAAACAAACCACTCATGAAATAACTACCTAATTCGTTGAAAATGTATCTAAGTGTAAACTAATCAGACTTAGTGATGGATGTTTGTCATATGAAGCAATAAAGCTGTTTCATCTGTTTCATACTTTGGATCAGGCACATCTTTGTTTTTTACTACGTCGGGAGACAAATAAACATACGGCCCACTTGATGTAAAGTGGCTACCGTAGCCTATGAACGCTCGCACTAAGGTTTATCGCACGCGGGTTGCCACCCCCGTTGCTCACACAACAACTCCTCTCACTGCCTTCTGGTAACATCACTCACTCACATAAAATCAACAACCCTCCAGTAAGGTTATTTTGCTGCGGACTTCCCCTGTCGGACTGCTTTGATGTGCCCTACCTACCTATGTAAAAAACATTGTTAGGTGATGTATCAGCTGGCATAGTCACAGCCGTCAAAGGTATTTCTTTTTTGTATACAACGTTGGGAGGCGTACGGTCGACCTGATGTAAAGTGGTTACCGTAGCCTATAAACGCTTGCAACACAGGAAGTATCGCTTGCGCGTTGCCAACCCCGCTACTGATACAGAAACTCTTCAGGAGCTCACTCGTAACCTTACTCACTCGCAGTATTAGTTGTTCTTTGGCTGCAGTTTTCTGTGAGGTGAAGGTACTTCTCCAGACGGACTGCTTTGACGCGTCCTACCTCTCTTCACTGAGCCTTCCGACTGGCAACTGTCAGGAACTCGGGACAGGCTGTGGTGGTCGCTGCGTAAATGGCGTGTTCGATTAGACCCGCGACCCGTGCATCGACCCCGTCAAACTGAATTATTAACAACTGATGATGATGACGGGGCAATCATTATGCACCATGAACCAAGCAGGCACTTTATTTATTTGATTTCTCAAACTTTTTTAACGATGCCGGGACACGAAGTTTCTTGTCTATCGTAACAAATAAACTATATTCTTTCTCCCATTGAAGTTCGGGCATATAGAAAAAAAACACCTTATATAAATATCGTGAGAATGAAACAGCCGTCGAATATTCATGGTCACATTTACATACACGGTTTTTAGTTAAATCTTCTTTACACAATAAATGCGAATTATTCCTTCTTAAAATTAAACATATTGCATAAAAATTTTCAATAATTGTCGTGTAAAAAAGAATTAGTGCCAGGGATGATTTAAGTGTAAATATTAAACAAAGGTGAACAATCTTTGTTTTTAAACATTTTGTATTGCGCATCATGGTTTTCATTAGACTAAAACTAAAGCTACAATTGATCAAGGATTATCCTTTCACATATTGTACTCAAACGGTGGTAAACTGCTACGGTCCCTTAATTCCCTAGTTCACTCTTTTCCTCTAACTTGTATAATGATATCTATCATCTATACATCGATTACATTAAAATTCTGTATAATGACAGATAGTTCAGCATTTTTATTTCAAGTCGTTTAGTTTTTGACCTTAATATAGCTAATTTCTTCTTACGTGACTCAGCCAGTAATGTTTTCAGTCTCAATTCAAAAGTAAGCTTTAATTTTCATGGTGTTAATGTAGTGTCCGTCGCTATTGGAAGCCCTGGATAATCGGTCTGGAAAATAGGACAATTTTAATTTTGTAACGCATTATTAGCATGTAATATCGACAGCCTAGTACTAACATTATATTCAGATTATTGTCAATACTATAATTTAATTGAGCTTTACATATTTAAAGGTTTACAAATTCAGACAATATAAAATGCTTGATTAACATTTATGTGTTGACACAAAAGCTTGTGTGTGTGCGTGATTAACTTGATTAACGTGGTATAAATAATTGGTATAGAATAATCTACACGACTACCCTACGTATCTTTCACAATTACCTGTATAAATATAATCAACCCATCAACATCATATCAACCCATACTCACTTCATTACTGGAGTACGGGTTCTTATTTCAACCAAAAAACCTTAGAAGATATGTCCCGAAACTACTCAATTACGGATTGTCGGAGTCGTTGGAATATTTTCATACGTTTTTGTACTTCAATTATACGCTTCTACGACTAAAATGTAACTATGTAAAATTTCAAGTCTGTACGTGAAACTTTCTAAGACAGACTAGCAGACGAACAGGCAGGCATGTAAATCATCTAATTTAGTTCCTTATTTTTTTAAATACCTATCATCATATGTATACTCGCCAACAAACTGTTATAACAGTTTGGCGAACATAATAATTTGTACTATGTAACTGTATCGTGTCATTAAATAAATAAAAACAATATAAATCAGTTGAGAATGCGCAAGGTTGCATTGCCAGAGGAACACCTGGTTCGTCAACAGATCAAATGTTGACGAACCGGTCAACAAATGTTAACTTACGTGTATGGTGGATGTTGAAACTGACGACTTATCCAAATAAACTTCTTCCGAAAGCAGTGGTCTTTAAAATGTTTGGAACATATGCGACTGTACTCGGCTCCCAATTCTGTCGTCCAGTAGCAAAAATCCATGCATTACGCACACTGACGACTTTAGGAAACTAAAAAATAAACATACATCTAAGATTAAACATGTTAACATTTTTAATTTAAAAATAAATAAATACATTTTGACGAAAAATTATAAACAAAGAAGTATACAAAAAGTAAGAAGTTAAAAAAAAGGTGTCTGTAACCATATAATTTACCCATAATTTCGGGGTGTTTTCCCATACTACATACTGGTAACCCTAAAACGCTCATTATACCGATAAATTGAAAATACAACAGAAAATGGCTGACGCATTACCCACAGACAACCTTCAAGATTTAGACGGTTTTTACTGGAAATACTTTTTGTAAATTAAACCGATATTTTCATTGTTTTTACGTTATTATACAAACAATTTCTGTATCTAATTTTCGCAAAATATTTGATAACAACTATTAAAACTTTATACTTACGTATGAAAGGTTATGTTTTCGTATTTTTGCTAACTGAGGCTTTTGCAGACTTTTACACAGCAACGTACCATTGTTAAAGTAAAAAGACAATCCCAAACAAGCAAAAGAACACAAATATGCACTAATATTTCGCTTATATTTAGTAATTTATGCAAACAATTTGTTGTACTACAAGGAACGAAATGATTGTTTGCCACGAATTTGTTTTTGTGGCAAACACAAAATAGTGAAACTATGACAGGGACAAAAAATATTTTATCTGTCTCTTTCCTTCTCATGAGGAACTGTATACATCTATCACGTTCTATCTTGGTATTATTATTTGCTTGTCACCTCTAGATATATACTTTCTCTGAGTAACGCGTCGACGGAGAAAAGAGGGACTTCTTTCCGCGCTTTTTACCAGTGATATTGTTGTTATACTTGAATTTTTTATAATTCAGTATAAAATTATACTGAATTATAAAATTTATAGTTTCGATAGTATTTTGTAACATAAGTGCTAGTGAAATTATACAGTAATGTAAAACTCAAATATAACACGTTTTTGCAATTTTTGGAAGACGTGAATATGTTTATCAAGGAAACCTTGTAAAAATCACTATCGTTTTACGGGTGGTATTTAAACTGGGTTGATTGGGTCTATGTACCTTTCCCAAGTATTTTTTCAGCATAGTTCCTGAAGCTGGAACATAGAATTAAGATTTTCAAATGGTTCTAAACTGAAGACTTGGCTGTATAGGCTAGATCCCTTTGCCTTTCCCCTCGGGGATAAAAAGAACCAAAAAAAAAAAAAAATTTTCTCGGTTCTCCATCTGGGTCTCGATAATGCACGACCAGTATTGCACAGCCAAATAATGTACAGCCAGGAATGCACGGCCAATAATTCATGGTTTTGGCTTTCAATTATTGGAGCGTGCATTATTGGCTGTGCAATACTGGCCGTACAATATCTGCCCGTACTGATATTGTACGACCAAATAATGTACAGCCAGTAATGCACGTCCAAATAATTGAAACCATCTACATGTACACGAATTATTTGGTTGTGCATTATTGGCCGTGCTTTCCTGGCCGTACAATACTGGCCGTACATTATTTGTACAGGGCGTAATGTACAGCCAGTATTGTACGACCAGATAAAAGACAACCATCTTTCATTGGTTGGAGCAACTGTGCTCCTATTGGTCGGTTCACTTGCTTTGTTTGTGCTTCGTTTAGAGGGATGGCAAGGATGGTTTAGGCAAATGAATGGTCAGTAATGAAGTTTGGTCTACTTTTTATAATGACACTTTTCAAAATGGCAACGATTCGCTTCTGGCACTTCGCCGGCCGCTGCCGCGGCACGCTCGCTTCGCTCGCTCGGCTCGTGCGTTGTTTGTCATACTCTAACCTAACCTAACCAACCGAGATTTCTGTTGCTGTACTTATTACAAAATTTTTATTTGTTTGAAAGATTTGACAAATGATAAATGCCCAAACGTTTTGTGTCATTATAATAATCAGCTTAACAATAATTCTACCAAATGAAACAAAATGGCGGACGAGCGACATTGACTTGACAGTTGACTTGACAAATACGATGTCGTTCCATTTCACTGTTTGTTCTTGCATTTTCAGTTACAAATGCACTTGACATCTAAATTGTTACGTTGAGTTTGACGTTTGTAATGCTTATAATGAAACGTTTTGATAGTTTATATCATGTTTTTATTAAGTATTTACACCTCTATACCACATCTACTAGATAAAAGTATTTAGCCATATTTAACTTACTGCTGAGTTACAGATCTTATCACAAATATTGAGCTATTTCGGAACCGAGCACTCGCAGATCTAAAGTTTATTATGCCCTCCTCAATCGTTTATGAACGATACTCTCTTATTGGCTTGAGCACTCGCCCACCAGTTCTGTCTAAACGAGGCACGAACCGTCTTGACATTGACAGCTGTTGGTCGCCAATTATTTGGCCGTACATTATTGGGCTGTGCAATATTGGCTGTACATTATCAGCACGGCCTGATATTGTACAGCCAGTAATACACGGCTCGATTTTTGGAAGCCTGACCATGAATTATTGGGTTGTGCATTATTGGCCGTGCAATACTGGCCGTACAATATCAGGCAGTGCCGATATTGTACGGCCAAATAATGTACAGCCAGTATTGCACGACCCAATAATTCAAGACCATGGCTTCCAAAAATCGGGCCGTGCATTACTGGCCGTACATTATCAGGCCGTGCTTTATTTGGCTGTACATTATTGGCTCCCCTCCATCTTAGTACTTTGGAGTAAGTGTATTTACTTGATGTTACTCGTAATAATCAAAAAGAATATAATTTCCTACGTAAGAAAGTAGTACCTATCGTAACTAGCGTATTATAAAAGGAATTCCTTTCATTGTTTTCAGTAATAACACAGTTCATAATTTTGTGAAATTCATTTATTAGGCAAGACCATCAAAAATAGTTGTAAAATGACGGCCGCTGGAAACGTGTGCAGAGTTTGCCTGGCGATGGACGCACCTGTCCGCGATATAGCCGGCAGTCCGCTACAAGATGTTTATGAAAGACTGACCGAGATCTCTGTGAGTATCGTGCAACACGTAATACTGTATTCCACCTTCTTCAAACAACGCACGGTGTATTTACTGTTAGTCCATGCCATGACCCACTGCCGTGGTTTTTCATATTTAATGCGAAGGGTAGTCTTTTCACATAGATAATATATTGTTATATAGTATACGTATTAACTTTATGTTTCGTTTAAGGATGTTTCGACAATAATGTATAGTATTTTCAATTTCAATGTTAGAAGGTATATAATGTACAGAATGATGGAACACTACACTACAATCATTTTGCCAAAGACATTCTTGGGGACATGGGCCCCTCACGCTAAATGCATGCAGAAAACTTCTAACAGTCTGTTCTTGGTATAACCGATTGAGACTAATATGAAGAATCAAATGCAACATTCAGCCACTCGGAACATATTCTTGGCTGGTTGCATAATTTATCAAGTCACAGTAGAGGTAGATAGATGTAGAATAAAAATTGTAGCCGCACAACCCACCACACACCAGAGAACATTCACTGAGTTAGAATACTACTCTAAACAGGGCTCATGGGTGCTAAGTGACTGCAGATGTTTCTCGTCTTCCCTTAGCCACATGTGTATGTACAGAGGCAGGGCTTGTTTACCGGTTAATTTTCAAACCTAAATCAGCACAAGTACATTGGGAGTGTTTTGTTTAGGTTTGACTCTACCTGAACCTTAAAGTAACCGGTTTTATAAGGTTTTCATTTCGCTCTTTTCGACATCATATTTGCCGAGACCTTGACGACCTTTAAAATTCACTTAAAAATTAAAAGCTACACGAAACCACAAAATAATTAGAAGAAATTGAATATTCCGTCAGACACAATCTACGTGTTGCAACCTTTCTTTATGAGTTTACATCGTAACGTATACATGTACCAATTTGTTCCAATTCGAATGAAAGCAAGCAAGTCGTAACC
Source organism: Pyralis farinalis (assembly GCA_947507595.1). NCBI lineage: Eukaryota > Metazoa > Arthropoda > Insecta > Lepidoptera > Pyralidae > Pyralis > Pyralis farinalis. The sequence continues at coordinate 1,464,667 of OX382281.1, forward strand.
TGCTCGCGCGACACTTGTGTTAAATCGGTTTTTTAAGGTTTTACGTAGCGCTCTCATTTAGGACGCACTCCGAACAAAACCTTTTCTAAAAACCAGTAAAAACCTTTATTTACCGATATTTTTGAAACCATTTGTAAGCCCTGGACAGAGGAGTTAAATTAGCACACAAAAGCCTATATGTTCTAATCAACATTGTTACCGTTATATTTTTGGAATCAATACATTTGTCTCTATTGTTTGAGCTAGGTTAAAAGTTTTACGAGCACTTTGTTGGTGCTCGACTCACAATAGATTAGATCTCATTCCATTGAAGTGGTGATTGAATTGAGGCAGCCGTTGATGGTAGCTACATAAAATTTGACCCATTTGAGCTGATGATGTAAGCTGTTTAGACTTTTACCAACCTCTAATTGTGTCTCCATTGGATCATTTTGCCCAATCAATGTGTGTTAAGATTAAGACATGTGAATTTCATCAAAGTAATAAGTTATTCTTAATTGCTTGAGCGATCTTACCTTCTATTGATGATGATGAACATGAAATGTGATACATTTAGGTCCAAGCGATATAACTTCATAAAATAAAATAACACAAAGAAATGACTTGGAATACGTCTGCATACAGTTATCTCTAGCCTTAAGTCAGTTGGATTAAAAACTTTTAATTCGCACATGAAGTGCACACACATTAAACATTACTACTAATTACACCTTAATAATGAACAAATAACACTAATAATATAATAATAATTACTTACTGTTAACTACAGCTCTCAAATAATTAGTGTAATGTTAAAATGACAGCTTTTTACTAAATTTATATGAATGTACTAGCTGCTGCCCGCGGCTCCGCCCGCGTGGAGTCAAATAACGTAGTCTATGTGTTAATCCAGATCATAATCTATCTACGAGCCAAATTTCATTCAAATCCGTTCAGCCGTTTAAGCGTGAAAGAGCAACAAACATCCATACATACAAACTTTCGCATTTATTAATAGGGTACATATACGGTATTTACACCAAGAAAACAATATCTGTCTGGGTAATTTCTGAAAGGCGGGACTGATTTTGAAATGAAAATGCTATATCTCAGACACCCTAACCAAATGAATACACTCCCAATGACCACTTCTGCATATAGCAATAACAGCTATCAGATTGCTCCTAGGATATATAAACAAATTAAGCGAAGATACCAAGTCTCTATCTCCATGTAGTTTTAAAAGCAAACTGAAAAACGGCTAATTCAAATTGTTTTTACTCTTATAGACAAATTTTTTCAAGAGATATTAATTTAATCAACTCACATACTAAATAACCTTGATGGCATTTATTGAACCTATTTAGGTTAGGTATCTTGTCTGTGTGGCACCATGTTAGAGTCATCAAGAAATTAAATACAAATTAATTTGACAATTGCATTACATTTTCTAACAAAGCACTTTATCACCTAATTTCTCACATAATTATCTATTTGTGTGTCAAAATCAAAACTGAATTGATTGATAATTTTGACTGACATTAATATGAAGTGAGATGTGATGCTGTCAAATGACCGTGAATGTTTACGTTTCACGTCAGTGACTGCGTTCGTAAGTTGTTAATATTTCGGGTAAATCTTGGAATTTTTAACAAGATCATTCTCATTCCCTCCATATTTTACACCAATGATGTTAAGGTAATATTGTTGCTAAACCAAACCCTCCACTGTGTTATAGATTTGGTTGATATACCAGATGCTTTGAGCCAAATAATGTATAGAAAGCTGCCATTCTCCTTTTGGCATGCCAGTGTCTGGTAAAATGTGTGAACATATTTATGTAACTTCTAATGTATCTGTGCCACATTTTTAGCAAAAAATATTTGGTAGTAGTAGTAGTGCGACTGGAAGCAGGCCGACTGCACCTTAGTCTTTAATTGTGATCCATGTGTTTGTTACGAGCAGAGCAAGCTATTGGAGAGGAGTTGTGTAAGCATGTAGCCTTGAAATGTGTTTGAAGTGTCTGAGTGACAGTGGCCGCCTTTCATCTAGCAGGCTACATGTTTGCTATGTGAGTGTTGAACAATAATGAAAGCCTATTGTCATTATCTTACTATTTTGAATTTATGCAATTCTTTTTCAGATTAACACACTGTGTCAGCCGGTGGCCGTGTGTTACCTGTGCTACTTTAAGCTGAGAAAGTGCCAGGACTTGATGATGAGGTCTGTGAGGGCCAACAAAGTGCTCACAGAGATACTGCAGGGCGGTGAAATAGTAAGTTGGACATAACTACTGTTATATGAATAATCGTAATGTAGGTTAAAATTTATCCCTCCTTCAAAAATTTTTTATTAGAGTCTTAAAATGTTTTACACAAAGGAATCTCGAAACAATTATAGTAAGGGAGCATTCAATTATTACGTAACGCAATCTGTGGGGAGCGGAGGGGGCGATCTTGTCACGTTAGGATGTGTCACAGGGGCGGGAGGGTGGTTCGAACAGCTCGTTACGTAACATTGTTTTTTTTTTGTATAAAAAAATAAGTAGAGAATAAAAATTCTTAAGTTGGCAAGCCTTTTCCTTTATCTTTTACAGGGAATCTCTCATTTGTATTTAATACTTCATTTTTATCGTGTTCTGCCAAGTTGGCAACTCTTTTCGTTTATGCTTTACAGGAAATCCCACGATTGTGTTGTAAGTACTTTTTATTTAGTTTTCGTTGTCAGTATTAGTTAGCGATTCCACAGCAGTACATAACAACTCGGAAGGATTGTTGTGTTCCTGTGTGTGAGTAAGGTCGCTAGATAACTGAGAGGTCTTTGGGAGGACCGGCGGATGTCGAAGCGCCACAAGCAGTGTGGACGCGGCGGTCACAGAGGCCCGGTGAAACGGTTGACCGCTGGCCGCCCGCAGGTTAGTAGAGGAACCCGGGGAATACTTAATCTCCGCCCCGGGAGGCTGAAACGTCAGCCTGTGTAAAGTCCCTGTTGCAGTGGTCGTGCCGGAGGAGACCGGGGTGGACCCGGCTGCTGCAGCAGGAGGGGAGCGGGGGCCCTTCCGCCCGCCGCACCAGCAAACCGCACTGTACTGTGGTGAAAGACACCACGCTATTGTCCTTTACTCTGTTCGTTGATCGACTTCTCATTTTTTACCTCATCACGCATTATGGCAACACAAAAACGGAAAAATGGTTCCCCAGCGGCCACCCCTTCCACAACGTATGTGGTCTTTGCATCATCTTGAAGACTGGGACCTGTTGATATGGGTACGCATGTATCATGGCGGCCACACCCGGATCTACGCGTGCTTTTACAGGTCTCATAGCGGTGATACAGGCACAGCTCGGTTATTCGAGCGGCTGCAAAGGGCGACTGACAGAATCATCGAACAGTATCCTTCCGCTGAGTTTGTGATTTTGGGAGACATCAATGCCCACCATGCTGTGTGGCTTGGCTCTCGGTGCACTGACTACGCGGAGAGATCTGCTCATGAATTTGCTCTGGCTAATGGTTTCTTGCAAATGGTTCATTCTCCCACGAGAATACCAGATGTCGAGGACCATGCAAGCTCTCTACTGTATCTTCTGCTGACCACACGTCCGGATGAGTATAACATCTCAGTGGATGTACCGTTTGGCTCGTCGGATCACTGTCTCATCCTGACCCAAATGTTGTGTGTCACCCAAATGTGGATGATACGGCCATCGTTTTTTATGGAAAATCTTGGCAAGAGGTTAAAGTCGCTACGGAAAAAGGATTAACCGAGATAGCTACGTGGCTATGTGCTAACCTATTGTCACTAAATAAGTCAAAAATGAACTACATCTGCTTCAGTATAAGAAACCGTACACAACCAGAGGACAATTTTATTATTAAAATACATACCTGCAACGACACTAACACGGACACTTGTACGTGTACGAAAATAAACAAAGTTGCAAATACCAAGTATCTGGGGGTTATTGTGGACCAAAACCTTTCTTGGTACTCCCACCTGGAACAAGTTTCTGGAAGAATTAGGAAGCTGAGCTGGATCTTTAGAACTTTAAGATACATTGTTCCTAGAAATGGGAGTGCTGAGAAGGGTCTATTGAACCAATTATACATGGCACTGGTTCAGTCCATTTTAACCTATTGCATACCTGTCTGGGGAGGTGCAGCAAAAACAAAATTCATTACGCTCGAACGAGCGCAACGCGCTCTGTTAAAATCCATGTATTTTAAAAAAATGCGATTTCCTACTGATAGTATATATCGTATCAGTAAACTGTTGTCGGTTCGAAAATTATATATTATAAATACGGTACTTAAAAAACATAAGATGTTACCATGTACGACTAATTGCAAAAATAAAAGAAGGAAATATGCAATAGCTCTAATTCCCCAGACAAAGACGAAGTTCGCTGATGTCCAGTTCAATAAACGCGCAGCACAACTGTATAACGAAATAAATAAGAGACTTAATATTTATACTACTGAATATTATACAGGGAAAGGCGTTCGATCGGGTCTGGTACCGGGGGTCTTATATCGAAGTTACCATCATACGGGCTTCCCGAGGGTTTGTGCAAATAGGTTGCCAACTTTTTGTCCAACAGATGCATAAAAGCCGTGCTTGATGGTGGATGCTCCGATAGTATGGATATCCATACTGGCGTCTTCAGGGTTCTGTACTGTCTCCGACGCTGTTTCTACTGCATATCAATGATATGTAGGCAATTGCATTCATTGTTATGCGGACGACAGCACTGGGGACACTTGTTATACAGGTCGTGCAAATATCCCTCGTTCCCTTGTGGAGGAAAGCCTCGATAAATTTGTGTCTGAAATGGATGGTACTTTGGCTAGAGTATCTGACTGGGGGCAGCTTAACTTGGTCGAATTTAACCCCAAGAAGACACAATGTTTGCGCGTTCACCGCTAAGAAAACTCCATTTGCTGTGGTTCCTAAATTCCAAAACACACCTCTTACCATCCTGGAGGAGAAGGTAAAGCTGGCGTCCAAAAGACTTGCTGTGCCCAGCCGAGCAAAGCAGTACTTCAGCGGAGAGCAAAGACTTTATGTATAATAAGTCTCAACTCAGACCGCACTTTGAGTACTGTAGCCATCTTTTGGCGGGAGCACCTAGATACCAACTTGTACCATGTGCTTCGATTCAGAGACGAGCTGTGAGAATTGTCGACAATCCTAAGCTTACACATGGTATTGAACCCTAAACTTTAAGGTGAGATTTGCCTTCCTTTGTGTGTTCTACCGATTGTACAACGGGTTGTATTCTGAGGAATTGTTCGATATGATGCCGACAGCTACTTTTTATAACCGGAACGCTAGCCCACGGCGGGGAGTTCACCCTCACACGCTGGAACCGCAATGGTCACGTACTTTGTTGTTCCAGAGAAGTTTTCTTCCGAGAACTCTCAACCTGTGGAATGAGCCGAGGATTTCCAAGGGTCTATAGCATGGGATTCTTCAAGAAATGCGTGAAGAGGATTTTAGAGGGTCGGGAACTCGTGAGTGACACCCCTAGTGTTACAAATGTCCATAGGCTATGGTGACTGTTTACCATCATTCAGACCGTATGCTTGATTGCCACCTTAGTGGTATAAAAAAAATCAGTATTGTTATCAACGCAAACATAAATGTTCAATACATGAACTGTTATTTTTCAGGAACAGCAAGAATTTGTTGCCGCGGTGAAACAGTATCAACTGAATGGTCTATGTGTGACTCCCGTTGAGCTCATCAGCATTACAGGCACTGAATACAGCTTGATAACGGAGGAGATCAAAGAGGAACGTCTGTCATCGCAGTGCACAGGAGAAATGGACACTGACAGACTCCCACTTGTGGAACGTTTCACGTTTGAGGACTCTGAACATGAAGATACTATTGAGAGACCAGCACTGGAGGATATGTATGACACTGAGAGTGGGGTATTGATAAATGAAGGAAATGTAAAACAGGAGGCTACAGATGGAGCCGTCGATATTGAGAGACAAGAATTGATAACTGAAGAGAATATCAAGAATGAATTAGAAGAAATGGAAGATATCTATACTGCAGTGGTAGTAGTACATGAAGCAAATAGAACGCAGGAGGAGTTAGAAGGAGCACAAGTCGATGAGGACAAGAAGGCAGAAGGTAACAGTCACTATATGACTGCCTTGTAAAGAACACTGCTTTTTAAAACTTATTGCATTTATCTGTCACATTTAACTAACATTTTCGAATCTCAATGACTTTGTTTTGACAATGTAAGTGTACACAGCCACGTCTGGCACAGTGTAATGATAGAAGGTTATTGAGATCACAAACATACACAAATTATTAGTTTGTGGTCTATTATAATTCTGAGAAACAAAATACAGTGCAGTAGCTGGCTTTCTCATGTCTCTTCTTTCATTTTTTTTTATCTGTACACGAGACACACCCTATTGTTATTTGTGAAATTGTGTACACAAATTTGTACCTTAACAGCATCACCAACACCAACTGTGATCATTGTCGGTTTTGATAATCACGACGGCAGTTGTACTGGAATTATTGTTTCCTAATTTAAAATACCTCTTGTCCTGCCTATATATACATTCTGTGTACTAAGTATCGGGAATTTGTCAATAAAACAAAAAATACAAATTATTCATCTAAATTTATTTTATCGCCTTCAAAGTAGGCCCCATCGCTTGCAATACAACATCTCCACCGCTTCACCCAGTCTTCCATACATTTTTCATAGGCTATTTGCGGTATGGCCTTTAGCTCATTCAGCGAATTTTCTTTTATGGCTTCTATCGACTCAAAACGTTTTCCTCGAAGTGGTAATTTTAACTTGGGAAATAAAAAAAAGTCAGACGGAGCCATATCAGGTGAATACGGTGCTTGGTCGAGAACTTTTGTTGAATTTTTCGCTAAAAACTCTTTCACTATAATGGCTGTGTGTGATGGTGCATTATCATGGTGCAGCATCCATGAGTTGTGTTGCCACAAATCTGGACGTTTTCGGCGGATACTCTCACGCAAACGCTTCATGACGCCTAAATAATATTCTTTATTCACTGTTTCTCCCTCTGGAAGGAATTCGGAGTGAACCACACCACGGTAGTCAAAAAAAACTGTCAGCATCACCTTGATTTTGGAGCGACTTTGCCGCGGTTTTTTGGGTTTCGGCTCGTTTTCGAGACGCCATTCTGAAGACTGTTGGCTTGTTTGCATGTCGTACTCATAAACCCATGTCTCGTCGCCAGTTATTATACGTTTCATAAAGGTCGGATCCGTAGAAGCTCGGGAAACCATGTCTTCAGCGACATGCTTTCGCTGCGCTTTTTGAACAAAATTGAGCTCTTTTGGAACTAGTCGAGCGGCGACGCGTTTCATGCCTAAAATGTCAATGAGAATGTTGTGGACGGACTTAAAAGATATGTTCACCTCGCTAGCCAACTCTCTCAGACTCATACGTCGATTTTCGAGCACTAGCTTCTTGATTCTGTCGATGTTTTCTCTGGTCGTAGCGGTTGAAGGTCTACCAGAACGAGGCAAGTCTACTACTACTTCTCGGCCTTCTTTAAAAGCCTTATACCATTCATAAGCCCTTGTTTTCGATATACACGATTCGCCGTAGGTATTTCGCAACATTTTTAGTGATTCACCACATGAAATATCATTTGAAACACAAAATTTAAGGCACACTCTTTGTTCAACAATATTTTCCATTGTAAAAATCGCCGAGGACTCAAAACTATGACCAACAAAAAGTGTAGTTTAAAACAAATTAAATGACAGATCCCGCTCAAATTTTGCTCGCTAAATCAGTACAGTGCTACCAACATGCAGTAAAAAAATTAGAACGACCTCTTTTACGCGGGTCTTTTTATTGACATATTCCCGATACTTTTTACACAGAGTAGTATATATATAAAACACGTAAAGAGAGGTAGGGCGTATCAAAGCAGCCCGTCTGGTGATGTATCTCCACCTCACAGGAAACCACAGCCAAATAACAACTTCCTAGAGAGTTGTTGTGTTCCTGCGTGTGAGGGGGGTCATCAGGTCATCAGTAATCCCCAAGGAGTTGCTGTGCAAGCAGCAGAGGAGGCATCGCGCGAGTGATGCTTAATATATTTCAAGCGTTAATAGGCCACGGTACCCGCTTTACATCAGGTGGGCCGTATGCTTGAATGCCTTCCGACATAGTATAAAAAGAAAACACCGTTTCCGAATACATCTGCTATGAAAATAGTCGGGGCCAGCCAAGCTTTTAAGATTTTTGGGAAATTTCCCAAGATTTACAAAATATATTAAAGTTACGTCAATGCGATATTGCATCGACACCTAAGTAGACCTGTTTACCAACTTACATAACCAATGCGCTGGCAGCGACTCCAGTAATAACAATAAATGTACACTATTGTCTTAACACATTGATTTTATTCGAACTATTATTTGAGTCTAAAAATAAACAAAAATTAAATGAATAGTAGGGGTTGAAATATGAAATTGCCGATTTGTACTGAAATATTAAAACTGGTTTTTTTCTAAGATGTATGTATGTATAATATATATATAAACGTTCCATAAGACCCGGTCCTTACACACTTCACTCGCTTCTTTAACATTAATTGCTCTTTTCATGCTAGCTCGCCGGTTCCTAAGGCTCCTGACATCACCTTCTGATGAAACGCGACCAATTTGGTCACGGTAGGTTAGTCTTGGTCTTCCTCGGCTCCTACATCCTTCCACTTTCGCATCATAATCATAATCATTAATTTTTATTTGCTTAAAAACATGGTATAAAATGATGTTACAGAGAAAAAAATCAATTGGACCATACATGTTTTGCTAGTACAAAGAAAATAGCATGCAAACATTAATCGAGGAAACTTTTTAAGCTATATATGTTTTCATCAAGCAGCCATTTATATAATGCTTTTTTAGAGCGATCAAGATTTAACAATTTTATATTCTCGGGTATTTTATTAAATATTTTTACACATACAACTGTTTATATATTTTTTTATTTTAGGGTTATTATCATACACCAGTCTATTCCGATTTCTCGTATTACGAGGATGTATGTCACCTGCTTTTTTAAATAATGTTTTGTGCTTAGATACAAACATACAGATTTCATATATATAAAGAGCTGGGAGAGGCAATAAACCAAGAGTCTTGAAAAACGGTCTGCAAGATTCCCCTGGTTCCAGTCCACATATTGCCCGAATACATTTCTTTTGGGCAATGAATACTCTTTGGATATCTGTACTATTTCCCCACACAACAATCCCATAACGCAATATACACTCAATATATGCTCGATACGTCATGGCCGCTGTTTGATTATTTGTTACATTTTTTACTTCTTTTAGAGCATATACAAATTTATTTAGCCTCATGCATATACTATCGACTTGCGTTTTCCAGTTCATGTTTTGATCTATGATCACTCCTAAAAATTTTATCTGTATTGCTTCTTCAAGTTTCGGTATATTCATTTTCAAATCATATTTTACGTTAGGGGACTTATTAAATTGGACATAGTATGATTTATTTAAATTAATTTGTAAATTATTTATTTTAACCATTCTAGAATTTTGTCGATTGTATTAGTAATATCGCCTCGATGTCGTATTCTGGAATTCATGGATTTCTTGGTAGTCACAATGATTGAGATGTCATCTGCGTATAAAATACATTCATGATTTATAATGTCAGTGATATTATTGATATAAATTAAAAAAAAGGAATTGTTTATCTGTTTCGTCATTCTTTCATCCTGCATTCTTTCTACATGTCTGTACCAACGGAGCATGCCTTTTCTTATCTTAACACCGACACTCTCTTTCAGACCAACTCTCTTTCTTACGTCATCATTACGAACGCGGTCAGAAATTAAATTAAATTTAAATAAATATTGTCGGACAAATTACACAGCGCCATCTAGCCCCAAAGTAAGCGAAGCTTGTGTTATGGGTACTAGACAACTGATAAACATACGTAAATACATTTTTTTTTGTAAATACATACTTATCATACATAGAAAATACCCAGACCAAGACAAACAGACTTGTTCATGCACAGAAATGTTTGTACTGTGTGGGAATCGAACCCACGAGCGTTGGTGTCAAAGTAGTGTAACAACGCGTTTCACCACTGCGCCACCGAGCTCGTCAAGTCAGAAGCACGCTCTACGTACATAAAGGCATCTTAAGCTGTTCTACGTAATAGCTCAATGATTCAGAAAATAGTATTTAAGCTACCTGTTCCCCAAACATCGACAACTTTCGCTCAGCACTTCAAAACATTTTTCTTTCCTTTGGTTTATAACAGATTGTTGAGGAGATGCAATTTAAGAGGCTGTAAAACATTTGACGCAAAATCACATAAAGAATCCGTTAATGTCTATGGACTATGAAGAGACAGAGAGTTTACTGAACATCATGTGTTAACTGATCAAATTACGTTTTGAGTATGAATTTTTCAAACGCGCTCACTCTCCCGGATGATAAACGAAACAAACATCCACACATAACTCACACAAAAACACATGTGCACACACACATTCATACATACACACAAATACACGTGCAGCACCTTAGAAGAAATAAAAAGATATTTACATAGAAGTAACTATGACGATTCCAAACAAATGTAGCCATTTTTACGGAATAAAAAGATTTTGACTTTAAGCAGATAAATGAATAGTATTGGTAGATAGCGTCTGTCGCTTGTTGCATATCACACTCTCAGAAGGGTACCTGTAGTATAACGTAGCGATGGATGTGGGTATTTATTACAATGTAAACTGTTGTAATTGCTGTTCGCCGTTATACTGTCACAAATTCCGCGTAATTCTCATGTATTGACGCCCCACGATACAGGCCGACCCGAGTGTGGAGTCATAGTAATACTGTGTTCTTATGTTTAATAAAGATTACTTACTTAAATAAAATGAATGATGTAACTCTGTACATGTGCCGCTGCAACTGAAGAGGGCAAAGAAACACACGCGGACAAGACTCAAGATGGAAGAACAATGACATCAGACGACAATAATGTTCTAGAAAATCCAAGAATGTGTAGGGCAGTTACGCATGAAGAGACAACCAACAGAAACGTTAGCCCTTACATATTACGGTGCGTTAAAAAACCTGCAAATAATAGACAAGTTTCAAAAAACACATCTATGTATACCGTGATAAACAAAGGTAATGTGAGTGTGAACAGTGATGGTGAGTGCGCTAGTACTGACACAGATGTCGGCAATAGCAACAGTAAACAACTGAAGATGGTCGTTTGTAAAGACGACGAAGTCAGTTCACCAATATTTACTAAGGAGGATTATTCAAAGAGAACTGGTGAGAAACCTTTTGAATGTGAGATATGTAAAGTTAAATTTAGTCTGAAGGGTCGTTTAAAGAGGCATTTAATGACACACACTGGTCAGAAACCCTTTGAATGTGAGATATGTAAAGTTAGATTTAGTCTGAAGGGTACTTTAAAGACACATTTAATAACACACACTGGTCAGAAACCCTTTAAATGTGAGATATGCAACCTTAGATTTAGTCTGAAGGGTACTTTAAAGACACATTTAATAACACACACCGGTCAGAAACCCTTTGAATGTGATATATGTAAGGTTAGATTTAGTCAGAAGGGTATTTTAAAGACACATTTAATGACCCACACTGGTCAGAAACCCTTTGAATGTGAGATATGTAAAGTTAGATTTACTGAGAAGGGTAGTTTAAATAAACATTTAATGACACATACTGGTCAGAAACCCTTCGAATGTGAGATATGTAAAGTTAGATTTAGTCAGAAGTGTCATTTAAAGACACATTTAATGACACACACTGGTCAGAAACCCTTCGAATGTGAGATATGTAAAGTTAGATTTAGTCGAAATCATAATTTAAAGACACATTTAAGGACACACACTGGTCAGAAACCCTTTAAATGTGAGATATGCAACCTTAGATTTAGTCTGAAGGGTACTTTAAAGACACATTTAATAACACACACCGGTCAGAAACCCTTTGAATGTGATATATGTAAGGTTAGATTTAGTCAGAAGGGTATTTTAAAGACACATTTAATGACCCACACTGGTCAGAAACTCTTTGAATGTGAGATATGTGATGTTAAATTTCGTCATAGAAGTAGTTTAAAGTGTCATTTCATGAGACACACTGGTCAGAAACCCTTTGAATGTGAGATATGTAAAGTTAGATTTACTGAGAAGGGTAGTTTAAATAAACATTTAATGACACATACTGGTCAGAAACCCTTCGAATGTGAGATATGTAAAGTTAGATTTAGTCAGAAGGGTAGTTTAAGGAGTCATTTAATGACACACACTGGTCAGAAACCCTTTGAATGTGAGATATGTAAAGTTAGATTTAGTCAGAAGGGTAATTTAAAGAAACATTTAATGACACACACTGGTCAGAAACCCTTTGAATGTGAGATATGTAAAGTTAGATTTAGTCAGAAGGGTAGTTTAAGGAGTCATTTAATGACACACACTGGTCAGAAACCCTTTGAATGTGAGATATGTAAAGTTAGATTTAGTCAGAAGGGTGATTTAAAGAGGCATTTAATGACACACACTGGTCAGAAACCCTTTGAATGTGAGATATGTAAAGTTAGATTTAGTCAGAAGGGTGATTTAAAGAGGCATTTAATGACACACACTGGTCAGAAACCCTTTGAATGTGAGATATGTAAAGTTAGATTTAGTCAGAGGGGTCATTTAAAGACACATTTAATGACACACACTGGTCAGAAACCCTTCGAATGTGAGATATGTAAAGTTAGATTTACTGAGAAGGGTAGTTTAAAGAAACATTTAATGACACACACTGGTCAGAAACCCTTTTAATGTGAGATATGTAAAGTTAGATTTAGTCGGAACGGTGATTTAAAGAGGCATTTAATGACGCACGCTCGTCAATAACCTTTTTAATGTGAGATATGTAATGTTAAATTTGGTTATAAAAGTAGTTTATGTTTTGGATGTTTCGTGGGTAGCTGTGTAACAAGTAGCAATAAAAGTGCAGTGCTCTCAGTAAAAAATTTTTTTTTTTAATTCATTTTGATTATTTTGTATATTCATTGTATGTTTAATTAATTTCAAAAGTCACTACTACCTATGAGCAAACTTCCTTTCAACATATCCTACCATGGAAGATATTCAACATAACATTACAAATATGATGGAACTTTTCAATAACAAGATAGCAGCATTTCAAGCAGAGCTTCATAAGGCTACCTCTACTCCCACAGTAACATCGCTGGCTGCAGACTTTTGGCACATTTAAAACATTTATCACCACTGCTCTGAGTTCCTTGCAGCGGCAGGTTGAGTTGCTCGTTCTTCAACAAGATCATTTTGAGATGTGGGGACGCCGTAAAATCCTGTTAATTCATGGGCTCATCGAGGAAAAGAATGAAGATGCTGCTTTGAAAGTCACGAAGATCGTCACGGAAAAGCTCAAAGTATCACCTTTCTGCAAGGATGACATCAAGCGTTGTCATAGAATGGGCAGACTCTCTGCAGACAAACCTAGGCCTATTCTTGTAAAGTTTCGGAGTATCGATTTAAGGAGCAAGGTCTGGTTCGCCAAAACACTGCTTAAGGAGACTGGTATCACAGTGTCAGAGTTTTTAACGAAGGCACGACGCACTTCTAGCCGCACGACGGCACTTTGGAGTTCCTAGTTGTTGGACTCGCAACGGCTGTGTAATGGTCAGCCTATCTGACGGTACGAAAGAACGAATCTTCAATGTTGCGCAAGTCAATCAACTCATCACTTCGTCTCAAATTGCTGTTGCTCCTTGCGGAATATTGTCTTCAAACTCCGGTGAAACCTCTGCAAAGAACGCGGCTCCTGTGACACGGCGTAAGGGGTTTCCCAAGAAATAAGTGATTTCCTGATATTGGTTGGATTTATTGATATTGGTTTGCACATCGGTTCGTCTTGGTATGTGTTGTCTGCACAACAAGTAAGGTATTACTTTTGTCTGTACTCTTGTTTAGTCATTCACTTGCTGACCTACAACTTTTTTTTATCTACATAACATAATCAAACATTAAGATTTATTTATTAAGTAATTTGAGGTAGGTAGTAAGTAATATCACTGAATACAGATTGTCAATTTGACTGTTAATAGCTCAGAGGAAGTATATACCTAGAGTTGACAAACGCGTACACCCGTAAGGGACGGCAAGAAAAGTACATTTAGTAACAAGGTTACCAGACTGTGGAAAATTTACCCCACTACATAATGCGTTTCGGCAATTTGAAATTTACAATGTACCCAGATAACTGTTTACCAGAAACTTGTATAGAATGTGTATAGTATTTTTTTACGCAAATCGAGTTACTGTATAGATCTATTAATTAATAGTAAGCCTGAGTTAGTTTCAGTAAGATCTGTGAAATCATTGGAATAAGGATAGGAGATAGGTCAAACCTAGCAGAGTTATATAAATTAAACAATATATCTTTCTATTTTAGACATACGAGTATATTTTAAAATACAAGCGATGACATGATACTAAATATAGGCATAGATATGAGATAAAAGATAAAAAAACACTATAGACAATTTGTAAATAAAAATATTCGTGCCTTACAAACATATTAATGTTTATTTTTTCATAGATTTTATTATTGAAATCAATGTTATTAGATCGATTTTTTCTACATCATGTATTTATATAAATATCGTGAGAATGAAACAGCCGTCGAATATTCATGGTCACATTTACATACACGGTTTTTAGTTAAATCTTCTTTACACAATAAATGCGGATTATTCCTTCTTAAAATTATACATATTGCATAAAAATTTTCAATAATTGTCATGTAAAAAAGAATTAGTGCCAGGGATGATTTAAGTGTATATTAATCAAAGGTAAACAATCTTTGTTTTTAAACATTTTGTATTGGGCATCATGGTTTTCATTAGACCCCGTTATATACGTTTTCCCATACATTTCAGTCTCAATTCAAAAGTAAGCTTTAATTTTCATGGTGTTAATGTAGTGTCCGTCGCTATTAGAAGCCCTGGATAATCGGTCTGGAAAATAGGACAATTTTAATTTTGTAACGCATTATTAGCATGTAATCTAACATTATATTAAAACTACTGTCAATACTATAATTTAATTGAGCTTTACATATTTAAGTTTACAAATTCAGACAATATAAAATGCTTGATTAACATTTATGTGTTGACGCAAAAGCATGTGTGTGTGCGTGATTAACTTGATTAACGTGGTATAAATAATTGGTATAGAATAATCTACACGACTACCCTCCGTATCTTTCATAATTACCTGTATAAATATAATCAACCCATCAACATCATATCAACCCATACTCACTTCATTACTGGAGTACGGGTTCTTATTTCAACCAAAAGACCTTAGAAAATATGTCCCGAAACTACTCAATTACGTATTGTCGGAGTAGTTGGAACATTTTCATATGTTTTTGTACTTCAATTATACGCTTCTACGACTAAAATGTAACTATGTAAAATTTCAAGTCTGTACGTGAAACTTTCTAAGACAGACTAGCAGACGAACAGGCAGGCATGTAAATCATCTAATTTAGTTCCTTATTTTTTTTTTAATACCTATCATCATATATACTCATACATCATATATACTCGACAACAAACTGTTATAACAGTTTGGCGAACATAATAATTTGTACTATGTAACTGTATCGTGTAAATAAATAAATAATAACAATATAAATCAGTTGAGAATGCGCAAGCTTGCATTGCCAGAGGAACACCTGCTTCGTCAACAAATCAAATGTTGACGAACCAGTAGGCCTAGACAAGTGGCAAACGCTTCGAAGCGTTTCTATATCTACAATCGCTAACGTCTTAGCGTTAACGAAAGTAGATAGTTAGCGAACGCTTATTCTATTCGAATATTCGATAAAAATCACAAAAGTGTCTATGGTTTCGATCGCAAACGTCAATTCAGTTTGACAATTTGAACTGAGGTTCGCAGTCGCAGCGGGAAATCTCAAGTGTTTAGTTTTGTGCGCCGAATTGTTGTGTTTCGCAAAGTAATATCCAGTGAAATAAAAAGCAGTAAGTGTTTTATAGAACGGCCCCAACTTCATAAATTATTTATTAATGAATGTGTATTCATACAATGTTCATAAGTTATCTAAAAGGATTTTATCGCTAGACGACTTTAACTTGTATGTTTTTATAGATGGAACCGCGGGCCCGAGCTAGTCAGGAACAATTCCACGCTCTTATAGACTTCATGGAAAGGTACGTTTTATAACGAAATTATAATTTTTATTCCAAATCCACTAGTAAAGTTACATATATCTACACCTGTGGAATGCATAAGTAGAGCATTGGAATGTGTTTCAAGTGGATTTTTTGTTTATGTTATAGGCACGGCGACCTTTCTAGGCCCCAGCCCCGTGCTCAAGGACGGTTGAGAGGAGACCGGCTGTGGAACGATTTAACAACATTGTTAAACTCCATTGGTGGTGGTGTAGAAAAATCTCAAGATAAATGGAAAAAAGTAAGTCTAAATAATTATTTTTTCAAGTGCTAATACTTAAACTTTTACACTTTCATCCTAATTCATTAACTCATTTATTTTGTTACTGCTTTAACTTACGGGCTTTGGTATAATTATCATTTATTATACATAGGTATGGGCTGACTGGAAGACTAAAACAAAAAAAAAATATATGATTATTAGACGTCATGCAAGTAGCACTGGTGGTGGTCCCAGCAACAGACAGACTCTGACTTCTTTAGAAGAAAGAATAATATCCGTCATTGGAGTGTCTGCTGTTGTTGGACAAGTCGGCATTGCGGAGCAAGGATTTAATGTAAATAATTTCTACTTCATTAGCTTTGTATCTATAGTAATTTTCACCGCATGTTCTATAGCTATTAATATGGTAACAGTATTCAAAGTGAATTGTGAGGTAAATATGTATTAATGTATATATAACTTTGGACCAAATCTCTTGTGGTGTAGACAGATAGAATCTACCACATGACTCAGTCTTAACACATTGTTCTTGATGTATTAATGTACTTGTGTTTAATTTTTTAAGAGTGGTAGGGTGCATCAAAACTACCCATCTGGGGAAGTACGTCCACCTCACAGTAAACCGCAGCCAAATAACAACTCCCTAGAGTGTTGTTGTGTTCCTGCGCATGAGTGAATTCACCAGTAAGCTCCTAAGGAGCTGTCGTGTTAAAAGTAGAGGAGGCATGCATACTCGCAAATGATACTTAGTGCATAACAAGTGTTCATAGGCTACGGTAACCGCTTTACATCAGGTGGGCCGTATGCTTGTATGTCATCCAATGTTGTATAAAAAATACATATATGTTACACTGTTATTGTAAGAAGTCTATTCACTCACAACCCAATTAATATGTAGGTATAGTTGTAAAATAAATTTTGTAAACATGTGTTTAATTTAATATAATTTTCAGGCACCGTCACTATCAGCCGAGGAGCCTTCTGGTAGTGAAATTCAAATTGTTTTGGATGTTCCTCATGCTAACAGTAAGTATATTAATATAGCTGCTTTCAGTCGGTTTTTACCTGTTGCAATAACCAAACCAAATCTGTTTTTATAAACTGATTACAAGACTAAGTCAGTGATTAATAGTCAGTCATCTGAATTTTCACAATTCTCTAAATAATTTACCAATTTTTTAATTAGTCTAACTATGTAGAATGTGTATCTACCAATAATACTGAACCTGTTTGTATTGAGCTTAGAAAACCAAGTCTGCCCGTCTAAAGTGAAAACAAATTCCTCTTATGTATTAATTTTGAATCATTGTTAATGTCCTTTGATTATGTTTTTGTAATTAGAGTTCAAATATTAATAATATTCTATTTACATAACAGATAATTACACTATGTACATATATATTTCCAATCAGTCGATTGCAATTCTGAACCAAGAGCGCACCGACGTGCGGATTAGGGCGTCCCCCGTAGGCGACGCGCACCGATCCGCCCCCGTCGGTGCGAATATAGCTGCATGCGGCGGTGGGGGCCGCCACCCACCACGCAGCGCCAATTCCGGCGGGACGAGGGGAACCGAGTGCCGCATAGGCACGTGGAATGTGAGAGGTGGATTGAAAGATAAGACGAATGAACTGATAGACGTAATGAATGATAGACGTTTGGATGCTTTATGTGTGACAGAGACTAAGCGCAAGGGGAGCGACACCGATGATCTGCCCGGTGGTATGATGGCCCTATGGTCTGGGGTAGACCGGGACGATCATGCCAGTGCTGGTGTAGGTGTCGTACTCTCCTCTCGCTTAGCCACTGGTGTAAGAGATTACTGTTTGGTAGGGCCTAGACTTCTCTGGGTTCGTATTAAACTGGGCATCACGCGAGTATTTTTGGTTGCAGCATACGCTCCCGTAAGCTCAGCGTGTGCTCAAGAACTGGAGAAGTTTTGGGAGTCTGTGAGGGATGTTCTGGACTTAGCTGAAGGGAACGAAAGAGTGATTATGTGTGGAGACTTGAATGGATGGGTTGGGACCAAGCGATACAGCTATGAAGCTGTTCTTGGTCCGTATGGAGATAAGAGAGTGAACGAAGCAGGTAAGTCAATACTAGATTTATGTATGGAACGAGGCCTCCTCGTGTCGAATACTTTATTTCATCATAAGGATATTCACACGTATACATGGAGAAGGAATGATCAAAAAAGTGTGATTGATTTGATTTTAATAGATAGACGTCTCCGAAATGTTTTAATGGATACAAGAGCCTTTAGAGGCCCCACTCTTGAGTCGGACCACTACCTGGTGGTAAGCCGGTTTGTGGGCCTTTTTAGGAAGTGGAGGCACTGGCGAGTGCGTATCCCTTTCGGAGATCATGAAAGGATAATGAGCGAAAAATTTCAAGATGAAAGTGTAAGGAGAATGTATGTGCATCTGGTAAGTGAGAGACTTGCAAATGCAAGCCTCTCCGACTCAGATGTGGATGATTGTTGGAAAGTTTTGAAAGAAAGTATGGTGGATAGTGCAAAAGAAGCTTGTGGATGCGCAAAGAGACGTAAAACAGCGAAAGGAGATGCCTGGTGGGATGCGGAGGTTGAATCCTCCGTAGCAAGAAAGAGGAAAGCGTGGCTGGATTACGTATCATCTTTGCCTTTAAATGAAAATATGAGAGAAAAGAAGAAAGAAATGTACCGTCTATGCAAGAATGAAACCAAGGCTTTAGTGAAAGAGAAGCGTGAAAGACAAATTATGAATGAGGAAGAGAGGCTGACGAAAAACTTCGAGGCAAATACCAAACTCTTTTGGAGAGAGGTAAAGAAGTCTCGGAGTGGTTCGTCGGCATCCAGAATGGATAAGATAAAGTCTAAAGCTGGTGTCATTCTTGCGAACACTCAGGAAGTGTTAGAACGGTGGAGTGAATATTTTGAGGAAATGTATGAGTATGCCTCGGACGCTGGCAATGAGAGTGAGTCGGATGCTTACTCCACGTTGACGGCGTCCGACGAAGGCATAACTATGGATGAGATCGAATGGTCGATACGAAGCTTGAAAAATGGAAAATCAGCGGGAATTGATCTGATCACAGCTGAGATGATCAAATTAGGTGGCACTTACGTCCGGGACGCCTTCTGGTACCTATGCAACCTATGCTGGAGAACTGGAAGGGTCCCAATGGACTGGAGACGCGCAGTCATCGTGCCCTTGTATAAAGGCAAGGGATCACGCATGGACTGCGCCAACTATAGGGCCATCAGTTTGATCAGCTTAGCAGCAAAAGTATATGGAAAGGTGATTGAAAGGAGAATGAGGGTGAAATCCGATGAAATGCTGTGGGACGCACAAGGAGGTTTCCGAAATGGAAGGGGATGTACGGATCAAGTTTTCTCGCTCCGCAATATCGTAGAGAAGCATCTGGCCATAGACCGGAAGGTTTTCTGCGGTTTTGTGGATCTTGAGAAAGCCTTTGATAGGGTTGTGCGAAAGGAACTGTGGGACATATTGCCGAGATATGGGATTGACGGTTCACTGCTCCGTGCTGTGCAGTCCACTTACAAGGATTGCTCAGCATGTGTGCGGATAGACGGTGGCATGTCACCCTGGTTTGATGTCAAAATTGGTGTCAAACAGGGTTGCATGCTATCTGCTAGGCTGTTTATCCTGTATCTCGATAGTTGTCTGCAGTGAATAAGGTCAACGAATGTGGGATTGCGCATGGGTGACCAAGTGGTGAACTGTCTGCTGTATGCAGACGATGCCCTGCTATTAGCAGATACACCATCTAAACTGCAAACACTGGTCACAGCGATGAAAGACGACTGTATGGAGAAAGGCTTACTACTGAATGCGAAGAAAACAAAGATAATGGTATTTGAAAGAGAAGAATCCAGAACTAATGTAAGGATTACGATTGATTATGAAGTGTTGGAACAAGTGGATGAGTTTGTATATCTTGGATGCGCTTTCAGCAGGGATGGAAGGTACACCGCAGATGTGGAAAGACGAGTGAGTGCTGGGAATAGTGTGAATGGAGCGTTGGGAAAACTTCTTGGCAGTAAAATCCTGAGCCAGAAGGCACAACTCGCTATACACAATGCAGTGTTGGTCCCAACGCTAACTTATGGAAGCGAGAGTTGGGTATGGCAGAAAGAGCATGAAAGTAGAATAAACGCGGTTGAAATGCGAGCGCTGCGCAAAATTTGTGGCGTAAGGCTCGTAGACCGTATTCGCAATGATGATGTTAGAAATAGAGTTGGTATGAAAGAGAGCGTCGGTGTTAAAATAAGAAGAGGCATGCTCCGATGGTTCGGGCATGTAGAAAGAATGCAAGATGAAAGAATGACGAAGCAGATATACAATGCAAAAGTGGAAGGATGTAGGAGCCGGGGAAGGCCAAGACTTACCTACCATGACCAAATTGGTCATGTTCTATCAGAAGGTGATGTCAGGAGCCCTAGAAACCGGCGTGCGTGCATGAGAAGAGCAATGAATGTTAAAGAAGCGAGTGAGATATGTAAGGATCGAGTCACGTGGCGCTCGGTTCTCTCTGCCTACCCCGCAAGGGATTTGGCGTGAAGTTATAGATAGATACATATATATTTTTTATTGCTTTACAGTAAGTCTACCGCCACCATCAGTCCCACTTGCCTCGACGTCTACGCCACTGGTCGATGTCAGTCAGCCCGAAGGGTCGCAGCCGAATACGACGCGGCTTGCCCCGGCGCAAACCCCCCCGCGCCGGGCATCAGCCTCGCCGCGTTCTACGGCTGCTACACCGCGCCGTCGTTTATTGGCGTCAAGAGCGCGCAGGAATCGCGGGTTGACGCCGTTCGACAGGGCAGCCAGTGAATTTGTCGCTGTCGAACAGCGTCGCCTTCGGTTGGAGGAGGAGCGTGAAAGGCTACTGCATGAGCGGGAATTGGAGCGATTGCGACTAGAGTCGCAAAGAATTGAGGCGACACGCGAACACAACCAACTGCTCCGTCAATTTTTAGTTTTAGCTCAAAGATTGCTCGATTTATTGCCTCAACATACCGGCGGTTTGCCATCTACAGACCCTCTCCCGGACACTGAATAATCTGTGACTGTGTAAATGCCTGTAGTGGTAGGTGTTGTCGAACAATTTTCGGGCCAAAACAAAAGTAGATATATAAGTATTTGTGCTGAACACAAGTTTCCTCATGTTTCTTTATGTAAAAAGCAAACTACACTTACGTGCTGTGGTTGGTGTATTAAGCTATGTTGGTTTTGCTCGCGACTTCGTCTCAATACTTTCCTCGGTGTTTTAGCTATCTATATACCAAAATTCATCAAAGTTGGTTCAACAAAAAAAAATTTCTTCAGCATTCATAATAAGGTATAATATAAATGAGATTGCATTACAATGTTTACTTTAGTTAAGCATTACATTTTTTAATTAGTTTATATGTTTGATTTATAAATGATATAGAAATGATATTGGTCTGGTGAAGTACTTACACCTCACTGAAATCAGACAAATAACAACTAACTGGATGATTGTTGTCCCTGCAAGCGAGTGAGGTTACCAGTAAGTTCGAAAGATGTTACTGCATTAGCTCCGGAGGTGGCATAGTGCAGGTGATAATTAATGTTTTGCAAGCATTCATAGGCTACGCTAACCACTATATCAAATACTTGTATGGCGTTGTATAAAAACAATGCATTTAATTATTGGATGAAATTGCAATATACAGGATAACTGTTTATTATATTGAGAGGGAAACACAGTCTAAGTTCAGTTTCTGTTAATACGTCCATTGTATATGTACTTAGTCATATGCACACAAAACGTCTCTTAAATGTTTTTCTTTTATTATAAGAACCAAGTAGCGATTTACTTGTAATATAGTAATTAAGGATGTAAGTAAAATAAATTAGTTTATACAATTGTAAAAGTTAATAATATTGTAAAACGTCAGTACATAACTGTACACATTACTAGAGTACTTATTTGAATTAGGCACAGACTGCATGACAGTGTTCATGTAAATAGGTTTACTGCTATACACGCATATATCTCTAAATATGTTATAATGTAACTTACACCATTAAAATTGGTTATGGTTCTTAAACCATAACATTTTTGCATAGTATGCTTAAGGTGTCAATTCTTTACCTGGTATAAAATTAAAAAAACAAGTGACCAATGTATTTTTTGTAATGACCCCTTTCCTGCTTGACAGATATTGAAGAAAATTGTGTGTTTTATGAGGTTCATTCTATTAATCTTACATTATAACGTAATTCCCTCTGCCTACCCCGCAAGGAATTTGCCGTGAAGTTATAGATACATAAATAATGTCATTCTTACATTCTATTTGTCTTACATTCTATTAATCAAGCCAATGAGCATTGCTCTGCCGTGCATCAGCTCATCTTGGGTGCCAGCACTGGAAGGACCTGCTTGAACATTAAAATCATGATTACCATCATCAATTTGCTGTGCTACATCACTTGGTGCTGGTAACTGAGCATGCAATACTATGTTATGCAGTACACAACATGCATGTATTATTTTACTAGCTACATGAGGATGGTAATGAAGAGTTCGATGCTTAAGCAAACACCTCCAACGAGCTTTCAGCAAACCAAAACAACGCTCAATATTGTTTCTGGCTTGTATGTGGCGATTGGTGTAGAGTTCCTCTCGAGAGCCTGGTGCAGCATTTAATACAGGCGTCATTAGCCAGCCTCTTTGTGGGTATCCAGAGTCACCTAAAATAATAAAACATGTTAATAGTGAATGTTGGTATCATTTATTTAAAAGTGGTAAAAATGGTATTATAAATATGAAAGATGGTAGCACACAGGTAGATTCTAACTTCAAATAAAATATATGATACTCTAGTTGCATTATGATGGATTCTCCCAGGAACGCAGATAAAAACGTTGGGCATATGGGTGCTTGTGGACAACAACAGCTGATACATAATGTACTATGATAGTATTATATAAATTGCAATATACTTTACCTAATAACCAAGTTTGTTCTCCATTTTGATGTAGTTCACGCATGTATTGCTCCACCTGGCTGGAAGACCATATAAAGGAGTCATGTGTGGCTCCACCAAATTTTGAATTTACATTAAAAATTTGCAAGTTGTGGTCACAAATCTAAAAAATATTATAATAATATTTATTTTTATTACATAATAATTCTCACTAAGCTGTATTTATTTATTTAGCATTGAAAGAAATCAAAAGGAAGGATCAAAAAATCAGAAAGCATCATTTTAATAAATGTAATAGTTGTGGTTAAGGAATAAATGTTACCATTTGCACATTTAATGAGTGGTATCCTTTTCTATTAAAATAGAGATGCTCATCTTTGTCAGGTTTTATTATTGCTACATGGGTGCAATCGATACACCCTATTACACCCGGCATGTGGTATCTTCTTTGGAACCTGCAAATTTATTTTGTTTTAATGGGATCATTTTTTACACAACATACAAGCATATGAGCACCTAATGTAAAGTAGTTACAATAGCCTAGAATGCTTGCAATATATTAAGTATGGCTTGTACAATGCTACCTTTGCATCTAACACAGCAACTCCTTAGAAGCTTACTGGTAACAACTGCACTCACATGCAGGAACACAGATTTCTGTAAGGTGAAGTTGCTCAGACGGGCTTCTTATAAAGATTATTGATCTAAGTATTATATGCACATACAATGTCAATACTGTCCGCGTGGGAATATTGTAAGATTATAGGTAAGCAGATATGCGTGGGAATATTGTAAGGTTATAAGGTAAGCAGATACATTAAATCTATTTAAATTAAATTTTCACAATTTTAAAGGCAAAATGATGGATTGACACAGGCTATTGGTTTAACTCTGACAAAGTTGAGGTGATAGTGGATATGGTTACTTACTCTTGTCTTATTGTCGACCTTTCTTGATGTGTTTGTGGGAACACTATCCATTTTCGTAGAATTTGATCTGTATTGAGTGCCTCCACAACTTGCCTTATGCAGCGACTCGTCGTTCGCTGAGGCAAATGTTGGGTGACACCTACGATTCTCTGGTAGGACCCAGTCGCTAAGAAACTTAGTGTGCAAAGAACCTACGAAAATTAAAAATATAATTCAATTGGAACATCTTTGACTAAATTAAAAGGATGACGCTTAGACTTGTAGTCATTAAATATTTAGCTCATATTAATAGGTAACGTTACCTACCTTTATTTCCAGAGGTATTTCTTTAGTCCCTCGTAACGACGCGTGAGTGCGTAGGTCTAAACAAAGTCTTTTAAATGTGCCTTTGTCCAACCTAAATCGCTCTCTAAATAACAATTCGGGCATTTCGGCTATTTGTTCCAAGCACCGACGAGAAACATTTCTCCTTTGGCGTCTGAGCCACACTTCTTCGTTATGTGCAGCCCACAGTAATTTTAATGAATGCATTTTGTTAATTCAATCACGTACATACACCAAACAGACAAGTGGCAAAAAACGCTTGGAAGCGTTTCTATTCTATATCTACAATCGCCTTAGCGTTAACGAAAGTAGATTGGTAGCCAAGATGACAAACAGTTAGCGAACGCTTATTCTATTCGAAGATTCGATAAAAATCACTACGGTGTCTATGGTTTCTATCGCAAACGTCAAATCATTTGATATTTTCGAACCGACAGATATTTTTTTTTGGTTCTTTTTATCCCCGAGGGGAAAGGCAAAGGGTTCTAGCCCATACAGCCAAGTCTTCAGTTTAGAACAATTTGAAAATCTTAATTCTATGTTCCAGCTTCAGGAACTGTGCTGAAAAAATGCTTGGGAACCTAGACCCAATCAATCCAATTTAAATACCACCCGTAAAACGATTAGTGATTTTTACAAGGTTTTCTTGATGAACTTATTCACGTCTTCCAAAAAGTGCATAAACGTGTTATATTTGAGTTTTTTCATTGCTGTATACATAAAGCTTGCAATATAAAGAATAACTGTTGATTGTTTGGTGAGGAAAACACAGTGTAAGTTTGATTTCTGTTTAATACATTCATTATGTATATAATATGCATACAAAACCTCTTAAATATTTTTTATATTTATATTTTTCGTAAACATTGAAGCACCGCCATAGTAAGTCAGTCGCTATACGTACGAGCCGACACGCACACATTCACACCATAGTAAGTCTATCGCCCGCCATTACGCACCGACACCTCACCACGTGATAACCTTGTCGAAAAAAAATATAATACCGTCGAGCGTGGTGAAGAGCTGTCGATGCCATAGTGGTACAATTATTACTGAGGGCGCTCCTCAATATAAACAGTACAAAAATAGCTCCCGTGTTTATTTCTAAAATAAATAGTAAGGATCGATAATCGTTACCAGATATTGCTGTAAAGTGATTTATAAGTGAGAATATACCTATACTACTATAGTCAAAGTCAAAGTCAAAATCAAAATCTTTTTATTCCGTAAAAATGGCTACATTTGTTTGGAATCGTCACAATTTTTTTCCCTACCGTGCAGTTCATGACTAGGTGAGCACTGATAAAAATACTGCCAAAAAACTCAGGCATCCCTCTTTTGGTATCCAAACAAATTTACATAATTTATTAATTACATTATAATTGGATCGACTCAATCCCAGGCATTTTTATCATTAATATAGTCAGATACTTTATAATATGCCCTGCTACACAATTTGGCTTTAATAGTAGTTTTAAACTTGTTTATTGACAATTCTCTTATATTGCTGGGAAGTTTGTTATAGAACCGTATACATTGCCCCATAAAAGAATTACTTATTTTGTGGAGACGGCTTGCATGTAACACAAGATTAT
Organism: Pyralis farinalis; assembly: GCA_947507595.1. Taxonomy (NCBI): domain Eukaryota; kingdom Metazoa; phylum Arthropoda; class Insecta; order Lepidoptera; family Pyralidae; genus Pyralis; species Pyralis farinalis. Next base: position 1,491,002 of record OX382281.1, read on the forward strand.
GCTTATATCTAGTATTTATGTTATGAGTATCGCTCTTTTTACAAAATGAGTCTATGTTTTTATGGACATACAAAAGATTTTCATAGATATATTGCGATGCGACTGTTAGAATATTTATTTCTTTGAATTTTTCTCTAAGGCTCTCACGGGGACCAAGTTTGTAGATAGCTCTTATGGCTCTCTTTTGCAATAAAAAGATGGTGTTAATGTCCGCGGAGTTACCCCAAAGAAGAATTCCGTATGACATAATACTATGAAAGTAGCTGAAATAAACTATTCTAGCCGTATCAACATCAGTGAGCCGTCTAATAGTTTTCACTGCATAGGCTGCAGAACTTAGTTTTCCTGATAATTTTTCTATTTGTGGGCCCCATTGTAGTCTGGAGTCAATTGTTATACCCAAGAACACAGTTGTCTCCACAGGGGCTAAATTAGTTCCATTAACATGTACATTGGTAGTCACCTGTCTTACATTAGGTGTTGAGAACTTAATTACTTTAGTCTTTTTATCATTTAAAAGCAGATTATTAACATTAAACCAATGCATAACTTTAGAGAGAGCATCGTTAACTTCGTCATAATTACCTAACTGTCTATTAATTTTGAATGTCAAAGAGGTATCATCCGCAAACAATACAATCTCATGTTTATCCTTTACATAATAAGGTAAGTCATTTATATATACTAAAAATAAGAATGGACCTAGAATTGACCCCTGTGGGACTCCCATGACTACAGGGGACCCCGAAGATATTTTACCATTAACATCGACCTTCTGTATCCTATTGCCCAGATAAGAAGACAGAAGTTCGACTTAATTAAACTTAATACAAGTTCGACTTAATATAAGTTCGACTGTTCCAACCAGTGACAATAAGGATTACATCAGTGTTAAAAACTCAATGACTAAACATACACACTGACATTGGCGAGAACACCAGGATCGCCATAAAGAAGAAGAAGACTAAACATACCTAACTATACTCTCAAGCTTATTTCAACAACTTTCAGCAGTGTATGTCAAGGAAACATGATGTGATTTGAGACAAACTCAGTGCCGCATTTTTTTATTTCACTGATTAATCTACAAAATTAATAACCGTTTGAATTGTGAAAAACAAAGAGAAAGGATACCTAGAGGTGACAAGCAAATAATAATACCAAGATAGAACGTGATAGATGTATACAGTTCCTCATAAGAAGGAAAGAGAGAGATAAAATATTTTTTGTCCCTGTCATAGTTTCACTATTTTGTGTTTGCCACAAAAACAAATTCGTGGCAAACAATCATTTCATTCCTTGTAGTACAACAAATTTTTTGCATAAATTACTAAATATAAGGGAAATATTAGTGCATATTTGTGTTCTTTTGCTTGTTTGGGATTGTCTTTTTACTTTAACAATGGTACGTTGCTGTGTAAAAGGCTGCAAAAGCCTCAGTTAGTAAAAATACGAAAACATAACCTTTCATGCGTAAGTATAAAGTTTTACTAGTTGTTATCAAATATTTTGCGAAAATTAGATACACATGTAGTTTTTAAATAAATTGTTTGTATAATAACGTAAAAACAATGAAAATATCGGTTTAATTTACAAAAAGTATTTCTAGTAAAAACCGCCTAAATCTTGAAGGTTGTCTGTGGGTAATGCGTCAGCCATTTTCTGTTGTATTTTCAATTTATCGGTATAATGAGCGTTTTAGGGTTACCAGTATGTAGAATGGGAAAACACCCCGAAATTATGGGTAAATTATATGGGTACAGACACCTTTTTTTTAACTTCTTACTTTTTGTATACTGCTTTGTTTATAATTTTTCGTCAAAATGTATTTATTTATTTTTAAATTAAAAATGTTAGCTTGTTTAATCTTAGATGTATGTTTATTTTTTAGATTTCCTAAAGTCGTCAGTGTGCGTAATGCATGGATTTTTGCTACTGGACGACAGAATTGGGAGCCGAGTACAGTCGCATATGTTCCAAACATTTTAAAGACCACTGCTTTCGGAAGAAATTTATTTGGATAAGTCGTCAGTTTCAACATCCACCATACACGTAAGTTAACATTTGTTGACCTGGTTCGTCAACATTTGATTTGTTGACGAACCAGGTGTTCCTCTGGCAATGCAAGCTTGCGCATTCTCAACTGATTTATATTGTTTTTATTTATTTATTTACACGATACAGTTACACAGTACAAATTATTATGTTCGCCAAACTGTTATAACAGTTTGTTGGCGAGTATATATGATGATAGGTATTAAAAAAATAAGGAACTAAATTAGATGATTTACATGCCTGCCTGTTCGTCTGCTAGTCTGTCTTAGAAAGTTTCACGTACAGACTTGAAATTTTACATATTTACATTTTAGTCGTAGAAGCGTATAATTGAAGTACAAAAACATATGAAAATATTCCAACGACTCTGACAATCCGTAATTGAGTAGTTTCGGGATATATCTTCTAAGGTCTTTTGGTTGAAATAAGAACCCGTACTCCAGTAATGAAGTGAGTATGGGTTGATATGATGTTGATGGGTTGATTATATTTATACAGGTAATTGTGAAAGATATGGAGGGTAGTCGTGTAGATTATTCTATACCAATTATTTATACCACGTTAATCATGTTAATCATGCACACACACACATGCTTTTGTGTCAACACATAAATGTTAATCAAGCATTTTATATTGTCTGAATTTGTAAACTTTTAAATATGTGAAGCTCAACTAAATTATAGTATTGACAGTAGTTTTAATATAATGTTAGTACTAGGCTGCCGATATTACATGCTAATAATGCGTTACAAAATTAAAATTGTCCTATTTTCCAGACCGATTATCCAGGGCTTCCAATAGCGACGGACACTACATTAACACCATGAAAATTAAAGTTTACTTTTGAATTAGGACTGAAAACATTACTGGCTGAGTCACGCAAGAAGAAATTAGCTATATTAAGGTCAAAAACTAAACGACTTGAAATAAAAATGCTGAACTATCTGTCATTATACAGAATTTTAATGTAATCGATGTATAGATGATAGATATCATTATACAAGTTAGAGGAAAAGATGAACTAGGGAATTAAGGGACCGTAGCAGTTTACCACCTTTTGAGTACAATATGTGAAAGGATAATCCTTGATCAATTGTAGCTTTAGTTTAAGTCTAATGAAAACCATGATGCGCAATACAAAATGTTCAAAAACAAAGATGTTTACCTTTGTTTAACATTTACACTTAAATCATCCCTGGCACTAATTCTTTTTTACATGACAATTATTGAAAATTTTTATGCAATATGTTTAATTTTAAGAAGGAATAATCCGCATTTATTGTGTAAAGAAGATTTAACTAAAAACCGTGTATGTAAATGTGACCATGAATATTCGACGACTGTTTCATTCTCACGATATTTATATAAATACACGATGTAGAAAAATCGATCTAATAACATTGATTTCAAGAATAAAAATATATGAAAAACTAAACATAAATGCTAGTTTGTAAGGCACGAATATTTTTATTTACAAATTGTCAATAAAGTGTTTTTTATCTTTTATCTCATATCTATGCCTATATTTAGTATCATGTCATAGCTTGTATTTTAAAATATATGTCTAAAATAGAAAAATATATTGTTTAATTTATATAATTCTGCTAGGTTTGACCAATCTTCTATCCTTATTCCAATGATTTCACAGATCTTACTGAAACTAACTCAGGCTTACTATTAATTAATAGATCTATACAGTAACTCGATTTGCGTAAAAAAATACTATTCTAATAATATTAAAGTGCAAATATGTTTGTTCATTCATTCAGATACTGTAGTTTTCATCTATCTATCTATCTATAACTTCACGCCAAATCCCTTGCGGGGTAGGCAGAGAGAACCGAGCGCCACGTGACTCGATCCTTACATATCTCACTCGCTTCTTTAACATTCATTGCTCTTCTCATGCACGCTCGCCGGTTTCTAGGGCTCCTGACATCACCTTCTGATAGAACACGACCAATTTGGTCATGGTAGGTAAGTCTTGGCCTTCCCCGGCTCCTACATCCTTCCACTTTTGCATTGTATATCTGCTTCGTCATTCTTTCATCTTGCATTCTTTCTACATGTCCGAACCATCGGAGCATGCCTCTTCTTATTTTAACACCGACGCTCTCTTTCAGACCAACTCTGTTTCTAACATCATCATTGCGAATACGGTCTACAAGCCTTACGCCACAAATTTTGCGCAGCGCTCGCATTTCGACCGCGTTTATTCTACTTTCATGCTCTTTCTGCCATACCCAGCTCTCGCTTCCATAAGTTAGCGTTGGGACCAACACTGCATTGTGTATAGCGAGTTGTGCCTTCTGGCTCAGGATTTTACTGCCAAGAAGTTTTCCCAACGCTCCATTCACACTATTCCCAGCACTCACTCGTCTTTCCACATCTGCGGTGTACCTTCCATCCCTGCTAAAAGCGCATCCAAGATATATAAACTCATCCACTTGTTCCAACACTTCATCATCAATCGTAATCCTTACATTAGTTCTGGATTCTTCTCTTTCAAATACCATTATCTTTGTTTTCTTCGCATTCAGTAGTAAGCCTTTCTCCATACATTCGTCTTTCATCGTTGTGACCAGTGTTTGCAGTTCAGATGGTGTATCTGCTAATAGCACGGCATCGTCTGCATACAGCAGACAGTTCACCACTAGGTCACCCATGCGCAATCCCACATTCGTTGACCTTATTCTCTGCAGACAACTATCGAGATACAGGATAAACAGCCTAGCAGATAGCATGCAACCCTGTTTGACACCAATTCTGACATCAAACCAGGGTGACATGCCACCATCTATCCGCACACATGCTGAGCAATCCTTGTAAGTGGACTGCACAGCACGGAGCAGTGAACCGTCAATCCCATATCTCGGCAATATGTCCCACAGTTCCTTTCGCACAACCCTATCAAAGGCTTTCTCAAGATCCACAAAACCGCAGAAAACCTTCTGGTCTATGGCCAGATGCTTCTCTACGATATTGCGGAGCGAGAAAACTTGATCCGTACATCCCCTTCCATTTCGGAAACCTCCTTGTGCGTCCCACAGCATTTCATCGGATTTCACCCTCATTCTCCTTTCAATCACCTTTCCATATACTTTTGTTGCTAAGCTGATCAAACTGATGGCCCTATAGCTGGCGCAGTCCATGCGTGACCCCTTGCCTTTATACAAGGGCACGATGACTGCGCGTCTCCAGTCCATTGGGACCCTTCCAGTTCTCCAGCATAGATTGCATAAGTACCAGAAGGCGTCCCGGACGTAAGTGCCACCTAATTTGATCATCTCAGCTGTGATCAGATCAATTCCCGCTGACTTTCCATTTTTCAAGCTTCGTATCGACCATTCGATCTCATCCATAGTTATGCCTTCGTCGGACGCCGTCAACGTGGAGTAAGCATCCGACTCACTCTCATTGTCAGCGTCCGAGGCATACTCATACATTTCTTCAAAATATTCACTCCACCGTTCTAACACTTCCTGAGTGTTCGCAAGAATGACACCAGCTTTAGACTTTATCTTATCCATTCTGGATGCCGACGAACCACTCCGAGACTTCTTTACCTCTCTCCAGAAGAGTTTGGTATTTGCCTCGAAGTTTTTCGTCAGCCTCTCTTCCTCATTCATAATTTGTCTTTCACGCTTCTCTTTCACTAAAGCCTTGGTTTCATTCTTGCATAGACGGTACATTTCTTTCTTCTTTTCTCTCATATTTTCATTTAAGGGCAAAGATGATACGTAATCCAGCCACGCTTTCCTCTTTCTTGCTACGGAGGATTCAACCTCCGCATCCCACCAGGCATCTCCTTTCGCTGTTTTACGTCTCTTTGCGCATCCACAAGCTTCTTTTGCACTATCCACCATACTTTCTTTCAAAACTTTCCAACAATCATCCACATCTGAGTCGGAGAGGCTTGCATTTGCAAGTCTCTCACTTACCAGATGCACATACATTCTCCTCACACTTTCATCTTGCAATTTTTCGCTCATTATCCTTTCATGATCTCCGAAAGGGATACGCACTCGCCAGTGCCTCCACTTCCTAAAAAGGCCCACAAACCGGCTTACCACCAGGTAGTGGTCCGTCTCAAGAGTGGGGCCTCTAAAGGCTCTTGTATCCATTATAACATTTCGGAGACGTCTATCTATTAAAATCAAATCAATCACACTTTTTTGGTCATTCCTTCTCCATGTATACGTGTGAATATCCTTATGACGAAATAAAGTATTCGACACGAGGAGGTTTCGTTCCATACATAAATCTAGTATTGACTTACCTGCTTCGTTCACTCTCTTATCTCCATACGGACCAAGAACAGCTTCATAGCTGTATCGCTTGGTCCCAACCCATCCATTCAAATCTCCACACATAATCACTCTTTCATTCCCTTCAGCTAAGTCCAGAACATCCCTCACAGACTCCCAAAACTTCTCCAGTTCTTGAGCACACGCTGAGCTTACGGGAGCGTATGCTGCAACCAGAAATACTCGCGTGATGCCCAGTTTAATACGAACCTAGAGAAGTCTAGGCCCTACCAAACAGTAATCTATTACACCAGTGGCTAAGCGAGAGGAGAGTACGACACCTACACCAGCACTGGCATGATCGTCCCGGTCTACTCCAGACCATAGGGCCATCATCCCACCGGGCAGATCATCGGTGTCACTCCCCTTGCGCTTAGTCTCTGTCACACATAAAGCATCCAAACGTCTATCATTCATTACGTCTATCAATTCATTCGTCTTATCATTCAATCCACCTCTCACATTCCACGTGCCTATGCGGCACTCGGCTCCCCTCGTCCCGCCGGAATTGGCGCTGCGTGGTGGGTGGCGGCCCCCACCGCCGCATGCAGCTATATTCGCACCGACGGGGGCGGATCGGTGCGCGTCGCCTACGGGGGACGCCCTAATCCGCACATCGGTGCGCTTTTGGTCCAGAATTGCAATCGACTGATTGGCAGGGGTCGCGAACGAGCACGCTTCTGGCACATGACCCCCTATGTAGTTTTCATACGTATGTAAATATTAACTTTTATTACTTTGTGTGTAGAAATGGCTGTATGGACTTATTCGATTTTTTTACATTGCTAATATCATATTATGAGTATATTATTATAGCACACAATACACATTCTATGCAAATTTCTAATGGTAAACAATTATCTGGGTACATTGTAAATTTCAAATTGCCGAAACGCATTATGTAGTGGGGTAAATTTTCCACAGTCTGGTAACCTTGTTATTGTATGTACTTTTGTTGCCGTCCCTTACGGGTGTACGCGTTTGTCAACTCTAGGTATATACTTTCTCTGAGGTGAAAAACATCAATTTTGCTTCGTCATGTTGCAATGAAAATATTTTAATTTTAGCGACCTCTGTCTGTTGTATCCGAATTGCTTTGTGTACGTGCTTCATCACTGCAACTGCATTGCTTTATTGAAGAATTGCATTCACGCACCATCAGCTATTAGCAGTACCTAACTTGTGCAGCAGAGGGCGTAGCTCGATCGCTTACTTTATTTATAATTTTATCCATAACTATCATTGCTTGCACTAGAGGGCGCAACCTGTATGTAAACAAAAGAAAAATGAATACGGTGTTCAGTTGCAAAGGTTGTTTGAACGCCATTACATCCCGCAGCTTTCTTCGATGCCTAGACTGTCGGGGATGCTTTCATAATCAATGCCTAAATATAGGTGATGATCATTATAGGACACTAACGCAGTCATATAAGGATTCGTGGACATGTCCTTCTTGTACTAACGTGTCCCGCAGGCGCAAAGACAATACCAATACTCCTGTCCGACTACGTCAGATACCGATGGGGGACAACTCATTGAATATGTCATTCGATGTTGCGAACGATAGCGCTGCATCAATCCCTGGTGTCTCTGATGCTGCTCCTTGCCAGTCTGGGTGTAATGGAGTAACGATGGAAAAAATCACCGCTCTTTTCGATCAAAAACTGAGCGCGTCCCTTTCGTCTTTCATGAATAATTTCCGTATAGCGCTGAAGGAGGATGTCGCGGATTTGGTCCGTGCGGAGATGGGCTGTGTGGTGCAGGAGATAAAGGATGACCTTAATGCCGCAACTGACTTTTTCGCTGCAGAGCATGCTACCTTGAAGTCTCAGATAGCACACAAAGATGCTACCATCAAAATATTGGAGGCTGACTGTGAACGCATGCATGGAGACCTTCGCAGCTTATCAAGTCGTATGTCAGCCATGGAGAAAACAACTCGCAGCTACAACGTCGAAATGCAAGCAGTGCCGGAGATTCGCAGTGAAAATGTTACATTATTGTTTAAAAAACTGTGTGATGTAGTTAACTTTCCCAAGACAATTGCATTCTCGCCTGTCGCCGAGTGGCGAAAATGGACAGTACTTCAAAACGGGCTAGAAACATTTTGGTCACTCTCGCTTCGCCTCGGTTGAAAGACACGCTACTATCTGCCGTTCAAAGATATAATAAGGTGCACCCCAAGGATACGCTGAATTCGCGGCAACTAGGAATCTCCGTTGAGACCCGTTGAAATATATGTCTATGCTACTTGCCTCCAGATCTACCTACTTATTTACTAGAATCTTTTTTTGAAAACTGCTATAAAAGAGCCTTGACCTGTCAGGACAATGCGGAGTTTGTCTGTATTGGCGACTACAACATTCCCGGATTGAGTTGGCATAGGGAATTTGACTCTTTGGCTTTACACGCTAGCCCACCTTATGATTATAAATCTCGTCTTCTATGTCAGACAATGTCACTTTGTCAACTTAAATAATATAATAGTATATTAAATACAAATGGCCGTCTTCTTGATCTTGTTCTGGCCACGGTCAACGTCCAGGTATATGGTGTGGATCCACTTAGTCGATTAGATGACCATCATCCTGCCATAGCTATTGATATTAATTGCATATCTAAATTATACGGTAAATGTCTAAAAAGTGATTCTCGTAAGCGATTTAATTTTAACAAATGCAAATTCGATGCTGTCAAATCCGAACTATCTAAGGTAGACTGGTACGCCGAGTTGACTTCTTCTGACATTGACATTGATATAAATCGTTTCTATGCTATATTACATGATATAATCAGTAGAAATATATCGAAAAATAATAAAGATAAATACCCTGTTTGGTTTAGCCCTGCACTTCGACATAGTATCGAAATGAAGTTCAAATATCATAAGCTTTTCAAAATGTTTGGAAATCCTCGTGACTACGACGAATTTGCTCATTATAGAACCAAAAGTAAGCACTTAATTGATACTTGTTATAGAGATTTCGTGACATCAATAGAGGGTTCTCTGAATGACGATATGAAGGGATTTTGGAGGTTTGTCAATAGTAAAAAGGGCGTGAACTCGATTCCTCTAAACATGGAGTATGAAGGTGTTTCCGCAACCAAACCCTCTGAAGTATGTGAGCTCTTTTCAAAGTATTTCGGTTCTGTTTTTAAAAATATTACTTCCGTCCCTGTTACCGGTTCTTCTGAAAATTCTCAGCATAATACCAATTCTTTAAGCGGCATTAATATTACACAAGAAACGATACTAAAAAAGATAAATAACTTAGACACGAATAAAGGTCCTGGCCCAGACGAGATACCTTATTTGTTAAAAAATGTGCGTGTGAACTCATTGTACCACTCAAAATATTATTTAATAAGTCGATTGTGTTTGGAACTTTTCCCACGCTCTGGAAAATATCTCACATAATACCAGTATACAAATCGGCTAACAGGACTGACTGTAGAAACTATAGACCTATTAGTATATTGTCTTGTCTCGCTAAACTATTTGAAAGTGTAGTTTATCATGTTCTTTTTAATCATGTCAAGCCCTTTTTGCACTCACAACAGCACGGATTCGTAGCTAATAAATCTACTACCTCCAACCTAATCGAATATAAAAACTACTTGTGTAGCGCTTTTGCCAAAAGACTGCAGGTGGACTCCATCTACACTGATTTCGCTAAAGCCTTCGATAAGGTCAGTCATATAGTACTTTCTAAGAAACTGGCAGACTTCGGTGTACATGGTTGTCTACTTCGCTGGTTCCAGTCTTATTTGAGTCGCAGAAGTCAGCTCGTTGAGGTTAAGGGTCATGTTTCTGAACCAGTCTTTGTCACCTCGGGGATACCTCAGGGCAGCCATTTAGGACCGTTATTGTTCGTCATTTTCATTAATGACCTGGTTGATGTTCTGTCTTGCCCTTGCCTCCTTTATGCGGATGACCTTAAAGTATTTACCACTGTAAGCAATAATACAGACGCTTCCAGATTTCAGTCTGACCTAAACTTATTATCTGATTGGTGCGACAGGAACTTCATGCAGCTTAACATTGGTAAATGCTTCGTTATAACTTTCACCACAAAAACACATAAGCTCATATTTGACTATTCCCTCAGGGGCGAGATTCTTATCCGTAATCACTTCGCAAAAGATCTAGGTGTGATTTTTGATGACAAGTTAACCTTTCGAGATCACTACGATAACATTGTGGATCGTAGCTATCGTCTACTTGGATTTATCACAAGATCTACTAAACACTTTCGAAAGAGTAAGAGTATTATTTACCTTTACTACTCGCTCATACGTAGTGTTCTCGAATACAACTCCGCTGTCTGGTCTCCCTTCTATGACGTGCATAGTAATAGAATCGAAGGAGTACAGAAGCGTTTTTTAAAGATTCTTACCTATAGATTTGGCATGGGCCGTAAACTCACGTCGTACAATGAACGTTTAAAGTATTATCATCTAGACCCACTATATGTACGACGTCAACATAATGACCTGATGCTTCTCTATAAGATTATTCACCATCAGTTAGATTCCCCCCACCTTCTTTCTCTACTAAACTTCAACACCCGATTTAGGTCTCGTAATCGCAATTACAATATTTTCTGTCTTCAAGTATTCCTGAACAACACCTCGTATTACAACCCCATAGTCAGAATGTGCCGCCAATATAACGAAATTCTAGTATCTAACAGAGACATCGACATCTTCCACTTCACACTACCTCAATTCCGGAGACAATTGAAGATCCATTTATCTGCTTTAAAGTAAATAACTAATTAATGTATATATTTTATTTGTAGGTCCTTAATATTTAATTGCTAAGCTACTCTTTTTTTTGTAATTTAGTATTGTTCTTTTTACTTATCATATAGTTAGAGTTGTTACACCGCGAGCAGCGGTCTCTAGTAAATAATGTAAAATTTTCTATTAAGCTACTAGGCATACATAATTTTGGGTTATGATCTAGATCTGTACTAATTTCATGCTTAAAAATGGTTATAATGTTGATTGTAATCTGTTTTGTATGCTAATAAATAAATAAATTAAAAAAAGCCAAGGGAATACTTTTCATAGGTAAGCAAGTCATTTTTCTAATTAAATAATCGTTTTCACTTAAATTAATTTTTCATAACATTAAATCGACCGGTGTTACCATAACTCACATTTCCAAATTAGCGTAAATGTGGGAGATCATTTTTCTTTTGTTCTTTTGTAATTCTTACTTAATTCAGATACCTAATTTTGTTTAAATAGACATATAAACTTACATCATATAATTCTTTTACTGAACAACTATTATTCACGCCTTTAATATTTTTTAGATTTCCATCGTCAAATGAATGCATCATTTGAAAGAATGATTGGGTTATAAATCATAAGAGAGTCCAGAAAAGAAAGCGGCTGGATTCCATCTAAATCCAGTGTGATATGCAGTATACATTTCGAGGAGTTGCTGCCGTCTTCCGTGAGGTGGAGGTACTTCCCCAGTCAGGCTAACGTCGTGCCCTACCTCTCTTTCGCCAGAGCCTCGTCTGGTCATTAAAATTGGTGTATTTATTTGGCCATTATTTATTTCAAATAAGTATGCATCTGTTTGTACTACATAATAAAAGAAATATGTAATATTATATTTCATGTGTTTAATTTATTTTCATCAATACCTATTTTAAACAATACAAGTTACAAATCAACGATCCATAAAATTCGAGTTCCAAAGACAGTAACGAATCATATATTTTTTTTATTTCTTTTTAGTTAGTTTCTCTCAAGCTGTGGAATGAGCTCCCAGACGAGGTTTTTCCAAGGGACTACAGCATGGAGTTCTTCAAGAAATGCGTGAAGAGGTTTTTAGAGGGTCGGCAACTCATGAGTTTCACCCCTGGTGCTGCAAATGTCCATAGGCTACGGTAAATGTGTACCATCAGGCAGGCCGTATGCTTGATTACCACCTTAGTGGTATAAAAAAATAGTTAAAGAAATAGGACATTTTCTTCCATCTGACAACCCACTTGACACTCACACATAGTTACATGCCGCCATTGTGGTGCTTCAGTTGTTTCTCAGCGAGATTCCGTCTGACTATTTTATTACGTCTATGGAGTAGAGTTGCCAACGAAATTTCGTTTTGGCGAAAGAGAGTAGACCCCCAGGTTACGTCGTAACTGGCACGTTGTCTCTCTTCTTTATTTTATTCTCTTCAACCCTACTTCTCCCAGCTACTTGAAGGAACGTTTTGTTTTTCTCAGTGAGGTACGAGATCGTAGTGATCGCAGTACACGCAGTATTCTTTCCCTTCGTCTAATAACGCCATCTCACTCTTCACAATATTACACTAACTCCTTCTCGGTACGAGCTATGCAACTCTGGAATGCCTTGCCAATTTCTATACACAGTGCACAATCCTTAGCCTCCTTTAAAAATATGGTAAAATCTCACTATCTCTCCATGTAACTATGGTACTATATATATATATATATATTTGCCATTATCTTTATGTGAATATTATTGTATGTTCTGGTCTTCTGTCATGTTTTTGCTACTTTGTTATTTTTTCTATTATTATTATTATTTTGTATTTGTTAGAATGTGTAATTCGTTGTATATAAGTATATGGTATATTAAGTGAAAATTGTACTTGCTTAAATGCGCCACCTACCTACTTTTTATATATGTATGTTTTTTTTCGTGTCATGGTTGTCTGGAAGAGATCGCTTTAGCGATAAGACCGCCTATTGTACATTTGTTTTCTTGTTCTGCATGTTTTCTTTATGTATTTGTTATTGGTGCAATAAAGAGTATTCTATTCTAAAAGGTACAATATAATTGTTTTATTTCTTGAAATGACTATAAACAAACATTATGATGTTTATTTGTACTTAAACAGAAATTAGAAATATATTTTTCGACTAGTTAGAATAAAACCAATGTATTTAGACAACAGTATACATATGTTGTAATATTTGGAGTCGGTGCCAGCCGAGCTTTTAAGATTTTTGGAAAATTTCCACACTTCACTCGCTTCTTTAACATTCATAGCTCTTTTCATACAAGCTTGCCGGTTCCTAAGGCTCCTGACATCTTCTGATAAAACACGACCAATTTAGTCATGGTAGGTAAGTCTTGGTCTTTCTCGTCTCCTGTATATCTGTTTCGTCATTCTTTCATCCTACATTCTTTCTACATGTCCGAACCAACGGAGCATGCCTTTTCTTATCTTAACCAACCAACTCTCTTTCGTACGTCATCATTACGAACGCGGTCAGCAGCACACTCTACGTACATAAAGGCATCTTAAGCTGTTCTACGTAATAGCTCAATGATTCAGAAAAGAGTATTTAAGCTACCTGTTCCCCAAACATCGACAACTTTTGCTCAGCACTTCAAAACATTTCTCTTTCCTTTGGTTTATAACGAGATGTAATTTCAGGGGCTGTAAAACATTTGACGCAAAAATCACATAAAGAATCTGTTACTGCCTATGAAGTCCATTAGAGACAGAGAATTTACTGACGATCATGTGTTAACTGATCAAATTACGGTTTGAGTATAGATTTTTCAGACGCGCTCACTCTCCCGGACGATAAACAAACATCCACACATCACTCACACAAAAACACACGTGCACACACACATTCATACATACACACAAATACACGTGCAGCATCTTAGAAGGAAAAGAAAGATATTTACTTAGAAGTAAGTAAGCAGATAAATGAATAGTATTGGTAGATAGCGTCTGTCACTTGTTGCATACCACACTCTCAGAAGGGTACCCTCAGTATAAAGTAGCGATGGATGTGGGTATTTATTACAATGTATGAATGATGTATCTTTGTACAGGTGCCGCTGCGGCTGATGAGGGCCAAGAAACACACGCGGGCAAGACTCAAGATGGAAGAACAATGACATCAGACGACGATAATGTTCTAGAAAATCCAAGAATGTGTAGGGCAGTTACGCATGAAGAGACAACCAACAGAAACGTTAGCCCTTACATATTACGGTGCGTTAAAAAACCTGCAAATAATAGACAAGTTTCAAAAAACACATCTATGTATACCGTGATAAAGAAAGGTAATGTGAGTGTGAACAGTGATCGTGAGTGCGCTAGTACTGACACAGATGTCGGCAATAGCAACAGTAAACAACTGAAGATGGTTGTTTGTAAAGACGACAAAGTCGGTTCTCCAATATTTACTAAGGAGGATTATTCAAAGAGAACTAGTGAGAAACCCTTTGAATGTGAGATATGTAAAGTTAGATTTAGTCAGAAGGGTCATTTAAGATACTAATTTGTAGATTATCAGATAGATTTTGATTTTATATTATTTTAATATTAATATTATTATTAATATTAATATTATTTTTTATTATTGGTATATCTAAGGGGAAAAATGAATGTTAATGAATGATAATTAATGAATTAATATTAATTCAATTGATCTAAATGAATGGAAATGAAACTAAATGTTACAGAATTGTTAAAACAGAATGTATTATTATCATCTCTTTGTTGTAGTATCCATGTTGTTAGTTCTTATATATGCATGTTAATATATTTAAATTGTATATCACGTGTGCCTAGATAAGGCGGTTTGTAACATACCTCACCATCGTTTTTTCCACTTTGTGTTGTACTACATGTTAAAACCTTTATGTGAATAAATGAAATGAAATGAAGTGAAGTGAATAACTGAACATTCACTTATTCAATCAATCTGAACTATTCTAGTGTTCACCAATAACTATTATTATCATTCAATAACTGAACATTCACTTATTCAATCAATCTGGTTTTAGTTATTTAATCAATACAGTATTCACCTATTCTTCTATTTACACCTCATAGGTTTAGTGATTGCAGTACTCACTGTACTATTATTTCAAAAAAATGATATCCTAACTTACGCTCGTTATTACTCGTTATAATACCAACACTTGCTTTTTTAACTAACTCGTGTATTTTATATTTTTCAGGTCCAAGCATTCAGCGGAACAATTATTTCCATCAGACAGCGAGTCTTCGGATGAGGCGAGCGTCATCCCCAAAACCAAATCACGCAAATCTGAAAAACGCAGGCTGCCGACGAGTGTAGTCTTCTGACGAGGCGCCTGCCCTCGTAAAGGGAAACCCGGATAAAAATGCGAAGCGCAAGTCAACCGGGTGCATCTAGAACCTCATCAACGGTGAAGAAAAGTAAATCGACCACCGCCATCCGCCCCATCGAGCCAGTCAAGTCAACTGCTCGAGAAGTTTTCGGTAGTGACAGCGAGGATGTAGTACTTGAACACAAAAAGGGTAAAAAAAACAGCGCCAATATACTCCTATATAACTAGACGGTTAGCTAACAGGTTCTCTCGTCAGATTGACGAGAATAAGAAGGGAGGCTATTACATCGAGTTAAAAGTATATCGATGTGACGAAATAGAAAAAATTGGTTAATAGATGGCGGCATTCCGTCATCACACTCAAAAATAAAACTGATGATGACTCAGAGTCTTGGCGGTATTTGAGTGCGTTCGTTGCCGCCACTAGAACGGAGTTTAAAAAATGCACTCCTACATTTATAAGCTCTTATCAGTGAATACCAACAGTAGTTATAATCAAACAGTGTAACACTGCATTTATATACTATTAAAATTAGACATGTATAATCGATATAATCATTAATATTATTAATTTGTGTAACCAGTATAATGTTATAAATCTTTAAGAATAATAGTTTGTACAATGAGACACCTGAATAACGATTACGTACCAGTATATTATTAAATCTTATCATTCAATTTTACAATGGCTTTTCTTTTCAGCGTTACCTCCAGTTGATGAGTCTCCTACAAGTTTAATACTGAAAAATACAGAATTAAAATCCCAGATCATGAATATCGATATAATACAAACTTACAGGGGTCTTGGCTCCGAGTACAACTTTGTTCCTTTCGGAGTAGAGACCCTTGGTCCGTGGAGTCCAAACGCGCAGTCGCTTTTTCAAGAACTAGCGAGACGTCTGATTGACGTCACTGGCGACCAAAGAGCTGGTAGCTTTCTCGCTCAGCGCATTAGTATTGCGATTCAGCGCGGAAATGTTGCCAGCATCGTTGGTACAATGCCGCGGGGGCCACACTTTTTAGATTTATTTTAGGTTATTATTATTATTTTAGATTTATTAAATTTTAGATGTAATTTAAATACAAACTCGAATATACATAATCATACCTCCTTAATAAAGTATATTGATTGTAATGAATGTGAAATTAAGATCTCAGAACATGAGTGCCGATATCATAAAAGAACGAATATGCATACATCCAATTGTTTAATTAAGTCAAAGTTTGAAAACGTTGATATAGTAGCTACTGCATTTAAGAACAGAATAATGACATATCGCATATACCCGTCTTTAGAAGATGAATATCTTATACCAGAGGCATTCCTGAATGAAAAGCGCAGCACTGTTTTGAAAATTATTGAACTATCATTATCGAAAAATATGTGTCTAAAAGTAAACTTTGAGTTGTTTGCATACTTTGTATTAATGCGTTCAAATGAGCAACATCTCAAGTCTTTTAATACCAGATATGAAGTCAAATGTAAAAGTACTGATTTAAATGATTTATACTCTAATTTAGTTAATACCTGTAAAAATAAGCTTACAGAATTTGAACATTGTGAATCTGGATGGTCCTTTGTTTCTGTAAATCATTTAGAAATTAATGTAAATAAATATGCCCCCATGCGAGGAGGGTCTTATTTAGAGTTACCATCGGCTATCAAAAATACTAAAAGTTGTCTAAATATACAGAATCACGATGAATTTTGTTTTTTATGGAGTATCGCTGCAGCATTATTTCCAGCAAAAAGAAATGTATGCAGAATAAGTTCATATCCCCATTACAGTTCGATTTTTAATATCAAAGGTATGTCATTCCCCCCATCTCATAAAAATATTAAGTTATTCAAAAAGATGAACAGTAATATAAGTATTAATGTCTATGGAATTGATGAGTTTTATAATATAACAGGTCCTCTATATGTAACAAGTTGAAAAAAAGAAACACATATTAACTTACTTTATTCTGAAAGAAACAATAAAGCCCATTACTGTTTAATAAAAATTATTTGACGGTTAGCGCGACGGCAGATTTCCCAATACAAAGGTCGAATGTACTCGTCCTTGTGTGAAACGTGTCTACAATTTTTCAGTAGCAATGTAAAATATAATTCACACAGTTGTTCCAAGGTTATAACTCTACTACCATACTACCAGAGAAAAATACTCCATTACAGTTTAAGAATTATGAAAGAAAACAAAAGCTAAATTTTGTTATTTACGCAGATTTTGAGACTATTACTTAATTATGAAGATGTAAATTCAAGCAAATACACAATAAAAAATAAATTGCATCAGCCAGCATGTTTTGCGTACTACGTTTGTAGTTCGCATGACAATCGTTTAAATAAATTTGTTACATATAGAGGACTAGATTGCGTGGAAATATTTGTAAAAAGTTTAATTGAAGAAGCAAAATCAATACATAAACGTTTAATAACAAAAAAGCCTATGAAACCAATGACTAGTGAGCAAATTAAGAGTCATAACAATGCAAGTTTATGTCATATTGCAATAATTTATTATTTGATGATAAAGTTTCTGATCATGGTCATATTACCTACCGGCAATTACAGAGGCGCCGCTCGCAATCAGTGTAATTTGATTTATCAGGTGTGCGCATTTATTCCTGTTGTAATGCATAATTTATCTGGCTATGATTCTCATTTGTTTATTACTGAATTATCTAAATACGATGGTGAAATAAAAATTGTGCCCAAAACAAAAGAAAGGTATTTAAGTATTACAAAAATTATCGGAAAAGGTAAAAAATCCAAATCGGTACAGATTAAATTCATAGACTCTTTTCAATTCCTCAATTCAAGTCTTGATAATCTAACTAAAAGTTTAATGAAAACTGATTTCCTTCATTTATCTTCGCATTTCCCCGATAACAGCCAGCTTGAATTAATACAACAAAAAGGTATATATCCATATGAATATATCGACTCATGGCATAAATATGATGAAAAACAACTTCCTGCTAAAAATAAATTGTACAAGTCTTTGCACATGAAACATATATCTGACAATGAGTATGAACATGCGCAAGATGTTTGGAAAACTTTTAATATAAATTCGCTCCGTGAATATACTGATTTGTATATAAAATGCGATTTTTTGTTATTATGTGGTGTATTTGAAAATTTCACAATGTTATGTTTACGATATTATCAACTTGATCCAGCATATTACATAACTTCACCTGGTTGAAGTTGGGATGCCATGCTTCTTCACACAGGTGTAAAATTAGAATTGATTGATGATTTGGAAATTTATCAAATGTTGGAAAAGGGTATACGTGGAGGACTATCTCAATGTTCTCATAGACACGCTGTAACAAATAATATTTATTTACCTAATTTCGATGCCTCGAAACCTTCGGCATATTTAGTATACCTAGACTGCAATAATCTTTATGGTTATGCGATGACAAAGAAATTACCGATCTCAGAATTTCAGTTCGTCAAAACAAATAGCATTCAAAATGTTGATGTATTGAACATTGCTGATGATGCCGAGTATGGTTATATTTTAGAAGTTGATTTAATGTACCCCGATCACTTGCATAATTTACATAGCGACCTGCCTTTTGCACCAGAAAAGTTTGTGCCAGTAGGTGGCAAAACTAAAAAATTAATAGCTAATTTATATGACAAATATAACTACGTAATTCATTATGTTCATTTAAAAGAATGTCTCAAAAATGGCTTAATTTTGAAAAGGATACATAACATTCTTCAGTTTAAGCAAGTATTTTTTTTTAAAAATTACATAGAATTGAATACTAATTTACGTCAAACCGCTGTGACATCATTTGAAAAATATTTTGTTAAACTTTTAAATAATTCTGTATTCGGTAAAACTATTGAAAATAAAAGAAAACAGGTAGACGTCAAATTAATAACTGCATGGAATGATACCTTGAATAAAACAAATGAAAAACTAGGCGCGGAAAAAATAACAGCAAAACCAAATTTACAAAGTATTTTAGTATTTTCTGAAAATTTTGTTGCCATACAATTAAATCTCGAAAAACTTATTTTAGATAGACCTATATATGTCGGATTTGCAGTTCTGGAATACGCGAAACAGCACGTGTATAATTATCACTATAAGTTTATTAAGAAACGATATGGTGATAGAGCAAAATTATGTTACACAGATACCGACAGTCTTCTGTACTTAATACATACTGACGATTTTTATAAAGATATGCTTGACAATATATCACTTTATGATACAAGTAATTTTCAAAGTAACAATCCATTCGGTATTATGTAAACAATAATTACGACGAAAACACAAAAAGTAATACTCACATTCATGTTCCAGAAACACAGAAAAGTGCATACACTGTTATTTAGAGCCGAGAACGCAACTTATGAAGGAATCTTGTAACCTTTGACCATATTATGCCTATTTCAAGCATTATTTTCCCATTAAATAAAACGAAATATCCTTCAAATTAAGGAACAAGAATATAAACCAGTTTGGAAGGTGTTTGTTTTTTTCATGCAAGATTTGAAGTACCTATTAGCAACGCAAAAGAATGCAGCGTTGTGAACTGATGGTTCTGAGACTCGAGTAAAGCAATTTCTTATACAGAGGTTTTTACTGGGTCGGCAACGCACGAGTGATGCCCCTGGTGTTGCAAGTGTCCATAGCCCAGGGTAACTGCTTACCATAAGGCAGGGCAGGTACCATTCGTAGCATGGAAAATTCTCATGTTAAAAAAAATTGAAAGGTCGCCAAGTAATCCGTAACTTGCAGACATTAGCAGCAGCGGTATAAATGCGCGAGTGAATTATGTTACAAGCGTATATAGAAAGTGGTAACCACCTCCCATCGGGTTGTTCGTGCGGTTGTTTGCCACCTGATCAAAATGTATAGTTCGCGGTAAGCAGTGTCATTCACCATGGAAGGTGATTAACCACCGAGTCGTAATGAGTGGTGAACTGGTGATCAGTGCATGAACAAGGAATCGCAAAACGAAGTTAACAATGACGTGATTAGCCACCGTGTCGAGACGCGAGTGAATCGTAATGACTGGTGATTAGTTTACGAACTGGATCCCGTGGGATGAAATTTCTATCTCTGAAACCGTAAGAGAGACGAGGATGAGGATGCGCGCAATCGACTCAAACCACCCCCCAAAACCTTTTTTTAGGCGGGGATCGACCCCGTACCTCTACTACTATCATAACTGCGGATACTTTATATTTGATACTTTATGATCTTTGTTTCGTTGGATTGGTCTGCGCCTAGAATAGCTATTAAATAAAATTCATTTTCTCATACATTTTATATGAAATGCTTTTTTTATGATATTTCAAGAATGAATTGATAAATTTCAATGGATATTTTTTTTTGTTCGTCTTGGTGAGAGCTGAAACACCTACAGTGACATTAACCAGTTTCTTTTCGATTTGCCGGCGATTCATTTAAAGCCAGGCTTTCCCAACCTTTCTTTTGTCGAGCCTCCCTGGACTATGAATAATCTTTTCACGTCACCTTTTTAATTTTTTCATCACATAAAATTCTTGTTGAACTTCTTCTGGTAATTGTGAGATATTTACAAAAAGTGGGTTTCTGGTCATGTGCCCTATAGGTGACTCTGAATGTCTTAACAGTATCGGCGAAATTCGTCTTCCAGCGATTGCAGATGAGTTTCTTTGTCAGCTTTCTAATCTTCGTCCAGTTTGTTATTTTTAATTGCTTTGAATAGTCGAGAAAATGATATTCTGCCCCCCTTGATATCTCCCCACGCCTCCCTAGGGGGGCGTGCCCCCCTAGTTGGGAACTGATTTAAACGAACGTTGCCTCTGATATGCCACGTTATTACACTTGGAACACTCATCTCAGATACTTCAACGTCAGGAAGGCAAGGCAATATGGTTTCTGATCATTTGCGTTTTGCATGCTGGTGTTTTTGATCGTATTTACACAGTTTATTCAAAGAGTGACGAAAGCTTTGGTGGTTTGGTGGTGGAAAGGTTGTTGGTGGTGAACGCTCGTCAGCCGACACCATTTGGATCACTTCGAACTGTCAATGGTGTAGTGTGCCCAATATTTCATGGTTCACGTCAACTGCTCAGTTTGCTAAATACTACATATATACTTGTTATACTCGTATGTAATTGTATATAAGCGTTGTACATTACGCAAGTTTAATTAGGTTACACTAAATAATAAATAAACAGAATACTTGATAATGACAAAAGTGGTGCACGTGCGCAGACCGAGCGTCAAATATTTAAATTAAGAAGAAGAACATTTCGTAACGCGTCTCAGAGAAAGTATATACCTAGAGTTGACAAACGCGTACACCCTTAAGGGACGGCAACAAAAGTACATTCAACTCAGATTAAGGACTAAAGCCTAGATACCCTCCTAATATCAAAACAATGTTACATATAGCTGGACTGTTTACTCATACGACGTTTCTTAATGAGAGAAAAGATAGTCTATATATGTCATAGTTACTCAAAACTACAAGGTTGTACACTGTTCAATATCCATAGACAAAGTTAGAGATGTAGCAAAAACTTTTATCGATATTTTGAGTTTGTCTATGGTATATTCAACTCAAGTCAGACCGCACATGGAGTACTGCAGCCACCTTTGGGCAGGAGCACCTGGATCCCAGCTTCGACCGTGTGACTTCGTTCAGAGACGAGCTGTGAGAATTATCGATGATCCTGAGTTTACACACAGTGTTGAACCCTTTAGCAGAGATTTTGCCTCCCTTTGTGTGTTCAACGGATTGTGTTCTGAAGAGTTGTTCGATATGATGCCAACACCTTCGTTTTACAATCGAACAGCTCGCCGACGGCGCCGCGGCGGGGAGTTCACCCTCATACGCTGGAACCGCAATGGTTGCGTACTGTGCGGTTCCAGCGAAGTTTTCTTCCGAGAACTCTCAAACTGTGGAATGAGCTCTCAGCCGAGGTTTTCCCAAGGTTTTTAGAGGGTCGGCAACGCATAAGTGACAACGCTGGTGTTACAAATGTCCGTGGGCTATGGTGACTGTTTTCCATCAGGCAGGCCGTATGCTTGTTTGCCACCTAGTGGTATAAAAAAAAATACTGGCATGAATGGACCATTAAATGGATGAGTTTTCGGCATGGAGCAAAACGAAAAAAAGGCGATGTGTCCTTGTGACTAGTTAAATGATGTAAGTTAAATAATAAACAGATGATTACTATTTGATGTAGATCCGGGTTCTTGTCTTACAAGAATGTTTGGCTATAGTGGATTTTGGGGTGGAAGAACAGAATAGCCTGTAACACCACTCTATGAAATTTCGAGAAATCCCTGTACGTCAAAGAGCGGTTTCAAACAAATAATTTCAGGGTTCGAAGATATTTTAAAGTCAGCGAATAAATTCTGTAATTAAACAGATTGTCAGAGAGAAGGTGAGTATGGATAATGGGGATAATGGTATGAATAAAACAGAAAATCTGGACATATATATTTTCATTTTTAATTAAAATCAATAACATCCTGGCATTATACATATACAGGGTTCGAAAATATCCGATATTTATTATAAATATCACATTGTGATCGAATCAAAAATAAAATAAATACTTATTGACCTTTAAATATTACCGTTTTATTTAAAAAAGATCGTATTTTGTCCTTCGACACTGAAAATTGTTTAGTAATATGAAAATTCTCACATTAAGATAAAATTGAATAATCGATTGCATAAGCAAAAATCTGTGATCTTCAGTCACATTGTTTTCGAAAGAATGTTCAACCAAGTCCTCGAATATCTGTGTACATAATAACCGCTGAGAAACTTTGGAAATCATCATCAACATGTACTTGGGTTGTCCTACGCATTTTGACCCGACTTGCAATTGAAATTCGCGAAGAATTTTTTCAGTCACATTGCAGACTTTGGTTACGCTATGTGACGGCATAATCAAACCTCCACGATCTTTAATTGTAACCAAAGAAAAAGATTCCGACTTTTTCATGTCGAGACTTTGTACATATTTATCACAAATTAATATTTTTTTTAGTTTTCGTACAACAAACCCGGCAATGTACTGCACGACATGACTTGCATATTCTGACAGAGACGATGGAGTCAAAATATAATCGTGATCAAGATCCGCGAATACGTTGTCGCACGACATTAAATTTTCAATCAAGCGACCATTATTACAGGTTGCATTAATCATTTTGCTAAATTTGTCTGGAGCATAATTTAAAACTTTTATTTCTTCTAAAGGCAAGCAATTACCTCTTGCACTGTTTTTAAGCTGTGCATGCACAAGTAATTTTTTGTATGCAGCACGGTACATTCGAGCCGAAGGGTTATTGTTATAACCACATTGTGCCCTGATTGAGCCGAAAAATAGTTCAATGTGGTCTTGATTTAGTTTATACGTGCATAAGTATTTCATTACACTATTTTCCCCTTCAATTAAGGTTTTGTATAAATGAATCAAAGATTTCATACATATTATGAATCCAATAAACCCTGTTGACCTGTTTGAGTTGCAAACTATAGTACCATCAGAGAACTTTAAGCTTTCAATATACTGAATAGCAGTTTCAAAGAAGATTTCTGTCTCTTGTATATTAAAAGTTGTCAAGGCCCTCTTCCAGCCATTGGCTCTCATAGTTCTGCTATTCATTATATCGAAAATGTTGTTGAAAATTCTTATGAAATCAATTGTGCCTTCGCTATCTAAAAAATCAGGTATACCAGATTGGTGACAATAACGAAGAGCATCTGCGACTGACGCGCTAAGCAATTGCGTAGCTAACCGCACCTTCATTTTCTGTTTTACAAAATTGACGTGTTCGTCTTTTAATTTTGTTCCCAAATGGAGTCCCTCTTCGTTTTGAATTTTATTTAACAACTCTATGTAATGCCAGTCAATTGTTCTGCCCTGATTGTCTATTAAGATCCTTTTATCTGCGATCGTGTTACGTACTAACTTAATATTGTGGCATGGGTCTGGCCAAATACAAATATCGCGCCCATCATTGTCAAAATAAAAACATAGCGATGACATAACGCAGCCTAAGTAAGCGCACATTGCTTTGTTTGTCGCTGCGCCATCAAAGGTAACTGAAATGACGATTACTCCACAGTCTTTCAACAATGATAAGCATTGCTCTAATAAAGTAGCCTTTTGTTGTGCAGTAATTGAATCAATTAAAAAATATCCTACAGGGATTTTCCATGAATCATTTACAGAAGTTAACATAAAAGTTAAAGCTTCTCTAGCCAGCGGTACTGCATCTGTATCTAAATCACACCCGACATTAACGTAACCAAAGTAATTACGACCATCCCATTCAACTAATTTCCTTATTGCCATTTCATCAAAACTTAACGCACAATAAATTGGCTTTCCCTGATTCGTATTTACACGCAGTTTGATGGCTTCAAAAGCTTCAGAAGTAAATCCTGGATCACAACCCAGGCCCTGGTACCATTTACTAATAGTTTTAGGATGTGGTAAAATATTTTTTAATTCCTCCCGTACAAAACTATATGCCCTTGGAGATAAAAAGTGTAGTGTAACAGCAAATTTTTTTAGTTCCAAACCATATGCTCTGGTTGTATCTCCGTGCTGCTTTAACAGGTATTTTTCAATAATCTTATTATTTTTGACTGAATCTAGCATAAGCAATTTGTCCTTTTCTATGTTTTCTTGTTCTAACAAATCTGTTAATCTATCGTTTAAACTAACATTTTTATTCTGTAACCGTCTCGTTTTTTGTCTAAGAGCATTAATTTTAAGGAGACGTCTTTTTAAAACCTTCATTGTTTTTTCCAATTCTTGTTCCAGCTGACTGACCCGAGTCCTTAATTCCGGACAACATGTAGAACTGGTAGTGGGAATATTCATATCCACCTCCATCAGCTCAACAATTATACCCTGAAAAAAAAAAACTATAATGATTCATCAACTTCCATAGCCGCAACAGTTGGAATCTATAATTATAAGTCAGTACTCGTTATAATTATTTTTCTTATGTAGGATGTAACAAAATAATTTAATTGTATAATACATACATATAATATCATCACGCCTGTCTCCCATTGGGGTAGGCAGAGACTATGGAACGTCAGATGCATTGATCCAAACATACCCCTCTCGCTTGTTCCACACTCATCATAAATTGTATAAGTTTATTAAATATAAGTATAATAGTATAATTCATTTATTCTCACAAATAAGTACAATATGACGAGCTCGGTGGCTCAGTGGTGGAACGCGCTGTTACGCTACTTTGACACCAACGCTCGTGGGTTCGATTCCCACACAGTGCAAACATTTGTGTGCATGAACATGTCTGTTTGTCTTGGTCTGGGTATTTTCTATGTATAATAAGTATGTATTTACAAAAAAAAAATGTATTTACGTATGTTTATCAGTTGTCTAGTACCCATAACATAAGCTTCGCTTACTTTGGGGCTAGATAGCGCTGTGTAATTTGTCCGACAATATTTATATATTATTTATTTATTTTTATATTTTATATTTATTTATATATAATGAACAAATTGACAAATGCAGTGGTCGACCTAAATCCAGCCCGGGAAGACATGGATTTAATTTTTTCAATCAAAAAAGCTTTAAACAATAATTTTAATATAATAATAACACACCTTCACAATAGTCTGCTCCTGCACCTGTCCGATCCTTGTCTTAGTTAAAATATGTCTCGTGCTTGTGGTTGCTTGTAATTCATCAACTGACATTGTCGGTACTGTTGGAATCTAAAAAATACAAAATACGGAAAAGCTAATTAGGTACCTTTGTTTTTTTTTTCAAGTCAAGGAGACTTTAACCATTGCAACAATACACTTAAACATACCTGAACATTCTGTTCCTGTCCAATACTTGTATTACATTTTAAAATATTTGTTGTGCCTGCGGTTGCTGGTGATTCAACTAACTCTTCAGTAACGGTTGGATTCTAAAATGCGGAGAAGATAATATTTGAGATCTTTCAATGTAATGTAATTTAATGAATTGAATTAAAAATAATATGTCTTTACCAGTAAAGTTGGGACTGCATCTGGTTTTAACCTGCGCCATTTACTACTGACATCAATAAAACATTCTTGTGTAAAATGTTTTGAGCAAACACGACTGTGTTTCGTCCAGTGTTTTCCTTGCGGAATGGCTTCGCCAATAACTTGACACCATTTTTTTTTACTTCTTCATCCAGAGGAAATCTGTAATAATTTATATAAATAATTTAGTCTACGCTACGTTTAAAGGAAAAAAATCGATATCGATAAAAATGGCAACGAACTAAACATCACTATCACCTTAACTTCATAACCTATAAGCTATTACAAATTACCTAATAATCTCGAAGATTCATCACCATTTTTGAGTTCAAATGTTCATTTGTCACGATAATCAATGTTTTACGTTTACGATTTTAATCCAGCTCTAATATTTTAACATATAATATTGAAAACACGTAAAAATGTACTCACCGATGGAAGCTTATATATTCCCGTTCATTTTCCTTTCGGGACGAATGAGATTTGCATCCCAAAACAAAACAAGCCATTTTAAAGTCCTTGGTCACACAATACCGCTTTCACTATCTTCTTTAACAGTTGTAATAAGACGAGACTTATGAAAAACATTCACTGGTCTACTTGCAAATGTTCACACGCCATAACCTATTTAAATACAACTTAATACAGATGACCTGCTGTTCTCAGCATGAAGTATGATTATAAAGACTTTTTAATTTAGTAGCATAAAACTAGACCAAAGAGACCACTTGACATTTCAGGTGTGTACGCACGAATTAAGCAGACTAGCTATAGTACAGTTATCTCTTTCTAACTTGTTGATTTCCATTATGAGAATTACGAGACGTACATATTGATGTCACTGTTAATTTTTAACGCGGTATCTAGGCTTTAGTCCTTAATCTGAGACATTCAATAACAAGGTTACCAGACAGTGGAAAATTTACCCCACTACATAATGCGTTTCGGCAATTTGAAATTTACAATGTACCCAGATAACTGTTTACCAGAAACTTGCATAGAATGTGTATTGTGTGCTATAATAATATATGTACTCATAATATGATATTAGCAATGTAAAAAATCGAATAAGTCGATACAGCCATTTCTACACATAAAGTAATAAAAGTTATATTTGCACTTCAATATTATTAGAATAATATTTTTTTCCGCAAATCGAGTTACTGTATAGATCTATTAATTAATAGTAAGCCTGAGTTAGTTTCAGTAAGATCTGTGAATTCATTGGAATAAGGATAGGAGATTGGTCAAACCTAGCAGAGTTATATAAATTAAACAATATATTTTTCTATTTTAGACATATATTTTAAAATACAAGCGGTGACATGATACTAAATATAGGCATAGATATGAGATAAAAGATAAAAAACACTTTGTAGACAATTTGTAAATAAAAATATTCGTGCCTTACAAACATATTAATGTTTATTTTTTCATAGACTTTTATTCTTGAAATCAATGTTAACAGATCGATTTTTCTACATCGTGTATTTATATAAATATCGTGAGAATGAAACAGCCGTCGAATATTCATGGTCACATTTACATACACGGTTTTTAGTTAAATCTTCTTTACACAATAAATGCGAATTATTCCTTCTTAAAATTAAACATATTGCATAAAAATTTTCAATAATTGTCGTGTAAAAAAGAATTAGTGCCAGGGATGATTTAAGTGTAAATATTAAACAAAGGTGAACAATCTTTGTTTTTAAACATTTTGTATTGCGCATCATGGTTTTCATTAGACTTAAACTAAAACTACAATTGATCATGGATTATCCTTTCACATATTGTACTCAAAAGGTGGTAAACTGCTACGGTCCCTTAATTCCCTAGTTCACCCTTTTCCTCTAACTTGTATAATGATATCTATCATCTATACATCGATTATATTAAAATTCTGTATAATGACAGATAGTTCAGCATTTTTATTTCAAGTCGTTTAGTTTTTGACCAATATAGCTAATTTCTTCTTACGTGACTCAGCCAGTAATGTTTTCAGTCTCAATTCAAAAGTAAGCTTTAATTTTCATGGTGTTAATGTAGTGTCCGTCGCTATTGGAAGCCCTGGATAATCGGTCTGGAAAATAGGACAATTTTAATTTTCTAACGCATTATTAGCATGTAATATCGACAGCCTAGTACTAACATTATATTCAGACTATTGTCAATACTATAATTTAATTGAGCTTTACATATTTAAAAGTTTACAAATTCAGACAATATAAAATGCTTGATTAACATTTATGTGTTGACCCAAAAGCATGTGTGTGTGCGCGATTAACTTGATTAACGTGGTATAAATAATTGGTATAGAATAATCTACACGACTACCCTCCGTATCTTTCACAATTACCTGTATAAATATAATCAACCCATCAACATCATATCAACCCATACTTACTTCATTACTGGAGTACGGGTTAGAAGATATGTCCCGAAACTACTCAATTACGGATTGTCGGAGTCGTTGGAATATTTTCATATGTTTTTGTACTTCAATTATACGCTTCTACGACTAAAATGTAACTATGTAAAATTTCAAGTCTGTACGTGAAACTTTCTAAGACAGACTAGCAGACGAACAGGCAGGCATGTAAATCATCTAATTTAGTTCCTTATTTTTTTTAATACCTATCATCATATATACTCGCCAACAAACTGTTATAACAGTTTGGCGAACATAATAATTTGTACCATGTAACTGTATCGTGTAAATAAATAAATAAAAACAATATAAATCAGTTGAGAATGCGCAAGCTTGCATTGCCAAAGGAACACCTGGTTCGTCAACAAATCAAATGTTGGTGAACCAGGTCAACAAATGTTAACTTACGTGTATGGTGGATGTTGAAACTGACGACTTATCCAAATAAACTTCATCCGAAAGCAGTGGTCTTTAAAATGTTTGGAACATATGCGACTGTACTCGGCTCCCAATTCTGTCGTCCAGTAGCAAAAATCCATGCATTACGCACACTGACGACTTTAGGAAATCTAAAAAATAAACATACATCTAAGATTAAACATGTTAACATTTTTAATTTAAAAATAAATAAATACGTTTTGACGAAAAATTATAAACAAAGAAGTATACAAAAAGTAAGAAGTTAAAAAAAAGGTGTCTGTAACCATATAATTTACCCATAATTTCGGGGTGTTTTCCCATACTACATACTGGTAACCCTAAAACGCTCATTATACCCATAAATTGAAAATACAACAGAAAATAGCTGATGCATTACCCACAGACAACCTTCAAGATTTAGGCGGTTTTTACTAGAAATACTTTTTGTAAATTAAACCGATATTTTCATTGTTTTTACGTTATTATACAAACAATTTATTTAAAAACTACATGTGTTTAGATACACATGTGTATGTAACACTACATGTGTATCTAATTTTCGCAAAATATTTGATAACAACTATTAAAACTTTATACTTATGTATGAAAGGTTATGTTTTCGTATTTTTGCTAACTGAGGCTTTTGCAGACTTTTACACAGCAACGTACCATTGTTAAAGTAAAAAGATAATCCCAAACAAGCAAAAGAACACAAATATGCACTAATATTTCGCTTATATTTAGTAATTTATGCAAACAATTTGTTGTACTACAAGGAACGAAATGATTGTTTGCCACGAATTTGTTTTTGTGGCAAACACAAAATAGTGAAACTATGACAGGGACAAAAAATATTTTATCTGTCTCTTTCCTTCTCACGAGGAACTGTATACATCTATCACGTTCTATCTTGGTATTATTATTTGCTTGTCACCTCTAGGTATATACTTTCTCTGAGTAACGCGTAGACGGAGAAAAGAGGGACTTCTTCCCGCGCTTTTTACCAGTGATATTGTTGTTATACTTGATTTTTTTATAATTCAGTATAAAATTATACTGAATTATAAAATTTAGAGTTTCGATAGTATTTTGTAACATAAGTGCTAGTGAAATTATACAGTAATGAAAAACTCAAATATAACACGTTTTTGCACTTTTTGGAAGACGTGAATAAGTTTATCAAGGAAACCTTGTAAAAATCACTATCGTTTTACGGGTGGTATTTAAACTGGGTTGATTGGGTCGAAGTACCCTTCCCAAGTATTTTTTCAGCACAGTTCCTGAAGCTGGAATATAGAATTAAGATTTTCAAATGGTTCTAAACTGATGATTTGGCTGTATGGCTCCCTTTGCCTTTCCTCTCGGCGATAAAAAGAACCAAAAAAAGAAAAATATTTTCTCGGTTCTCCATCTTGGTAGGAACTTTGGTGGTAAGTGTGGTAACTTGATGTTACTCGTAATCAAAAAGAATATAATTTCCTACGTAAGAAAATAGTACCTATCGTAACTAGCGTATTATAAAAGGAATTCCTTTCATTGTTTTCAGTAATAACACAGTTCATAATTTTGTGAAATTCATTTATTAGGCAAGACCATCAAAATAGTTGTAAAATGACGCCCGCTGGAAACGTGTGCAGAGTTTGCCTGGCGATGGACGCACCTGTCCGCGATATAGCCGGCAGTCCGCTACAAGATGTTTATGAAAGACTGACCAAGATCTCTGTGAGTATCGTGCAGCACGTAATACTGTATTCCACCTTCTTCAAACAACACACGGTGTATTTACTGTTGGTCCATGACCCACTGCCGTGGTTTTCATATTTAAAGCGAAGGGTAGTCTTTTCACATAGATGGGTAATATTTTGAATCGGGGCGCACGATTTGGAGGGGGGGGAGGAGGGCTACCCCCTGGTACCACTCCACACAGAGGAAACGTATAGTTTTAATGTTATTAACATTTTAATTTTTTGAGGTTATGTCACCTACAATAGTGGTTTGGTCTACTTTTTATAATGACACTTTTCAAAATGTCAACGATTCGCTTCTGGCACTTCGCCGGCCGCTACCGCGGCACGCTCGCTTCGCTCGCTCGGCTCGTGCGTTGTTTGTCATACTCTAACCTAACCTAACCAACTGTTTTGGAACACATTCACACAACGTACAAACGAAAGCAAAATGACGCAAACCTTAATGTCAAACAAAAAGGGGAGGTTAACCCCTACATAAAGCAACCCTGACCAACACCGAAATACAGAATTTATAAAAATTGAGTAAAATGTATATTACTAAGCTGTAAGATTTGGGGGGAAGGGAGGGGGGGAGTTATTGAACCCACTGATATAACCACTAAATGAAAACAAAGTTTACGAAAGGAAAGCAGAATGATGCGAACCTTAATATCAAATTTGGCGACCAAAAATCACTATGCTGCTTTTAGAAATATCAAAAAATATGGCGGAATACGTTCCGTTTCAAGGTAAAAAATTACAATTTTACAACAAACTATATTTTTATTGAACAATATTCTTCTATTTCACGTGCACTAAAATAATAATTATAAAAAAAGTAACCATTTCCTCGAGCTCCAAGTAGTGTCGTTTGAAAGGGGAGACTAACCCCTACATAAAGCAACCCTGACGAACCCCGAAATCGTGCGCCCCGATAGTAAAGCCAACCCCAGTCTGTTCTTGGTATAACCGATTGAGACTAATATGAAAAATCAAATGCAACATTCAGCCACTCGGAACATATTCTTGGCTGGTTGCATAATTTATCAAGTCACGGTAGAGGTAGATAGATGTAGAATAAAAATTGTAGCCTCACAACCCACCACACACCAGAGAACATTCACTGAGTTAGAATAGTACTCTTAACAGGGCTCATGGGTGCTAAGTGACTGCAGATGTTTCTCGTCTTCCCTTAGCCACATGTGTATGGACAGAGGCAGGGCTTGTTTACTGGTTAATTTTCAAACCTAAATCAGCACAACTACATTGGGAGCGTTTTGTTTAGCTTTGACTCTACCTGAACCTTAAAGTAACTGGTATTCTTAAGGAGCAAAATCAATGAGGTTTTGAATCATTAACCGGTTTTATAAGGTTTTCATTTCGCTCTTTTCGACATCATATTTGCCGAGACCTTGACGACCTTTAAAATTCACTTAAAAATTAAAAGCTACACGTAACCACAAAATAATTAGAAGAAATTGAATATTCCGTCAGACACAATCTACGTGTTGCAACCTTTCTTTATGAGTTTACATCGTAACGTATACATGTACCAATTTGTTCCAATTCGAATGAAAGCAAGCAAGTCGTAACCTGCTCGCGCGACACTTGTGTTAAATCGGTTTTTTAAGGTTTGCGTAGCGCTCTCATTTAGGACGCACTCCGAACGAAACCTTTTCTAAAAACCGGTAAAAACCTTTATTTACCGATATTTTCGAAACCGGCTGTAAGCCCTGGACAGAGGAGTTGATAATTCAACTCCTCTGTCCAGGGCTTACAACCGTGCTAATGCACACAAAAGCCTATATGTTCTAATCAACATTGTTACCGTTTTATTTTTGGAATCAATACATTTGTCTCTATTGTTTGAGCTAGGTTAAAAGTTTTACGAGCACTTTGTTGGTGCTCGACTCACAATAGATTAGATCTCATTCCATTGAAGTGGTGATTGAATTGAGGCAGCCGTTGATGGTAGCTACATAAAATTTGACCCATTTGAGCTGATGATGTAAGCTGTTTAGACTTTTACAAACCTCTAATCACAATTAGAGGTTTGAGACACATCTCCATTGGATCATTTTGCCCAATCAATGTGTGTTAAGATTAAGACATGTGAATTTCATCAAAGTAATAAGCTATTCTTAATTGCTTGAGCGATCTTACCTTCTATTGATGATGAGGAACATGAAATGTGATACATTTAGGTCCAAGCGATATAACTTCATAAAATAAAATAAAACAAAGAAATGACTAGGAATATGTCTGCATACAGTTATCTCTGGCCTTAAGTGAGTTGGATTAAAAACTTGTAATTCGTACAGGAAGCACACACACATTAAACATTACTACTAATTACACCTTAATAATGAACAAATAACACTAATAATATAATAATAATTACTTACTGTTAACTACAGCTCTCAAATAATAAGTGTAATGTTAAAATGACAGCTTTTTACTAAATTTATATGAATGTACTAGCTGCTGCCCGCGGCTCCGGCCGCGTGGAGTCAAATAACGTAGTCTATGTGTTAATCCAGATCATAATCTATCTACGAGCCAAATTTCATTTAAATCCGTTCAGCCGTTTAAGCGTGAAAGAGCAACAAACATCCATACATACAAACTTTCGCATTTATTAATAGGATACATATACGGTATTTACACCAAGAAAACAATATCTGTCTGGGTAATTTCTGAAAGGCGGGACTGATTTTGAAATGAAAATGCTATGTCTCAGACACCCTAACCAAGTGAATACACTCCCAATGACCACTTCTGCATATAGCAATAACAGTTATCAGATTGCTCCTAGGATATATAAACAAATTAAGCGAAGATACCAAGTCTCTGTCTACAGGTAGTTTTAAAAGCAAACTGAAAAACGGCTAATACAAATTGTTTTTACTCTTATAGACAAATTTTTTCAAGAGATTATTAATTTCATTAATTCACATACTAAATAACATTGACGGCATTTATTGAACCTATTTAGGTTAGGTATCTTGTCTGTGTGGCACCATGTTAGAGTCATCAAGAAATTAAATACAAATTAATTTGACAATTGCATTACATTTTCTAACAAAGCACTTTATCACCTAATTTCTCACATAATTATCTTTTTGTGTGTCAAAATCAAAACTGAATTGATTGATAATTTTGACTGACATTAATATGAAGTGAGATGTGATGCTGTCAAATGACCGTGAATGTTTACGTTTCACGTCAGTGACTGCGTTCGTAAGTTGTTAATATTTCGGGTAAATCTTGGAATTTTTAACAAGATCATTCTCATTCCCTCCATATTTTACACCAATGATGTTAAGGTAATATTGTTGCTAAACCAAACCCTCCACTGTGTTATAGATTTGGTTGATATACCAGATGCTTTGAGCCAAATTATGTATAGAAAGCTGCCATTCTCGTTTTGGCATGCCAGTGTCTGGTAAAATGTGTGAACATATTTATGTAACTTCTAATGTATCTGTGCCACATTTTTAGCAAAAAATATTTGGTAGTAGTAGTGCGACTGGAAGCAGGCCGACTCCACCTTAGTCTTTAATTGTGATCCATGTGTTTGTTACGAGCAGAGCAAGCTATTGGAGAGGAGTTGTGTAAGCATGTAGCCTTGAAATGTGTTTGAAGTGTCTGAGTGACAGTGGCCGCCTTTCATCTAGCAGGCTACATGTTTGCTATGTGAGTGTTGAACAATAATGAAAGCCTATTGTCATTATCTTACTATTTTGAATTTATGCAATTCTTTTTCAGATTAACACACTGTGTCAGCCGGTGGCCGTGTGTTACCTGTGCTACTTCAAGCTGAGAAAGTGCCAGGACTTGATGATGAGGTCTGTGAGGGCCAACAAAGTGCTCACAGAGATACTGCAGGGCGGTGAAATAGTAAGTTGGACATAACTACTGTTATATGAATAATCGTAATGTAGGTTAAAATTTATCCCTCCTTCAAAAATTTTTTATTAGAGTCTTAAAATGTTTTACACAAAGGAATCTCGAAACAATTACAGTAAGGGAGCATTCAATTATTACGTAACGCAATCTGTGGGGAGCGGAGGGGGTGATCTTGTCACGTTAGGATGCGTTACAGGGGCGGGAGGGTGGTTCGAACAGCTCGTTACGTAACATTGTTTTTTTTTTTTGTATAAAAAAATAAGTAGAGAATAAAAATTCTTAAGTTGGCAAGCCTTTTCCTTTATCTTTTACAGGGAATCTCTCATTTGTATTTAATACTTCATTTTTATCGTGTTCTGCCAAGTTGGCAACTCTTTTCGTTTATGCTTTACAGGAAATCCCACAATTGTATTGTAAGTAATTTTTATTTAGTTTTCGTTGTCAGTATTCGTTAGCGATTACACAGCAGTACATAACAACTCGGAAGGATTGTTGTGTTCCTGTGTGTGAGTAAGGTCGCTAGATAACTGAGAGGTCTTTGGGAGGACCGACGGATGTCGAAGCGCCACAAGCAGTGTGGGCGCGGCGGTCACAGAGGCCCGGTGAAACGGTTGACCGCTGGCCGCCCGCAGGTTAGTAGAGGAACCCGGGGAATACTTAATCTCCGCCCCGGGAGGCTGAAACGTCAGCCTGTGTAAAGTCCCTGTTGCAGTGGTCGTGCCGGCGAAGGAGACCGGGGTGGACCCGGCTGCTGCAGCAGGAGGGGAGCGGGGGCCCTTCCGCCCGCCGCACCAGCAAACCGCACTGTACTGTGGTGAAAGACACCACGCTATTGTCCTTCACTCTGTTCGTTCATCGACTTCTCATTTTTTACCTCATCACGCATTATGGCTACACAAAAACGGAAAAATGGTTCCCCAGCGGCCACCCCCTCCACAACGTATGTGGTCTTTTGCAGCATCAGAGGTTTACACTGGAACGTCAACACGGTCCATCATCACCTGGAAACCGCACGGCCGACCATTCTTTTACACAAATATCCTCACCGGCCGACATTTCTTACGTGCATTACCATTAGGTACAAACTAGAGCACCTATTTGTGCGACGTGCCGGGTATGCTTGTTCGTTCGGGAGGATATTTGTTGTCGCCGATTGCATCATCTTGAAGACAGGGACCTGTCGATATGGGTACGCATGTATCATGGCGGCCACACCCGGATCTACGCGTGCCTTTACAGGTCTCATAGCGGTGATACAGGCACAGCTCGGTTATTCGAGCGGCTGCAAAGGGCGACTGACAGAATCATCGAACAGTATCCTTCCGCTGAGTTTGTGATTTTGGGAGACATCAATGCCCACCATGCTGTGTGGCTTGGCTCTCGGTGCACTGACTACGCGGAGAGATCTGCTCATGAATTTGCTCTGGCTAATGGTTTCTTGCAAATGGTTCATTCTCCCACGAGAATACCAGATGTCGAGGACCATGCAAGCTCTCTACTGTATCTTCTGCTGACCACACGTCCGGATGAGTATAACATCTCAGTGGATGTACCGTTTGGCTCGTCGGATCACTGTCTCATCCGGACCCAAATGTCCTGCACCAGACGCGACCCACCTCGGCCCGCCGGATGTCGTCGCGTGTGGCACTATAGGTCGGCAGACTGGGATGGATTGCGTAAATTCTACGCATCGTACCCGTGGAGGCAGCTGTTCTTCGAATCAGACGACATTGATTCCTGCGCGATCGCAGTGGCTGCTGCGATATTGGATAGCATGGAATACATTCCCAATCGCCTAGTAGCTACTGCGGGAGCTGGAAAGCGGCCGTGGTTTAACGGCATTGTAGGCCAATCTTTTTAAGCAGGCTGCATACAATGCTTGGAGCACGGCGCGTGCTAATGAGGATCCTAATGTCTCTGTTTTAAAGCGCAAACTGTATGCTGCCTCGAGATCCAGTAAAAAGGTGGTTACTAGAGCAAATATCGATTTTGTCGGCAGAATTGAAAAAATCGAAAATTCTGTCATCCGTCCATGCCACCACTGCAAAAACCGGATGGCAGTTTGGTCCATGGGAAAGGCGTTCGATCGGGTCTGGTACCGGGGGTCTTATATCGAAGTTACCATCATACGGGCTTCCCGAGGGTTTGTGCAAATAGGTTGCCAACTTTTTATCCAACAGATGCATAAAAGCCGTGCTTGATGGTGGATGCTCCGATAGTATGGATATCCATACTGGCGTCTCTCAGGGTTCTGTACTGTCTCCGACGCTGTTTCTACTGCATATCAATGATATGTAGGCAATTGCATTCATTGTTATGCGGACGACAGCACTGGGGACACTTGTTATACAGGTCGTGCAAATATCCCTCGTTCCCTTGTGGAGGAAAGCCTCGATAAATTTGTGTCTGAAATGGATGGTACTTTGGCTAGAGTATCTGACTGGGGGCAGCGTAACTTGGTCGAATTTAACCCCAAGAAGACACAATGTTTGCGCGTTCACCGCTAAGAAAACTCCATTTGCTGTGGTTCCTAAATTCCAGAACACACCTCTTACCATCCTGGAGGAGAAGGTAAAGCTGGCGTCCAAAAGACTTGCTGTGCTCAGCCGAGCAAAGCAGTACTTCAGCGGAGAGCAAAGACTTTATGTATAATAAGTCTCAACTCAGACCGCACTTTGAGTACTGTAGCCATCTTTTGGCGGGAGCACCTAGATACCAACTTGTACCATGTGCTTCGATTCAGAGACGAGCTGTGAGAATTGTCGACAATCCTAAGCTTACACATGGTATTGAACCCTAAACTTTAAGGTGAGATTTTGCCTTCCTTTGTGTGTTCTACCGATTGTACAACGGGTTGTATTCCGAGGAATTGTTCGATATGATGCCGACAGCTTCTTTTTATAACCGGAACGCTAGCCTACGGCGGGGAGTTCACCCTCACTCGCTGGACCCGCAATGGTCACGTACTTTGTTGTTCCAGAGAAGTTTTCTTCCGAGAACTCTCAACCTGTGGAATGAGCCGAGGATTTCCAAGGGTCTATAGCATGGGATTCTTCAAGAAATGCGTGAAGAGGATTTTAGAGGGTCGGGAACTCGTGAGTGACACCCCTAGTGTTACAAATGTCCATAGGCTATGGTGACTGTTTACCATCATTCAGACCGTATGCTTGATTGCCACCTTAGTGGTATAAAAAAAATCAGTATTGTTATCAACGCAAACATAAATGTTCAATACATGAACTGTTATTTTTCAGGAACAGCAAGAATTTGTTGCCGCGGTGAAACAGTATCAACTGAATGGTCTATGTGTGACTCCCGTTGAGCTCATCAGCATTACAGGCACTGAATACAGCTTGATAACGGAGGAGATCAAAGAGGAACGTCTGTCATCGCAGTGCACAGGAGAAATGGACACCGACAGACTCCCACTTGTGGAACGTTTCACGTTTGAGGACTCTGAACATGAAGATACTATTGAGAGACCAGCACTGGAGGATATGTATGACACTGAGAGTGGGGTATTGATAAATGAAGGAAATGTAAAACAGGAGGCTTCAGATGGAGCCGTGGATATTGAGAGACAAGAATTGATAACTGAAGAGAATATCAAGAATGAATTAGAAGAAATGGAAGATATCTATACTGCAGTGGTAGTAGTACATGAAGCAAATAGAACGCAGAAGGAGTTAGAAGGAGCACAAGTCGATGAGGACAAGAAGGCAGAAGGTAACAGTCACTATATGACCGCCTTGTAAAGAACACTGCTTTTTAAAACTTATTGCATTTATCTGCCACATTTAACTAACATTTTCGAATCTCAATGACTTTGTTTTGACAATGTAAGTGTACACAGCCACGTCTGGCACAGTGTAATGATAGAAGGTTATTGAGATCACAAACATACACAAATTATTAGTTTGTGGTCTATTATAATTCTGAGAAACAAAATACAGTGCTGTAGCTGGCTTTCTCATGTCTCTTCTTTCATTTTTTTTATCTGTACATGAGACACACCCTATTGTTATTTGTGATTGTTATTTGTGAAATTGTGTACAAAAATTTGTACCTTACCAGCATCACCAACACCAACTGTGATCATTGTCGGTTTTGATAATCACGACGGCAGTTGCACAGGAATTATTGTATATATATATTGGATATATATATATATATATATATATATAAAACACGTAAAGAGAGGTAGGGCGTATCAAAGCAGCCCGTCTGGGGATGTATCTCCACCTCACAGGAAACCACAGCCAAATAACAACTTCCTAGAGAGTTGTTGTGTTCCTGCGTGTGAGGGGGGTCATCAGTAATCCCCAAGGAGTTGCTGTGCAAGCAGCAGAGGAGGCATCGCGCGAGTGATGCTTAATATATTTCAAGCGTTAATAGGCCACGGTACCCGCTTTACATCAGGTGGGCCGTATGCTTGAATGCCTTCCGACATAGTATAAAAAGAAAACACCGTCTCCGAAAACATCTGCTATGAAAATATGCACTAAAAGGTACAAGATAATTGTTTTATTTCTTGAAATGACTTTAAACAAACATAGTGTTTATTTGTACTTAAACAGAAATTAGAAAGTCTAGACTAGTTAGAATAAAACCAATGTATTTAGACAACAGTATACATGTGTTGTAATATTTGGAGTCGGTGCCAGCCAAGCTTTTAAGATTTTTGGGAAATTTCCCAACATGTACAAAATATATTAAAGTTACGTCAATGCGATATTGCATCGACACCTAAGTAGACCTGTTTACCAACTTACATAACCAATGCGCTGGCAGCGACTCCAGTAATAACAATAAATGTATACTATTGTCTTAATACATTGATTTTATTCGAACCATTATTTGAGTCTAAAAATAAACAAAAATTAAATTAATAGTAGGGGTTGAAATATGAAATTGCCGATTTGTACTGAAATATTAAAACTGGTTTTTTTCTAAGATGTATGTATGTATATCTTCACGCCAGGTCCCTTGGGGGGTAGGTAGAGAGAACCGAGCGCCATAAGACGCGGTCCTTACACACTTCACTCGCTTCTTTAACATTCATTGCTCTTTTCATGCTAGCTCGCCGCTTCCTAAGGCTCCTGACATCACCTTCTGATAAAACACGACCAATTTGGTCACGGTAGGTTAGTCTTGGTCTTCCTCGGCTCCTACATCCTTCCACTTTCGCATTGTTTATCTGTTTCGTCATTCTTTCATCCTGCATTCTTTCTACATGTCTGTACCAACGGAGCATACCTTTTCTTATCTTAACACCGACACTCTCTTTCGTACGTCATCATTACGAACGCGGTCAGCAGCACGCTCTACGTACATAAAGGCATCTTAAGCTGTTCTTCGTAATAGCTCAATGATTCAGAAAATAGTATTTAAGTTACCTGTTCCCCAAACATCGACAACTTTCGCTCAGCACTTCAAAACATTTTTCTTTCCTTTGGTTTATAACAGATTGTTGAGGAGATGCAATTTAAGAGGCTGTAAAACATTTGACGCACAATCACATAAAGAAACTGTTAATGTCTATGGACTATGAAGAGACAGAGAGTTTACTGAACATCATGTGTTAACTGATCAAATTACGTATTGAGTATGGATTTTTCAAACGCGCTCACTCTCCCGGACGATAAACGAAACAAACATCCACACATAACTCACACAAAAACACATGTGCACACACACATTCATACATACACACAAATACACGTGCAGCACCTTAGAAGAAATAAAAAGATATTTACCTAGAAGTAACTATGACGATTCCAAACAAATGTAGCCATTTATACGGAATAAAAAGATTTTGACTTTAAGCAGATAAATGAATAGTATTGGTAGATAGCGTCTGTCGCTTGTTGCATATCACACTCTCAGAAGGGTACCCGCAGTATAAAGTAGCGATGGATGTGGGTATTTATTACAATGTAAACACTTGTAATTGCTGTTCGCCGTTATACTGTCACAAATTCCGTGTAATTCTCATGTATTGAGTGTGGAGTCATAGTAATACTGTGTTCTTATGTTTAACCTATGTTTAATAAAGATTACTTACTTAAATAAAATGAATGATGTAACTCTGTACATGTGCCGCTGCGGCTGAAGAGGGCAAAGAAACACACGCGGACAAGACTCAAGATGGAAGAACAATGACATCAGACGACGATAATGTTCTAGAAAATCCAAGAATGTGTAGGGCAGTTACGCATGAAGAGACAACCAACAGAAACGTTAGCCCTTACATATTACGGTGCGTTAAAAAACCTGCAAATAATAGACAAGTTTCAAAAAACACATCTATGTATACCGTGATAAACAAAGGTAATGTGAGTGTGAACAGTGATGGTGAGTGCTCTAGTACTAACACAGATGTCGGCAATAGCAACAGTAAACAACTGAAGATGGTTGTTTGTAAAGATGACGAAGTCAGTTCACCAATATTTACTAAGGAGGATTATTCAAAGAGAACTGGTGAGAAACCTTTTGAATGTGAGATATGTAAAGTTAAATTTAGTCTGAAGGGTCGTTTAAAGAGGCATTTAATGACACACACTGGTCAGAAACCCTTTGAATGTGAGATATGTAAAGTTAGATTTACTGAGAAGGGTAGTTTGAAGAAACATTTAATGACACACACTGGTCAGAAACCCTTCGAATGTGAGATATGTAAAGTTAGATTTACTGAGAAGGGTAGTTTAAGGAGACATTTAATTACACACACTGGTCAGAAACCCTTTGAATGTGAGATATGTAAAGTTAGATTTAGTCAGAAGAGTCATTTAAAGACACATTTAATGACACACACTGGTCAGAAACCCTTTGAATGTGAGATATGTAAAGTTAGATTTAGTCAGAAGGGTAGTTTAAGGAGTCATTTAATGACACACACTGGTCAGAAACCCTTTGAATGTGAGATATGTAAAGTTAGATTTAGTCAGAAGGGTCATTTAAAGACACATTTAATGACACACACTGGTCAGAAACCCTTTGAATGTGAGATATGTAAAGTTAGATTTAGTCATAAGAGTACTTTAAAGACACATTTAATGACACACACTGGTCAGAAACCCTTTGAATGTGAGATATGTAAAGTTAGATTTAGTCATAAGAGTAATTTAAAGAAACATTTAATGACACACACTGGTCAGAAACCCTTTGAATGTGAGATATGTAAAGTTAGATTTAGTCTGAAGGGTAATTTAAAGACACATTTAATGACACACACTGGTCATAAACCCTTTGAATGTGAGATATGTAAAGTTAGATTTAGTCAGAAGCATCATTTAATGACACACACTGGTCAGAAACCCTTTGAATGTGAGATATGTAAAGTTAGATTTAGTCGGAACGGTGATTTAAAGAGGCATTTAATGACGCACGCTCGTCAATAACCTTTTTAATGTGAGATATGTAATGTTAAATTTGGTTATAAAAGTAGTTTATGTTTTGGATGTTTCGTGGGTAGCTGTGGAACAAGTAGCAATAAAAGTGCAGTGCTCTCAGTAAAAAATATTTTTTTTTTAATTCATTTTGATTATTTTGTATATTCATTGTATGTTTAATTAATTTCAAAAGTCACTACTACCTATGAGCAAACTTCCTTTCAACATATACTACCATGGAAGATATTCAACATAACATTACAAATATGATGGAACTTTTCAATAACAAGATAGCAGCATTTCAAGCAGAGCTTCATAAGGCTACCTCTACTCCCACAGTAACATCGCTGGCTGCAGACTTTTGGCACATTTAAAACATTTATCACCACTGCTCTGAGTTCCTTGCAGCGGCAGGTTGAGTTGCTCGTTCTTCAACAAGATCATTTTGAGATGTGGGGACGCCGTAAAATCCTGTTAATTCATGGGCTCATCGAGGAAAAGAATGAAGATGCTGCTTTGAAAGTCACGAAGATCGTCACGGAAAAGCTCAAAGTATCACCTTTCTGCAAGGATGACATCAAGCGTTGTCATAGAATGGGCAGACTCTCTGCAGTAGCGATGGGCGATTGCGAGAGGTTTTTTCGATTGTCTCGATTGTTCGAACATCTCGATTGTTTTCGATTGTTTCGTCGAACATCTCGATTGTTGTAGTGTTCGTTTTCGGCGCGATTTCAACTCGAACTTGTGGTTGCGAATTGCGAGTATGCACGATGGCGAGAGGTTTCAGTCGATTGTTTTGAGTTATTTTAGAACGTCTCAATGGTCGGACTTGGCCTTGTCTTGTGATTGCGATTTGCGAGTTCAAACTAAGCATGCAAAGTAGCAAACTTATGTACGTATTATAGGAGAAAGGAATCACGAAAATAAATAAAATAATAAAAGTTTATAACGAATCATCTTTTTTTAACGACTTAAATAAACTTGTGCAATGTATGCAACATAGTTTTTTAGTTTTAATACAAAAAATCACAGCGGCTCGACAAACAATCGCGACACATACACCTCGGCTCGATGCTTGTAAACAACCAGCAGCGAGTCGAGTCCGTCCGGCTAAACTGACCGGAGACCGATGAATGACTGACTGATGCAACAATCGAAAAACCTCTCGATTGTTTTGGAAAACGGCGAGTCGATTGTTGACTCGATTGTATATTTTGACGACTGCGATTCTTTCGATTGTTAAAACATCTCGGAATCGCCCATCGCTACTCTGCAGACAAACCTAGGCCTATTCTTGTAAAGTTTCGGAGTATCGATTTAAGGAGCAAGGTCTGGTTCGCCAAAACACTGCTTAAGGAGACTGGTATCACGGTGTCAGAGTTTTTAACGAAGGCACGACACGACGCACTTCTAGCCGCACGACGGCACTTTGGAGTTCCTAGTTGTTGGACTCGCAACGGCTGTGTAATGGTCAGCCTATCTGACGGTACGAAAGAACGAATCTTCAATGTTGCGCAAGTCAATCAACTCATCACTTCGTCTCAAATTGCTGTTGCTCCTTGCGGAATATTGTCTTCAAACTCCGGTGAAACCTCTGCAAAGAACGCGGCTCCTGTGACACGGCGTAAGGGGTTTCCCAAGAAATAAGTGATTTCCTGATATTGGTTGGATTTATTGATATTGGTTTGCACATCGGTTCGTCTTGGTATGTGTTGTCTGCACAACAAGTAAGGTATTACTTTTGTCTGTACTCTTGTTTAGTCATTCACTTGCTGACCTACAACTTTTTTTTATCTACATAACATAATCAAACATTAAGATTTATTTATTAAGTAATTTGAGGTAGGTAGTAAGTAATATCACTGAATACAGATTGTCAATTTGACTGTTAATAGCTCAGAGGAAGTATATACCTAGAGTTGACAAACGCGTACACCCGTAAGGGACGGCAAGAAAAGTACATTCAGTAACAAGGTTACCAGATTGTGGAAAATTTACCCCACTACATAATGCGTTTCGGCAATTTGAAATTTACAATGTACCCAGATAACTGTTTACCAGAAACTTGTATAGAATGTGTATTGTGTGCTATAATAATATACTCATAATATGATATTGGCATTGTAAAAAAATCGAATAAGTCGATACAGCCATTTCTGCACACAAAGTA
The DNA here is from genome assembly GCA_947507595.1 of Pyralis farinalis. Classification (NCBI taxonomy): domain Eukaryota; kingdom Metazoa; phylum Arthropoda; class Insecta; order Lepidoptera; family Pyralidae; genus Pyralis; species Pyralis farinalis. The sequence goes on from OX382281.1 coordinate 1,535,581, forward strand.
ATAAAAGTTAATATTGTCATATATTTTAAAAATTTAAAAGTAAAGGTGGTCGGGTCGGATCTCGACCCTCAAAGATAGAGTTCACTACAATCAAACAAAGTTCCCTAAGGTTAAGCTGTAGGATTTAGGATTTCGGGCGCCAGTAGTGATACTCTTAATCGCCATCAGATAGTCACCGATAGGTATCGAACCTCTAATCTTCAGGGAGGTGAAACAAAGCCCTGGATTTGTGGATCATCATTTATTGTAAAAACTGACTCTAATTATAAAGCTGGAGGTTATTATTAATATAAGTAATACAGGCGGACAGACCAGACTTATCATCTATGCGCTTTATTTGGTAAAGTGACCCCAAGGTCAATAGCACAGTACTGGGTTAGTAACACTGCCTTAAATCTAATTATAGGCTAAATACAATGATTTCTAGGTCTATCAAGCCTTCGTAAAGAAATAACTAATGTGTATTAAAATCTGTCGTTTATTTTCCCGTTACTATGATAAATAATTTTGACCCCAATTACCAAATAAGAGTAATTGGCTCACTAAAGGTGTATATTAATGTGATTTGCAAAGAATGTTTAAAAAAGCTAAGTATCCAAAAGTGATCAGTTCGCCGAGGCGTGTGCATGAAGGGCCTGACTCCTGTAGCCACGAAACAATCGGAAAAAACATACCCGTGACTGGGACTAACGTTACTTCGTCTTCCAGGGTTCGGCGGCTATGCTCTGATGTTATTTTCGCCAAACGCGAACACGGTGCCTCCGCACATTTGCTCCAAAAAACATGACGCATCTGCTTTAGGTCGAACTTCGATCATGACGTGGTGTAAAACATCTTGAAAACCACGCCAAGCCCCAAAAAACAGGCATAATAGACTTATTTTACGTCTATTACGGAAACAAAGAAATCAAAAGGTCACACACCGACGCTTACGAAAAAAATGGCGTATGTCGTTTTCGACAAGATAAACGTAATTACAACTTACCACCAATAAATCCAAAAATCGACTTTCAAAGGGACTCCGCATTATTAGCAGAGCGTAAAAACCAAAATCGGAACATTATAAATTCCTTTTATGAAAATTTCGAGAGTTTAGATTTTCAATCGACATTCCGTGACAAGACCGGCAGAAAAGTAAAAATCCTGCTATTCGTGGGCGGAAGCTTCGCGCTGCCATCTGGCGGCGAAACACCCTAAACAAAACATTGCCATAACAAAAGTAAGGTAAAAAATATCGATTGTCGTTATAACCGAATAAAATTATGAAGCAAAGGAAAATTTCCGAATAGGAAATTAATGTTTTTTAATAAACATAAAACCCAACAAAATTATGAATTGGCTTTTCACGGCCATTCCATATTAATTACAAATATCCCAAATACTAAGCGTCATTCATTCAATCTATAAGTGACAGGAGCTGTCAAACTCTATTTGAACTGACAGCCAGGTGTCCATCAATATAATTTATAGGTTAAATTTACGAAAGAAATGAATTCAATACACATTAGCTGGTTTTTAATGAGTATGAACTATAATGACGAGAATCGTGCATGTGACGTCGAATATAACGTCACAATATTTACATACGTATGAAAACTACAGTATCTGAATAGATCAACAAACATATTTGCACTTTAATATTATTAGAATAGTATTTTTTTACGCAAATCGAGTTACTGTATAGATCTATTAATTAATAGTAAGCCTGAGTTAGTTTCAGTAAGATCTGTGAAATCATTGGAATAAGGATAGGAGATAGGTCAAACCTAGCAGAGTTATATAAATTAAACAATATATTTTTCTATTTTAGACATACGAGTATATTTTAAAATACAAGCGATGACATGATACTAAATATAGGCATAGATATGAGATAAAAGATAAAAAAACACTATAGACTATTTGTAAATAAAAATATTCGTGCCTTACAAACATATTAATGTTTATTTTTTCATAGATTTTATTATTGAAATCAATGTTATTAGATCGATTTTTCTACATCATGTATTTATATAAATATCGTGAGAATGAAACAGCCATCGAATATTCATGGTCACATTTACATACACGGTTTTTAGTTAAATCTTCTTTACACAATAAATGCGGATTATTCCTTCTTAAAATTATACATATTGCATAAAAATTTTCAATAATTGTCATGTAAAAAAGAATTAGTGCCAGGGATGATTTAAGTGTATATTAATCAAAGGTAAACAATCTTTGTTTTTAAACATTTTGTATTGGGCATCATGGTTTTCATTAGACCCCGTTATATACGTTTTCCCATACATTTCAGTCTCAGTTCAAAAGTAAGCTTTAATTTTCATGGTGTTAATGTAGTGTCCGTCGCTATTAGAAGCCCTGGATAATCGATCTGGAAAATAGGACAATTTTAATTTTGTAACGCATTATTAGCATGTAATATCGACAGCCTAGTACTAACATTATATTAAAACTACTGTCAATACTATAATTTAATTGAGCTTTACATATTTAAGTTTACAAATTCAGACAATATAAAATGCTTGATTAACATTTATGTGTTGACACAAAAGCATGTGTGTGTGCGTGATTAACTTGATTAACGTGGTATAAATAATTGGTATAGAATAATCTACACGACTACCCTCCGTATCTTTCATAATTACCTGTATAAATATAATCAACCCATCAACATCATATCAACCCATACTCACTTCATTACTGGAGTACGGGTTCTTATTTCAACCAAAAGACCTTAGAAAATATGTCCCGAAACTACTTAATTACGTATTGTCGGAGTAGTTGGAATATTTTCATATGTTTTTGTACTTCAATTATACGCTTCTACGACTAAAATGTAACTATGTAAAATTTCAAGTCTGTACGTGAAACTTTCTAAGACAGACTAGCAGACGAACAGGCAAGCATGTAAATCATCTAATTTAGTTCCTTATTTTTTTTTTTAATACCTATCATCATATATACTCATACATCATATATACTCGACAACAAACTGTTATAACAGTTTGGCGAACATAATAATTTGTACTATGTAACTGTATCGTGTAAATAAATAAATAAAAACAATATAAATCAGTTGAGAATGCGCAAGCTTGCATTGCCAGAGGAACACCTGGTTCGTCAACAAATCAAATGTTGACGAACCAGGTCAACAAATGTTAACTTACGTGTATGGTGGATGTTGAAACTGACGACTTATCCAAATAAATTTCTTCCGAAAGCAGTGGTCTTTAAAATGTTTGGAACATATGCGACTGTACTCGGCTCCCAATGCTGTCATCCAGTAGCAAAAATCCATGCATTACGCACACTGACGACTTTAGGAAATCTAAAAAATAAACATACATCTAAGATTAAAAATGTTAACATTTTTGATTTAAAAATAAATAAATACATTTTGACGAAAAATTATAAACAAGTATACAAAAAGTAAGAAGTTAAAAAAAAAGGTGTCTGTACCCATAATTTCGGGGTGTTTTCCCATACTACATACTGGTAACCCTAAAACGCTCATTATACCGATAAATTGAAAATACAACAGAAAATGGCTGACGCATTACCCACAGACAACCTTCAAGATTTAGGCGGATTTTACTAGAAATACTTTTTGTAAATTAAACCGACATTTTCATTGTTTTTACGTTATTATACAAACAATTTATTTAAAAACTACACGTGTATCTAATTTTTGCAAAATATTTGATAACAACTATTAAAACTTTATACTTACGTATGAAAGGTTATGTTTCCGTATTTTTACTAACTGAGGCTTTTGCAGCCTTTTACACAGCAACGTACCATTGTTAAAGTAAAAAGACAATCCCAAACAAGCAAAAGAACACAAATATGCACTAATATTTCGCTTATATTTAGTATTTTATGCAAACAATTTGTTATACTACAAGGAACGAAATGATTGATGACAAAATAGTGAAACTATGACTGGGACAAAAAATATTTTATCTGTCTCTTTCCTTCTTATGAAGAACTGTATACATCTATCACGTTTTATCTTGATATTATTATTTGCTTGTCACCTCTAGGTATCCTTTCTCTGAGGTTAATAGCGTGAATGCAGATAATGAATGATATACCATTATTTAATCAACATCATGATTACAGGCATAAGTTCTGTAGTCACACAGCCTAGTCGAACTTCTGAAATGGTCCGTAACATAATGTAACTGTTATTTAATATTAGTATTGTGTAGGTAATTGATAATATATTTCTTTGTGTTGAATTGTTTACATCTTCTGCTGGCAGGTAGTCGTGAATGCAATATAGTTTTGTATTTTTTGTTATTGTATTTCACACATTCTTCTTCTTCTATTTTTATTTTGAGTACTTTGTTTATAACAAACTAGTAAACACGATATTTGTACTAAATATATTTGTATATATATTTAACTATTCAGTTTGATGAGTGAGGATGAGGAGCAACAGGATCAATATCTATCTGTAACATCTTCCAGTAATGACAGTTTTCATAGCATACCTTTAACTCTTAAAGAGTCTATGCACAATTATTTTTCAGACGTACCAAAGAACTTCAATGTGGTGCACATAAATGCACAAAGTATACCAGTGCATTACATTGATTTGCTTGAGTCATTTGATTTAAGTAATATTCATGCTATTCTTGTGTCTGAGACGTGATTCAAGCCATGTTTGCTTTCAACAGCATATTGCCTACCTGGATTTCAGCTTGTACGTAATGACCGCGTTGGGAAGAGTGGAGGTGGTGTTGCAATCTATTTACGTGCACATATTCCTTTCAATATTATCGCTTCTTCTCACGTCTAGAGATGTGACATTCTAGATAAAAAATCGATTTTTAATTAATCGACTGTTTTTTTAACATAAAAAATCGATTAATAAATAATCGATTTTTCTTAATAAAATAATCGATTTTGTTATATAAATCGATTTTTTCCTAATTTGTCAATTAATTTCAAAATAAACGCCATAAACATTATATTAATCATAGTTTTATTAATTAAAAATAAACCACAGAAATAATAAGTTTTTAAGTAATCAACACAAATTAAAGTTTTACAATAATCAACATTCTAATAGGTTCAAATTAAAATGTTTTTCTTTCAACATAAAATAACAAAATTAAACTATTCAAATAAAAAGAAAACTAGAAATCCGTAGGCAATGAGTTCAGGAATAGGTTAGGATATTAAATAGCTTAGAATAGTTAACATTCTTAAAAACAAGACTTAAAACACTAAACACTTTTTGTCACGAAAAACTTTCAAAATTGTCGTTTGAAAAATGAAGTTTCACCAACGAATAATGAATGACATATCAGCCGAATGTCAGTAAAATAGTTCATTGACTAACTCCATCTATTGGTGAATGTTGGATTAGCTAAATGAATGAACTAAACTGTTTCAAAAGCACAGAAGGGATGCCATCGTAGACGCACAGATGGCGTTAATGTAATATTAATCGACCTACAACTATCTCCATGGAGATAGTATTCTTTGGTAGTTCGCGCTCAGGACTTAATGTCGGGGAGTGGCAGATAAAAAATCGATTATATTTGATTTACGATTATAAAAAACATCGATTATTTGTAATATTAAAATCACGTATAAAAATCGATTTTTACTTTAAAAAAAAAAACAGATTTTAATTGATTATTTCCATAATCGATTATTTTATCACATCCCTACTCACGTCTCCAGTCCTTCCAATGTGGCTGAGTACCTCTTTCTTGATGTCACGCTCTCTCATACCCATATACTTCTTGGAGTCGTATACAGTCCCTCTCCTACTATTAATTATTTTTCCTCTCTTGAAAATCTCTTTGAAAACCTCTTTGAAAACTTAACTCCTTCGTATAACCACTCCATCATATTGGGTGATTTTAATACTTGTCTACTTAAAATCGATCACCGATCTCATTCCCTAAAATCCCTTGCAAACGCTTGCAACCTTACGCTCTTAATGCAACACATTACTTTCCAAATTGTAGACCCTCACTTCTTGATTCAATCCTAGTGTCTTCTCCCGAGCATGTCGCCAAACATGGTCAATGTGGTGCAGAGGCTTTCTCCTTCCACGATCTCATATTTGTTTCATACAAAATTCGTCCTCCCAAAGCTAAGTCCAAAATTCTTTTGCAGCGTAATTTTGGTGACATCGATATGGATTTATTGCGTGATAATGCGCGCGAGGTTGATTGGTCCGCAATTTATGCAGCTAGTACCGTGGATGCACAAATTGAACTTCTTACCAACAAAATAATTCAACTATACGACATTCATGCTGCTGTTCGTCCAGTTAGATTCAAGCACCTTCCTGCACCGTGGCTAACAGACGAAATTAAAGATTTAATTAAAAAGAAAAATAGAGCCAAATTAAAATATAAAACAGACCCTGATAGATACCGTAATCAGTATATACGCTATCGCAACATCTGCAATAGGATGTGCAGGGATGCACAACGCCGTCATATTCATAATTCTGTTCAAAATGGTGATCCAGCGAAAGTCTGGAGATTTCTGAGATCACTTGGAGTTGGGAAAAATCGTGCTAACTGTCCTAATAATATTGATATAGATAACCTTAATAGGCATTTCTCTTCTTCTGCAAATTTTGATTGCAATATTAAAAACAAAACTTTTAATGAGATTTCTTCACTTCCAACTCCAAACTATCCTCCTTTTGTTAGTTAATTTAACGGAACGTTAACGTTAGTCAATTCTCTGAATGTGATGTTAAGAAGAACGTACTTTCGGTGACATCGAATGCGGTGGGGGACGACAGCATCAGTCGTCATATGATCTTACCTATCCTTGACATCATCCTTCCTATTATTACCTTCATCCTAAACAATTCCATTACTTCTGGAGTGTTTCCGTCAGCATGGAAGAATGCCTACTTAATCCCGTTGCCTAAAAAGTCGAATCCTGCTTCTTATTCAGATTATCGACCGATTTCTATTCTCCCTTTTCTTCCCAAAGTCCTCGAACATCTTGTCCAAGAACAGCTTAACTACTTTATTTCCAAAAACAATATCCTCAAATCTATTCCAGTCGGGTTTTCGCCCAGGTCATAGTACGACTGGTGCTCTGGTAAAAATTACGGACGATATCCGTTTCGCAATGGACTCATCGCAACTCACTATTTTATGCTTGCTAGACTTTAGTAACGCGTTCAACACTGTCGATTTCGATATACTCTTAAAGCGACTACGTTCTCTTAACATATCTCCTACAGCAATTGACTGGTTTCATTCTTATTTATCTTACCTGTATGGTCAGCAGCGTGTTCGCCTCGATGATCAGCTTTGCTCTTGGTGTCCTACTACTGCTGGCGTACCTAGGGCGGCGTATTATCACCTTTGTTATTTTCACTCTATACATTCTATTACATCAAATCTTCGCTCCTTCTGCCATCTTTATGCAGATGACTTGCAGATTTATTCACATACTTCAGCGGGTAATCTGCCTAATGCGATCACTGAAGTAAATAAAGACCTGGCGCATATAATCGAATGGAGTAAATCTAATGGCCTCATGGTTAACCCTGGTAAGTCCCAGGCCATTATTATCGGCAGCACCCGTCTTATTTCCAAACTCGATTGGGTGACTGTGCCTGGAATAATATTTGATAATGTTCATGTTCCCTATAGCGAGAGTGTCAAAAACCTTGGCATTTTTTTTTGATAGAACCTTTTCCTGGACGGTGCAAATAGCCCACGTCAGCAGGAAGCTGTTTGCAGCTGCTGGCTCCCTTCGGCGGTTGCGTAATTTTCTCCCTATCGATGCCAAAATTTCACTTGCACAGTCCCCGCTCCTCCCTATTCTGGACTATGCTGATTCTTGTTACCTTAGCCTCACTGAAGACCAATTAAACAAACTTGAGCGCCTTCAAAATCTCTGTATTCGATTTATATTTGGGCTTCGCAAATATCATCATAAAAAGCAAGATTGAATCACATTTCACATGTAAGTAATTTGGAAACCAATATTATTCAATAAATTAAAATAAAATTTTGACGCTATTGCTTAGAACACAAGTGTTGCCATTATGAAGTGTTTTTGTTTACCCTATTATTGGGTAATGTGACACGCAACGTAACATAGAAAGTAAAAATACCTATCGATGAGCCATCAAATTCGATTAAGTAACACATATATATATTAATCATATAAATTGATGGGACGACATGGTTTGCTCGTTGAAATGGCGCTATAATATCGCGGCAGGGGTACCGCTAAGTTTAAAGCACAAAGATAACTAAATAGCTAAAATTAAAATGGTTAAAATTGCATACTCATAACGCTCCCTGACTTAACAATCCAACACCCAATGTAACTAGATTTGCAACAAAAATTTGATCGTATCATAACAAGTTGATCGGAAATGCTAGTAAATGAATAGATCCGCGATATACCGTATTTCAACGAGCAAACCTTGTCGTGCTATCAATTTCTATGATTAAAATATATATAGGTGTTACTCAATCGAATTTGATGGCTCAAGGATAAGTATTATTTTTGACTTTTCAAATGATAACTTTTCTTTTTAAACTTTTTATGTAATTTCTATGAACGTGTCAAATATATTCATATTAATAAGTTAATTAATATTCTAAAGGCGAATTTCTACCTGTTTGTTACTGCCTATTAAATGAAATAACTAAAAACAGGATTAAATAAAATAAATTTTTTTTTTTAAGAAGATACAATAATGGTTATTCCCGCGTGATGGTAACCCTATTAGCCGTCATCCATGTGTTGCCCCGAAACTGCCCGCGTGATAACGATGTCTATTAATTAATAATAATAATAATGTTTATTTCAGGAAAATACAAAGCTCCCATCTGATGTTAGTAATAATGCAAACTTATTATCTAAGTTAGTAAGTTGAGTACAGTACAGTTATAAAATATAAATAAAATAAAATTTATTAATATTATTTTTTATAATAACATCATTTTTTATTTTTTGGGGTAATTTGTATTATCATGGCAACACCGGCCCACACAACAGATGTTTAGATAACTGGCCTCACTTTGCTGTTTGCCGAGTTCCGTCTTAACTTTTTTATTTGGTCTGAGTTGACAGCTAAATCTACTCTAATTCACGAAAATTCGAGTTTGACAGATAATTGTTCGGAATTTTAACCTCAAAACGACGAAACCAAAAGTGTTACCTTTTGTTTTTCGGAAGTGGTGAATATTAGAAAAATACTAACAAAATGGCTGGAAGGATTATTTTAATCGAGGCTGCTATGCGTGAAGAACGTTTGGAGCGTAGAAGGAACCGGCGCCGCCTGCGCAACATACTTAATATCAGTGAAATTCCCGACTTAGAATTTGTAGGAAATTACAAGCCGGGAATTATTTGAGGAGTTGTATCAGGAAATAGTGCCCTTGCTACCTCCTAAGACAAGACGTCATGGAATCGAGCCGAGGATTAAGGTACGGAGCACTTTTTTTTAAATAAATATCTTACTTTTTAATATGTAATTTACATTTCATTATGCTCATTCCTTCATGTTTTTCAGATCCTCACAGCCTTAAACTTTTATGCCCGAGGTGGATACCAAGGGTCTGTGGGGCAAAATATGGATGGGCCCATGGCTCAACAGACTGTTTCTTGTTGTCTGCGGGAGGTCACAAGTGCACTCAATGCGCCACATATAATAAGGAAGGACATAAAATTCCCACAAAATAGAAATGAAAAGAACGTTATTAAGAGGCAGTGAGTATAATATTAGGCTAAGTTATATTATGTATTTAATCCAATTAATGTAGATACATGTCCTAAGTGAGTATTATTATTGTTGCAGATTTTATGAGAAATATGGGCTTCCTGGTGTTATAGGATGCATTGATTGCACTCATATTGCAATTGTTAGACCTTCGCAGCATGAGGAACAGTATTTTAATAGAAAGAATTTTCATTCTATTAACACTCAAGTTGTGAGTATTATAACAAACATTTCTTGCAGCATGTAGTGTTGTATGATTGACTTAATTGCTTTTTGTGTACCTATGACACATTGAATTGCATTATTTTCAGATTTGTGACAGCGACTGCTATATTACCAATGTGGATGCTTCATATGGTGGAGCGACACATGATGCATTTATTTGGAGAGAATGTGATATCAGAAGTCACATGGAGGGACTCAGTAATGAAACATTATGTCTGTTGGGTATGTTTAAATTACTGATTTTGTTGTAGTATAATAATATGAGCAAGCTTGAAAAAAAATTTGAAATAAGTAATGAAATTCACATGAATATGTTTTTAATTTTTAGGTGATTCAGGTTATGCTCTACGGGAGCATATGATGACCCCTATAGATAATGCTGCTGAGGACTCCCCTGAAGGAAGATATAATTCTCTCCAAAAACGTGCACGTTCCACTATAGAACGCATATTTGGTATATTGAAAGGTCACGGGAGATGTCTTTTGGCAGCTCGGGAACTTTACTACTGCCCTGCATCTCCTGCCTGTGTCTCTGCCACGTCGGCCTCTCAAGCCTAACAGGCAGGCCGAAGAGCAAGAGCTAGGCTAGTTCAAATTTTAGATACTAATAGGGTGCAATAAATATGTGAAATAAAATTAAATAAGATTAATTGATTTTTGTTTTAATACCTACATGTATACCTATATATAAAATTTTATTTAACTTACTATCTAATACACAAACATATCAATTTATCTATTTAAATATTCTCTAATAAGCCCACACAGCTCCTGCAGGGCAGCCCTGATGCCTGCGAGTTCAATGTTCCTCGTTGCCTCTCTTTCTAAGCACTCCTCTTCAAGTTGAAACAATCTGCTTCTGACAGAGCCAGCAGCAGATTGATTCCTACGACGTGTAGCTTGTGAGGCTGTAAAAGAACATTCCAATTTAAATACACTAACAATAAATGCCTAAGACACTTATGGGTCCAATAAATTGCTTTCAATCAGAGGTTTCCATACATATTTTCTGCTCTCCTAGATCACCTGCCTAACTAATGATTGTATCTGATGGACCCTTACTTGTTACAATGGGGTACCACATGGGGTCCATAGAGACCACTTTGGCAAGCACAGATCTAAATAGTTATATTTTCCATCTAAATTTACTAAACATTTTTCAGACCAAGTAGGTATATTATTTTTATCTAATTACACTGCCAAATTAAGCTACTAACAAATAATACAACAATGTTAGTTAAAACAGTAATTAATACTTACAACGTCTAGAAGTTGAGGGTTCTTGTAACATCAGTTGACTCGCAGATTCAGAGAGCTGTATGGGCTGACTGCCCTCTTGGCTGGGTTCAGCAAACTCCACAACTCGGTCGAGAAAGTCCATTCTATTAGGCTGTGGAAAATTTGTTGGCTCGGAGGTCGGATCATCCAAAAGAGGTGGGCTGGTCGATGGGAGTGGTTCAAGACTCTGAAAATAAAGCAGATTTTTTACCTATTAGTCTGATTAATATTAAAATTCTGAATTGTTCTTAAATACCTATTTTTTACACTACCTTGGATGGCAAACATGCACATGGCCACCAGATCTATTTAAATACCATAGTGTAGATGCTTGTGATACAAAAAGCATTGCTTGTGATTGTCAACCTTGCTATTATGTACATATTCTCTGAGTTTTGGACCATACAATAAATACTTGGCAACAGTATTCTGTAAAGTGAAGGTACTTCCTTATTTGGATCACTGAATGAATTAATTTGGTGTTTAGCAGAGTGCACCATGTGGAGGTGAGGTTAGCGTTGAATCATTTGAGTTTAGCGAGTCATTTGCACCCTTATCATATTGCAGTGTATTAACTAATATTGTAGAGTTCAACATTTAAACACGTAAATGGTTAATATGTTACTTGCATGAATAATTACCTCTGGGAAGGCTGGCACTCGAGCTCCGGTTTGGCGGTCACCAAACCCATCTCCGATTATCGACAGCACTTTCAATTCCCATGCTGAAAGTTGTGGTGCTGTCGATGGACCACCTCCAGTTGCAGAAGCCGATCTCCGAGATTCAGCAGCAGCTTTCTTGGCCAAATGTTTTCTATCAAACCATACCTAAAAGTATTTAATTCATATATGAGTACACTTAGAGTCTAAAGTTTAGACTTACAATTGAATTAATCTAAAACTTACTTTTTGCCACTGATGAACATTCTTAGTGCAACCACCCGTAGAATTGAGTGTGTTGCATATTTCTTCCCACAGCCTATTAGCTTGAACTTTCCCTTCGACACTCCTCAATCTCCCGCGAACTAAGTCTCTATGACCATCCAAGAAATCGAGGAGTGTATTAATTTGCTCTGAAGTTGCTGAACCTGGATTGATTAAGAGTTCGTTCGGAATTATAGCGCAGAAAACACAACTGGGCTGGATTCTTTCTGGTGATACTAGTAATACAAAACCTGAAACAAAACAAAACAGAATTATTAATATGCATGTATGTGTATGTGAGAATGCAATACTAAGAAAATTCTGGGAAATAGAAAATGAAACACTTACCTGTCACAGAAAGCTAACAAAAGAAGAAAAGCGTTGTGAAGATATCTATAAAGAAACTACAATTAGAACAGAATCAGGAAGATATTTAGTACACTTACCTTTTAAAGAAGATGTAGATACACCCGTAAACAAATGTGGATTAACAAAAGACCTAGCGACTGCGAGGTTTTTACTCTTAGAAAGAAAGCTAAAACAAAACAGAAAGTTAAAAGAAGATTACACTAAAGTCATAAAGGAGTATGAAAAATTAGGATATATGATGTTAGCTAATGAAGAAAAAGAAGACGTAATTTACCTTCCTCATCACGCAGTTATCAGAAATGACAAAGACACGACTAAGTTGAGAGTTGTCCTAGATGCTTCTGCAAAGGGTTCCAAAGGATACTCACTCAATGATACATTGCTCACTGGCCCTGTACTGCAAAAAGATTTACGTACACTAATTATACAGTGGCGACAACATAAAATAGTTTTAGTGAGTGATATAGTGAAGATGTATCACCAAGTCTTGGTACATGATCAACATACAGATTATCAACGTATCATATGGAGAGATAATCCAAAAGAAAACCTAAAGTCATACAAATTACTTACCGTAACTTTTGGCACAGCATGTGCTCCGTATCTGGCGGTGCGTACATTGTTACAAGTTGCAGAAGATGAGAAGGATAAGTATCCGTTAGCAGCTGAAATTGTGAAGTCATCGTTTTATATGGATGATTTAATGACAGGAGCTTGCAATGAGATACAGGCTGTTGAAATATACAATCAGACAAACGAACTGTTACGAAGTTCGGGATTTATATTGCAGAAGTGGTCGAGTAACTCGGATAACGTGCTGAAAATAATAGAGCAAACTAAAGAAGAAATACAACCATACGAAATTAAATTTGATAAAGTAATTAAAATTCTAGGGATAGTATGGGACAGAAACGACGACAAATTCAAAATGTCAGTGAACCTTGCTGAAGTGAAAGATCCTGTCACTAAAAGAAGCGTCTTGTCAGATGTGGCACGACTATTTGATCTATTTGGATGGGTCGCCCCTGTAATCGTTAGAGCCAAGGTTCTCATTCAAAAACTGTGGCTGTGTAATGCGCATTGGGACGAAAAACTACCCATAGTTCTTGTAGACGAATGGTTAACATTTAGGAAACAATTGTTAAGTTTGCAAAATATAGAAATAGAAAGATGGATTCATACTCACCCGGACAATGATCGAATAGAACTTGTAGGGTTTGCTGATGCATCAATGTCAGCGTACGCGGCAGTTCTATATGTGAGAGTGATTCAAGGAGATGAAGTTCACGTCAATATGCTAGAATGTAAAACAAAGGTAGCCCCTCTGAAACAAGTTTCTATAGCTAAATTGGAATTATGCGCCGCAGTACTTTTGGCAAAACTTTTGGCAGAAACTACAAGTAATTTGAAGATACCCAAGGAACAAGTATACGCATATACTGATTCGTCAGTAGTTTTAGCCTGGATACAGTCACAACCAATTAGATGGCATACGTTTGTGGCCAATCGCATTACAGAAATACAAACTCGACTAGATAATGATAGATGGAACCATATCGCTTCTGAAGAAAATCCAGCTGACATTGCGTCTCGTGGTATCGAACCCTCTGATCTGAAACAAAACCAGTTATGGTGGCATGGGCCACGATGGATGACAAACAAGGTAATAAACACAAATAAAGCATCTGTTCCTGAGACAAAGTTAGAAGAAAGAAAACTACATACTAAAGTATTTTTTAATAAAACAGAAAAGCTATTAACGTTTGAGAGATTTTCAACTTTAAACAAAATGATTAGAGTACTTACCTGGTGCAGGAGATGGCTTAACATGAAGGAAAAAATTGACATTAGAAAAACTTACCCTATTTACCTTACAGTAGAAGAAATGAAGACAACCTTAAACTCGTGCATAAAAGTTATACAGAATATAGAATTTGAAGAAGAACTCGTAGACCTGAAAGAGAGAAATAGAGTTAAAAAGAGGAGTAAATTAATATCTTTGACACCCTACATAGATAACAATGGATTATTGCGTGTAGGTGGAAGGTTACAAGCAGCAAAGATATCGCAAAATCAGAAACACCCTATTATAATACCAAATAAAACTTACCTGGGAGAGTTGTTAATTAGAGATGCTCACGTGAGAGTGATGCACGGTGGGACAGCTCTTACAATGAATTATCTCAGATCTCGATACTGGATTATAGGTTTGAAACCTTTAGTAAAGAGGCATCTTAACAAATGTGTTGTATGCGCTAGATACAACGCCAATACACAACAACCACTTATGGGCGAACTTCCAAGCGTACGTGTGAATCCTGGAAGACCCTTTAAAACATGCGGAGTAGATTTTGCTGGTCCTATACAAATGCGAGTTTCCAAAGGTAGAGGCCATAAATCATGTAAGGGTTATATTTCACTGTTTGTTTGCATGAAGACAAAGGCAGTACACTTAGAAGCTGTAAGTGATCTCACAAGTCAGGGCTTCATAGCAGCGTTTCGCAGATTTGCTTCACGTAGAGGACACTGTACAGACATGTATAGCGATAATGGCCTTAATTTCGTAGGTGCTGCAAATGAACTAACACAAATGTTAAACCAATGCATGTCCAGTGTAACAAAAGAAGTAGCTGAACTATTAGAAAATGACGGTACGAAGTGGCATTTTATTCCCCCAAAATCACCTAACTTTGGAGGTCTCTGGGAAGCGGGAGTAAAATCGATGAAGACACATTTGGCGAAAACAATTGGCGATTCTAGACTTACATTTGAAGAAATGTCCACCGTACTATGTCAAATAGAGGCGTGCTTAAATTCTAGACCGATTTGTCAACTCAGTGAACATCCAAATGATTTAACTCCATTAACTCCAGCACATTTTTTAGTAGGAGAATCATTGTTGGCTATACCTGAGCCATATGATCAGAAGGAAGTTGTCAGTCCTATGCATCGCTGGAAGTTGGTACAGAAAATGATGCAACACTTTTGGACCAGATGGTCAAGAGAATATTTACACAATATGCAGCAAAGACATAAGTGGCAAATCAAGGGAGAAGCACCCAAAATCGGAGACATAGTAATTATAAAGGAACTAGACTTACCTCCAACGAAGTGGTTTTTAGGTCGAATAGAGAGTTTACATATGGGACCTGATGGAGAAGTAAGAGTCGCAACCTTGAAATGTAAAAGCTCGGTTTTGAAACGCCCAATCTCAAAATTAATCAAGTTGCTGCGAGACGAGGAATTACATCAATAGATGTGAAAATTGGCTTGGTGGATGACAATAAGAACAGAGTTCTTGGTGGGCGGAATGTCCGTTAAATTTCATCACTCTTCGCAAATAGTTGCAGCATGAAAATGTCGGTGAATTATTATATTAATTTTATTACAATAGAGGGCGTTGACTCAAAACTGAATCGCGCTATGGTTTGATGTGTTGTTATTAGCATAGTGTTTTAAACAATATTGTAAAATTGAGTTCTTTAATACAGATAGTTCTTCAAACGGTGTTTTTGTGGACCACTCGATACGGCAATTAATACGCAGCCCAGACGATATGAAGGGATTTTGGAGGTTTGTCAATAGTAAAAAGGGCGTGAACTCGATTCCTCTAAACATGGAGTATGAAGGTGTTTCCGCAACCAAACCCTCTGAAGTATGTGAGCTCTTTTCAAAGTATTTCGGTTCTGTTTTTAAAAATATTACTTCCGTCCCTGTTACCGGTTCTTCTGAAAATTCTCAGCATAATACCAATTCTTTAAGCGGCATTAATATTACACAAGAAACGATACTAAAAAAGATAAATAACTTAGACACGAATAAAGGTCCTGGCCCAGACGAGATACCTTATTTGTTAAAAAATGTGCGTGTGAACTCATTGTACCACTCAAAATATTATTTAATAAGTCGATTGTGTTTGGAACTTTTCCCACGCTCTGGAAAATAGCTCACATAATACCAGTATACAAATCGGCTGACAGGACTGACTGTAGAAACTATAGACCTATTAGTATATTGTTTTGTCTCGCTAAACTATTTGAAAGTGTAGTTTAT
Organism: Pyralis farinalis; assembly: GCA_947507595.1. Lineage (NCBI taxonomy): Eukaryota > Metazoa > Arthropoda > Insecta > Lepidoptera > Pyralidae > Pyralis > Pyralis farinalis. Next base: position 1,552,168 of record OX382281.1, read on the forward strand.
CATGTTCTTTTTAATCATGTCAAGCCCTTTTTGCACTCACAACAGCACGGATTCGTAGCTAATAAATCTACTACCTCCAACCTAATCGAATATAAAAACTACTTGTGTAGCGCTTTTGCCAAAAGACTGCAGGTGGACTCCATCTACACTGATTTCGCTAAAGCCTTCGATAAGGTCAGTCATATAGTACTTTCTAAGAAACTGGCAGACTTCGGTGTACATGGTTGTCTACTTCGCTGGTTCCAGTCTTATTTGAGTCGCAGAAGTCAGCTCGTTGAGGTTAAGGGTCATGTTTCTGAACCAGTCTTTGTCACCTCGGGGATACCTCAGGGCAGCCATTTAGGACCGTTATTGTTCGTCATTTTCATTAATGACCTGGTTGATGTTCTGTCTTGCCCTTGCCTCCTTTATGCGGATGACCTTAAAGTATTTACCACTGTAAGCAATAATACAGACGCTTCCAGATTACAGTCTGACCTAAACTTATTATCTGATTGGTGCGACAGGAACTTCATGCAGCTTAACATTGGTAAATGCTTCGTTATAACTTTCACCACAAAAACACATAAGCTCATATTTGACTATTCCCTCAGGGGCGAGATTCTTATCCGTAATCACTTCGCAAAAGATCTAGGTGTGATTTTTGATGACAAGTTAACCTTTCGAGATCACTACGATAACATTGTGGATCGTAGCTATCGTCTACTTGGATTTATCACAAGATCTACTAAACACTTTCGAAAGAGTAAGAGTATTATTTACCTTTACTACTCGCTCATACGTAGTGTTCTCAAATACAACTCCGCTGTCTGGTCTCCCTTCTATGACGTGCATAGTAATAGAATCGAAGGAGTACAGAAGCGTTTTTTAAAGATTCTTACCTATAGATTTGGCATGGGCCGTAAACTCACGTCGTACAATGAACGTTTAAAGTATTATCATCTAGACCCACTATATGTACGACGTCAACATAATGACCTGATGCTTCTCTATAAGATTATTCACCATCAGTTAGATTCCCCCCACCTTCTTTCTCTACTAAACTTCAACACCCGATTTAGGTCTCGTAATCGCAATTACAATATTTTCTGTCTTCAAGTATTCCTGAACAACACCTCGTATTACAATCCCATAGTCAGAATGTGCCGCCAATATAACGAAATTCTAGTATCTAACAGAGACATCGACATCTTCCACTTCACACTACCTCAATTCCGGAGACAATTGAAGATCCATTTATCTGATTTAAAGTAAATAACTAATTAATGTATATATTTTATTTGTAGGTCCTTAATATTTAATTGCTAAGCTACTCTTTTTTTGTAATTTAGTATTGTTCTTTTTACTTATCATATAGTTAGAATTGTTACACTGCGAGCAGCGGTCTCTAGTAAATAATGTAAAATTTTCTATTAAGCTACTAGGCATACATAATTTTGGGTTATGATCTAGATCTGTACTAATTTCATGCTTAAAAATGGTTATAATGTTGATTGTAATCTGTTTTGTATGCTAATAAATAAATAAATTAAAAAAAGCCAAGGGAATACTTTTCATAGGTAAGCAAGTCATTTTTCTGATTAAATAATCGTTTTCACTTAAATTAATTTTTCATAACATTAAATCGACCGGTGTTACCATAACTCACATTTCCAAATTAGCGTAAATGTGGGAGATCATTTTTCTTTTGTTCTTTTGTAATTCTTACTTAATTCAGATACCTAATTTTGTTTAAATAGACATATAAACTTACATCATATAATTCTTTTACTGAACAACTATTATTCATGCCTTTAATATTTTTTAGATTTCCATCGTCAAGTGAATGCATCATTTGAAAGAATGATTGGGTTATAAATCATAAGAGAGTCCAGAAAAGAAAGCGGCTGGATTCCATCTAAATCCAGTGTGATATGCAATATACATTTCGAGGAGTTGCTGCCGTCTTCCGTGAGGTGGAGGTACTTCCCCAGTCAGGCTAACGTCGTGCCCTACCTCTCTTTCGCCAGAGCCTCGTCTGGTCATTAAAATTGGTGTATTTATTTGGCCATTATTTATTTCAAATAAGTATGCATCTGTTTGTACTACATAATAAAAGAAATATGTAATATTATATTTCATGTGTTTAATTTATTTTCATCAATACCTATTTTAAACAATACAAGTTACAAATCAACGATCCATAAAATTCGAGTTCCAAAGACAGTAACGAACCATATATTTTTTTTATTTCTTTTTAGTTAATTTCTCTCAAGCTGTGGAATGAGCTCCCAGACGAGGTTTTTCCAAGGGACTACAGCATGGAGTTCTTCAAGAAATGCGTGAAGAGGTTTTTAGAGGGTCGGCAACTCATGAGTTTCACCCCTGGTGCTGCAAATGTCCATAGGCTACGGTAAATGTGTACCATCAGGCAGGCCGTATGCTTGATTACCACCTTAGTGGTATAAAAAAATAGTTAAAGAAATAGGACATTTTCTTCCATCTGGCAACCCACTTGACACTCACACATATTTACATGCCGCCATTGTGGTGCTTCAGTTGTTTCTCAGCGAGATTCCGTCTGACTATTTTATTACGTCTATGGAGTAGAGTTGCAAACGAAATTTCGTTTTGGCGAAAGAGAGTAGACCCCCAGGTTACGTCGTAACTGGCACGTTGTCTCTCTTCTTTATTCTATTCTCTTCAACACTACTCCCAGCTACTTGAAGGAACGTTTTGTTTTTCTCAGTGAGGTACGAGATCGTAGTGATCGCAGTACACGCAGTATTCTTTCCCTTCGTCTAATAACGCCATCTCACTCTTCACAATATTACACTAACTCCTTCTCGGTACGAGCTATGCAACTCTGGAATGCCTTGCCAATTGTTGTTGTTTTTTATGGAGTATCGCTGCAGCACTATTTCCAGCAAAAAAAAATGATATGCAGAATAAGTTCATATCCCCATTACAGTTCGATTTTTAATATCAAAGGTATGTCATTCCCCCCCATCTCATCGAAAAGATGAACAGTAATATAAGTATTAATGTCTATGGAATTGATGAGTATTATAACAGGTCCTCTATATGTAACAAGTTGAAAAAAAGAAACACATATTAACTTACTTTATTTTGAAAGAAACAATAAAGCCCATTACTGTTTAATAAAAAATATTTTACGGTTAGCGCGACGGCAGATTTCCCAATATAAAGGTCGAATGTACTCGTCCTTGTGTGAAACGTGTCTACAATTTTTCAGTAGCAATGTAAAATATAATTCACACAGTTGTTCCAAGGTTATAACTCTACTACCATACTACCAGAGAAAAATAGTCCATTACAGTTTAAGAATTATCAAAGAAAACAAAAGCTAAATTTTGTTATTTACGCAGATTTTGAGACTATTACTTAATTATGAAGATGTAAATTCAAGCAAATACACAATAAAAAATAAATTGCATGTTTTGCCTACTACGTTTGTAGTTCGCATGACAATCGTTTAAATAAATTTGTTACATATAGAGGACTAGATTGCGTGGAAATATTTGTAAAAAGTTTAATTGAAGAAGCAAAATCAATACATAAACGTTTAATAACAAAAAAGCCTATGAAACCAATGACTAGTGAGCAAATTAAGAGTCATAACAATGCAAGTTTATGTCATATATGCAATAATTTATTATTTGATGATAAAGTTTCTGATCATGATCATATTACCTACCGGCAATTACAGAGGCGCCGCTCGCAATCAGTGTACTTTGATTTATCAGGTGTGCGCATTTATTCCTGTTGTAATGCATAATTTATCTGGCTATGATTCTCATTTGTTTATTACTGAATTATCTAAATACGATGGTGAAATAAAAATTGTGCCCAAAACAAAAGAAAGGTATTTAAGTATTACAAAAATTATCGGAAAAGATAAAATATCCAAATCGGTACAGATTAAATTCATAGACTCTTTTCAATTCCTCAATTCAAGTCTTGATAATCTAACTAAAAGTTTAATGAAAACGGATTTCATTCATTAATCTTCGCATTTCCCGATAACAGCCAGCTTGAATTAATACAACAAAAAGGTATATATCCATATGAATATATCGACTCGTGGCATAAATATGATGAAAAACAACTTCCTGCTAAAAATAAATTTTACAACTCTTTGCACATGAAACATATATCTGACAATGAGTATGAACATGCGCAAGATGTTTGGAAAACTTTTAATATAAATTCGCTCGGTGAATATACTGATTTGTATATAAAATGCGATTTTCTGTTATTATGTGATGTATTTGCAAATTTCAGAATGTTATGTTTACGACATTATCAACTTGATCTAGCATATTACATAACTTCACCTGGTTGAAGTTGGGATGCCATGCTTCTTCACACAGGTGTAAAATTAGAATTGATTGATGATTTGGAAATTTATCAAATGTTGGAAAAGGGTATACGTGGAGGACTATCTCAATGTTCTCATAGACACGCTGTAGCAAATAATATTTGTTTACCTAATTGCGATGCCTCAAAACCTTCGGCATATTTAGTATACCTAGACTGCAATAATCTTTATGGTTATGCGATGACAAAGAAATTACCGATCTCAGAATTTCAGTTCGTCAAAACAAATAGCATTCAAAATGTTGATGTATTGAACATTGCTGATGATGCCGAGTATGGTTATATTTTAGAAGTTGATTTAATGTACCCCGATCACTTGCATAATTTACATAGCGACCTGCCTTTTGCACCAGAAAAGTTTGTGCCAGTAGGTGCCAAAACTAAAAAAATATTAGCTAATTTATATGACAAATATAACTACGGAATTCATTATGTTCATTTAAAAGAATGTCTCAAAAATGGCTTAATTTTGAAAAGGATACATAAGATTCTTCAGTTTAAGCAAGAATTTTTTTTGAAAATAGATTTGAATACTAATTTACGTCAAACCGCTGTGACATCATTTGAAAAAGATTTTTTTAAACTTTTAAATAATTCTGTATTCGGCAAAACTATTGAAAATAAAAGAAAACAGGTAGACGTCAAATTAATAACTACATGGAATGATACCTTGAATAAAACAAATGAAAAACTAGGCGCGGAAAAAATAACAGCAAAACCAAATTTACAAAGTATTTCAGTATTTTCTGAAAATTTTGTTGCCATACAATTAAATCTCGAAAAACTTATTTTAGATAGACCTATATATGTCGGATTTGCAGTTCTGGAATACGCGAAACAGCACGTGTATAATTATCACTATAAGTTTATTAAGAAACGATATGGTGATAGAGCAAAATTATGTTACACAGATACCGACAGTCTTCTGTACTTAATACATACTGACGATTTTTATAAAGATATGCGTGACAATATATCACTTTATGATACAAGTAATTTTCAAAGTAACAATCCATTCGGTATTATGTAAACAATAATTACGACGAAAACACAAAAAGTAATACTCACATTCATGTTCCAGAAACACAGAGAAGGGCAGACACTGTTATTTAGAGCCGAGAACGCAACTTATGAAGGAATCTTGTAACCTTTGACCCAGCGGCGTAGCGTGGGTGTCGGCCGCCCGGGGTGGAAGACAATTTTGCCGCCCTCTTATTTAGGTATTTCAATTTAATGTATACTATACATTACCACATTAATTCTAGAGAACTTTTCGGCAAGAACAGTCATCATTATTTTGCATTATTCGGGTTAGATTTTAAATTAAAAAGTTACAGTTCACACTCTTGAATATGTACACGTAGTGGAAAAATTCAATTTTTCACAAAGCTCAATAATTTCACGACCACTACACGTACTTATTTGCACAGAAATTACAGTTTTAAAGCGTAACATAAATTACGATACGAGACAATGTGAAATGTACAACAGACGATCCATCAATAAAACTTTCTTTGAATTGTTAAAGCAACAAGTACTTACCCGTACCTATAGTTTTTAAAATAAAATACCTACGGGGAATCCCCGCAAGTCAGTATAGACGGTGTTGCCAGCAGTCGCTACATAAATAAATTTAATAAATATTGTCGGACAAATTACACAGCGCCATCTAGCCCAAAGTAAGCGAAGCTTGTGTTATGGGTACTAGACAACTGATAAACATACGTAAATACATTTTTTTTTGTAAATACATACTTATTATACATAGAAAATACCCAGACCAAGACAAACAGACATGTTCATGCACACAAATGTTTGTCTTGTGTGGGAATCGAACCCACGAGCGTTAATGTCAAAGTCGCGTCATTCACGACTGAGCCACCGAGCTCGTCTATATAATATGTATATAAAATCAATCAATCTATAGATATTTGAGGTGGCTAACCAATCACATACATCATTATTTCCACAAGACTGGGTAACCAAAATCAACATGCTGTATTTTTTGGTAAGTTAATAGCTTTAAAAAAATTCTGCCTACCCTGTCACAAATCTCTGTGCACGCCACTGTTACATCGTAACGTATACATGTACCAATTTGTTCCAATTCGAATGAAAGCTAGCAAGAAAAAAAAGGGGATTCCCCGAATTCGTCACAGAATAAGTAATGAAAAATTCCGTGCTCTTTTCGATTAGTCCGAATTTGTAGTTGCGCTAAAAATATGAAATGGTTCAAATATTTTTATTATTTATTGATAATTTTTGCCGCCCCCTAAAAAGTGCCGTCCGGGGCGGGCCGCCCCTGCCACTACGCTACGCCACCGCTTTGACCATATTATGCCTATTTCAACCATTATTTTCCCATTAAATAAAACGAAATATCCATCAAATTAAGGAACAAGAATATAAACCAGTTTGGAAGGTGTTTGTTTTTTTCATGCAAGATTTGAAGTACCTATTAGCAACGCAAAAGAATGCAGCGTTGTGAACTGATGGTTCTGAGACTCGAGTAAAGCAATTTCTTATACAGAGGTTTTTACTGGGTCGGCAACGCACGAGTGATGCCCCTGGTGTTGCAAGTGTCCATAGCCCAGGGTAACTGCTTACCGTAAGGCACGCCAGGTACCATTCGCAGCATGGAAAATTCTCATGTTAAAGAAAATTGAAAGGTCGCCAAGTAATCCGTAACTTGCAGACATTAGCAGCAGCGGTATAAATGCGCGAGTGAATTATGTTATAAGCGTATATAGAAAGTGGTAGCCACCTCGCATCGGGTTGTTCGTGCGGTTGTTTGCCACCTGATCAAAATTTATAGTTCGCGGTAAGCAGTGTCATTCACCATGGAAGGTGATTAACCACCGAGTCGTAATGAGTGGTGATCAGTGCAGGAACAAGGAATCGCAAAACGAAGTTAACAATGACGTGATTAGCCACCGTGTCGAGACGCGAGTGAATCGTAATGACTGGTGATTAGTTTATGAACTGGATCCCGTGGGATGAAATTTCTATCTCTGAAACCGTAAGAGAGACGAGGATGAGGATGCGCGCAATCGACTCAAACCACCCCCCAAAACCTTTTTTTAGGCGGGGATCGACCCCGTACCCCTACTACTATCATAAAGTCGGATACTTTATATTTGATACTTTATGATCTTTGTTTCGTTGGATTGGTCTGCGCCTAGAATAGCTATTAAAACATGGAGAAAATAATTATGAATAAAATTCATTTTCTCATACATTTTATATGAAATGCTTTTTTTATGATATTTCAAGAATGAATTGATAAATTTCAATGAATATTTTTTTTTGTTCGTCTTGGTGAGAGCTGAAACACCTCCAGTGACATTAACCAGTTTCTTTTCGATTTGCCGGCGATTCATTTAAAGCCAGGCTTTCCCAACCTTTCTTTTGTCGAGCCTCCCTGGACTATGAATAATCTTTTCACGTCACCTTTTTAATTTTTTCATCACATAAATTCTTGTTGAACTTCTTCTGGTAATTGTGAGATATTTACAAAAAGTGGGTTTCTGGTCATGTGCCCTATAGGTGACTCTGAATGCCTTAACAGTATTGGCGAAATTCGTCTTCCAGCGATTGCAGATGAGTTTCTTTGTCAGCTTTCTAATCTTCGTCCAGTTTGTTATTTTTAATTGCTTTGAATAGTCGAGAAAATGATATTCTGCCCCCCTTGATATCTCCCCACGCCTCCCTAGGGGGCGTGCCCCCCTAATTGGGAACTGATTTAAACGAATGTTGCCTCTGATATGCCACGTTATTACACTTGGAACACTCATCTCAGATACTTCAACGTCAGGAAGGCAAGACAATATGGTTTCTGATCATTTGCGTTTTGCATGCTGGTGTTTTTGATCGTATTTACACAGTTTATTCAAAGAGTGACGAAAGCTTCTGCTTGCGGTTGTTGGTGGTGAACGCTCGTCAGCCGACACCATTTGGATCACTTCGAACTGTCAATGGTGTAGTGTGCCCAATATTTCATGGTTCATGTCAACTGCTCAATTTGCTAAATACTACATATATACTTGTTATACTCGTATGTAATTGTATATAAGCGTTGTACATTACGCAAGTTTAATTAGGTTACACTAAATAATAAACAGAATACTTGATAATGACAAAAGTGGTGCACGTGCGCAGACCGAGAGTCAAATGTTTAAATTAAGAAGAAGAACATTTCGTAACGCGTAGACGGAGAAAAGAGGGACTTCTTTCCGCGCTTTTTACCAGTGATATTGTTGTTATACTTGAAATATTTACAATTCAGTATAAAATTATACTGAATTATAAAATTTATAGCTTCGATAGTATTTTGTAATATAAGTGCTAGTGAAATTATACAGTAATGAAAAACTCAAATATTACACGTTTTTGCACTTTTTGGAAGACGAATAAGTTTATCAAGGAAACCTTGTAAAAATCACTATCGTTTTACGGGTGGTATTTAAACTGGGTTGATTAGGTCGAAGTACCCTTCCCAAGTATTTTTTCAGCACAGTTCCTGAAGCTGGAACATAGAATTAAGATTTTCAAATGGTTCTAAACTGAAGACTTGGCTGTATGGGCTAGATCCCTTTGCCTATCCCCTCGGGGATAAAAAGAACCAAAAAAAATAATATTTTCTTTCGGTTCTCCATCTTGGCTTGGTACTTTGGTAGTAAGTGTCGTAATTTGATTACTTCGTGTTACTCGTAATCAAAAAGAATATAATTTCCTACGTAAGAAAATAGTACCTATCGTAACTAGCGTATTATAAAAGGAATTCCTTTCATTGTTTGCAGTAATAACTTTGGGAAAACACAAAACAGTTCATAATTTTGGGAAATTCATTTATTAGGCAAGACCATCAAAAATAGTTGTAAAATGACGGCCGCTGGAAACGTGTGCAGAGTTTGCCTGGCGATGGACGCACCTGTCCGCGATATAGCCGGCAGTCCGCTACAAGACGTTTATGAAAGACTGACCAAGATCTCTGTGAGTATCGTGCAACACGTAATACTGTATTCCACCTTCTTCAAACAACGCATGGTGTATTTACTGTTGGTCCATGCCATGACCCACTGCCGTGGTTTTTCATATTTAAGGCGAAGGGTAGTCTTTTCACATGGATAATATATTGTTATATAGTATACGTATTACCTTTATGTTTCGTTTAAGGATGTTTCGACAATAATGTATAGTATTTTCAATTTCAATGTTAGAAGGTATATAATGTACAGAATGATGGAACACTACACTACAATCATTTTGCCAAAGACATTCTTGGGGGCATGGGCCCCTCACGCTAAATGCATGCAGAAAACTTCTAACAGTCTGTTCTTGGTATAACCGATTGAGACTAATATGAAGAATCAAATGCAACATTCAGCCACTCGGAACATTTTCTTGGCTGGTTGCATAATTTATCAAGTCACAGTAGAGGTAGATAGATGTAGAATAAAAATTGTAGCCGCACAACCCACCACACACCAGATAACATTCATTGAGTTAGAATACTACTCTAAACAGGGCTCATGGGTGCTAAGTGACTGCAGATGTTTCTCGTCTTCCCTCAGCCACATGTGTATGGACAGAGGCAGGGCTTGTTTACCGGTTAATTTTCAAACCTAAATCAGCACAAGTACATTGGGAGTGTTTTGTTTAGGTTTGACTCTACCTGAACCCTAAAGTAACCGGTTTTATAAGGTTTTCATTTCGCTCTCTTCGACATCATATTTGCCGAGACCTTGACGACCTTTAAAATTCACTTAAAAATTAAAAGCTACACGAAACCACAAAATAATTAGAAGAAATTGAATATTCCGTCAGACACAATCTACGTGTTGCAACCTTTCTTTATGAGTTTACATCGTAACGTATACATGTACCAAATTGTTCCAATTCGAATGAAAGCAAGCAAGTCGTAACCTGCTCGCGCGACACGTGTGTTAAATCGGTTTTTTAAGGTTTACGTAGCGCTCTCATTTAGGACGCACTCCGAACGAAACCTTTTCTAAAAACCAGTAAAAACCTTTATTTACCGATATTTTTGAAACCATTTGTAAGCCCTGGACAGAGGAGTTAAATTGTTCTAATCAACATTGTTACCGTTATATTTTTGGAATCAATACATTTGTCTCTATTGTTTGAGCTAGGTTAAAAGTTTTACGAGCACTTTGTTGGTGCTCGACTCACAATAGATTAGATCTCATTCCATTGAAGTGGTGATTGAATTGAGGCAGCCGTTGATGGTAGCTACATAAAATTTGACCCATTTGAGCTGATGATGTAAGCTGTTTAGACTTTTACCAACCTCTAATTGTGTCTCCATTGGATCATTTTGCCCAATCAATGTGTGTTAAGATTAAGACATGTGAATTTCATCAAAGTAATAAGCTATTCTTAATTGCTTGAGCGATCTTACCTTCTATTGATGATGATGAACATGAAATGTGATACATTTAGGTCCAAGCGATATAACTTCATAAAATAAAATAACACAAAGAAATGACTTGGAATACGTCTGCATACAGTTATCTCTAGCCTTAAGTCAGTTGGATTAAAAACTTTTAATTCGCACACGAAGTGCACACACATTAAACATTACTACTAATTACACCTTAATAATGAACAAATAACACTAATAATATAATAATAATTACTTACTGTTAACTACAGCTCTCAAATAATTAGTGTAATGTTAAAATGACAGCTTTTTACTAAATTTATATGAATGTACTAGCTGCTGCCCGCGGCTCCGCTCGCGTGGAGTCAAATAACGTAGTCTATGTGTTAATCCAGATCATAATCTATCTACGAGCCAAATTTCATTCAAATCCGTTCAGCCGTTTAAGCGTGAAAGAGCAACAAACATCCATACATACAAACTTTCGCATTTATTAATAGGGTACATATACGGTATTTACACCAAGAAAACAATATCTGTCTGGGTAATTTCTGAAAGGCGGGACTGATTTTGAAATGAAAATGCTATGTCTCAGACACCCTAACCAAGTGAATACACTCCCAATGACCACTTCTGCATATAGCAATAACAGTTATCAGATTGCTCCTAGGATATATAAACAAATTAAGCGAAGATACCAAGTCTCTATCTCCATGTAGTTTTAAAAGCAAACTGAAAAACGGCTAATTCAAATTGTTTTTACTCTTATAGACAAATTTTTTCAAGAGATATTAATTTAATCAACTCACATACTAAATAACCTTGATGGCATTTATTGAACCTATTTAGGTTAGGTATCTTGTCTGTGTGGCACCATGTTAGAGTCATCAAGAAATTAAATACAAATTAATTTGACAATTGCATTACATTTTCTAACAAAGCACTTTATCACCTAATTTCTCACATAATTATCTTTTTGTGTGTCAAAATCAAAACTGAATTGATTGATAATTTTGACTGACATTAATATGAAGTGAGATGTGATGCTGTCAAATGACCGTGAATGTTTACGTTTCACGTCAGTGACTGCGTTCGTAAGTTGTTAATATTTCGGGTAAATCTTGGAATTTTTAACAAGATCATTCTTATTCCCTCCATATTTTACACCAATGATGTTAAGGTAATATTGTTGCTAAACCAAACCCTCCACTGTGTTATAGATTTGGTTGATATACCAGATGCTTTGAGCCAAATAATGTATAGAAAGCTGCCATTCTCCTTTTGGCATGCCAAAAGTCAAAAGTCAAAATCTTTTTATTCCGTAAAAATGGCTACATTTGTTTGGAATCGTCACAATTTTTTTCCCTACCGTGCAGTTCATGACTAGGTGAGCACTGATAAAAATACTGCCAAAAAACTCTGCCAGTGTCTGGTAAAATGTGTGAACATATTTATGTAACTTCTAATGTATCTTTGCCACATTTTTAGCAAAAAATATTTGGTAGTAGTAGTGCGACTGGAAGCAGGCCGACTGCACCTTAGTCTTTAATTGTGATCCATGTGTTTGTTACGAGCAGAGCGAGCTATTGGAGAGGAGTTGTGTAAGCATGTAGCCTTGAAATGTGTTTGAAGTGTCTGAGTGACAGTGGCCGCCTTTCATCTAGCAGGCTACATGTTTGCTATGTGAGTGTTGAACAATAATGAAAGCCTATTGTCATTATCTTACTATTTTGAATTTATGCAATTCTTTTTCAGATTAACACACTGTGTCAGCCGGTGGCCGTGTGTTACCTGTGCTACTTCAAGCTGAGAAAGTGCCAGGACTTGATAATGAGGTCTGTGAGGGCCAACAAAGTGCTCACAGAGATACTGCAGGGCGGTGAAATAGTAAGTTGGACATAACTACTGTTATATGAATAATCGTAATGTAGGTTAAAATTAATCCCTCCTTCAAAAATTTTTTATTAGAGTCTTAAAATGTTTTACACAAAGGAATCTCGAAACAATTACAGTAAGGGAGCATTCAATTATTACGTAACGCAATCTGTGGGGAGCGGAGGGGGTGATCTTGTCACGTTAGGATGCGTTACAGGGGCGGGAGGGTGGTTCGAACAGCTCGTTACGTAACATTGTTTTTTTTTGTATAAAAAAATAAGTAGAGAATAAAAATTCTTAAGTTGGCAAGCCTTTTCCTTTATCTTTTACAGGGAATCTCTCATTTGTATTTAATACTTCATTTTTATCGTGTTCTGCCAAGTTGGCAACTCTTTTCGTTTATGCTTTACAGGAAATCCCACGATTGTATTGTAAGTAATTTTTATTTAGTTTTCGTTGTCAGTATTCGTTAGCGATTACACAGCAGTACATAACAACTCGGAAGGATTGTTGTGTTCCTGTGTGTGAGTAAGGTCGCTAGATAACTGAGAGGTCTTTGTGCGGACAGCGGGAGGACCGGCGGATGTCGAAGCGCCACAAGCAGTGTGGGCGCGGCGGTCACAGAGGCCCGGTGAAACGGTTGACCGCTGGCCGCCCGCAGGTTAGTAGAGGAACCCGGGGAATACTTAATCTCCGCCCCGGGAGGCTGAAACGTCAGCCTGTGTAAAGTCCCTGTTGCAGTGGTCGTGCCGGCGAAGGAGACCGGGGTGGACCCGGCTGCTGCAGCAGGAGGGGAGCGGGGGCCCTTCCGCCCGCCGCACCAGCAAACCGCACTGTACTGTGGTGAAAGACACCACGCTATTGTCCTTCACTCTGTTCGTTGATCGACTTCTCATTTTTTACCTCATCACGCATTATGGCAACACAAAAACGGAAAAATGGTTCCCCAGCGGCCACCCCTTCCACAACGTATGTGGTCTTTGCACCATCTTGAAGACTGGGACCTGTTGATATAGGTACGCATGTATCATGGCGGCCACACCCGCATCTACGCGTGCCTTTACAGGTCTCATAGCGGTGATACAGGCACAGCTCGGTTATTCGAGCGGCTGCAAAGGGCGACTGACAGAATCATCGAACAGTATCCTTCCGCTGAGTTTGTGATTTTGGGAGACATCAATGCCCACCATGCTGTGTGGCTTGGCTCTCGGTGCACTGACTACGCGGAGAGATCTGCTCATGAATTTGCTCTGGCTAATGGTTTCTTGCAAATGGTTCATTCTCCCACGAGAATACCAGATGTCGAGGACCATTCAAGCTCTCTACTGTATCTTCTGCTGACCACACGTCCGGATGAGTATAACATCTCAGTGGATGTACCGTTTGGCTCGTCGGATCACTGTCTCATCCGGACCCAAATGTCCTGCACCAGACGCGACCCACCTCGGCCCGCCGGATGTCGTCGCGTGTGGCACTATAGGTCGGCAGACTGGGATGGATTGCGTAAATTCTACGCATCGTACCCGTGGAGACAGCTGTTCTTCGAATCAGACGACATTGATTCCTGCGCGGTCGCAGTGGCTGCTGCGATATTGCATAGCATGGAATACATTCCCAATCGCCTAGTAGCTACTGCGGGAGCTGGAAAGCGGCCGTGGTTTAATCGGCATTGTAGGCCAATCTTTTTAAGCAGGCTGCTTACAATGCTTGGAGCACGGCGCGTGCTAATGAGGATCCTAATGTCTCTGTTTTAAAGCGCAAACTGTATGCTGCCTCGAGATCCAGTAAAAAGGTGGTTACTAGAGCAAATATCGATTTTGTCGGCAGAATTGAAAAAATCGAAATTTCTGTCATCCGTCCATGCCACCACTGCAAAAACCGGATGGCAGTTTGGCCCACAGCGCCAAGGAGAAAGCCGATTTACTCGGTAATCTCTTTGCGTCTAACTCTAATATGAATGACGGGGGAATTGCACCATCTACCATCCCGTGGTGCGGTAGCTCTGTGCCGGAGATCTCCATTACCAAGCGAGATGTACGGCGGGCATTACTCTCTCGATATTCATAAATCGAGTGGGCCAGATGGTATACCTGCAGTGGTGCTGAAGTTTTTGTGCTTTTCTACTCCACTGGGCAAGTCTCGACTTCATGGAAGACCGCTAATGTGCACCCGGTGCCGAAAATGGGCGACAGATCAGATCCATCGAATTACAGGCCTGTTGCTTTAACCTCCCTTCTCTTCAAGGTGATGGAGCGTGTGATAAACACACGACTCCTAGGATACCTAGAGGATCACGACTTGATCAACGACTGTCAATACGGTTTCCGTCACGGTCGCTCTATTGGTGATCTTCTAGTGTATCTTACACATCGCTGGGGTGTGTCGATAGAGAATCAAGGTGAGGCATTGGCTGTCAGCCTAGATATGGGAAAGGCGTTCGATCGGGTCTGGTACCGGGGGTCTTATATCGAAGTTACCATCATACGGGCTTCCCGAGGGTTTGTGCAAATAGGTTGCCAACTTTTTATCCAACAGATGCATAAAAGCCGTGCTTGATGGTGGATGCTCCGATAGTATGGATATCCATACTGGCGTCTCTCAGGGTTCTGTACTGTCTCCGACGCTGTTTCTACTGCATATCAATGATATGTAGGCAATTGCATTCATTGTTATGCGGACTACAGCACTGGGTACACTTGTTATACAGGCCGTGCAAACATCCCTCGTTCCCTTGTGGAGGTAAGCCTCGATAAATTTGTGTCTGAAATGGATGGTACTTTGGCTAGAGTATCTGACTGGGGGCAGCTTAACTTGGTCGAATTTAACCCCAAGAAGACACAATGTTTGCGCGCTCACCGCTAAGAAAACTCCATTTGATGTGGTTCCTAAATTCCAGAACACACCTCTTACCATCCTGGAGGAGAAGGTAAAGCTGGCGTCCAAAAGACTTGCTGTGCCCAGCCGAGCAAAGCAGTACTTCAGCGGAGAGCAAAGACTTTATGTATAATAAGTCTCAAGTCAGACCGCACTTTGAGTACTGTAGCCATCTTTTGGCGGGAGCACCTAGATACCAACTTGCACCATGTGCTTCGATTCAGAGACGAGCTGTGAGAATTGTCGACAATCCTAAGTTTACACATGATATTGAACCCTAAAGTTTAAGGAGAGATTTTGCCTCCCTTTGTGTGTTCTACCGATTGTACAACGGGTTGTATTCTGAGGAATTGTTCGATATGATGCCGACAGCTACTTTTTATAACCGGAACGCTAGCCTACGGCGGGGAGTTCACCCTCACTCGCTGGACCCGCAATGGTCACGTACTTTGTTGTTCCAGAGAAGTTTTCTTCCGAGAACTCTCAACCTGTGGAATGAGCCGAGGATTTCCAAGGGTCTATAGCATGGGATTCTTCAAGAAATGCGTGAAGAGGATTTTAGAGGGTCGGGAACTCGTGAGTGACACCCCTAGTGTTACAAATGTCCATAGGCTATGGTGACTGTTTACCATCATTCAGACCGTATGCTTGATTGCCACCTTAGTGGTATAAAAAAAATCAGTATTGTTATCAACGCAAACATAAATGTTCAATACATGAACTGTTATTTTTCAGGAACAGCAAGAATTTGTTGCCGCGGTGAAACAGTATCAACTGAATGGTCTATGTGTGACTCCCGTTGAGCTCATCAGCATTACAGGCACTGAATACAGCTTGATAAAGGAGGAGATCAAAGAGGAACGTCTGTCATCGCAGTGCACAGGAGAAATGGACACCGACAGACTCCCACTTGTGGAACGTTTCACGTTTGAGGACTCTGAACATGAAGATACTATTGAGAGACCAGCACTGGAGGATATGTATGACACTGAGAGTGGGGTATTGATAAATGAAGGAAATGTAAAACAGGAGGCTTCAGATGGACCCGTGGATATTGAGAGACAAGAATTGATAACTGAAGAGAATATCAAGAATGAATTAGAAGAAATGGAAGATATCTATACTGCAGTGGTAGTAGTACATGAAGCAAATAGAACGCAGAAGGAGTTAGAAGGAGCACAAGTCGATGAGGACAAGAAGGCAGAAGGTAACAGTCACTATATGACCGCCTTGTAAAGAACACTGCTTTTTAAAACTTATTGCATTTATCTGCCACATTTAATAAAGATTACTTACTTAAATAAAATGAATGATGTAACTCTGTACATGTGCCGCTGCGGCTGAAGAGGGCAAAGAAACACACGCGGACAAGACTCAAGATGGAAGAACAATGACATCAGACGACGATAATGTTCTAGAAAATCCAAGAATGTGTAGGGCAGTTACGCATGAAGAGACAACCAACAGAAACGTTGGCCCTTACATATTACGGTGCGTTAAAAAACCTGCAAATAATAGACAAGTTTCAAAAAACACATCTATGTATACCGTGATAAACAAAGGTAATGTGAGTGTGAACAGTGATCGTGAGTGCGCTAGCACTGACACAGATGTCGGCAATAGCAACAGTAAACAACTGAAGATGGTCGTTTGTAAAGACGACGAAGTCAGTTCACCAATATTTACTAAGGAGGATTATTCAAAGAGAACTGGAGAGAATCTTTTTGAATGTAAGATATGTAAAGTTAGATTTAGTCAGAAGGGTCATTTAAATAGGCATTTAATGACACACACTGGACAGAAACCCTTTGAATGTGAGATATGTAAAGTTAGATTTACTGAGAAGGGTAGTTTAAAGAAACATTTAATGACACACACTGGTGAGAAACCCTTTGAATGTGAGATATGTAAAGTTAGATTTAGTCGGAAGAGTAGTTTAAAGAGGCATTTAAAGACACACACTGGTCAGAAACCCTTTGAATGTGAGATATGTAACGTTAGATTTACTGAGAAGGATCATTTAAAGACACATTTAATGACACACACTGGTCAGAAACCCTTTGAATGTGACATATGTAAAGTTAGATTTTCTGAGAAGGGTAATTTAAAGAAACATTTAATAACACACACTGGTCAGAAAGCCTTTGAATGTGAGATATGTAAAGTTAGATTTAATTTGAAGATTCATTTAAAGAGACATTTAATGACACACAGTGGACAGAAACCCTATAAATGTGAAATATGTAAAGTTAGATTTAGTCGAAATGATAATTTAAAGACACATTTGATGACACACACTGGCCAGAAACTCTGAATGTGAGATATTTAAAGTTAGATTTACTGAGAAGGGTAATTTAATACATCTTTTGAATATAGGTCTTCCGTAATCTTCGGACCATAAGCTTTTTAAACTTTCATCGTTAGACTTGAACAGTCCAGCAAAAATAAGAATACTACTACTACTACGAATAGATATGCATCTAACTCCGTTTCATCTAACGCTTCCCATTTATTTCCGAAACGTGAAGAACCTTCCCGTATTTGTTTGTTTCAAAATTATAGATTTTATACATTTATTTAGGAATAAATCAAAAGAACTTCTAAATGTATTTATGCGATTAGAAACATACCTGGTAATGCCTGGTGTAAGTTTTATAAGGTTTGCACTACTCAAACGACCTCTGACGTCAAATGGGGTGTTCTTGACCATATAAATTCACCATTTTTCGATAGCATTTCGTTTCCATTAGCACTGGTATTGGTAACGTATCTTGAAAGAGGCTCTTCATCGCTATTTGTTACGTCACTACTGCTTTCATTGTCTAAACTGAGTTGAAAATTGTCAGTAGGATTTTCATCCAAACTATTCTCCGTTTCACTAATTATTTCATCTTCGAAATTTATATAGTAGTTTAGGATTTGAGAAATCATAGAATTAGTCAAATTGCGAGACATTTAAAAACACTAGCGGAATACGTCAAGTCCAAATAACAAATGAATCAAATAAAAGTAACCGTCTCACGAAACTAATGTAATATAACCGCATACAAATGTAAACAAATATTTTTTGTCAAATTACCTTCAACAATAACAAGCTAAGTGATTGAAATATGACTAACATTTATAAATTGTAAGTATATTCTTAGAATGCAAGGAAGCATTATTGTTTACAAAACACGGGCTTTATCTGACCCGAGGTCCTTTTTCATACTCGGGTACTATTGACCCGAGGAACCTAAGACGGAAAAAACATAATTTTGTTAAGATAAGAGACTTCACCATAATTTGACAATACAGATATATAGTGAATGTATAATTAATAATTGTCATGAAGTCGTAATAAATTATATTAATAATTACGACTTTTATTGCCAGTTAAATATCAGTTTCGGGTCAATATGACCCGAAGAACCGAGGAAGGTTAAATACGTTCACTTAAAAAAAGCTACAAAGCTACCTCCAGGTTTTTGAAGGATTCCATCGCGAGGGCAAAGTCGAATTTGTTAGCAGAATTTACGAGAGACTCTTCTCTCGCTAAAGCTGTTGAAGGTAAATTCTGTCAGTAGCTTTTTCGTCGAATCGCTGGCCCATACTGTTCGGGCCCCTGCAAGGTCCGAACTAGAAAATGTCAAAATGTCAGAAACTTATGTAAAATGTCAGGTGGAACAAAACAAGATGTGTGTTTGACCACGTTTATTATACGACTGGAGTGATATGCTAATACAACAAAATGTAATTGCAGTGATATGCATTGTCAGCGGTTTACATATTTTCGCATAATAATGTTCTAAGCAGTGGCGTAGCGTAGTGGGGGCGGCCCGCCCCGGGCGGCACTTTTTAGGGGGCGGCAAAATTTCTCAATAAAATAATAAAAATATTTGAACCCTTTCATATTTTTATCGCAACTACAATTCGGACCAATTGAAAAGAGCTCGGAATTTTTCATTACTTATCCTGTGACGATTTCGGGGAATTTCTTTAAATATTTTGTAGCAACTGTTGACAACAGCGTCTATACTGACTTGCGGGGATTCCCCGTAGGTATTTTATTTTAAAAACTAAAGGTACGGGTAAGTCCCTTCAAGGAAGTAGGTACTTGTTGCTTGGACCAATTCAAAGCAAGTGGGGGGGACCCCAGCGGGGGGAACTATAACACGCCATGCCAACTTTTCGTATAATTTTGTTTTATTTTCCAACCTCACTGTTGCCAACTGTATGTTTGGTCTACTTTTTATAATGACTATTTTCAAAATGGCAACGATTCGCTTCTGGCACTTCGCCGGCCGCTCCCGCGGCACGCTCGCTTCGCTCGCTCGGCTCGTGCGTTGTTTGTCATACTCTAACCTAACCAACTGAGATTTCTGTTGCTATACTTATTACATTACTTATATATACTGAATAACGGTAACTGCAAAATAGTCTTACTTGAATTCTTCATTAGTACCTGATTGCTGAAATAAAGTCTGATTTGTCCCAACTGTGTTTTATTATGGTCACCCTAAAACTACAACCAACGTCGAAATCATAACAATTGAACGAGTTATCAATTTGCCTTCGGCAAATTGCCGTATGTAAACGGCGGAATCATACAAATTGCCTGCGACATATATACTATACATTAAATTGAAATACCTAAATAAGAGGGCGGCAAAATTGTCTTCCGCCCCGGGCGGCCGACACCCACACTACGCCGCTGGTTCTAAGTGACTACTTTGAACATACTGCCACTCAGAGAAAAAGAAAAATAAGAAAATTGAGTTTACAATTCATATGTAAATAATTACGAAAGTGTATGAAAGAAAATGCAATAATGAATATAAAAATTGTTGTTTAGGTAAATTCTCAAAAGTAATTGTTCTAGTCATAGTAGGGGACGTAGATTTGTCCACACTCAACACGGATTCAGTGTGTGCACGGCGAATTGGAGACTCTGCTTCTTGATGGTATTTGTCAATTCCTCCAGGTCTGATTGATAAGTCTGCTAATTCAATGGGTGATTCTCGTCTCGCGGGCCTTCTTCTTGGAAGCAGGTTGCAGGTAGGCCGCCTTTTGACGAAGATATAGAAGACCCAGATGACTGCCATGATAGATAAGATTGAGTATATGACAGTCCAATGAGTCGTATTGGTGTCATGTATCTCTTGGACATTCTGTGTCTTCAACTGATCTAATCGCTGGTGGATTTCTTGAAATGCTGACTTATGATCCTCTATGTTGTCAAGATTGTCATCTGGTATATATGTTTGATGAGGTCATTTAGTGAGGATGGATATTGAAGACCATTTGTGAGGATCTCGATGTCAGGCTGTAGTACAACGCGATTCTTAAAATCATATGGTACGTGGATAGTAAATGTATCACCTTTAAGTGTGCAACCTTGACTAATACTAATTAGTCCATTTCCATATAATTGCTTTGTCATTAATCCAGATGGGCATAAAATGCTGACTGAACATTGTTTGCAACACGAGTACAACCATACTCCTCTCGTCTGTAATTTGATCCATTTGTCGGCGATTTTGTCAGATGTTCTACTAACTGCCATCGTGTACGTAAGTCGCTCGGTGCGATGTTGTCAGATAAGGGAGAGGATATTAAGGAACCTCCCACGAGAAAATGGCCGGGTGACAGATATCCATCTTCTACGTCTTCGGATAATGCATATGAAGGTCGAGAATTCAAGCACGCCTCTACTTGTGTCAATAGCGTATACAGCTCTTCAAATGTCAATTTTTGCTCACCGATGACCCGCTTTAGATGATTGTAGTTAGAAATTAGGGCATCTGGCTCAACGAGCAGCCAGATGCCCTAATTCCTAACCAGCATTCACTCTGAACTCGGTCTGTTCAATAATCAATATTACATTATAATGATGGTGCAGTCAGATACCCTATTTTCTAAAGGTTTGAAGAGTTTCAGGAAGGTATTATCTCTCTATACTTTCTCAGACGTAAGCTATATACCCTATTTCCTACTTTCAAATCAGCATTCACTCTTCACTTTGGTCTAATCAAGTATTACATTATGCGAGTGTGGCATCTATTATATGCAGGCCGTCGCCGTGCCACTAATGACGACGCATCCGATAAGGCGCGGCTCTCATCACCGGCGCCTTTGTGCTGCAAGCATCTTTGTACCTTAATGTAGGAGATTGGTCCTGGTATTAGATAAGTATTTTTATGAGCGATGAAGATACTGCGTTGGCAGTGGTACAGTGGCAACATGCGAGTGATACTCTCGGTGTTGCAAGCGTTTTAGCACCTTAATGTAGGAGATTGGTCCTGGTATTAGATAAGTATCTTTGTGAGTGATATTGTCAAAACTCCTGATAAGTGCTACATTGGCAGCAATGGAGTGACAACGTATGGATGACATCGTCTACTATAATGTTAGAGCTCGATTTTAGTGCCGCATGTATAAAGCTATGAAATATATTTCTAAGTCTATTTGAATGTATAAGTACAGTCTTTTGCACATTTGCGTTTTATTTTCACCTTTTATCACATGCTTTATAACAACGAAGTAAGTGTTGGGTATAGTCATAGTCTTTTTAGGGTTCCGTACCCAAAGGGTAAAACGGAACCCTATTACTGAGGCTCCGCTGTCCGTCCGTCCGTCCGTCCGTCCGTCTGTCACCAGGCTGTATCTCATGAACCGTGATAGTTAGACAGTTTTTCACAGATGATGTATTTCTCTTGCCGCTATAACAACAAATAATAAAAAATATAATAAAATAAATATTTAAGGGGGCTCCCATACAACAAACGTGATTTTTTTGCCTTTTTTATAGATAATAGTACGGAACCCTTCGTACGCGAGTCCCACTGGCACTTGGCCGATTTATTTTTATTTTCACCTTTTATCACATGCTTTATAACACCGAAGTAAGTGTTGGGTATAGTCATAGTATTTTTATTTTCACCTTTTATCACATGCTTTATAACACCGAAGTAAGTGTTGGGTATAGTCATAGCATAAAATTCGGTATAAGCACACATAATCATAAGAAGATACCGCATTGTCAGCGGTGGAGTGATAAGACGAAAGTGATACCCTCTGTGTTGCAAACATCTGTGTGATCTGATGTAGGAGACTGATTCTCATGATGGATAAGTATTTTTGTAGGCGATGTTGTCAGAGCTCCTTAGAAGTGCAACGTTGGTAGCTGTAAATTATACTATATTTGTCGTAAGTATCTACCTAGGGAATAGTTGTATAAATAAAACGAGCTATGAAATAAAATAGCGTTTATTTTATGTTATCCGATATAAAAAACCAAAACCTATACAGCGTGATTCAAAGACTAGGTACCAAGGTTCACTATCACATACAGAAAGAGCAGATCAATTTTGTGACAAGAGTTCCATCTAAAAATAATAATCAACCACCACCAATAATTGTTTCATTCTTGAATCGGTACTTGAAGGAAGATTTCGTTGCGGCAGCAAGAGCAGAAAATAAGAATAATACATTAAATGCAACACTTCTAGAGCTCCCAGGAAAGCACCGGATATACGTTAATGATCACTTGACATCGTATAATAAAGAACTGCTAACCAAAGCTAAAAAATTGGCCAAACAAAAGGATTTTGCGTATACTTGGGTGAAACACGCAAAAATACATCTAAGAAAAAACGATGGATCCCCAGTTATAACAATAAGAACCGAAAAAGACTTGGAAAAAATAAAATAGTCGTAACTAATTTCATATGCAATTCAAAAATAGTACCCTTGTGTAAATGCACGCACAGATTGAGAACCGCATGCAGTACCACCACCACTACTCCGATGCAACACGCGCTGGGTCACGCCTATGCTTATCGGTTGCTTGCAGGTATAACTTACATTCACTCACCGCTAATAAAACTAATTTGGCACTTAAAAGTTAAAGATCGATATTTGTCTATGAACTTATTCGATTTAAAATATTATTTTGTTTGATGCCACCTCCTGTATCGCTTACAATTAACTCTTCTGTATTACCGCAGCGTACTTCACAACAGTTAGTAATCGATTTATTTTTCAACTACCGTGATATTGCATTTGGTTGCATTGTGTTAGGTATTATTGTTTTCTATTATTTGGATTTGCTATTCTGATATAATGTTGGTGTTTTACAATGATTTCGTTAAATATATACTACCAAAATGCTAGAGGGCTACGTACAAAGGCTACTTTTATAGAAATGTTTGTTTAAATAGTTATGATATTATTTCAATCACAGAGACATGGCTTTTGGATAGTATAAGTAGTAATGAACTGTTTGATGACAGATATGTTGTGTTTAGAAGGGACCGGGATTACGTTCGCACTTATCAAACTCTCGGTGGAGGGGTTTTACTAGCCGTCAAGCGTGAAATCGTAGTGCTTTTTTTTTTTTTAATTTTTTAATTTTTATAATCATACACCCCTGCCATGGGCAAGGCGCTTTTTACAGCAATATATATATATACGTATTACACACTTTATTTAAATCATTAAAAATATAAATAATGACACATTCATACATCATCCTTTCGTTCATTCCGCAATTTATTCTTCCATTCATCATCTTTCAGTCTTATTTCCTACAAATTTTAATTTTGCCCATTTTAGAACGTCGGTGAAAACTGTTTCCAAACTTCCCTCCCCATACTGCGTCAGTCCAGACACGGGCGACAGCGAGCTTCACAGCTCCACCTAGCCACCGCGATCCCATCGGCTATACAGAGTATAGCCGAGGTATACAACATTAGTCCTAGGTGGAGCTGCTCTGCTTGTTCCTATCTATGACAGCCGTGGCTAGACTGACGCAGTATTTTAAAAATTTTGTTCTACCTTTCCCCACCACTATTTCGGAGATCGTTGTTTCGGTGACCCGCATTCCCAACTCCTGCTCCAAATCATACCTCTGTTTGGAGAATGCGGGACACCGAAACAATGTGTGCTGCACTGTCTGGTCCACGCCGGGCTCGCAGAAGCAGGATGGGTCATCCGGTGTCCTGTTGCTGACAGATCCGGGGCACCACACCAACGCGGCCGATGGCATTTCGCGGGGTCGTTTAGTGGGTATACCGTCGGACAGCCGACGGGGAGTCCCACACTACCACCGGAGGCCACCCAGGCACCGGTGGTGTGCGTAACGCAGTTTTCCCCGCGTCACAAAAAAAAAAAAAAAACAAAAAAATGATGGGTCATCCGCGCACTTGGACCTGTGCAAGTACGCGGAGAACCCACCATGCCACCTGCGTGGTGATGCTCGACGGCACCATTTTGCCCACGATACCGTACGCCTCCGCCGCACTCGGGAAGAACAGTTTCGTCGTCGAAGCTGTTGTTCCCGATTTGTATCTCCTGTCCCATTCGTCAATGCTCCCCTTACGGATCATACCTTTGACGAATGAGACAGGGCAGCGGTCGTAATCTGGCCGCCTCCGCAACCCCAATGCGGCGCTCCTGGCGAGTTCATCGGCACGGTCGTTCCCCTCCAACCCCGCGTGTGCCTTGATCCAGAACAACGAGACGCTCTTCCCCTGGCTTTTGCACAGTTTAAGAGCGTCCCGTGTGTGCACCACCAGGAGATGGGGGGACTAGACGTTCGCCACCGCCTGGAGCGCCGCCATGGAGTCGCTGAAGATGCCGATACTGGGTCCATCGCAGCTCAAAGCGTACTCGGCCGCCGTGCAGATAGCCAGGAGTTCCGCCTGGTAGACGGTACAGTAGGACGACAAAGCAAGCTTGACGGCCTTGGTTTCCGCGCCACCGTTCCATATGGATACAGCGGCGCCAACCCGGCCCTCAATCTTGCTGCCGTCCGTGTAAATTCGCAGGGCAAAGTTGGAGTGTGCCCTGCATTGTTCCTCGTCCACCAGGCTGCCGAACTCCAAGCTATCTAGCTCCGCGGGATGCGGGGCCTCGATCTTGGAGGCTATCCGCTCGATCTCCCTGTCCCCGAGCAGCGGATGGGGTAGCCCCCTCTTGGCCTCGTACAAAGAGGCGACTTCGCGCACTCTGAGGTCAAGAGGCAGCACCCCGGCCAGCAGCAGTGCGGAGTTCAGGGAGACCGTGCGGTAGGCTCTGCAGATCTTCTGCGCGAAGCCCCGCTGTACGCTGTTGAGCTGTTTCTGGATGCCCAGCTTATTGACCGCTGGAGCCCATGCGGCGGCAGCGTACAATATCGTAGGTTCCACTACGGCTGAATATATGATCTTCACTACTTCAGGGTTGAGCCCCCAACTGACGCGGGCCGTACGCGCAAGGCGCCCGTATATGGCCACTGCCCTTTTACAGACAGTAGCCACGTGCGCATTGAACGTCAGACCCGCGTCAACCGTCAACCCCAGCAGTTTGATCTGCCGAGACATGCCAGTGTCTATCCCGCCCATGGTAAGCCGCGGAGTATCATACCTAAGTTTGCGCGTGACCAGCATAGCGCTGGTCTTATGCGGCGCAAACTTCAACCGGTTTTTGATACCCACGCCCTCACATGCTCGAGAGCGGCATTGGCCTGTCTCTCTATATCCAGCGCAGTGTTGCCGTCGAACATCAGCACGATGTCATCGGCGAAGGCCTGACAGTGCACCCCCGCAAGGTCGAGTTGCTGCAGAAGATGATCCAATAGGAGGTTCCACAAAATCGGTCCTCCTATGGACCCTTGGACGCACCCTTTGGTGGTGGACCGCAAGGTTTCCCCCCGGCGTACCTCACTCTGACCGTCCTATCGCTGAGATAGCTGTCCATCACTCTCCTCAAGCCCAGAGGACAATTTTCCTCAGCCAGTCGTAGTTTGATTGCCGGCCACTAGGCGTTGTCGAAGGCTCCCTCCATATCCAGCGAGACGAGAGTGAGCATTCTCCTCTCGTCAAGCTTGGCGCGGATGTGCTGCACCAGGTTATAGAGGGAGTCTTCGGTGCCCCTTTGTGGCATAAACCCGTACTGGCGAGTACTAATCCTCGGCAGAATGTGGTGCTTGAAACGAGCGATCAGCATTTTCTCGTATACCTTGCCCAAGACAGGCAAAAGCCCAATCGGCCTGTACGATTTGGGCAAGGTATACGAGTCTTTGCCTGGTTTCCGAAGGACAATTACGAGGGCCCCCTTCCGAACTCGTAGTGCTTGAACAGACTGATTGGAGTAGCTCTGCCGAGGATATCTGGGTTACCTTAATTTTTCAGCGAAAACGATCGTCAGTGTCGTTTAAGGTACACATATGTACATTATATTTAATCAAAGAGGAGGGGGGCTACTCGTACAAATCAATTTGGTAATTTTTCTAACAAGTTATATGAATTAATTTTAGCGCATCCTCTTGATAGATTTATTGTCATGGGGGACTTCAATTTTAAGAACGACGTGGACTGGGTTAAACCTAACACTCACTGTCAACAATTAGAACCTTGTAACTATTCTTTAGATTATGTACCTAACAGATTTTCTTAATATTATTAATACATGTAACCTCCAGCAATATAACGGTGAAAGAAACGTAAATAACCGTATCCTCGATTTAGTTTTATCTAATGAAACCCTAACTATAACATCGAGCGACGATCCTTTGGTTCCAGAAGATATTCATCACACATCTTTGTACATCCAAGCGTCGCTTTCAGATATACATCTTCTTGATGATAAACCTAGACCTAGGTATCAGTACCATCGGGCAGACTATACTGCTATTACAGAAAATCTTAGAAACATCGATTGGCAGGTTTGTCTCAACTCCAATACGTTGGAACAGGCAATTGAATACTTTTATAACAAGTTATATGAAATGAGAGGTCTTTATGTTCCTCGTAAGTCATGCACTTCCAAATCTTATCCACCATGGTATACTCCAGCACTTATAAAGATACTGAGAGAAAAAAACAAATTTCATCGTAAATTTAAAACCTATGGCAATATCTCAGATCATCAGTCGTATTCTACTCTAAGAGCTAGGGCCAAACGCGTTGAAAGCTAGTGCTATACTAGCTATATAGCTGGCATAGAAGTTTCCATCAGACACAATCCCAAGGCTTTTTGGTCCTACGTTAAAACCAAAAAATTAACTAACGCGGTTCCCAATATTGTTTACTATAAAGATACTTATGTTAAATCTGGTGATGATATTAGTAACCTATTTGCAAAATATTTTCAATCTACATTCAAAGCTAATGATACACCAGGTGACGGGAACAGTGAATCAAATATGAATCCTGCTTTTACCGACATTAGCGCCGCTGATGTTATCTCTTCAATAGAAGTATGCCCTTTCAAGGTCCTATCACTAATAAAAGAACTCGACATTTCAAAATCGGCTGGGCCCGACCACATACCACGAGTCAAATGCGCAAACGAAATGGTTGAGCCACTATGTATACTTTTTAAACGTTCATTGGCAGAGGGGTATGTTTATACAATCTGGAAATCGGTGATTATTACACCGATATTGAAAAAAGGCGATAAGTCAAATGTTGAAAATTACAGGCCCATATCCAAGTTGTGCGTATTTGCTAAGATTTTCGAACGGCTTGTCCATAATGAACTATATGGTGTATTGAGGTGTTCCTTTAATGATGAGCAACACGGGTTCCTTGCGAAACGCTCCACTGTATCCAACCTCCTGTTAGCTAATGAATTTATAACTTCTAACATGGACAGAGGTTACCAAGTTGATGTATTTACACCGATTACCAGAAGTGTTTTGATCGTATTGACCATGATATACTCCTTCGGAAGCTCTATGCGGCTGGCGTACATGGTGACTTACTTCGATGGTTTGCATCTTATATTGATAATAGGAGTCAAGCTGTCGTATTGAGAGGCTATACATCTGACTCGACTAAAATACTTTCAGGAGTGCCCCAGGGCTCGATTTTGGGCCCCCTTTTGTTCGCTATATTTGTCATGGATATAAAGTTATGCTTCCATTACAGTAAGATTCTCCTTTTTGCAGTCGACATGAAGATTTTAGCAAAAATACGAGATTTAACAGATGCATCCAATTTACAAATTGATTTATCAAGATTCGAATCCTATTGTATTTTAAATAAATTAGATTTAAATGTCACAAAATGCTTCACCATATCTTTTACTCGCAGGTTAAATGTTTTAAATTTCGATTATCACATACTTGGAAATAAAATAACTAGAGTAGGTACATCCAACCCGTGATCTAGGTGTTATTCTTGACAGCAAATTATTATTTGATAAGCACATCGATCAAATTATTTCCAAAGCGTCAAAAGCACTCGGATTTATAATTCGAATGTCTGCTGTTTTTAAGAAAATGAAAACATTAAAAACTTTATATTCTGCCTTTATACGTAGCCATCTAGAGTACGCTTCACAGGTGTGGAACCCTCAATACCAGGCCTATATAATGCGCATCGAGAATGTACAAAAGAGGTTTCTACGATTTATTGATAAAAAATTCAAACTAAATATTAATGACTATGACTTGCGCTGTAAACAATTCCATTTTTTGCCGCTTCACATAAGACGGGATGTCGGGGATGCCTGTTACGTGGCGAACATCGTCAATGGGTATGTTGATTGCGCAGAGTTGCTTAGCATGATATCCTTGCGAACTAATTACTTTTGGTCTGCGGTTGCGACCGGTGCTGTGTGTTCCATCTTCATCAACCAATTATAGGCATAACGCCTTCATGCGTCGTGGCTGTACAACTTACAATCGATTAATTACTGAATACAATTTTGATTTGTTTACAACTAGTACCTCAGTAATAAAACGTACTGTTGCTAGTTCTTATTTCAAGCTGTAAAATGGGCGGAGATATCTTATAGATTATGACTTATCTCAGCGTCTGTATTTTGTTATATTATAATTATGTCTTATTTTTAATTATTATTTTTTATTTTATGTTATAATTCACTTCATCACAAGGCTAGTAACGCAAATGTACTTCCTCTTTTCTTGCATGAGTTGTTAATCTTCATTTGATAATTTTTATAGATTAGCGTTGTGCTAAAAATTTATAGATTACTTTTGTAAGTATTTTGTTTCTTGTTACTTTCTTTCGACTATGAGGAATTTTATGTTAATTACGTTCATTTATGAAGATTAGTGATTGGCCTAATGTTTCTATTGTTTTGTAAATTTTAGTTAAGATGCTGTTAATCTTCTAAATAAATAAATAAAAAAAATAAAAATAACTATTATTATCATTCAATAACTGAACATTCACTTATTCAATCAATCTAAGCTATTCTAGTGTTCACCAATAACTATTATTATCATTCATTAACTGAACATTCACTTATTCAATCAATCTGAACTATTCTAGTGTTCACCAATAACTATTATTATCATTCAATAACTGAACATTCACTTATTCAATCAATCTGAACTATTCTAGTATGCACCAATAACTATTATTATCATTCAATAACTGAACATTCACTTATTCAATCAATCTGAACTATTCTAGTATTCACCAATAACTATTATTATCATTCAATAACTGAACATTCACTTATTCAATCAATCTGAACTATTCTAGTGTTCACCAATAACTATTATTATCATTCAATAACTGAACATTCACTTATTCAATCAATCTGAACTATTCTAGTGTTCACCAATAACTATTATTATCATTCAATAACTGAACATTCACTTATTCAATCAATCTGAACTATTCTAGTGTACACCAATAACTATTATTATCATTCAATAACTGAACATTCACTTATTCAATCAATCTGAACTATTCTAGTATTCACCAATAACTATTATTATCATTCAATAACTGAACATTCACTTAATTCAATCAATCTGGTTTTTAGTTATTTAATCAATATAGTATTCACCTATTCTTCTATTTACACCTCATAGGTTTAGTGATTGCAGTACTCACTGTACTTATTATTTAATAAAAATGATATCCTAACTTACGCTCGTTATTACTCGTTATAATACCAACACTGGCTTTTTTAACTAACTCGTGTATTTTATATTTTTCAGGTCCAAGCATTCAGCGGAACAATTATTTCCATCAGACAGCGAGTCTTCGGATGAGGCGAGCGTCATCCCCAAAACCAAGTCACGCAAATCTGAAAAACGCAGGCTGCTGACGAGTGTAGTCTTCTGACGAGGGGCCTGCCCTCATAAATTGAAACCCGGATAAAAATGCGAAGCGCAAGTCAACCGGGTGCATCTAGAACCTCATCAACGGTGAAGAAAAGTAAATCGACCACCGCCATCCGCCCCATCGAGCCAGTCAAGTCAACTGCTCGAGAAGTTTTCGGTAGTGACAGCGAGGATGTAGTACTTGAACACAAAAAGGGTAAAAAAAACGGCGCCAATATACTCTTATATAACTAGACGGTTAGCTAACAGGTTCTCTCGTCAGATTGACGAGAATAAGAAGGGAGGCTATTACATCGAGTTAAAAGTATATCGATGTGACGAAATAGAAAAAATTGCACCGGTTAATAGATGGCGGCATTCCGTCATCACACTCAAAAATAAAACTGATGATGACTCAGAGTCTTGGCGGCATTTGAGTGCGTTCGTTGCCGCCACTAGAACGGAGTTTAAAAAATGCACTCCTACATTTATAAGCTCTTATCAGTGAATACCAACAGTAGTTATAATCAAACAGTGTAACACTGCATTTATATACTATTAAAATTAAACATGTATAATCGATATAATCATTATTATTATTAATTTGTGTAACCAGTATAATGTTATAAATCTTTAAGAATAATAGTTTGTACAATGAGACACCTGAATAACGATTACGTACCAGTCTTTTATTACCAGATATGAAGTCATATGTAAAAGTACTGATTTAAATGATTTATACTCTAATTTAGTTAATACCTGTAAAAATAAGCTTACAGAATTTGAACATTGTGAATCTGGATGGTCCTTTGTTTCTGTAAATCATTTAGAAATTAATGTAAATAAATATGCCCCCATGCGAGGAGGGTCTTATTTAGAGTTACCATCGGCTATCAAAAATACTAAAAGTTGTCTAAATATACAGAATCACGATGAATTTTGTTTTTTATGGAGTATCGCTGCAGCATTATTTCCAGCAAAAAGAAATGTATGCAGAATAAGTTCATATCCCCATTACAGTTCGATTTTTAATATCAAAGGTATGTCATTCCCCCCATCTCATAAAGATATTAAGTTATTCGAAAAGATGAACAGTAATATAAGTATTAATGTCTATGGAATTGATGAGTATTATAATATAACAGGTCCTCTATATGTAACAAGTTGAAAAAAAGAAACACATATTAACTTACTTTATTTTGAAAGAAACAATAAAGCACATTACTGTTTAATAAAAAATATTTTACGGTTAGCGCGACGGCAGATTTCCCAATACAAAGGTCGAATGTACTCGTACTTAGATAGATAGATATAATTTTTATTTGCATCTTCATTCACATACATAAAATGCTTACATTAAAATTATTTTTATTACAATGTGTGTGTGTGTGTACAAGCACATCATGTATGTGCCAAAGTATGACAAAAAGGCTGCAGCTCAGTGTCAATATTGCTCAAGAGCAAAACACTGGTTTTCAGCTGTAACCTAGGGTCAGCTACAAGATATGCACGCAACAGTTTTACTATTATTAATGCTACATTTCCACATACTAAATTTGCACCGGAATTTCTAGTTTTTTTTTTTTCATGACAAGACAAAGCAACAAATCACACAAATAAAGGCAGCTACCAGAATTACATGTCCTGAATATACCATGATGGTAAATCGAGGCGTTGTTCATCTAATATAAACAATCTATATTTATGTTTGAAGCTTTTTTTACTATTGAGAAGTCGCAGTGGCGGAGGTATGTTGTTCCAACATTTGGTGGCTTGATACCGAAAACTGCCGTTAAAAGCAACAGTTTTATGGGAATATCCGAGCAGCATAAAACGTCTAGGTCTGGCGCTGTAAAGCTTATTGGACCGAGGAAAGTTCAGCTTGTTGTACAGATATTCTGGTTGTTTAAATTTTATAAGGTCGAACAGGAAGCAAGCGAGATGTAATTTTCTGCGCGATGACATTTTTAAGGTGGAAGCATTATTTAAATATGGTGTTATATGTGTACGCGGTGGAATATTGTAACAAAAGCGAGCACAAGCATTCTGTACACGCTGCACCATGCGTTGTGTTCTAGAGTACAACCGAGGCCCATACACGAGGTCGCCATAATTCAATTTGGATAGAATTAGGGATTCACATATCCTTACACGTACGTCCTCCTTCAGCAGATCACGTATTTTATAAATAGTTTTCAACCTATAGAAACAATCACGCATTAAATTTAATATATGAGTTTCAAACCGAAGTTCACTATCCATAACATTCCAAGATTTCTAGCCTCATCAACTTGGTCAATAGTCTGGCCTGAAATGCTAATCACGGGATTTTGAGATGCTACATTAGATATTTGCTGTTTAGACCCTAAAATTAAGAATTTGGATTTTGATGGGTTAAGTACTAACGAATTTTTCGCAGACCAGTTCGCAATGAGGTCTAAATCTAAATTCATCCTATTCACTGCGTCTGAAAATCCTTCGCGTGATATTGGTATGTAAATTTGGACATCATCAGCATACAAATGATAATTACATTGACGGATTTGCTTTGGTAGATCGGCACAATATATTAGGAACAACAACGGACCAAGTATTGTTCCTTGAGGAACACCTCTTTTAACAACAGTGGGGGTAGAATATACAATATTTGAATTAGTTTCATTTGCTAATTTTACGGTCTGTTGCCTATCACTAAAATAACTATTAAACCAAGCAACAGATTGGTGATCCAAACCGTAATATGATAACTTCGAAAGCAGCAGCGGAACATTTAGGCTGTCAAATGCACGCGAGTAATCTAAAAGTGTCAGAATCGTAGCAGCACCATTATCCTGGTTAATAAGTATGTTATCAACAACATCTAACAGAGCCGAAACCGTACCTCTGCCCTTGCGAAACCCTGATTGAAGTTCAGGCAGTATACCACTTTCTTCAACAAATTTATAAAGTTGGTCGTATACAACCTTTTCAAGAATTTTAGACAAGAATGGCATAACACTGATGGGACGTAAATCTTTAAGTTCTGTAGGACTATCTTGTTTTGGTAACGGAGTGACAAGTGCCGATTTCCATACCATTGCGACGGAGCCCTTAATTATAGATTCATTTATAATGGCAGTGATGACCGGAAGCGTACGCGGAAGAGTAAGTAAGATCATATCTCTGCTTATTCCATCAGAACCAAGAGCATTTGATTTTAAAGCTAGTAAGTGCCTCGCTACTACACTTTCGTCTACTGTCATTAAAGTTAAATTAGAGTCACCAAATTTGTGATGTTCAAAATAAGTCATCTCAGATAGAGGCACAGAAGATGGGCCAGGTACATTCAAGAAATGCGCATTAATGATATTAGGATCATTAAAACGAAACGGTAAAGAGTTATGATTTTTTGTGTCCGGTAATATTTTTTCTTTAAGATTTTTCCAAAATGTTTTGGCGTCATCAATTTTAGAGTTAATTAAATGATTGTAGTAGGCACGTTTCTCATTGTATATACTTTTTTTAACTAATTCTTTTAATTCTTTGTAGTACATTTTATGACCGTTTTGCTTGGAATTACGATACCTACGGTAACCCGAATTGCGTAAATCAATCATAATTTTAATCACATCAGTAATCCAGGGCAAAGGCTTCTTTTTGATTTTAGTTCGTTTGACCGGTGCATGCTTATTGAAGAGAGATAAAATTAGAGAATTAAATTCATTCACCATGCCGTCAACACAAGATTTTTGTAATACCGCTTCCCAATCCATAGAGTGTAAATCATTATTAAATGCGGAAATATTAATATTATTAATGGGGCGGTAAGTAACCCACCTAGCCACGGGGGCAGATTTTTTTATCTGAAATGAGACGTTCACCATCGCATGCCCCAATGAGCCAGTGATGTTAGTTACGGACACATCCCTCACCTGAGCGTTGGTACATACAACATCTATGAGCGTCTCATTCCCTATAGAGAAGTGTGTCGGTTCAGTGACCACTTGCCTAAGACCCATGTAATTTAAAAATTGATTTAACTTGGTGGTTTTAATATTAATTTCCAACATGTTAACATTAAAATCACCAAGCAAAATAACATAGTTAAAATTTGAAAAATATGTTATAGATTCAGTTAGCGCGTCTAAGAATGTATCCAAGTTTACCCATTCCGGTCTATAAGCAGTACCCACCAAAATACGCAACCCATTCATAGGTACGGATAGCCACATCTGTTCAATGTTTGCGTCAGGATGCCTAACGACACGGGCGGTAACAGAATTCTTGATGTAAAATGCGACGCCGCCCCCGCGGCCCCCGCGCATGTGTCCGGGCCTCGGGACAGAGCGCAGCTTGTAGTCGGGAGCGACCGGCGCACGAGCCTCCTCGCCACTGCGTAACCAACTCTCATTTATAGCGACAATATCAGCGTTAAACCTATTTAGTGCAACCAGAAAATCATCGTGACCTGTATGAAGCGAACCAGCAGTGTAAAAACCTAACTGTAAATGTTTAATTTTGTTATTCATTTTTACGATTTAAATCAATATTTCTAATAGGAGCAACCTCCCTTGAATACACGATACCACCTCTGCAACACTCATCCGCATAGATGGATGTAAAAGTGCGGCAGTAAAACAATCGCGAACAGAACAATGATAGCGGGAAAACCAAGTTCGTAAGTATATAAATTAGCTGAACAACATGTATCTCCACAACGCTGAATTCCAGGTGCAAGTGGCTGGAGTGCATAACCCTTACAATTACATAATACGTTTTGACGTTATGACATAATGCAAAGAAATATGATAGTAATGCTGCATATGATACAAAAAGTGCAAAAACACAAAGTAAAATATACATTAGCGAATGAAAAAGTATGTAGCCTATATAAACAACACTTACTTGCGCTTGTAGGAAACGGTACCACAGTCCAAGTGGCAGTGTAATACGATGAAAAAATATTTCGTAGTTTATGGTACCGTAGCAACAATTAGATAAATTAGCACATAATATTGTAATACAAAAGAAAGCAGTCCCTTTCATGCTGTAAAACTGGTTATTGCAAAGTAATGGTAATTGTGTTACTATAAAAATATATATGCAATCTATAGTACAATTAATTGTCTGAAAACAAAGCACTGTGTATTGTACATCACCACTACTGTTCTGCTGGTGAGCAAACAAACGGAACACCAAAAATTCGTTCGAGGTCAGCTTCTGAGCGCAGCCGATGGCAGGGGACGTCGTATCCCTGTTGCTGGCGAGCAAAAATTTTTCCACCTCGGGTCCACACGTATCGCCAATTATGTCGTTTCGCCACTTCACGTGCCTTCTGAAACAGCAGGCGATTCGTTCGTGTCAATCGCTCGTTCACATAAAAGGAACGCGGCGAACCAGGGAGGCCAGTGCCCTCCGTTGTGACTCCCCGACGCACTCTTGCCGCTTGCAGCAATTCATCCCGTACCACTTGCCGCGATAAACGGACTGCAATCAGACGAGGTCGGCGAAAACCACCTCCCTCCACAGACTCAGACTCCCGGCCCACACGCATCGCGCTCACCACATCATGCTCCGTCAATGCGACGCCTAGTTTGTTGGCAAGCGTCTTTACAATATGAGACGTTGATTCACCTTTTTGTTCAGGAATGCCCGCTAATTCCAGGTCATTCATTAGGAGATTCTGGTCCCGCTCGTTCAGTTCGATCCTTAGCTGAGCAATTGTATGTACACCAGGTCTGCTTTGTTGTGAAACCGAGTTCTCATTCATTCGACACTCTATATTGTCCATACGAGCACTCAGTTCATTAATACGTTCGTCGCAAACTTCCACTCTAGATATGGCATCAGTGCCGTGAGCTCCACCAGTTGCTGCCGAAACGCACGGAGTTCCTCTCTAAAGCTGCGTATTTCCATCGTCAGCTCTGATTCTGCTACGTCTCCCTTCGGGCATTCAGTTTTGGAGGCAGTCTTTCGTGATTTTGAAGGTGTTTTTTGTTGCTTAGACGACATTCTGTTTGTTTTATTATTTATTTAGAAATGCGGGTGATCTATGTCTAACTAACGCAAGAGTGAGAAACTCCGATTCAGGAGCACACAAGTCCGAGCAGGACAGCACGCACACACCTTTGATTACGTATCGATTTCTACAAACGCGACGTGTTACACTTAGGTTTAATTAAAAACACATCGATTATGTCCATAATAAACACAGAATCCATATATTTAATACACCGTTGGAAAGTTCGTGACATGCACTTCTTGTAACAATAGGGTATAGCTCTAAAGGACGGCAATATATACGACTGTGATCATTTTAAAGTAAGAGTAAATAAAAATGATGTTAACCGTGCAAGCACTTGCAACTGACCTCCTTGTGGGAAACGTGTCTACAATTTTTCAGTAGCAATGTAAAATATAATTCACACAGTTGTTCCAAGGTTATAACTCTACTACCATACTACCAGAGAAACATAGTCCATTACAGTTTAAGAATTATGAAAGAAAACAAAAGCTAAATTTTGTTATTTACGCAGATTTTGAGACTATTACTTAATTATGAAGATGTAAATTCAAGCAAATACACAATAAAAAATAAATTGCATCAGCCAGCATGTTTTGCGTACTACGTTTGTAGTTCGCATGACAATCGTTTAAATAAATTTGTTACATATAGAGGACCAGATTGCGTGGAAATATTTGTAAAAAGTTTAATTGAAGAAGCAAAATCAATACATAAACGTTTAATAACAAAAAAGACTAGTGAGCAAATTAAGAGTCATAACAATGCAAGTTTATGTCATATATGAAATAATTTATTATTTGATGATAAAGTTTCTGATCATGGTCATATTACCTACCGGCAATTACAGAGGCGCCGCTCGCAATCAGTGTAATTTGATTTATCAGGTGTGCGCATTTATTCCTGTTGTAATGCATAATTTATCTGGCTATGATTCTCATTTGTTTATTACTGAATTATCTAAATACGATGGTGAAATAAAAATTGTGCCCAAAACAAAAGAAAGGTATTTAAGTATTACAAAAATTATCGGAAAAGGTAAAAAATCCAAATCGGTACAGATTAAATTCATAGACTCTTTTCAATTCCTCAATTCAAGTCTTGATAATCTAACTAAAAGTTTAATGAAAACTGATTTCATTCATTTATCTTCGCATTTCCCCGATAACAGCCAGCTTGAATTAATACAACAAAAAGGTATATATCCATATGAATATATCGACTCGTGGCATACATATGATGAAAAACAACTTCCTGCTAAAAATAAATTTTACAACTCTTTGCACATGAAACATATATCTGACAATGAGTATGAACATGCGCAAGATGTTTGGAAAACTTTTAATATAAATTCGCTCGGTGAATATACTGATTTGTATATAAAATGCGATTTTTTGTTATTATGTGGTGTATTTGAAAATTTCACAATGTTATGTTTACGATATTATCAACTTGATCCAGCATATTACATAACTTCACCTGGTTGAAGTTGGGATGCCATGCTTCTTCACACAGGTGTAAAATTAGAATTGATTGATGATTTGGAAATTTATCAAATGTTGGAAAAGGGTATACGTGGAGGACTATCTCAATGTTCTCATAGACACGCTGTAGCAAATAATATTTGTTTACCTAATTGCGATGCCTCAAAACCTTCGGCATATTTAGTATACCTAGACTGCAATAATCTTTATGGTTATGCGATGACAAAGAAATTACCGATCTCAGAATTTCAGTTCGTCAAAACAAATAGCATTCAAAATGTTGATGTATTGAACATTGCTGATGATGCCGTGTATGGTTATATTTTAGAAGTTGATTTAATGTACCCCGATCACTTGCATAATTTACATAGCGACCTGCCTTTTGCACCAGAAAAGTTTGTGCCAGTAGGTGGCAAAACTAAAAAATTAATAGCTAATTTATATGACAAATATAACTACGTAATTCATTATGTTCATTTAAAAGAATGTCTCAAAAATGGCTTAATTTTGAAAAGGATACATAAGATTCTTCAGTTTAAGCAAGTATTTTTTTTGAAAAATTACATAGAATTGAATACTAATTTACGTCAAACCGCTGTGACATCATTTGAAAAATATTTTGTTAAACTTTTAAATAATTCTGTATTCGGTAAAACTATTGAAAATAAAAGAAAACAGGTAGACGTCAAATTAATAACTGCATGGAATGATACCTTGAATAAAACAAATGAAAAACTAGGCGCGGAAAAAATAACAGCAAAACCAAATTTACAAAGTATTTCAGTATTTTCTGAAAATTTTGTTGCCATACAATTAAATCTCGAAAAACTTATTTTAGATAGACCTATATATGTCGGATTTGCAGTTCTGGAATACGCGAAACAGCACGTGTATAATTATCACTATAAGTTTATTAAGAAACGATATGGTGATAGAGCAAAATTATGTTACACAGATACCGACAGTCTTCTGTACTTAATACATACTGACGATTTTTATAAAGATATGCTTGACAATATATCACTTTATGATACAAGTAATTTTCAAAGTAACAATCCATTCGGTATTATGTAAACAATAATTACGACGAAAACACAAAAAGTAATACTCACATTCATGTTCCAGAAACACAGAAAAGTGCATACACTGTTATTTAGAGCCGAGAACGCAACTTATGAAGGAATCTTGTAACCTTTGACCATATTATGCCTATTTCAAGCATTATTTTCCCATTAAATAAAACGAAATATCCTTCAAATTAAGGAACAAGAATATAAACCAGTTTGGAAGGTGTTTGTTTTTTTCATGCAAGATTTGAAATACCTATTAGCAACGCAAAAGAATGCAGCGTTGTGAACTGATGGTTCTGAGACTCGAGTAAAGCAATTTCTTATACAGAGGTTTTTACTGGGTCGGCAACGCACGAGTGATGCCCCTGGTGTTGCAAGTGTCCATAGCCCAGGGTAACTGCTTACCATAAGGCAGGGCAGGTACCATTCGTAGCATGGAAAATTCTCATGTTAAAAAAAATTGAAAGGTCGCCAAGTAATCCGTAACTTGCAGACATTAGCAGCAGCGGTATAAATGCGCGAGTGAATTATGTTACAAGCGTATATAGAAAGTGGTAACCACCTCCCATCGGGTTGTTCGTGCGGTTGTTTGCCACCTGATCAAAATGTATAGTTCGCGGTAAGCAGTGTCATTCACCATGGAAGGTGATTAACCACCGAGTCGTAATGAGTGGTGAACTGGTGATCAGTGCATGAACAAGGAATCGCAAAACGAAGTTAACAATGACGTGATTAGCCACCGTGTCGAGACGCGAGTGAATCGTAATGACTGGTGATTAGTTTACGAACTGGATCCCGTGGGATGAAATTTCTATCTCTGAAACCGTAAGAGAGACGAGGATGAGGATGCGCGCAATCGACTCAAACCACCCACCAAAACCTTTTTTTAGGCGGGGATCGACCCCGTACCTCTACTACTATCATAACTGCGGATACTTTATATTTGATACTTTATGATCTTTGTTTCGTTGGATTGGTCTGCGCCTAGAATAGCTATTAAATAAAATTCATTTTCTCATACATTTTATATGAAATGCTTTTTTTATGATATTTCAAGAATGAATTGATAAATTTCAATGGATATTTTTTTTTGTTCGTCTTGGTGAGAGCTGAAACACCTACAGTGACATTAACCAGTTTCTTTTCGATTTGCCGGCGATTCATTTAAAGCCAGGCTTTCCCAACCTTTCTTTTGTCGAGCCTCCCTGGACTATGAATAATCTTTTCACGTCACCTTTTTAATTTTTTCATCACATAAAATTCTTGTTGAACTTCTTCTGGTAATTGTGAGATATTTACAAAAAGTGGGTTTCTGGTCATGTGCCCTATAGGTGACTCTGAATGTCTTAACAGTATCGGCGAAATTCGTCTTTCAGCGATTGCAGATGAGTTTCTTTGTCAGCTTTCTAATCTTCGTCCAGTTTGTTATTTTTAATTGCTTTGAATAGTCGAGAAAATGATATTCTGCCCCCCTTGATATCTCCCCACGCCTCCCTAGGGGGGCGTGCCCCCTAGTTGGGAACTGATTTAAACGAACGTTGCCTCTGATATGCCACGTTATTACACTTGGAACACTCATCTCAGATACTTCAACGTCAGGAAGGCAAGGCAATATGGTTTCTGATCATTTGCGTTTTGCATGCTGGTGTTTTTGATCGTATTTACACAGTTTATTCAAAGAGTGACGAAAGCTTTGGTGGTTTGGTGGTGGAAAGGTTGTTGGTGGTGAACGCTCGTCAGCCGACACCATTTGGATCACTTCGAACTGTCAATGGTGTAGTGTGCCCAATATTTCATGGTTCACGTCAACTGCTCAATTTGCTAAATACTACATATATACTTGTTATACTCGTATGTAATTGTATATAAGCGTTGTACATTACGCAAGTTTAAATAGGTTACACTAAATAATAAATAAACAGAATACTTGATAATGACAAAAGTGGTGCACGTGCGCAGACCGAGCGTCAAATGTTTAAATTAAGAAGAAGAACATTTCGTAACGCGTCTCAGAGAAAGTATATAGAAGAGTTGACAAACGCGTACAACCGTAAGGGACGGCAACAAAAGTACATTCAATAACAAGGTTACCAGACAGTGGAAAATTTACCCCACTACATAATGCGTTTCGGCAATTTGAAATTTACAATGTACCCAGATAACTGTTTACCAGAAACTTGTATAGAATGTGTATTGTGTGCTATAATAATATATGTACTCATAATATGATATTAGCAATGTAAAAAATCGAATAAGTCGATACAGCCATTTCTACACATAAAGTAATAAAAGTTATATTTGCACTTCAATATTATTAGTGTTGCGGCCAACGAGATTTGGCTAGCCGAACCGACGATTGACTTTGAGAAAGGGTGGTTGAGAGCTAGAATGCGAGGTGAAATTGTCCGTCGTTGCGGTGGACTCGAATTGTATAGATTTGGAAGACTGACCTGGATATACTGAGCTGGTTTCTTGGATATGAATGCTTTTCCTTTCTTCTTTGCTCTGATTGCTGTGCGCTGATTGTGAGTCCTGAGAGGGACGCCGTCCCTTTTGCACTTTTACACAGTTTAGTTCTTTCACAAATAAATAACAATGTCCAATAATGAGCTGGGAATGTTCACGACACACACACTGAATTAACACTCGAGCTGAACGTGTTCTTTGTATCGATACGAAGCGGATTAATTGAGACACCGCGTGCGCACCTAGGACGCCTTGCGTAGAGAAGCATCTGACGTAGTCTGTGTTGGGCTGAATTCACTATGACACTGCGAGC
Organism: Pyralis farinalis; assembly: GCA_947507595.1. Taxonomy (NCBI): domain Eukaryota; kingdom Metazoa; phylum Arthropoda; class Insecta; order Lepidoptera; family Pyralidae; genus Pyralis; species Pyralis farinalis. The sequence goes on from OX382281.1 coordinate 1,594,083, forward strand.
GCGCGGAGTGAACGCCATCTAGTTAGGCGAGTGTTACATCGTCGCGCTACTGGCGCGATCATACTGCGGGGGGCCGCAAGAGGGCAGCGACCCTTGAAGTGGGGCGTCGAGTGGAAACCGGCAAATCTTGGTGACCGGTCTCCTCAAGGTGCCACTGGGAGTCTGCAGGTCTACGACGCGTGGTACGCCGTCGGGCCCAGGGCTAGTGCCGACGATCCGCGCCATCCTCCAGTGCAGTGGGGCCAAGTTGTCCTCCTTAATCAACACGAGCTCACCTACGCAGGGCGGAGAAGTAGGGGACAGCCATTTCGAGCGGGTCTGAAGAGTGTGGAGATATGCGCGGATCCATAAGGTCCAAAAGCGCTGAGACATGGCTTGTATGAGCTGAAACCGTTTAACGGTTGAGAGCGGTCGGTCATCAAATGATTGTTCGGGCAGAGCGGTGAGTGGACGACCGACAAGAAAATGTCCGGCAGTGAGTACATTAAAATCTGTGGGGTCAGAAGACAAAGGGCAGAGGGGTCGAGAGTTGAGCACGGCCTCGACTCGAGTGAGAAGAGTAGAGAATTCTTCAAAGGTGAGATGCTGCTCACCAATAACGCGGTAGAGTAGTTGTTTGGTTGATTTCACTGCGGTTTCGTGCAATCCGCCAAAGGACGGAGCTGAGGGTGGATTAAGCCACCAGGTTATGTGCTGATTACTTAACTTGTGCGTGATAACATCATTGTTCGAGCGGAGAAAGTTTAGTATTTCGATGAGCTGATTCCTAGCACCTACAAAATTTGTGCCGCAATCCGACCTAATAAGCGTAGGTACTCCGCGACGCGAGACGAAACGCTGTAATGCCGCGAGAAACGCTTCTGTGCTGAGTGACGAGACGGCTTCTAAATGCACCGCCTTTGTCGAGAGACATACTAATACGCAAAAATAGGCCTTTAATAGTTTCGCGTTCCTAAGAGTGCTGGATTTAACAAAAAAGGGGCCGGCAAAGTCCGTTGAGACTTGACTAAATATGGGCTGCGGAGTTACTCTGTCTGCAGGCATATCAGCCATAAAGGGTGCCACGGATTGAGGACGACAGCGAAAACATTTTATGCATTTAAATACTCTGTGTCTAATAACACGGCGAGCTGATAAAATCCAAAATTGTTGGCGTAATATTGCGTGTAATGTGTCAGAGCCCGGATGGCAGTGTACTTTGTGGTAGTGGTCTATTATGAGTGTGACAAGTGGATTAGAGCTGGGGAGAATGAGCTGGTGCTGGGCATCGTATCCAATAGGAGCATGAGAGAGTCGGCCACCGACTCGCAAGAGACCGTCTTTCATAAAGGGTGAGAGACGTTGGAGTCGAGTGGTGCAGAGCTTATTAGTGTGAATGCGATGAATATCCTCTGCGAACTCATTCTGTTGAACAGAACGAATCCAGAAAAGCAGGGCCTCTTTACGTTCAGAAGCTGTTAAGGGACCTACGCGGCGTTTATCTGGTGTATTCCTACAATTGAAGATAAAGCGTCTGATACATGCAGTCACGCCTATGAGTTTGTCTAAAGAGCTGTAACGTGTGAGCAGATCAAGATCAAGAGCAGGGATGGCGACGCCACTGTATACCTTTTTGGGTTTAAGACCTGGTAGTGCGTGATGTCCTAAAGCTGGTGGCATGGGAGGCCAAGTATGAGGGGGCTCTTTAAGCCATGCGAGAGACCACCATAAATCGTGAGAAGCAAGAGATTGAGCTGACATTCCCCTGCTTGCGCAGTCGCTGGGGTTGAGTTCTGATGGAACATGTCTAAATCTGACATTGAGAGGACTGGAGTTGATTTTAGTTACCCTGTTGGCTTCAAATGTTTGTAGTTTGTGAGCAGGTGTATTGAGCCAAGCTAGTACTATGGTACTATCGGACCAACAAATATGCTGAGAAATTTTTATGTGAGCTGAGAGTTGAGTTGAGACTCGTATCATGAGTTGAGACAAGAGCGTGACTGCTGACAATTCCAACTTGGGAATCGAGAGACGGTTTTTGATAGGTGCAACCTTAGACTTGGCAACAATAAGGTGCACATTAGTATGTCCAGTTTCATCAAGTTCGTGCAGATAAATAACAGCTGCAAACCCGGCCTCTGAGGCGTCCGCAAATCCGTGAAGTGTATAAGTGGACGAAGGTCTATTTGGACAAAGATGACGTGGTAACCGTATGCGCGATAGCTGAGTTAAGTCTTCCGAGATGGACTGCCACTCTGTACGCACAGAGTCTGGCACGGGATCGTCCCATCCTAAATTTTGAAGCCATAAAGTTTGGAGAATAATTTTCGTGCGGAATATCACGGGTGTGACCCAGCCATTGGGGTCATAGAGAGAAGCCACAGTGCTGAGAATAGATCGTTTGGTGATCTGTGTAATCGAAGGAGGATTAATGCGATATGTGAACTCATCTGTTTGAGGAACCCACTGAACGCCCAGTACCTTGACCGGGTTAAGATGTGAGTTGGTGTTAAAATCTTTGGGCATGTCACATTGGTCATCTGGGAATCGTTCGAGAAGCTGAGATGAGTTTGAGGTCCACTTACTCAAATGGAAACCACCAAGGGCTAGAAGCTCAATCAATTCTGTCTGGAGCTCTTGTGCCTCTTCAACTGTTTCATGGCCGGTAAGAATGTCATCTACATAGATAGACTTGCGTATGACCTGAGCGGCTCTGGGAAAGCGGTGATCCTCATCATCAGCGAGCTGGAGTAGAGTGCGTATAGCATGAAATGGACTAGACCGTAATCCATAGGTAACAGTGTTCAGAGTATAGGTGAGCAGGGTCTGATCTGGTGAGGATCTCCAGAGAATGAGCTGATAATGTCTGTGATCTGGATGCATGAGTATGTTTCGGAACATCATACGTATGTCAGTGATAAAGACCAATTTGTGTGTTCTGAAGGACATGATCACGTCTACAATGTCCTGTTGAAGAGCTGGACCAGTGTGCAGACAGTCATTCAGACTGATAGAATTAGAGCTTTTGCAACTTCCAACAAATACTGTGCGGATTTTGTCGGAACCAGCCTTAAATACTCCGTGGTGCGGTATATAATAGTGGGGCTTGTGAGCAAAGGCACTAGGGTGACAAGGTGACATGTGTCCCAACCTGAGATACTCGGTCATGAATTCCACGTATTTAGTGCGGAGAGTGGGATTTGCCTGAAGTTTCTTTTCTAAGTTTAGGAATCTTCGCAGGGCTATAGCATGAGAGCTACCCAACTCGGGAGCATTGGGTAAAAAGGGCAGAGTGACCATATATTGGCCAGAAGAGACTCGAGTAGTTGTAGTACGAAATATTTCTTCACATTGATCCTGCAAAGGACTGGTGACTGCGTAGGGTTGGGGTTCTTCAGACTCCCAAAACCTTTCAAGACTTTTACGAATCTCTTGAGTTGATACCTCTGATTGTGAGCTGATAACTTGAGCTGAGCTGACTTGTTGTGCAGGTGAGATTTGCAATTCATCAATGGGACCTATCAGAGCAAAATCGAAAATTGTGCCGAAGGCTATTGGCTTTCCCGGGCCCAAGAAGACTTTAGTGCCGTCCAATACCTGACCTAAAACATCGGAACCTAATAATAAATCAATTGGAGCTGGAATGTGGTATTCCTGATCCGCTAATGGGATTGTTGAGTGTCCTGAGGCTTGAGCTACATCTGATACTCTTTCGAGGGGCAGGAATCCAGTGACATTTTTCAGAATGTGAGCCGTGACAGTTATTGTGGGTGTATCTTTGTGTGTAGGCTTACAAGTTATAACAATAGAATTTTTAGAATTTTGCTTGAGCTGATTCCCTACTCCTGCTATTTGTATATGTGTACTTTGTGTTGGTAATTTTAACGTATTTGCCATGCGCTGACTTATGAGTGTGAGCATACTTCCACAATCTAAGAGCGCGCGAGCTTTGTGAAATTGACCCTGCGCGTCTGCAATCATAAGTGAGACGGTGGGTAGTAATACAGGAGTATTAGTGGTGTGCTGAGCGGAGTGAGGTAATGTATGTTTATGAGAAGAGTTTTCATGAGCGGATTGTGTGAGAGCTGAACATGCTTGTAATACATGTTGAGTAGAGAGTGTGTGGGCTGAGTGAGTGTGAGCGGAAGTGAGAGGAGGAGGGGAACAGGGCTGTGGAGAATCTGTGAATATGAGCGGATCGTGATTCTCCTCCTCTATGTGCTCCGTTATTGTAGGGAGTCATGCTTGTCGATCCGAAGGTGGGGAGCGACGACGTTGAGGCGACTGAGACGGGCTGGGTTGACGCGAATTATTTGTCTGACTGGCATGACCGGAGAAGGGCTGATTGGTAGGGGCCGAACGCTGACGAGGTTGTTCTCGGAGAGAGGGGGGCAGAAGGTGGGCAGATGAGTGAGCTGAGGAGGATGGATCGGTATGTCTATGAAGCAGAGTATGGTGGTTGAAGCTGCCACACTCGCGGCAGGAATTTACGGATTTACATTTGTCTTCAAAGTGAGGACCCATGCAGCGTCGGCAACGATCGCGGGCAAATATGAAATCCCAACGACCTTGAATGGGTTGGTCGCGAAATGTTTGGCAAGCTATTAATTTATGTCCTTCCTTCCTACAATAGGGACAAGGCATAGTGTGAGAATATGACTGGGTTGATGTTTGTGGTTGTTGTGGTTGGGCAGAGTACACTGGCCTAGAGCGGGAGAATTGAGGCGGCGAGTGTTGTCTATATTGTTGGCCTTGAACAGGGTTAACAGGCGTGAGAGACTGATGGACGGGCTGACCTCGTGGGTAGCGAGGGTATGAAGGAATTTGAGGGCGTTGCGCACTAGGGCGCGGGGAGGTGTGCTGAGGCTGCTGGGGCGCCGGTGCGGTCCATTGTGTTTCTACGCAGCGTGCTTGTTCCTCTAAAAAGGATATTAGATCAGCTAGAGTGGGGAGAGAGCTGGATGAGCCGTGTCTGCGCTCGAAGAGTGTGCGGAGTTCGCCCTTTAACTTTCTGACGACAATGGACACGAACACGTAGTCGCTTCCAGTCATGGGGAGCTGAAGATTGTTCAAGGCGCATTGAGCGGATATGAGCGGAGTCAAAAAATCAGAACGTATATTTGAGCTGGTTGAGATGTTCGGGAGTCCCAAAATAATGTCCACAAACCTGTCGATGAGTACTCGCCGATTCTCATAGCGCCGAGTGAGTATATCGAGAGCGATAGAATAATTTTCATTAGTAGGCTGTAAATGTGAAACCATATTGTAGGCTTCCCCCTCCAAGCACGAGAGCAAGTAATGCAGTTTAACTGCGTCAGAGAGATCAGCCACGGTGTCGGTAAGACTTTTGAAAATTGTGATGAAGGCCGGGAAGTCTTCGACCTTCGAGGAGAACCGAGGGAGGCTTACCTTGGGAAGCACGGCATTAAGCGGAGCTGAAGGTTTTGGAGCCGATTCTAGGTGAGCAGGTTCAGTTTTTAAATATTCACGGGCAAGTAGGATCTTATCGTAGTTTTGCATCGCATCTTCATACCGAGAAGTGTACTCTTTATCGATCTTTGAAAATTCCTGAGGATCCGCCTCATCTAATATGGCGAAATAAACCTCCTCGAGTTTGTCCTTGAGACCTTGGACGTGGGTAAATCTAGCATTAAAATCTAACGGGGTGTAGGTTGATGTATCATTAGCCAATAAGGCGGTTGCTACCTCTGCTAGCTGAGCTATTGCTCGGGTCTTCTCTCTAAAGCTAGCAGCTTGCGATTTTGTAGGCATGGTATAGTTTTGTATAGATCTCAAGCCAAAATAATGATAATTGTGACGAGCGGATACGGAGCGCGAGTATAGTTTAAATCTTAATAACATCAAACAATAAAGAGAAGAAAAAATAATTAATTACAAAAAAAAAAAACAATCTTAATGCGAGCGGATACGGGTGGCGAGTATAGTATGGATACGTCAAGAACTCGAAAACAACGAAGAAACAAAATGTGTATCAATTGAAAGAAAGAATCGAAATAAAACGAGCGGGTACGGGTTGCGAGCCTTGTATAGTACTAGATATGTGCCGACTAAACCGTGTTATTTAAATGTGTAGATCGAAATTACGCAATTCCAGAACCGTGGAAATACTATTCAAACAATATTATTATTTATACGAGAAGAGCCGAGTGATAAGCGTTGTATATTTAACCACGTGTACGTTAACAAATACACAATATTACTAAATAAGTCGCAAACACTTATAAACTGAAACACTAATTTACGCAAGCAATGTCAGGTGCCGAGCGTAGTATAATAAATTCTTTGTTTACCTTAATATATTTTTATGTGAAGGGCCGAATAAATTTATAAAACGTAAACTCAATAATTTTTGTTTACACGAAAAGATACGGATAAGAGTCTGAATTCGCCTTAATTTATTATGTTATTGTGCTGTAAGTATGTTGATACAATACAATTATTATTCTACTATAATATACCGCAAGTACGTAGGTACATACAATTTATTACTCCGCGATAATTTCGATGACGGTGAATTAGGAAAACTGACCGTTGTGACTTCAACCAAATGTAACTTATTAGACGCGTTGAGAAATGAAGTGAATATAATGCGACAAAGTTGAAGAGGTTGTAATCTTTGTATTGCAATGGTAGATTAACGGGACCAATATATTCTGGGTTGGATTATAATGGTTGAATTAGTAGATGAATTTATATTGATGGAATGATAAATTTATGATAAAATTGTTATTGTTTTTGAGCGGAATTAGCAAACTATTGCTATAATTAAATAGAGGGGCGTATTGGGATCGTAATATTTGGGTAACTGAGCGGGCCGGCCGGCATGCGGTATAGGTTATGTTGTTGAGAAAAATTTGAGATTTGAGCAGAATTTTGAGCTGAAAATGGACTGTATTTAAGGAGCCTTTATCCGGCTCGAAGGACCAATGTTGCGGCCAACGAGATTTGGCTAGCCGAACCGACGATTGACTTTGAGAAAGGGTGGTTGAGAGCTAGAATGCGAGGTGAAATTGTCCGTCGTTGCGGTGGACTCGAATTGTATAGATTTGGAAGACTGACCTGGATATACTGAGCTGGTTTCTTGGATATGAATGCTTTTCCTTTCTTCTTTGCTCTGATTGCTGTGCGCTGATTGTGAGTCCTGAGAGGGACGCCGTCCCTTTTGCACTTTTACACAGTTTAGTTCTTTCACAAATAAATAACAATGTCCAATAATGAGCTGGGAATGTTCACGACACACACACTGAATTAACACTCGAGCTGAACGTGTTCTTTGTATCGATACGAAGCGGATTAATTGAGACACCGCGTGCGCACCTAGGACGCCTTGCGTAGAGAAGCATCTGACGTAGTCTGTGTTGGGCTGAATTCACTATGACACTGCGAGCGCGCGGAGTGAACGCCATCTAGTTAGGCGAGTGTTACATCGTCGCGCTACTGGCGCGATCAATTAGAATAATATTTTTTTCCGCAAATCGAGTTACTGTATAGATCTATTAATTAATAGTAAGCCTGAGTTAGTTTCAGTAAGATCTGTGAATTCATTGGAATAAGGATAGGAGATTGGTCAAACCTAGCAGAGTTATATAAATTAAACAATATATTTTTCTATTTTAGACATATATTTTAAAATACAAGCGGTGACATGATACTAAATATAGGCATAGATATGAGATAAAAGATAAAAAACACTTTGTAGACAATTTGTAAATAAAAATATTCGTGTCTTACAAACATATTAATGTTTATTTTTTCATAGACTTTTATTCTTGAAATCAATGTCAATGTCAAACAGTCAATATGTTTTTAATCATCAGTAAACTGTCAAAAACCTATTGTGAATGTGCAAATCACACTGAATTAACTCTAAACTAATATTATACTTTGTTTAAATAGTGCATTTATTGACATAAAATAAAAAATCTACTTCAGTGACGGTTAGTGAATTTTGAATAAAGTAAACAAAATTAGACATTACAAATCTCGACCTAAATATAAGTGCATTAAGAACAACTATTCAAAACATTTAAAAAAGCGCCATCTCTTGTGGAATAGCATCACCAGTAACGAATATATGCTTGAGATTATACGGCGAGATCATACAGCAACATCTCTGGGGCGAATAATAAACTATTGTAATCAAGTGAATTATATAGTCGTATTAAATGTAACGAACAAACCATAAACACAGTGAAAGTGTTAGATAAATATCAAAATACTAATCAGGACACCTATAATTCAATTCGTTGCATACCTATGTATTAAAATAAATATACCGTATGTAAGAAGACGGTAATAGGTAAAAAAAAAAAACAGTCCACCGTCTCCGAAGATTATTAAAAATGATGAAGCAACCGATAATCATTTTCGCCAACTGCCTTAGTTCACTCCGTGGATAGTTCGACGAAGACGCGGCTAAAATTACTACAAAACACCGTGGTTCGATCCTTATATACAGCACACTTTTTACATCGAAAAAAAAAAAGTTTTACTCTGCATATTGAAAGCAAACTCAATCTAATATCTAGTGGAATTCTTCTATGTACGACAAGCCTCAAGATGGCAAAAAAATGTAATAAATTTATTACCAATCGACAGATTCTCAGGTGTAATCAATGTTGTAAACCATACCATTTAAACTGTACAAATATATCAGAAAAAATGTATTATTTAATGAAAGATAAGAACAGTGACAAATGGAAATGTGAAACTTGCAGAAACAAAAGGCAAAGTTACGACAATACACTTGGTACACCAGAGCGTACACCATCTGCATCAAGTACTGACAATGCAAAAAAGACACACACAACGTTAAATTCTGAAACTACGAATAAGAAATGTGTGCTAAACATTCCCACGCATAATTCTTTTGAATCGCTGCACTCGGAAGACACTGATAATGAAGAGTGTGTAATAGAAACGCCCAAATTAAATTGAAGTTGTCCTGAAATGAGAAATGGAATGGAAGAGTTGGAAGAATTAAAAATAGAAGTTACCGACTTAAAATGAAGTTACGAATTGCTGAAAACGAAATAGAGAATTTAGTACAAGAAAATAGTTTGCTCAAAAAAGAAATAATAAACTATGAAAAGAAAACTGAAAAATTAACGAACATATGCAGATCGACACCAAAGAAAACTGTAAAAAAACCTAGAAAGAAAAGCCTAAATCAAACGGAACTAGATTTTGACAATTTACATAACATAGGAAATGAGAACAACTCTGTATCTGATGAAAATACAGAGCGAACGGAAAATGGAAAGAAAACGTTAAAGCAAACTGCTGATACAAGGAAGCAAACTGCCAATAACATAGCTAATACAGAAAATGAGAACAATTGTCAATTAAGTAATACTGTGCAAAGTGAATATGAAAAGACGAGGTTGAAGGAAGCATTACACACGAAGGAACATGCTGCCAGTGAAGTAAGACAATCAATTGAAAAAGAAACCATCACGTGTGCAAAAAAATTGAAGGTTTTATTGTTAGGTGATCAAAATTGCAAAGGCGTTCGTCAGATTTTACAAAATTTGCTTGGTAACGGATTTCAAGTAACGAGTATTATAAAACCAAATGCTGGTACTGACCAAATCCTATCAACATGCGATACCTTTTGTAAGGATTTCACTGATAAGGACTATGTTATAATCCTAACTGGATCAAACGATCGGAACCCACTAGGTTTCCGATCATATTTTTACTATTACTTGACTTTGCATACGAACACTAACGTACTCATTGGTGAAATCTACGATAATAGAACTTTGAATACACAAACAAAATGATTTTCTGCGCTTAGTTTGCTCTCAGTTTAATCATACGACATTTATACCATTACAACGCGATAACCACGTAAGAAAACGCAACCTATACACAAGCAGATTAATATTGCGTGAAATACTTAGCATTGGTTATAAGCTAAATTTTAATAATCAAAAGAAATACAACGCGAACATGAAACAGAAACCAGTACAAAAATTAATCACTAATTACTTCAAAAATTACAAACAAAGCGTTAAAAATAATGCAGATAATGACATGTTGAAAAAAAGCGAATCTCAATTGAATACTACTAATCTACCTAATGTAATGAAACATGATAATACTAACGTTGAGAATAATGAAAAATCATTTTTTCGTAAGTAACGACAAATATAGCTTATGTATAATGCATCTGAACGTACAAAGCTTAAAATCTAAGGCTGATCAACTTGAAATACTGATAAATGAAAGAAAGATTGACTTATGCTGTTTAACTGAGACTTTCTTAAGAGATGACGAAATAAACATTATTCAATTAGACGGATACAAAAAAGTTTCACATTTTTGTCGGAAACGTAAAAAACGTGGCGGTGTTGCTATATACTCGAAAAACTCAATCGAATGCCGAGAAATACAATGGATATCAGAAATGTCCATAGAAAATCATTTTGAATGTTGTGGCACTATAGTATGCGGACTGAGTTGTTTGGTAGTTTGCGTATATAGAACACCAAACAGTAACTTAGACGTTTTTCTAAGTAACATGGAAACTTTACTTCGTAAAATAACAATTCGGACAAGAAACAACTACAAAAAAGTATTGATTGCGGGTGATTTCAATATAAACATCCTCGAAAAAAATTATAGAAGTGAGCTGTTTTTGAATATGTTCCAATCATATAAATTACACCCTACCATTAACAAACCCACAAGAGTTACAGCATATTCTCAAACATGCATAGATAATATCTTCACAAACGTGAGGTATTATGATGCGAGAGTGTTGGACATGGGTTTGTCAGATCACACATGCCAATTAATATCGATTTCCTCTAATCGCAGTTTTAGTGAAAGGTCCTGGTACATCTTTAAAAGGAACCCAGACAAGTACACAGAGGTGTTTTTGAAATATATATCACAGGTTAGTTTTGCAGAAGTTTATGCACAAACAAATCCCGAAGAAGCGTATAAAATATTCATCGACATATTCAGTACTATATTTAATCTTTGCGTACCAAACGAGAAAATAAAAATATCTTACAAAACAAACCCAAAATGGAAAACCAAGGGCATAGTAATAGCCAGTAAAAACAAAAGAAAATTGTATCTGCAAACAAGACAATCAAATAGCTCGATTTTAAAAATAAGATATAAAAGATATTGTCAAGTCATGAAATCAGTTACGAAACAATCAAAAAGAAAAGCGAACATAAACTTTATAAATAACAGCTCGGATAAAAGTAGAGCTACCTGGCAAATTATAAAACAAAATACAACGAAAACAAATTATATTAAAGAAACAATAGAATATATAAAAATGGATGATACAATTATAGACCAACCTTCTGACATAGCTGAAAAAATAAATGACTATTTCATTAATTTAAATAAACCTAAGTTGACAAATGATGATATTTTATACAAACCAATAACACAAACACAGCTAAACAGTATCTTTTTGACCCCAGTGAGTACACAAGAAATAAAAAATGTAATCAAAAGATTAAAAAATAAAAAGAGTACTGGTTATGATAACATACCTATAAAGCTAATAAAATCAAGCGTGAATATTATTGCTGGACCTTTAGCTCACATTACCAATTTAATGTTTGTAACTGGAATTTTTCCAAGCGATTTGAAAAAGGGACTAACAATACCTACTCATAAAAATGGGTCAAAAAATGAAATTAATAACTACAGACCCATAGCACTACTCTCAAACTTCTCAAAAATTGTTGAAAAGAGTATAGAAGTTAGAATATCATCTTTTTTGTACAAAAATGACATATTGAGCTCAAACCAATACGGATTCAAAAATCGGCCAAGTGCGAGTCGGACTCGCGCACGAAGGGTTCCGTACCATTATCTATAAAAACGGCAAAAAAATCACGTTTGTTTTATGGGAGCCCCCCTTAAATATTTGTTTTATTTTAATTTAACCATTTATTCTTAAAGTGAATTATATATTTACTAAGTATTCTGTGAATATTTCAAGCGTCTACCTGTTGCCGTTATCAATATCGAGCAAAAATGAGCAAAAAAATCACGTTTGTTGTATGGGAGCCCACTTAAATATTTATTTTATTCTATTTTTTAGTATTTGTTGTTATAGCGGCAACAGAAATACATCATCTGTGAAAATTTCAACTGTCTAACTATCACCGTTCATGAGATACAGCCTGGTGACAGACGGACGGACGGACGGACGGACAGCGGAGCCTCAGTAATAGGGTTCCGTTTTACCCTTTGGGTACGGAACCCTAAAAAGGAAAAAATACAACATTAGCCATTTTTAAAATTTTGAAACAAATATGGGCAGACGTAAATAGTAAAAGAACATGTTTTGGGCTATTTTTAGATCTATCGAAGGCTTTCGATTGTGTTATCCATAAAATATTATTAACGCAACTAGAGTGCATAGGAATCCGTGGAAATGCCTTGAAATTGATAGAATCTTATTTGACGAACAGAGTACAAGCGACGGTATTGGATGCTTATAACAAAAATACTAAAACTATTGAAAGGATACAATCGAATTTTAACAAAGTCTTGCTAGGTGTACCACAAGGAAGTGTTTCAGGACCTCTTCTATTTTTGATATATATCAATGAACTTCCCCTTGTCATTAATCACCTATGTGTTATGTTCGCGGATGATGCTACAATATTTATACCTGAAGACCGACATAGCGGCAAAAGTAAAGCAAACGAAATTAATGAAACACTAAATATTGTAATAAAATGGTTGTCGTCAATTAATTTAAAAGTTAATCTTAATAAGACGAAAATTGTAGAATTTAGAAATTATAAAAAGAAACCATCTACAGTAAACGTTATAACAGACGAAATCAAAGTTGAGGTAGTGGATAACACAAAATTTTTGGGTGTCAACATCGATACACACCTAAATTGGAAATCACATATCGAATCCATCAACAAAAAAATTTCCAGCAGCTGTTACGCTATCTCAATCTTATCTAATATAACCTCAATGGATGTAGCTAAAACTGCTTATTATGGACATATTTATCCTCTGCTAACTTATGGTGTAATACTGTGGGGTAACTCCGTAAATGTTCAGTCCACATTCCTATTACAAAAAAAATGTCTTCGAATTATATATAAAATTGATAAATTTGACTCATTAAGACCTATATTTAAAGATTTTAATTTTTTGACTTTGACGTGTATTTATATATTAGAAATATGTGTATTTGTTAAAGAACACACTGAACATTTTTCCAAAAAAAGTACATCTAAACAAAAACTTGAGAGCACAATACAAATATGATATGTGCACAGTACAGTCATCAAGTCAAATGTTTGACAAAAGTGCGTATTATTATGGTATCAAGGTGTATAACAATTTACCAGGACATATTAAATGTGCAGATGGTGTCTCATTCAAAAAAGTATTGAAACAGTGGTTACTATGTAAATGTTTTTATAATTTAAATGAATACTTTAATGAAATTAATGCATGATGCTAAGAAAACATATATAGATTTAATAATGATTATTGTGCAATTGCTTTATAATTTAAACGAATATTTCTTGGAAAGGACTTAATTATCATATTCGTATTGCTTAATTTTTGTTATATGATGAGTATTACTACTTACAATCAATTATTGTACGTCCGAAATGGGCAACTGTTGTTCTGTTCTTATAGTTATAACATCATTTGTACACAGTTTTAAGCAATAAACAATATCTAATCTAATCTAATGTTATTAGATCGATTTTTCTACATCGTGTATTTATATAAATATCGTGAGAATGAAACAGCCGTCGAATATTCATGGTCACATTTACATACACGGTTTTTAGTTAAATCTTCTTTACATAATAAATGCGAATTATTTCTTCTTAAAATTAAACATATTGCATAAAAATTTTCAATAATTGTCGTGTAAAAAAGAATTAGTGCCAGGGATGATTTAAGTGTAAATATTAAACAAAGGTGAACAATCTTTGTTTTTAAACATTTTGTATTGCGCATCATGGTTTTCATTAGACTTAAACTAAAGCTACAATTGATCAAGGATTATCCTTTCACATATTGTACTCAAAAGGTGGTAAACTGCTACGGTCCCTTAATTCCCTAGTTCACTCTTTTCCTCTAACTTGTATAATGATATCTATCATCTATACATCGATTACATTAAAATTCTGTATAATGACAGATAGTTCAGCATTTTTATTTCAAGTCGTTTAGTTTTTGACCAATATAGCTAATTTCTTCTTACGTGACTCAGCCAGTAATGTTTTCAGTCTCAATTCAAAAGTAAGCTTTAATTTTCATGGTGTTAATGTAGTGTCCGTCGCTATTGGAAGCCCTGGATAATCGGTCTGGAAAATAGGACAATTTTAATTTTGTAACGCATTATTAGCATGTAATATCGACAGCCTAGTACTAACATTATATTCAGACTATTGTCAATACTATAATTTAATTGAGCTTTACATATTTAAAAGTTTACAAATTCAGACAATATAAAATGCTTGATTAACATTTATGCGTTGACCCAAAAGCATGTGTGTGTGCGCGATTAACTTGATTAACGTGGTATAAATAATTGGTATAGAATAATCTACACGACTACCCTCCGTCTCTTTCACAATTACCTGTATAAATATAATCAACCCATCAACATCATATCAACCCATACTCACTTCATTACTGGAGTACGGGTTCTTATTTCAACCAAAAGACCTTAGAAGATATGTCCCGAAACTACTCAATTACGGATTGTCGGAGTCGTTGGAATATTTTCATATGTTTTTGTACTTCAATTATACGCTTCTACGACTAAAATGTAACTATGTAAAATTTCAAGTCTGTACGTGAAACTTTCTAAGACAGACTAGCAGACGAACAGGCAGGCATGTAAATCATCTAATTTAGTTCCTTATTTTTTAAAATACCTATCATCATATGTATACTCGCCAACAAACTGTTATAACAGTTTGGCGAACATAATAATTTGTACTATGTAACTGTATCGTGTAAATAAATAAATAAAAACAATGTAAATCAATTGAGAATGCGCAAGGTTGCATTGCCAGAGGAACACCTGGTTCGTCAACAAATCAAATGTTGACGAACCGGTCAACAAATGTTAACTTACGTGTATGGTGGATGTTGAAACTGACGACTTATCTAAATAAACTTCTTCCGAAAGCAGTGGTCTTTAAAATGTTTGGAACATATGCGACTGTACTCAGCTCCCAATTCTGTCGTCCAGTAGCAAAAATCCATGCATTACGCACACTGACGACTTTAGGAAATCTAAAAAATAAACATACATCTAAGATTAAACATGTTAACATTTTTAATTTAAAAATAAATAAATACATTTTGACGAAAAATTATAAACAAAGAAGTATATAAAAAGTAAGAAGTTAAAAAAAAGGTGTCTGTAACCATATAATGTACCCATAATTTCGGGGTGTTTTCCCATACTACATACTGGTAACCCTAAAATGGCTGACGCATTACCCACAGACAACCTTCAAGATTTAGGCGGTTTTTACTAGAAATACTTTTTGTAAATTAAACCGATATTTTCATTGTTTTTACGTTATTATACAAACAATTTATTTAAAAACTACATGTGTATCTAATTTTCGCAAAATATTTGATAACAACTATTAAAACTTTATACTTACGTATGAAAGGTTATGTTTTCGTACCATTGTTAAAGTAAAAAGACAATCCCAAACAAGCAAAAGAACACAAATATGCACTAATATTTCGCTTATATTTAGTAATTTATGCAAACAATTTGTTGTACTACAAGGAACTAAATGATTGTTTGCCACGAATTTGTTTTTGTGGCAAACACAAAATAGTGAAACTATGACAGGGACAAAAAATATTTTATCTGTCTCTTTCCTTCTCACGAGGAACTGTATACATCTATCACGTTCTATCTTGGTATTATTATTTGCTTGTCACCTCTAGGTATCTACTTTCTCTGAGTAACGCGTCTACGCGGAAGAAGGAGAAAAGAGGGACTTCTTCCCGCGCTTTTTACCAGTGATATTGTTGTTATACTTGATTTTTTTATAATTCAGTATAAAATTATACTGAATTATAAAATTTATAGTTTCGATAGTATTTTGTAACATAAGTGCTAGTGAAATTATACAGTAATGAAAAACTCAAATATAACACGTTTTTGCACTTTTTGGAAGACGTGAATAAGTTTATCAAGGAAACCTTGTAAAAATCACTATCGTTTTACGGGTGGTATTTAAACTGGGTTGATTGGGTCTAGGTACCCTTCCCAAGTATTTTTTCAGCACCGTTCCTGAAGCTGGAACATAGAATTAAGATTTTCAAATGGTTCTAAACTGAAGACTTGGCTGTATGGGCTAGATCCCTTTGCCTTTCCCCTCGGGGATAAAAAGAACCAAAAAATATATATATTTTCACGGTTCTCCATCTTGGTACTTTGGTGGTAAGTGTGGTATCTTGATTACTTCATGTTACTCATAATCAAAAAGAATATAATTTCTTACGTAAGAAAATAGTACCTATCGTAACTAGCGTATTATAAAAGGAATTCCTTTGGACTCGTGGTCGACACAGGTCCAAGATTGTTCAGTACAGAAACTCAATTGTTCAGAATGGAAAGACTCACCTGGGTGCGCGTTAAAATCACCTAATATAAAGACAGAATCCACATTGTTTGTCTCAATTATTGAGTTCACTTCACTAAGGCAGTCTGTGAATTCCGCTAAGTTCTCTGCCGAGTCCGTAGGCGCGTAAATAGAAAAAACGAGCGAGGAACGGTCCTGTTGCATTATTCTAATCGCGACCAGACGAACACTATTACATTCAATCACATTTACCGCACTAAACACACTCTTTCTATACAACAGGGCCACGCCCCCGTGTGGTCTTCCTCGAAGAACACCCGATGAAGTGTCCACTGCTGAGACTCCCGTATAAGCAAAGTTGTCATCAATTTGCCCCGAATATGCAATATCGTGAGGCATAATCCATGTCTCTTGCAACGCCACGATATCGGCCGATACACACAGCCGACTGATGCAGTCAACAGATCGCTTAACACACTTACAGTTAAATGTAATCATTTTCACTGATGTATCCATATTATTTTGTATGTATGACGCTAGTCAGAGTTTCTTCTCTGTCTGTTCTATGGCTCCGGAAATTAATGAAACGACGGAAGGATATTCCGTCTGGCCAAAAATTACAGTCCAAAAATTCCTCTACAATACAATACAATACACTTTATTGCACCAAATAAAACAAATATACATGAAGTAAACATTAAAACACAAAAGGCGGTCTTATCGCAAGCGATCTCTTCCAGACAACCTTGAGGTAGAGGAAACGGTAATGACACGGAACAGGTAGGAGGCGCATAAACTACTTACATATTCACTACATATACAAATATATACATACACCCATAATCGCACACATATATATATACATATATATAAATTCATACATACATACATAAATACACACATAAACATGTATAAATATATAAAAGAATATTCGTAAGCATAATCTAATAAAAGTTATCACGTAATCAGGCGTCATAACAGAAATGAATACAGAATGAATATAGACAGGCAAAGTTAAACAGAGTCAAGAGAGAGATAGTGAGCTTTTACAAGGTTTTTGAATGTCGACAAAGTTTGAGCACGTCGGATATATAATGGCAGAGCATTCCAGAGGCGTACAGCTTGTACCGTAAAAGACTTCGAGTAATAATTGGTAGAGTGTGATGGCGTGGACAGCCGGAGGGACAGTGTATATCGCAAGCTACGACCTTGTACTCCAGTGTGGAATGTGAAGCGCTCCTTTAGATAGGTTGGAGTTGAAGGATTAAACAAGATGGAGTATAGAAGAGACAGGATGTGCCCGTTACGGCGAAGTCTATTAGGAAGCCACTTGAGCTGGCAGCGAAATTGAGAAACATGGTCATATTTGCGAAGTCCAAATATGAACCGGATGCAAAGATTTTGGAGGCGCTCAAGTTTATTCAATTGTTCTTCAGTAAGATCGAGGTACGAAGAATCGGCGTAATCAAGAATCGGAAGTAGCAATGAATGTGCTAACGCAACCTTGGTGTCAGTCGGTAGAAAGTATTGCAGTCTTCTTAGAGAGCCAACCGCAGAGAACAACTTCCTACTAACTGAAGCAAGCTGACCTGTCCAGGAAAAGGTTTTATCAAGAATCACACCAAGATTCTTGACAGTATCGCTGTACTTAATAAAAGTCCCATTAAAAGTAATGGAGGGAAAATTAGGCCAGTCAATTTTCGATATCATTCGGGAACTACCTATGACAATAGACTGCGTCTTAGTTGGATTAACGATTAGTCCATACGATTTGCTCCATTCCGATATGAGTTTAAGATCTTCGTTCATACTAAAAATTGCGTTAGACATAAGTTCCAAAGAAGAATGATTATAAATTTGTAAGTCGTCTGCATACAGATGGTAAGAGGAGCGAAGTTTACAAGTGATGGAGTTAATGAATAAAGCAAATAAAATCGGAGAGAGCACGCCACCCTGCGGCACACCTGCAGCTATAGAACACCAAGAAGATAACGAATCCTCAATGCGTACACGCTGCTGGCGCCCGTACAGATACGAACGAAACCACTCAATGACCATTGGAGATATGTTGAGAGAACGCAATTGCTTCAAAAGAATATCAAAATCAACAGTACAGAAAGCATTGCTGAAATCCAATAGCGTCAGAACCGTGAGATGTGATCGATCCATAGCGAAACGAATATCGTCCGAAATTTTCACAAGAGCAGTAGTCGTGCTATGACCTGGACGGAAACCCGATTGAAAAGAACTGTGGATATTGTTTTTGTTCAAGAAACTGCTCAATTGTTGTTGAACAAGGCGTTCAAGAACTTTGGAAAGGAAAGGGAGAATGGAGATAGGTCGGTAGTCAGAAAAGGACAACGGGTGGGCTATCTTAGGCAAAGGAATGACAAAAGCATTTTTCCAAGCTGATGGAAAAACACCCTTTGTTATGGAATTATTAAGGATTAGAGTGATAATAGGAAGGATAATGTCAAGGATTGGTAGGATCATAACACGACTAATGCAATCATCACCCACGGCACTTGACGCCACCGAACGTATGTTCTTCTCAACATCACAATTGGTAAATTGAGTAAAGACAAATGGAGGATAGTCGGGAGTCGGAAGTGATGAAAGATAATCAAGGGTATTATTTTTAATGCTGCTATCAAATGCAGCCGACGAAGAGAAATGCCTATTAATGCTATCAATATCAACGTTGTTAGGACTATTATTGTTATTTTTTCCAACTCCGAGTGACTTAAGAAATTTCCATACCTTAGCTGGATCTCCATTCTCAACAGATTCATGAATGTGGCGTCTTTGAGCATCCCTACACATTCTGTTGCAGATATTACGTGCGCGGACATAATTATCCCTGTATCTATCAGGGTTCAACTTAAATTTAGTTTTTGCCCTGTTTTTCTTTAAAATAAGAGCCCGAATTTCGTCTGTTAACCAGGGCGCAGGGAAATGCCGCATTCGAACTGGACGAACAGGAGCATGACGGTCATAAAGTGCGATTAATTTTGAATTGAACAGGTCAACTTGTTCATCGACAGTGGATGCTAGCTCAACTACTGACCAGTCAGTATTAAGCGCATCATCGCGCAGATGGTCAATATTCATGTCACCAAAATTGCGCTGCAAAAGGATTTTCGGTCTGGCTTTAGGAGGACGAACTTTGTAGGAAAGGAATATAAGGTCATGGAAGGAAAAAGCATCTGCTGTACATTGTCCATGCTTAGCGACATGATCGGGAGATGAGACAATAATGAGGTCGAGAAGAGATGGTCTGCAATTTGGAAAAAAGTGCGTGGCATTTAAAGGCAGAATGGACAAATTACAGGCATTAGAGAGTGCTTTAAGAGCCCGGGAACGATGATCATTTTTGAGAAGACAAGTATTGAAGTCACCCATAATAATGGTATGACTGAAAGAAGGTACTGTATCTTCGAGAAATTTTTCCAGAGCGGAGAAGTAATCGACTGTGGAAGAGGGACTATACAGAACGCCAAGAAGTATGCGTGTATGAGAAAGTGAAATTTCGACAAACAGATGTTCAGCACTCTCATTTATAGAGTTAGTCACAGTAGAAGGAGAAATTAATTTAAATGGGAGATGTGCTCGCAAGTAAATGGCAACACCACCACCAACTCTACCAGTACGGTCGTTTCGAATCAGTTGAAACCCAGGCAAAGCGTAAGAAGTGGAAGAGAGACATGGCTTGAGCCAGGATTCAGAGACGAGGATCGCGTGTATATTTTTGACATCAAACGTCTCAAGCATGTCCGTGAAGTGTGCTGGAATGCTCTGGGCATTAATATGCACTACATTGAAATTTTTAGGAACATCGGAGAACTCAACCTGTAAAGATTCATTAAGAGACACCTGAATACTATGAAAACTTCCACTAGTCGAAGATGAAGACATAGATAGATATTCATCACTCTGCAAATCGCCCATCAATATATATGTATAAATATTTTGATATAATATATAAATAAATAACAAATTTATTAATCAATATAACTTATAAAATAATAAAAAAATAAATAAAAACGGCATGATATGTCTACCCGCCAGCAGTAGGAAAGAGATAAAAATACAATATTAACTATTTCATATTCCCTTAATTCGATACGTAAAGTGTAACACGGCCTTTACAAATTTGACTGACAGTAAACGTCAAGACGGACAAGGAAAGCATTAAGTTATGCGTAGACAGAGTATATAGATAGACGGGTCATCAGCGTATAGGGGTATGAGATAGAGATAATAAACATAACTTTGTAATCTACATGCCATACACAATAAGTATTGCCACTACGCAACTTTTAACCTCATTGATGGGGTAAACTTGGAACATAATCGGTTACAATCAGAACAGGGGACCGGACATTTTGAAAAGTAATTCAATCATAAAAGATTAATTTGAATTACTTTTAGAAATGTCCGGTCCCTTGTTGTGATTGTAACCGATTATGTTCCAAGTTTACCTTATTTATTTGCGATTGGACCCTCGTAGATACTTAGACACGTCTTACATTTTTTTTAAATATAATCTTATTGGATCTTATTCAATTCTCAATATTACCTACTATTGTTCTTTTTTAATCTGCGAATATTTCGGAAATGATCATTAGAGAAGAAGAAATGTCGAAACAGACTTGCCAATATAGGTCTCTTTTAAAATTGCCAATTTGATATTACAATAAATTCACATCAGCATATTGGTACAATAATGATATCAAATGGTAGAATTAAAGTTTATGTTTGTTAAGGAATGATAGTCTGTGCTGAATTATTTCCAGAAATCTTTATCAATCACATATTCACCAGTTCTATAATAAGCCCTTTTTACAAAGAACATTTTTAATGTAATTTTTAAAAAAATTCTTTGTAAAATTATTATACATTTTACATATGCAGCGGAACTGAGCTTACCGGCAAATTTATTTATGTGGGGCCCCATTGTAATTTGGAGTCTACTGTAATTCTAAGAAACGCAGTATTATTAACGAATTCTAATTTATTATTCCCAATGAGCACTTCTGTATTGGGAGAAGTCACATTCGGAAGACTAAATTTGATGCATTTGCTTTTAGTCGAGTTTAGCAAACGATTACTACATGTGAACCAGTTTAAAATAGAAGACATAACACCATTTACCTTGTCAATGTTTTCACACCGGCGAGTGACATTAAAAATTAGACAGGTATCATCAGTACATAATTTTATATATCAGTATCAGTAAATATACGCCTTTTCTGCACCACGTAGGGCAGATCATTCGCATATACTAAAAATAAAAAGGGTCCCAAAATAGAAACCTGTGGCACCACGATATTAGGATTATTGCCTTTAGATTTAACCCTGTTTATATCAACTGTCTGACCTGTTATTTAAATAAAATGCAATTAAGTTCTGGGCTTTAACCCCATCTACATAATAGTTCAGCTTGAGTAACAATGTCTGATGACACAATGAAAAGCTTTAGAGAGATTACAAAAAACTAAAAAAGCATCCTGTGATCTCTCCCAGGAGTTAAGGATATGCTTAACCAATGCCAACTCTGCATCCGTAGTAGATTTACCACCTGTAAAACTGTATTGCGCATCATGACAAATTCATTGGTCTTAAAAAAGAGTTGCAATTGATCAAGCATTATCGTTTTGTATGGGCCCCTTCGATACGACCCGTACACGAGAATATAAAATAATATAGGTAGGTACTGGCGGATTAGTTCTTCCCACGAGTTGGCTGGAGAAATGAAAGGCTTGTATTGTTGTATGAGGCCAGAGGTAATGCTTCCAGAGAGCGATGGCCATCAAAGGAGATGACTTATTTGCAGAGTAGCGGGAGATGATTATCCAATGACTGCAGGTTACAACTGTGTCGATCGTCGCGCCCCGGCCCATATTTATACACGCCGGGTGCGAGCGAGGCAGTCTGATTATGCAACCGAGAAAGCATGATAAAAATTAGCTAGCCCTGGAAACATTACCATATTGGGACCACTTTATTGGATCAAAATCGCAACAAGATGTACTAATTTTTCTTACATTCGACCCTTTATCATATAAAAACTTAAAATCTATATACTGTAAGGGACAATAATCAACACACATGAAAAACTATTTAATTCAACCACTTACTGTTAACTTACGGCTATTTAACTGTTATATAGGCACCTACTTAATCTATATGCACGTATATCTCCAACACTAAGACTGCCGCGGCCACCAAATCTAATAATTACTTAATGCAAATTTTCTTAATTCTGGGGTACACTTGCGCGTAGTTATATTTTTACATAAAAAAGTCTAGATTTGTTGACCCTATCGAACATAGTGAGTCTGCAGTTTCTTGATTGATTTTCATTTTCGTGGAGTGATCTCAACTTGCGTGGCTGACAGTACAGATTCTTTTTCTATTTTCTGAAATAGATATATACTTAAATATAAAAATAAACATTCCTATGACAAGTATTTTTAGCTGGATTGATGTAACAGGTACATTGTAAACTGCTGAGCTCTCACGGTTTACTTTTTAGAAAATATTGACCACTTAGATGCACCCATTCTAGGTACAGTACAACCCTAGAGGGTTGTTGTGTTTCTGCGTGTGAGTGAGGTCACCAGAGTTGCTGTGTAAGCAGCAGAGGAGGAATCGCGCGCGTGATATTAATATATCGCAAGCGTTAATAGGCTACGGTGTTCGCTTTACATCAGGTGGGCCGTATGCTTGTATGCCTCCCGACATAGTATAAAAAAAAAAATATAGTTTAACGCAGACTGCGCATTAAATCTCCCCCCCGGACCGCTGTGAAGCTTAGACGTGTACTTCAGATTGTTGCAGTTTTAATTTATAAATTAATTTTAAAATTTAAAATAAATTGGTGATTTTTGTTGGTGAACCGTGTCGGATTCGATCTTGGGCCTTCTTACCTGTAAGGGGTCGTCTTTCGCCGCTGAGCCACCAAAAGGTCATCGGCACCCTCCGAAATTGCCATACATTATCTTACTACAACAAGTGCTACAACACAAGTCAGTGCTACGAGTGCAACTGTGACGTAATTGTGCTACGATTTAAATAGGCAATTCTTCGAGCGTTACAACGTGGGCCTATTTACATTAACTTCTGATATCATGGCGACTCAACGTACCCCGAGTAAATCATCCTTCGGAGCAACAGTACTTCCACCATTCAGCTATGGGTCTGATACTCAACTCAACGTATCATCCGCTGAAAAAGAAACCGCTGAACTTTGCTCAAACATCACGAAGCGATTTAAGCGTCGTATTGAGGAAGATCCTCGTACTACGAACACCGACATGTCCGAAATAAAAGCAATGTTCGCTGTGATTAGAGATCAGCATGACAATCTTTTGGCGAAGAATGAGGACTTGCAAAAATCCATCGAGTTTATGTCCCACCAATATGACAGTTTGCTTAACAAAATGGCATCCTTAGAAAATGAAAACATGTCATGTAAAAAGCAAATTGCCATCCTAGAAAACAAGTTGGAGGCATTGGAGAAATATTCACGTTCAACGTCTGTTGAAATACGTAACATCCCAAAGTTGACGAATGATAGGGAAAATAAACAGACGTACATTCAATATCTAAATGACGCTGCGAGAACGATCGGATTGACCACAAAATTTAGCGATACACAGGTCCGCGACACTTACAGGACAAAATCGGAGGCCGTCATCATAGACTTTACAACAACGGGATATAAAGAAACCTTAATTAAGGAACTAATAAAGTACAATAAGGCATGTAAAATAAATAAGGAGCCCTTGTTAAACACCCATCATTTAAACATCCCCGGACCTGTAAAATCAATATACATCTCGGAAGTGCTTACGAACAAAAATAAAAAGCTCAACTTCATTGCACGGAATCTTGTAAGAGACAGAAAACTTCATGCTACCTGGTCGTCTTATGGCAGAATATTTGTTAAAAAACTGGATGGACAGGAATCGGTTAGAATTCACGACGAATTGGACTTCAAAAAATTGGGTTTGTGACTGATTATTCTAGCATTCTGTCATTTCTTATCGAACCTGGCTTTCAATATGCAATACCATATAAAAACACATATTTATGCAGATATACTTATCAATCACACATTTATTTATATTTCATTTATATTATTGTTACAATTGTATTACTGTTATCAAATATACACTCACGCTCTCATTTACATACATATACCATGCCTCTTAAAAACAAATAACACATCTTCACAGTTCCCAACTGGCTACAGACAAGTGCTGCACCTTTTTATACACCTTTACGTACTTTACTCAGCGCTAGTTAGTTTGATCACAGAATACTTTAACTCATTCGCGATTATACAACTAAATTACTTGTATTTAAAAATTCGATTCTTTTAATAGCAATACGTGGAACATAGGATCTACATTAGATTCATTAACAGTGGCCGACAGTGAGATATGTGACATTGATGGCGTCGCGCAAAATATACATACAGGCTGCAACAATCTTAAAGTAATATCACAAAATATTCGAAGTGTTTCCTGTAATTTTCCTAGTTTTATAACTTTACTAACACGAACTAATATAGATTGGGATCTTATTATATTAACGGAATGTTTTTTACTAAATAGCTACACTGTACCTACTCTGGACAACTACAGTTTCGCGGCGACATCAAACCACTGCACTAAAAATGAGGGAGTGATAATATACTACAGAAACAATATTAAACTAACTGTAGAGGAACCAGCAATCGAGGACGCTAATTGCCTCTTAATTCATCTAAACACCGAAACTTGTGTTATTGGTATCTATCGCCCTCCTGGTTATCGTAATATTACAAATTTCATCAATTCACTTAATTTACTACTATGCAAGTTAACGCACTATAAAAATATAATATTAATGGGTGACATAAACATCAACATCCATCCTGACAAAATTGACAGCAGCTCAAATGAATATCTTAACATGTTAGCTTCTCATTCTATTCTGTCAGGTCACTCTTTACCGACGCGTAGTGGATCATGCCTCGATCACATCATGCTTAAAACCAGATACAGGGCACGTTGTCTTGTTGTTGAATCCTCTGTAACGGATCATGAATCTATAGTGCTTAATCTACAACTGAACTCTAACAACACTGTTCACGCTCCAAAGTCTATGAGTATTATAAATTATATTGGCCTAGATTGTTCTATGAGGAATATTGACTTTTCTCCTATATACTTAATGAGCAACGCTAATATTGCGACTGATTTTCTTATCGATTTATTACAAAAAGCCATTAATGATAATACAGTGACCAAAGAGTCCTCTACGAGAAAACGAATACTAAAGCCGTGGATTACTAAAGGTCTTCTTAGATGTATGAGGAATAGGGATAACCTTTACAAAAAACTCAAACGGGACCCCACAAATGAAATCATTAAATGCACATTCAAAAGGTACAAAAATTTCTGTAATACTATTTTAAAAAAAGCAAAGAGGGATTATGAAAAAGAACTCATCAGAAACGCTGGAAAGTGCAATAAAAAAATATGGGAAGCGATTAGAAAGATAACTTACACTAATAAAAAAACAGACCACACCAAAAATTTACTATCACACTCTCCTCAAGACAACGTAAATTCAGTAAATAAATTTTTTGCTACTATAGGCAGTAAACTGGCCAACGAAAGGACAGAAAGTAATGGCGTGACTTCCTCTACAACATTTTTCAGCCGCCAGGTTAACTCTTTTGTCATTATGCCTACTGATGAAGATGAGGTTCGGAATATTATTATGAACTTAAGAAACAACTGTGCTACTGGGATTGATAACATTTCAAGCAGACTACTGAAGACTTACTGCGCCTTACTTATCAAACCAATCACCTTCATCTGCAACCTCGCTTTCAGTACCAGCACGTTCCCTCGTGCGCTGAAAATTTCTTTAATAAAACCTATTTATAAGGGCGGGGACAGAGACAGTGTTGACAATTTCAGGCCTATATCTATTCTCCCTGCCATATCAAAAATTTTAGAACGGTTAATGAACCGTCGCCTGGTTGGTTATCTTGAAAATAACAATTTACTCGCATCCGCTCAATATGGTTTTCGAAAAAATAAATCAACTGATGACGCGGTTCATGATCTAACAAATTTGATCGTTAATAAACTGGACTCAGGATCTAAAACGCTAGCGATTTTTTTGGACCTTGCCAAGGCATTCGACACTGTCTCTATACCACTCCTACTTGAAAAACTAGAGGCTATTGGCGTTAGGGGTCTACCGCTAAAACTTTTCACGGACTACCTTGCTGATCGACGGCAGAGGGTCAGAATTGAGGAATGGGTCAGTGATGAGCATCCTGTTATCTGTGGTGTGCCTCAAGGTAGTATTTTGGGTCCTACGCTATTTCTAGTGTACATAAACGATCTCTGCCAGTTGCCACTTATGCAGGGGAGCATGTTCACATTTGCTGACGATACTGCCCTTGTGTTTGATGGTGAGGGCTGGGATGAGGTTTACGCTCATGCCCAAGCTGGTCTTAATAGGGTGTGTGTTTGGTTGGGTGTGAACATGCTGACGTTGAATGTTTCGAAGACCAAATTTCTCACTTTTGGACTTACGAAAAAATCAATACCCTTCCCCAAAACTTTAATTGCACACACCTGCAGAAAATATGGCGACGAATGTTCATGTAGTGCCCTGCAAAGCTGCGATGCGGTTAGGTATCTTGGCATTACACTCGATAGTACACTCAGTTTTAAGTTACATATTCAATCTTTGGTTTCCAGGTTACGGAAACTAATATATGTTTTTAAAAACTTGAGACATATAGCTGATAACAAATTGCTTAAGACTATCTACCAAGCGCTTTGCCAATCATTGATAGGGTACTGTATAACGACATGGGGTGGGGGTGCTAAAGCACAGATTTTGGAGGTAGAGAGGGCACAGAGGGCCATTCTGAAAGTTGCTGGTTTTCTCCCCTTCAGATATCCTACCTTTGATCTGTACCAGAAATGGGACGTACTCAGCGTTAGGCAATATTTCATACTCTCAACTATCCGCAGATCTCACATTGAAGTCGGTTATGATCCCCCCAGTATCAATAAGAGAAGAAAATATAAGGTATGCCCCACTAAAAGATTCAGAACTAAATTTACTAATCATTTTTTTTGCTTCCAAGGGAGCCATCTTTACAATAAAGTAAACAAGTTACTGGCTGTCTACTCTATGACTAGGAAACAATGTAAGGATGCAACAACAAGATGGTTAAAAACTTTGGACTATGACGCAACGGAAAATCTTCTAACCACGATTGTCTGATCTTTATCTTACACATCAAATCATGGATTATATCCACTGTTACATTATGTGAATTCACACATACATACATCACTTTTCACTTTACGAGTATATCTGCTATTTTCCTCAAACATTGTTAAAATTAAAATATACAGAATTTGCTTTCGTCTGTATTGGGTCTTCTCTTTTTTCTAACTGAATCTATATTCATGCGAAAACTGTACAGATGAGCTACTTATTAGATGCATGTAGTTCATATTTCATTTTTACCAATCTGAACTAAGAGTGTGTTACATGTGTGTAACATTAATGTTCTTGTTTGCCTTTTTATTTTTATTTTTGTATATTTTTTCACATCTAATTGTTAGTGAAAGTTAATTGTAACATAGATATTAAGTATTGTATTATCGTAGCGGTTCGTTAATTCATCATAGTTTTGGTAAATCATAAAAAGCGAGGGGAGCCTGGTGACTCGTAACACAGGTTGGTTTCTACCTCCCTAGCTCGAGCACCAGTTCTCTCCACATGTAGATACTATCATACTGTGTATACCAATTATCAATGTACAAAATTGTGGTGAGAAAAATAAATATTATTATTATTATTATTATTATTAAACAATAGATTCTCTGTTGAGCGTAGAATTCAAGCATCTGATATAACTACGTCTTTCTATTCTATTCTATAACTTCACGCCAAATCCCTTACGGGGTAGGCAGAGAGAACCGAGCGCCACGCGACTCGATCCTTACATACCTCACTCGCTTCTTTAACATTCATTGCTCTTTTCATGCACGCTCGCCGGTTTCCAGGGCTCCTGACATCACCTTCTGATAGAACACGACCAATTTGATCATGATAGGTAAGTCTTGGCCTTCCTCGGCTCCTACATCCTTCCACTTTTGCATTGTATATCTGCTTCGTCATTCTTTCATCCTGCATTCTTTCTACATGTCCGAACCAACGGAGCATACCTCTTCTTATTTTAATACCGACGCTCTATTTCAGACCAACTCTGCTTCTAACCTCATCATTGCGAATACGGTCTGCAAGCGTTACACCACAGATTTTGCGCAACGCTCGCATTTCAACCGCGTTTATCCTACTTTCATGCTCTGTCTAACTACGCCACGAGTATATAAGAGATTAAACTTACCGAAGTACTTTCTATTTTTATTTCCATAGCTACTTCTTCTGACGACGGTTGGTCATATTTCACGTCCGAGTCGTCAATCTGAAAGTTGCACTTAATTAGTAACATTCATCATACAAGCATTTAAGAGAGGTAGGACGCATCAAAGGAGCCCGTCTGGTGAAGTGCCTCCACCTCACAGAAAATTCGCAGCCAAATAACAACTCCCTAGAGGGTTGTTGTGTTCCTGTGTGTGAGCGAGGTCACCAGTAAGCTCCTAAGGAGTTGCTGGGTTAGCAGCAGAGGAGGCATCGTGTGAGTGATACTTAATGTATTGCAAGCGTTCATAGGCTACGCTAACCGCTTTACATCAGGTGGGGCGTATGCTTGAATACCTTCAGACGGTGTATAAAAAAAAAACTAAATTATTAAAATATTAGGATACCATAGCATCATTTGTTGCTGCAACTGTGCTTATTTGGAAGAACATGGTCGATCACGGGTCTGTGAGCTCTAAAACAAATAAATAAATATATTCCCTTTTAAATGCATGTATATTATGCCCCCCCCCCCCCCCCCCATCGCACACATATCCTTTTTCTTCTCTCCATATCTGTCTCTGCAAATTCTTTTCTTCAAATCTTATATCTAAATTACATGTTTACGACTTCAGTAGAATTAATTTTCATCGAAAGGACCTCCACAGAAATCCGCAGCCAAATAAAAATATCATTCGATCCTCGAGAGTTATTGGGTTCCTGCACGTCACCGAGGTTACCAGGAAGAAGTCATTACGTTGGCAGCAGGGGTGACGGCATGTGAACTATACTTTATATCGCAAGTGAGTTTAGGCCCCGGTAATGGCTTCACATTACGCAGGCCTTATGTTTGTTTTCTAACTGACGTAGCATAAACATTGAGTAATAATTATATTTCAAATATTTTAGCTTATAATTAATTTGTAACAGGAAAAATCTTTTATTATATTTAATTTCGAAAAGTCATTGAAATATTTTAGTTACATATTCAATTACCTATGCCATTACTTTTAATTCAACTTACGTGAATGAAACGCCTAGGAACTGCATCTTTATTTAAGCATATTTTACTTTTCTTTGATTGAAGGCCAGTTGATTCAAAATGGTTGGAGCAGATCCGGGAGTTGTCATTTGGATGCCAATTTAAACGACCCGTACACTCAATCCATTTATAGTTCAAAAATATATCCTTAGGAAAACTGAAACAATAGATACGCAATATGTTAAATGTGGTAAATTAAGTCAAGTGTTGGTAACCCCAAATAGTGTAATCCTGCTGATTACAGACGACATATAGTGATATCTCTAAAAATGTAATGTTTATAACCTTTTTATTTGATCGGTTAATATCAACAAAAAAATGTTTATTTGTACTTTAATTTAATAAAAATTGCTTACTATTGAGTATGAATCCACATTAAATTAATAATCCTTGAACATGCATCATTATACTGTGACAAATAAGCGACTTACCGATGAAAGGTTATGTTGGGTTCTTGTCGTTCACTTCGGCTTTTACAGCCAATTATAGAGCAATTCACCATTACTGCACGATCAATGCATCTTTTAAAATAATCACTACATCACAAGGGAATAAAATACATAGGGTTTACACTTAAATCAACGAAATTGCGTCAGTACGAACAATTTGTTTGACACCAGAACAATCCCGGTGGCAGACATAAAAATCGCATACGCAGATAGAGACAAAACACTCATGGTCTATCTTGCTCACGCACATGTATTTTAGAATTTTCTATCTCTCTTCATGTAGGTATTATTCTTTTAGTAGCCCGTCTATATCTATATACTCTGTCTACGAAGTTATGTTATTCTGACACGAAACATATTATTTGTACCGTAGACAGAGTATATAGATAGACGCGTCATCAGCGTATAGGGGTATGAGATAGAGATAATAAACATAACTTTGTAATCTACATGCCATACACAATAAGTATTGCCACTACGCAACTTTTAACCTCATTGATGGGGTAAACTTGGAACATAATCGGTTACAATCAGAACAGGGGACCGGACATTTCATTCTCAATATTACTATTGTTCTTTTTTAATCTGCGAATATTTCGGAAATGATCATTAGAGAAGAAGAAATGTCGAAACAAACTTGCCAATATAGGTCTCTTTTAAAATTGCCAATTTGATATTACAATAAATTCACATCAGCGTATTGGTACAATAATGATATCAAATGGTAGAATTAAAGTTTATGTTTGTTAAGGAATGATAGTCTGTGCTGAATTATTTCCAGACATCTTTGTCAATCACATATTCACCAGTTCTATAATAAGCTCTTTTTACAAAGAAAATTTTTAAAGTGATTTTTAAAAATTTTCTTTGTATAATTATTATACATTTTACATATGCAGCGGAGCTGAGCTTACCGGCAAATTTATTTATGTGGGGCCCCATTGTAATTTGGAGTAGATTGTAATTCTAAGAAACGCAGTATTATTAACGGATTCTAATTTATTATTCCCAATGAGCACTTCTGTATTGGGAGAAATCACATTCGGAAGACTAAATTTGATGCATTTGCTTTTAGTCGAGTTTAGCAAAAGATTACTACATGTGAACCAGTTTAAAATAGAAGACATAACACCATTTACCTTGTCAATGTTTTCACACCGGCGAGTGACATTAAAAATTAGAGAGGTATCATCAGTACATAATTTTATATGTCAGTATCAGTAAATATACGCCTTTTTCTGCACCACGTAAGGCAGATCATTCGCATATACTAAAAATAAAAAGGGTCCCAAAATAGAAACCTGTGGCACCACGATATTAGGATTATTGCCTTTAAGTTTAACCCTGTTTATATCAACTGTCTGACCTGTTATTTAAATAAAATGCAATTAAGTTCTGGGCTTTAACCCTATCTACATAATAGTTCAGCTTGAGTAACAATGTCTGATGATCGACACAATGAAAAGCTTTAGAGAGATAACAGAAAACTAAAAAAGCATCCTGTGATCTCTCCCAGGAGTTAAGGATATGCTTAACCAATGCCAACTCTGCATCCGTAGTAGATTTACCACCTGTAAAACTGTATTGCGCATCATGACAAATTCATTGGTCTTAAAAAAGAGTTGCAATTGATCAAGCATTATCGTTTTGTATGGGCCCCTTCGATACGACCCGTACACGAGAATATAAAATAATATAGGTAGGTACTGGCGGATTAGTTCTTCCCACGTGTTGCCTGGAGAAATGAAAGGCTTGTATTGTAGTATGAGGCCAGAGGTAATGCTTCCAGAGAGCGATGGCTATCAAAGGAGATGACTTGTTTGCAGAGTAGCGGGAGATGATTATCCAATGACTGCAGGTTACAACTGTGTCATTCGTCGCGCCCCGGCCCATATTTATACACGCATAAAAATTAGCCAGCCCTGGAAACATTACCATATTGGGACCACTTTATTGGATCAAAATCGCAACAAGATGTACTAATTTTTCTTACATTCAACCCTTTATCATACAAAAACTTAAAATCTATATACTGTAAGGGACAATAATCAACACACATGAAAAACTATTTAATTCAACCACTTACTGTTAACTTACGGCTATTTAACTGTTATATAGGTACCTACTTAATCTATATGCACGTATATCTCCAAACTAAGACTGCCGCGGCCACCAAATCTAATAATTACTTAATGCAAATTTTCTTAATTCTGGGGTACACTTGCGCGCAGTTATATTTTTACATAAAAAGTCTAGATTTGTTGACTCTATCGAACATAGTAAGTCTGCAGTTTCTTGATTCATTTTCGTTTTCGTGGAGTGATCTCAACTTGCGTGGCTGACAGTACAGATCCTTTTTCTATTTTCTGAAATAGATATATACTTAAATATAAAAATAAACATTCCTATGACAAGTATTTTTAGCTGGATTGATGTAACAGGTACATTGTAAAGTGCTGAGCTCTCACGCTTTACTTTTTAGAAAATATTGACCACTTATGCACCCATTCTAGGTACAGTACAACCCTAGAGGGTTGTTGTGTTTCTGCGTGTGAGTGAGGTCACCAGAGTTGCTGTGTAAGCAGCAGAGGAGGGATCGCGCGCGTGATAATTAATATATCGCAAGCGTTAATAGGCTACGGTGTCCGCTTTACATCAGGTGGGCCGTATGCTTGTATACCTCCCGACATAGTATAAAAAAAACAATATAGTTTAACGCAGACTGCGCATTAAA
Organism: Pyralis farinalis; assembly: GCA_947507595.1. Classification (NCBI taxonomy): domain Eukaryota; kingdom Metazoa; phylum Arthropoda; class Insecta; order Lepidoptera; family Pyralidae; genus Pyralis; species Pyralis farinalis. The sequence goes on from OX382281.1 coordinate 1,627,356, forward strand.
CAATAGATTCTCTGTTGAGCGTAGAATTCAAGCATCTGATATAACTACGCCTTTCTATTCTACTCTATAACTTCACGCCAAATCCCTTACGGGATAGGCAGAGAGAACCAAGCGCCACGCGACTCGATCCTTACATACCTCACTCGCTTCTTTCACATTCATTGCTCTTTTCATGCACGCTCGCCGGTTTCTAGGGCTCCTGACATCACCTTCTGATAGAACACGACCAATTTGATCATGATAGGTAAGTCTTGGCCTTCCTCGGCTCCTACATCCTTCCACTTTTGCATTGTATATCTGCTTCGTCATTCTTTCATCCTGCATTCTTTCTACATGTCCGAACCAACGGAGCATGCCTCTTCTTATTTTAATACCGACGCTCTCTTTCAGACCAACTCTGCTTCTAACCTCATCATTGCGAATACGGTCTGCAAGCGTTACACCACAGATTTTGCGCAACGCTCGCATTTCAACCGCGTTTATCCTACTTTCATGCTCTCTCTAACTACGCCACGAGTATATAAGAGATTAAACTTACCGAACTACTTTTTATTTCTATTTCCATAGCTACTTCTTCTGACGACGGTTGGTCATATTTCACGTCCGAGTCGTCAATCTGAAAGTTACACTTAATTAGTAACATTCATCATACAAGTATTTAAGAGAGGTAGGACGCATCAAAGGAGCCCGTCTGGTGAAGTACCTCCACCTCACAGAAAATCTGCAGCCAAATAACAACTCCCTAGAGGGTTGTTCTGTTCCTGTGTGTGAGCGAGGTCACCAGTAAGCTCCTAAGGAGTTGCTGGGTTAGCAGCAGAGGAGGCATCGCGTGAGTGATACTTAATGTATTGCAAGCGTTCATAGGCTACGCTAACTGCAGGTGGGGCGTATGCTTGAATACCTTCCGACGGTGTATAAAAAAAAACTAAATTATTAAAATATTAGGATACCATAGCATCATTTGTTGCTGCAACTGTGCCTATTTGGAAGAACTTGGTCGATCAAGGGTCTGTGAGCTCTAAAACAAATAAATAAATATATTCCCTTTTAAATGCATGTATATTATGTCCCCCCCCCCCCCGCCCCCATCGCACACATATTGTACGGGCCCCTTCGATACGACCCGTACACTTTCGTAGATGATTATAAAAATAATAGAATGTAGGCACTGGCGGGCTTCGTTCTTCGACCTCCGGTTGTAAGTCGCAGGTCTGTGGGTTGGTGCAGAATGAAACGCCTGTTGCTGTCTTCAGAAGTATGGAGCCGTAGGTACTTGCTGCTAGGTCTGGACTGGCTTGGTTTCGGAGTGACTTGGCTGGCTATTTCACTGTAGTGTGAGCGCTGAGTGTAGCGGACGACTGGTGCCGATCGACGTTTTTTTTTTTTTTTTTTTTTTTTTTTTTTTTTTTGACCTGACTATGTAGTTAGCCCCGGTTGGGCTGTCACTACGCCACCGGACTAGGCCGATCGACGATGTATGGCCCATATTTATACCCCCGCTGTGCGAGCGAGAGACACATGTGTGGGAAAGAGATAGCAATAGCCAAAATCGCCCAGACCTAGAGGCAATACCTGATCGTGCTCGCATTATTTGTGTCTAAAATGTTTGTAAGTTGTACTATTATTTCATACATTTGACCCTTTTTCATATAAAACCATAAAAACTTTTGCTAAAGTTATTGTCAAAACTTATGGGTCAGTGAAGTTTTACATAAAAATGTTTTCATTATAAACTTAAAATTACGTTAATAGGTACATCTATGCACTATTGAGCTGTTGCAGCCAGTAATTCGCCGTTATAACTTTATTATATACTTGGCTTGCAACAGCTCGTACCTATACTAAACATGTAAAACTTATCTCTAACAAAGTATGTATGAAAACTGTGTAAACCTATTCTAATCCTTACATAAACAACTAATACAAACAACTATAACTATTAACTATATAAAAATGTGCATCACTTATAACTACGCGCGACGGTTATCTATTTATGTACATAGTTGTCGCGAACATATACTCCCGCCGCAGCTATCTCAGCTGGAGATATTTTTCGTGTTCGCGCCGTCGACCGTCGCTGTAGGCAGGATCACCAGCTTCTTGGTGGGCCTTCGCAGCACGCCCTTGTTGGTCCGCACGTCCACCGCTCGTGTCTCTCCGTCCGGTCCGGGGTAGGTAGCGACGACTACACCTCGTGGCCACAAGTTACGAGGTAGAGTGCCATCTGCTATCAGTACGAGGTCATTGACCCGGATAGCGCCGTGTGAAGCGCGTGGGTCCCGCCGGTGTTGGAGTTCTGGCAGGTACTCCTTCACCCAGCGACTCCAGAAATGGTTGGCGAGCTGTTGACTCGCACGCCACTCCCGTCGCCCTGTCGCGTCGGCGTCGGTGAATGACCCCGGCAGTGGCACTCGTGATGGCCCTCCCATCAAAAAATGGTTAGGTGTGAGTGCGTCGTCGTCGTCGGCCTCCGTTGACACGTGAGTGAGTGGTCGGCTGTTGAGTGTATGTTCGACCTCGATGAGCAGAGTGGTGAGAACTTCTTCCTTCGGGGCTCGTTCATGCAGTGTGGCAGCCAGTGCGGTCTTCACGCTCCGTACAAGGCGCTCCCAAGCGCCGCCCATGAATGGAGCGCTCGGCGGGATGTAACGCCATTGTATGAAGCGCACCGAAGATTCCTCCTTCATGGCTTCCTCCGCAGCTCTGCGCAGCTCCACGTCTGCGCCCTTCAGGTTGGTACCCTGGTCTGACCACAGCTCGGTTGGACATCCACGACGGCCGATGAAGCGTCGCAATGCCATCACTGCTGAGTCGGTGCTGAGAGTGCCGGCGACTTCTAAGTGTACTGCTCGCGTTGTTAGACACGTAAACAGTACGCCGTATCTCTTCTGATGAGCACGTCCAACAGTGACTGTCATCGGGCCGAAGTAGTCGAGGCCGGTGTAGGTGAAAGGGCGCTGATGATGCGCCAGTCTGCTCCGTGGATGGTCACCCGTAGACGGTTGAGCGGGCACGGCCCGCCTGATGCGACACTGTTGACATCTTTTCAACACACTTCTAACTGTATTGCGCAGTTGTAGTACCCATAAGTGTTGTCGAACTTCGTTGGTCGTGGTCTCGAAGCCCCCGTGATGGAGTCTTCGATGTACCCATGAGATGTACAGTTGCACATGTGTATGTTTGCCATCCATAATCGGCGGAGCTTTTTGTTCGTCCGTGATGTCGACAGCGGCTGCTATTCGTGACCGTAGCCGTATGACGTCATCGCTGTCTATAATGACGGACAGCTGACTTAGTCGGCTATTAGCAGGCAACTGTTTTTTACACTTTAAAGCTGCGACATCTTCACTGAACGCATCATCTTGCACTGAGCGTATCCACAGCTGTTGGGCACGATGTAAGTGATGTGTTTCAAGTTGAATGAAACAGCTGTTTTCACTTTCACACGTAGCACTGATTTTCTTGTTTTTTCCCTTCGCTGCTTTCTTTATTTTCGTCCAAGTAGCGTCGTCAACTTCGTTTTTCTTATTGCGTTTGTAGGCCGCGTTGCACAGTTGTTTTCTGATGCGCAGAAATTCGATGAATTGTAGTACACGCGCCGTAGTACGCACTAACTTTAACCAACTTGAAAAACGAGTTGCGTCGGGCAGTGCTTCCTTTAGTGATGTAGTGTTTCGAACAAAGTTGACTCTTTCCTCGCCGGTCAGACCCATATGGTCGGGTTCATTGACCTCTCGCGGCCAGCTTGCTTCCGACTCGCGTAGAAACGCGGGCCCGTGGAACCACCGGTGTTGTGAATTGAAGTCGTGTGGAGTGTCGCGCGTTGCGTCGTCTGCAACATTTTCCTTGGTAGGCACCCATCTCCACTCGCTGGTCTTCGTTTCCTCGGCGATCTCCGCGATCCGGTGGGCCACAAACGGCTTGTACGCTCGCGGGCCAGTGCGTAGCCACGAGAGTACCGTGCGTGAATCCGACCAATATACTCGGCGGGTCGGCTTTATGTCGTGTTCGTCTATGGCTGTGCGCGCAAGACGACACCCAAGTACAGCTGACTGGAGTTCGAGTCTCGGTATTGACGTCACTTTGTTCAACGGTGCAACTTTGCCTTTTGCAGCTATCAATGACACATGTATATTCCCGCATGCATCCTGTGCCCTCCAATACACAGCGCAGGCGTATTGCGACGAGCTCGCATCGACGAAAGTATGTATCTCGTTCGTATGTGCGGTCGATACGCCGGGATAGCACCTTGGTATAGCTAGGCTCGGTAGTCTTCTCACGTGAGAGAGCCAGTATGACCAACTTTCGGCTTCACTGTCTTGCAACTTGACATCCCAGTCGATTCCAGTACGCCAAGTATCTTGTAAAATCTTCTTCGCTTGTATTGTAACAGGTGTAACTAAGCCCAGCGGGTCGAACAAAGACATCACTGTACGTAGGGCTTCTCGCTTCGTCGGTGTTTTCGTGCCTTCCAATATTGAAGGCGGAAGCTTGTGTTGATTGATGTTGAAGCCCAGATTGTCTTCATTCGGGTCCCACACCATGCCCAATATCTTCTCTGCATCGAGTTGCACTAAATTCCCCTTAGGTGTAGTGGAGAATTCGGCGCGCACCTTGTTTGAGTTCGATGCCCAGCGTTGAAGATGATAATTCGCTCGTTTGTGTATATTAGCGACTTGTGTTGATACTTGTATGGCGACCTCCTCCGTGTCAAAGCTGGCAAGATAGTCGTCGACGTAGTGGTTTGCTATCACTGCCTGCGCTGCCTCGGGAAACTGTTCTTTGAATTCCTCGGCGTTTTTGTTTTTGATGTATATCGCCGTGCATGGTGACGACGTGGCGCCGAAGATCACGCTTCTCATGCGGTACTCTGTGGGTGGACCTATTCTTCTGTCTTCTCTCCACAGGAACCTCTGCATGTCTCGGTCTTCCTCCCGTATGTTGATGCGCAGGAACATGTCCTTGATATCGGCTGCGACCGCTACTGGGCGTTGACGGAACCTCATCAGCACTCCGGGTAGAGACTGTATGAGGTCGGGCCCAGACAGCAGCATGTCGTTGAGGCTGATACCACGGGTCCTGGCTGCCGCATCGTGCACGATGCGTAGTTTCTCGGGCTTTTGCGGGTTGATAACTGCAAAATGTGGCAGATACCAAGTTCTGTCGCTTTTCACTGCTGGAGCCTTCTCTGCATAGCCGCTCTGTATCAGAGTGTTCATTTGTGTCTCGTAGCGCCGCTTCAATTCAACATTTTTGTCGAGTTTCTTCTCGACTAACTCGAGGCGACGCATCGCTGTGTTGTAGTTATCCGGCGGTACAAAATCGCTTTGTTTGAATAGCAATCCTGTTTCAAACCCTCCCGCCGGTAATCGACGCGTCTTCTCCTCGAGTGTGCGCAGCGCGTTGAGCTCGTCGTTGGTGTGTGAATGTTTAGGCTGAACACCCAGAGACTCGAGGGCGAAGTGCTCCTTCATGAGGTCATCCATTGTCTGTTCCTCCGTTAGTGTTACTGTAGTCAGATGGCTAACTCGATGGACTTGCTGCTTCTTCTTATTTCCCGTCGCGCCGTGCAATACCCATCCCAAGTCGGTTAATGAAGCGACTGGTTGGGCTGTGGTCCCTCTTCGCACGTCGTGTGTGAGCAGCAACGACCAATTATCTTGACCCAGCAACACGGTTGGATGGCCTTCCTCATAAATCAGCTGATCTTCGATGTCTTCCAAATGACGACAGTGTTTCACGACACTACGTGGCACACCTTGAGTCGTCAACATCAGCTTGTCCATTGTACGCGCCGACACATCGTGCTTCACTGAGTTTCTTCCTTGTATGGTGAAGTGTACACGTTCCGATGTATCGGCCGTAATACGTGCGCCGGCCACACCCTCTATGTAAAAAGGCGCGGGCGGCCCGTGTACGCCGATTTTGTTCGCCACTGCCGACTCGATGAGTGTGCACGTAGAGCCGTCGTCCAAAAGGGCGTAAGTGTCGTATGTACCCTTCGGACCGGTCACTTGTACAGGCAGAATCTTGAGATAGGCAGCAGTGAAGTTTTCCCTTGTCGACGTAACTATGGCTGTTGAATTTTCAACTTCATTTTCTTTCCTTTTCGTGTCGTGTAGAAGAGGGTGATGCGTGTACTTGCATCCGTCGACTTCACACTGTTTTGGCTTGCAGTTATGCCGAAATTTGCGGACTCGCAAACAACGGAAGCATAGCCTGTGAGTTCTGGCTAGCTCCCATCTCGCAAATTGGTCGGCTTTCTTGAACACGTTGCAGTCGTACGGATGGTGACCCTCTTTCTTGCAAACTTGACACTTTAGTTGCACCGCAGTAGACTTCTGATCTTGAGTGTGGTAAGCACGTAGTCCTTTTCGTACGGCAGGCTCCCGCCGGTCTTCAACCGCAGTGAGCTCGGCCGGTGCGTAGCTTCCACATCGATCGGCGGTGACTTCCAGAAACTTGGACAGCGTGAGAAGGTCTGGATGATCTTCCGGCTGTTCGGCGGCGAAGTCGTAATACCTGTAGCGCAGCGCTGGCGGCAGTTTTTCAATGACGCTGCGTACCACTTCGGCGTTGTGTAGATAGTGATGCTTCTTCAGTGCTTTAATTGTGGCTGTGACGTTAAGCACCTTTGAAGCGAAGATGCAGATGTCTCTTGGGTTCTCGGCCAGTCGTGGTAGCGCACGGAGCTTGTTCAGTTCGGTCATTGCCAGTGCATCTGGACGACCGAACCTCGCGGCTAACATCTTCATAACTTCTTCTGAAGTCGTTGACCCGACGAAGAGACATAGTGTTGCATCTCTGGCGGCTCCCTTCAGGCTGTGACGTAACTTGGACAACCTTTCTTGTTCGGAGAGGTGACTTGCAGCTTCATCATAGGCGGCCTTGAATGGCAGCCACTCGTTCGATGACCCGTGAAAAGACGGTAACTAGACGGTCCTCGGTGCAATGGCGGGTTGAACGGCTCTCGCTGCAAGTGTGATGGCAGTTGCTAGCTGATTGTAGTCAAACTCCCGTTGCGGTCGTCTCTCTTCACAATAGCGTGCTGGCTCTATATCCTCTCTCACTGGAACCGGTACTTGTTGCTCGGCGTGCCGCGTGACCTCGCTGTGGCCCCGATGAAGTGCGTCGCTGCACGTCTGCGGCGGCGGCGCTGCTATATTCCCCTCTTCATCGGTCCTGCGATGGTCCGGGCCTGGGACGTCGGGCTTCGGTACGTAGGGCTCCATTGTGAGTGCCAGCGTGCTTCTGTTGACCCAGTCGGTTGTTCGCTCGTTCCTAGTTGCCAAGTCCTCGTCTGCTTCGATCTCGTCTTCAGAGTCCGCCTCCAACGCGGCGACACGTGCAGCTGCCAGCTCCACTTCCTTCTGTAGAAGGAATTCTCGCGCCTTGGCCAGCGCTCTCCGCTTGATTGTCGACGTAGTGCGGGGCGCGCTGGGCGGGCGGCGAGAGGCCTCCTTCTGTGGGCTGGCTGTCCGGTGTGTGGCTGCTGTCTTGCCGGTTGTCGTCTCGCCAGTTGCCGTCGTCTCACCGGTCGTTGCAGTGGCCGTAGTGTTCGTCGTCGTCGATGTTTCGGCTGTAGACGTCTCTGGCGTCGCTACGGCGGGTGCGGCGGCGGTGGCGGCGGCGGCGGGCGTCACTGTGGCGGCGGCGGCGGCGGCTCCGTCGACTTGAGCAGGCGTGGTCCTCCTTTCCGACTCCATACTTCTTGTAACAGGCATTTTCTTCGTCGTCTGAAGAACTATTCCCAGTATCCGGCTGCTGAAGGACCAAAATGTACGGGCCCCTTCGATACGACCCGTACACTTTCGTAAATGAATTATAAAAATAATAGAATGTAGGCACTGGCGGGCTTCGTTCTTCGACCTCCGGTTGTAAGTCGCAGGTCTGTGGGTTGGTGCAGAATGAAACGCCTGTTGCTGTCTTCAGAAGTATGGAGCCGTAGGTACTTGCTGCTAGGTCTGGACTGGCTTGGTTTCGGAGTGACTTGGCTGGCTATTTCACTGTAGTGTGAGCGCTGAGTGTAGCGGACGACTGGTGCCGATCGACGATGTATGGCCCATATTTATACCCCCGCTGTGCGAGCGAGAGACACATGTGTGGGAAAGAGATATCATCATCATCATCACGATCTTATAACTGGTATCAGTTATGGTACGGGTCTCGAACTGATGTTCCTTACCCGGGCAAGCTCCAGGGGTGTTCCATCCCTGCGTTATTTATATCCGTTGTACACGGTGTAGGGCAGTCGTGGTTTTTATATATGTACACTTTATACACTTAATGCACTTATAAGACATGTTTGTTTTAAGTTAAATTAAATTAAATTAACTATTATATAGTGATGATAATGAACACGGACACATGATAACACATAGGACATAATGACACACAGGGACAATGAACACGTAATGCATACATAGTGCATACAACACAGTGGACAATGAACTCACAGTGCCTGTTGTTTCTTCCTCTTCGTGTTGTTCCCGCCGTAAGCCAGCCGTGTGCAAGCCGCATGCAAGCCGTGCGCGCGCGCGGCGCGCACCGTGCCGCTCCCAGAGCCCCACTCACTTCGCAAAATGTATGATTGTTAGTATTAGTTGGTTTTAATTTATTAATATTGGGAATTGTTATTTTTAGTGTGATTTTGGAATTTTTGTTTCAGGTGATGTATTATTTTCGTTATAGGCAGGAGAGGCTTTGTGCAATAGGTATAAGAGGACCGGGCTGTCGTCTATTTTACTAGAAATTATTTATTAGTTACTTTACTGTTTGCTAAAATTAACTAGGATTATTAACTAGGATTATGACGGGATTTTAGGTATTTTGGGTGATATTTTGTATTAAGTTATATTAAGTTACTTAGACGACTTAAGGAATGTTAGGATGGGATTGAAGAGGCCTTATGTGCTCTCTTCTTCTCTTATTAACCCTCTTGGCGTTTCTTTAATTACTTCATCTGGTGGTCTAGTGTGCAAAGGCGCTATGTTTCGCAGGTGGGCATGATTTGAGTTGTCTGCTCTATGGAAAAGATTTCTAGTTGTTTTTGTTACGAACTGATTGATTGTTTCTATATTTATTCTTTTGACAATTGTGTCGTTTCTAACATAACGTCCGGCACCTGTTATTTGTCGTAAGGAAATATTCTGTTGTTTTTGTAGTTTGTCTTTTTGGCTGGCGGAGCAAAGGGCGTACCAGGCCGGGGCGGCGTATGTGAGCCGGCTGCGTATATACATTTTATAGATGCTTAGTTTTGTTTTTAATGGTAGGCGTGATTTTAGTACCGGCTTGAGTACGTTTCTTGCGGCCTTTGCCTGTATTATAGCGTGCTTGATTTGTGGTGCCATTTTTAGTGTTTTGTCGATGTGGACTCCCAGATATTTTACCTTATTCTCCCATCCAATGTTCTCGCCCCGCAGACTAAGTGTCTCTGCCGGATTTTTGCGGTGCGGTCCCACCTGCATAGCTACCGTCTTCCCTACATTGACGGCAAGGCGCCAGCGGTCGAACCACTCCGGTAGACTATCCAGCAATCTCTGCAGCCTGCGTCTGGCTATGTCATTGCTGCGTGAGGAGGCAAAGTAAGCACTGTCATCGGCGTATAGGGCCAGTAATACCCCTCTTTCGCCCTCTCTTCTGTCCTCTTCCTTTAGGAGTGGTATGTCATCGGTGTACACACTGTATAAGGACGGGGAGATGCAACTACCTTGGGGGACCCCGGCAGCGACCCTGTGCGGGCCGGACTCTGCGTCTTCCACCGCCACTGTGAAGGAGCGTTCTCGTAGGAACGATGCTACTACTTGAATGAGTTGCGGAGGTGTGTTGGTGTTCTCTATTATCTTGTAGAGTAAGCCCTCGTGCCACACACGGTCGAAGGCCTTCTCTATATCGAGAAAGACCCCCACCGTAGTGCGGCCGAGGTTCCACTCTTCAGCCAGATGATGTAGGATTCTGACTAGTTGTAGGGTTGTAGAGTGTTGCTGGCGGAACCCGTGTTGTTCCTCTCTTGGTTTAAGGTACTTATTCAATCTCCTCAAGAGTAGTCGTTCCAGTAGTTTGGCGCTGTGTGCGAGTAGGGTGATGGGTCTGTAATTATTCGCGTGCCTTCTGTCCTTTCCCGGCTTGGGCAGCACGATTATTCTTCCAGGCTTCCAACACTGAGGGAAGTGAGCGGTTCGGAGTACCCCGTTGGCAATGCGTGTCATCGCTACCACTCCTCTACGAGGCAGCTGCCTCAACATCTCGTTGGTGACCCCGTCCGGCCCCGGCGCCTTCCGCGCGGGGAGCCTCTGTATGGTGCGTTTCACCTCTGCTGGTGTTATGAATAGTTCTCCCTGCAAGGCCGGCGCCGGTGCCGCCAAGAACTCCTGTACACGGTTGTACACCTTTTCATGGTGCCTCCTCACTGTTGGCGCCGCGTCGGGCGGGATAGGGTTCGGCACAAACACCTTTTCAAAGTGCTCGGCCAGTATTTCGGCTCTGTCCTTTGCACTGTATTTCCTCTCTCCATTGCTATTGAACAGAGGGCACACCGGCGGCGGCTTTCGTGACAGTTGTCTGTTTAAGGTGTACAGGTTTGCTCGTTCCTCTGTGATGTGGTCTATAAGGTTTTCCCAGCTATTTCCCCGCCAGTTGTTAACCTTGTCTGAGACCTCTTTCGCTATTTTGTTTAGCTCACACTTGATACGTGGGCACCGCGCACGCGTCCAGAGTTTTCTTAAGTCGCGTTTCTTTTTAATTAATTGTCTAATTTTTTGCGGTAAATCCGAGCGCCTGAGGGAGTCTTGCGCTGGAGTACTTGAGGCTGCGTTTTTGGCTGCTGTCATCGCGCTAGATATGTGTTGCGCTGCAGCTTCTACTTCGCTGGGTGTGGATAGCTTGCCTACTAGAGAGTAGTCAGCTAATTTTTCTCTATATAGTTCCCAGTTTATTTTAACTCTTTATATTTTTGGCTAATACTACATCTAGTACGTCTGGGCTGTGCCTTGGGTTTGTAGGTACGTGTGTAGGCGCGGTTGGTCCTATTACCGAGTATCCTTGTGATTGGGAGTCCAGTAGAAGTTTTCTTCCCGCAGGGTTCGTAGTGCGGGAACCCCATATTGGGTTTTTGGCGTTTAGATCCCCCACCGCCAGCGCAGCACCTCTTTCACCAAACATGGATTTGATGTCGGAGGAGTATAGATGCGGTCCCGGTGGTCGGTAGCAGGCGTATATTCTTACTTCTTCCGTACCTACCTTAAGCCTGACTCCTGTGTGGGCCAGGGTTCTGGAAGGTGTGGATTCCAGGTCCACATGTATGCAGCTGCGGTGTACTAGTGCTGCCGTGCCCCTACAGGCTACGCCTTGTTCGCTAATGTGGTCGTTACGGTATGTAAAGTAATTTGGTATTTTTAGTTGTTGTGTAGGTCTTATTTTTGTTTCACCTAGCAGTATCATGTGTGGGTTATACTCCTGTGAGAGCAATCTAACCTCCTGAATTTTGTCTTTGACTCCACCGGGATTCCAATATATTATACGTAGGGACCTATCCATGTTTGGTTAGCAACTGCGCGAGCGCGCTGGAGGCGGCCGACCAAATGTCAACGCCCGCAGCTATATTTTTTAAAAGATCTATTAATATTCCCACTATTATAAATACAGGGTCTTTATTTAGTTGGGTATTTGTTTGCGAGGCTTCTCCCATCTCTAGGCGCGGTCTTTGACTCTGTACGTTCGACATTTGCCCTACGCTTCGTTTGTTTACATTGTCGGCGTTAGAGGCGGGCGGCATTTGAGTTTGTCGCGCGCTTGGGCGGGCGGCGGCGCCACCGTCGCTTTCAATGTGGCTTTGTTTACTATTTTTTCCCGACGTTTGAGTTGGAATATTGTTGATATTTTTTAATATAGCTTGCATATTATTGTTATTGATGTGAAGGTGGGAATTTTTGTTTGTCTCGCGTGTGTTAGACGCTTGACGCGACGGCGGGCCCGACGATGGGCAAGATTCTATGCCTGCATTGTGTTTACCTTTTCGCTTCCTACGCCTATTTACTCGCTGCCGAGCGCGCCCTGGGTTTGCCGGTGGCGCGAGCGTAGTGGGGATTTGGCTCTCTAGATTTAAGTTTATTAGTGGACTTATCTGTGTCGTTAGTTGCGGAGCGATTGATACCGTTTTCGGGCGCCCCTTCCTATCCCTGGTGGCCTGCCAACCTTCAGCTATTTCCTCTTCGGAAAGCTGAAGTGGCTGTGGGCGCTCGTTCCTAGTGGTGAGTTGTGCTCTGTTTGTTATTGTATTGCGTGGGGGGGGTCCTGATAATTGAACTCCCTTCCGCCTAGCTTCCCTTCTCATTGCTGGGCAACGTTTGTCACTCGCAGCGTGAGGCTTGCTACAGTTTGCGCACTTTCTACTTGAATTGTCTACTTCGCAGTTACTTGTGAAATGCTCACCCGCGCATTTCCTGCATTTTACGGGGCGGTGACAGTTCGTGGAGGAGTGGCCGAACGCCTGACAGCGGTGGCACTGTGCGACTCGTTTGTCGTTACGCCATGCCTCTATTGTAACGCCAGGCATGTACAGGAGCTCATTAACCGAGTAAAGATGTTGTAACTCGGTTTGTGTTAAATGCTCTAACTGTACGTGGTATATGCCTCCTGATCTACCCCAGTTTGTAGTTGAAATGGGTCTTACCAGTTTTACGGAGTAGCCTATGGATTCCAGCGCAGCCGCTACATCCTCCTTGTTGGTGTTCAGTGGCAGTCCTTTGACTGCCACTTTAGTAGGTAGTTCCTCCTCTACGGCGTAACAGTACCAGGACACTGTTGCGTCTGCTTCACTTAGGGCGTGCAAATACGCCTGTACAACCCTATATTCATCTGGTGACTTGGGAAGGAATCGAACCCCCTGCTTATAGGGTCTGGCGTTTGGCGGGTGGTTGAGTTTAGCTCTTAATTTTTCAAAGTGCCTAGGCCAATCTGGCAAGCTCTCCACTATGAGTGGAGGGTAACCTTTGGTTTTGGTCTGTACCTCCTGTTGAGTTGCTATGTTAGTGTTTGTAACTTGCTTAACTGCGTGCGATGTGGAGGGTTGTTGTTGGCTTGTTTGAATCTTATTGGCTACTGTTGCGTATGTTTGCCTAACTGCGGCCTGCGTGTTGGTTGCTGTGTTTGTGGCACCATTTGCGCTCAGTTGCCTGTAGGAAGTATTATCTAGGTAAATGGTTTGTGCTACCCTACCTGATAGACTGTCCGTGGATGAGCGCGAAAATGCGAGGTCAGGCATGGAGATGTGCTCAATTTTTTCCCCTTCTTCTTCGGTTTCGAACTCCCTGTCGCTGTCTGATTGCTGTGGGGAGCGGACTGGACACAGCTTTTTCTTCCTCGGGGAGCGTTTGTTTTTAGGCTTTGGTGTGGACTCACCTGTGTGCCGGGCTTGTGGTTGGCTTTTCGGGGTACCTGAGCGCGCTTCCATCTGCTCCATGTTCAGTGGTGAAGAAAATTCTTCCTCTTCTCCCTTGGGCCGCTTGTCCTCGTGCAGGACGCTTCCTGTTGGGGATGGTGATTGCGGCAGGGTCCTCTTGCCAGTAGATTGTGTGGAGCGGTTGATTTCTTCTTCCTTGCTGGTGGTTGGTTTTTGCATTTGTAATAATGCTTGAGGTAGGGGGCCTCTGAACCCCAGGGCCTCTGCGGGTACGGTGACTATCCGTCCGTGCATATCTCGGACGGCTATTTGCCGTCCTCCGAAGGGTAATTTTTTCTGGGCTTTTTCTTTTTCTTTCCCTAGCGCGGGAGAAGAGTTGCTCTTTCGCAGGGGGTTCTGCGTGGGCATTGGCGGCGATGGCGAAGCGGGTGGCGGTTTACCTCCCGATTTTTGAGACATCTTCGGTGTTGGTTTCACTTGTTAGAGGCTCGCCCAGACGATGGCAGGAGTATTGCGGTGATGCCCTCAAAGCAGTCGCAATACCCTTTCGTTCCAAACTACCCTCCGTTTAGTGTACTGAGGTATGAAAAAACCACTGCACTGACCAGACTTGGTAGGTGAGAGGTCCGGGTGAAAGAGAGGCACTCACTGGGTGCGAAGGCGCCACCTGGTGGACGGCGGTGCGAGGCTCGGGTTGCACGGGCCCTCTTGGTGGATATCACTGTATTTTTGGCACTATTTTTTGTACTGAGAGTTGATTTTTTACACTAAAATCACTTCAGTACTTTCTATGCACTGATTGTGCTCTTCAATGCACAGAAATTGTAACACAGAGTGTGTTACTGCGTGAAGCGCTAACTACGAGTCCAATTCTCCAGAGTCTAAACGTATTGCACACGGCACTCGCGACTGCTCGACTCCGGAGCGGCGGCTCGACGGAGGAGCTTAGTACGGCGCGCGGCGCGATACGGGACGGATGTTCGACGCGGACGGAGCTGCGGTCACTAGCGGAGGCGCCGGGACGCTGCTGACGACCGGTGCGGGCGACGACTCACGACGAACTGGCTGGCTGAGGGAAAGAGATAGCAATAGCCAAAATCGCCCAGACCTAGAGGCAATACCTGATCGTGCTCGCTTTATTTGTGTCTAAAATGTTTGTAAGTTGTACTATTATTTCATACATTTGACCCTTTTTCATATAAAACCATAAAAACTTTTGCTAAAGTTATTGTCAAAACTTATGGGTCAGTGAAGTTTTACATAAAAATGTTTTCATTATAAACTTAAAATTACGTTAATAGGTACATCCATGCACTATTGAGCTGTTGCAGCCAGTAATTCGCCGTTATAACTTTATTATATACTTGGCTTGCAACAGCTCGTACCTATACTAAACATGTAAAACTTATCTCTAACAAAGTATGTATGAAAACTGTGTAAACCTATTCTAATCCTTACATAAACAACTAATACAAACAACTATAACTATTAACTATATAAAAATGTGCATCACTTATAACTACGCGCGACGGTTATCTATTTATGTACATAGTTGTCGCGAACACATATCCTTTTTCTTCTCTCCACATCTGTCTCTGCAAATTCTTCTCTTCAAATCTTATATCTAAATTACATGTTTATTACTTCAGTAGAATCAGAATTAATTTTCATCGAAAGGACCTCCACAGAAATCCGCAGCCAAATAAAAATATCATTCGATCCTCGAGAGTTATTGGGTTCCTGCACGTCACTGAGGTTACCAGGAAGAAGTCATTGCGTTGGCAGCAGGGGTGACGGCATGTGAACGATACTTTATATCGCAAGTGAGTTTAGGCCCCGGTAATGGCTTCACCTTACGCAGGCCTTATGTTTGTTTTCTAACTGACGTAGCATAAACATTGAGTAATAATTATATTTCAAATATTTTAGCTTATAATTAATTTGTAACAGGAAAAATCTTTTATTATATTTAATTTCGAAAAGTCATTGAAATATTTTAGTTACATATTCAATTACCTATGCCATTAATTTTAATTCAACTTACGTGAATAAAACGCGTAGGAACTGCATCTTTATTTAAGCATATTTTGCTTTTCTTTGATTGAAGGCCAATTGATTCAAAATGGTTGGAGCAGATCCGGGAGTTGTCATTTGGATGCCAATTTAAACGACCCGTACACTCAATCCATTTATAGTTCAAAAATATATCCTTAGGAAAACTGAAACAATAGATACGCAATATGTTAAATGTGGTAAATTAAGTCAAGTGTTGGTAACCCCAAATAGTGTAATCCTGCTGATTACAGACGACATATAGTGATATCGCTAAAAATGTAATGTTTATAACCTTTTTATTTGATCGGTTAATATCAACAAAAAAATGTTTATTTGTACTTTAATTTAATAAAAAATGCTTACTATTGAGTATGAATCCACATTAAATTAATAATCCTTGAACATGCATCATTATACTGTGACAAATAAGCGACTTACCGATGAAAGGTTATGTTGGGTTCTTGTCGTTCACTTCGGCTTTTACAGCCAATTATAGAGCAATTCACCATTACTGCACGATCAATGCATCTTTTAAAATAATCACTACATCACAAGGGAATAAAATACATAGGGTTTACACTTAAATCAACGAAATTGCGTCAGTACGAACAATTTGTTTGACACCAGAACAATCCCGGTGGCAGACATAAAAATCGCATACGCAGATAGAGACAAAACACTCATGGTCTATCTTGCTCACGCACATGTATTTTAGAATTTTCTATCTCTCTTCATGTAGGTATTATTCTTTTAGTAGCCCGTCTATATCTATATACTCTGTCTACGCTTCAAATAGTATAACTAGCGTGAGTCTTGCCAAAAGGTTAGTTTTGTAACCTTTTAGGTGATTTTTGAACTGCATTGGTTACTTTTAGTTTACACTAATGAAAAGGTTACTTTTAGGTGATTTTTCGGAATTTGTAGAATTAACTTTTAATTTTTTACATAAAAGCAACATGAAACGGAACGCTCGTTTTAGAATTTTTCATGTTGGTAAGCTTCGTTAGCAGTAGTAGAACTAAAACTATAGACCTTTATGAACAATCATAGGGTTATGAGCACTTTGCCAATAACTAGGACAGTTATTTTTTTTCTTCAAGTTGGCTCTCTCCAACCATATATTGAACAAAAAACGAAAGTGAATCGAATGTCAAAAATTCAATTCAATTCAATTTATTTCTTGCTAAATATGGGTAACAAAGATCTTATATAAAGTTTGTATATATGAACAAGCCAAATTTTACCTGTAGTATAGGCATGCAAGCTTTTTAACATAAAATATATATATCGTTACAGTTAACAAAATATTTAAATAAAATATGTCCAATCGTAATTATAAACTTACATTAGTTAATTAACACATAACAAATTTTGCATAAAATATTGTCACTTAATTAATATTGACAACAAATTTATCGTTAACAAATTCGTCAACAAAATAATAAGCCCTTTCTATTAGCAAGTCTTTTAGCTTTTTCTTAAAACCTTGTATATTTTCTTCAGCCTTGACATATTGGGGTAATTTGTTATATATTTTTGGGGCCATACAATATACACTTTTATGGAACATAGTTGTATTGCACGTTATGGTACATAGTTGGTCATTATGTCGTTTACTTGATAGTATATTGTAAGAATGAATGTTTTGTTTTACAAAATTTGATACCTCATAGATATATAACGAGGGCAGTGTAAGCAACCGCAACTTTTGAAAGTACGGTTTACATGAATCTGTCTGCCGTAATCTACACATAGATCTTATACATTTTTTCTGTGCCTTGAAAGCTTTGTTATTGTCTGTTGAGTTTCCCCAGAAAAGTATTGCATATTTCAATGTAGATCCTACGTATGCATGATATGCAGTTAGTAACGCTGATTTGTTTGCAATTGATGCATATTTGGCAAGCATTGTACATGCTTGCCAAATATGCATTGTACATACTTTGGCAAGCATGTACAATGCATAAGAAAAACGATTAAGTTTTAAGCATATTTGTTCTATATGTGATTTCCATGACATATTCGAGTCAATATGAACGCCTAAAAATTTTGTTTTATTTATTTCGTCAATTTTCTTTCCATTATATTTAATATTTAATTCGTGTTGTCTACTATTTTTATTTTTAAATCTCATGACTTTGGTCTTGTCTAGGTTAATTTTTAGGTTATTTGAATGGAACCAGTCTATAATTAATGTTAATGCTTTATTAATGTCATCTTCATATCTATCATTAGGTTTATCAACAAATATCGCTGTACTGTCATCTGCAAATAGGACCATGGGTTGAACGATAGATTTTGGAAGGTCATTAATATATATGAGAAATAATAGGGGGCCAAGTATACTTCCTTGTAGTACACCATATTTATTTAGTTTTTCATCAGATAAATATTTTCTTTTTATGTTTGTTTTTTGTGAGATTCTAGATATAGCTGTAATTTGAGTCCCGTTGCTTAAATATGACCTTATTAAATCATGTACGTTTCCTCTAACGCCATAATTATGTAACTTGTGCAACAATATATTATGGTCTACACAAAATAGTATGGTAATGTAGAATTATATTACCGATTGCCAATATCGAATGGATAATTTTTCATTTAAAATTAAAATATGACGTCATCCGATGTCTTAATTAATTAATGAAGGGAAAGACATACGCTATCAATATGATACCGTCGTAAATGGAGTAGTAAAAAAAGAAGTGACATAGGGTTTCCCCTATGTCACTTCTTTTATTCATACAGTTGTTTGCCTCCTCATAGTAAATGGAAATGACTTGACTTAGAGTGAGATAAAACTAGTGCCAATAACTAAAATTAAATGACCAATAACTATACTGTTTCCCCTATATTAAAAGATTTCACAAAAAGTGGTAGTGCATTTATTAATTACCTGTATGTCTGGCTGCGCCATAAATATGTATACTAAGTAATAACGGGTTGTAGTACAAAGTTAATGTATTAATTAGGTACAACAATTGTGATTATGAGACTAAAATAATTATATGAAATTAAAATGATGACTGAAGATCTGAAATTTTAAAATCAAATGTTTTTCTGTGTTTTCAAATAAAACTTTCGAAAATATTCTCTTGGAAAAAAAATTGCCGATTTGTGAAAAAATAAGAGAAAGCAATAATACCGGCCTTCACCATCATCATCACTATCCTTGCTGTATTTTATTCCAGCATGCATTAATGCTTTTGATGGCTAAAATGTTGTGGCATTTTTTACAGCCGCTTTGGTAGCCATCAAAGCTGCAATTGTCCGTATTTAGTCTGTTTCTGTGGTTCGATTTTATCAGTTTTAATTGGCTGAAAACTCGTTCCACACATGCATTGGAAAATGGCAAAACGAGCAAAACCATTATTATTTCCTTCAAATTTGGGAACATGGGTTCTCTTGTACCATCTGTCATTTTTAGGATTTTATTCCCGTATTTTTCAACCGGCAAATCAGGCGACATGTTTAATTCGCTGAAGTCGAGAAAAGCGTGTTTCTTCCATTCTTTATGTAAATTTTCTGTATCGGTAACAATATTTGGAAATCTTTTTATTACGCATGTTAAGTCTTTTACTTCAAATTTTTAATACGAAGGAGCTTGGAAATTTAATACTCAGTAAAAAAATATTTATAGTATCAATTTTCAAATTTTAATATAGAAATCGTGAATTGTACACTTACGAGTATGTACTTATTAATTTTATTTATCAGGATCACTACACAGTTGATAATATAAAATATAAATTTTGGAATTATAACAACTAATAATAATAATAAAGAAATTGAAATTCATATTTAGTATGTAAAGATGTACTAGAATTCATATTATTCGCGCTTGCGCGCGCATTTGAGGGACCATATTTTTGCGATATTTCGATACTCGTTTAACTTCATATCAATTCTTAATGCATCAATTTTATTTTATAGGGTCAATATGAATAAATCAAGAAATGCGGGCAAGTGCTCAAATACTCATCGATGTTTCTGTAAGTCAATACAACTAATATTCTATTCTATCAACTTATAATACCTTTCCAGTAAAAAAATATGAAAGGTTATTTTTTATACAAAAAGGTTACATTTTTTTATATTTCGGGTAATTTCTGACATGACCCGACTGGCAACACTGACTAGCGTATTTGAAAAGGACTCAGAGTAGGTATATACTTTCTCTGAGGAAAAGGAATTCCTTTCATTGTTTGCAGTAATACCATTTTTGTGAAATTCATTTATTAGTCAAGACCAAAATAGTTGTAAAATGGCGACCACTGGAAACGTGTGCAGAGTTTGTCTGGCGATGGACGCACCTGTCCGCGATATAGCCGGCAGTCCGCTACAAGACGTTTATGAAAGACTGACCAAGATCTCTGTGAGTATCGTGCATCACGTAATACTATATTTCACATTCTTCAAACAACACACGGTGTATTTACTGTTGATCCATGACCCACTGCCGTGGTTTTTCATATTTAAAGCGAAGCATAGTCTTTTCACTTACATAATATATTGTTATATAGTATACTTGTTAACTTTGTATTTTGTTTAACGATGTCTCGATAATAATTTATAGTATTTTCAATTTCAATGTTAGAAGGTATATAATGTACATTGTGATGGAACACTACACTGCAATCACTTTGAAAAAGACATTCTTGTGGGCATGGGGCCCTCACGCTAAATGCATGCAGAAAACTTCTTACAGTCTGTTCTTGGTATAACTGAGTGAGACAAATATTAAGAATCAAATGCAACTTTCAGCCACTCGGAACATATTCCTGGCTGGTTGCATAATTTATCAAGTCACAGTAGATGTGTAGCCGTACATCCCACCACACACCAGAGAACATTCACTGAGTTAGAATACTACTCTAAACAGGGCTAATGGGAGCTAAGTGACTGCAGATGTTTCTGGTCTTCCCTCAGCCACATGTGTATGGACAGAGGAGTTAAATTAGCGCTCAAGAGCCTATATGTTCCAATCAATATTGTTACCATTATATTTTTGTAATCAATACATTTGTCTCTATTGTTTGAGCTAGGTTAAAAGTTTTATGAGCACCTTGTTGGTGTTCGACTCACAATAGATTAGATCTCATTTCATTGAAGTGGTGATTGAATTGAGGCAGCCGTTGATGGTAGCTACATAAAATTTGACCAATTTGAGCTGATAATGTAAGCTGTAGAGACTTTTACCGATATCTAATTGTGTCTCCATTGGATCATTTTGCCCAATCGATGTGTGTTAAGACATGTAAATTTCATCAAAGTAATAAGCCTTTCTTAATTGCTTAAGCGATCTTACCTTCCGTTGATGATGATGAGCATGATATGTGACTAGAGATGGGCGGTCAGTAAATACTAAATAGTATTTACTGAGGAATGATAAATATTAGTATTTATCCATTGTTACTCATTTATACTGAGTATTTATCCAAATGCATGAGTAAAAAAAAGTAAACACAAAAGACTTGAAATTTTAGTCTCCCTTCAACGGGAGGGGTTTAGAGCATACTCCGCCACGCTGCTCGATTGCGGATTGGCGGAGGCCAATGTTTTCAAGCTGCCATCTATCGACAATAGCCGGGACCGACGGCTTAACGTGCCCTCGGAGCCCTGAAAACTCGAGATAGATAAACCCATACATAGACGGACTGCAGTAGACATTGCTTAACCTGCGTGTTCGGTTAGAATGACATGCGCAACGACCCCATCGAGCTCTTTTTTTTTTTTAAGTTTTTTTATACCACAGGTGCCAAACAAACTTACAGCCTGCCTGATGGTAAGCAATTACCGTAGCCTATGGACATTTGCAACCACCAGGGGTGTCACTCTTGCGTTGCCGACCCTGTAAGAACCTCTTCACGCCTTTCTTGAAGAACCCCATACTGTAGTCCCTTGGGAAAACCTCGGCAGGGAGCTCATTCCACAACTTAATAGTTCTCGGTAGAAAGCTTCTCAGGAACCGCACAGTACGCGACCATTGTGGTTCCAGTGTATGAGGGTGAACTCCCTACCGTCGGCGAGCAGTGCGATGGTAAAACGAGGCTATTGACATGATATTGAACAATTTCTCAGAACACAACCCATTGTACAATCGGTAGAACAGCAAAGGGAGGCGAAATCTCTCCTTAAACTCAAGGGCTCAATACCGTGTGTGAGTTTAGAATCATCGACGATTCTCACAGCTCGTCTTTGAACCGAGTCACAAGGCCTAACTGGTAACCAGAGATGACTACAGTACTTCATATGCGGTCTGACTTGGGACTTATCTAAAATATAAGTCTTCGCCCCGCACTGAAGTACTGTTTGACTCTGTTGAGCACACCAAGTTTCTTTGACCCCAGCTTGACCTTTCCTTCCAAGTGGCTTCGGTACTGAACTTCGCTGGAGATCTCGACGCCGAGAATCCCAATACCCTTGGCAATGGTTAGTGGCGTGTTCTGGAATTGGGGGACTACAGCAAATGGGGTTTTTTAGCGGTGAACGCGCAGACTTGTGTCTTGGTAGGGTTGAATTGAACCAAGTTCAACCATCCCCAGTCGGACACCCTACCCAAAGCACACTCTATTTCAGACACAAGTCAAACGCCGTTTTCCTCCACAAGTGAATGAGGGGTACTAGCACGGCCTGAGTAATAAGTGACCCCAGTACTATCATCCGCATAACAATGAATGCGCATTACAATGAATGCGGTCAATTGACAACATGTCATTGATATGCAGCAGACAGTACAGAGCCCTGTGGGACACCAGCATTGATATCCATGCTATTGGAACAACCACCGTCAACCACGGCTTTGATGCATCTGCTGGATAAGAAGCTGGCCACCCATTTGCACAAACCCTTGGGTAGCCCGTACGATGGTAACGTCGATAGAAGACCCCGATGCCAGACCCGATCGAACGCCTTTGCCATATCTAGGCTGACAGCCAATGCCTCACCTTGACTGTCGATCGCCGAAGCCCAGCGATATGTAAGATACACTAGAAGATCACCAGTCGAACGACCTGGCGAAAGCCCTATTGAGTTCACCCCTCCAATATCTCGTTTATTCATTTCTTAATTCTAATACTTAGTTAATACATTTACATTCATATTTTACTTATCCTAAACATTTATTCGATACAATAACTATACGTTTATATCTCCTTATTCTAAGCACTTATTAGATACAGTAACTATATTTATGCTAAGCATTTATTCGATACCGCAGCTATACATTTACACATGGTCAATTTATTTTATTCCTAATGGTTTCGTCATGAACACCTCCAAAACTTGTGAACAAAGTAACGTTGGAGCAGCGGTGTGGATACCTAATTACAAAATTATTTTAAATTTTAAATGCCCATCAGTTTGCTCTATATTTCCTGGCGAAGCCACGGCTATTCTGGAAGCTATCTTATTTGTTGAGGCATATAATGTGGTCAAAGCAGTAATTTTCTCCGACTCTAAAAGCTGTTTGAAGGCAATTTCCGCTAACCAGTTCTACAATAGGTCTAGATCTCCGGTTATCTTGCATATTAAACAGGCTTTATACAGTTGTTACCTTAGAGGTTGTCAGGTTCATGTTGTATGGATACCTGGTCACAGTGGTATACTGGGAAATGAAACAGCCGATAAGTGTGCTAGGAATGCGATTCATAGCGGATGTCTGTCTCCTCGATGTACAGCTAGTACCCGGGACCTAGTTCCACTCGCCAGAACCAAATTATTTGCCAGTTGGAATGGATTATGGGAAAAGGCAGATATGCGTCTATCCAAACCTACATACCATCGAAACCGTGGTTTTTAAATACCAGGACATGACTAAGCGGGCAACATCAATCATCTGTCGTCTGCGAATTGGACATGTTTGCACTAATGTTTTCCTGGCAAAAATCCGGGTGAAGGACAGTTCGTTATGTGAGTGTGGCCTGGACGAAGGGACTCCAGACCATATCTTTTTCAATTGTTGTAGGAATACACCCTCCCTGTACGACCTCATCCCCCGTCCTATCAATTTTACATCCCTTCTGTCAATTATCATCTCCACTCCTTGTGTATATATTTTATGGGATTATATTAACTCTAATAATATCAGACTTTAAGTTGTTTGTCCACTATAACCTACTAACCCTTTGTGCTGTACTATATGTTGTGTTTGTTCTTTGTTTTCGTCAGTGGTCCCATATGTTGCTCTAAAGCTAAACTAGACTCACAAGGCCATTTTGTCGAAGTTTTACCTACTAAGCATAGTCATTTACTAAGCATTCCACTTATATGTGCTACTTTTTGATATTATTAGCAATGTCTTTGGCGAGAACAACAAGAACGCCACAAAGAAGAGATTAGATTAAGCTCGATATATGATGAAATGTATTTTGGAAGAAAAAGAATATCTAAAGATGAGTGGTACATGTGACGCCTTTAAATTAAACCATCACAACAGTTATCTCTAGCCTTAAGTCAGTTTGCTTAAAAACTCGTAATTCGCACACAAACCACACACATATTAAACATTACTACTAATTACACCTTAATAATGAACCAATGACACTAATAATATAATAATTACTTACTATTAACTGCAGCTCTCAAATAATTAGTGTAACGTTAAAATGACAGCTTTTTACTAATTGTATATGAATGTATACATATATGATATTTAGAAAAGAAAACAATATTTGTTTGGGTAATCTCTGAAAGGCGGGACTGATTTTGAAAAAAATGATATGTCTCAGATACCCTAACCGAATGAATATGCTCCCAATGACTACTTCTGCATATAGCAATAACAGCTATCAGATTGGTCCTAGAAGGTAGGGTGCATCAAAGCAGCCCGCCTGGGGAAGTACCTCCACCTCACAGAAAACGGCAGCCAAATAACTCCCTTGAGAGTTGTTATGTTCCTACGAGTGAGTGAGGTCACCAGTAAACTCCCTAGGAGTTGCTGTGTAAGCAGCAGAGGAAGCATCGCGCGAGTGGTACTTAAAATATCACAAGCGTTAATAGGCTACGGTACCCGCTTAAATTATGGGGTCGTATGCTTGCGTGCCTCTCGAGTAGTATAAAATATATATATATATAATAAATTAAGCGAAGATACCACGTCTCTATCTCCAGGTAGTTTTAAAAGGAAACTGAAAAAACGGCAAATACAATTTTTTTCTACTCTATTGACGATTTTTTTTATTTTTTCAAGAGATATTAATTTAATCATGTCACATGCTAAATAACTTTGATGGCATTCATTGAACCTATTTAGGTTAGGTATCTTGTCTGTGTGGCACCATCTTAGAGTCATTAACAAATTAAATACAAGTTAATTTGACAATTGCCTTACATTTTCTAACAAAGCACTTTATCGCCTTATTTCTCACATAATTATCTTTTTGTGTGCCAAAATAAAAACTGAATTGATTGATAATTTGACTGACATTAATATGACGTGAGACGTGATGCTGTCAAATGACAGCAAATGTTTATGTCAGTGACTACGTTCGTAAGTTGTTAATATTTCGTGTAAATCTTGGAATTTTTAACAAGATTATTCCCATTCCCTCCATGTTTTACACCAATGATGTTAAGGTAATATTGTTGCTAAACCAAACCCTCCAATGTGTTATAGATTTGGTTGATATACCCTTCCGGTTGCTTCGAGCCGAATGATGTGTAGAAAGCTGCCATTCTCCTTTTGGCATGCCAGTGTCTGGTAAAATGTGTGAACATATTTATCTAACTTCTAATGTATCTGTACCACAGCAGGCTACTTGTTTGAAGTGTCTGAGTGACAGTGGCTGCCATCCAGCAGGCTACTTGTTTGAAGTGTCTGAGTGACAGTGGCTGCCATCCAGCAGGCTACTTGTTTGAAGTGTCTGAGTGACAGTGGCTGCCATCTTATTATTATTCTTCTTTATGGCGATCCTGTTGTTCTCGCCAATGTCAGTGCTTTCACATTTCAGTTCATAATTTAACTAAGTATGTGACTACTCTTAGTATGTGACTCTGCTAAGAAGTGGCTTTGTGAGTGTACAGTATATTTATATAAATAGTTTAGCAAGTGGCGTAGACACTGTGACGCTCCGTCTACATGCCTGAAACAAAAGACATACACTGACATCACAAACAAGGGTTAGTATGATTATAAGACATACACTTTACAATTTAATGTTATTAGTGTTAATAAACGCACACAAAGTATATACAACGGAGGGGGAGTTAATAAATGTAAGGAGGGATTTAAAGTTGATAGGACGGGGAATAGAGGAAGGGAGTAAGTCATAAAGAGAGGAGGAATTTTTGGGGCAGGAAAAGAAAATATGATCTGGAGTATCGTCATCCAGGCCACACTCGCACAGGGAACTGTCCCTCACCCTGATTTTCGTCAGAAATACATTTGTACAGATATGTCCCAATCGAAGACGGCAGATGACAGATGTAGCCCGCTTGTTGGCATCTCGATACTTAAAAAACCAAGGTTTAGGAGGTATATGCTTCTGAATGGAGCCATAGAACTTGCCCTTCACAGTCTGGGATTTTGACCATAATGTATCCCACCTGCCTGCTAGCTTGTTTCGCGCAAGGGATACAAGGTCGTGTGAATAAGCTATGCACTGAGGGGTCGAACATCCATTAAGAACTGCATCTTTAGCACATTGGTCAGCCATTGTATTTCCTGGGATTCCACTATGTCCAGGAATCCACACGAGACATATCAGTAAACCCTTAATGTGACATTTATATAACACCTGTCTAATAGAGAAAATAACCGGGGCCTTTGATCTGTTGCAGAACTGATTTGAGGCAATTGCAGATAGACAACTTTTAGAGTCTGTGAGAATGGTAGTTTTTGGTATGTTATGAGACTCTATATATAACAGAGCCTCTAGGATTGCAGTGGCTTCACCGGTGAAAACTGAACACACTGAAGGACATTTAAATTTTATAATAATGCTGAACTTTGGGATCCAGATGGCAGCTCCCACACAACTTTCTTCTGTGGATTTGGAGGCATCTGTATATACAGTCAGCCAGTCACACCAGAATTTGTCAATTACAGCATTTAGTTTTGTTGACGCAAAAGGTGAACCTTTTTCTATTGCTAAATTTAAGACTATGGTAGGCTTATACACAATTGCTTGATAGGGAGTATCGAAAAGGGGGTTAATTCTGCATTGGAATATAGGACACGGAAGGTGAAGGAATGAGACAAAACTATTGAATAGGCATGGAGGGTTTTTGTGTGTCCAGTATCCACCAGCAGATATATAATCTGACAGCTCATGTAGTTTAGCTATAAGTGGGTGATGAGATATCTGTATAGCCTTGTGTAGAAATCTGTCCGAAAGATATTGCCTACGTAAGTGCAACGGAGGGTCCACACATTCTACTTGCAGGGCATTAATGGGAGAGGATTTCATGGAACCAGTAATGATACGGAGGCATTTCGATTGGATTTTGTCCAGAGATTTTAGAGCCTCTTTGTTACATGGTTCCAGAAGAAAAGAACCATAGTCCAAATGACTGCGAACCAGGGCATTGTATATTAGTTTCTGTGTATAAGGGTGAGAACCCCACCAAACTCCAGAAAGTGAACGAAGAATGTTGACGTTCCTTTCCGACTTTTTGAGAATGTGAACAATGTGGTGGGTGCCTGTTAATTTAGAGTCTAGAATTACACCAAGAAATTTAACTTTGTCTTTTACAGGGAAAGTCTGCTCACCATAAGCTATTGAAATGTCTGGTATAATTCTTTGACGTGCGAAAATAACAATACTACTTTTTGGAATCGAGATAGATAATCCGTGGTTTGAGAGCCAATCTTGTAAATAGTATATGGCTGAATTCATCCTTGAAGAGGCTTCTGCTACATTGTCAGATGATGTATACAAGGCTAGGTCATCTGCGTATTGGAGGACACTACAAAAGCAGTTGACAGAAAGCTCTAGGTCGTATGTGTAGATACTAAATAAGAGTGGACTGAGCACTGACCCCTGTGGGAGGCCCTTCCACACTTGTCTTGGAGGGGCATAATAATTTTGAAAATTGATGTGGATAGATCTAGCCGAAAGATAGTTTGAAATATAATTGACTATCCTCACTGGAATACTCAGATTCAGCATTTTCTGCCTGAGCACAGGAAGAAGTACATTGTCGTACGCGGACGACACATCTAGAAAAGCAGCCACCAAGTAACTGCGTTTGGAAAATGCCAACCTTATATCCGTGACAAGTGTGCCAAGGCTGTCCATCGTGCTAAAACCCTTTCTGAACCCAAATTGGCTATCAGGTAATATTAACTTGTTTTCAATAAACCACTCTAGTCGATTCTTAACAAGGTGTTCGAGAATCTTAGCCATGGTACATGAAAGGGCTATAGGACGATATCCCAAGGGGTCAGTACTAAGTTTTCCTGGTTTTAGTACAGGGATGACAATTTGGGATTTCCATTCTTCATGTGGAATGGCCGAAATGAAGAACTGGTTGATAATATCAAGAAAATACTCTTTTGTAGCAGGACCACTGCAAGTAATAAATGAGTAGGGGATTCCGTCTACACCCGGCGAAGAGTCTTTTAATGTGCCTATGACAGTATCAAATTCCTCCCGGGAAAATGGTGCATCAAAAGGGTCAGATGAGAAACTTGGATTGTAGTAAGTTACTGTATCGTCAAAAGAAGGGGCTGTAGGTGGGGCCAATCCCTGAGCAAAATCACTCATCCACACCGAACAATCGTTTGAAGAAATGTTAAACTCATTATTAGTGCCACAGCGAAATTTTTTAACATTTCTCCAGACCACAGAGGAATGCGAGCTAGGTGACAACGCCTCACAAAAACTGTGCCAACCTATCCTCTTCTTATCTGCCAGCAACTTGGTTGTCTCAGCAGCCACCTTCTGATAGTTGAGATATTTATCCCTACACATGTCCAGGGAATACTGATGTTCCGCCACCTTTCTTCTTCTAACAGCCGAATAGCATTCTTGATCCCACCAAGGAGGTGGAGACAATTTCTTTTTGGGGGGTCTCTTTAAAGGGATGGTTTTGCTGGCAGCTAACAAGAGAGAGTCCTTAAAACTAACATACAATGAATGTACATTATTTTCATGGATAGGAGGGAGCTGTGAAATTAGCTCATCAGATATAGCAGCAAACTTCGGCCAATCAGCTCTAGCCACACTATATTTTAGCCGGGGGTTAAAAGGGGTATTAGAGATACTATCAGCTGTTAGAAAAGAAATAAGTAGAGGATAGTGGTCGCTGCCGTAAGTACTACTAAGTACTTTCCATGCAAGTTGGGATGCAAGGACAGGGGAGCAAAGTGAAAGGTCCACGGCACTTTGTACATTTTGTGTGGGAAGGACACGGCGAGTAGGGGATCCATCATTGAGGATGGTGAGATTCAGATCATCAACCAAATTAAGGAAAGTGGCTGATAATGAATCACTGAAATGGGAACCCCATGAGGTGTGGTGGATATTTAGGTCACCAAGGATCAGAACTGGTGGGGGAAGGGAGGAAATTATGGATACCAATTCATTGAGGATAGCAAGAGTAGGATTAGGAACATAGACAGATAGGAATGAAATGTTGGAGGAACGGATAGCCACAGCATTGATGCTATCTGAGTGTGGGGGAAGAGAGATTTGAGAGAATATGCAGGATTTGGAGATAAGGATGGAAGCACCAGCATGCCCATCATTTCTGTCATCCCGGAGACACGAATAGCCTGACACCCTAAAGTGGGCACCAGGTCTAAGCCACATCTCCTGAACGGCAAAAACCATGGGCTCAAATTTGTTGATAAGGTGAATTAAATCTGCTTTTTTATGTTTGATGCTCCGGCAATTCCACTGTAGAATTGCTTGGAATGTTGACAGACATAGAAATCAGCTCAGTAAGTTTTTGGTGGATACTGGATGGTAATGCAGTATCACTAAAACGAGTAAGTAGGCTCATTAAAGTAGACAGCAATAGTTCAAGCAGATTATCATTCGGGGAGACACTTAATGCATAGCCATTAGGTAGCACAGAGACCGGGGTATCTGTGATCGCACAATGTGCTCGCCTATCATATCCAGTGCTTGCGGCTGGAGATGACTGACGGCGAGGGGTGACAACAGTTTTTCTGTATGATGTCTGAGGAGAGTACAATTTTGACAAATTTTGTGGTTGGATGGGATGGGATGAGGAATGAGGAGTATGCGGGGGAAGTGGAGAGGGAGACAGTCTAGTAGTGTCTGCAAAAGATCTCCTCGATTGAGGGTACCTTGCAGATGCCTCCAGATATGAGATGTTTTCTTGGGACATTGTAAGTTTAATCGACTTTTGCCGTGAGAATTCTGGACAAGAGAGATCTTTGGCAGTATGACTACCAGAACAAAATAAGCATGTAGGAGATTGTTTCGTACACGAAACCCCCTCATGGCTCTGGGCACAGATAAAGCACCGCGGGCTCGATCTGCACTGCGAAGTCACGTGCCCATACCGGCAACACTTATGACATTGTATAACCGGCAGGACATATGTCTCTACAGGCATGGAGGTGAAAAAACAATAGATATTAGACGGAAGCATCTGTCCACGGAAGGTTAACACCACAGTCTGGGTAGGAACCCACACTGTATTGCCATTATCAGAGACTGTTCTCCTATTCATCCGTCGCGCTCTAACAACTGTTCCAAAACCCGAGGGGACATCTATGGCCGAAACAAATTCCTCTAAGGACCATTCAACAGGCACAGCCCTCACAATACCCATCCTAGTTATATTAAACGATGGAATAGCTGCCTCAAACTTAGCTGTTATAAGTGCAGGGTGGGCTATAAATATATTTGCGTCTGCTGCAGTTTTAAATTCTACCGATATTCGGTTTCGCCCTACACGCTTCACACCATCTTTAGTTATATTTTTTATATTTTGTCGAAACAAAAAATGTCCAAATTGTATGGGGCGCAATGTAGCGCCGGCAGATTCCTCCGGCCTACTAACATGAACAACAAATGGAGCCACATCTGTATCTGTGTAAGTTGTTTTGTCGTTCATAAAATCAGGATGAGTATAGGTTACCTGAAGTGATGCTGATGCCTGGGAAGGGTGCATTATCGTTTTTTTAACGGTCTGTATTTCATCACTGTGTGCTTGAGGCCGCTTACGAGTAGAATCACCCGCAGGGCTTTCGGATGCTGCAGCGACAAGAGGGGAGGAAAACGAAGGAGATAAGGAGGATTGGGTGTCTGTGCCCCCGCCCGGGTCGGGAGCCTCCTCGTCCATTCTTACCTACTACCACTACCAGTACACTTAAAAAACACTCACTGGACAAACAATTTACCACCACCAACAAAAAGATATAAAACGGTACGTCAACAGATGAGTTTTACTTCAAAAACTTATAAAAGCTATGATACCACGTGTATCACGCACTCGACCAAAAAGCAGAGTCCTCGTGGCTGCCATCCAGCAGGCTACTTGTTTGAAGTGTCTGAGTGACAGTGGCTGCCATCCAGCAGGCTACTTGTTTGAAGTGTCTGAGTGACAGTGGCTGCCATCCAGCAGGCTACTTGTTTGAAGTGTCTGAGTGACAGTGGCTGCCATCCAGCAGGCTACTTGTTTGAAGTGTCTGAGTGACAGTGGCTGCCATCCAGCAGGCTACTTGTTTGAAGTGTCTGAGTGACAGTGGCTGCCATCCAGCAGGCTACTTGTTTGCTATGTGAGTGTTGAACAACAATGAAAGCTCATTGTCATTGTCTTAATGTTTTGAATTTATGCAATTCTTTTTTAGATTAACACACTGTGTCAGCCAGTGGCAGCGTGTTACCTGTGCTACTTCAAGCTGAAAAAGTGCCAGGACTTGATGATCAGGTCTGTGACGGCCAACAAAGTGCTCGCAGAGATACTGCAGGGCGGTGAAATAGTAAGTTGGATATAACTACTGTTATATGAATATCTTAATATAGGTTAATTTACCCCTCATCCAAAGTTTTTCTGTTAGAGTCCAAAATATACAAACGAATCCCAAAACAATTGCAGTAAGGGAGCATTCAATTATTACATAACGCAATCTGTGGGGAGGGGAGGGGGTGATCCTCTTGATGATCTTGATTCAAATATCCATTTGGGGAAGCACCTCCACCTTACAGAAGACCACAACTAAATAACAACTCCGAAAGGATTGATTTGTTTCTGTGTGTGAGTAAGGTCGCCAGATAACTGAGAGGTCGTTGTGCGGACAGCGGGAGGACCGG
This sequence comes from Pyralis farinalis, assembly GCA_947507595.1. Classification (NCBI taxonomy): domain Eukaryota; kingdom Metazoa; phylum Arthropoda; class Insecta; order Lepidoptera; family Pyralidae; genus Pyralis; species Pyralis farinalis. The sequence goes on from OX382281.1 coordinate 1,659,042, forward strand.
CGGAGGTCGAAGCACCACAAGCAGTGTGGGCGCGGCAGGCTGGCGCGGCGGTCAGGGTGAAACGGTTGACCACTGGCCGCCCGCAGGTTAGTAGAGTTCCCGAACCCGGGGAATACTTAATCTCCGCTCCAAAAGGCTGAACCGCCAGCCTGTGTAAAGTCCCTGTTGCAGTGGTCGTGCCGGAGAAGGAGACCGGTGTGGACCCGGCTGCTGCAGCAGGGGGGGTGACCGGGGGCCCTTCCGCCCGCCGCGGTAGCAAACCGCATAACCGGCACTGTACTGTGGTGAAAGACGCCGCGCTATTGTCCTTCACTCTGTTCGTTCATCGACTTCTCATTTTTTACCTCATCACGCATTATGGCAACACAAAAACGGAAAAATGTTTCCACAGCGGCCACCCCCTCCAGACCTGCCTGCCTGATGTTAAATAGTCACCGTAGCCTATGGACATTTGCAACACCAGGGGTGTCACTCATGCGTTGCACACCCTCTAAAAACCTCTTCACGCATTTCTTCAAGAACTCCATGCTGTAGTCCCTTGGAAAAACCTCGTCTGGGAGCTCATTCCACAGCCTGAGAGTTCTCGGAAGAGAACTTCTCTGGAACCGCACAGTACGCGACCATGGCGGTTCCAGTGTGTGAGGGTGTACTCCCCGCCGTCGGCGAGGGGTGCGGTTATAAAAAGTAGCTGTCGGCATCATTTCGAACAACTCTTCAGGACACAACCTGTTGTACAATCGGTAGAACACACTAAGGGAGGGAAAAATCTCTCCTTAAACTTAAGAGTTCAATACCGTGTTAGGATTGTCGACAATTCTCACAGCTGGTCTCTGAATCAAATCACACCCAAGCTGGTATCCAGATGCTCCCGCCCAAAGGTGACTGCAGTACTCCCAAGTGCGGTCTGAATTGAGACTTATATAATATAAGTCTTTGCCCCGCACTGAAGTACTGCTTAGCCCTGTCGAGCACACCAAGTTTTTTGGACGCCAGCTAGATCTTCTCCTCCAGGTGATTTCGATATTGCACATCACTGGAGATCTCGACGCCAAGCATCCTCATACTTTTGGTGACGGTAAGCGGTGAACCACAGCAAATGGAGTTTTCTTACACTTAGAAAAAAAGAAAAGAAAGAAAGAAAATCATTTATTTGTACATCACACAACACTGTACAATATATACGTAACTATGTTGTAAAGTTAATTAGACACAAAATCAAGACAAATATGCCAAAATACATAAAACAACTAATGATAACAGCTAACAGTATTATGCGATGTTACAAATTGGTCTCGGCTCAGTATATAGTCAAAGCCTGAGTGACAGACCCGACACTGATTTTCAGCCGAAACCAGTCTTTTTGTGACACCACGGACGCCGCAAACAAAACACTATGTACCAATGAAATAATACATGAAGCGATTAAATTAAAAAAGTATCAAATACACATAAATACCCTATAAGCGGCGAGCTTCAATTAAAACTTATTTCAAGCCCCATAAGAAGATCAGTCAATTTCTAAGACCTATCAAGTCTAATATCCCCTTACAAGATGCAGGAGTATACAAATTAGACTGCGAATGTGGTTTATCATACATCGGGCAAACAAAGAGAAGCGTAGGTACTCGTGTGAAAGAACACATTGCTGACATGAAGAATAGGCGCGATAAAAACTCTGCAGTATGTGAACATACACTGGACCAGCCAAACCATTACATCCGGTTTGATAAACCACAAATCCTCGCCAAGGAGAATCGCTACATGCCGAGAATGTTGCGCGAGGCTATTGAAATAAGAAAACACCCCAATTTCAATAGAGAAGATGGTTGGCAAGTACCACCTGCTTGGGATCCAGTCCTAAAAATAATCAAGTCGCAAACCCAAAGATCTAAAAAATGTTCGGACACTGTGAGCGATTTTTGTGTAAATCGGAACATATATAATTAATCCATCCATGTCGGTAGATGTAATAATTGAATAACTAATGTAAGACAAATACCACCTTAGTCTTCCTGCGACCATGGACGCTGCAAAGCGTTCGAAACGTCAGGTTCAACAAAATAAATAAAATACGCGATACTTCCGTTATAAATTGTTTAATTCAATAAATACCCTATTTCACAACATGTTATTTTCAATACCAAAATTACAGACTTTTAAGGATTATACCTAAGAGACTTCTGTGAGTTAAGTTGTGTTACATGACGAATTGTACTCAAGCATATCAATAATTATTTCGAATGTAAACCGAGTGCCAAAACTGTAAAGAAGAAAATAAAGTTCTCGACAGATGAAAATGTTTCCCTTCTTTCACGGAGCGACAAATCACAATATTATTACGGTTTAAAGTCAATTAAAAGAAGAAAATCTAATTTCACATATTAAGAATCACTGTAAAATAAGTTTAAATGAGCTGTCCCCGCCCACATACTTCTGTCTTAAGGAGCAAATGAGTTATGATTACCAATATACTATAGGGGCAAATCGGCAAGTGCATTTCTTTGAGAAACTACTAATACAGCCAATGTTCGTCGATAAATCCAACCGGTGAGTAGATACTTTTTTTATTAACCCTTCGAAACCCGGGTGGTCGAATACGACCGCGAAATGTATGGGAAAACGTATATAACGGGTTCTGACTGCTCAATAAGAACCACTATGAATCTTGGATATTATACTTATCTAAGCGGACGCCTGTCCATTACACAATAACACCTAAAACCACTTCTTACATGCATTACCCTGTGTACAAACTAGAGCACCTATTTGCGCGTCGTGCCGGGGGGTATGCTTGCTTGTTCGGGAGGATATTTGTCTGACAGAGTCATCGAACGGTATCCCTCCGCGTTAGTGATTTTGGGAGACTTCAATGCCCAGCATTGTGTGGCTTGGCTCTCGGTGCACCTTGTTCTTGAATGGTCGCATTAAAGCCCAATAAGACGCAAGTTTGCATGTTCACCGCTAAGAAAACTCCATTTGCTGTAGTTCCTAAAATCCAGAATGCACCTCTTACCATCACCAAACGTATTAGGATGCTTGGCGTCGAGATCTTTAGTTAAGTGCAATATCGAAGTCACCTGGAGGAGAAGGTCAAGCTGGCGTCCAAAAAAACTTGGTGTGTCCAACAGAGTAAAACGGGTATGTATGACACTTCAGGGGGGGGGGGGGGCAAAGACTTATGTATATTACATATATAAGTCAGACCGCACTTTGACTACTGTAGCCACCTTTGGGCGGGAGCACCTAGAAACCAACTTGTACCATGTGCTTCGATTCAGAGACGAGCTGTGAGAATTGGCGACAATCCTAAGCTTACACATGGTATTGAACCCTAAAGTTTATGGTGAGATTTTGCCTCCCTTTGTGTGTTCTACCGATTGTACAACGGGTTGTATTCTGAGGAATTGTTCGATATGATGCCGACAACTACTTTTTATAACCGGAACGCTAGCCCACAGCGCCGGCGGGGAGTTCACCCTCACACGCTGGAACCGCAATGGTCGCGTACTGTGCGGTTCCAGAGAAGTTCTCTTCCGAGAACTCTCAGGCTGTGGAATGAGCTCCCAGACGAGGTTTTTCCAAGGGACTACAGCATGGAGTTCTTGAAGAAATGCGTGAAGAGGTTTTTAGAGGGTGTGCAACGCATGAGTGACACCCCTGGTGTTGCAAATGTCCATAGGCTACGGTGACTGTTTAGCATCAGGCCACCTTAGTGGTATAAAAAAAATCGGTAGTATCAACGCCAACATAAATGTTTAATACATGAACTGTTATTTTTCAGGAACAGCAAGAATTTGTTGCCGCGGTGAAACAGTATCAACTGAATGGTCTATGTGTAACTCCCGTTAAGCTCATCAGCATTACAGGCACTGAATACAGCTTGATAAAGGAGGAGATCAAAGAGGATCGTCTGTCATCGCAGTGCACAGGAGAAATGGACACTGACAGACTCCCACTTGTGGAACATTTCAAGTTTGAGGACTCTGAACATGAAGATACTATTGTGAGACCAGCACTGGAGGATATGTATGACACTGAGAGTGGGGTATTGATAAATGAAGGAAATGTAAAACAGGAGGCTTCGGATGGAGCCGTCGATATTGAAAAACAAGAATTGATAATTGAAGGGAATATCAAGAATGAATTAGAAGAAATGGAAGATATCTATACTGCAGTGGTAGTAATACATGAAGAAAGTAGAACGCAGGGGGAGTTAGAAGGAGCGCTAGTCGATGAGGACAAGAAGGCAGAAGGTAACGGTCACTATATGACCTTTTCGTATTTCTTAAGTTAATTTATTGTTCATTTTGATTATTCACATATAAACACATACACACATTGTGACGATTAATTTGAGCGTCACATGGCTTAATGTCTTATAATCTAATTTGGTATTAAATGATAGAATTTTGACCTGATTTCTGAGGCACTGCCAGTGCTGGCAGGCGTATTACCTGTTGACACAGAAATTTAACGCCGGGCTTCAATGTACTACACCTCTAAAATCAGGTGAGAATCAGGGTGTATCACCCTGATTTTCTAAAACACCGCGATATTGACAAAATACTTAAATTGTTCAAACCAATTGACGAGGTATTTGAAACTTTATTGTCTGAATGGCAAGAAAGATGGGAAACTTCTAATAAAGGACGTCACTTTTATCCGTTCTTTCAATCAGTGCGAGACAGATAAAGTAAAGAGTGGTTAGAAGTCGATCATCCCGTTGCGCAATTTTTAACTGGACATGGAAACTTTCGAGCTAAGCTCTTTTCGTTTAAACTTGTGTCATCGCCTTTATGTGAGTGTTCTACGACAAATAATGAATTCGAGCAAACAGCACATCATGTTCTCTGGGAGTGCGATCTCTGGCGTCGGGAGCGGGACGATAAGTTAAATTCCTTGCGTGTCATATCCGAGGTAGTATACTATTCTGATTTGGTGGCAACAGGGGAGAATTACCAGGCGTTTAGGCGGTTCTGCAATCTATATTATTGGAATCGATGTGTTAGGTAACAACTCACAATTTAGGTCCCAATGTTAGATGTCTGATAAACCGTGGTGCACGGCAGTTGAGCTTCACTTGACTAGCCATCTCTATGAGGTTTTTAAATGCCTTATTTGTCATATTGATGTCTCTCACTTTGCCAAGAGGGGAAGTCAATTCGGAAACTTCCTACTCTTACAAATTTCTTCAGCAATGGACTTCACTGTTCATTGCCTTTTTGTGATCGCCGCTGTTAATTCTGGCTATACAGGAGATACAGTGGTAGGAATGAGTTGTGTGCATGTCCCATATAACCCGAACCCGAGAACCGGGTGCCACCTGTGGATGAAGACAGTAACGCACTCACGGCCCAGCAGAATACGACAACAAAGGAACGTCGCATCAACGAGAACGAACAAGGGCTAGTCGCCCGTGTTGAGAAGACACACGAGCGGCAGACGAAGCAGCCCCTACAAGTCTCCGCGATAGATGTCACAACGCTGTCCGCCGCGTTTGCAGAAGCCATCCATCAGAACAAATCCAGAAAGAAATTTATACCCGACCTGCCTCCGTTCAGCGGTCAGTGCCACGACTGGCTACCATTTAAAGCAGCGTTGGTCGAGTCTGCACCGAGCTTCACGGCGGGCGAGAACATCGCCAGAATAAGGAAGAGCCTACACGGAGTCGCCTTGGAATCAGTCGGCGCCCTCCTAATAAGTAAGCCTCAACCAGAAGACTTCGTGAACTCGTTGGAAAGAAGATTTGGAACTACTACGGTACTACGGCTCATCGTCGACAAGCTCACTCCGATCCTACAAAACAAGTGGTACGACTACGCGGCTCAAAGAAGAGACACGCCGAATAGAAGAACGTCGCGGAGTTTCTCAACAGTGAAGCCGACAACAACGCTCCGTGTGCACTGCCCGAGCCTACCACCACGACGCCGCGGCTAAATCACACGGCCGTAGCCTCAACGACATGCTGCTACCCGGACCGGACCTACTGCAGGCAGTCCTTGCCTGGCGTCAGCATGAGGTTTCGTCAACACAACATCGCTGTATCAGCCGACATAAAGGAGATGTTCATGCAGATCAAGATACGAGAAGAAGACAGGGACGCGCTCCGCTTCCTATGGAGGGGCGACCGACGAGAAGGAACCGGAAGAATACGAGAAGGAACCGGAAGAATACCGAATGACTTCCGTAATATTCGGTGCGTCGTCATCGCCGTGTACCGCCCTGTATATCAAGAATAGGAATGCAAGAGAACACGCCGCAGAGTATTCGGAGGCAGCGAGGGCGATCGAGAAAAACCACTATATGGACGACTACTTGCAGAGCTTCCCGACCACAACTGAAGCGCAACGAACCGTCAGAGATTTCAACCACGTGCATCGACAAGCTGGGTTCGAGCTACGCGGATGGGCTATGAACGACAAAGAGGCCACTAGCGAAATCACCGAATATGCAGAAAGAACGACGGTCCCCATCGGCGAGAGCGAGCTAGAGAAGACGCTCGGACTACTGTGGCACACAAACAGCGACTGCATATGTTTTCACCTCAACACCCGGAGAGCTCCGGCGGAAGTACTCGATAATACACGCCCGCCGACGAAGCGCGAAGCATAATTATGTCGATTTTTAGCCCGCTGGGTTTAGTTTCACCGACGACTACGCCGGCGAAGCGTAATATGCAAGACACGTGGCGCTACAAGACGGGGTGGGATGAGACAATACCGCCGGAGCTACAAGAAAGATGACCTGAACATACCTAGGTGCTACGATGTAGAGCCGGCTATCCGCTACGAGCTACACGGATTCGTCGATGCCAGTGAACAAGCATACGCAGCCGCAATCTACTGGCGCTTGGAGCGAGCGGACGGCAGCATCAAGGTCGCGGTAGTCGCGTTAGCGAGGAGTCGGGTTACGCCCACGAAGCCCACCTCCGTGCCAAGACTGGAACTCCAGGCCGCAGTCCTCGGCGTCCGTCTAGCCAGATCGGTCACAGAAGAACACGACTACGAGATCGCTACGAAAACCTATTGGAGTGACTCACGCACCGCTCTGGCATGGATACGCGCCGAGCCCCGCACGTACAAAACGTTCGTCGCGCACCGGCTAGCAGAAATAGAAGAATCGACCAGAAAAGACCAGCGGAGGTGGTTGCCGTCAGCCGACAACGTAGCAGACGACGCGACTAGAGCTACGCCGACCGACGTCGACGCGCAACACAGATGGTACAAAGAACCGGCGTTCTTGTATCAAGCAGAGTCGACTTGGCCCGTTGAAAATAAGGTCGAGATTCCCGCGACCGGCGAGGAAAAGTGCAACACACTCCAACGACCACGACGAGCACACCTACCGAGTATCGAGCGTTTCTCGAGTTGGACGAGGCTATTTCGAGCGACGGCGAGATCACTGCAATTCATCGACCTCTGTCCGGCAAACAGCTGGTAGCCGCTAAAGTAGTCTGGCTGGTAGTCGCGCTCTTTTCGGGGCGAACGTTCTCGGTCGCTTTTTCGTCGTCGCGTAAGCGCGATAGGAATGTGCACGTGCGGGCCGAGTTGACTCATCCGCACGTGCAACAACAAATGCAACATCCGATACCGGTTTCGTCGCGCGATCCGACCGCCTTGTCGGTCCCGCGTGTGCGCCTGCTGGAGTCCGGAGTTTCACCTAAGTCTATCTTAGAAGATACATACATACATATAATCACGCCTCTATCCCGTAGGGGTAGGCAGAGACCACTTCTTTCCACTTGCTACGATCCTTACATACTTGTTTCGCTTCGTCCACTCTCATTATTCCCTTCATACATGCTCTTCGGTTTAGGGTACTCTTGACCTGGCCTTTTTACAGGACGTCCCTGATTTGATCTCGAAACGTCCGCCTAGGTCTACCCTTCCAACAATTTCATTCACACTCGCCTTATACACTTTTCTCGTCAATCGTTCTTCATTCATTCTCTCGACATGGCCAAACCATCTCAGCATACCTTTCTCAATTTTTGTCACTACATCTTCTTTCAGACCACAACGTTTCCTTATCTCACTATTTCTTATCCTGTCACTCAGTTTAACTCCTATCATACTTCTTAACGCTCTCATCTCAACTGCATTTATTCTGCTTTCATGTTTCTTCTGCCATACCCAACTTTCACTTCCGTACATGAGTGTCGGAACCAACACCCCCCCATGCACAGCCAAACGAGCCTTGTTAGACACCTTCCGACTGCTCATAAAGGAGTGTAAAGCTCCATTCACCATGTTCCCTGCATTCACTCTTCTTTCAATATCACTCTCACACTTTCCATCTCTTGTAAACTTTGAACCCAGATACACAAACTCATTCACCTGTTCAATTTGTTCATCTCCAATCACGATATTGCAGTCTGTCATTGCCTCATCTCTTTCAAACACCATCACTTTCGTCTTCTTTACATTCATCTTCATTCCCTTTCTAACAAAAGCTCCACTCATAGCAGTTACCATCTCCTGCAACTCCTCGGCCGAAGACGCAAGTAATACTTGGTCATCAGCATAGAGAAAACATTTGACGAGTAACTCATTCATTCTTAACCCATTTTCATTCTCTTTTAAATCTGTCAAACAATTGTCCATGAACAGATTAAACAGCCACGGTGACGCTACACATCCCTGTCTAACACCTTTTTCGATGTTAAACCATTCAGTGTATGCCCCGTTTATCCTTACACAAGCACTAGAATCCCTATAAAGAGATTACAATGCTCGTATGAGGATACTGCTCACACCGTTCACGGACAATGCTGACCACAATTCATTCCTCACCACTCTATCATAGGCCTTTTCTAGATCCACGAACGCGCAATAGACCTTCTTGTTTTTAGCCAAACACTTTTCGGCTATGCACCGCAAGGAAAAGACCTGATCCGTACATCCCATTCCCTTTCTAAATCCCGCTTGTGCATCCCATACTTTTTCGTCTGTTTCATTCACAACCCTTTCAATCAACACTTTCGCATACAATTTACCGACGACGCTGAGAAGGCTTATACCGCGGTAATTTATGCAGTCCTGCCGTGACCCTTTTCCCTTATACAATGGCACGATTACAGCTTTGCACCAGTCTCCCGGTACTTGCCCATTTCGCCAGCACAAATTGAAAAGGCGGTACAGCTGGCTGGCCACTATGCCCTGTCCAGCCCTCAGCATCTCGACGGTAATCCTGTCATACCCTGCAGCCTTACCTAATCTCATACTTTTCAACGCTTTCACTATTTCATCCATGCTTATCTCACTTTCATCACCATTTATATTAGTTTCCATGGAAGGTGCCGGATGTTGTACCTGCACTTCCTCTCTTTCAAACAAACTTTCAAAATACTCTTTCCATCTCTTTAACACACATTCTTCTCCTTTTATAATAATCCCATCTTGACTCCTGATTGTACTCAGCTCTGAGGTAGAAGTTTTTCCTCTGGCTGTTTTGATGGATTTCCAGAAAAACTTGATGTTTGACTGGAAATCTTCAGTGAGCCTCCTATCAAAATCATCATTTCGTTCTTCTTTCTTTCTAGACACAACTTCTTTCGCTGCTGATTTCAATCTTTTATACTTCGCTCTTGCTTCCTTTATCTCGTCATCCGTTGCCTTTTGAACTTTTTGGTTAGCTTTTGTTGCTAACCAATCCAACCACGCTTTCTTCTTTTCTTGCACAGCACTTTGTACATCTTTATCCATCTATACATTATAGTTCTTTCTTCCTTTCCTTCTTTTAGCTAACCCACATACCTCAATAGCAACATTCACGATCCCTTTCTTAAATGTCTCCCACAAATCTTCAATCACACCTATCTCTTCTATGCCTTTAAAACTTTCTTTCAGTTTCTCTACATACTCGTCTTTCTTTTCTTTTTCTTGTAGATTTTCCACTTTTACTCTGTCCAAAACACTCGTAGACTCGGCCTCTCGGTGTCGCCACCGTTTAAAGAGGCCACGCATTCGGGCTATGACCAGGAAGTGGTCTGTGTCGAGGCCTACACCGCGGTATGCCCGAGTGTCTAGCACATTCTTCCTCAGTCTATCATCCATAATTACAAAATCAATCATACTTCTAGACTCACCCTCATTTCTTGTATACAAATGGATCTTTTTGTGGTCAAACATTGTGTTGGCCACGCAAAGATTCCGTTCCAAGCATACTTCAAGCAGGCTTCTCCCATTGTCATTCACTCTCTCGTCCCCAAACATACCCAGAACTCCTTCATACCCATCACGCTTTACTCCAACCCACCCATTAAAGTCCCCTAACATCACGATCCGTTCATTTTCTCCGCATTTATTCAAGACCTCTCTCATGCTATCCCAAAATTCCTCTCTCTCTTGTTGGGCTTTTAATGACCCACCTCCGCGCAGATCCGTCGGTGCATAGACCCCAAGGATAAACAAGCGAGTGAGTCCGACTTTTAACCTAATCCAGAGGAGTCTTGGGCTTACACATTCATGCTCCATCACACATTCAACTATTCGAGAGGAAAGAATCACACCAACTCCCTGACAGCCTCGGCTGGTTTGGGGGACTCCCGACCAGTATGCCGTGTAGGGACTATGAACCGTGGTGTCACATCCTTTCCTCTTGGTTTCGTTCACGCATAGAATATCTATGCATCGTTCATTCATCATCTGACATACTTCATCTACCTTACCATCCATTCCTCCTCTTACATTCAACGTAGCGAAGCGGCTCTCCATGGGCCGCTTTTCGCCCCCGCGAGAAACGAGACGTGATGGGTGGCGAACCACATCGCCGCCATTTTGGTTAATTAAAATATTTTTACGATTACCCATTGCGTTCCCACGAATAGCAAGGGAAAGGTGTTATCTTAGAAGATGACATGGTGAAATTTGCCGAGATCTACCGGCGGGGCATATTTTCGGACCCTGTTACGGAACGGATCGCGATGACGATCCGCGACTATCAGGAGGTGACGGCGGGTTCGTCTACCCCTCCCTCCATGGATGTCGTAGAGACGCAAGTAGCCGTGCAAGCACTATACGACGCCAGAGATCCCCGGAGAGCGATGCATCCGCATAGCGCTCGGCAGCCCTCCAACATCGCTGAGTGTACCGATGGAGGTACCTGCAACGCAAACTCTGCCGCCTAGAGAGCAACGCGACCCGCGTATTAATCGCCGTCGCGACCCAGTGCCTCCTCCTCTCCCAACAACTAGGAGCGACGTAGTGCCAACCGTGACGTTTGCACACATGGCACGCACACAGGCGTCAACACCCATGCCCGATGCGTCGCAAATACCATCGGCTTCGGTAAGTGACAAGCCCGTCGTCCCTCCGAAACCAAACTCGCGTTCCCCGCCACTCATAGTGGAATCTCCCTGATTGGACGACGCACTTCAAAGCCTTAAAGTCTAAGCTGGGTCTCAACCCGAACGCGAGACCTTTCGGCAGATGAGTGGGGATCACACCGAAGTCCGAAGAGGAATACCATGCTGTACAGCGGTACCTCTACGACCTCGAAAAGACGCAGAAACTCAGTTGGTTCTCGTATTCGCTGCCGGCTGAAACCAGCGCTAAGGTAGCGATACGAGGACTACCATCTGACACCGACCCCAACGAAATTTCGGAAGCCCTAGCGGATCTGAATTTCGTATCCGAATACGTGCGGCCCATCCGCGCACGCCGAGCTGACCGGGATGCATCTTCGCCCAACTGAAGAAGACCACAGACACAATCCTGAGGATTTACGAGATCACTGAGCTGCTGTGCATGCCTGGAGTGAAGATTGAGGCTTGGCGAGGCAGGCAGGGGCCGGCCCCATGCCACCGCTGTCAACGCTTCAGGCATTCTTCACACATGTGCCACCGCAAACAAGCGTGTGTATGCTGTGGAGAGGAGCACGCAGCGAGTGAGTGTCCGCGCCCCAGAGAGCAGCCGCCGACGTGTGCCAACTGTGGGGAGGCGCACACGGCAAACAATCCCAGATGCGCAGTGTTTCGCCGAGAAATGCGAAACAAGAAAGCCGGTACTGTAGCTATCACTGCCGGCGCCTCCCAACAGACAAGGAAGGCCGTCACGGTTGACAAACCAACTGAGACGACCCCCTTAATGGCGCAGGCGAACTCTCCCACTGAGAGAGGTGCCTCTCTAAAGAATAAAAACCGCAGGAGGAAGTCCAAGAAGGCTGCGCAAGTCGTATAGGCGAAAAGCCGGCCGAAAGGACCCAGACCGCAACCACTCCAGCACTTAGAAAAAGTGAAACGAAGAAAGCGGGCGTCCCTACACAACAAGTAGGTCATCAGGCGAAGCAAACGGCGGTTGTCGCAACGCATATACCGGCACCTATTGCTGGAGCGATCGATGACAACGCGATTGCTGTTTTGGACGTCGCTCTTATTATCATGGAGGACGTATTGAAGGCCGTGCGGACAGGACAAAACACCCTGTCGGTACTACTGGGAGGAATGGCTCAGCTCATCAAATTAAGACTGCAACATGGGGGCTCTTAGAGTACTGCACTGGAACGCAGACGGCCTATACCCAAAGGTCGCTCTGCTGAAAGCGCTACTCAAGGAGCAGGACATTGACGTCTGTTTGGTGTCTGAGATGCACCTCAAGGAGTCCATTACGCTGAAAACCCGAACTACCACATCTATCGGAAAGACGATCGATCACCCCATGGAATAGCTTACCGGGGGTTGGCAGTGTTAGTTAGACGTCGCTTAGTCCATCAACCAGACAAACCAGTCGGAGTCAGTCCACAAAGGGGCCAAGCTGTACGGTCTTGGAATAGACCTCCACGCGGGTAGGCAATCCATACAGATAAAGGCCGAACTTTATCGCCTTACGACCAAAATAAAAGACGAGCTAAAAACCCATCGAGAGGAGAGTTGGCGGCGGCACGTCGAGGATGTCAGTGATGACTGGAATAGCATCCATAGACTGTGCAGGCGAGAACTCCACCTCCAGTACGACCACTACAGGCAGACGATGGTACTTGGCGATACCGCGCAGCAGACCGCGCTGAAATATTCGCTGACCACCTAGAACGCCAATTCCGCCCTAACGAAACAGAAAATACAGCTCACGTCGAAATGGTACAAGAGTACCTACGAGGGTACTTTTCAACACCGATAGCTGGCAATGACGATCCAATTGTTTGGGGCAGTGCAGCGTGCAATACAATGCGCGAAACTACGGAAGGTGCAGACAAAATAACTTTCGTTAGTTATTTTGTCTTTCGTTTTCATTAGTTGTTTTGCCCTACGTCGATATATAACGCGACTATTACTATTACGGCATAAACCGCACAGGACACTTCCCGTCTATATACAGAGACGGGCGCGTTATATTGCTGCCTAAACCCGGTAAGAACGTATTGAAACCGAAAAGTTATCGGCCCATCACGCTGCTATCTACACAATCAAAAGTGTATGAACGCCTCCTACTGAAACACCTCGCCCCGCACATCATTCCACGAGACGAGCAGTATGGTTTAGAGCGGGTGTCAACACCAAGGGTGTCACTCACGAGTTCCCAGACCCTCTAAAAACTCTTCACGCATTTCTTGGAGAATCCCATGCTGTAGTCCCTTGGAAAATCCTCGGCTGGGAGTTCATTCCACAGCTTGCGAGTTCTCAGAAGAAAACTTCTCTGGAACCGTACGATACAGCGACCATTGCGGTTCCAGCGTGTGAGGGTGAACTCCCCGCCGTCGGTGAGCGGTGCGGTTATAAAAAATAGCTGTCGGCATCATATCGAACAATTCTTCAGAACACAACACTAAGGGAGGCAAAATCTCTCCTTAAACTTAAGGGTTAAATACCGTGTGTAAACTTAGGATTATCAACAATTCTCACAGCTCGTCTCTGAATCGAATCACATGGTACAAGCTGGTATCCAGGTGCGCCTGCCTAAAGGTGACTACAGTACTCCAAGTGCGGTCTGACTTGAGACTTATCGTGGTTGCCCTCCGCTGAAGTACTGCTTTGCTCTGTTGAGCACGCCAAGTATTTTGGACGGCAGCTTAACCTTCTCCTCCAGGTGACTTCGATGTTGCACTTCACTGGGGATCCTAATACTTTTGGTGATGGTGAGAGGTGTGTTCTCGAATAATTTAGGAACCACTGCAAATGGAGTTTTCTTAGCGGTGAACGCGCAAACTTGTGTCTTCTTGGGGTTCGATTCGACCAAGTTAAGCCGTCCCCAATCAGATACTTTAGCCAAAGTACCATCCATTTCAGACACAAGTTTATCGCGGCTTTCCTCCACAAAGGAACGAGGGATGCTTCCACGGCCTGTATAATAAGTGTCCCCGGTGCTGTCGTCCGCATAACAATGAATGCAATCAATTGATAATATATTGATATGCAGCCGAAACAGCGTCGTATACAGTACAGAACCCTGAGGGACGCCAGGACTGATATCTATACTATCTTTTTTTTTTTTTTTTTCGTGCACCTCTGCCATGGGCAAGGCTATTTCGACAACAATATCTATTTATAACATTTTTAACTTATTACATTAAATATAAATTATCACATTCATACATCATACTCTCTTCCTTTCCACAATTCCTTCTTTCATTCATCATCTTTCAGTGTTATTCTCTAAATTCTAATATTTGCCCGTTTTTGAACGCCGGTGAAGTTATTTTATCTGTTTTCGAACTTCCCTCCCCATACTGCGTCAGTCCATCCACAGGCGACAGCGGGCTTCACAGCTCCACCTAGCCACCGCGATCCCATCGGCTATACGGAGTATAGCCGAGGTATACAGCATTAGTCCTAGGTGGAGCTGCTCTGCTTGTTGCGATCAATGACGACCGTAGCTAGACTGACGCAGTATTTTGTAAATTTAAGTCTATTTCCCCCCAAAACTATTTCGGAGACTGTGGTTTCGGTGACCCGCATTCCCAACTCCTGCTCCAAATCGTACCTCTGTTTGGAGAATGCGGGGCACCGAAACAATATGTGCTGCACTGTCTGGTCCACGCCGCGCTCGCAGAAGCAGGATGGGTCATCCGCGCACTTGAACCTGTGCAAGTACGCGGAGAACCCACCATGCCCCGAGAGGACCTGCGTGGTGATGCTCGACGGCACCATTTTGCCCACGATACCGTACGCCTCCGCCGCACTCGGGAAGAACAGTTTCGTCGTCGAAGCTGTTGTTCCCGATTTGTATCTCCTGTCCCATTCGTCAATGGTCCCCTTACGGATCATACCTTTGACGAATGAGACAGGGCAGCGGTCGTAATCTGGCCGCCTCCGCAACCCCAGTGCGGCGCTCCTGGCGAGTTCATCGGCACGTTCGTTCCCCTCCAACCCCGCGTGTGCCTTGATCCAGAACAACGAGACGCTCTTACCCTGGCTTTTGCACAGTTTAAGAGCGTCCCATGTCTGCACCGCCAGGGGATGGGGGGACTCGACGTTCGCCACCGCCTGGAGCGCCGCCATGGAGTCGCTGAAGATGCCGATACTGGGTCCATCGCAGCTCAAAGCGTACTCGGCCGCCGTGCGGATAGCCAGGAGTTCCGCCTGGTAGACGGTACAGTAGGACGACAAAGCAAGCTTGACGGCCTTGGTTTCCGCGCCGCCGTTCCATATGGATACAGCGGCGCCAACCCGGCCCTCAATCTTGCTGCCGTCCGTGTAAATTCGCAGGGCAAAGTTGGAGTGTGCCCTGCATTGTTCCTCGTCCACCAGGCTGCCGAACTCCAAGCTATCTAGCTCCGCGGGATGCGGGGCCTCGATCCTCGAGGCCATCCGCTCGATCTCCCTGTCCCCGAGCAGCGGATGGGGTAGCCCCCTCTTGGCCTCGTACAAAGAGGCGACCTCGCGCACTCTGAGGTCAAGAGGCAGCACCCCGGCCAGCAGCAGTGCGGAGTTCAGGGAGACCGTGCGGTAGGCTCTGCAGATCTTCTGCGCGAAGCCCCGCTGTACGCTGTTGAGCTGTTTCTGGATGCCCAGCTTATTGACCGCTGGAGCCCATGCGGCGACAGCGTAAAATATCGTAGGTTCCACTACGGCTGAATATATGATCTTCACTACTTCAGGGTCGAGTCCCCAACTGACGCGGGCCGTACGCGCAAGGCGCCCGTATATGGCCACTGCCCTTTTACAGACAGTAGCCACGTGCACCCCCGCAAGGTCGAGTTGCTGCAGAAGAGGATCCAATAGGAGGTTCCACAAAATCGGTCCTCCTATGGACCCTTGGACGCACCCTTTGGTGGTGGACCGCAAGGTTTCCCCCCCGGCGTACCTCACTCTAACCGTCCTATCGCTGAGATAGCTGTCGATCACTCTCCTCAAGCCCAGAGGACAATTTTCCTCAGCCAGTCGTAGCTTGATGGCCGGCCACCAGGCGTTGTCGAAGGCTCCCTCTATATCCAGCGAGACGAGAGTGAGCATTCTCCTCTCGTCAAGCTTGGCGCGGATGTGCTGCACCAGGTTATAGAGGGAGTCTTCGGTGCCTCTTTGTGGCATAAACCCGTACTGGCGAGTACTAATCCTCGGCAGAATATGGTGCTTGAGGCGAGCGATCAGCATTTTCTCGTATACCTTGCCCAAAACAGGCAAAAGCCCAATCGGCCTGTACGATTTGGGCAAGGTATACGAGTCTTTGCCTGGTTTCCGAAGGACAATTACGAGGGCCCCCTTCCACAGCCGAGGAAAGTAGCGGAGGGCTCGACATTTATTGAGAAGGGCCAGGAAGAACTCAGGGTCACCGTTGATGGCCCGAGCGCAAATGTCAGGCGTGAGGCCGTCGGCACCGGGAGCCTTCTTTGGGTTGAAGGACGATACAGCCGCTGTGAGCTCCCTCATGGTAAACGGCGGGTCATGATCATCATCGACCCGCTCGTTTACCTCGCGGGCCTTCTTCCTCATTTCGCGGTGATCTGTATCGTCGTCCAACTCGCTGTCGGCAGGATAGAACGTATCCGCCAACAGCTCGAGGGACTCCCTGTGATCCAACGGCCTCCCGCCCTCCTGGAGGAGTACATCCTCCTTGCGCTCGGTTGCCCTCCCAATGACCCGATAGATACCTTCCCAGACGCCTTCTCTGTCTTGCCTCCAGCAAAATTTCCTCCAGCTGTCAGTCTGGGCATCCCGCACTGCGGCCTCGTATTTGCCCTTCTGTTCGAGGTACGAACTGACCACCATTTGTCTCCGGTCCGGCGCTGCGTTTCGGATTCTGCGTCGCTTGGTGATGGTTTGCCTCTTCAGCTCCTCGAGTTCCTCAGACCACCACGGCAATCTAAATAACACCCCGCCTTTGATTTTGGGCATCGCTGCCTGGCAGGCCTCGGTTATGGCTCGGGTGTACCCGTCCACGATTACCTCCAGGTCCTCCCACACCTGGACCGCCTCAACGCTCTCCACGTTCAGGCGGTCCCTCCGCATGATTGCTGCCAGTTTCTCACGAAACTGACACCAATCCGCTTTCCTGGTGTTGAAGATCCTGGTGGTCCTCGCCACGGATACCCCTTTCGCCAGTGCCAAGTTGATTTCAAATAGAATGCCGTTGTGGTCAGAGGACGTTAGGGCCTCGGAGACGCGCCAGCCATCCACCAGGCTCAGCATATCCTCAGAGCAGGCCGTCACGTCATGGCTGCTGTACCTCTTCCCGCCTCGAACGGTATCGAATGTCGGGACGTCCCCCGAATTAAGTATCTGGAGGCCCAGCTCCCCTAAGGCTCCAGTCATCATCTCCCCCCTGGAGTCCTCTTGGGAGCTGCCCCACCAGAAACTCTTCGCGTTGGCGTCCCCGCCTATAACCAACCTTCTCAGGTACGGTTTCACGCTCAACCTGTCTAAGCTGCTCCAGGTATGGCTCCATGGGTTTGTCAGGTTCGAAGTGGTAGGAGACCAGTGTAATCTTCCAGGCACTAGTCCGGATCCCCACCACAACGATGTTGTATGTGGTTAGTTGTGGGTACTGTACGACATCGAGGTCGTGATCGAAGACGGCTATTGCCGCCTTTACAGTACCCTCGCCGTTCCCCAGTGCCTGGAAGACTCTCACTCCACGATAGTCTCTTACGCTTCCAACCCGACCCACATAGGGCTCCTGCAGCAGTGCGACAGATATTCTGCGCTCACCTGCCGCCAACAGCAATTCGTGCGTTGCTAGCTGGCTTCTCTGTAGGTTGGCTTGAGCCTTGGCTTACGAGAAAAAGTTTATGAATTGTTTTTAAAGGGTGATGTACTCAAAGTTTCTTCGGAACTACTTCAACTGATCTGTGGCCACCCAGCAGAGGTCATTCAAATGAGGAGAGATGGCATAATCAACTTTGTGTATGATCCTCTCAACAAAGTTGTTTTGTGAAAAATTCCACCTTCGTGTCAACATTTGTTCAGTGCTGACTCTCTGTCTACTGTACTTGAGAAAACAGGAGGTGTATGGAAAACTTTCTTGCCGTTGAATAAGCCGGGATCCATTGCACCAGGTGCAACTGGTCCAAGCAAACAGACACGCCACCCCCCGCAGGGGCAGGCGATTTCCAAAGAACCCTCGCAGGGCTCCTCACATGGACGTTGTGCCGTAACGCACATTTCCCATGCAAACCAACCCCCGCAGGGTTGTTATCAGCCTCACTCCTCACAAGGACAAGGCACTGCTTTTGGAAACCCTCGTTCAGCATTCTCTAATAACGCCAGGGGTTCCTTTTGATCCAGAGGACACCCTCAGAAGCATTATCTATGCTTCTGACGGTTTCAAGACTTCTGGAGCATACTCGGAATACAACACTCTTGGGAGAAAACGTGGTAAGGATTGACAATCAATTTATAGCAGGGCGACTACTTCTATTTTACACACATTGGGAACAGCTGAGTGCATCACCATACCTGTTAAAGATTATAAAAGGGTACCGCATACCCTTTCGTCAAAAACCGCCGCTAATAATGCCTCATCTAGTGAAAAATCTGTTCAATGCTCCGGTCTCGAATGCAATGACCACTGTGTTATCCCAAATGCAAAGGGATCATAGAGGTAGTCAAACCATCACCAAGCTTTATTTCGACAATGTTTCTTGTCCCAAAAGGCGATGCGTGATCGGCCAGTCTTCAAACTGTCGTTGTTAAACGAATATGTAATGACGGACAAATTTCGGCTTATAAATGTGCAACGTATTCCTGACATTCTTCAGCCGAGAGATTTCCTATGCAAAATAGACCTGTCACAAGCCTATTTTCATCTGGGTGTTTGCCCGTCTCACAGGAGGTTCCTTCGTCTCTCATACAAAGGGCAACTGCTACAAATGACATGTCTGGCTTTTGGACTCAACACAGCTCTAAAAATGTTCGCTTCCCTAACCAATTGGATTGCTCAGAGCCTCAAAAAACTGGGATTACGTATTATCGTATATTTGGACGACTTTCTCCTGGCCCATCAGGATCGACAGGTCCTACTGACACATGTTCACATACTACTAGAGAGACTGAGATTCTTGGGTGGCAGATAAATATGGACATATCGATCACGGTGCCACAACAAAGTCTAGTATATCTAGGGATTTCTTGGAATACACGGGACAACGAGAAATCTTTACCCAGAGAAAAGTGTGTGGCAACCAAAATAACGAATATTCTAGGCGAGGGTTTGGTGGACCTGAAAAGTTTGCAAAGTCTCGTGGGCCTTTTGAACTTTGCGAGTTTTGTAGTCCCGAGAGGAAGACTTCGCTCTCGAGCACTGTTGACCTTCCTCAACACACTCATCAAAGCACCCGATACTAAACGCCACCCAATTCCGAAACAAGCTTTGCAAGATCTATCTTGGTGGCTTCTGAACCATCATCATCCATCGGCAATACATTTACCACCCCCATCTCACTTCATGGCGACAGATGCGTCTGATCAAGCCTGGGGCGCCCAACTGGACAATCGATCCTTTTTCAGCCATGCAATTCTCTAAGCGACTCGTAATGGCTGTATGCGTCGCTGTGATCACAGATGTCACAGCTTTGACATCGTCTACTGCGATCACGGCTAAATTATTTGGTATTCTATAAGACTGTAAGCGTACGCGAGGCTGTTTGCCTTGTAGAATTCCAATTCCAAACGCAGCCTTGCGGCGCTAGTGTCGCACAACCATGAAAAGCGACACTAAGGAATTGCAATTTTGTGTTCAAGGCTATAACAGCCGATGTTTCCGAGGATGTAAGGATGTTTGCTCTTACAGAATGGCATGGCAGGACGGTGGATCGACCAGAAAAGTTTTTTTTTTTTTTTTTTGCAATCAAAAGGAACTTCTTGCAGTCCTAAAAGTTTTAGAAGGTCAGTTCCTCGGTCGATCCACAGTTCTGTGGCAGTCCGACAACAAAACCGCAGTTGCTTACATACGGAACGAAGGCGGGACAAGGTCACTGCACCTAACAGATATTGCCTTCAAGATTTCCAGATGTTAGATCGTTATTAGATTCAGATATCTGCTCAGCACATAGCAGGCAAATACAACGGTCATGCAGACGGTCTGTCTCGCTACCGACCACCGAGCAAGATGGCAGCGTCTTGCACAGAAGTCGTTTTCCGAAAATTTGGGATACCTGTCATAGACCTTTTTTTCCTCGAGGAGTGCGCATGTGGTATCCAATTATGTGTCTTTGGACCAAAAAGGCACTCAAGCGGTATTTCACGATGCCTTTTCCCAAACATGGAACTACCATCTTGCGTGGATTTTTCCTCCACCCTACCTAATGCCCCGAGTTCTGGCCCATCTCAATCTGTCACAAGGAACATTTCTAATGTCGCCCCACGATGGGAGAGAGTCTTTTGGAGAGCGGATCTCAAATCACGCGCTTTAGCAGCCCCGTTTTCTGTCCGCAACCTACATCTCTACCTGATAGACATTTCAACGGGCCTTTCACCTCCCAAAATCCAAGAAATGACCCTAGGAGTTTGGACATGTGGGGGTGGTCGGAGAACCTAACTGATTGGAATAATTCCCAACTAGAGCTTCTTAGGACTTCATGGAGACCTTTATTGAAGTTAACATATTGAAGTCTATTGTTTTTAAAAAAAAAAAAAAAACCAGTATCTCACAAGAAGTCTGTGTGGAATATTGACGAGCTCCTACTGTTTCTTTCTAAATATAAAATTGACGAAAGAAACATTTTTTTTTTTTTTCTACAAATAGACATACAGCTATTTTATGTTACTGTGTTCTGGTCGCCGTATTCACGACTTGACCTTACTAGCAGTCGATGACGAGCACTATAAAACATGTAACAACTACATCATTTTATGCCCTACCTTGGGTCTAAAACTGATAATTCTGATTACAGGCAATCGGGAGGAAAGCTACTAGTCAACTCGACAAACTCGATCCTGTATATTGGGTTAAGCGTTGCCTCGTTCTCCTTAATGAAAAACGCATCTCGGCAGGTTGTTCAAACCTATTCATTAACTTTAGAGGTCAGCCTAAAAGCTGCCTCTCGTGCATTGATTGCAGGATGGATTAATTCATTATTGAAAGAAGCTGGCATAATTGCATCTCCGGGAAGTATCCGCTCCGCAGTGGCGTCGAAAAATGGGTCTGACAATATCCCAATAGACGACATCTTATCGCGTGGTAACTGGCGGTCCGGTAATACTTTTAGGCAATTTTATAGACGGGAGGTTATACCAGCTCCTTCTAACAGAAGTGTTACTAGTTTATTTGTGCCATTAATTTGAATATGTAACATCCAACAGGTACCTCGCACACATTAGTAGTAGTAGTATTTATACTTTATTTTACCCATCTCACATTGGCGTCCATCTCCACCAGGCGATAACAAACACGTCTCAATATGTTTAAAGTTTCAAATAACGGTCAAGTCTTTAATAGAGGCGTTTTACCTGAAATAAAACGCATATTAAATACTTACCTTATTTGAAACTTTATCTTTCAATTCTGCCTGGTGATATTTCGACTTAATGGTTTGAAATGGCGGACGCAGCGATCACCTGACGTCCCCACCTGCCTGGTGAGATGGTGGTGGGTGTGCGAGCGAGAGGGCAAACATAAGGTAGAAAGAGAAAGCAGAAAACACAGGGCCTATCTCAATATGTTTAAAGTTTCAAATAAGGTAAGTATTTAATATGCGTTTTATTTCAGGTAAAACGCCTCTATTATTTTCGATACTGAACTGCGTTTTGAAAACCACGTTTTGGGTCTAGTGAGGAGTTGCGTTTATAGGCTAAAATTGCTGTATAAAATTCGTAATTACCTCACTGAACAAACACGCGTAACCCTCTGCGAGACGCTAATACTATCAATAGTGAACTACGGTGACTTGTTATATGGGCCACGCCTACTGTCTAGAACTCGGCGGTTGATTCAGCGTATATATAGTGCTTCAATGCTTAAAATGGAGTCACGCAGAAAAATGCATATGGCAATCCTGGTCTATGACCTTGTGAAATTCGAAAATCCACCATATCTCCATGCTAAACTAAACTTCTCAAAATTTCACAAGCTGTATGGATCAGGTGTACCCAGAACTGCGCGGGCACCTTTAGCGGCATACAAGCATAAAACTGTTGCTTTCAGGGGCAGTTTCCGCTACCAGGCGACCAAATGCTGGAACAATATACTTCCACCAATAAGAAATGTGTCCTCAAGATATGTTTTCAAAAATAGAGTTAAAACAGTGCTATCGGAGGAACAAAGGCTGGGTTAGATATAGCTTTCGTCGTACTCTGGTCGCTCTGGTGGTGATTGTCCTCTGGTTTGCTTGACTGGGTCTTGAATGTGTATGGGGGTGGCTTTATGTGCCCGTAACCTCGTTAAGTTTCGCTGTCGGTTTTATTATATTAATCCATTTTCACACTCATATTATATTCCATTTATACACTGTTCATAACCTCATATCTGCTTTCATGTATTTACCTACAGTTGTGAGTACTTATGAATAGATACGTATTGTTTATATATATATGTATAACATAACAACCGTGGCGTTATTCCTGCGTGCGTCTCCTTAATTTTCGGGCAGCAGCTGAAAACCAGTGGTCTGTTCTTTGAGCAAATAATGCACTGAGCCGCTGCCTTTTTGTATCACTGCGACACACAATTTATTGTACAATTACTATTGTATTTGGTGTTTACTTATTGTTTACCTGCTAATATTTACTGTTGTGTGTCATGGAGATACAAATAAATGGCTTATCTATCTATCTAAGCACCTTCGAAGCAGCATAATGGCCAAATGTTAATTTAGTAGTACCATTAAAAAAGTACGATCGAATAAGGGAGTATATGTTGCTATGGCAACGTCTCGCCTTTAGTTTCAGCAACAACATTGACTACTAACTAAAACTAGATCGAGCTTATAGTCCGCAACAAGCTTATCTAACTCTGATGTTGCAATTTTATCGTTGTGAAGATTTAATTGAGCAATCACGACGTTATCGATATGTATTAGGTATTTAATATATTGTACTCTAACCTAGCCGCGTAAGTTTGACAAGATTCTGACTCGGTCTTGTGGTCAGACGCCTTCTTCAGCCGCCTACACGGTGCGCATGTCGGTTTGAAGTCTTTTTCAGACTTCTTAGTAGGTACATTCCCGCGAGTCATGAGATTTTGAGTTACAGTCACTCGATGTCCGTAAAGCCAGTGGTCCTGATGGTATCCCAGCGATTGTTCTGAAAAAATGTGCAGCAGAGTTGTCTCCGGTGTTGACGCGCCTCTTTCGTCTCTCGTACTCGACCGGTTGTGTTCCGGAGGCTTGGAGAGAGGCTAATGTGCAGCCGGTACCCAAAAAGTGAGACCGTTCGGACCCATCAAATTACCGCCCCATTGCCGTAACTTCAGTGTTGTGCAAAGTCATGGAACCTTCTGCTTGGTTTCTGAGACACGGCGGGGTGAGGATGCCGGCACGGAGCTTTTCAGACGCTTGTTAGCCCTTTGATGGGACGATGATGGTTTCTCCGCTGTCCTCTGCCCGACGACGGATTCGTTGTCGGACGGGAAAAGCTCATCGGCGAGTTCGGGCATTATCTTGACCTGCAATAGAAATATCCCTGAATTAAATAAAGAGTCGATGCATTTATTTTTAGTATCCAGGTATCTTGTAATCATAAACATCTTCTTTTCGTCTGATAGTTCCGCTTTGTTGATCAGTAAAATTAAGTAATGAAAGGAACAAATATATACATATATATATATATATATATATATATACAAAAGGCACATATGCATTGGTAAATATTCATGACTTTATATTAGCGTAATAAATAATAAACTTTGTTCAGACTACAATTGGCGTTCAGTTTTGTCTAATACTATAAGATTCTATATGCAATAAATAACCGAATAAATAATCTTTTCGAATATTTCACTATAGAAAATAGTGACTTTATCGTCATCAAATCATAATATAATAAATAACTTACATTTTGAATAGATGAATTTTCACAGTGAAGGTATGGTTCGAAAACGTTGATTGCTGATTTTCGACTCTGGAAGCTATTGTTCGCTGATCTTCAGGACGATTTAGTGATGCTCCGGAGATCGACACAACGACTTAAATAGCACCAACTCCACGTGATTGTATCCCATATTTGGAAGTAGTCACATGGCAGAGATTTGATATCAATACTTCGATTAGCAAGCTCAGCATTATTCATATCATGTACTGATAAAAATGCAAGTAGGCTATACTCTTAATTTATACAACGTTGGAAGGCATAGAAGCATACGAACGACCCACTTGATGTGAAGCGGTTACCGTAACCTATGAACGCTTGTAATTAAGTATCACTCGCGCGATGACTTCTCTGCTGCTAATACAGCAACTACTTTTTAGGAGCTTCTTGGTGACCTCACTCATTCGCAGGAACACAACAACCATCTAGTAAATATTCCTTTGTTTTTGTTTGTTGTACGATTTCGTTCCTAATAAAGTACAATACATTGAAATAACATGAACTTTATGAACACAAAAAAAAATGAAACAAAAAGTTTAAAAGCGGCTACAAATATCGAAAATAAATCAGTGTTAATTTGCTTTCTTGCTAGCTAGGACATCATTTTACCTATCGCCGACCATGTCAGTAAGTAATTTGTTTACATTTGACTATAATTTAGAACATATATTTAGGAATTATTAGTTTTTTAATTGGGTTGGTTTTGAGAAATTAATATTCTGAAACGGTGATTTATATTGCAAAATATTTGTTTTGTTTTGGGAAATGTTTGTAAGAATATATGATTAAGTAAAGCTTCTTTTTAGTTAGAATTACCTCCACGTCCGCCAAGGGTAATGGGGTTCGAAACTACAGGAGTCAACATTTAGTAAAAAATACAATTTATTAGATTGAAATATGGTAACATTACAGGAGTTAAGTAGTTCATTTGCAGGATACGCACAGTTGCAGCGTAGTTGCAGTGCAGGATACGCACAGTTCCAGCGTAGTTGCAGTGCAGGAAACTTTAATAGAATACACGTATTGGCACTGCACTATTCCGGCACGACTCAAGTGACAGGCGTAAACGTGCAGTTGCAGTTATTTAGCAGAATTGGCCTACTGGACGCTTCTTCCTTTCGCGACTTCCTTTGTGACATTTCCTCCGCTTGAGCCTATTATGGTATAAAAGGAAAACCATTACAATTATTGAAATCTTATTTGACAAATAGAAGACAGTATGTAGAAATTAGACATGTGGAGAATATTTATGAGAATGTTGTTAAATCTAAAGGTATTACTGCGACAAGAGGAGTACCGCAAGGTTCTATTTTAGGCCCAATATTATTTATTATATATTTAAATGACATTATAAATTATGTGACGAATAATAATAAAATGACAAATATAGTGTGTTTTGCTGATGACACAAATGCAATTTTAGCCGATGAAAACCTCGAGGTATTGTATACTAAAGTAAATGAAACCCTAGATACATTTACTAAGTGGTTTAGTTACAATAATTTAAAAGTAAATGCTCGAAAAACTAATGTAATTTTGTTTAAGACCAATGTAAGGAATAATGAAAAACAATTGATTTCAATGGAGAAATGATAGATGATGTAGAAACAACGAAATTTCTTGGTGTACATATTTAAACTGAAACTGGAAAGCAGAGCTAAGAAGCATAGAAAAATCACTGTCATCAGCTTGTTATGCAATACGGACTTTGCGGGATGAAGTAGACATACAACAATTAAAATCAATATATTACGCACTGGTAGAATCTAAACTTAGGTACAGTATAATGCTATGGGGTCAAAGCTATAAATATAACATGCAAAGAGCATTCACGTCACAGAAAAGAGCAATTAGAATCATGACGAGAATCTCGCAAAGAGAATCCTGTAAAGAACATTTTATAAACTTAAGAATACTAACTGCACCAAGCCTGTATATTTTATTAACATTAACTCACTTTGCTAAGTACTTACCGGAAATAGAATCATTTGAGAGAAATCTAACAAGAAGGAAACACTTAAAATGTCGGATTTGTCCAAAATTAAATATTGCTAAACATAGTACGCGTTTTCAGGCGGTACAATTGTATAATAAGCTCCCTAATATATATAAAGATATATCTTCCCATATAGTACAAAAATCGAAATTGCACAAACTTTTAATTGAGAAAGCTTATTATTCTGTTGATCAATTTATGATGGACGATGATATAAAATGATAAATATAATGAGGTCTATATACTTCATGAAATTGACAAATTTAAAAACCTATCATTAGTGTAATCATTAGTATCTTCTGTTCATGATCAAATTTAATTAACATTGTACACTTATTGTTAATGCTAAAATCAAACACAATGTATATTGTTATTGATTAAATGAAATGAAATGACGGCCTGTATCTCGGCTTCTAGGTGTCGTAGAAAGTCGGGGTTTTGAGTCCTCCCGCACAATGCAAACTGTTCTTTCCTCTGAGGGCATTTCCTGGAGTCCAAATTCTTTATATCCAACCCGTGTTTAATTGGCACGTTGGGCAAGATTTGGAGTCTATAAGACTACCGTTGGAAACCCCAACACTACGTCCCGTGGTTCCGGAGCTATGGCTGGTTGATTTTTTTTAAATGGCGCCGAACTGTCATACTCGCTGTTTGACAGCCGTTATATTTGAGGGAGTTTGAATACTGGGCTGGGCCCCACATAAACTAGCCCCCAAAAGCGCCCCAGCAAAAAAAAAATCTTATGCGTCTAAATTATGTAAAACATGCACAGCACAATATTTTGGAGATTCGGCCACTAAGTTATGAAAACCCCGAGTCGCTACGTTAATCCGTTCCTGAGTTATTTGAGTCTGAAAATAAACAAGATGGCGGCCAAAAGTGTAGATTTCGCGTGAAAAACGTTCCCTTTGACCTAGACACGTGGAATTTGGGTTGGCCCAATATACTATCTAGAGATTAAAAGATTTGTAATTTTATATTATTTTTGAATTTGTTAAGAAAAATCACTAAAAATTCGATAGCTCAGGAACGAAGACACAAAAATACAAACAAGGTGTCTACAAATAAATTCGGGGTGCATTCAATACAATGAAAATTTTAATTTTTAAGTTAAATTTTTTTTGCAATTTTTCATAAAAAACCAAAATTTTTGTAAATCTTAAATTCTCCAAACCTTTTATTAACAATTTTGATTTAAAAACTGTCTATAGTTAGGCCTAGCTAGCGCGCAACGCACACACACAGCGCAAAATATAAAAGAAAAATCGTATAGTTTGCCTGAAGTTTTAGAGATATTCAACTTAGAAAACCAAATTTTAACATTAAATATTATAAAAACTAAATGTCCCAAAATTCTGCACTAACTTTTGTTCGTCTCTGCTGAACTCCCGGCTGCTCCCTGCGAAGAATGGCGCCTCTGTGTCAACTCCTTTACCGACCACGCCACCACGTGGTTTTTTGTTTTTCGTTGAAAACTCGCTGTGCGTCCGAAAATTCTAAAAATCTTTTCAGAACGTGCCCCTTCTTCTTACCTACCTTTGGTATAAAAAAGTGAGGGGGTCGTCGCTTTATCCTGCGAGATATTAGCACTTTTCACTAGCGGTTTCCAGGTGATTATGGACCGCGTTGACGTTCGAGTGCGCAAACCCCTGATGTTGCAAAAGTCCACATACGTTGTGGACGGGGTGGCCGCTGTAGAACCATTTTTCAGTTTTTTTTGCTTTGTCATACTGCATGAAGAGGTCGATGAACGGACAGAGTGAAGGACAAACGCGCAGTGTCTTCCACCACAGTACCGTGCGGGTAATGCGGTTTGCTGGCGCGGCGGGCGGAAGGGCCACCAGTCCACCCCGGTCTCCTCCGGCACG
Source organism: Pyralis farinalis (assembly GCA_947507595.1). Taxonomy (NCBI): domain Eukaryota; kingdom Metazoa; phylum Arthropoda; class Insecta; order Lepidoptera; family Pyralidae; genus Pyralis; species Pyralis farinalis. Next base: position 1,687,297 of record OX382281.1, read on the forward strand.
ACCACTGCAACAGGGACTTTTCACAATGTGGCGGTTCAGTTCAGCCTGCCGCGCTAACACTGCTAGTGGCGATTCGACCGGTCCTCCCGCTGTCCGTACAACGACCTCTCGGGTAACTGGCGACTTTACTCACGCACAGGAACACAACAACCCTTCCGGAGTTGTTATTTGGCTGCGGTCTTCTGTAAAGTGGAGGTGCTTCCCCAGACGGATATTTAGAACAAGAAGTTATGCTATGCCCCCCGCATCAGATATAGGATCGGACGAGGTGGAGTATAGCACGACGTGTCGCTGGATCCTACCTCTCTTAAAAATTTAAAGTTACGTCAATACGATAATGCATCAACACCTAAGTAGACCTGTTTACAAACTTACATAACCAATGCGCTGGCAGCGACTCCAAAAATAACAATAAATGTATACTATTGTCTTAACACATTGATTTTATTCGAACGATTATTTTAGTCTAAAAATAAACAAAAATTATATGAATATTAGGGGTTAAAATATGAAATTGCTGATTTGTACTGAAAAATAAAAACTCATTTTTTTCTAAGATGTATGTATATCTTCACGCCAGCTCCCTTGCGGGGTAGGCAGAGAGTACCGAGCGCCATAAGACGCGGTCCTTACACACTTCACTCGCTTCTTTAACATTCATAGCTCTTTTCATGCAAGCTCGCCGGTTCCTAAGGCTCCTGACATCACCTTCTGATAAAACACTACCAATTTGGTTATGGTAGGTTAGTGTTGGTCTTCCTCGGCTCCTACATCCTTTCACTTTCGCATTGTATATCTGTTTCGTCATTCTTTCATCCTGCATTCTCTCTACTAGTCCGAACCAACGTAGCCTGCCTTTTTTTATCTTAACCAACCAACTCTCTTTCATACGTTATCATTACGAACGCGGTCTGCAGTACACTACATACATAAAGGCATCTTAAGCTGTTCTACGAAATAGAGAGTCATGAAAATAGTTTGAAGTATCATTTGATGAGACACACAGGTCAGAAACCCTATGAATGTGAAATATGTAAAGTTAAATTTACTGGGAAGGGTAGTTTAAAGAATCATTTAATGACACACACTGGTCAGAAACTCTTTGAATGTGACATATGTAAAGTTAGATTTACTCGTAGGGGTCATTTAAAGAGGCATTTAATGACACACACTGGTCAGAAACCCTTTGAATGTGATATATGTAAAGTTAGATTTACTGTGAAGGGTAGTTTAAGGAGACATTTAATGACACACACTGGTCAGAAACCCTTTGAATGTGAGATATATAAAGTTAGATTTAGTGAAAAGCATCACTTGAAGACACATTTAATGACACACACTGGTCAGAAACCCTTTGTATGTGAGATATGTAAAGTTGTTTCATACGTTATCATTACGAACGCGGTCTGCAGCACACTACATACATAAAGGCATCTTAAGCTGTTCTACGTAATAGCTCAATGATTCAGAAAAGAGTATTTAAGCTACCTGTTCCCCAAACATTTGCTCAGGACTTCAAAACATTTCTCTTTTTATTTGGTTTATAACAGATTGTTGAGGAGATTCAATTTAAGGGGCTGTAAAAAATTTGACGCAAAAATCACATAAAGAATCTGTTAATGCCTATGGACTATGAAGAGACAGAGAATTTACTCATGTGTGTGAAGATCATGTGTTAACTGATCAAATTACGATTTGAGTATGGATTTTTCAGACGCGCTCACTCTCCCGGACGATAAACGAAACATCCACACATAAGTCACAAAACATACGAGCACCCACACATTCATACATACACACAAATGAACGTGCAGCACCTTAGAAGGGGATAAAAAGATATTTACATAGAAGTAACTAAGCAGATAAATGAATAGTATTTGGTAGATAGCGTCTGTCGCTTGTTGCATACCACACTCGCAGAAGGGTACCCGCAGTATAAAGTAGCGATGGATGTGGGTATTTATTACAATGTAAACTCTTGTAATTGCTGTTCGCCGTTATACTGTCACAAATTCCGTGTAATTCTCATGTATTGACGCCCCACGATACAGGCCGAGCCGAGTGTGGAGTCATAGTAATACTGTGTTCTTATGTTTAACCTATGTTTAATAAAGATTACTTACATAAAATGAATGATGTAACTCTGTACAGGTGCCGCTACGGCTGAAGAGGGCAAAGAAACACACGCGGACAAGACTCAACATGGAAGAACAATGTTATCAGACGACGAAAATCCAAGAATGTGTAGGGCAGTTACGCATGAAGAGACAACCAACAAAAACGTTATCCCTTACATATTATGGTGCGTTAAAAAACCTGCAAATAATAGACAAGTTTCAAAAAACACATCTATGTATACCGTGATAAAGAAAACTAATGTGAGTGTGAACAGTGATCGTGAGTGCGCTAGTACTGACACAGATGTCGGCAATAGCAACAGTAAACAACTGAAGATGGTAGTTTGTAAAGACGACGAAGTCGGTTCACAAATATTTACTAATGAGGATTATTCAAAGAGAACTGGTGAGAAACCCTTTGAATGTGAGATATGTAATGTTAAATGTAGTTCTAAAAGTAATTTAAAGAAACATTTAATGACACACACTGGTCAGAAACCCTTTGAATGTGAGATATGTAAAGTTAGATTTACTGAGAAGGGTAATTTAAAGAAACATTTGATCACACACACTGGTCTGAAACCCTTTGAATGTTATATATGTAAAGTTAGATTTAGTCAGAAGGGTAATTTAAAGACACATTTAATAACACACACTGGTCAGAAACCCTTTGAATGTGAGATATGTAATGTTAAATTTAGTCATAAAAATAGTTTGAAGTATCATTTGATGAGACACACTGGTCAGAAACCCTATGAATGTGAAATATGTAAAGTTAGATTTACTGAGAAGGGTAGTTTAAAGAATCATTTAATGACACACACTGGTCAGAAACCCTTTGAATGTGATTTATGTAAAGCTACATTTAGTCAAAAGCATCATTTAAAGATACATGTAATGACACACACTGGACAGAAACCCTATGAATGTGAGATATGTAAAGTTAGATTTAGTCAAAAGTCTTATTTAAATATACATTTAATGACACACACTGGTCAGAAACCCTTTGAATGCGAGATATGTAATGTGAAATTTAGTCAGAAGAGTAATTTAAAGACACATTTAATAACACACACTGGTCAGAAACCCTTTGAATGTGAGATATGTAAAGTTAGATTTAGTCAGAAGGGTAATTTAAAGACACATTTAATAACACACACTGGTCAGAAACCCTTTGAATGTGAGATATGTAATGTTAAATTTAGTCATGAAAATAATTTGAAGTATCATTTGATGAGACACGCAGGTCAGAAACCCTATGAATGTGAAATATGTAAAGTTAGATTTACTGGGAAGGGTAGTTTAAAGAATCATTTAATGACACACACTGGTCAGAAACTCTTTGAATGTGACATATGTAAAGTTAGATTTACTCGTAGGGGTCATTTAAAGAGGCATTTAATGACACACACTGGTCAGAAACCCTTTGAATGTGATATATGTAAAGTTAGATTTACTGTGAAGGGTAGTTTAAGGAGACATTTAATGACACACACAGGTCAGAAACCCTTTGAATGTGAGATATGTAAAGTTAGATTTAGTGAAAAGCATCATTTGAAGACACATTTAATGACACACACTGGTCAGAAACCCTTTGAATGTGAGATATGTAAAGGTAGATTTAGTCAGAAGGGTAGTTTAAGGAGACATTTAATGACACACACTGGTCAAAAACTCTGAATGTGAGATATTTAAAGTTAGATTTAGTCTGAACCGTGATTTAAAGAGGCATTTAATGACACACACTGGTCAGAAACCCTTTGAATGTAAGATATGTAAAGTTAGATTTAGTCAAAAGTCTACTTTAAATATATATTTAATCACACACACTGTCACGGTCAGAAACCCTTTGAATGTGATTTATGTAAAGTTACATTTAGTCAAAAGCATCATTTAAAGACATTTAATGACACACACTGTTCAGAAACCCTTTGAATGTGAGATATGTAAAGTTAGGTTTTGTCATAAAAGTCGTTTAATGTGTCATTTAATGACACACACTGGTCAGAAACCCTTTGAATGCGAGATATGTAATGTGAAATTTAGTCAGAAGAGTAGTTTAAAGTGTCATTATATGACACACACTGGTCAGAAACCCTTTGAATGTGAGATATGTAAAGTTAGATTTAGTCAAAAGTTTCATTTAAATACACATTTAATAACACACATTGGTCAGAAACCCTTTGAATGCGAGATATATAATGTGAAATTTAGTCAGAAGAGTAGTTTAAAATGTCATTATATAACACACTGGTCAGAAACCCTTTGAATGTGAGATATGTAAAGTTAGATTTAGTCAGAAGGGTATTTTAAGGAGACATTTAATGACACACTGGTCAAAAACTCTGAATGTGAGATATTTAAAGTTAGATTTACTGAGAAGGGTAATTTAAATAGTCATTCAATGACACATTGATGAGAAACCTTTGAATGCGAGTTATGTAAAGTTAGAATTAGACGTTTAGAAGTTTTTCAACTCGAGACGCAGGTTTTGAATCTGAGTTATATGAAATTAGATTTATCCGGAAAGAGCACTTTTAATAACACACATTAGTCACTCTCCCTTTGAATAGTAGATATGTCAACGCAGATCCAGGACGAAGAGTCATTTTAATTCATATAAAAAATTACAGACATGGGATCATTTGATTGTCAGGAGCTCCATGACGTCGTTATGCGGGTCAGTCTGTTTAAACACTCACGTTAAACAACAACATGTTGTGATCTTAGTCTGAATCGCTCTGATCCTGCTAAAACAGGCGAAGCAGTGGTTTTGTTGCGGCTAAGAAGTACTTCGGCGTAAGGAATTGTCGGTCGACGGATGGCAACATTGTTGTTCTTTGTGGAAATTCTTGAACCAAGTTTGCGTCGATCCCTATTAATTGCAGGCGCGCTTTCTATGTCATTAAATAATAATCATCATCATTTCAGTTCATATTTGTTCACATCTGACCTGCACGAGATTCTGCGTGTGAGTCGAGAGCATTTGGATTCTTTTTGGGCGAGGCTGTAGAAATGTAGCTCCCACTGTATGGACAGCTTCCACGAGCTTGCTGTTGATATCGTCTGGTGTAATGCAGTCATCTAGGCACTAAACAACGATTACTAAGTTAGAGTTGAAAGCTTTCTGGATTTTGGATCATGGCACGAGATGGACGGTACGTAGACTTCATCAGGCGAGACTATATCTATAACTTCAAGCCAAATCCCTTGTGGGGTAGGCAGAGGGCACCGAGCGTCACATGATTTGATCCTTACAAACCTCACTCGCTTCTTTAACATTCTTTGCCATTCTCATACACTCATGCCGGTTTCGAAGTCTCCTAACATCACCTTCTGATGTAACTCGATCAATTTGGTCATGGCAGGTAAGTCTTGACCTTCCGCGGTTCCTACATCCTTCTACTTCCGCGTTGTATATCTGTTTAGTAATTCTTTCTTCCTGCATTCTTTTGAACCAACGCAGCATGCCTCTTCTTATTTTAAAACCAACACTATCACTCAAAAGTCAACTCGAAAAGCACACACCAAATCTGATTATAGCTTGGAGGCTGTTGGCAGATAGAGAAAAAAGAAAAGTACATAAGAACCTATACTATGCCTTATACTACACGCGACGGTTTCTATTTACAATTTTTATAGTTGTCGCGAACAGAAACTGACTAGATTATTGACTCCCTGGTTTTAGGCCTGTAAAACTACTCGAACTCGCGCCCTCTTGCTCTGCCGATACACTCATAAGTGTTGCAACATTTCAATAAACCCCAAAAGTGCATACTAAAATATCATGGAGTTCTCCAAGAAAAGCGTGGTGAGGATTTTAGAGGGTCGGCAACGCATGAGTGACGCACCTGGTGTTGCAAATGTCCATAGGCATCGGTGACTGTTTAACATCAGGCAGGCCGTATGCTTGATTTCCACCTTAGTGGTATAAAAAAGAAATGTCCATGTGCATATATATCGAGAGATCCATTCTTCAGTACTTACAAAAAATTGTGAAGGATTTAGTAAATAATTGTTAAAACATCATAACGAAGTGAAAATGGACAAAACTCAAATATAAATGTTATAAGCAATAAACTGGAGCACTCAAAAGGTGTACTTTAAGAAAGTTGCATAATGTATCAGAAGATATCACTTTCTGTTTTCATGTCGAATATTTGCAAATAATTGCTGCAATGTATTTAAAAAGTCAATTAATGTGCATATACCGTTATAAATTACTTCAATATGATGTTTTAAAAATTATTGACAAGATCCTTATCGATTTTTGCAAGACATGAAGGAAGTGAAGAAAGGATACCACTTTCACATGCACATAAATATTCTATCTATCTATAACTTCACGCTAAATCCCTTGCAGGGTAGGCAGAGAGAACAGAGTGCCACCAGACTCAATCCTCACTCGCTTCTATAACATTAATTGCTCTTCTCATGCACGCTCGCCGGTTTCTAAGGCTCCTAACATCACCTTCTGATAGAATACGACAAATTTGGTCATGGTGGGTAAGTCTTGGCCTTCCTCGGCTCCTACATCCTTTCACTTTTGCGGTGTATATCTGCTTCGCCATTCTTTCATCATGCATTTTAAAAATATAAATATTCTACTGTTAATACTACGATATATGTTGACAATTCTTCTCTTGACGATAATTTGCATTCTGCTTTTTCTATGTTTACTAAAGCTTTTAATATTGTACACATCCATGTACAGAGCATTATTAGTCATTACTCCGATTTCTTGGCAACATTCGAAGACGGCGTAGTCTATTGCATTTTATGTAAAGTTACTCCCGGGTGGCCTCTCGCGATACCGCCGCGTCGCATTAAAATGACCATATCTCAAAAGAAATGTATGAAAGGTCCAATAAATCGTATGTTTTTGAAATTTGTATAGTATACGCTAACAGAATAAATATAATTTGGCACTATTTTGCCTTGTAATATATTGTTAATTCTAAGGTGAAAGTAGGATGACGAATATTTTCCCCGTTCATAGTACGTAAAACATAATAAATAAAAAATAAAACTATTTATTCAAATTTATTTTATTTTATTTATAAAACGATATATAATTTTACAATAATAAATAAAAAAAAATACACCTTTTCATAATTTTATTTTCGTATATCGTACGAGCTTTACAATCACATGTCTCGTTTAGGCGACCCCGAGCGCCAGACAAAAAAAGGGTATATTTATAACTCAATTCCCGGAACACTGAGGGATAAGTGGCTAGGGACAATAACTTATTTTGTAGATTGGTCCATGTGAACTTATTTACAAGCAAAGTTTCAACTGTTAGGCTTGTTTAGCTTACAAAAATTTAACAAAAAACTAAGCACTCGAAAATTAGCACAAAAAAGGTCCTCTCGGACTTTGTATCATGGAGTAAATTCTGTTGCATTTATTTTAAATATAAATTTTAAATTGACAATTTCATGATATTTATAAACCGAAAATTATAATAAAGAGGCATACTGCAATACAAAATAATTTCAGAAATCAACATCAAAAACAAACAATTTCACTACAAATATTACTAAGTACATGCTAACATAGTATGGATACACCCAATACTGCCTCGCCTCAACCATTACGCATATGAATTTTAAATCTAGGTTTTTGTGGTGTAAGTGGCTCACCGTCACCTTAAAAGAGCCAAAGCTTGGTGAATTCTGCTGCAAAACTACACGTGGTGCATCATGTCGATAAGCAAACGAGGCTCTGCCAATAAGCAAACAACTTCCCGGACAGTTGTCGTGTTCTTGTGAGTGAGCGACTTCACACATTAAATAACTAGAAGTGGCTGCGTTGGCAGCGGAGGTGGCAACACATTAGCGACACTCCTTGGATTGCACGCGTTCATATGCTACGGTAAACGTTTCACTTCAGGTAGGCCGTATGTTCGTTTGCCACCCGGTATTGGATAAAAAAAGAAATATATATATATATATATATATATATAATATTAATTAAAAACATATCTTCTTCATATAAACAACAAAAAAGAACGTAACTGTGCGTGTTCTGGGAGAATTGCAAGCGTTCATAGGCTATGGTGACCGCTTTACATCAAGCGAGACATATCCTTATTTGTCTCTCGACATAGTATAAAAAAAATCGAACCAAGGTGTGCTATAAGTAGATTGTGGTAAAGATTGATACATATACATTGATTAGAGCGATGTATGCGAAATTACAAAACAGGGATTAATACATACAGTTTTGCTGCAACCAACACAGAACGTATGTACACGTTTCTTACAAATTTTGCATACCCGCCGCTGGCGTTGGTGGTTTCTTAACGGGTACTCAGCCAAGCGGTGGGTGAGATCAACATGTCTGCTCTGTGGGGTTACAGGCGGAAGTGGTGCAAGTGGAGTGGCAGAAGTGCTTTTACAAGAGTAATACGGAAATTTCGATGCGTAAAAGAAGACGAGTGATGGTGGATAATATAAGAATTTAATACGGAGACATTCAGAAGTCTTCTGAATATTTTTTTATACCACACCCTTGTTCGTTTTCTTTCAATGGGGTACATAGCCAGCATCTGGTCTTTTTTATCCACCCCACCCATCATGATATTGTAATCCAATATCAGAATGGGTTTGGTGGAATCTTCGACTTGCTTAACAGCGTTACCATGATATGTAGAGATCATAGAAACTCTATTATTATCTCTCCATACCATGATATCGACGTCTCCCGAGGTAAGTCCAGTGATCTGACCCGGGCGCATGTTCCCCTTCGTGAGGCTGTGCAGGGCCTGCGGAACGAACTGGCGATTTGTCCGCAAGGTTCCTACACAATCTATCCCCCATGTCTTGAGACGCCGAGCAAGGCATGGAGAATTGTAGAAATTGTCCATCCACAAAGTGCGCCCTTTGTTCTCAAGACCATGTGTAAGCCTTAAGACAATTGATGGCGTGGATGCTTTTAATGGATCATCAAACTGCTGTGGAGATCTCTTATGAGCGTGAATCTCAAACCGCCATAAGTACCCAGTTTGAGATTCACAAATTTCATAAGATTTTATTCCCATTGTAGCAGCTTTATTGGGAACTAATTGGTTAATGTCTGACCAACCTTTCCACTGCAAAAGAGATTCGTCTAATGCTATATTTTGCCCTACATTGTACAGTAATTGGAATTTTCGATTTAGGTGTGACAGTACTGGCTGTATCTTAAATAGTTTGGCCTCGGAAACGACCAGTTGAGACGTAAACATGTCTTCGTTATTATTGAAATGTAAAAGTTTGTTTAACAAAATAAAACGATTTATAGACATGTGTGCGCCGAAACCGGGAGTATAGAATATGTCAGCAGTCACATTCCAGTATTCCTCCATTCTGGACTTGACCACAACCCCCATCGCAATAATGATGGCTAAATAAACATAAAGTTCATCAACTGTCGTGTCATGCCACTGGTTGATGCGGCTATTGGGGTGAAGGATGTTGTTGTCCATCATCTGTTTTGCCACCTGCTGAGCATATCTATTTGTTTCCTTGGCAATGTGCTCCATAAATTGCCGATCCCATATAGCACGAAAATGTCATGGATCGACATGCGGAGTTGTAGGACCAACATTGATGTGTGAAAATGTTTCTCTCCTCGATTCAGGGGGAATCGGAGGATTTGGAAACATTCTCCAATCAAACTCATACATACTACAAGGTCGTTCCGTCGCTGTTGGAGAAACATCTTCAACAGCAGCTGATATAACTGTAGGGACACGGACGGGAACAGCATCACCAACAGGAGGCTGGTCGAAGCTAGTGGCGTCAGCATCATCGTTCATTGGTGTTTCCAAGATGCTCCTATACACCCTAGGGATGAATGGAGGCACCGTCTCATCTTCACTGTCATCGGAGCTTGCATCACTTCCTGTAACAAATAATTTGTAGGTACACAATCTAATGCAGACCAATAACCTGGTCCAAGCTAAAACAGTTGCTATTTACCAAAATTGACCGCCAAGACGATATCGCTCAGAATCTGCCTACGAGGTAGAGCGCGTGGCATCTGTGAGGCGGTTGGCGTGCTCCGGGATGAGTGCCCGTGTTCCACGAACCTGAAAGAAAAGTATTCTAGTACAAACAAAGTTCACGGTTGACCCCCGGGGCTATGTTTGCTTGCAGCGGTCAACACGATCCTCACTTTTGTTTAATAATGACCACCAATAGCATTTAAGTGTCATACAATAAAATACTTTTTACGGACAAAACAACTTTTGTTTATAGAACCCTAAAAATGGTAGGTAAAAACCCGAAAACAAGGAAACGGTTTCGACTTATTGTCGATCAAGAGATGGACTAGCTATGAAAACACGTTCAAGGGAGGTTTGTTGTTAAAGGGTCAACCGTGAACGTTGTCGATAGTACCTATTTCTTTAGAGGTAAGAAGAAAAATCTGGAAGTGACATACATTACTGGTGGAGAAGCAGGCAAACATGGCTGAGCTACTGCATCCACAGAGCTTTTTGATGCAACTGTGTCGTGCACATTCTGACGAGGGTGGGGAAAACATTGCAGCATTGTTGGTGAGCCCGATGGCGTGCTCTGGCTTGAATTCCCACACTCGAAAAACCTAAAATTGTGTAGTACAGTTAAGCGCACGTCACGTACATGCAGTTCGATATTATCGCTTAATACTACATAAATGTGGTAGAAACATCAGAGTGTAAAGCTTATAGTGATAGAGATATCTCTTTAGAGATGAGAAGAAAAGCCTGGAAGTGACTCACATTGCTGGCGAGGGCGCTATCACAGAAGCAGACGAAGGTGACGGTGCTGATTCATCCACAGGGCTCGATGTGCCTTCGGCTATATCATCGGGCTCCTGTAGATAATCCATTGAAGAAGCGGTCGATGCGGGTGGTATGACCACGGTTTGGGATCTAGACAAACATTTCAAATAACCACTATTTATTTCAGATTATATTGGCAAGTAATAGTAATTAATATTTACAGCTATTATATTTAAATAAAACTGCTTACGGTTGCCACTGGCGTATTTGCTTAGCATGGAGGGGAGTCTCGAGACCATGGCCAATCGGCATTTGCGATATATCATAAATCGAAAGTCTGAAATTAAAATTCATCATTAACAATAGTTATACAAAATTATTTTTGTAAATCAATAAGTAATTCATAAACACTAAATATTTTTGTGAAGTGAAAAAAGCATTAGAAAAATTAAAAGGCTAACTCGTCAATAGTTAATAGCCCAGGGCGCTGATTGAGACCTTGGGAGCGACCACCTCGGCTACCATGACCACCACGACGACCAACACCACTACGACCACGTGGAACCACCACCTCTTCCTCCACCCGCACCGGCAGTTGCACTCTTAGCCCTCTACCTCGCGTCGGTCCACGAGTGCGAGCACGTTTTGGTACACTAATTTAAAAAAAATGCAAATAAATTAAAAACTAAAACAAAACATGCACGTTCGTAAAACTTAATTAGAATTAAGAGTAAAAGATCCATAAAAAAAAAACAATGTCACCAAAAATTATATCAAGCGCTAAAATAAATCCAAATTTCCACACTCTCCTTATCCATATTATTCCAACCACCGAATAAAATGGCGATTCTTTGCCCTTGACCCCATAACTCCCATCCGTCGTTACACATATAGGATGCGTGTTTGTTTTTTTAATTTTGTTTTTTTCTTGCAATATCCAATCGAAGATATACAAATTAAATGCTGTATACATGTCTAAATGATGTTATTAACGATACTTAGCTCTAACTGTAGTATTTTTTTATTCATAATAAGTGAAATAGTAGGAGCATGGTGCGCGACATGTCTTACAATGTATATAAAAATAAAAAAAATTACAACAACAAAAACAGGTTACAATTGGAGAATGTTTCCAAATCCTCCGATTCCCCCTGAATCGCGGAGAGAAACATTTTCACACATCAATGTTGGTCCGACAACTCCGCATGTTGATCCATATGACATTTTCGTTGCTATATGGGATCGGCAGTTTATGGAGCACATTGCCAAGGAAACAAATAGATATGCTCAGCAGGTGGCAAAACAGATGATGGACAACAACATCCTTCACCCCAATAGCCGCATCAACCAGTGGCATGACACGACAGTTGATGAACTTTATGTTTATTTAGCCATCATTATTGCGATGGGCGTTGTGGTCAAGTCCAGAATGGAGGAATACTGGAATGTGACTGCTGACATATTCTATACTCCCGGTTTTGGCGCACACATGTCTATAAATCGTTTTATTTTGTTAAACAAACTTTTACATTTCAATAATAACGAAGACATGTTTACGTCTCAACTGGTCGTTTCCGAGGCCAAACTATTTAAGATACAGCCAGTACTGTCACACCTAAATCGAAAATTCCAATTACTGTACAATGTAGGGCAAAATATAGCATTAGACGAATCACTTTTGCAGTGGAAAGGTTGGTCAGACATTAACCAATTAGTTCCCAATAAAGCTGCTACAATGGGAATAAAATCTTATGAAATTTGTGAATCTCAAACTGGGTACTTATGGCGGTTTGAGATTCACGCTCATAAGAGATCTCCACAGCAGTTTGATGATCCATTAAAAGCATCCACGCCATCAATTGTCTTAAGGCTTACACATGGTCTTGAGAACAAAGGGCACACTTTGTGGATGGACAATTTCTACAATTCTCCATGCCTTGCTCGGCGTCTCAAGACATGGGGGATAGATTGTGTAGGAACCTTGCGGACAAATCGCCAGTTCGTTCCGCAGGCCCTGCACAGCCTCACGAAGGGGAACATGCGCCCGGGTCAGATCACTGGACTTACCTCGGGAGACGTCGATATCATGGTATGGAGAGATAATAATAGAGTTTCTATGATCTCTACATATCATGGTAACGCTGTTAAGCAAGTCGAAGATTCCACCAAACCCATTCTGATATTGGATTACAATATCATGATGGGTGGGGTGGATAAAAAAGACCAGATGCTGGCTATGTACCCCATTGAAAGAAAACGAACAAGGGTGTGGTATAAAAAAATATTCAGAAGACTTCTAAATGTCTCCGTATTAAATTCTTATATTATCCACCATCACTCGTCTGCTCTTACGCATCGAAATTTCCGTATTACTCTTGTAAAAGCACTTCTTTCAAAACACTGTTCTGCCACTCCACTTGCACCACTTCCGCCTGTAACCCCACAGAGCAGACATGTTGATCTCACCCACCGCTTGGCTGAGTACCCGTTAAGAAACCACCAACGCCAGCGGCGGGTATGCAAAATTTGTAAGAAACGTGTACATACGTTCTGTGTTGGTTGCAGCAAAACTGTATGTATTAATCCCTGTTTTGTAATTTTGCATACATCTCTCTAATCAATGTATATGTATCAATCTTTACCACAATCTACTTATAGCACACCTTGGTTCGATTTTTTTTTATACTATGTCGAGAGACAAATAAGGATATGTCTCGCTTGATGTAAAGCGGTCACCATAGCCTATGAACGCTTGCAATTCTCCCAGAACACGCACAGTTACGTTCTTTTTTGTTGTTTATATGAAGAAGATATGTTTATAATTAATATTATATATATATATTTCTTTTTTTATCCAATACCGGGTGGCAAACGAACATACGGCCTACCTGAAGTGAAACGTTTACCGTAGCATATGAACGCGTGCAATCCAAGGAGTGTCGCTAATGTGTTGCCACCTCCGCTGCCAACGCAGCCACTTCTAGTTATTTAATGTGTGAAGTCGCTCACTCACAAGAACACGACAACTGTCCGGGAAGTTGTTAGCTTATTGGCAGAGCCTCTATGCAACAGTCTTGGCCTTCCCCGGCTCCTACATCCTTCCACTTTTGTATTGTATATCTGCTTCGTCATTCTTTCATCTTGCATTCTTTCTACATGCCCGAACCATCGGAGCATGCCTCTTCTTATTTTAACACCGACGCTCTCTTTCAGACCAACTCTATTTCTAACATCATCATTGTGAATACGGTCTATAAGCCTTACGCCACAAATTTTGCGCAGCGCTCGCATTTCAACCGCGTTTATTCTACTTTCATGCTCTTTCTGCCATACTCAGCTCTCGCTTCCATAAGTTAGCGTTGGGACCAACACTGCATTGTGTATAGCGAGTTGTGCCTTCTGGCTCAGGTTTTTACTGCCAAGAAGTTTTTCCAACGCTCAATTCACACTATTCCCAGCACTCACTCGTCTTTTCACATCTGCGGTGTACCTTCCATCCCTGCTGAAAGCGCATCCAAGATATACAAACTCATCCACTTGTTCCAACACTTCATCATCAATTCTTTCATTTTTTCATCAGGATTCTTCTCTTTCAAATACCATTTTCTTTGTTTTCTTCGCATTCACTAGTAAGCTTTTCTCCATACATTCGTCTTTCATCGTTGTGACCAGTGTTTGCAGTTTAGATGGTGTATCTGCTAATAGCACGGCATCGTCTGCATACAGCAGACAGTTCACCACTAGGTCACCCATGCGCAATCCCACATTCGTTGACCTTATTCTCTGCAGACAACTATCGAGATACAGGATAAACAGCCTAGCAGATAGCATGCAACCCTGTTTGACACCAATTTTGACATCAAACCAGGGTGACATGCCACCGTCTATCCGCACACATGCTGAGCAATCCTTGTAAGTGGACTGCACAGCACGGATCAGTGAACCGTCAATTCCATATCTCGGCAATATGTCCCACAGTTCCTTTCGCACAACCCTATCAAAGGCTTTCTCAAGATCCACAAAACCGCAGAAAACCTTCCGGTCTATGGCCAGATGCTTCTCTACGATATTGCGGAGCGAGAAAACTTGATCCGTACATCCCCTTCCATTTCGGAAACCTCCTTGTGCGTCCCACAGCATTTCATCGGATTTCACCCTCATTCTCCTTTCAATCACCTTTCCATATACTTTTGCTGCTAAGCTGATCAAACTGATGGCCCTATAGCTGGCGCAGTCCATGCGTGACCCCTTGCCTTTATACAAGGGCACGATGACTGCGCGTCTCCAGTCCATTGGGACCCTTCCAGTTCTCCAGCATAGGTTGCATAGGTACCAGAAGGCGTCCCGGACGTAAGTGCCACCTAATTTGATCATCTCAGCTGTGATCAGATCAATTCCCGCTGATTTTCCATTTTTCAAGCTTCGTATCGACCATTCGATCTTATCCATAGTTATGCCTTCGTCGGACGCCGTCAACGTGGAGCATACTCATATAATGGGACGCTCATCAAACGGTGTATCATAGTTTTATACGCTGCGAGCTTGTGTTGCCAAGGATGGCAGGATGACGCGGGAATCGTGGTATCGGTATGAGTGGGTTTACGATATATCGAAAATTGATGGAGGGATTGATTTCACGAACACGTATCGGCGTATAAAAACAATCGCCCAGAAAGGTCACACTTCGCCGAGCATCTCATAGACAAAGGACATAACTTATCCCCCACTAATACATATCAAATTTTACACACCATAGACAAAGGTTTAAAACTAAATATTAGGGAACAATTAGAAATTAATAAACATAAAAATTCTAAAATTACTCTCATGAACAAACAGACTGACGTAAACCATTCCCCACTATTAAATCTTTTCGCTCACACCATCCACCCCCACCCTCAATTCAATATAAGGGACGGCAAAGCGATGGATTTGTCACTTGTAGCATGTTATTCTTACGATTAAGGTCTACAACGCCTGATGATGCCTCGTGGAGAGGCGAAACACGTGTCGCAGTCGTGGCAGCGACGGTGTTGGTGGGGGCATGCGGATTCTGTTCCAGATGGCGACGACCGCAGCAGCCGAGGCAGAGACTACCGGAGCAGCCATCGCAGCGTCGGCATGTAGCACGTACTAACAGTAGTGGGTGGGTGCCGGCCGGCGCTAGGCCGCATGAACTAATTGGTGGCGGAAGCACACAAAGCAGGGTAGATCAAATTGCAAGTAATCTCTTACATCAGTGGCTAAGCGAGAGGAGAGTACGACACCTACACCAGCACTGGCATGATCGTCCCGGTCTACCCCAGACCATAGGGCCATCATACCACCGGGCATATCATCGGTGTCGCTCCCCTTGCGCTTAGTCTCTGTCACACATAAAGCATCCAAACGTCTATCATTCATTACGTCTATCAGTTCATTCGTCTTATCATTCAATCCACCTCTCACATTCCACGTGCCTACGCGGCACTCGGCTCCCCTCGTCCCGCCGGAATTGGCGCTGCGTGGTGGGTGGCGGCCCCCACCGTCGCATGCAGCTATATTCGCACCGACGGGGGCGGATCGGTGCGCGTCGCCTACGGGGGACGCCCTAATCCGCACGTCGGTGCGCTCTTGGTCCAGAATTCCAATCGACTGATTGGCAGGGGCCGCGAACGAGCACGCTTCTGGCACATGACCCCCTAAATTTTTCATAAATCATAAATCTTTATTTGCATGAACCACGGTATAGAAAGATGTTACAATTCAGGTAGTACAGTCGTGTTTCGCTGACAAAATAGTAGCAGGCAAATTACGAGTGTTATTTAAAAATACTTATAAGTAGTAAGTGAAACTGTGCAAAATGTCCTTAACAATAACAAAACCTTAATCTATCTACAAAATTATTACTCACATACAATTTCTATCTAAGATTTTTTTTAGATCATAAAAGCTATTAATGTTTAGCCATTCATACAAACGTTTCTTAAACAACGTTATGTTTAACAGTTTAAATTCATTTGGTTTCCTATTATATATTTTTATACACATATTTAGGCAACTATTGTTATATTTCGTCAGTCTAGGAGTAACATTTAGGACGAGTCTGTTCGGATTACGTGTGTTTCGGGGATATATGTCACTTGCTTTCGTGAACAATGTCTTGTTTTTAAAGACGAACATACCGATTTCATGAATATACATATAGTGACGGTAGAGGTAATATACCAAGTCTTTTAAATAGTGGCTTACATGATTCCTCTGGCGACATCCCGCACATTGCACGAATACATTTATTTTGGGCATGATGATGGGCGAATGCTTTATTTGTATCGGTACCATTACCCCACATTATGAGACCATATCGTAGTATAGACTCCACGTATGCGTGGTATGTTGCGATCGCTGTTTTCATATCTGTAATGGTTTTGACGTGTTTAAGGGCATATACAAATTTATTAATTCTGCTGCATACGTTGTTTACTTGTTCTTTCCAATTTATATCCTCATCTAATTTCACTCCCAGAAATTTGGTATGTGTGACCTCTTCAAGTTTTGGTATATTTAATCTAATATTATAATTTATATTCGAAAATTTATTGAATTGTATATACTGGGATTTATCGAAATTGTTTAAGTCAAGCCATTCTGTGAGTATGTCAATTGTATTGTTTATGTCATCTTCGTGATCTTTAATTGTATTGTTATTCTTATCGCATCTTATAATAATTGAAATGTCATCGGCGTACAGAATACATTTGTGATGTCAACAATGTCATTAAAATATCGATTTCGATATATATCGATATATATATTTTTGATTTGCCCATCCGTACCTGTCAGTACGTGTCGCCGAACACGTTTTACCTGTGTTTTTTTTTTTTAATTGCTTTACATCGGAGTCGTTCGGTACTTACACATATAATACATCATAGACGTAATAAAATAGTCAGACGGAATCTCGCTGAGAAACAACTGAAGCACCACAATGGCGGCATGTAACTATGTGTGAGTGTCAAGTGGGTTGCCAGATGGAAGGAAATTTCCCATTTCCACCACTACCACTAAGGTGGCCATCAAACATACGGCCTGCCTGATGGTAAACAGTCACCGTAGCCTATGGACATTTGCAACACCAGGGGTGTCACTCATGCGTTGCCGACCCTCTAAAAAACTCTTTACGCATTTCTTGAAGAACTCCATGCTGTAGTCCCTTGGAAAAACCTCGGCTGGGAGCTCATTCCACAGCTGAGTGAAACTAACTAAAAAGAAATAAAAAAATTATATGATTCGCTACTGTCTTTGGAACTCGAATTTTATGGGTCGTTGATTTGTAACTTGTATTGTTTAAAACAGGTATTGATGAAAATAAATTAAACACATGAAATATAACATTACATATTCCTTTTATTATGTGGGACAACTGCATACTTATTGGAAATAAATAATGCCCAAACAAATACACCATTTTTAATGACCAGACGAGGCTCTGGCGAAAGCGAGGTAGGGCACGACGTTACCCTGACTGAAGAAGTACCTCCACCTCACAGAAGACTGCAGCCATTCCTCGAAATGTATATTGCATATTACACTGGATTTAGATGGAATCCAGCCGTTTTCTTTTCTGGACTCTCTTAGGATTTGTACCCAATCATTCTTCCATGCATCATTTGACGATGGAAATCTAAAAAATATTAAAGGTATGAATAATAGTTGTTCAGTAAAAGCATCATAGGATGTAAGTTTATATGTCTATTTAAATAAAATTAGGTATCTGAATTAAGTAAGAATTACAAGAGAACAAAAGAAAAATGATCTCCCACATTTACGCTAATTTGGAAATGTGAGTTATGGTCACACCGGTCGATTTATTGTTTTGAAAAATTAATTTAAGTGAAAACGATTATTTAATCAGAAAAATTACTTGCTTACCTATGAAAAGTAATCCCTTGACTTTTTTAATTGTACCACTATGGTTCCGACTGCTCTTCACCACGCACGACGGTATTATTATTTTTTTAGACAAGGTTATCACGCGGCGACAGGGGCGCCGACTCCGTGGGTGCTCGGGGGCTCCAGCACGCACGGGAGGGAAATAGTGGGTTCGGAGCACCCATGACGTGACCGTGACATGACCATGACTAAAATAATCCTCATCTCATTATCTGTTGTTCAGGTTCTCCGTATCTGGTTATTCTTGTAAGCGCTTGCTTGCTTACTAGAATTTGTGCGACGCGTCCTAATGTGATCTTAGTTCCCACCCACCTACTTTTGATGTAGAGCCGTTTTTATGTTTTGGGCAGGGCAGTCTTTGGGGTACGCCTATGTCCAGCTGTGTACGTCTTTCGGCTGAAATCATAATGATGTACCTAGTCATCAAAGGAGCATGAGCACCTACGAGGTTTTCCAGGAGCCGGCGCCCCTGCGCGGCGAGGTGTCGGTGCGTAATGGCGGGCGGTAGACTTACTATGGTGTGAATGTGTGCGTGTCGGCTCGTACGTATAGCGACTGACTTACTATGGCGGTGCTTCATTGTTTTAGTTCGGGAGACGGTGTCTGCTTTTTTTATTACGTCTATGTAATACATTAATATAATTATATAAGTCTATATATTTCATATATACTTGTTATATGTAATTGTAAATATAAGCGTTGTACGTTACGCAAGTTTAATTAGGTTATACTTAAATAATAAATAAACAGAATACTTTATAATGAAAAGTGGTACACGTTCGCGATTTGAGCGTGAAATGCTTAAATTAAGAAGAAGAACATTTCGTAACTCGTAGAGGGAGAAACTCAGAGGAAAGATACCCAGAGGTGACAAGCAAATAATAATACCAAGATAGAACGTGATAGATGTATACAGTTCCTCATAAGAAGGAAAGAGACAGATAAAATATTTTTTGTCCCTGTCATAGTTTCACTATTTTGTGTTTGCCACAAAACCAAATTCGTGGCAAACAATCATTTCGTTCCTTGTAGTACAACAAACTTTTTGCATAAATTACTAAATATAACGGAAATATTAGTGCATATTTGTGTTCTTTTGCTTGTTTGGGATTGTCTTTTTACTTTAACAATGGTACGTTGCTGTGTAAAAGGCTGCAAAAGCCTCAGTTAGTAAAAATACGAAAACATAACCTTTCATACGTAAGTATAAAGTTTTAATAGTTGTTATCAAATATTTTGCGAAAATTAGATATACATGTAGTTTTTAAATAAATTGTTTGTATAATAACATAAAAACAATGAAAATATCGGTTTAATTTACAAAAAGTATTTTTAGTATAAACCGCCTAAATCTTGAAGGTTGTCTGTGTGTAATGCGTCAGCCATTTGCTGTTGTATTTACAATTTATCGGTATAATGAGCGTTTTAGGGTTACCAGTATGTAGTATGGGAAAACACCCCGAAATTATGGGTAAATTATATGGGTATAGACACCTTTTTTTTTAACTTCTTACTTTTTATATACTTCTTTGTTTATAATTTTTCGTCAAAATGTATTTATTTATTTTTAAATTAAAAATGTTAACTTGTTTAATCTTAGATGTATGTTTATTTTTTAGATTTCCTAAAGTCGTCATTGTGCGTAATGCATGGATTTTTGCTACTGGAAGACATAATTGGTAGCCGAGTACAGTCGCATATGTTCCAAACATTTTAAGGACCACTGCTTTCGGAAGAAGTTTATTTGGATAAGTCGTCAGTTTCAACATCCACCATACACGTAAGTTAACATTTGTTGACCTGGTTCGTCAACATTTGATTTGTTGACGAACCAGGTGTTCCTCTGGCAATTTATATTGTTTTTATTTATTTATTTACACGATACAGTTACATAGTACAAATTATTATGTTCGCCAAACTGTTATAACAGTTTGTTGGCGAGTATATATGATGATAGGTATTAAAAAAATAAGGAACTAAATTAGATGATTTACATGCCTGCCTGTTCGTCTGCTAGTCTGTCTTAGAAAGTTTCACGTACAGACTTGGAATTTTACATAGTTACGTATAAGCGTATAATTGAAGTACAAAAACATGAAAATATTCCAACGACTCCGACAATCCGTAATTGAATAGTTTCGGGACATATCTTCTAAGGTCTTTTGGTTGAAATAAGAACCCGTACTCCAGTAATGAAGTGAGTATGGGTTGATATGATGTTGATGGGTTGATTATATTTATACAGGTAATTGTGAAAGATACGGAGGGTCGTCGTGTAGATTATTCTATACCAATTATTTATACCACGTTAATAAAGTTAATCACGCACACACACATGCTTTTGTGTCAACACATAAATGTTAATCAAGCATTTTTATTGTCTGAATTTGTAAACTTTTAAATATGTAAAGCTCAACTAAATTATAGTATTGACAGTAGTTTTAATGTAATGTTAATACTAGGCTGTCAATATTACATGCTAATAATGCGTTACAAAATTAAAATTGTCCTATTTTCCAGACCGATTATCCAGGGTTTCCAATAGCGACGGACACTACATTAACACCATGAAAATGAAAGCTTACTTTTGAATTGAGACTGAAAACATTACTGGCTGAGTCACGCAAGAAGAAATTAGCTATATTAAGGTCAAAAACTAAACGCTTGAAATAAAAATGCTGAACTATCTGTCATTATACAGAATTTTAATGTAATCGATGTATAGATGATAGATATCATTATACAAGTTAGAGGAAAAGAGTGAACTAGGGAATTAAGGGACCGTAGCAGTTTACCACCTTTTTAGTACAATATGTGAAAGGATAATCCTTGATCAATTGTAGCTTTAGTTTAAGTCTAATGAAAACCATGATGCGCAATACAAAATGTTTAAAAACAAAGATTGTTTACCTTTGTTTAATATTTACACTTAAATCATCCCTGGCACTAATTCTTTTTTACATGACAATTATTGAAAAATTTTATGCAATATGTTTAATTTTAAGAAGGAATAATCCGCATTTATTGTGTAAAGAAGATTTAACTAAAAACCGTGTTAACCGTATAACATTGATTGCAAGAATAAAAATCTATGAAAAAATAAACATAAATGCTAGTTTGTAAAGCACGAATATTTTTATTTACAAATTGTCTATAAAGTGTTTTTTATCTTTTATCTATGCCTATATTTAGTATCATGTCATCGCTTGTACTTTAAAATATATGTCTAAAATAGAAATATATATTGTTTAATTTATATAACTCTGCTAGGTTTGACCAATCTCCTATCCTTATTCCAATGATTTCACAGATCTTACTGAAACTAACTCAGGCTTACTATTAATTAATAGATCTATACAGTAACTCGATTTGCGTAAAAAAAAACTATTCTAATAATATTAAAGTGCAAATATGTTTGTTGATCTATTCAGATACTGTAGTTTTCATACGTATGTAAATATTAACTTTTATTACTTTGTGTGTAGAAATGGCTGTATCGACATATTCGATTTTTTTACATCTAATATCATATTATGAGTATATTATTATAGCACACAATACACATTCTATGCAAGTTTCTTATGGTAAACAGTTATCTGGGTACATTGTAAATTTCAAATTGCCGAAACGCATTATGTAGTGGGGTAAATTTTCCACAGTCTGGTAACCTTGTTATTGTATGTACTTTTGTTGCTGTCCCTTACGGGTGTACGCGTTTGTCAACTCTAGGTATATACTTTCTCTGTGAGGGAGAAAAGAATTATTTTATCCATCTTGACTTCTTCCCGCGCTTTTGACGAGTGACATTGTTCTTATACTTGAAATTTTTACAATTCAGTGTAAAATTAGTTTTATGTGACAATTGCGATAGTATTTTGTAACATAAGTGCTAGTGTAATTATACAATAATAAAAAAACTCAAATATAACACGTTTATGCACTTTTTAGAAGACGTAAATAAGTTCATCAAGAAAACCTTGTAAAATTCCTATCGTTTTACAGGTGGTATTTAAACTGGGTTGATTGGGTCGAAGTACCCTTCTCAAGTATTTTTTCAGCACAGTTCCTGAAGCTGGAACATAGAATTAAGATTTTCAAATGGTTCTAAACAGATGACTTGGCTGTATGGGCTAGATCCCTTTGCCTTTCCCCTCGGGGATAAAAGAACCAAAAAAAATAATTTTATCCATCTCGGTCGTACGTAACATGATCTGACTTCTTCCCGCGCTTTTGACGAATGACATTATTGTTATACTTGAAATTTTTACAATTCAGTATAAAATTAGTTTTGTGTGACAATTTCGATAGTATTTTGTAACATAAGTGCTAGTGAAATTATACAGTAATGAAAAAACTCAAATATAACACGTTTATGCAATTTTTGGAAGACGTGAATAAGTTCATCAAGAAAACCTTGTAAAAATCACTATCGTTTTACGGGTGGTATTTAAATTGCGTTGATTGGGTCTGGGTACCCTTCCCAAGTATTTTTTCAGCACAGTTCCTGAAGCTGGAACATAGAATTAAGATTTTCAAATGGTTCTATACTGATGACTTGGCTGTATGGGCTAGATCCCTTTGCCTTTCCCCTCGGGGATAAAAAGAACCAAAAAAAAAAAGTAACATGATCTTTGTAATCAAAAATAGTATAATTTCCTACGTAAAATGCCAAATAGTGTAACTAGCGTATTTTAAAAGGAATTCCTTTCATTGTTTGCAGTAATAACAGTTCATAATTTTGTGAAATTCATTTATTAGTCAAGACCAAATTAGTTGTAAAAGATCGTCCGCTGGAAACGTGTGCAGAGTTTGTCTGGCGATGGACGCACCTGTCCGCAATATAGCCGGCAGTCCGCTACAAGACGTTTATGAAAGACTGACCAAGATCTCTGTGAGTATCGTGCAACACGTAATACTGTATTTCACGTTCTTCAAACAACACACGGTGTATTTACTGTTGGTCCATGACCCACTGCCGTGGTTTTTCATATTTAAAGCGAAGCATAGTCTTTTCACTTACATAATATATTGTTATATAGTATACGTATTAACTTTGTGTTTTTTTTAAGGATATTTCGACAATAATGTATAGTAGTTTCAATTTCAATGTTAGAAGTTATATAATGTACATTGTGATGGAACACTACAATCACTTTGCCAAAGACATTCTTGGGGGCATGAGGCCCTCACGCTAAATGCATGCAGAAAACTTCTTATAGTCTGTTCTTGGTATAACTGAGTGAGACTAATATGAAGAATCAAATGCAACTTTCAGCCACTCGGAACATATTCCTGGCTGGTTGCATAATTTATCAAGTCACAGTAGAGGTAGATAGAGGTGGAATAAAAATTGTAGCCGCACAACCCACCACACACCAGAGAACATTCACTGAGTTAGAATACTACTCTAAACAGGACTCATGGGAGCTAAGTGACTGCAGATGTTTCTCGTCTTCCCTCAGCCACATGTATATGGACAGAGGAGTTAAATTAGAGCTTAAATATAATAATAATAATTATTATCATTATTATATTTCACAGGACTCTCAGCTCTGGCTTGCCTTCATTGGCCGTTTAGAGAGGAGTCGATAGAGCATATTACTTTATTGGGTAATATGCTCCAGGGGTGGAAGTGTTACAGGGCATAACGCCGCAAGTAACTTCCGAGAAAGCGCAGCACACCTCTCGACACCCCTGAGTCGCTGACATTGGTGTTGCCCCCGGCCGACTTTCTCTGGCATTTCGGGGGTCTGGCATTTCGGGGGTATTTAATATAATTCTGCTTTGCTCTCAAAAATCATCTACTGCAACCTATCATGTGGCCCAAACTGTTATAACCATCTTGTACATATTCAACCAACTTAAAAAGGTTCTCTGTAAACCTATTTAATGATATAGATAATTCACTCAATATCACATGCCACAAGATAGAAGTTGCAGAACAATGTAATAACATTATTTCACAGTATAAGCTGAAAATACTAACATATAATATTAGGAGTTTACAACGTAATCTGAACAGATTTTTAGTAATTCTCAAGAGATTTAATACGGATTTTGATATACTTGTACTGACGGAATGTTAAATAGGTCCTGACTCCGTAATAGATAGGATTGACGGCTTCCTGTCCTTTTACACCACCAATTGCACAAATCAGTCGCGCGGTGTCGTAATTTATGTTAGGAACTCCTTGAACCCTATTGTTAGCGAGCCTGACGTGGCTGACGCGAATAGTTTACTTGTCCATATACCAAATTACATCACCTTGGATGACGCCTGGCCTTATAAGGTGCTCTATACATAAAGATAGGCTACACATTGATGCAAGAAAAAAGCCAAATGACCCCCTAAAAATGCACGTATACAAGCTTACAGAAATTATTATTACTCATTAATTCGAAATCAAAAAATCAAGTTCTACCGCGAAGAATTGGAAAACAATAAAAAATCACCTGATAAGTTGTGGAGCCCTATAAAACACATTACGCACTCTATTAAAGAAAAGAATACGGCGCACCACCTCTGTAAACTTGGTGAAGACGAGGTTAAGTCATTGGATTGCACAAACCGTTTTTTCTGCGCGACCGGCCAACGTCTAGCCAACCTCATACTAGAACGTAAAAACGAAACTCAGGAGTGGCTAGTAGCTAAAGTTAAATCACAGACCCTACTCGCGAATTCTTTTTATATGTCACCTACGAATACGGAAGAAATTGACAGGTTAATTCTTCAACTTGAAAACAAAAGCGCACAAGGATTGGACGGTTTTTCAAATTATCTTTTGAAATCAGTAAGAAAGCATATTGTCATTCCTCTTGTACATATCTACAATCTAAGCTTTTCCACCGGCAAATTTCCGGATATCTGGAAAACTTCCATTGTGATCCCCGTCCATAAACGTGTAAGTGCGAATTGTCCAAACAACTACCGGCCCATTTCCCTACTGAGTGCACTGTCAAAACTTCTGGAGAGGTTAGTGAATAAATGCCTGAGAAAATATTTGGAGAAAAACAATATATTATCAGCCAATCAATTCGGGTTTCGACAGGGAAAGTCCACAGAGCAGTCGGTCACTAAATACTCGGTAGTGTTACTTCGTATCTTGACAACGGTCAGAACTGCCTCGGTATTTTTCTGGACCTGGCGAAGGCATTCGACTCCGTATCGGTGCCCATACTCCTGAGGAGGCTAAGAGGTGTATGTCTCTATTGGTTTTGTAGCTACCTCTCGGGAAGGACGCAGTATACGAAGGTCGATGCCTTCGTCAGTGGCACCGTATTTTATGGCGTTCCGCAGGGAAGCATCCTTGGACCCACGCTGTTCTTAATCTATTTTAACGAGCTCGCGCATCTTAATCTCCCTAACGCGGAAGTCATTAATTTTGCTGATGACACTGTAATTATATTCCACGAATCATCATGGGATGGTCTATTCCGGATGGCTGAGGTTGGACTGCGTTTAGTCACAGATTGGTTAAATGGTAATCTCCTTACATTGAATACAGCTAAGTCAAATCATCTGTTTCCACAAAACTGCTTCTTCGTCTCCCCCGAGTGATTGGGACATTAAAGTTCATACATGTGCGTCAGGAAGCAACCTTTCCCAAACAATTCCTTGCAACTGCGAGAGTTTGCAAAGAGTGTCCTGTACTAAATATTTAGGTGTCATCATTGATGAAAAACTTACATTCAAGGATCACTTAGCAGCGATGACCAGTAGGACAAGAAAGTTAATTTATACAATAAAATAAATAAATATAAATATTCTCGGACAAATTACACAGCGCCACCTAGCCCCAAAGTAAGCGAAGCTTGTGTTATGGGTGCTAGACAACTGATAAACATACGTAAATACATTTTTTTTTTTGTAAATATATAAATAGTAATCATGCGGCGGTGGGGGCCGCCACCCACCACGCAACGCCCATCCCGGCGGGTCGAGGGGAGCTGAGTGTCGTATAGGCACATGGAATGTGAGAGGTGGTCTAAAAGATAAGATGAATGAGTTGATAGATATAATGAACGTGAGATGCCTAGATGCTTTGTGTGTGTCAGAGACCAAGCGAAAGGGAAGCGACACCGAAGATCTGCCCGGTGGCATGATGGCCCTGTGGTCCGGGGTGGACCAGGACGTTCATGCCAGCGCTGGCGTAGGTGTCGTGCTTTCATCTCGCTTGGCCGCGGGTGTGAAAGATTACGATTTAGTAGGTCCAAGACTTCTCTGGGTTAAGATAAAACTGGGGATTACGCGAGTGTTTTTAGTTGCAGCATATGCTCCTGTGAGCTCTGCTGATCCCCAGGAGCTCGAGAAGTTTTGGGAGACTGTAAGGGGTATTCTGGATTTGGCCGAAGCGAATGAACGGATAATTATGTGTGGTGATCTGAATGGATGGGTTGGGACCAAGCGAAGCAGTTATGAGGCTGTGCTTGGTCCATACGGAGATAAGAGAGTGAACGATGCTGGTAAGTTACTTTTAGACGTATGTATGGAACGAAACCTCCTTGTGTCGAACACGCTCTTCCATCACAAGGATATTCACACTTACACATGGAGACGGAATGAACAGAAAAGTGTGATTGATTTGATTTTGATAGATGGACGTCTCCGAAAGTCGTTAATGGATACAAGAGCCTTCAGAGGTCCCACTCTTGAAACGGACCACTATCTGGTGATAAGCCGATTTGTGGGGCTTTTTAAGAAGTGGAGGCACTGGCGAGTGCGTATTCCTTTCGGAGACCATGAAAGAATAAGAAGTGAAAAATTGGAAGATGAAAGTGTGAGGAGTACGTATGTACGTCTAGTCAGTGAAAGACTTGCGAACGCGAGTCTTTCCGACTCAGATGTAGACGAATGTTGGAAAGTTCTGAAAGAAAGTATGGTGGACAGTGCGAAAGAAGCATGTGGATGCGCAAAGAGACGTAGAACACTAAGAGGAGATGCCTGGTGGGATGCGGAGGTTCAATCCTCCGTGGAAAAAAAGAGGAAAGCGTGGCTGGATTACGTATCATCTTTGCACCAGAGTGATGGTATGAAAGAAATGAAGAAAGAAATATACCGTCGATGCAAGAATGACTCCAAAGCTTTAGTGAAAGAGAAGCGTGAAAGACTACATATGATTGAGGAAGAGAAGCTGACGAAGAACTTCGAGGCAAATACCAAACTCTTCTGGAGAGAGGTAAAGAAGTCTCGAAGTGGTTTGTCAGCATCCAGAATGGACAAGATAAGATGTAAAGCTGGTGGCATTCTTGCTAACACTCAGGAAGTGTTAGAACGGTGGAGTGAATATTTTAGAGAAATGTATGATTATGTCCATGACGCTGGCATTGTGAATGAGTCTGTGATAGACTCGGCAGTGCCAGCGTACCATGAAGACATTACTATGGATGAGATTGAATGGTCGATACGAAGTTTGAAAGATGGAAAGTCAGCGGGAATCGATATGGTAACAGCTGAGATGATCAAGCTAGGTGGTACCTGCGTTAGGGACGCCTTCTGGTTTTTGAGCAAATTATGCTGGAGAACCGGAAGGGTCCCGAGCGATTGGAGACGCGCAGTCATCGTGCCCTTGTATAAAGGCAAGGGCTCACGTATGGACTGCGCCAACTATAGGGCCATCAGTTTGATCAGCTTAGCAGCTAAAGTGTATGGAAAAATCATTGAAAGGAGAATGAGGGTGAAATCCGATGGAATGCTTTGGGAAGCACAGGGTGGATTTCGAAGCGGCAGAGGATGTACGGATCAAGTTTTTTCACTCCGCAACATCGTAGAGAAGCATCTGGCTTTGGATCAGAAGGTTTTCTGCGGTTTTGTGGACTTTGAGAAAGCATTTGATAGAGTCGTGCGAAAGAATCTCTGGAACATTTTGCCCGGATATGGGGTTGACGGTGACCTACTCCGTGCTGTGCAATCCACTTATGAGGATTGTACAGCATGTGTGCGGGTGGACGGCAGCTTGTCGCCCTGGTTTGATGTCAATATTGGTGTCAGACAGGGATGCGTGCTGTCGGCTCGGCTGTTCATCCTGTATCTGGACAGTTGTCTTCAGAGAATAAGAAATATGAATGTGGGAATGCGAATGGGTGACTCAGTGGTCAACTGCCTGCTTTATGCAGACGATGCGGCATTAATAGCAGAATCACCATCCGAACTGCAAACACTAGTTACAACAATGAAAGATGATTGTATGAAGAAAGGCTTACAATTGAATGCGAAGAAAACCAAGATAATGGTATTTGAAAGAGAGACAACCAGAACAAACGCTAGGATTATGGTTGATGATGTAGTGTTGGAGCAAGTGAATGAGATTGTATATCTTGGAAGTGCTTTTAGCAGCAATGGAAGGTACACCGCTGATGTGGAGAGACGAGTGAGTGCCGGGAATAGGGTGAATGGAGCGTTGGGTAAACTTCTAGGCAGCCGAAATCTAAGCCAGAAGGCACAGCTCGCTGTACACAACGCGGTGCTAATTCCAACGCTAACTTATGGAAGTGAGAGCTGGGTATGGCAGAGAGAGCATGAAAGTAGAATAAATGCGGTCGAGATGCGAGCATTGCGCAAAATTTGTGGCATAACGCTTGCTGACCGCGTTCGTAATGAAGACGTGAGAGAAAGAGTTGGTCTAAAAGAGAGTGTCGGTGTGAAGATAAGAAAGGGCATGCTCCGTTGGTTCGGACATGTAGAAAGAATGCGGGACGAAAGAATGACGAAACAGATATACAATGCAAAAGTGGAAGGATGTAGGAGCCGAGGAAGGCCGAGACTAACCTACCATGACCAAATTGGTCGTGTTTTATCAGAAGGTGATGTCAGAAGCCCCAGGAACCGGCGAGCGTGCATGAAAAGAGCTATGAATGTCACAGAAGCGAGTGAAGTATGCAAGGACCGTGTCTTATGGCGCTCGGTTCTCTCTGCCTACCCCGCAAGGGACTTGGCGTGAAGATATACATACATACATATAAATAGTACGAAATAATTGGCGTACCAGAGCAAAACAACGAGAACATAATGCATGTGGTACTGCTTGTCTCCAATAAAATTGGCATGGACCTGCATGCGAGACTGATATCGACGAAGTGCGCAGATCGGGGCCCCGATCTGTAAAGAATAATCAGTATTTGAACATAATTTATCGAAATTGTGCGATCCAACTGTCAAAAACTCAAAGTTCATATCGTAACGTTTACTTTCGATTTTAGTTTTCGTGTGAAAGATTGTTTTTTTACTGTTAATTCATGCGCATTGGTAAGTTCTATTGATCTATTATTTCCTTCTTTTATATAGATTACAAAACAATCTACCGCGATTGCTTATATTATACAAACCTGTTACGTACTTAAGTCGTTCATAGCTCTCAATAAAATTATACCCTATAAAACAGAATATTATTAGTGTTTTAATATTAAGTATTAGTATAGAGGAAATACCTTAGAATAGTTCGTACATTATAACTTAGAGCTTATATTTTCATACAATAACAGCTGATCGGTGTGATACAAAGACTTCTATGTATACTACTAGACAGGCTGAGCGGAACTCGGATTTTGCACATCAAGTTACGGTCAATTCTCCGCAACTCCTTTAGTGGTTGCGAGCAAGCGAGACAAGCACTACTTTGTTTCGTAATTAACCGAGAACGTTGCGGTCGACAAATATGTTTCTTTTTTTGTTTTAAATGCCACGAAATAACAATTAATCATTATTATATTTACGTGAATACTTTGTTCAAGTGATTCAACTGTTATTTTTGGTAAGTAACTACTTTTTTTTGTATTTTACTATGAAACTGTACCTAACATGAATAATAGCCATGACACTATTGCCATCTCGTTTACTCTCTAGTAGCGTAAGTAGCGCAACCGACGATCACATTATAGATCAATGTAACAGGTGCTCAAACAAATATGGAAATAGGTAGAAACTTAATTTTAATATGCAAATAGATAATTCTGTGATTTTGTATTTTAGGTACCCATTGAATCGCAATATATTCACAAAACTAATTTTATTTGAAGGGAACTGATTTATTTTTATTAGTTTGTCCTTGTAATACAGTAAGCAAATTAAGTATAATATTAAGTAAGTAAGTAGACAGTGCAGGAAGGCGGTATTAGATTTAGGGTGTTTCGAGGTAGTACGACCGGCGCAGAATAATTATAATAATTTTATGTAATTTTTATTAAAAAAGTAACCTATATTATTAATTTGTGTAATTGATACTACTCTGTACTTTAAGTTTTTGTATAAATTCAATAGATAAGGTTTACAATTGTATACTTATGTATAATCATTTTGTTCAATAAAACAAAGTCATGAGTCCAATTATTTTTCCTCATAATTACACAATTGTTACTATCGTAGATTTCTCTGGATTATGTATTATTAGTGTATATAGTATTATGTACAATATACTTTAATTTACCATTATATTAAAATGGTATTAGTAACAGTCGAAGTCAAATTGGTAATAGGTAAAGTTTAATCGATTGTCGCGTCTGCGTGAGCAGCCTGTTCACTGCATCGGCAACCCTCTCCCACTACCCCGCACCTCAGCCGGCGCGCTCCGAGCTACAACACAATATTTATGTTACTCAGCCTGTCTAGTAGTATACATAGAAGTCTTTGGTGTGATAAGAGGTCAATGCTCACGAACAATATAAACAACATCAAACCTGAGGGTTGTTACTATAGCTTTGGGAACATATTTACACAGCCCAACATTACACTAGCTCACTGAATTAGCGCACTGTGAGCGACGTCCATACACACACGGGCCCTGCTTTTGTCTCTTTTCACTTAACAATTAGTTGAAGTGGAATTGTATGACAGGCATACACATTGGCCACAGACAATAAACTCAACAATTTACACATTTAACTGTTTAATTGAATTAGTTAGTTCCTGAGCAACTTCTAACCGGGGCTATAGTATAAATAGTATATTAAATAGTTAAGTACTCATTGTAAATAATTACTCACTACTGCATAAAGTTCATGGGTTTATATAGTTGCCATTAGTGAATTAGCCATAAAATATAGTATACAATAACTTAATCTGTATCATTTTAATTAGGTACACCTACCTTATTTATTTATTTTTTAACTAAACGGTTTGAGGTGAAAATAATGCTGACTAGAAAGGCAATGGCTGAGGCACGATATGAAGAATTAAATGACAGGTATTTAAATGTATTAAAAGATGTTAAAAATTCAGAGCTACGATACAAAGAATTAAATAATAAATTTTTATTAACTTTAAAAGATTTAAAGAAATATAAGGAATTGTCAGAAAAATTGCAAAATGAACGAGATGACAATGAGTTGGAAGCACTGTCAATTATTAAAAGTAATACTATACTTAAGGAAAAGATAGTGAAAATTAATTTAGAGTTAGATAATGCTTTGGAAGAAAATAATACATTGCAGTCTTTGGTAGGTAATTTTGATCAATGTAGGGTTGAGTTTGAGACCACTCTAGAACGCAATATTCAGCTAGAAACCAAATTGAAACAGGCACTAAGCACAATTGATCAGCTGGAATGTTCCCATCAGGAGTCAACAGTTGTTCATTCCCAGTCGTTATTCGATGAATTGCTAGATAGCGCTCCAAACTTAGTTACTGCTTCTGCCATCTCAAATACGAATGATCCACCGTCACTGACGATTGACTTAACCTTTTTTTTTTTGTGACGCGGGGAAAAATGCGTTACGCACACCACCGGTGCCTGGGTGGCCTCCGGTGGTAGTGTGGGACTCCCCGTCGGCTGTCCGACGGTATACCCACTAAACAACCCCGCGAAATGCCATCGGCCGCGTTGGTGTGGTGCCCCGGATCTGTTGGCAACCGGGCACACAATTGACTTAACCTGTGATGAGTCTGTAGTATCGAACACACAGGATAAACATGCTAGTGTATGTAGTGTATTATGTACAATAAAATTTAATAGTAATAATAGGGAATATACAAACATTCAAGACCTACAATCTGAGATCCAAACACTTAATAATTCTTTAGATTTAATGACTAAAAAATATATGAGGATGCTCAAAGAGATATTGAAGAATACAGTGTAGGCATGGATAGATTAGTAGCTGACTTGAGAGAAAATGAACAAAAATTATTGTCTCTTAGTAACTTCTACAATAGGAATGAGTTAACCCGAACTCCGATGAAATGTTCACAGGTAACTCGATCCTCGAAACTATCTCAAGTACATAGCCACAATGTGAGTGAGGCCATTAGTAGTAGTGCTTTTAATCAGATGTCATCATCATTAAATAATAATAGCAAAAATAATAACTCCAAAATAATAATGTATAGTGATGAAATAGGTAAAAACATGGGCCAATTATTATTACAAAAATCAGGAAAACTGGTTACCAATTATTGTTTGCCTGGAGCCAGTTTCACTCAAATAGTTGATAAAATAGTTAAGAGGGATTACCACCCCAACACAACTTTAATTGTTTTTATTGGGAGGAGAGGAAATTTAAACAAACATATAATGATTAAATATTTTAATATGTTACAACAGATAAATGTGGGAAAAGTGTTTTTATTTACTTTCCCATACAGTAATTTGTTGCCCGAGGCGGAAAATGCATCTAGGTATAGATTAAATGATAAAATGCATACATTGACATTATATGATGACAAATTTCATATACTTGACATCAATATATTTAATAGTAAACATTATAATTTGGCAGAAGATAAATTTTATCTTAGCAATTTTTATAAAAGACAAATAGCAGATTCGCTATCATATTGTTTTATGAAACCAGCCAAAAGTTTGGCTAACAACCCTGCTTCTTTTGAGCAGTTAGATAATTTGACATTATGTAATGGTACCTTGGAAGGTATTCCAAATTCTTTAAATTAGGTTACAAGACAATAGAGTTTTACTCTGGCAATGTAAATAGTAATAATAACAATATTCATAATGAAACTAAAATTAATAATAATACAATATCCCCATCAATTGTAAATTGTCAAGAATATAGAAATAATAATAATTGTATCAACCTGGTGCACCAAAACATTCAGGGGATGATAGGAAAGGAGTTAGAATTGGAGTTGTTTATGAATTGTAGCAATATTGATATTTTATGTCTAACTGAGCACTGGCTAAAATTCATTTTCAGCTTCAATAACCACCAGGTTGCAAGCTCATTCATCAGAGAGAAGTATATACATGGTGGCTCTTTAATATTATTAAATAAGTTGCTTAAATTTAAAGAAAGACGTGACATTGTGAGCCTCTCTGTTGAGCGAGTTGTAGAGATTTCATGCATTGAATTGGAACGATTCATTGTTATGAACCTGTATAAACCTCCTAGCACGCCCTTTGAAATATTTTAAAATATCATGGAGGATGCCTTAAATAAATTATCTAATAGCCATAAAACTGTTATAATTTGTGGAGACTTTAATATAAATATCTTGGAGAAAAATACTGTTACCTACAACTTTTTAAATTTATTTAAATCAAACAATTTGCATCATATTTTTACAGAGCCAACAAGAGTAACTGCTACAAGTACATGTATTGATAATATGTTTAGCAATTTAAAACCTTCATATCAATCTATAATTAATAAAGTTCAGTCAGACCATTCAGGTCAGTTGGTTTCATTTCCAAATTCTTCAAAAATACAAAGAAAGCAAATAAATTATATACCATTTACTAAAAGCCGTTTAGAAAGATTTAAGTCTAATATAGCAGAAAAAATTGTATTGTTGCCCTGTCACGGTACTCCGGACCACTTGTACAGTTCGTTATTTAGCTTAATCACTAGTGAATTTAATACAATCTTTACTCCAAAACAACTGTATGTAAGTGACCGTATGACATTCAGTGATTGGGCAACTCCTGGTATTTACAAAAGTCGGAATAAATTGTATGAACTTTATGAAGAAAGGACCTGTAATCACAATCCGACTTTTCAAGAACTTGTAAAAAATTATGCTATAATATTTAAACGAGCCTATTCCAATGCTAAGTCTATATATTTAAGAAATAAAATTAATGGTTCAACAAATATTATTAAATCTGTTTGGAATATGATAAATAATGAGACGGGTAGAGCGAAAGTACATAGTCGAGACTTTCAGTTAAAGATAAATGATATAGATATCAAAAATGATGTAGAAATTGCGACTGAGTTTGAAAAATATTTTTCTAACATTCCTCTTATTACTACGAGAAATCTTAGGTCTTCTTCTATAGCTGCTGAACTGGTTCTCAAACAGAGCGTGGTAGAATGCGACACAATATTTGAATTTTCAGCTGTAAGCCCAAAAGATGTCTGAACGCGTTTAAATCAATAAATATGAAAAACACTAAAGATCTGTGGGGTCTATCTGTCAAAACCATATCTTCTATTATTATTTCAATCGCTCCACATTTAGCTACAATTTTCAATTGTTGTGTGGTATCTGGTGTATTTCCTGACTTGATGAAACATAGTAAAATCATTCCATTATTTAAATCTGGTGATAGTTCGGACCCTTCGAATTTTCGACCTGTTTCCATATTGCCCATTCTTAGTAAAATTTGAAAAATTAATGCTTAGCCAGTTGCTCAGACATTTCAATACACATAATTTGCTTCATAGGAGACAGTTCGGATTTACGAGAGGTTGTTCAACTATAGACGCAGGGATTCATTTGCTTAAAAGTATATTCGCGGCATGGGAGGGTCCGCAAGATGCCTTGGGAATTTTCTGTGATCTGTCTAAAGCGTTTGACTGTGTGCACCATGACACTCTTGTCAGAAAATTACACCACTACGGTATCAGAAACAAGGCTCTCGAACTTCTGTCTTCTTATCTGGGCAATAGGATAAAGAAGGTCGATATTAATGGTAAAAGATCTTCGGGGTCCCCTGTAGTTATGGGAGTCCCACAGGGGTCAATTCTAGGTCCATTCTTATTTTTAGTATTATAAATGACTTACCTTATTATGTAAAGGATAAACATGAGATTGTATTGTTTGCGGATGATACCTCTTTGACATTCAAAATTAATAGACAGGTAATTATGACGAAGTTAACGATGCTCTCTCTAAAGTTATGCATTGGTTTAGTGTTAATAATCTGGTTTTAAATGATAAAAGACTAAAGTAATTAAGTTCTCAACACCTAATGTAAACCCCAAAAAGACACATGTTTGCGCGTTCACCGCTTAAAAAACTCCATTTGCTGGTTCCTAAATTCCAGAACACACCTCTTGCCATCACCAAAAGTATTAGGATCTCCAGTGAAGTGCAATATCGAAGTCACCTGGAGGAGAAGGTCAAGCTGGCGTCCAAAAAACTTTGTGTACTCAACAGAGCAAAGCAGTACTTCAGCGCGGGGCAAAGACTTATATTATATAAGTTTCAAGTCAGACCTTGGAGTACTGTAGTCACCTTTGGACGGGAGCACCTGGATACCAGTTTGGACCATGTGATTCGATTCAGAGACGAGCTGTGAGAATTGTTGATAATCTTAAGCTTACACACGGTATTGAACCCTTAAGTTTAAGGAGAGATTTTGCCTCCCTTAGTGTGTTCTACTATTTGTACAACGGGTTGTGTTCTGAAGAATTGTTCGATATGATTCCGACAGCTATTTTTTATAACCGCACCGCTCGCCGACGGCGGGGAATCACCCTCACACGCTGGAACCGCATAGGTCGCGTACTGTGCTGTTCCAAAGAAGTTTTCTTCCGAGAAATCTCCAGCTGTGGAACGAGCTCCCAGCCGAGGATTTTCCAAGGGACTACAGCATGGGATTCTTCAAGAAATGCGTGAAGAGGTTTTTAGAGGGTCTGGGAACTCGTAAGTGACGCTCCTGGTGTTGCAAATGTCCACAGGCTACGGTGACTGTTTACCATCAGGCAGACCGTATGCACACCTTAGTGTAGTCAGTATTGTTAGCAACGCAAACATAAATGTATAATAATACATGAACTGTTATTTTCCAGGAACAGCAAGAATTTGTTGCTGCAGTAAAACAGTATCAACTGAATGGTCTATGTGTGACTCCCGTTGAGCTCGTCAGCAGTACAGGTGCTGAATACAGCTTGATAAAGGAGGAGATCAAAGAGGAACGTCCGTCATCGCAGTGCACAGGAGAAATGGACACTGACAGACTCCCACTTGTAGAATGTTTCAAGTTTGAGGACTCTGAACATGAAGATACTATTGAGAGACCAGCACTGGAGGATATGTATGACACTGAGAGTGGGGTATTGATAAATGAAGGACATATAAAACAGGAGGCTACAGATGGAGCCGTCGATATTGGGAGACAAGAATTGATAACTGAAGAGGACATCAAGAATGAATTCGAAGAAATGGAAGATATCTATACTGCAGTGGTAGTAATACATGAAGAAAGTAGAATGCAGGAGGAGTTAGAAGGAGCACAAGTCGATGAGGACAAGAAGGCAGAAGGTAACAGTCACTATATGACCGCCTTGTAAAGAACACTGCTTTTTAAAACTTATTGCATTTATCAGCCACATTTAACTAACATTTTCGAATCTCAATGACTTTGTTTTAACAGTGTAAGTGTACACAGCCACGTCTGGCACAATGTAATGATAGAAGGTTATTAAGATCACAAACATACACAAATTATTATTTTGTGGTCTATTATAATTCTGAGAAACAAAATACAGTGCAGTAGCTGGCTTTCTCATATCTCTTCTTTCATTTTTTTATCTGTACATGAGACACCATATTATTATATGTAAAATTGTGTGATCATTGTCGGTTTTTATAATCAAATATACTCATATTGTCCACTATTATCACTATGATTATATTTCTCTTAATCACGACGGCAGTTGCACAGGAATTATTGTTTACTAATTTAAAATACCTCTTGTCCTGCCTAGCATGCCTCCACTTCACAGGTATGATGCTTAGGTCTCTCATACTGTAGTTTACTGACCTATTCATCCGGCAGGCTGGTGTGGTTCAGGCCACTACATCATTCAGACTCTTAACTCTGGAGCATAGCACTTGAGTTTGAGTGTGACAGCAGTGAAATGGTTAGAGTATGACTCAACTGAGAAAATCATAGGCTGGAGCATTTTTTTAACCGGATCTCAGTGTATAGTTAGGGGCTTTGTAAATAATTTGACAAGCTCGGTGGCTCAGTCGTGAATGACGCGACTTTGACACAAACTCGTGGCTTCGATTCCCACACAAGGCAAACATTTGTATGCATGAACATGTCTGTTTGTCTTGGTCTGGATTTTTTAAGAGAGGTGGGGCGTATCAAAGCAACCCGTATGGGGAAGTACCTCCACTTCACAGAAAACCGCAGCCAAATAACAACTCCCTAGAGCGTTGTTGTGTTCCTGCGTGTGAGTGAGGTCACTAGTAAGCTCCCAAGGAGTTGCTGTGTAAGCAGCAGAGGAGGGATCCTCCCGACGTAGTATAAAAAATAAATAAACTGGTAACCTCACTTTTTTTTTCTTTTCTTTTTCTTGCACCCCTGCCATGGGCAAGGCTTTTTTTAGGACTTCATCATTATTATCCAACTAAAACACATTCATACATCATATTCTCTTTCATTCCACAACTGTATGTATGTATAGCTTCCCTTGGTCCCTTGCTCCTTACATACTTCACTCGCTGCTGTGACATTGATAGCTCTTTTCATGCACGCTCGTCGGTTCCTGGGGCTCCTGACATCACCTTCTGATAAAATACGACCAATTTGATCATGGTAGGTTAGTCTCGGCCTTCCTCGGCTCCTACATCCTTCCACTTTTGCATTGTATACAGTTTCGTCATTCTTTCGTCCCGCATTCTTTCTACATATCCGAACCAACGGAGCATGCCTTTTCTTATCTTAACACCGATACTCTCTTTCAGGCCAACTATTTCTCTCACGTCTTCATTGCGCAAAATTTGTGGCATTACAATTGCTAACCAAGCGTTATGCCACAAATTATGCGCAATGCTCTCATCTCGACCGCATTTATTCTACTTTCATGCTCACTTCCATAAGTTAGCGTTAAGATTAGCACAGCGTTGTGTACAGCGAGCTGTGGCTTCTGGCTTAAATTTTGGCTACCTAGAAGTTTACCCAACGCTCCATTCACTTTATTCCCTGCACTCACTCGCCTCTCCACATCAGCGGTATACCTTCAATTGCTGCTAAAAGCACTTCCAAGATATACAATCTCATTCACTTGCTCCAACACTACATCATCAATCATAATCCTAGTGTTCGTTCTGGTTGTCTCTCTTTCAAATACCATTATCTTTCTTCGCATTCAATTGTAAGCCTTTCTTTATACAATAACCTTTCATTGTTGTAACTAGTGTTTGCAGTTCGGATGGTGATTCTGCTATTAATGCCGCGTCGTCTGCATAAAGCAGGCAGTTGACCACTGAGTTACCCATTTGCATTCCCACATTCATATTTCTTATTCTCTGAAGACAACTGTCCAGATACAGGATGAACAGCCGAGCCGACAGCACGCATCCCTGTCTGACATCAACTACTACTACTCTCCTACTACTCGTCTACCCGCACACATACTGTACAATCCTCATAAGTGGATTGCACAGCACGGAGTAGGTCACCGTCAACCCCATATCTGGGCAAAATGTTCCAGAGATTCTTTCGCACGACCCTATCAAATGCTTTCTCAACGTCCACAAAACCACAGAAACCTTCCGCAGACCTTCTGGTCCAAAGCCAGATGCTTCTCTTCGTTCTCTATTCCACAACTCATTCTTTCATTCATCATCTTTCAGTTTTTTGCCCAGTTTTGACCGCCGGTGAAATTACAACAGCTGTTTCCGAACTTCCCTCCCCATACTACGGGTTGAACGACGATACAGTCGCTGTGAGCTCCCTCAAAGTAAACGGCGGGTCATGGTCGACATCGACGCCGCTCGTTTACGTCGCCGGCCTTTCTTCTCATTTCGCGGTGATCTGTATCGTCGTTCGACTCACTGTCGGCAGGATAGAACGTATCCGCCAACAGCTCGAGAGACTCCCTGTGGTCCAAGGTCCTCCCGCCCTCCTGGAGGAGTACATCCTCCTTGCGCTCAGTTGTCCTCCCAATGACCCTATAGATACCTTCCCAGACGCCTTCTTTGTCTTGCCTCCCGCAAAATCTCCTCCAGCTGTCTGGGCATCCCGCACTGCGGCCTCGTATTTGCCCTTCTGTTCGAGGTACAATCTGACCACCATTTGTCTCCGGTCCGGCGCTGCGTTTCGGATTCTGCGTCGCCTGGTGTTTATTTGTCTCTTCAGCTGCTCGTGTTCCTCCGACCACCACGGCAATCTAAATGAATCCCCGTGGTAACCTCACTTGCAATAAGACAAATGTGCTCCAGGGAATTGTTAGTTGATTGCGGTCATATATGAGGTGGACGTAATTCCCCAGGCTGTTCGCCTTGACGAACCATGTACATGTGTATCAGGAGATCTTTTCATCAGTCCTTACAAAAATCCTGGTGGATTTCTTAAATAATTGTTTAAACTTCACAGTGAATAAAATGTTTGACAATATATTTTTTATTTTATTTCAACATATAGCAATACAATTTAAAATTATCGCGTCATCGTGCCAGAACCTTTTCAGGTTTGAATTGACACTGGCCATTCGCCTTAGGTATATATTATTATTTCTTTAAAATTTAAATTCCACTTATCACCTAATTACCCAACTACTTAGCATTATACCAATTTCTAATAAATGGAAGTACAATTGTGCATATGCAATATTTCAATGTATAAATAAATAAATATTGTCTAACAAATTACACAGCGCCATCTAGCCCCAAAGTAAGCGAAGCTTGTGTTATGGGTCCTAGACAACTGATAAACATACGTAAATACATTTTTTTTTTGTAAATACATACTTATTATACATAGAAAATACCCAGACCAAGACAAACAGATATGTTCATGCACACAAATGTTTGTATTGTGTGGGAATCGAACCCACGAGCGTTGGTGTCAAAGTAGCGTAACAGCGCGTTTCACCACTGCGCCACCGAGCTCGTCTATGTACACAATTTTTATTTCTAATTGTCACATTTTAACAAATTGGTACGTAATTGTAGGTAAATTAGCTGAGCGCGTCAGCCCGGGCTACCCTCTCACTACGGTCACATGTCCGCTCCGCGCTGGCTCGTGATCGGGCTCCAGAGTTGTCACGCACCTCTTATAACTAGCCCTCTGTACAGCTGCTTATTTTGCTTCTTAAGTAAATTTTTTGTTCATTTTCATTATTCACATATAAACACGTAGACACTCATTACATGCTATGATAATATAAAAAAAAACACCGACTCCAAAAACATCTGCTATGAAAAAATGCACTAAAAGGTACAAAATAATTGTTTTATTTCTTGAAATGACTATAAACAAACATTATAGTGTTTATTTGTACTTAAACAGTAATTAGAAATATATTTTTAGACTAGTTAGAATAAAACCAATGTATACTAGTCAAAACAAAATAAGGCCCACTTGTTTATTTTGACGTCAGAAGCGATAATTTATTTTTTATGCATTCTCAAGTAGCTGGTGGTTTATCGTGGTGTTGCCTAAAGTGTTTACAAACACTTTTTGAGTACTCCACCTGCACATTTTTTTAAAGTGGGTAGATTTTGATAATTTCTTGTAACCACTTGATTCTACCTGATTTTAAGACAGATTTTAAACTCATTCAAAGTGAAGATTCTGTCAAGAACAGTTTAAGTTTTGTTCAACTAGTGGCTGAATTAACATTTTTAGAACGTTATGCCGAGGATTCGACGACGTATGGACTTACTAACCGTAACCAGGGCCGTAACATTACTTCAAGAAGGCCATTCGCAGCGTTCTGTGGCGTTGCAGCTGGGTTTTTCCCGACGAGCGATTCAAAATGCGTGGAATCGCTTTCGAGAGACTGGGAGACTAACCAGAAGATGGGGATCTGGCAGAGTTCGGGCAACTACCGCACAGGAGGACCGCTCCGTGCGTTTGACTGCCCGTAGAGAACGCTTCATCACAGCCCGCTCCTTACAAAACCGATTGAGGCAGGCGACGGGTACACGTGTGAGTGATCAAACCATTAGGAATCGGTTACATGAGGACTAGCAGTTCTCCAGGAGACGCGTAGTACGGATTCCATTGACAGGTGCTCATCGTGCAAATCGATTGTTGTTCGCAAGGCAGCATCTGGCCTGGGATATGAGGGACTGGAGTACAGTATTGTTCACAGATGAGTGTAAAGTAAAATTTTTAGTAATGAACGTCGCATTAGTATCTGGAGGCGTGAAGGTGAGCGATTTTCAGATGCATGCATTCATGAAAGTGACAGATTTGGGGGCCCTAATGTTATGGTGTGGGGAGGAATCTCTATGTCAGGCAGAACCGAGCTGGTAATTCTCAATGAAGGCACACGTTATATCGAAGAGGTCATAGGACCCCATGTGGTTCCATTTGCACAGAGAATCGGTGCAAGATTCCATCTAATACACGATAATGCTCGCGCTCATACAGCTAGAGCCACCAGAGAAGTCCTTGAGCAGGCTGGTGTACAGGCGTTGCCCTGGCCTGCAAGCAGACCGGACCTAAATCCCATCGAACACATGTGGGATTTACTGAAACGCAGTGTTCGAAGCACAAACCAACCCGTGCACAATGAAAGACAGCTAATCAACGTGCTGAAATCAAGCTGGGAACAAATTCCTCAAGAAACAGTGGTACACCTTGTGGAGAGTGTACCTTCCAGGCTTCAAGACTGCTTTCGAAAACGAGGAGGGCACACAAGATATTGAAGAACGTCTAAAATCAACCAACACCTTTTTTTTCAACCGATTTTTTTAGTGTCTTTTTTTGCAATAATGTTCATTATTAGAAAAGTTGTATCAAAAGATTTTTTTAATTGTTTCCGTCATTATTTTATGCTCTTTAAATTAAAAATTAAACAATTTATCTAATCTATTTAATTTTTTTTATTAATCAACCTTTGAATCGCATTACATAATTCACGAGAACACTGAAAAAACATGTTGGTTTATTTAGTTTTGACTAGTAGGTATATTTAGACAACAGTATACATGTGTTGTAATATTTGGAGTCAGTCAAGCTTTTAAGATTTTTTGGAAATTTCCCAGGTTTTACAAAATATATTTAAAGTTACGTCAATGCGATAATGCATCGACACCTAAATAGACCTGTTTACAAACATACATAACCAATACGCTGGCAGCGACTCCAAAAATAACAATAAATGTATACCATTGTCTTAACACATTGTTTTTATTCCAACTATTATTTTAGTCTAAAAATAAAAATAAACAAAAATTAAATAAATATTAGGGGTTAAAATATTAAATTGCCGATTTGTACCGAAAAATTAGTTTTTTTCTAAGATGTATGTATGTATATCTTCACGCCAGGTCCCTTGCGGGGTAGGCAGAGAGAACCGAGCGCCATAAGACGCGGTCTTTACACTTCACTCGCTTCTTTAACATTCGTAGCTCTTTTCATGCAAGCTCGCCGGTTCCTAAGGCTCCTGACATCACCTTCGGATAAAACACGACCAATTTGATCATGGTAGGTTAGTCTCGGTTTTCCTCGGCTCCTACATCCTTCTACTTTTGCATTGTATATCTACACCCGTATACATATGGTCACCCATGCGTAATCCTACGTTCGTCATCGCAAACCGTCTCTTGGAGTCCCGGGCTCAGCCACCAGGGAACTGCCGAAACTCTTCAAAGGAAGAATATGGGTAAGTGCTGTGCTATCCACCATTAATCCAATACCGCATCCTATTTTCCCTACCGCCAATACGCTCCCGCTATCCCATTTTGGACCGCATTTCTACCGCCATAACTTTCTGGTTTCCGACCGAATACCCGCTTCCTCAGTTAAACCCCCGCATCTACAATTACTGTCACAAATTCCGTGTAATTATAATGTATTGACACCCCACGATACAGGCCGAGCCGAGTGTGCAGTCATAGTAATACTGTGTTCTTATGTTTAACCTATGTTTAATAAAGATTACTTACATAAAATAAATGATGTAACTCTGTACAGGTGCCACTGCGGCTGAAGAGGGCAAAGAAACACACGCGGACAAGACTACAGATGGAAGAACAATGACATCAGACGACGCAAATAATAGACAAGTTTCTAAAAACACATCTATGTATACCGTGATAAACAAAGGTAATGTGAGTGTGAACAGTGATCGTGAGTGCTCTAGTACTGACACAGATGTCGGCAATAGCAACAGTAAACAACTGAAGATGGTTGTTTGTAAATATGACGAAGTCGGTTCACCAATATTTACTAAGGAGGATTATTCAAAGAGAACTGGTGAGAAACCTTTTGGATGTGAGATATGTAATGTTAAATGTAGTTCTAAAAGTAATTTAAACAAACATTTAATGACACACACTGGTCAGAAACCCTTTGAATGTGAGATATGTAAAGTTAGATTTACTGAGAAGGGTAATTTAAAGAAACATTTGATCACACACACTGATCTGAAACCCTTTGAATGTGAGATATGTAAAGTTAGATTTACTCATAAGGGTAGTTTAAAGAAACATTTGATAATACACACTGGTCAGAAACCCTTTGAATGTGAGATGTGTAAAGTTAGATTTACTGAGAAGGGTAATTTAAAAAGACATTTAATGACACACTCTGGTCAGAAACCCTTTGAATGTGATATATGTAAAGT
The DNA here is from genome assembly GCA_947507595.1 of Pyralis farinalis. Taxonomy (NCBI): domain Eukaryota; kingdom Metazoa; phylum Arthropoda; class Insecta; order Lepidoptera; family Pyralidae; genus Pyralis; species Pyralis farinalis. The sequence continues at coordinate 1,731,805 of OX382281.1, forward strand.
TAGATTTACTGTGAAGGGTAATTTAAAAAGACATTTGATGACACATACAGGTCAGTGACCCTTTGAATGTGAGATATGTAATATTAAATTTAGTCATAAAAGTAGTTTAAAGTGGCATTTGATGACACACTGGTCAGAAACCGTTTGTATGTGAGATATGTAAAGTTAGATTTACTGAGAAGTCATTCAATGTCACATTGGTGAAAAACCTTTGAATGAGAGTTAACTAAAGTTAGAATTAGACAAAAGTTTTTCAACTTGAGACACAGGTTTTGAATCTGAGTTATATGAAATTAGATTTATCGGAAAGATCACTTTTAATTTAACACACATTAGTCAGTCTCCCTTTAAATAGTGCATATGTCAACGCAGATCCAAGACGAACTTAGTGATAAAAATTATAGTTTTTGTTCGCGACAATAGTGATAAAAATTATAGTTTTTGTGTCTTTTATTTACGTAATCAGTAATAGTTAAATTAATACTTGTACATAGTTTATTGGAATATTATGTAAAATTATCTTTAACACGTTAAACGCCAAAGGAAATGTTGGTTATTTTCGGTCAAGCCGCGCCGGTCACCGGTGACCGGCACTAACACTATCTGAGTAGGCCATGGGGGACACCGGTGACCGCGGTGTAGTTCATGTTTAAACGAATTTTTTGAACTAACGGGACACTATTGCAAGGCGATACTCAATATCTAGAAAAGTAATACATATTATGAGTAATACGTACCAGAAATAAAACTTACGAAGAAAACAACATCTCAAAAGTCGAAACTACAAATTATTATTCTTATAAGATTGTTCACAAGTATAAATGGTTACTAATTGTTATATTAACACGAAATACAAATTTATGGTAAATTTTAATTACTACTCGTATTTAAGTTCGAGTGTTAATTGTCTTTTAAACTATAATAGATTCTAAAATAAATTCAATTGAATTCAAATCTTTTATTGCATTGTCACTTGTCACAAAAGATATTACATACTTAATGCTTATAGCTTATAGTCTACTGAGAATGAATCAAGGAATGTGTGAACTACATTAAAACACGAAAGACATAAAAAAGGGTTTTCTACACATTCCTCGCAATAAGTGTTTACTTTTTTAGTCTTATTTTTCGCTAATAATCTCCCGCAAGCAGTGGCATTATCTCGATAACACTGAGCACACATGCGTCTGCTTGTCCTCGCTGGACCTGGTTTATTTTGGCCAATTTATGTGTTACTAGTCTAGCTCTCGGAGCAGGAGGCTGTGTTGTTGTAGGTATGCCACACAAATAATTTAAGATCTCCTTCCTGAAGGTTGTAATTGCCATTTTATTACTTCTTCTGACACTTTGGTACAAGATCAAAGCATTCACCGTGGCTGTATTTAGTAGCAGGTTAATAGCCAATTTCTTGTACCATTTCACTGATTTGCGTAAGGGTGAGGAATATGCTGTCATTTGATTTGAAAGATCTACTGCGCCTTTTGCTTTGTTATAGTCTATCACTATTTTAGGCTTTGTGATGACTGAACTGCGCTTTCTGACGTTATGAAATTGTTGCGAGTGTTTTGTTGATAGAAGGAAAACATCTCTTTTGTTCTTCCATTTCATGATTGTGATTCCATCTGAGCTTTCCTTAGCCGTATGCTCGCCTCGCTTCAGCTTCGCAGTAATGACTTCCTTTGGAAGATGTTTTCTATTTTTTCTAATTGTACCCACTAGATGTGCTTCGGCATTTAGGAGTCGTCTGGCAAGATCCACACTTGTATACCAGTTATCAGTATAAAGTGTGTGGCCTTTATTCAGCAGGCCGCTGCAGAGAGCCATGGCGACATTACTAGGTGTGGTATTTACCTGATCGTTGGGTTTTCCTGTATATACATTTATTTTGTACATATATCCTGGGATTGTGCAGAGAGAGTTTAAATTCCTTAATGCCATACTTGTGCCTTTTTTGTTTGTTATATTGACGAAATATTATCCGTCCACAGAAAGGGACAACACTTTCATCTATGCACAGGTCTCTTGCAGGTATGTAGTTTTTCTGAAAGTTATCATTCATCGTGTCTAACAATTTATGGACTCTGTGCAATCTATGAGATTTATTTTCATCGTCTTGTTGTGAGAAATGAAGTACTTGTAGTAACAGTTCAAATCGATTGCGGCTCATAACAGTTCTTAGAAAGTTTTGTCCCATGATGACATCATAGGACCAGTAGTTTTTTAATATATATTACGGCTATTTTGGGTAATTTTACTAAACCCATGAAAATTATCAAATCAAACAACCTTTTTATTTCTTCCGATGAAGTCGGTATCCACTTACGAATCCGTGCAGAATATGAAGCATCGCCGCCACTTGTTATCTTTTTCACAGCGAAGATATTTGTGTCCTCCGCTATATGTTCAAAAACTTCATCTGGTACTAATAAAGCGTAAAAATCTGCTGGAGACTTGTTTATCATAGTTCTCAGAAGATGTGGGGGTAACCCAGGAAACTCGGTAAACAGAATAATAGTACGTTGGTTACCTCGGGGCTCAAACCAGTTGGATGACGATGAGACGTGCCCTGAAGCACTTGGTGAGTTTCTCCCAATTTCGAGATCACTAGATTCACTGTCTGATTCGATTAAAATACGTCGTCGTTTTCTACTCCTTGCTGGGAAATGGCACTCATCTTCAGATTCCGATGAAATATGAACGCTATTGTTTAAAAAAGTAATTTCAATATCGACAATTTGTGAAAGGTCCTCGTTAGTAAGTTGAAATTTTTCAAATTCCATGTTATTATCCACATTATACTCCAAAAAACTATAACTGAAAAATATTGAACACAAGCACAAAATAAAATGACGATTGTGGTGTGGAGATATATGAGAAGAACTCAAAGACTGACACTAGACACCTTTACGTGCAGCTTCACGAAGATTAGAACAGCAATAAAAGACACACGGGCTGTATTTCGCACAAATGCAATACTGTTAACTTAATTTTGAAAGTTGTAAACATAAAAATTTATGTATATGGCTAATAGCGTTGTAAAATTAGCACAACCTTCGGCAAAATCTAAGGTAAACTCTCATCTCGTTCGTTTCTCATGGGAATAAACAATAATAGTATAACTTGTATAACGCAGATGTTAGAAAAGACAACAAAAGAGCGCCGACCGTCAAGATACAACGACAGGAAATAAAATGTATTGATAAAGTAAGCAAACAATTATGAATAATTATGGAAGGTGCAACAATGTTACAATATGCAAATACAAATGTATATACAATATACAAATGGGCCGGCGCGAGCGTGGGCGGCACTATGCCCCCCGCGGCCCTCCGGGAAGGAAACTTAGATTTGTATCCGTGTAGGCCATGTCGGTCATCCGAGACCAGCATTGGATATATGTATAATTTAGCAAAATAATGCTTTATTTCATGTCTTGCGATAAAATATTGAGTGTATTTTGAGAAAATGTTAAAAAAACATTATGTGGAAAATGGATAAAATGCTAAATTTCATACGGCGTAATTCATGAACGTATTGTCGACATGGTGTCCACCATGGCGTTTAACGTGTTAAATCATAAAAGCCTAATAAATTACGCATTGTTCATGACGCTGCAGCTAAATCGAATGGAGTTGGCTGGAATTCATTATTATTAACTGGTCTTGATTTGCTGCAACCGCTTCTACATATAATTTTTCGTTTTAGAGAAGACAGGATAGCCATGACAGCTGATATTAAGGAAATGTTTTCTCAGCTTAAGATTCGTAGTCAAGATCGGGACGCGCAAAGAGTTCTTTGGCATGACAGCCCTAGCGAACCAATTAAGACTTATCAAATGTTTGAATATCATGGTTCAAATCCATGATATTCGGTGCCGCCTCTAGTCCTTTTACTGCACTTTATATCAAGGACAAAAACACCAAAGACTTCGAGAAGCAGTACCCACATGCTGCTCCTGCAATTTTATTTGACCATTATATGGATGACTATATAGGTAGTGTTTCAACAGTAGAAAAAGCGGCTCATCTCGCCGCAGAAATTGTAATGTACATAGTCGCGCCGGGTTCGAGATGCGTGGCTGGATCTCTAACGAGTCGGCTGGATGTAACGAGCGCTATCTCTTCTGCCAAATAATCTTTTGTATAAAGCACTAGTAGCTAGTATAGTATTCTTAACGGTAAATAATACGTACTATATTAATTTAGGTTCACTTACATCATCAATTCGTACGTTAGGCCTCATCTGGTATCCTTCAACTGACGTGATTACGATTAATGTCAGTATTGAACACAGTTTGCCTGACCGCCTCACCAAACGCATTGTGCTCTCTGTGATGTGCATATACGATCCTTTGGGTTTTTTAGCTCCTATAGCATTGAGAGGACGCATTAATTTTCAAAATGTTTGGCTACTAGATCATGGTTGGGATGAGGCCCTACCTCAAGTAGACTGTGAATATTGGAAGTCAATAATAAACGCGATCAAACAAAAAAAAAAGAAAAAAAGATTTGATGTGTCCATTGTAATATTTTATTAATAGTGACGTATGTAAAAACATGACGTATTGTCAAAAGTAAAACAGAATGTGCTTACTAAGGAATTTTGTACATCTCTCCCGGGAGGAGAAAAGTACCTATCGAAGTTAGTAGGCAGGCTGTACCTGATGGAAAGGTATTACTAAATGGTGGGCAGACTGGAAATTCAGATTATGATTCAGAAGAAGTATGTAAAACTAAACAAAACTAAGTATTAGACAAGTTGGTAAAATACAACAAAATTCAAAAGATACCGAAACAAACATAAAGGGCAAACAAAATTTATGTAGGTTTTTTTAAGGTTCCGTACCCAAAGGGTAAAACGGCACACAATTTATTGTGTGATTACTATTGTATTTGGTGTTTGCTCATTGTTTACCTGCTGATATTTACTGTTGTGTGTCATGGAGATACAAATAAATGGCTTATCTATCTATCTATAAAATAGAATAAAATAAATATTTAAGGGGGCTCCCATACAACAAACGTGATTTTTTTTTTTGCTCATTTTTGCTCGATATTGATAACGGCAACAGGTAGACGCTTGAAATATTCACAGAATATTCAGTTATATATTCATTTTAAGAACAAATAATTTAAATAAAACAAATATTTAAGGGGGGCTCCCATACAACAAACATGATTTTTTTGCCGTTTTTATAGATAATGGTACGGATCCCTTCGTGTGCGAGTCCGACTCGAACTTGGCCGGTTTTTTTATGCTACGTCGAGAGGCATGCAAGCATACGGCCCACCTGATGTAAAACGGGTAACGTTTGCGATATATTATCACTCGATGCCTCCTCTGCTGCTTACACAGCAAATCCTTGGGAGCTTACTGGTGACTTCACTCACACTCAGGAACATAACAATCCTCTAGGGAGTTATTATTTGGCTGCGGTTTTCTGTGAGGTGGAGGTACTTCTCCAGACGGACTGCTTTGATGCGCCCTACCTCTCTTGAAATATCCAGACCAAGACGAACAGACATGTTCATGCATACAAATGTTTGCCTTGTGTGGAAATCGAACTCACGAGCAGTGGCGGCTGGTAGGTTATCGAACTGGTGGTGCACTTTACTTGCTCACCAAGTATTAATATTAGAAATTGCAACAAATCAACAACTTACCTACATAAAAGATGTAAATTAAAAAAAAAACAATTACTTAATATAAACAAACAATAATTAACGCGTCACAGATACAGTGAAACTGTACTGATAAGGAGAGGTCCATCATAGCCGTCGTCGAACTCAAATTTCAAATTTCGTCAAACATCGGGTGCTCTCGGTAATCTTCGATTCGCACGTGCGGCGCACGAGAACCGCCTCATTTCTCGGTACATTTCTATGAACTATCTTTTGTTTCACGCGTCAGGCACATTCGCTAGTAACTCATACAAGTTCTATTAGCAGTCCTCGTGCACTCGCCGAAGCGCACGAGAACTTTTCTTTACAGGGAAAATAAGTCTTAATAGTTTAGCAAAGCGCTTAATTTGTTTTGTCTTTTATTTGTTATATTATGTTGTGTTTCAAAAATAAATATTAATATGGTAAAGATGAAGTAGTATTTTGTAATTTTTAAATCTTTTGAATTGGTGGTTCAGCGCACGAGCGCACTTAAGGTACAGCTGCCACTGCTTACGAGCGTTGGTGTCAAAGTCGCGTCATTCACGACTAAGCCACCGAGCTCGTCAAAAAGGTAGGTACTATACGATAAACTACAAATTTCTGACGTGGTCGTTTTATGACCCCGGCTGAAGTTTGAACATCAGCGACTCTAATAATACCATCAGGGTCAGTTATATTGTTCGCGACAACTATAGTCGTAAGTGAGAACTTTTAGTAAAAGGTTTTATAAATTTGTATGAAAAGGGGTCAAATGTACGTAAAAATAAAACAACTGTAATGTAATTTTGATCACAATAAAACGATCGCTATAAAGTAATGCTTAGGCCAAAAATCGCTATTGGTTTCTCGCTCGCACACTGTTGCCGATCGCTCGCACACCGGGGGTATAAATATGCCACAAAGTGCGACGATCGGCACGTTTGCAGTCACACAGTCAAGATCTAGCCAGCCTAGTCACTTGGAAGCCAGTCAAGTCATATCCTCAGAAGCATTACCTTCGGCATCATTCTTCTATCAAGCAGCATCAACTGGTTTCAATTCTCTTCAATCCACACCTACGCCTTACAACCGGAGGTGCGAAGAACTAACCCGCCAGTACCTACATATTATTTTTACATTCGTTTACGAAGTGTACGAGTCGTATCGAAGGGACCCGCACAGATTACATCCTCTTTATATTAATTTGTATATTATTTTATCATACTTTCCTGATGGGTTTAGATTTATCAGGTGGCGCCCTTTCTTTCACTTATCTATAGTATCAGGCTAAATTATTATCCTACTGGTTCTGGCCTGCACAATAACCCGAACGCACTCTCATGCTCTGCCGACATATCAGCTAGCAATGATTCTTACTGTTACACTACTAGGCGCCCTTCGTGCACTAAATGTTTCTCCTACCGCTATCTCATGGCTTGACTCCTATCTCCGAGATCGACAACAGTGCATCAAAGTTGATGACACCTTTTCAAGTTGGTCTACTTTGAGAGCTGGTGTGCCACAGCCACAGGGTAGTGTGTTATCACCGCTTCTTTTCTCGATTTTTATTAATCAAATCGCTCATATTATTTCTTCTTCCTAACACCTGTTTGCAGATGACTTACAAAAATACCGCCATTTTGTACCATTAAATAAGTGCTCAGCTGTCCAATCTGTTAATTCGGACCTTGATGCTGTTAGGGACTGGGCTGCATCATTTGTTAACCGCACTAAATCACAGTCGATGATTATCGGTAGCAGCAGGATGATGCCTAATCCTAATATGTTCCCAAAGATTGTATAAGACAGCACCGATATACCATATACTTCTAAATCAAAAAACTTGGGCCTGGACTATAATTTATCTTGGTCTGCTCACGTCAATGAGGTTAGCAAACGGATGCACTATTAATTTCACTCTCTTAGGCGTCTCCAGAACTTCACAAGTTCGGTACTTACACATAGGTATAATCGATTAATATAATTACATTTCGTTCGTATTAAACTGGGCATCAAGCGAGTATTTCTGGTTGCAGCATACGCTCCCGTAAGCTCAGCGTGTGCTCAAGAACTGGAGAAGTTTTGGTAGTCTGTGAGGGATGTTCTGGACTTAGCTGAAGGGATATGAAAGAGTGATTATGTTTGGAGATTTGAATGGATGGGTTGGGACCAAGCGATACAGCTATGAAGCTGTTCTTGGTCCGTATGGAGATAAGAGAGTGAACGAAGCAGGTAAGTCATTACTAGATTTATGTATGGAACGAAACCTCCTCGTGTCGAATACTTTATTTCATCATAAGGATATTCACACGTATACATGGAGAAGGAATGACCAAAAAAGTGTGATTGATTTGATTTTAATGGATAGACGTCTCCGAAATGTTATAATGGATACAAGAGCCATTAGAGGCCCCACTCTTGAGATGGTCCACTACCTGGTGGTAACCCGGTTTGTGGGCCTTTTTAGGAAGTGGAGGCACTGGCGAGTGCGTATCCCTTTCGGGGATCATGAAAGGATAATGAGCGAAAAATTGCAAGATGAAAGTGTAAGGAGAAAAGTGAAAGTATGTGCATCTAGTAAGTGAGAGACTTGCAAATGCAAGCCTCTCCGACTCAGATGTGGATGATTATTGGAAAGTTTTGAAACAAAGTATGGTGGATAGTGCAAAAGAAGCTTGTGGATGCGCAAAGAGACGTAAAACAGCGAAAGGAGATGCCTGGTGGGATGCGGAGGTTGAATCCTCCATAGCAAGAGAGAGGAAAGCGTGGCTGGATTACGTATCATCTTTGCCCTTAAATGAAAATATGAGAGAAAAGAAGAAAGAAATGTACCGTCTATGCAAGAATGAAACCAAGGCTTTAGTGAAAGAGAAGCGTGAAAGACAAATTATGAATGAGGAAGAGAGGCTGACGAAAAACTTTGAGACAAATACCAAACTCTTTTGGAGTGAGGTAAATAAGTCTCGGGCTCGGGGTAGTTCGTCGGCATCCAGTATGAACAAGATTAAGTCTAAAGCTGGCATTCTTGCGAACACTCAGGAAGTGTTAGAACGGTGGAGTGAATATTTTGAAGAAATGTATGAGTATGCCTCGGACGCTGACAATGAGAGTGAGTCGGATGCTTACTCCACGTTGACGGCGTTCGACGAAGGCATAACTATGGATGAGATCGAATGGTCGATACGAAGCTTGAAAAATGGAAAATCAGCGGGAATTGATCTGATCACAGCTGAGATGATCAAATTAGGTGGCACTTACGTCCGGGACGCCTTCTGGTACTTATGCAACCTATGCTGGAGAACTGAAAGGGTCCCAATGGACTGGAGACGCGCAGTCATCGTACCCTTGTATAAAGGCAAAGGGTCACGTGTGGACTGCGCCAGCTATAGGGCCATCAGTTTGATCAGCTTAGCAGCAAAAGTATATGGAAAGGTGATTGAAAGGAGAATGAGGGTGAAATCCGATGAAATGCTGTGGGACGCACAAGGAGGTTTCCGAAATGGAAGGGGATGTACTGATCAAGTTTTCTTGCTCCGCAATATCGTAGAGAAGCATCTGGCCATAGACCAGAAGGTTTTCTGCGGTTTTGTGGATCTTGAGAAAGCCTTTGATAGGGTTGTGCTAAAGGAACTGTGGGACATATTTCCGAGATATGGGACTGACGGTTCATTGCTCCGTGCTGTGCAATCCACTTACAAGGATTGCTCAGCATATGTGCGGACAGAGGGTGGCATGTCACCCTGGTTTGATGTCAAAATTGGTGTCAAACAGGGTTGCATGCTATCTGCTAGGCTGTTTATCCTGTATCTCGATAGTTGTCTGCAGAGAATAAGGTCAACGAATGTGGGATTGCGCATGGGCGACCTAGTGGTGAACTGTTTGCTGTATGCAGACGATGTCGTGCTATTAGCAGATACACCATCTGAACTGCAAACACTGGTCACAACGATGAAAGACGAATGTATGGAGAAAGGCTTACTAGTGAATGCGAAGAAAACAAAGATAATGGTATTTGAAAGAGAAGAATCCAGAACTAATATAAGGATTACGATTGATGATGAAGTGTTGGAACAAGTGGATGAGTTTGTATATCTTGGATGCGCTTTCAGCAGGGATGGAAGGTACACCGCAGATGTGGAAAGACGAGTGAGTGCTGGGAATAGTGTGAATGGAGCGTTGGGAAAACTTCTTGGCAGTAAAATCCAGAGCCAGAAGGCACAACTCGCTATACAATGCAGTGTTGGTCCCAACGCTAACTTATGGAAGCGAGAGCTGGGTATGGCAGAAAGAGCATGAAAGTAGAATAAACGCGGTCGAAATGCGAGCGCTGGGCAAAATTTGTGGCGTAAGGCTTGTAGACCGTATTCGCAATGATGATGTTAGAAACAGAGTTGGTCTGAGAGAGAGCGTCGGTGTTAAAATAAGAAGAGGCATGCTCCCGATGGTTCGGACATGTAGAAAGAATGCAAGATGAAAGGATGACGAAGCAGATATACAATGCAAAAGTGGAAGGATGTAGGAGCCGGGGAAGGGCAAGACTTACCTACCATGACCAAATTGGTCGTGTTCTATTAGAAGGTGATGTCAGGAGCCCTAGAAACCGGCGAGCGTGCATGAGAAGAGCAATGAATGTTAAAGAAGCGAGTGAGATATGTAAGGATCGAGTCACGTGGCGCTCGTTTCTCTCCGCCTACCTCGCAAGGGATTTGGCGTGAAGTTATAGATAGATAGAATATAATTACATAAATATATTATATACATACATATATACTTGTTATATGTAATTGTAAATATAAGCGTTGCATGTTACGCAAGTTTAATCTAGACACGCGGCAGCGTGTCAAGCCAAGTTCAAGTAACAGAACTGGCGAGCAGCACCGTGTGTAATATTACACGAACCATTTGGAGCTACTTTTGACCCCCTCATAACTCAAACTATTTCACATAAACGTGTCAAAGGAGAATGACCAAACTTGTATGGGAGCTCGGCCCACTTGCATCAGTCATGCGTCTTGATCAAACCATCGGCAAAACATAGGACATATATTGTATATGACTCAAAAGAAATATTATTTAAATATGAATAGGGGTTATCGAGTATTTTCAAATCAAATTGGGCATTTTGAGGTTATGTTTTGCGAGTGTAAAACTACAAGGTTACCTATACAGAGGACATGTTATATTTTATGGATAGTGTTTTTTATATGTCTAGCCTTTTAAACAGACCTATAACAAATGAAGGCATAACCAGACAGATCTGAAAGATAGTCACCAAAGAATATAATACTCCCTGACGGGAGAAGAACGGCGTCTCCATACAAAAAAAATGCAACCATATATTTACACACAATTAGATACTAGCGCCATTGCGGAATAGCACAAAACAGTTTGAATGTCACGTGGCGGGAATTTTTGAAAGTTACTTTAAATATCTCGGTCCGAAGCGGTTTGCGATGATAATCGTAATGACATGTAAAATAAAAAAGTAACATTATGTAAATTTATTTTTATTTTACAATTGCGTCACCACGACTATCTTCGCAAACCGCTTTCGAAGATTGTCGTGGTGACGCAATTGTAAAATAAAAAGAAATTTACATAATATTATTTTTTATTTTACATGTCATTACGATTATCATTGCAAACCGCTTTCGTGTCTGTGTTGTAATTATTGTTTAATATACAAAACGCCGTAGATCAATATTGGTTTCGTTTGACAATAAAAATAGTAAAATAAGAATTGAAACAATAAACCTTTTTATCATTCATTTATTTTGTAAAATTCTAATTTTTCTTTCCAGTGCTTTCTTTTTCTCTTCTTCCTCCATCTCTCTATTCCTCAATACAACATATCTTTTAACAATAATACAGAATGTACTGTTTTTAATATGCTGGATATTGTCCGCTAAATGAACGCTGCATTTATTTAAAAAAGCGTAATCAACACTGTCTAAAGAGGACATAATATTCTGTTTTAATTGAGATTTGTAACAATTGGTTCTTAAATATTCATTGATTATTAAGGCACAATGTTCTACACATTGGACTATGTTTTTATTAATATAATTTAAAGTATTGTGTGTGGCGTCATATTCTTTAAAGCTTGTAAATATGTGAATGGCATCAAGATCACTTGTCAAGTATATATTTCGACAATCTTGACAGTTGGAATGCCTTAGTTTTTTAAATATAAAGCCACACACATATGCACAGGCTTGGCCTTCCGGTGTCGCCTGCTTTACTGCTTCGACTGCATCAGCTAATAACGCTTCCATTTCAACATTCATTTCAGCAGTTTTTTGTATCTGCTGTTGAAAGTCCGACGTTAGAAATGTTGACAAATTATTTGCCAAAATGGCAGTGTCTTCTTCGCAGTTTTTTTTTTGGCCCGAGTGCCGTAAATTTGTAATTATGGCCGTTTTAACCCCAGCTATGAATTGTTGTATTGTTGGATTGCTATTTGAGCCACAATTATATCTGATGCAGCCAAAACAATTTTCTAATGGATCTTGATTAAGGCGTCGTGTAGATAAACTCTTAATATTTTTGGTCTGCAAATTTTTCCATAACTTTTCTATTGCATTTAGAGAATGTATCCAGCCTTCTTGAGATGGAGGATTAGTTCTGCTTCCCAAGTATTTAATTGAAGAAATAAAACGTCTCATCTCGTTAAAGAGGCCTATATGTGAACTCCGTGCAGTCAGGTTTGTAGAAAAGTTTTTCCCCCTGCGTAGATCAGGACTATCCGCATTGACTGCATCAAACAACTCATCAAATTTATTTACAAAACTTGCAGTTGCATAAGCTTTTGTTGGAAGTTCATCTGCAAAAATATTAATTTTGTAAAAATATACAAATTGGTAGATATTTTTATTAAAGACAAAACAATTCATTTTTTATACCACTAAGGTGGCAATGAAGCATACGGCCTGCCTGATGTTAAACAGTCACCGTAGCCTATGGACATTTGCAACACCAGGGGCGTCACTCGTGCGTTGCCTACCCTCTAAAAACCTCTTCACGCATTTCTTGAAGAATTCGATGCTGTAGTCCCTTGGAAAAACCTCAGCTGGGAGTTCATTGCACAGCTTGAGAGTTCTCAGAAGAAAACTTCTCTGGAACCGCACAGTACGCGACCATTGCGATTCCAGCGTGTGAGTATGTACATAGGTTGTAGTTATGTATATAGTTAATAGTTCAAAACTATTGATATCCACTCAGTTTTGTGTAATTTTATTAATTATGTGTATACTGCTTCACATAGGCCATATGCTTCAATGCAAGTTGAGGTAACATAGTCTCTGATAGTGGGATGAGTATAGGTTGATGTGAAAATTTATATTGGATATGTTCACTCACTTGATGCAATTTTTGCCAATATACCAGCTGCAACAGAGTGGCTAAATATTTGTGCTGCAAGCTTTACCCTCATCTGCTGCTTGACATTTGGATGTATGTGGTGGTCTGTTAGTGCAGGAGCATATACGAAATTAGCATTATCTTTGTCTAGATTATAAAATAATTCAATGTAACTCCATTTTGCAATGCCTAAAATAAATGAAAAATTAAATATAATATATCATTTCACATATAACAAATGTCCATTCCATCATCAAATTGCCATTAAACAATCTTAGTCTACTCAACAGAGTAAAGTAAAACACAACTCGATGTAGATTTAGTGTACCAGGTGGAGATTGAGCTTGTTTTCCTTAGTGATATAAAAAACATATTCTTGCTGCTGTCATCGCTGCTATCACAGTACCTCAAGAACTGCTGGCTGATCTTACTAATTAGACTATTTTTTATACCAATAAAGTGGCAAACAAGCATACAGACTGCTTGATGCTAAACATTCACTGTAGTCTACGGACATTTGTAACATCAGGGGAGACTAATACGTAGCTGACATGATCTGATAATGCGTGTATAGAAACCCATGTTATAGTCACTTGTGAAAACCTCGGCTGGTTTGCCGGCTGGTGTGGTTCATTCCACAACTTGGAAGAGTTCTCAGAAGAAACCTTCTCTGGAACCTGGAATGGGTGAACTCCCCAAAATCGGCGTAGTAGTCACAACCATCAAGGCAATAACTTTAGTTTGTTTTGTAAGGTGAGCATAATCAGAACTTCTAAAGTTCTGCTCCTCTTTTTTGCCAATCCCTCATCTGGTAATTAGCAGGGTACATCACGTGTGTCACAATGTGAATTTTGCTCTACAGATGACGGATATGTGAGGCCACTTACAGATCGAAATATGCTTGATAAGTAATTTTATAATATTTACCATTTACATTCATATTGTTACACTGAAAATCTGTTGAGCACTGAACATCGTGCTTCATTAACAGATTGCGAGTACATTTCAGTAGATGAGGAGGATCTAAAATTGCCACAATTTCCCGTCCGGAATGTGTAAAACAAGGCTCTCTTGTTGTTACGCCCAATGTTTTCAACATTTTTACATTTACTGTTGATAAATCACAGACAGTAGCCACAACATTCAGATTAGTCTTGAAACACTCTGTAAGTATCTGAAAGCAAATAAACATTATTTGTATAACACAAAGATCTGCATAGTAAATCTTATCATGACACAACATTTTATCAGTACAATATTTACCTCTTTTAGAATTACCGTCAATCTTTCAGCATTTATAGAATGAGAAAAATAGAATGCGATGGGCTGCTTCCACTTCTTTCTTATTCCAGCAAGCATAAATACCAAGGCTTTACTGGCAATTTCATGACTTCTACCATGTCTATCATGATCCTGGAAGCCCTGGATCTCATCTAATTTACAATCGTAATTTAGATGCTTTCTAGTCACATAGAGTAGTACTTACTAGCAAGTACTACAGCACCCAAAAGGCTTGGTAAGGTAATTAGTAAGGATTATATGGATTTGTAAATACGATGCTATGTGCATAGATCAATCGCACTGTACACCTACGTAAAATGCATCTTCAAATTAAACCACAGGATAAGAAGTAGATATTTAATTTCAACTTTTTATATTCATATACATCTATTATACATTTCGTTTGGGGTTAAGTAGCTCAACATCACCTTTGAGTAAAACAAACCTTACCTGCACATTGTGCACTCCACAATACTGATGGGACGATAGCTTGACTGAGGAAGAACACAACAAAAGATTCTTTGGAGAACTGTTGTTTTCACGGGTGAGTGTGGTAACCATATAGCACCTACATTGGCAGTCAGGGTGGCAATGTGCGACTTACATTATTTAGTTCTAAGCAATGGCAGGCTATGGTAACTATTTAACATCAGGCGGATTGCATGCTGATATAATTACTTACATTGTTCTTAATCACATAATATTCATTGGATATAAATAAGAAAAACACCTAGTATATTGACACTTTTTGAGTTATATTTATTACGTTCTTATATATAAAAAAAACTTTTTGTTTATTAGAATTTTTATCATCAATAAATACATTTAAAAAAATCTAAAAATGGAGTAGGAACCTGTACATCATTAAATCTACCCTAACTTAAATACCAAATTACCAAAATTATGTGCACACGTTTCATAATTTAGCATAGCACAGCTAGGTACAATATGTTGTACATTAATAATACATCTCTTATGGTTTTTGGGACCATTAAACATTCAGTTTCTCGCCCTCAAATACATGGCTAATGAAATCTGTGCAAATATAGATCTTGCGGCTTGACATATATATGTGACATTTTTCACTGAAGGTGCTGGAACTTTAAGTACAGCCTCGATGAATTTCCAGTTAATTTCCTCTAGCAGTGGTCAAATTATCATCATGGTACTGTTGCCTTTGTATTACTCAGCTGCTCGTCAACTGACCACACAAATTATTTCCAGTCTTGATACCTAGAATAACATATATGTTAGGTGAAGAACATTAAATATATATATACATATACTATTGGAGTTCGCTCAAAATGACTAGAGAAAGCTTAAAATGACTTGAATGAAAATATAAAGATCCCAGCTAGATAAAGTAACAATGCACAAAGTTATAAAAAAAATATATTATTTTAGGGAAACACCATAAAAATATGTTAAGGAAATTAAGTACCATATGAACTGGAATCCATTTAATTATAACATTAGTTTTTGATATTCTGGTGATAACTCTGTATAATTGAGATCTTATTATCATTATGTCAACATCCCACATTCAAGGCATACTTGTTGATGTCTAAATTCATTTGAAGATTTGACTTCAAATGTTTATTTAAGCCCGTATTAAATGTATATATAATTCCCGGCAGAAGATGCTACCGTCTGTGATCTGTAACAATTAAAAATTTGTTGTTTAATTGATAAACACAATAATGTAAAAACATAAGTCATGTATGTACAGTCTTACTATCCCAGTTATTATAACATAATATACCGCTGTATTTTATAAACAATCAATGGTGCAGCTTCTAATAAGGGCGAGTCTAGATATGTCTTCACAATTCTTGTTTAGGAGGGGTCCATACTTTTATTCATATACTTAATAAAAGATTACCAATATATGTATGAACTTATAAATAAAGTAACACTTACCGGACTGAGCACCATTCAAGGAACGTACTAGTTATTCACCCAAGGAATGTACTAGTTGTTGGTATGATCAATGAATGGATTCTTATAATATTTCCACACGTTGATTTCACAATTAATTAATTATTTCCCATGTACAGAAACAAAACAAAATAACATATATTATGGAATAGAATAGATTCAAGATTTGACTCTTGTCTATGGACACGTCGCTCTATAGGGATGCGATTGGAGATCGATTTCAATGGGTTAAGAAAATCGATTCAATAGGCATTGAAATATACAATTATTTGTACGCATCAAAAACATAATAATAGTACACAGTTTTTTACTATATCTGGCATAGATCTCAATTCCTACTGTGTTTTTGTTTCTATAAAGTGCTACCATGAAATAAAATGGAATATACCGTTATCCCCTTACCTTTTTCTTTTGATCTCACGTAAATACAACAATGTTGCAAATTGTTTGTTTGTGATGACATGACGTAAAGTACCTTCTGAGAACTACGTAATACTTACGTCTTATTAATAACTTAAAGTAAAAAAAACGATCGATTAAATAATCACGAATAATCTAACATTTTGACATAGTATGAACGGGGCTTAAACAAAGGCCTGTATCTTCCTACTAATGGGATTAACAGGACTTCTGTCTAATTATAATTTCCACATGATTCCACCAAACCAAGCGCCACATGATTCCCTCACTCGCTTCTTTACCCGAATAATGTTAAATCGATTATGTTATCATGAACAACATTTGTTAAAGAAATATTTCGAGTAGTGGAGTTATTCAGGCTTCATGATTATCTATTTTATATGAAGGTTAGCTATAAAAAATAATAGAAGCTTTTCATATAAGCAATGAATTATTAAGGTTCTTAATTACAATTATTTAGTATATTTTATAATCGATAATCGATTACATAATCATCGCAACCCTAAACTCATTCAATTTTTACCTGTCATTTCATCCATTTGTAATCATAAGCGGAAATGCAAATAACTTTTAATATTTAACTTTTAACCCCTATTCCAATAGGATTGAAAAAAAATCATGAACATTATCAATTTGGAAAAGGTTTTTTAGAGTATAAATGGTTAAGACGCAAGGTGGGCCCACATTTGGTCATTCTCCTTTGGGAGATACATATGTGCTCCAAAGGAGAATGACCAAAAGTGGGCCCACCTTGCGTCTTCACCATTTATACTCTAAAAAACCTTTTCCAAATTGAAAATGTTCACGTATTTTTTTCAGTCCTATTGGAACAGGGGTTTAAAAGTTGAGTATTAAAAGTTATTTGCATTTCCGCTTATGACTACAAATGGTGAATGACAGGTAAATCATGAATGAGTTTAGGGTTGCGATGATTATGTAATCGATCATCGATTATAAAATATACTAAATAATCGTTTGTAATTAAGAACCTTAATAATTCATTGCTTATAAAGTGAATAGCTTCTATTCATTTTAATGGTTAGCCTTCATATAAAAATGTTTATAAACTATCATGATGCATGAATAACACCACTACTCGAAATATTTCTTTAACAAAAGTTGTTAATCATAACATAATCGATTTCACATATATTATTCGGTTAAAGAAGCGAGTGAGGTGTGTCAGAACTGTAAGGATCGAGTCATGTGGCGCTTGGTTCTCTCTGCCTACCCCGCAAAGGATTTGGTGTGAAGTTATAGATAGACAGAGGAGTCCTGTTAGTCCCATTAGTAGCAAGATACAGGCCTATGTTTAAGCCCCGTTCATACTATGTCAAAGTGTTAAATTATTCGTAATTATTTAATCGATCGTTTTTTTACTTTCAATTTATTAATAAGACGTAAGTATTACGTAGTTCTCAAAAGGTACATTATGTTATGTCATCACAAACAAATAACTTGCAACATTATTGTATTTACGTGAGATCAGAAGTAAAAGGTAAAGGGATAACGGTACATTCCATTTTATTTCGTGGTAGCACTGTATAGAAACAATAACACAGTAGGTATTGAAATCAATGCCAGATATAATGAAAAACTGTACTATTATTATGTTTTTGATGCGTACAAATAATTGTATATTTCAATGCCGATTGAATCGATTTTCTTAACCCATTGAAATCGATCTCCAATCGCATCCCTATACAGCGACGTGTCCATAGACCAGAGTCAAATCTTTAATCTATTCTATTTCATTTTTCGTAATAAATATTATTTTGTTTAATTTCTGTACTTATGAAATCAAAGTGTGTAAATATTATAAGTATCCATCCATTGATCATACCAACAACTAGTACATTCCTTGGATGAACAACTCGTATATTCCTTGAATGGTGCTCAGTCCGGTAAGTGTTACGTTATTATTAAGTTCACATATATATTAGTAGGTAATGAATAAAAGTATAGATCGCGCCTAGATAAAAATTGTGAACACATATCTACACTCGCCCATGTTAGAAGCTGCACCACTGATTGTTTATAAAATACAGCGGTATTATTATCTGGTATAGTAAGATTAAATACATGACTTATGTTTTTAGATTATTGTGTTTATCAATTAAACAACAATTTTTAATTGTTACAGATCACAAGACGGTAGCATCTTATGCCGGGAATTATATACACGTTAATATGAGCTTAAGTAATATTTGAAGTCAAACTTTCAAATGAATTTGGACATCAACAAATATGCCTTGAATGTGGGATGTTGACATAATGATAATAAGATCACAATTATACAGAGTTATCACCAGAATATCAGAAATGGAATGTTATAGTTAGATAGATTCCAGTTCATATGGTACTTAATTTCTTAAACATATTTTTTTATGATGTTTCCCTATAATTATATATATTTTTTTATAATTTGTACATTGTTACTTTATCTTTATCTAGCTAGGATCTTTATACTTCCATTCAAATCATTTTAATCATTCTGATACTCCTACGGTATAAACATATTTAATTTTCTCCACTTAACAT
Source organism: Pyralis farinalis (assembly GCA_947507595.1). Classification (NCBI taxonomy): domain Eukaryota; kingdom Metazoa; phylum Arthropoda; class Insecta; order Lepidoptera; family Pyralidae; genus Pyralis; species Pyralis farinalis. The sequence goes on from OX382281.1 coordinate 1,750,986, forward strand.
ATATTCTATTCTATAATTCTAGGTATCAAGAATGGAAAGAGTTTGTAAGGTCTGTTGACGAGCAGCTGAGTAATACAAAGACAACAGTACCATGATAATAATTGATCACTGCTAGAGGAAATTAACCGGAAATTCATCGAGGCTGCACCTAAAGTTCCAGTGCCTTCATCATTTTTTTGTCAACCCACAAGATCTATAACTGCATGGATCTTAAATACATGTATCAACATGATGCACATGTTTTTGGCGTGACGAGAAACTGAATGGTTTAATGATCCCAAAAATCATTAGAGATATATTATTAATGTACAACATATTATAATGTACCTAGCTGTGCTAGAATATGCTGTCATCAGTTATGCAATGGAAATTAGCATGAATTTACATTAAATATATGTATTATGTGCCCTTGGGATAGCAGTTTTACTTTGGAGAACATATTCGCAATGAACTGTATGCTGTGGAGATTAATTAAAAAGTCGAAAATGCTCCCCTCATATTAGGAAAAATAATTATCAGAGCACATATAAAGTGGAGGCACATCAGTTCAACAACACATTTGTTTAAATGTCTAGAGAGGTATTGGTCGGCTACTGCTGCAATTGCTTTGTAGGAAAATTAACAATACAGTGCGCACATAATGTTGGTAATTTGGTATTTAAGTTAGGGTAGATTTAATGATGTACAGGCTCCTACTCTATTTTTATTTAATGTATTTATTGACGATAAAAATTGTAATAAACAATTTAAAGAAATGTTTTTTTTATATATAAGAACCTAATAAATATAAATAAAAGTCAATATACTAGGTGTTGTTCTTATTTATCTCCAATGAATTTTCTGTCATTAAAAACAATGTAAGTAAGTAATAAGCATACAATCCGCCTGATGTTAAATAGTTACCATAGCCTGCCAACGCTTACAACCAAGTAATGTAAGTCGCACATTGCCACCTTGACTGCCAATGTAGGTGCTATATGGTTACCACACTCACCCGAGGGAACAACAATTCTCCAAATAATCTTTTGCTGCGTTCTTCCCCAGTTAAACTATTGTCCCATCAGTATCGTGGGGTGCACAATGTCCAGGTAAGGTTTGTTTCAGTCAAAAGTGATGTTAAAGGTGATGTTGAGCTACTTCGCCCCAAATGAAATGTATAATACATATATGAACATAGAAAGTTGAAAATAAATATCTACTACTTATCTGTGGTTTAATTATTTGAAGATGCATTTAACGTAGGTGTATAGTGCGCTTGATCTATGCACATAGCATCGGATTTACAAATCCATATAATTCTTACTAATTACCTTACCAAGCCTTTTGGGTGCGCTAGTACTTGCTAGTAGATACTATTCTATGGGACTATCTTTCAGATCTAATGTCTGGTTATTCCTCCATTTGTTCTAAGTCTGGTTAAAAAGGCTAGATATTTAAAAAAAACTAGCCATAAAATATAACATGCCCTCTGTATAGGTACCTTGTAGTTTACCTATGTAGTTTTACACTCGCAAAACATAACCTCAAAATGCCTAATTTGATTTAAAAATACTCGATAACCCCTGTTCGTATTGAAATAATATTTCTTTTGAGTCATCTACAATATATTTCCTTTGTTTTGCCGATGGTTTGGTCAAGACGCATGACTGACGCAAGTGGGCCGAACTCCCATACAAGTTTGGTCATTCTCCTTTCATAAACCCATCTCAAACGGTTATTTAGATATTAACGTCCAAAAATCGTCATTTTTATCACTGACTGACCTATAGATCAAAACTCTAACCCAGTTCCAGATGACCTAGAAAGTTCAGGCATGCAGATAAGTAATTAGGTAAATACAAAGGAATTAATCAGAAACTGGTAATTTTTTATCATTTTATTATAATTTTTCACTTAATTGATTCTATTAGGAACACTTATTTATTTATTTATTTAGCATACAAAACAGATTACAATAGTTATAAACAATGTACATAAATATATAAGTAGTTTTGATCAAAATCATAATCCAAAAGTATGTATGCCTAACAGCGTTACATCTTAAGATTAATTACACGCTAGAGAGTGCTAGAAATTACGAGTTATACATTTCTATTATTTAGTAATAGTAATTAACATTATAAAATGAAATACAAAAAAATATATATATAAACCAATAAACAAATTCTTATGGCTGAATGGATAGGTTATTTATTCGCCTCCGGAACTGTGGCAGTGTAAGATGAAAAATATCAATGTCTCTATTGGAGACAAGGATCTCGTATAGGCGGCACATCCTGACAATGGGATTTCCATAAGATGTATTGTTCGTGAAAACTTGGAGACTAAAAATATTGAAATTACGATTTCGTGCTCTAAATCGAGTGTTAAAGTTTAACAGGGAAAGAAGATTAGCGGAGTCCAAGAAACTATGTATAATCTTATAAAGCAAAATTAGATCACTGTTATGACGTCGTATGTTTAGAGGTGTCATATTAAAGTGCTCAAGACGTTCTTCATAGGAGTTAAGTTTTCGTCCCATACCAGATTAGACTTACCTATATAAAATAATAATAAATCTTGCCTTGACAACTAGCCAAGTCAGACCTTAGGCTACAATATATTATCCTAAGTTATAAGAAGAAATGATATTTTATGTTGTTGTGGACAGGTGCGCGGAGGGCGTTCGCGGTGCAATACGTATTTTAGTTGCTCCAAACATTATTTATAATTTAAAATTAATTTAGTCGATATATAATCATTAAAACTTACATGTGTATTCTCCGGTGTTATAACTGACAGATTGTGTGCGCGGATCACTTAGTTGTTTGTGAGATAAACAATAATAACACAAATTCATATCATAATCGTGTAGGTAGTAGTGCAGTGTTAAGTGACTTTGTGTTGCGTGAACGTTGTGCGTCCGAACTTGTGAGACCGGTTATCTGATCGCATGTTTTGATCGACGGATTGCGTTTGCTTGTTTCGCCAAATGTTTACTAGTAACTAACAGCTCGGTGTGTAACAACGGACTGCTCTTAAATTCATGCGCTCGTATCCAGGTTCCAAATCATATAAAATATTGCAAACTTTTATATTCATATATAACTTTTTCGTGACTTCTTTTCGTTTGTATTTTATTTTGTAAAATGCCAGCGGACAAAATGCAGTGTGCGGGGTGTTTGAAAATCATACAAAACAAAAAATATTTGTTTTGTGGTGGCTGTAAGCAGTTTTTTGACCTTGACTGTGGTAATGTGTCAGAGAAACGTTTTTGTAACATGACACGGGAACACAGGGATACATGGATGTACGTAATATGCAAGGGAAAACTGCCTAAGGGTGATAATACGGATACCCCTGTCCGAACTTATGTCGAAGGAGTGACGATGAATCGAGGTTGTGGTCACAGGAGTCCCTTACAGTTGGATATATCATTGGCTGATCAGTCGCACTCTGCTACATATCATCCTAATGATACTGAGCATAACAAAACAATTGAGTCGACCGACCTGCAGTCGCTTGTGATGGAGTTGCGGTTGTTTAGAACGGAGATGAAGGATGAGATGAAGACCACCAGACTGCAATTAGCATCAATAGGCGAGTCATTAATCACCCTCTCAGGCAGAGTCCTCGCTTGCGAAAACCGTATCGACCGCATTGAGGAGCGGTTTACTGCCCTTGAGGGTAACTCCAGTGTCCATACTGATGGGTCCCTCGTAGCAACTGTGGCGGAATTGCGAATGGAATTAAATGACCGAGATCAGGATATCCTACTAAACGATGTAGAGATATCATGCGTCCCCGAGGAGAAAGGGGAAAATCCGTCCCATATAGTCGCGACCCTCGCCAGTAAACTGGGTGTTAGTCTAGCCGACCAGGATATAATGAGTGCGATGCGAGTGGGTCGCGTCATGTCGGAGTCGTCGGAGCGCCGCCCTCGGCCTATCGTGGTGCGGCTGGCACGGCGCGCCATGCGCGATCAGCTGCTGCAGGCGGCGCGGGTTCGGCGCGGTGCAACTACGGAGGGCATGGGGCTGCCGGGGTCGCCGCGTACGTTTTTTTTTTTTTTTTTTTTTATACCACTTAGGCGGCAAACAAGCGTACGGCCTGCCTGATGGTAAGCAGTTACCGTAGCCTATGGGCATTTGCAACACCAGGGGTGTCACTCTTGCGTTGCCGACCCTGTAAGAACTTCTTCACGCCTTTCTTGAAGAACCCCATACTGTAGTCCCTTGGGAAAATCTCAGCAGGGAGCTCATTCCACAACATAATAGTTCTCGGTAGAAAACTTCTCGTGTAGCGCACAGTGCGCGACCATTGCGGTTCCAGTGTGTGCGGATGAACTCCCAGCCGCCGGCGAGCTGTGCGATTGTAAAACCAGGCTGTTGGTATAATGTTGAACAACTCCTCAGAACACAACCCATTATACAGCCGGTAGAACACGCAAAGGGAAGCAAAATCTCTTCTCAAACTCAAGGGCTCAATGCCGTGTGTGAGTCCAGGATCATCGATAATCCTCACAGCTCGTCTGTGTATCGAGTCACAAGGTCCTAGCTGGTATCCAGGTGCTCCCGCCCAAAGGTGGCTACAGTACTCCATATGCGGTCTGACTTGGGACTTATATAACATAAGCCTTTGCCCCGCGCTGAAGTACTGTTTAGCTCTGTTGAGCACACCGAGTTTCTTGGACGCCAGCTTAACCTTCTCCTCCAGGTGACCTCGATACTGAACATCGCTGGAGATCTCGATACCGAGAATCCTAATGCTCTTAGAAATTGTGAGCGGCGTGTTCTCGAATTAGGGAACCACAGCAAATGGGGTTTTTCTTAGCGGTGAACGCGCAAACTTGTGTCTTGGCAGGGTTGAATTGGACTAGGTTCAATCGCCCCCAGTCAGATACTTTAGACAATGTACCCTCCATTTCAGACACAAGTTTATCGCGGCTTTCCTCTACAAGGGAACGAGGGATGTTAGCACGGCCTGTATAATAAGTGTCCCCGGTGCTGTCGTCCGCATAACAATGAATGTTGTCGATTGACAACATGTCATTAATGTGCAGCAGAAACAGCGCCGGGGACAATACAGAGCCCTGTGGGACGCCAGCATTAATATCCATGCTATCGGAGCAACTACCGTCTATCACGGCTTTTATACGTCTGCTGGATAAGAAGCTGGCAATCCATTTGCACAAACCCTCGGGCAGCCCGTACGATGGTAACTTCGATAGAAGACTCCGATGCCAGACACGATCGAACGCCTTTGCCATATCTAGGCTAACAGCCAATGCTTCACCTTGACTCTCAATCGCCGAAGCCCAGCGGTGTGTAAGATACACTAGAAGATCACCAGTCGAACGACCGTGGCGAAAGCCGTATTGACGGTCGCTGATTAGGTCGTGATCTTCTAGGTATGCTAGGAGTCGTGTGTTTATCACACGCTCCATCACCTTGGAGAGAAGGGAGGTTATGGCAATAGGCCTGTAATTCGACGGATCTGATCTATCGCCCTTTTTGGGCACCGGGTGCACATTGGCGGTCTTCCACGAAGACGGGACTTGCCGAGTGGAGTAGGAAAGCACGAAAAGGCGCGTTAGCACAGAACACAACTCAGGAGCACACTGCTTTAGCACCACTGCTGGTATGCCATCTGGCCCACTCGACTTATGAATGTCGAGGGAGAGCAACGCCCGCCGGACATCTCGCTGGGTAATTGAGATTTCCGGCATTGAGCTACTGCACCTCGGGATGGTAGGTGGCACAGCTCCCCCGTCATTCAAAGTCGAGTTAGAGGCAAAGAGATTACCCAGTAAGTCGGCTTTCTCTTTAGCACTGTAGGCCAGACTGCCATCCGGTTTTTGCAGTGGTGGCATAGACGCTTGACAAAATTTTCCTCGGCAGCTTTAGCCAGCGACCAGAAAGCACGGCTGCCAGACGGAAGGCTTGCAAGCCGCTCGCCAACTCTACCGACGAAATCAAACTTTGCTCTGGCAATTACCCTCTTACTGGACCTCGAGGCAGCGTTGAGTTTACGTTTCAAAACAGAGACATCAGGATTTCCATTAGCATGCGCTGTGGTCCAAGCCTCGAAAGCAGCCTGTTTGAGAAGTCTGGCTTCTCTACAAGGCCGATTAAACCACGGTCGCTTTTTAGCTCCCGCAGCAGCCACTAAGCGACTGGGAATGTAGCATTCCATGCCACCCAATATCGCCGTAGCTACCGCAGTCGCGCAGGATTCGATATCGTCTGTTTTGAAACAAAGCTGCCTCCACGGGTACGACGCGTAGAACTCACGCAGTCCGTCCCAGTCTGCCGACTTATAGTGCCAAACACGCCGCCATCCGGTAGGCCGAGATGGGTCACGCCTGGCACAAGGCGCTTGGGTTCGGATGAGACAGTGGTCCGATGAGCCAAGCGGCGCATCCACTGAGATGTTGTACTCATCCGGACGTGTTGTCAGCAGAAGGTCCAGTAAGGAGCTTGTATGGTCCTCTACATCTGGTATTCTCGTGGGAGAATGCACCAGTTGGGAGAAACCATAGGCCAGAGCAAAGTCATGAGCAGATCTCCCCGCGGAATCAGTGCACCGAGAGCCAAGCCATTCGGTGTGATGGGCATTAAAGTCTCCCAAAATCACTAATTCCGCGGAGGGATACTGCTCGATAACTCTGTCAGTCGTCATTTGCAGGTGCTCAAATAAACGAGCTGTGTCTGCATCACCGCTATAGGACCTGTAAAGGCAGGCGTAGATTCGGGTGTGGCCGCCATGATCCACGCGCACCCATAGTAATGACAGGTCCTTGTCTTCCAGGCTACGAAGACGGCGACAACAAATATCCTCCCGAACGAACTTACACACCCCGGCACGACGTACAAATAAGTGTTCAAGTTTGTACCCGGGGTAATGTAAGTAAGAGGTGTCGGCCGGTGAGGATATTTGTGTCTCCGTGAGGAAAAGAAGGGTCGGCCGAGCAGTCTCGAGGTGATAGTGAACCGCGTTAATGTTGGAGTGTAGTCCCCTGATGTTGCAAAAATCCACATTTATTGTGGAAGGGGTAGCCGCTGTAATTTTCCATTTTCCTTTCTTTCTCTTAGGCATGTTTTATGAGGTTGTTTGAATAATGAGAAGTCGCTGAGCCGACAGAGTGGAAGACAAATGCGCGGTATCTTCCACCACTGGACAGTGCAGGTTATGCGGTTAGCTGGCACGGCGGGCGGAAGGGCCCCCGGTCCCCCCCTGCTGCAGCAGCCGGGTCCACTCCGGTCTCCTTCTCCGGCACGACCACTACAACAGGGATTTTTCGCGGGTTGGCGGTTCAGCCTCCCGGGGCGGAGATTAAGTAATCCCCGGGTTCGGGAACCCTACTGACCCGCGGGCGGCCAGCGGTCAGCCGTTTCACCGGGTCTCCCTGACCGCCGCGCCAGCCTTCCGCGCCCCCGCTGTTCGTGGCGGTTCGATATCCGCCGGTCCTCCCGCTGCCTGCACAACGACTTCCCAAATGACTGGCAACCTTACTCACACACAGGAACACAACAATCCTCCCGGAGTTGTCATTTAGCTGCGGTCTTCTGTAAGGTGGAGGTGCTTCCCCAGACGGATACTTAGAGCAAGAGGTCTTGCCATGCCCCGCCATTACAGCATGCTTGACAGGGCGGAGCACAGCACGACCCCTTGCTGGGTCCTACCTCTCTTAAAAACCTTCTACGTTAACGAGCGCCTGACTAAAATCAACCGGCAATTGTTCCGTCGCGCACGTGACTTAGCCAAACTTACGAATTGGAAGTTTATATGGACAAAAGACGGCCGCATATTCGCTCGGCAATTTAATGTTAGGGACAGTCTGAGCTTCCGATTAAAGACCGAAAACGATCTTTCTCGGGTTTTTGGAGCAGATGCTGTTCGCTCTCTCAATACTTAATATTTTTTATTCTGTTTCAGTTGTTATATTTAACTTTGCACAATTTTGTCTTTTTATATTTGTTTCGTAAATACACATACTACATTAGTTTTATAAGGAAACCACGCGGAGATTGTGAACAATGGTCTCCTATTTTACTTGTAATCTATGAAACACTTTTAATTCCTATTTTAAACACATATATTATGCTTGCTACTCTATATTAAATGTGTACTCCAATCCCTTAACGGAGGCCGGTATTGTTGCTGGAATCTGTGTTGTTTATAATAGTAACAAGAGCATAAAAAAATATATACGTGTACTTTTCCTGTCGTGTTCTGTATTGCTTCTCAAGACTGCAAGTTTATATTTTGTTTATTTTTGTAATTCTCTTATCGTACTTGTGATGCCATGCGCTGTGATACAAACAACATTATTTATTATTTTATATAATATCCCACTCGTTCGTCGGTACTGTGCCATACATTTTAAATTCAATATTACGTTGGCTTCAATTTCCATATGCATCTTAACAATTATATTCAAATGTTTTCAAACAAATTATATTAAGTACACACACTATATTATTTCACAATATTTTGCATTTAAAATAAATGATACTATATTATATACGTGCAATTACTATAATTATTGCGATAAATTTAATGTCGTCATACATATACACACTACCACTCACTTTATTGATGACTAACAAGTCTAAACTTCTGAAGTTAACTCTTTATAATATAGGATCATTGAACACAGGTCATAATAACTTTCTAATTGCAATGAAGCAATATGAGGGTGATATAGTGGCAATCAATGAGACCTGGTTGCCTGCGGGACAGGAGGCATGCGCTCCCGCTGTGCCCGGCTACCGTCTGCGTATGGTGCCGCGCCCGCGACACTTAAGGGGGGGAAGAGGGGGAGGTGTCGCTTTTTACGTAAAGCGAGATATTAATGTTCGCTTCATTAAACATCCAGCAAGTGATATCGAGCAATTGTGGCTATCAACAAAAGCAAACGGTTATCGAATAGCAATAGGAACTGCATATAGAGCACAATGGGTTAATGTAGACTCTTTCATCGATGCCCTTACGGAAACTGTTACGTGTTTCTCAAACTATGATTATATAGTATTACTGGGTGATTTTAATATCAATATGCATGATCATTCTAATCCGTCATTCTAATTAAATATAATAATAAAATAGATCTGCAACAGGTGGTGGGAGACTCCACGCACTTCACGAGTACTTCTGATACGCTGATAGATCTTGTGTGCACTAATTGCAAAGTGCATGATGTCTGTGTATCAAATGTTACGGGTTCTCTAGGGCACTCAATGGTAAATGTCACCCTCATGTTAAAAAAATCAAAGCTACCCCCTAGAATTTTCACACATAGGCGATTGCGAAGTATCAATTTTGCTGAATTCGAACGAGACCTTCTAGGTATGGATTGGAACGCCATATCAGGATTGACTTCAGTGGATAGTATGGTAGATAGATTCAACACTCTTCTTCTTTCCCTTTTTGACAAGCATGCTCCGTTGGTCACGACAAAATTCAGACATGATAAATCGTTACCATGGATCACCGATATGGTAAAATTTATGATTGAACTCCGGAACAAGGCTCATGTCAAATATCGTAAAAATAAATCAGCCATTAACAGGAAATATTATTTGGATCTGAAGAGTACCGTGAAGAATGCAATTAACAATGAGAAGCAAGCCTATTTCAATCACTATGTTAATTCAAGAGCTAGCAATAGTAAAGAATTTTGGAAGAACCTGAAAAAGAAAATTCTAGTTGATCCGACACGAAGTGATTGTCTTCCAGATTGTTTTGGTGACCCAAGCAAAATTAATGATCACTTTTTAAATGTACCGGGTCCCGAAACAGTTCCTATTTCACTCATGTCGTATTTTGAACATCACCAATTTGATAGCACAACACCTCCTTTGAAGTTAAAACCCATCAGTGAAGAAGAAGTAGCAAAGTACATACTTTCAATTAAATCGAATGCCACCGGATGTGATGGGATTAGTCGGGACATGATCTTGCTGACGCTGCCTTGAACTTTAACCGTTATTACTAATATAGTTAACTGTTCCATTTCCACCAGCAAATTCCCCTTTCAATGGACAAAAGGCCTAGTTACACCATTGCCTAAAGTTAATAACCCTAGCAATCTTAAAGATCTTAGACCAATTACTATTTTACCGTTCTTGTCCAAGGTTTTAGAAAAGGCCATTTATGATCAGCTAGTAAGGTATATCGAAAAAAATAATACACTGCCGTTACATCAGTCGGGCTTTAGAAAAGGCCGTGGCACCATTACTGCCCTACTCGATGTGACCGACAATATACTGGCTGATCAGGATGCAGGCATGGGTACTATACTAACACTTCTAGATTTCTCTCGTGCTTTTGAATGTTTAAATGTCCCGCTACTCCTGTCTAAGCTGTTGTACTATGGTTTTGATCATACATCAATTGAGTGGTTCCGTAGTTACCTCAGTCAACGTTATCAATCTGTAAAACTCTTGAAAGCGGATGGCACTCACTCGTTATCGGCTCCTAAACTGGTAAGGAGAGGAGTCCCACAAGGTTCTATACTTGGTCCTCTTCTATTTATTATATACAGTGCCGATCTTCCGGGTGTGATCAGGAGCGCGAGATACCATGTTTATGCCGATGACGTACAACTGTATTTATCGGGACCTTCTAATGACATAAGTACACTTGTGCAAAGGCTGAACGTGGATCTGGATGGTGTCGCTGCGTGGTCTACTGACAATGGTCTTGTGCTGAATCCAACAAAATCTAAATTTATGATTTTGGGCTCAAAAAAACAGTGCGATGAATTCCATCGTAGCAGTCCCACCGTGAAGATCCTCGGCACTCGTATTGAACAAGTTAGCGAAATAAAAAATCTGGGTGTCATATTTGATAGCCAATTACGCTTTGAGGGTCATGTCTTAAACTTAATAAAGAACTGTTTTTACAGGTTGAAAATATTGTACAAAATACGAAACTACCTTAGCGAAAAGACACGAATTGCATTATGCGAGGCGCTCATTCTGTCTAGGTTGAACTATGGCGATCTAGTATATGGGCCTCGCCTACTGAGTAAGTCGGCACGCTTGATTCAGCGTATACAGAATGCATGTTGTCGATTTTGCTTCAATATTCCTCCGCGCACCCATGTATCACCGTATTTGAACAGATTTTCATTGCTTAATATGGCTTCACGAAGGAAATACCATCTTGCAGCTTTGATGTTCGACCTCATGAAGTACAAGAACCCGGAGTATCTTTACACTAAACTGAATTTCTCCAATTTTTATAACTTGTACGGTCCTGGTGTACCTCGTTCCGTACGTCCGCCATTGGCGAATCAGAGGTTCAAAACTGTTGCCTTCACTGGTTGTTTCCGCTACCAAGCGACCAAATGTTGGAATAATATACCCCCTCCATTAAGAGCGTTAACTAATAGGTCAACTTTCAAAAAAAAAATTAAACGTTACTTGCTTGATGAGCAAATTTTGGGTTAACATTGGTCGCATTGGTGGTGGACGCGAACTTCGTTAAAAGGCTGCTTAAGTTGAGGGGATACAGCAGCATGCTACACTAATAGAATATTTGTTTGTGCTATATTTGGTTTTGGACTTTGGACTGTTAATTGATGTGTATCATAATTTGCTATTATGTGTATTACGGTGTGTCTTTTACATTCTGTTCTGTTTTACATATTTATTTATTTATAGGTATGTGTTGCACAAGTACAATTTAAAGTAAATTCTGGAACGTGTGTACCGCGGACGGCATTCTCCGCCTGCTCCGGGCAACTTCAGAATATCAGTGGTTTACTCCTCCGAGTAAACATCACATTGAGATGTTGCTCGTTTGTATCACTGCGGCATGCGCACGCATCTTTTATACTGAATATGTTCATTTCATTTATTGAGTGTATGTGTGTATGTCTAAGCTGATACAAATAAAGTTCTTATCTATCTATCTATCTTATCTTGTTATAAATAAATTTCAGGACTGACCATTGAACTTGACACACATTTAGATCTCACTTCTTTTGTCGTTGAAGTCAACAACCAAGGTATATATCATAATATTGAACTTGGCTCTCATTTCACATTTATGTTTTTGATGGGATTAGGTTATACTTAAATAATAAACAAACAGAATACTTGATAATGACAAAAGTGGTACACGTGCGCGCACCGAGAGTCAAATTATTAAATTAAGAAGAAGAATATGTAGTAACGCCAAGACTGCGAAAAGAATTATTAATTTCTCCATCTTGGTTCGTTGGTCGTCGTAGACAGAGTATATAGATAGACGGGTCATCAGCGTATAGGGGTATGAGATAGAGATAATAAACATAACTTTGTAATCTACATGCCATACACAATAAGTATTGCCACTACGCAACTTTTAACCTCATTGATGGGGTAAACTTGGAACATAATCGGTTACAATCAGAACAGGGGACCGGACATTTCGAAAAGTAATTCAATCATAAAAGATTAATTTGAATTACTTTTAGAAATGTCCGGTCCCTTGTTGTGATTGTAACCGATTATGTTCCAAGTTTACCTTATTTATTTGCGATTGGACCCTCGTAGATACTTAGACACGTCTTACATTTTTTTAAATATAATCTTATTGGATCTTATTCAATTCTCAATATTACCTACTATTGTTCTTTTTTAATCTGCGAATATTTCGGAAATGATCATTAGAGAAGAAGAAATGTCGAAACAGACTTGCCAATATAGGTCTCTTTTAAAATTGCCAATTTGATATTACAATAAATTCACATCAGCATATTGGTACAATAATGATATCAAATGGTAGAATTAAAGTTTATGTTTGTTAAGGAATGATAGTCTGTGCTGAATTATTTCCAGAAATCTTTGTCAATCACATATTCACCAGTTCTATAATAAGCCCTTTTTACAAAGAACATTTTTAATGTAATTTTTAAAAAATTTCTTTGTAAAATTATTATACATTTTACATATGCAGCGGAACTGAGCTTACCGGCAAATTTATTTATGTGGGGCCCCATTGTAATTTGGAGTCTACTGTAATTCTAAGAAACGCAGTATTATTAACGAATTCTAATTTATTATTCCCAATGAGCACTTCTGTATTGGGAGAAGTCACATTCGGAAGACTAAATTTGATGCATTTGCTTTTAGTCGAGTGTAGCAAACGATTACTACATGTGAACCAGTTTAAAATAGAAGACATAACACCATTTACCTTGTCAATGTTTTCACACCGGCGAGTGACATTAAAAATTAGACAGGTATCATCAGTACATAATTTTATATATCAGTATCAGTAAATATACGCCTTTTCTGCACCACGTAGGGCAGATCATTAGCAAAAAATGTCCACAAGGAACCAAACAAAAGCATGTCGCGACCGGCACAACACCACCGACTTTCCGAGCGCAACAGCAAAAAAAAAACATTTGGGAAACAAATGCATAACAAATACAAAACCAATTGCATAACAAAGCAAAGCAAAAGCCAGTTGTGACCGGCTCACCACCACCGACCTTCCGAGCACAACAGCAAAAAAACATCTGTAAAAACAAATGAAAAAACCTGCAAGATCAATTACAGAAAAAGCAAAACTAAGGCATGTCGCGACCGGCACAACACCACCGACCTTCCGAGCGCAACAGCAAAAAAAGAGTCCGCATGGGTCTAAACAATCCAATACGAGCCACCAAAACCATTTAGTCGCCTTTTACGACATGCTTGGGAAAAGCAGATGGCCAATTCTAATCCGAAACCACCACGGAACAAAACCATTTAGTCGCCTTCTACGACATGCTAGGGAAAAGCAGGTGACCTATTCTAATCCGGAGCCAACACGGAACAAAACCATTTAGTCGCCTTCTACGACATGCTTGGGAAAGCAGATGACCTATTCTAATCCGGAGCCAACACGGAGAGAAACTCCAATTAGTCGCCTTCTACGACATGCCTGAGGAAATAGCAGGTGGCCTATTCTGTTTGAAACCCGGGGCCAACACGGGTGAAACTCCAATTAGTCGCCTTCTACGACATGCCTGGGGAAATAGCAGGTGGCCTATTCTGTTTGGTACCCGGGGCCAACACGGGTTGAAACTCCAATTAGTCGCCTTCTACGACATGCCTGGGGAAATAGCAGGTGGCCTATTCTGTTTGGTACCCGGGGCCAACACGGGTTGGTGTTTCTTCAACAAAAACGGAAGAAAAAAACCAAAAGTCACCTGGATGTCACCGATGGCCAATACGGGACAATCCAGTAAAAAAGAAAAAATGGGACTAGCCCAAGGTCCATGTCCATGTAAGTCACATCCAAGAAAAATAGATCCAAAGATCCCAACAAAATGTAATAAAAATAACAAACAAACAAAAGTGACTAAATATACAAGACACTAACAACTAATCCAACAAACAAAATAACACGACAAAAGCGTGTCCAAACATCTAACACGGGGAAACGTGTAGACAAACAAAAACAAAATTACACGACAAAAGCGTGTCAAAACATCTAACACGGGGAATCGTGTAGACAAACAAAAACAAAATTAAGATCTTTGATGCGGGGCAAGCGTGAAGAAAAAGCGGTGCTAACTATCCAAAAATGTACCTAAGTTATAGTTTAGAAAGTTCAGAACTCGAATCCAGCAACTCAATATGACCTGATTCATCACCTTTCAATTACTTCCCAGTAACCTTTCATACAACATTCAAACATCAATCTCAACAAAGGGAAGGGTTTTCATACAAGATCACCAAACTCCAGTCTGACTTGAAGATCTAAAACGATTAAAATTGAATTATATCCTTAACATGATAACGACCTTTCGAGCCTTTTTGTAAATCTTTCAATACATAAACATTATTAGAAACTTTTTCAACAATTTCACATTTTATGAACTTAGGTGCAAGCTAAACCGAAAAGTAAGCAGGAGCGCTCGACTGCACAAAGCTCCTCCTCCAAACAATATCTCCCACATCCAAAGAAATGACTTTCCTGCCTTTATTATAATAATAAGCATTACATTTGTAAGCTTTTAACAAAGAGGCTTCCACCTTAACAAAAAGTTCACTAAGAAAGTTTAGTGAAGAAGCAAAAGTATTACGACTTCCCACTACTAATTGTGACAAGTCGTCAAAAGAATTACTAAAACGATGTAAAGAAGCGTCTATAATAACTTCTCTACCAAACATAAGAAAATTAGGTGTAAATTCAGTAGCTAAATTAAGACTACTGTTCAAAGCAAATTGCACATGGGGCAAAAATCTAGACCAAGTGCGCTGATCATCCTCAACAAAGCACGCTATGCAAGTTTCAATCACCTTATTGTATCTCTCAACGGGGTTATTCTGTGGTGTATATAAAGTATTGTAAAATATTTTAGTTATATTAAATGTTTTCAGAAAATCTACAAAATGTTTAGAGGTGAACTGAGTACCATTGTCACATACTATAACCTTCGGACAACCAAATTTCAAAAATATTTCCTTTTCTAAAAGTTTATTTATAACTCTAGTAGTGGCATTAATCATGGGGAAAATCCAGCAATACTTAGTAAATACATCTACAACCGAAAGTATATATTTATGTCCTGAATAAGTTTTAGGCAAAATTCCAATAATATCTACTGACAACATAACCATTGGTTTATCTACTTTTTTCGGATTTATCATTAAACCAAAAGGTGAAGAAGTTGAATGTTTATATGCCTTACAAGTATCGCATTTCGAAATGTATTCTTTTACATCCCTGAACATTCCTTTCCAAAAATGATGTTGTTTAATTCTTCCTAAAGTTTTATGTATACCAAGATGACCAGAATTTACATTATCATGATTAGACCTAATAGTATCCAAAGTATGTTCCCTAGGTACAACAATTTTCCAACACAAGCGTTCATTAGGGTCAAATTTATTCTTACAGTACCTATATAAAGTATTATTTTCAACTCTGTAATTTCTAAATTTATTTGGAAACTTCTGACAGCCAATAAAAATCTTCCTATAATAAGGATCATAAATTTCTTCATCAGGGGAAATAACATCACTATATGCAACTCCAATAGCAGCAACTTCAATGCGCGATAACGCGTCAGGTACTTTATGTAATGAACCTTTCTTATGAACAATATCAAAAGTAAATTGAGAAATCCTAGCGGCCCATCTAGCCAATCGTCCACTAGGGTTGTTAAGTCCTAAAAGCCATTTCAAACTAGCATGATCGGTAACTACAGTAAACTTCATACCCTCTATGTATGGTCTAAAATGTTCAATTGAATCTAAAATTGCTAATAATTCTCGCTCGGTGGTACTATAGTTGCGCTGACACTTATTGAGTGACCTAGAATAAAATGCAATGGGATGTTGTTCACCATTCTCATCTTCTTGGCTCAAGACACTACCAATACCAAGAGAGCTAGCATCGCAATGTAGGAAAAATGGTTTCCCAAAGTCGGGGCACTGCAATACTGGTGAGGACACTAAAGCGTTCTTCAAGTTGTTAAAAGCTTCTTCAGCACTATCATTCCACTCCAGCGGTTTCCTAGAATTCTTACTGCCACCTGTCAAACGAGTTAATGGTGCAGCAATGTCGGCAAACCCACTAATAAATCTACGGTAATATGAATATAAACCAAGAAAACTTCTAAGTTGTTTAATAGTTACAGGACGAAGAAAGTTTAAAATTATTTCAAGTTTAGATGGGTCAGTATGTAAACCATCTCTGTCTACTATGTATCCTAAATACCTTAAACGATCTTTACAGAATTCGCATTTTTTCAAATTAACTGTTAATCCGGCTTCTTTTAAAATGTTATAGATTTTAAGTAATTGTTCAAGATGTGTATCAAAATCAGAGCTAATGCATATTAAATCATCCAAATAACAAAATACTGTACTATCAAACTCAGGTCCAAACAATCGATCCACTAATCTCTGAAGTTCTGCGGGAGCGTTAGTTATTCCGCACGGCATTCGTACAAACTCGTAAAGTCCCTTCCCTGGTACTACAAACGCAGTCTTTTCACGAGAAGAAGATTCGAGGGGAATCTGCAGAAAGGCTTTAGAAAGATCAATCGCTGTAATAAATCTAGCATCTCTAAGGTTATCTAAAATTTTTGAAGTGTAAGGTAATGGATAAGAATCCTTTACAGTAACAGAGTTCAACCGTCTTGAATCTAAACACAATCTAACTCCACCGTCCTTCTTTTCTACAGCTAAAACAGGAGAACACCAAGGGGATTTAGAAGGTTGGATAATACCCTCTTTTAACAATACTTCAACCTCGTCGTAGAGTTCCTTCTGCTTAGCAGGACTCAATGGCCAATAACGCTGCTTAAATGGTTCACCGGTTACATTAATTTTATGTTCTACGAGGTGTGTACGACCTAAGCCTCGTTTCTCATATGAAATATCTTCAAATAATGTAATAATGTTACTTAATCTAAGTTTCTCAGAAGGAGACAACTCATCGGCAGAAGTTACAGCACAAACCTGAAATTTATTTGAACTTACAAGGGTGACGCCTTTCCATAAGTCTTTAGCTAGGTCAAATTTAAGCCAGAAATCAAATCCTAAAATAATCGGTGGTCTAAACGAAGGTATGACCAAGAATGTCACGGTCTTAGTAGTATCATCACACGTGATCGGTAAGTCCATAGTTCCTACAATCGGCTGAGATGAACCGTCAGCTGTGTACACTGTACTACAAGCTGGTTTAATTTTGTATCCCATACACAAAAATTGCTGGTGGCTATGAGAACCCAGAACGCAACTACACACATCAAAAGTGTCTAGGGATCAACATATATTTTTGCAATAACTTTTCTCCTGATTGATATTAATTAAAATTTTCTTTAAGGATTCATCAAATAAAGTGTTTTCGTTTGTCTACAGTAACGATAAATCAAGTTACCTTTGCATTAATAAAGAAATTTGCCATTTTCATAATAAAGGGATTTTTGACATTTGAACCACTAACATTAAAGTTCGAAAAAAAGACTGAAATAACAGTTTTCTTCAAAATTTTATTGGGTAACTTAAACAATTAATAATCCGTGTTTCTACCGCGAACACTAACAACACAAGAACCTCGGTTTGGCATACTCAAAATGAGTTCATCCAAATCACGCTGTGGAATGGTCGTGTGTCGGTGGTGTGTCGGGGTCTGTGGGTTGGCTGTGGTTTGTTATTGTGCGTTGGTGGTGATTGCCGGTCGTGTGACAGTGGAAGTGTGCAATTAGCGCCTGTGTGCACTCGTGGAGGGTTCCAACCGGCCGTACTGTTGACCGAGTGCTGCCGTCGTGTGTCGGTGGCGGTCGGTGGCGGGCGGCTCTGTGGGTTGGTTGTGGTTTGTTATTGTGCGTTGGTGGCAGTTGGCATCTTGGTCTGAAGTCAAGCAGCACGAAAGACTCGATGTTGTCGCCGCGGGTAGCGATCAGCGCCTCAATGATATGTCGAAGTACAAGCGGCTCGGCGCTGGCCGGCGGCTCGACTCGGCCGCGCTGCGCCAGCACCTCCTGGGGAACAGCGACAGTCGCACCGCACGTAGCCGCGATCGCAAGATGCCGTTGAATATGATTGTACATACTACGTTGGGAAGCATACGGTCCACCTGATGGAAAGCGGTTACCGTAGCCTATTGACGCTCGAAATACGCGATACCATATCTGCTGCTAGCACAGCAACTCCTTAGGAGCTTATTGGTGACCTCACTCACACGCAAGAACACAGTAACCGTTAATTTGGCTTTCTGGGACGTGGAAGTACTTCCACAGAGTCTGTGCTTTGATGTGCCCTACCTCTAATAAAACACCCTGACCAAGACAAACGGACATGTTCCTGCACATAAATGTTTACCTTGTGTGGGAATCGAACCCACGAGTGTTGCTGTCAAAGTAACGTAACAGCGCGTTTAGCCACTGCGCCGCCGAGCTCATCAACCACTACCAGCTTTTATTACTAGCATATTCCACCAAGTTCTGGCATGTGAGTATTTTAATTTTATTTATAAGATTTAAATATTGAACAGTTAACATTAAAACACAAACTTATACAATATAGAGATTAAAATAGACATTAAAATATGTAACTTATTATTTTAATATAACATGTTGCTAGGGCTCCTGACATCCTGGCTCCAGGGATACAGATAGGGATACAAATATAACTATTTGTTTATAATCCCTGGAGTGTTGTTGCGTTGCTACGTGTGAGTGAGGTCACCATTAAACTCGAGTTGCTGTGTAGGCAGCAGAGGAGGCATCGCGCGAGTGATAATTAATATATTACAACCGTTAATAGGCTTCGGTAACTGATTTCATAATCAGGTGGGCCGTATGCTTGTATGTCTCCCGACGTTGCATAAAAAATGATGAAAAATATGCAATAGGATATTGGTAATAGGCCGAAGGACGCGTTGATACGCAGCGAGTTTATTTATTTGTAAATAGTAATAAAGCCTTGAAGTGGCAAGCTGTGTGCTGTGTGCCGGCAGCGTCCGCCGAGCGGGCCGTCCTCGCGGGCCGTCCTCGCGGGCGCGGCGCGTTTGTTTTCGGTTCGCTTCGTATCAAACACTCGGCTTATCGCGGCTACTCCTGATATCGCGAGACGTGACGTCGGTTGTCGTTTGCGGTTCGATAATATCACTCCGCTGTATCAGACGGACGATCGACACACTGCCGAACGCAAGCTTCGTTGACTTGTTATTCATTTAAGTGAACAGTTCGCCGAAGACATCTCTTGAAACCGTAAGTGTTCTTCTGAAACATTGTTTTAGTTAGAATCGTACTTGTATTTAAAGGAACCACAGAGTATAGTACGACTAAACCCGTATTAGAATATCTGTGTATATTCACAGCGGGTTCCTTGCGGGGTAGACAGGGAGAACCAGAGAAATATATATAACTATATATGTATATATGTTATATAGGAAAAATATGTACAGGTAGTCGCGGGATCGTTCGTCTCGCCAGGGTTCTATTTTGGGTCCATTTTTATTTTTAGTATATGCAAATGATCTGCCCTACATGGTGCAGAAAATGGCGGATATTGTACTATTTGCTGATGATACCTCTTTATTTTTTAATGTGGCCCGCCGTTGTGAAAATATTGACAAGGTAAATGGTGTTGTGTCTGCTATTTTAAACTGGTTTACATGTAATAATCTGTTGCTACACTCAGCTAAAACCAAATGCATCAAATTTAGTCTTCCAAATGTGAGTTCTGCCAATACAGAAGTTCTCATTGGGAATAATAAATTAGAATTTGTTAATAACACTGTGTTTCTTGGAATTACAGTAGACTCCAACTTTTTAATGATAAATTTAATGTAGATTACAATGGGGCCCCCACATAAATAACTAGCCGGTAAGCTCAGCTCTGCTGCATATGCAGTTAGGAGAATCAGGCAATTGACGGATGTGGCTACTGCGCGCTTAGTCTATTTCAGCTACTTTCACAGCATTATGTCGTATGGTATACTGTTGTGGGGACGGCGGCTGACATTGAGACAATTTTTATCTTACAAAAAAGAGCCATTCGCTCTATTTATAAAATGGGCTCCAGAGAATCCCTCAGGGAACTGTTCAAAGAAATAAATATCCTCACTGTTACTACTTTACTACAAGAGAATATGGAGGTGCCAATGTCCAAGAGGGCTTTTTTAGACTTAGATCTTGGCTCTTGTGAATTGTTATACATACGCCACACAGATTGGGAATTGTTCTCTGTACACGTATGCCCGGGGTATGATCTCAAATTTTGACATAATAGGCAATAATACGTGAATCAAATTATTAGCGAATTTTACTACCAATTGTTTAGGCTTTGTTTGGTCTTCCGGGTCCCACCTCACTTTTTGTACAACGCCTATCGACCCATTCACTAAACCTAAACTAACATCAATGTTTCTCCTAAGCATTACTTTAGCTCCCTCTTTAATGATTATAGTTTCTTCCAGTCCAGCAGTCATCGACGCATCATCTTCATATTTTTGTAAACACGCCCGGGCTTTTGCTATCATACATTTTGAATAATCCAAGGAATCGGCGGCTGACATTGAGACAATTTTTATATTACAAAAAAGAGCCATTCGCTCTATTTATAACATGGGCTCCAGAGAATCCCTCAGGGAACTGTTCAAAGAAATAAATATCCTCACTGTTACTTCTCAATATATTTATGAAAACATAATGTATGCCCGTAAAAATTTAAAGTCGTGTTCAAACTTCAGTGAAAAACTTAGAAGTAGAAATAAGTTGTGTATGCCCGTACATCGGCTTGCTAGGACTGGGAGATCTTTTCTTGTAAATTGTATATTCGATTTTATAATAAGTTGCCTGAAACAGTTCTGTCCTTTCCTGACAATGTATTCAAAAAGCATATTATAAATACTCTCTGTAGAAGGGCTTATTATAGAATTGATGAATATGTAACTGACAATGATGTCTGGAAATAATTCCGCACAGACTACATGTCCTTAATAATTTTTATTTCTACCATTTGATATCATTATTGTACCAATATGCTTATGTATTTTTTGTTTTTTTAATATCTAAATGACAATTTTAAAAGAGACCTATATTGGCAAGTTGCTTTCGGCATTACTTCTTAGCCAATGGTCATTTCCGAAATGCTAGTAGATAAAAAAAAGGAAAAAGTATAAAGAAAATTATATAAGATACAATAAGATTATTATATATAAGAATATAGTTTGGTTGGGCTCTTGTGTTTTCTAATCAGGGTCACCAGGTACTCCAGATCTTCGATTATCCTAGTTTTTATAGTTTTCCCTTTATGTACCCATTAAACCCTAACTCTGTACCAAATTTCATCTCTCTGAGTTTATGGGAAGTACTAGTTCTATTTTGATGATCATGAGTGAGTGAGTGAGTGTCATAAATGCCAAACTTTGCTTAACTTCGGAACTAAATGACCTACAGACTTGAAATTTGGATTTTAAGTATGTGATAGGATGGTACGGCAGTGTTTGCTTCGCGCTCGACTTGACCCGATGTATGCCCGTAAAAATTTAAAGTCGTTTTAAAACTTCAGTGAAAAATTAGAAGTAGAAATAAGTTGTGTATCGGCTTGCTAGGACTGGTAGATCTTTTCTTGTAAATTGTATATTCGATTTTATAATAAGTTGCCTGAAACAGTTCTGTCCTTTCCTGACAATGTATTCAAAAAGCACATTAAAAATACTCTCTGTAGAAGGGCTTATTATAGAATTGATGAATATATAACTGACAAAGATGTCTGGAAATAATTCAGCACAGACTACCTGTTCTTAATAATCTTTAATTTTACCATTTGATATCATTATTGTACCACTATGTTGATGTGAATTTATTATAATATCTAATTGACAAATTTAAGAGACCTATATTGGCAAGTTTCGGTATTTCTTCTTAGCCAATAGTCATTTCCGAAATGCTAGTAGATAAAAAAAATCGGCCAAGTGCGAGTCGGACTCGTGCACTAAGGGTTCCGTACCATTATCTATAAAAACAGCAAAAAAATCACGTTTGTTGTATGGGAGCCCCCTTAAATATTTATTTTATTCTATTTTTTAGTATTTGTTGTTATAGCGGCAATAGAAATACATCATCTGTGAAAATTTCAATTGTCTAACTATCACGGTTCAAGAGATACAGCCTGGTGACAGACGGACGGACGGACGGACGGACAGCGGAGCCTCAGTAATAGGGTTCCGTTTTACCCTTTGGGTACGGAACCCTAAAAAAGGAAAAAAGTAAAAAGAGAATTAAATAAGATACAATAAGATTATTTCAAAAACTGTAAGCCGTGTCTAAGTGCCCGCGAGCGCCCCGCGGCGGCGGCGAATAAAGACTTTTTATCTTTATCGTCGAGTACAGCTCGCAGCTCGCCGGCACGCTGCCGTCTGTCTGTCTGCCGAGACAAAGAACCTTAAAGAGAGTGAACTATCAGTGTGGAGTTGTTATCACGGCCGCCACATCGTGCACCTGCGTCCTGCACACCAGAACAGTGAACGGGGAAATGTGTCAGTACAGGGGCACGCCGGTACCTTTTTGTCAACCGCTTTCTTATTTTGTTCAATAACCGCTGGTGAGCTACAGTGTTATCGTGTAAATTCATGTTTTCCTCAACTTTTCAATAATGTTCACGATTACTGCGAACATTCGTCGTAACAAACGCAGCCGGCGCGCGGTACTACACGGGCTGTGCTCTGCACGATGTAATATAATTGTCGCCGGTCGAATCCGCAAGCAGAACATATTAAAGAAATATACTATTCGTGTACTTTATAACAATCGTGGAGGCTTTTGTTTCGCACATGTTAGATATAAATATGAGAAGGGAAGGGACTGCACCACGGCGTTCCTTTTTACGGTTCTCTGCGGAAACCTTGCATTGTTATACACATGATGGTTCGTAATGCATGGACGTTTATTACTTTTTTATACAACTAGATTGGTAACGAAGCATGCAGTCCGCATTAGATGGTAAGCAGTCACCCAGCCTATTGATGCTCGCAACACCACAGGGATGTTATTCGCGCGCTACCAATCTTGTGACCTAAGGCTGTTTCGTCACAGTACCCAGTAACAACAGCTATATAAATATAGCTGCTTGGCGGTAGAAATAGGTGAAACAGAGGTGGGTACCTCTTTTGTATAGACGACTTTTGTACAAAGTCTCCCTCTGGTGTAAAGAGATTTGTATGAGGTCTATCACATAAATAGAGTATGACAATTTTTCGTGCTACCTTATACAAAGGCAGAGCAGGAGACAGAGAGGGCGCGTGGGTTCGGGGCTATTCCGCGGGCCAGTACTAGTATGGTACAAGAGTATGTTCTGTATTAACGCAGGACACTTTTAGGTATATAAAATATATATAGACGGCTGTTAAACGGACAGCGCCGGTGTAGCCAGACAAATTTAACGTATTTCACCGAACATTTTATTCATGTTTTTGTTCAGATATCTTGACGTGTTTACCGTCGAAGCGAATACTTTACAACGTTCTGTACGTGTTCAAGGACCGGCCGTGGACATATATATATATACATCATACACGACATCAAACATCAACGGTGATGTTTGTTCGGTGGATTAAAATTATCGCTGCAATCGATACTCGGTATCGACATAACTCTAAGTATGAAATACATGTTATCAGTACATTGAGCGCCGATAACACGACTTTATATAACATATATCTATAACTATACTATAACTTCACGCCAAATTCCTTACGGGATAGGCGGAGGGAGCGCCACTTGACACGATGCTGACCCGCCTCACTCGCTTCTTTAGCATTCATTGCTCTTCTCGTGCACGCTCACCGGTCAATTAGCTCACGGTAGGTTAGTCTTACATCCTCCTACTTTCGCACTTTATATCCGTTTCGTACTTTTTCCCTCCAACATTTTCTACATGTCCGAACCAAAGGCGCATGCCTCTTCCTGTTCAAGTAACTCTCTTTCAAAAGACCTCTATTTTTAACAGTTTCATTGCGAATTCGGTCAATAAATGTGCACTAGGACCTTTTCAGGAGAGACACTTCTGCTAAACTCGGACTCAGACGGAAGACGGTTTTTTTTTTTTTTTTTTTTTTTTTTTTTTTTTTTTTTTTTAAATTAGCACCCCTGCCATGGGCAAGGCTCTTCTTATGGCTAAGTTATTATTTTTATTCAAATAAAATATAAATACACATTCATACATCATACTCTTTTATTCCTCAGTTTATTCTTTCATACATCATCTTTTATTATCAAAAATTTTAATTTTGCCCGTTTTTTCAACGCCGGTGAAACTATCCTATCTGTTTCCAAACTTCCCTCCCCATACTGCGTCAGTCCAGCCACGGGCGACAGAGAGCTTCACAGCTCCACCTAGCCACCGCGATACCATCGGCTATACGGAGTATAGCCGAGGCATACAACATTAGTCCTAGGTGGAGCCGCTCTGCTTGTTACGGTCAATGACAACCACGGCTAGACTGACGCAGTATTTTAAAAATTTTGTTCGGGTTTTGCCCACCACTAATTCGGAGACTGTGGTTTCGGTGACCCGCATTCCCAACTCCTGCTCCAAATCGTACCTCTGTTTGGAGAATGCGGGACACCGAAACAATATGTGCTGCACTGTCTGGTCCACGCCGGGCTCGAGAAGCAGGATGGGTCATCCGCGCACTTGAACCTGTGCAAGTACGCGGAGAACCCACCATGCCCCGAGAGGACCTGCGTGGTGATGCTCGACGGCACCATTTTGCCCACGATGCCGTACGCCTCCGCCGCACTCGGGAAGAACATCTTCGTCGTCGAAGCTGTTGTTCCCGATGTGTATCTCCTGTCCCATTCGTCAATGGTCCCCTTGCGGATCATACCTTTGACGAATGAGACAGGGCAGCGGTCATAATCTGGCCGCCTCCGCAACCCCAGTGCGGCACTCCTGGCGAGTTCATCGGCACGTTCGTTCCCCTCCAACCCCGCATGTGCCTTAATCCAAAACAACGAGACGCTCTTACCCTGGCTTTTGCACAGTTTAAGAGCGTCCCGTGTTTGCACCGCCAGGGGATGGGGGGACTCGACGTTCGCCACCGCCTGGAGCGCCGCCATGGAGTCGCTGAAGATGCCAATACTGGGTCCATCGCAGCTCAAAGCGTACTCGGCCGCCGTGCAGATAGCCAGGAGTTCCGCCTGGTAGACGGTACAATAGGACGATAAAGCAAGCTTGAGGGCCTTGGTTTCGGCGTCGCCGTTCCATACGGACACAGCGGCGCCAACCCGGCCCTCAATCTTGCTGCCGTCCGTAAACATTCGCAGGGCAAAGTTGGAGTGTGCCCTGCATTGTTCCTCATCCACCAGGCTGCCGAACTCCAAGCTATCTAGCTCCGCGGGATGCGGGGCCTCGATCTTCGAGGCCATCCGCTCGATCTCCCTGTCTCCGAGCAGCGGATGGGGTAGCCCCCTCTTGGCCTCGTATAAAAGGCGACTTCGCGCACTCTGAGGTCAAGAGGCAGCACCCCGGCCAGCAGCAGTGCGGAGTTCAGGGAGACCGTGCGGTAGGCTCTGCAGATCTTCTGAGCGAAGCCCCGCTGTACGCTGTTGAGCTGTTTCTGGATACCCAGCTTATTGACCGCTGGAGCCCATGCGGCGGCAGCGTACAATATCGTAGGCTCCACTACGGCTGAATATATGATCTTCACTACTTCAGGGTTGAGTCCCCAACTGACGCGGGCCGTACGCGCAAGGCGCCCGTATATGGCCACTGCCCTTTTACAGACAGTAGCCACGTGCGCGTTGAACGTCAGACCCGCGTCAATCGTCAACCCCAGCAGTTTGATCTGCCGAGACATGCCAATGTCTATCCCGCCCATGGTAAGGCGCGGGGTATCATACCGAAGTTTGCGCGTGATCAGCATAGCGCTGGTCTTTTGCGGCGCAAACTTCAAACGGTTTTTGACACCCCACGCCCTCACACGCTCGAGAGCGGCATTGGCCTGTCTCTCTATATCCAGCGCAGTGTTGCCGTCGAACATCAGCACGACGTCATCGGCGAAGGCCTGACAGTGCACCCCCGCAAGGTCGAGTTGCTGCAGAAGAGGATCCAATAGGAGGTTCCACAAAATCGGTCCTCCTATGGACCCTTGGACGCACCCTTTGGTGGTGGACCGCAAGGTTTCCCCCCCGGCGTACCTAACTCTGACCGTCCTATCGCTGAGATAGCTGTCGATAAGCCCAGAGGACAATTTTCCTCAGCCAGTCGTAGTTTGATTGCCGGCCACCAGGCGTTGTCGAAGGCTCCCTCTATATCCAGCGAGACGAGAGTGAGCATTCTCCTCTCGTCAAGCTTGGCGCGGATGTGCTGCACCAGGTTATAGAGGGAGTCTTCGGTGCCCCTTTGTGGCATAAACCCGTACTGGCGAGTACTAATCCTCGGCAGAATGTGGTGCTTGAGGCGAGCGATCAGCATTTTCTCGTATACCTTGCCCAAGACAGGCAAAAGCCCAATCGGCCTGTACGATTTGGGCAAGGTATACGAGTCTTTGCCTGGTTTCCGAAGGACAATTACGAGGGCCCCCTTCCACAGCCGAGGAAAGTAGCGGAGGGCTCGACATTTATTGAGAAGGGCCAGGAAGAACTCAGGGTCACCGTTGATGGCCCGAGCGCAAATGTCAGGCGTGAGGCCGTCGGCACCGGGAGCCTTCTTCGGGTTGAACGACGATACAGCCGCTGTGAGCTCCCTCATGGTAAACGGCGGGTCATGATCATCATCGACCCGCTCGTTTACCTCGCGGGCCTTCTTTCTCATTTCGCGGTGATCTGTATCGTCGTCCAACTCGCTGTCGGCAGGATAGAACGTATCCGCCAACAGCTCGAGGGACTCCCTGTGATCCAACGGCTTCCCGCCCTCCTGGAGGAGTACATCCTCCTTGCGCTCGGTTGCCCTCCCAATGACCCTATATATACCTTCCCAGACGCCTTCTCTGTCTTGCCTCCCGCAAAATTTCCTCCAGCTGTCTGTCTGGGCATCCCGCACTGCGGCCTCGTATTTGCCCTTCTGTTCGAGGTACGAACTGACCACCATTTGTCTCCGGTCCGGCGCTGCGTTTCGGATTCTGCGTCGCTTGGTGTTGGTTTGCCTCTTCAGCTCCTCGAGTTCCTCCGACCACCACGGCAATCTAAATGAATCCCCGCCTTTGAGTTTGGGCATCGCTGCCTGGCAGGCCTCGGCTATGGCTCGGGTATACCCGTCCACGATTACCTCCAGGTCCTCCCACACCTGGACCGCCTCAACGCTCTCCACGTTCAGGCGGTCCCTCCGCATGATTGCTGCCAGTTTCTCACGAAACTGACACCAATCCGCTTTCCTGGTGTTGAAGATCCTGGTGGTCCTCGCCACGGATACCCCTTTCGCTCGTGCCAAGTTGATTTCAAATAGAATGCCGTTGTGGTCAGAGGACGTTAGGGCCTCGGAGACGCGCCAGCCATCCACCAGGCTCAGCATATCCTCAGAGCAGGCCGTCACGTCGACATGGCTGCTGTACCTCTTCCCGCCTCGAACGGTATCGAATGTCGGGACGTCCCCCGAATTAAGTATCTGGAGGCCCAGCTCCCCTAAGGCTCCAGTCATCATCTCCCCCCTGGAGTCCTCTTGGGAGCTGCCCCACCAGAAACTCTTCGCGTTGGCGTCCCCGCCTATGACCAACCTTCCAGGTCCGGTTTCCCGCTCAACCTGTCTAAGCTGCTCCAGGTATGGCTCCATGGGTTTGTCAGGTTCGAAGTAGTAGGAGACCAGTGTAATCTTCCAGGCACTAGTCCGGATCCCCACCACAACGATGTTGTTTGTGGTGAGTTGTGGGTACTGTACGACATCAAGTTCGTGATCGAAGACGGCTATTGCCGCCTTCACAGTACCCTCTCCGTTCCCCAGTGCCTGGAAGACTCTCACTCCACGATAGTCTCTTACGCTTCCAACCCGACCCACATAGGGCTCCTGTAGCAGTGCGACAGATATTTTGCGCTCCTTTGCCGCCAGCAGCAATTCGTGCGTTGCTAGCTGGCTTCTCTGTAGATTGGCCTGAGCTATTCGATACTGGCGGGTGGTCCCCGAGGCAATCTCAGCAATAGGCGACAGAGGCCCGCGCCAACCCGTCCCACTTCTTTCTTACCGGGCAATCGCCGCTGAACGCGTTGTGTTTCGCGTTCAGCAGCTTTGCCCGGGTGCAATTCTTGCATGCTGGCGTCCCCCCCGCCCTGGCGTCCGCGCACTCCGCCTTGAGGTGCGGGCCACCGCAGTGGCTACACAGGTCGGCGGGTTCTTTGCAGAACCGCCGACCATGTCCGAACCCCAAGCAGCGTGTGCACTGGACGAGGGGCGTCTGGTCCTCCACGACGCACCTCTGGAGGTCGATACGCAGCTTTTGCTCCGCTATCGACCTCCTCCAGATCACGGGGGAGACGCTCAGCACGACGTGGCGGTTGTGCGGGTTTCGCGCCATCCTACTATATTTGACAGCGACGCGGTCCTCCCCGCCGTCGAGGCCCCGAAAGACGTCCCGGTTCTGGTTGTGAAGGGCGCGTATGAGCTCTGCATCGCTGTGGATGCTCAACACGTCCCTCACCACCAGAAGCGGGTCCTTGTTCTTCGCGTCCTCGACGACCAGGCCGCTCCCCGTCGCTGCCAATCTCTCCCTAATCTTTCTTCTCTCCCCTTCATCCCTACATCCCACTATAACCCTGCGGTCCTTCACCTTCCGCACCCGCTCGACCTTAACCCATCCCTCCTTGGCATCGACAGCTTCCCTAATTTTCTGGAGCACCTCGTCCCCAGTCTCTGTTTCGACGGTCGAGGAGATGACTACGGAGTGAAGTGCGGCCGGCTCCACGTCCCGTTTCGCGGTCTGGCCCGCCGCCACGACACTCGCGACGGAAGACGGTTGGTACGGTGCGCGAGTGGCAAGGTCTCTGCTGAAGACTCCAAACGGAACTATATCGATTGTTCCCGGAAGTGGAGGTTCGGCTCAGGGCAACTTGGGTCGAACCTGACTATCAAACTGTAAAGGGCTGCACTTTGCCCAAAAACATGTATTTGTCAATGATGTCAGGTAGGCGAAAATGTCAAACGACTGTCTTTGATGCACGTCTTTATTGCACTGAAGTCGAAACGTATAATAAAATGCAACAGTATTGAAATATTACGCGTCAGCATAAATATTACAACTAATAATGTACGATACTCGTACATATTGGCAACTCACAGAAAAGCATCTCCCTGAAGATAAAATGTAAACAAAGTCAACAAAACATTAATTAATGCAAAATAAGTAAAGTACAAAACATATTCTCACACAATAAATGTACAATATTATTAATCGACTATCTCACTATTGAGATTAAATGTAATTTTACGGTCGGCCATAGGAGAAGTAGCGGTGTCAACACTTGTCACGGAGCCACGTAGTGCAGAGGGCATCCGGCGCGCGGAGGGTAGCGATGACGTCGATGTGTAGGTTTCTCTACGTTCCATATTAATGAAAGTAGTTTCCTTAATGTCTACTGGTTCAGGTTTCAACCCGCTATCTCTAAGTCTCCCTTTTAAATGGCATCTTCTCACTTGGATAATAATAAGTGTCAGGACAGCTATGGTTGTCAGTGCCAATATCACATATGTGATGGTGTAATGACCATTGTCATATCCGTGAAATTCTTCCAGTTTCTGGGTTTTAAGAATGTCAATTTTCTGTTGAATGCTTACAAATTCTTGACTGTGATCTTCCAACTTGTCTATATTTGGTAACGATGTGTTCATTATGTCATTCAATGCTGATAATTTGGGAGTAGTTATGTGCAGGTTTTGTTGTATATAAATATGATTTGTATATTCATGTTGAGTATGGATGATAAACGAATTTCCCTTTAATGTGCAGCCTTGGTTGAGAGTGAGGAGTCCCGTGTTGCTCAGCTGTTTTGTTATCACTTCAGACTCGCAGAGCACGCGAACTGCACACTCAGCACGACAGTAGTACAGCCAGGTGTCCGGCGCATGTAACTTGATCCATCTGTCGGTGCACGGCTTTGTTTCAGTCCGACAGAATGGTTTGTTATTGTTGCTTATTTGCAGTCTCAAGTTGCAAATGGACTCGCCAATTGCTAATGAATATATAGGATGATTCAACGGACATAGTAATTGTTGTTTAGTTAAGTGAATGCAAGATTGAACATCATTTTCTGTCATTGGGATTGCAGCATCCTTTTTCATGTCGATGGCGAGATAGTCTGACTCCGGTGAGGTGTAGACTGTATTAAAACCAACCTTTTGGGGGATACCAATTATGTTGGCCAATTCAAATTGATCTCTGCTCACCAATGGTATCTTAGTTTCCATTATGAGGAACCTTTTTGTCACCTTCGCTCTTATATGCAATAATCCATATAATATTTGTATACTGTCGGATGGAAGAATTACATCATCCTGTAGATGTCCTGATATAAAGTTGAGTTGCATTTGTAATTGTTCCGGTGACAATAAATGCACATTTAATCTGCCATGATAAATATCAGTTACTGTGTCAATCAGGGATTCTTGTATCCTGCGAAAGTTGGAAATGACAACATCTGCGGTGACCAAAGATGTAACGATGTAGAAAGATTGCAATGCATTTCTGGTCATATTTGTAATGCGACTCATTTCTGCAGACATCGCATTTATATTATAATTGATAGCAGCAAACTGTTTATTCATAACCTTTTCGTTTCTTTTTAGAATATTATTTTCTGCTTCTAACACTGAAGTTTGATTTTGCAATAAAGTAAATAAATGATCTTCTCGTTGTTTCACTGTTTCTATGTCATGTTCGTATCTTTCAGCAAATTTGTCATCTAGTACCCCAAACAGAGCGCTAGTGACGTTTCCGATAGCATTAATTAAGCCTCTTCTACGGCGGTGGCTGTTTCCCATTCGTTTGTTGTATAACAACACGTCATTATAGTGACGTATTTCGTTTAATTCGTGCTCGAATTGCATAACGATGGGTGTACAGACAGTGTCATGGTTGCATAGTTGGGAGACCAGCTGAACGTACGTTTCTATGCTATTCATGTTTTCCCAGTAAGATGTCATGTTGTAGTAAATGAGTGATTTCCACTGATCTTGAATAATCTTAACGTCGTCAGACACTTTGTCAAAATAGAGTGTATTATTGTTCTGCAAGGTGTGCAAATTTATCATCGCTTCTTGCTGCATAGTAGGAGTGAGCATTGTCATTAGAACCAAAAGTGTGCACACGAGAAAGTTGCGTTTGAGTTTGCGAGGTCTTCGACTTGTTCTTTGTCGGTTGTGGGTGTCAACGTTTTTATCCGGAGATTCATTAATAATGTGTGGCTTTGTTTCAGGAAATTTGCAGGTGTCATCGGATTTGTCAACCAGCGGCAGGCGCGCCAGTTTCAGGGTAGGGCGTTTCATTTCTCCCATTTTAGTTTTCAGTGTCACAGCCCGAACGTATCTATCAAGGCCAGGATGAGTTTCTATGACCTTTCCCAGTGCCCATTTCGCAGGCGGTAAGTTTTCGTCCTTTATGAGCACGATGTCATCTTTCTTCAAGTTCTCTGTAGGGTGATGCCATTTACTTCTTTTCTGCAGTTGATGTAAATAGTCATTTGACCATCTCTTCCAGAAATCTTGTTGCATTTTCTCTACCAACTGCCATCTAGTGTGAGTATGCATCGGATTATTTTCTGTTACAGGTGGAGAGAGCAGAGAGCTTCCGATCAAAAAGTGACCAGGTGTCAAAAATTCATTTTCAGGATCTTCTGTCAAGGGCTACAGCGGCCTGGAGTTGAGGCATGCCTCCACTTGGGTAAGTAGCGTGATAAACTCTTCAAAGGTAAGGCTTTGCTCACCAATCACACGTTTCAGATGAAATTTAGATCTTACAACGGCAGCTTCCCATAAACCGCCTCCAGAAGGAAATGCCGGTACATTAAAATGCCAGGTAATTCCGAGTTCATTCACTATATGCAACAGCTCTTTGTTAATAATTGATTGTAATTCTGCATATTCCTTTTTCAGGATACGAGCTGCTCCCACAAAGTTGGTGCCATTGTCGCTGTAGATATGCTTGGGAGTTCCTCTTCGTGCACACATCCTCTTCAGTGCAGCCAGAAACGTGGAAGAACTCAAGTCTGACACAAGTTCCAGGTGCACCGCTTTTGTTGCGAAGCACACGAAGATAGCAATGTACTCCTTTGTGGTTTTTATTCCTCGACCTTTGTTTGCTTTCAGCTCCACGTGGCCAGTAAAGTCTATCCCTGTGTGCGTGAAAGGCCTTGATGGTGTTACTCGCGGTTTCGGTAGGTTTGCCATAATTTGACTTGGATTGTGTTTCTTGAATCGAAAACATGTAATGCAATGACGAAGAAGGCTTTTAATTGTTTTATTTCCGCCGAGTATCCAATATCTTTGACGCAACAGTGCCAAAGTAAGGCTAGGTCCACCATGGAGCGTTGTCAAATGCGCTTGCTGTATTAATAATTCTGTCAACCGCGATTTTTTTGGAATAATAGTTGGATGTTTTGCATCATTCGTCAAATCAGAGTACTGCAGCCTTCCACCAACTCTTAGTATGTTCTTGTCATCTAAGTAGGGGTGAAGTTTAAATATTTTACTTTGAGGTGCTACTCTCCCCTTCTGTTTTAACATGTCAATTTCTTTCTGGAATTCCAGAAGTTGTGTCATCTTTATGGCAAGTAAATATGCATCTTCAATTTCCTTACATGATAAATAGCTGTCATACACTGGAATATCGAGGTCAGTGTGTACGCTGCCTTTTTTCCTTTTGTTTATTTTATTGCATACATTTTTAATAAAGCGTGTCATGTAGCATATTATTCGAACAGCGCGAGTCATGGAGCTGTGTTTGTTTAAAATTTCTTCTATAAAATTGGTTGTCACTATCTGTGTGGCGCATATTTGATGCGACTTCTTCATCTCAATTTGTGGTATGTCAATCTTCTCAGCGTTTTCAGGGGTGACATTTTTGATGCATGCTGGACCTTCCCACCACAGCTTATGTTGCAGTAACTGCGATGTAGTCAATCCTCGCGTCGCGCAATCGGCAGCGTTCTCTGCTGAAGATACGTGTCTCCAACACGACGGTGCAATAGTGTCAACAATTTCCTTTGTTCGATTTGCAACAAAAACCTTCCAGCGTGATGGTTCTCCTTGAAGCCAACCCAATACCACGAGAGAATCGGTCCACCCGTACACAGGGATGCATTTTCCGTTCGGCATAACATCAATTATTTTATTCATAAGTCTTGAGAGTAAGACAGCTCCACATAATTCCAAACGTGGCAATGTCAGCGTTTTTGCCCGAGGTGCGAGCTTTGTTTTTGCAGCAATAATGTTAATAAGTGGCATACCATTGTTATTAATTGTTTTTAAGTAAATAATGCAAGCGTATGCCCTTTCAGATGCATCGCTAAAGCCGTGTAGCTCCGGATGGGATTTATCATCTCCTAGCCATCTTGCAATTTTTATTTTATCAATGTTCCGCAAGTCTTCTCTGATTTGGAGCCATTGTTCTTGAATGTCAGTGGATACTTCGTCATCCCAACTCATGTTTTCGAGCCACACTTGTTGAAATAACAATTTTGCCTTAATTGTTATTGGCGCCAACCATCCTAGCGGATCGTACAGCGATGTTATTTCTGAGAGAAGTTGACGTTTACTTATTCGAGATATTTGCTTACAGCTTTTATTTTTGTGCGAAAATGTAAAGGTGTCAGTTGTTGGATTCCAGTGTAATCCGAGCGCCTTTGTAGTATCGCTTAATTGAAGGTTGATAACAGATGGATTTATTTGTTGCGGTGATAAATCTGTCAATAATTCGGGGGTGTTACTAGCCCACTTTCTCAAATTGAAGCCAGTACCCTTTAGCATTTGAATGAGCTGAGTCTGAATGATCTTTGCCTCTTCGATGGAGTTACTTCCGCTGAGGAGGTCATCGACGTAGAAGTCTTTTGTGAGTACTTCAGCTGCACGAGGATACTTCCCTGCATCATCCACAGCTAGTTGCTTCATGGTGCGCATAGCTAAATATGGAGCGGCCTTCATGCCATATGTTATAGTGCATAACTGATATTCTTTCAAAAAATCTTGGGGTTGCTGTCTCCATAGAATTTTCTGAAGATGTTGTTGATCGTCAGCGATTAGGATGCATCTATACATTTTTTCACAATCAGCTGTATACACAAATTGCTTTGTTCTCCATCTGAGTAATAATACTTGGATATCTTGCTGCAATTTTGGACCACACTCCATGAGGTCATTTAAGGAGTATCCTGTGGTTGTTGGCGAAGATGCATTGAAAACAATGCGCATCTTAGTGGTAGTCGAATCTTCTTTGTGTACTGCATGATGTGGCAAATAACACATAGGCTGCTGCTTCGTAGTGCATTCCTTCATGTGACCTAATGTCAAATACTCATCCATGAAGTTTTTGTAACTGTCATAGAGTTTGCCATCTTTTGTCAAGCGCCTCTCTAGTTGCATAAATTGAGCTGCGGCGCGTGGTTTAGAATGACCCAGTTGTTTGTCAAAGTTTACCTTCATGGGTAATCGAACTTGATACTGGCCATTGGACAGTCTTTTGGTTGTAGTGGTAAATAATTCTTCGCAGAACTGTTCCCGTTGTGTCAGTGAAGTGGATTCAGATGGTATTTCTTCCATCTCCCAGTATTGTGCAATATCTTGTATGTTATTTATGACGACATTTCAGTTCAATGTTTTAATGGTTCCAGAAACTATCCAGCCCAATTTTGTTTGTTGAGCAATAGGTTGTCGCTCTGATCCCTTAATAAGCCCATTCAATATTATTTTCGAATAAACATTTGCATCAAGCAGTATGTCAGTATCCGCAAGTTGAATATTTTGTAAATGAGAATGGTTATTTCTTTGTATAGAAATTGTTGGCAATTTATTTATCAATTTTGACATGACTACAGCTCCCGCGCTGAAACAGAAGTCATCATGGATTGATTGGCAGTGTAACTCTATCTTGCCTTTACCCTTTTTCGAGCTTGAACCCACCCCGGAAATGGATGGAGATGATGTCGAGGAAGTGTGCGTGCAGTGGCTGTGCAGCGTTTTCTGTAATAAGTGTGATTTGAGACCCTTGGTCTAACAGTGCTCTCAATGTAATGTAGGTATTGTTATTAGCTCTAACTTTTATCAGCACAGTAGGTAGCAAAATTTCTTCGTCATCACTTGTCACATGATTAGAACTTTTCGATTTTCCTTGTAGCTGTCGTGATTGCGCAATTGCAGAATGCAATAATGTGTTTTGACCATCGCCGCAAATTTTGCACCTTTTGTTTGAATTGCAGATTTGTCGCTCATGCACATAAAGACAGTTTTTGCATATACGATTGTCGGCAAGGGATTTTAGTTTCATGTCAGCCGTCATCGCTTCAAATTTCCTGCATTGAAATATGGCGTGACTAGAGTTATTGCAAATTACACAACGTACTAAATTATTAAAATTATTGTAGGACGTTCTTCCAAACATAGGCCTTTGTTGAATTCTGTTCACAGCTGATTGTTTAGATGATGTCACGGTGTCATCTTTGTCCCGTTTGGATAATGGTTCAAGAGCGGTGAATTTCATTTCTAGAAACTGAATGAATTCGTCCAAAATAGGCAGTTCACGCGGTGCCTTCCGGACTTCTTTGTAATCACATCGCGTAATAGGATCTAATTTTTTCACCAAGAGATGGACGAGCAGGGGATCCCCTGCTCGTCCATCTCTTGGTGAAAAAATTTGGTGCGTGGGATCACGTGGATGTATCAATTCCCAAATTATGTATAGCGTGGATGGCCTCCATCGTAGTGTCATGTAGTTTCTTGAGCTCAAGTGAAGTTTGTTTTTGCATGGTGGGTTGGTTTAAAAAGATCTCAATATGATTGGTAAACAAAGCCTGATGGTTATGATAACGATGACATAGGATTTCCCAAGCAGTGTCATAATTGTCAGAAGAAATGTGTAGATGCTGTATAAGACGTTGAGCTTCGCCTTTCAACTTGCTTTTTAGATGCTGCATTTTTTGTGCTTTTGTCAAGGTTATATTGTCATGTATGCTGCTTTTATATAGGTCCATAAACGGTGGCCATTGCATATAATCATCCCCATGAAAGGGTGGAATGTGTATCTTCTGAGTGCTTTCAAATAAATGCGTCGTGGATGAAATTTTGTTATGAAGTTTTCGTTTTATTGTTTTAAATAATATTTCATTTTCGGTGTATTGTTCCTCATATGTCATATCTTTCCCTCGCACAGTGTTGTCAATTTTCCAATATAAGGTGTCAATATTATTCCAGCGTGACTGCAAATTACGTAACTCATCCTCTAGCTCCCATTTTGCTGTTATCGCTGCAATGTCAATGCTGTTTATCACTCGACGTAATGCACGAAAATTGGTTTTTTGTTCGTTAAACATTGCTGTTATCACATCATCCTTGTCAGTTTCTTGCTGAACATGAGCTGATCCCGAAGGCATCGGATGGCTCACCAGCATGTCACGCAGTTTATGATATAATGACATAGTGTCATTAAATATATTTTTGTAGAAATAATCCTGAGATTGGTCAGGAGATGTCACAAGTTCCGGATGATTTTGTTCAAATTCCGCCCACAGGTTGTCAAGACTTTCCAAACGCTTAGCGATGTAGTCTGCAGTTTTTCTACTTGCCGAATCTTTTTTGAAATTAATTTGGATTTGCTGAATTGTTGAAATGATCTCCTTCTGACGAACAAGGAGGTTGTCAAATGTTGTCATTTTTGTACTTGAATAAGTGTCAAATTACCTGGTGAAATAATATATGCACTTCCATAAGGTTAATGTCAATAAATTGTCACTGCATTTTGTCAATATTTTTGCTTAATAAAATGTCACTGATTTACTGTCACTGCAATCCTTCCAGACGTTGTATGTCCAGGCTGATTCCTTTAGTGCACCCACAGAATTCGATACGACCTTGTCGTTTGTCTCAACTCAGTTGGTGATTTCCGCTTCTGGAAGGCCAACCAAGCCGATACGCTAGCCGCACCAAAACTATGAGAACAACAAAGTAACTCGAAGGACCAATGTAAAGGGCTGCACTTTGCCCAAAAACATGTATTTGTCAATGATGTCAGGTAGGCGAAAATGTCAAACGACTGTCTTTGATGCACGTCTTTATTGCACTGAAGTCGAACCGTATAATAAAATGCAACAGTATTGAAATATTACGCGTCAGCATAAATATTACAACTAATAATGTACGATACTCGTACACAAACCCTGACTCATCTCACTCAAGAGTTTGCACGACCCGGGGAGGTGTGTACCGACCGAGTGCATGTGGGGAACGCTAGCGCTCCACTATATATATATAAATATAAATAAGGGGGGGGGGGGGGGGGGGGGGTTGGAGGGACTGCGTCATCGTGCACCACCTGCAGGTTGAGGGCGATCGCCAGTGCTCTCTGTTTCCTAATACGCGCAACAACCTGTGCATTATTTAATTTTATCTTTTTCAACATATTCAACTTGTAAACTTCTAATAAAAGTATAACCGCAAGAAATTAAGTTAAATCATTGAAGACTTAGCTCCAATTCATTGAAATCGCTGGATAGACTCCCAAACCACACACGCGGTCGCAAACAATGTGTTCCTCGTGCGTGTCGCTATTCTCGTGCAGTATGTTATCAGTAGTTCTTAGTACAAAAATAAAGTAAACATTAATTTGTTGCAGATGAACGCCATTCAGATATTCGGCTCGCTCGGCCAGCAGCACAGCGGCAGACAGTTCTGTGATGTATGTTTGCAGGTATGTATTGGCAACGTGGAGAGACGGTCACGGGAGGCCTACGGAGCGATCCCATTTGATTGGGACATGTTTTTTAAACGAGTCACATCCTCAGGGCCAGGCGGATGGCGCGGCGCCCGGGCCAGCAGACGGAGACGGCGTGTGGGCGCACCGCGTGCTGCTGGCGGTTGTCTCGCCCTATTTCTTCAACTTATTCAACAAGGACCCGGACTGCAAGGACTCCCGGTACACAGTGAAGGTCAGCGGACTGACGCTTCTAATTCTTAAGTATACAGCGGCGGCGAGACATTGAACTATTGTCTCGTCGACAAGTGACTACAGCACGATCTTTCAGACACAGAGCATGACAATAATTGTTAAGAGTTCAAAACTGAACTTGTACACTCTTTTCTTCGATAAGACGCCAGTTCGATAACATAATAACATCGATGTGACTTTACTCAAGACACTACGCGCTTTTATTCAACTAAGGTGACAAACAAGCGGACGGCCTGCTGGTGGTAAGCAGTAACCTATGGACATTTGCAATAATAAGCGTATCGCTCTTGTGTTGCGGGCCCTGTAAAAATCTCTTCTTCTTGAAGAACCTCATGCTGTAGTCTCTTGGGCAAGTCTCGGCAGGGAGCTCATTCCACAACTTAATGGTTCATGCATGAAGCGATGTAGCGACCCCGCTCTCTGCCCGTCACATCGACCCCGTACTCTATCGCGCTGTCCGATGTTCCAGGGTGTGGACCCGGCGACTCTGCGGTCGGTCGTGGATTATATATACGGGCCGGAGTCGCTGGTGGTGACGGTGGACAACGCGCAGGCGCTGTTGTCGGCGGCCTCGCTGCTGGCCGTGGACGGCGTGCGCGACGAGGTCTACACATACCTGGGGCGTGCGCTGAGGGTTCGCGATGCATTTGAACCTCGCGCCTGCTCTGTGTTAGCCGCCGATACCGCGCGCTTCGTCCGCAACCACTTCGCTCCATGGCTCGAGCTTCTGGAGCCGTTGGATGACGAACCCACCGCACTGCTTGACAGCCTGACCGAGTCCGTGGAGGAGCACGTGCTCGACGCCGTGCTGCAGTGGACGCAGCAGGTCCCGAAGGTCAGTGTCACACGACGACCGCTGGGGTGAGCCTCACTCGGAACGGATCCTATTTGTTACAATCCAGTATCTTCGTACTTTAATACTCGTCTGATATGACACGGTTACTGTAGATTATGAACGGAAAAAGTATGTCTTATTCAAAACAACTTTAGCAAGTAAGGTTCGGAACGATTTGTTCA
Organism: Pyralis farinalis; assembly: GCA_947507595.1. NCBI lineage: Eukaryota > Metazoa > Arthropoda > Insecta > Lepidoptera > Pyralidae > Pyralis > Pyralis farinalis. The sequence goes on from OX382281.1 coordinate 1,790,565, forward strand.
AGAATATTTTTTCTTCTTGGAAAAATAGTTGCGACTAAAATTTAAAATGAAACGTAATTTTGACGTCTCTTAAATATATACGTATTTTGTACCAAGACTAGTGTTGTTGGATCAGAACAAGATCCAAAGACAACGGTATTCTTCCATCGAAGACATTCTACCGACCTACTCCACAAGAACACCTGGTACCGCCACCTTTAACGGCGATGTCTATCTTTACGCATTCAATATTTCGTATTTTCTATTATAGTTTGTTATTATTACATCATTTTTTTTTCAACTGTTCTGCAGATATTTTTGAACAATTAGTTTTTGTACTATTAAGTTTTTGTTCTAATTGCAGAATTTTTATGACATAATTATTTTGTGACTTTTTTGTCAAAGTAATAATTTGCTTAAACTCGTTTGTGTAAGTTTATAGTGCATTTTCATATTTAATCGCTGGTATGATCAATATTTCCACAAAAGCTCTTCATCGCCTTAATATCAGACAGGAGTTTGTGATGTGTATAAAGTTGGCCAGAGAGAATTGTCGATGAGTCTAAGAACACAAACGGTACTGAGCCTTTCACTTTAAGGAGAGGTTGTGCTTCTGTTTATATGTTCTACTAATTGTACAATGGGTTGTCATCCGAGGAGTTTTTCACTACAATGACAATAGTCGCCTTTTGTAACCGCACCCATTGCCGAGGGCTGGAAATGGATCATCACACATTATAACGGCAATGGTCGCGTACTGTGTGGTTCCAGATAAGTTTTCTGCCGAGAATTCTTAACTCTTTAATAAACTCCCGTAATGAAGTTTTCGCGAAGGTTAAATAAAAATTTCTATGTTGGCCATTGGGCCGTCGCAGGTACTTAACCACGTCTTCTTACCTTTTTGAAATATAATCTTATTGTATCTTATTCAGTCCTCTTATTGTTACTATTTTTCTTTTATAATCTTCTAGCATTTCTGAAATGACCATTGTCAAAGAAAAAATGAAACTTGCCAATATAGGTCTGATAGGTCTCTTTTCAAATTGTCAATTAGATATTATTTTAAATTCACATCAACATAGTGGTACAATAATGATCAAATGGTAGAATCAAAGGTTATTAAGAAAAGATCGTCTGTGTTGAATTATTTCCAGACATTATTGTGAGTTACATATTCATTAATCCTCTAATAAGCCCTTTTACAAAGAGTATTTTTGATGTGCTTTTTGAATACATTGTCAGGAAAGGACAGAACTGTTTCAGGCAATTTATTACAGAATCGAATACAATTTACAAGAAAAGATCTACCAGTCCTATTAAGCATATGTACCGGCATACACAACTTATTTCTACTTCTAAGTTTTAACTGAAGTTTGAAAACGACTTTAAATTTTTACGGACATACATTATGTTTTCATAAATATATAGAGAAGTAACAGTGAGGATATATCACTCAGGGAAAGAAATATCTTTGAATAGTTCCCTGAGTGATGTTCTGGAGCTCATGTTATAAATAGAGTGAATGGCTCTTTTTGTAAGATAAAAATTGTCTTAATGTCAGCCGCCGTTCTCCACAACAGTATACCATAGGACATAATGCTGTGAAAGTAGCTGAAAAAGACTTAAGCGCGCGGTAGCCACATCCGTCAATTGTCTGATTCCTAACTGAATGTGTAGTGGAGCTGAGCTTACTGGCAAGTTTATTTATGTGAGGGCCCTATAGTAATTTGAAATCTACTGTAATTCCAAGAAACATCGTATTAGTAACAAACAAATTATAATTTAATATTCCCAATGAGAACTTCTATAATAAATAAGTTACATTTTGAAGCAGTTATTATGATGTAAAGGTCCTACCCCTGTCTGACGGAACATGAAGTCGCGACACGAGTCGAATGAGACATGATTAAATACAGATGTGACAGCTGAGGAAATTCTGCAGCATTGTGTTTAAGTTTTATTGATTTGTATATAATAATATGCATTAAGCGACTTCGACCCCGCACTCCATCGCGCAGCTCGATGTTCCAGGTCAAGTCGGCGGCGCTACGGGCGGTCGTCAAGCATATCTTCCGGCCGGAGTCGTTGTCGCTGACGGCGAGCAATACGCAGGCGCAGTCGTCGGCGGCCTCGCTGCTGGCCGTGGAGGGCGTACGCGACGAGGTTTGCGTATCCCTAGAGCGCGCACTGACCGTCGACAATGCGCTCCGCATCCACGCCTTCGCTGAACAGCACGCCTGCGCCTCGCTGGCCGCCGCCGCCGCGCTCTTCGTCCACGACCACTACCAGGAAGTGCTCCTAGCCGAAGAATTCCTGGAGCTGTCTGCAGACGCGCTAGCCGTGCTGCTGGACAGACTCACAGTGCCGGTCGAGGAGCACCTGCTCGACGCCGTGCTGCGGTGGACCCAGCACCGCCCGCAGGTCAGTGCCGACGCCGACTGAGGATCATTTTTATGAAAAACCTCCCAGCATTAGTATAATACGACGACGCGTGATCGATGTAGATACGGTCCGTGCGACGTGCAGTCTGCTGCATGCACATTTGGACCAAAAGAAGTATCTCTCAATTTTAGCTTTTATTACAGAGAGCCTTATTCAAATGGGTCAAAAGCATTTTATCGTTAACCCTTAGCTCTTCAGATACGTTGTATCTACTAATAAGCCGATCTCGTTACACTTTTTCAAAATCGACTTTATCCGTATGACAACAAGGTCGACAAGAGCGAGCTTTATTTTTGACATCAAAATTCCCGGACTCGACACGTTCGTATGCTGCTCCTACTGATACTGCGTTAAGTAAATTCGAGGATTGTGTCGCATTTTCCCGTTCTTGTAATATATCTATATTTATTTGTTTATAATAAAACTTCAAAATCTATCAAATTTCTTCGTTAAATTCACTCATTTTGGCGGACAGAAAAACAATAGATAAATGGCAAGAAATCGTTTTTACTTTTTATTTTTCTGTTTTCAGAATGTCATATATTTAATGACATCAAAACCAGCCAGATACAAAAAATACAACCAAATAAAACCTTTTTATAAAATACGAAAACATTTTTTTACTGACCTATCAATTTGCTGTAGTATACTAAAATAACGTGTCGAACACTGATGTTCGAAACGTTATTTTAGTACTAGCAAAACACTACAGCAAAAGATAAAAAAAAATTCATGGAATTTCTGTATATTGCCTGAATTTCTTCCTTTTGTACGAAATAAATGATCTTCGCGTATTTCCTACGCTTCTTTTCGTTCATAGTATTTCTCTGTGGAATTTGGTTTCATAATATTTTCACTTTTCAGGAACACCGTTCCTATATGAAATCTATATATTTGTCGGTGCGTTTGTCTGTGTGTGCGTTTTTTTCGAATATTCGAATTTTGACTTAAAATTTAAAGTCCTTTACAAAGTAGGTAACTCAGATTGATAAACATGTTTCGGATTCCATTTCCTGTCAATTTCCCTTAATAATGAGAGAACATATCGAAAGTAAGAACTCTGTTAGTGAACACAATTGATCTTAAAGGCGAGATTGCAATAATATACTTGTATAAAGTAACCAAACACTTTACTCCAATCTATAACTATTCAATATAGGTGTAGGAAGCAAATTTACAAAACCAGAAAATATTCCAAATATAATCCAAATCCAAATTTTGCGAGTTACATTTCGACGCGCACGCCATCTCTGGGCGGCGACTGACATTACATTGGTAAACAAATTATTCAGACATATATGACTGAACATACCGCCCACCAAGGACATATTGCAAAATGTCCTTAGATACCGCCCACCATGCTAGAGTCATCATAAATCTCAATCAGCAAATGTACCATGGTGTTTATATGTCATTAGCAGCGGCATAACAATACACATCCTAATAGTTTCTAAAATTACACTTTCGTTTATTTTAGCTCATAAACAATAATCTCCTGCAATTTCTTAAGTCTTACATAATAACACAAACAAATATAGAACATATATTATGATATACAATACTATGTAGTTACAGGTAAAATACATACTTTGGAAACTGGCCTTTTAAACAAGGAATCCTTTGTACGAATTGTAACTACTCGAGTAATAGCGTCAGGGCCGAGGTGTTTGTGCTCTATTCTACCGAGAAGCCATCTTCCCGGAGGTAAATCATCTTCCTCGACGAGTACTACATTACCTACCGATGGTTCTGGGTTATGGTAACACCATTTATGTCGTTGCAAAAATTGATTGGCAGAGCTGCGATAGCCAGCGGAGCCACATTACCCTCAAAATTGCCGTTTGGGGTAGACTGATGTCATCCAGCTAGCGTTTAGACGGTAATAGTGAGATACTCCAAAATCGACACACTAATAGCTAACATATTGTAGTTTTGTATCCTTTAATTTGAAATTTAAATGTTCGTTGGTGAGGAAGAACGGTCCAAAATCGTTCCAATTAGAAAAAAAAACATATGGGAAAACGTATGGCCGGCCACTCTGCAGTGCAGAGTCTGCACTGCACTCCCATCAACAGAAAAAGTAACAGCACTCGTCGCTACATGTCGTACAGGGTTCCATATATTTAAAAAAAATTAAAAATAAAATATTTAAATATTTTTTAAATTTAAAAAATATCAAATAATGGAACTAAGTGCTCTACCTACACAGCTTGCTGTTATTTACTAGTGTAAATAATCATGCGACCAATGTCGCCAAAAGTCCTGCAACATCCGCTGCGTAAGCTGCCAACGTCTTAAGGTCGAAATTGAGGATTTTTCGTAATTGGAGTCTGGCACTAAGATGAGTGGCTCTCCCACAAGTAAATGACTGGGAGTTAACACGACAAGTTCCTTTCGGTCTTCCATGTAAGATAAAGGTCTTGAATTGAGACAAGCCTCAATTTGTGTAAGTACGGTGCTTATCTCTTCACACGTTAATGAAGAGTTTCCAATTACTCGTCTTAGATGGTGTTTAGTGGACTTTATTCCAGCCTCCCAAAGACCACCGAAGTTAGGTGCACGAGGTGGGATAAAGTGCCACTTAGTTCCATTATTTGCTAAATATTCAGCGAGTTCCGGAACAAATGTAGATTTTTCCTTATCAAATAGAACCCGTAGTTCACTCGCAGCACCCACAAAATGAGTACCGTTATCGCTATGTAATTCGACACAGCGACCGCGACGAGCCACAAACCTTTTGAAGGCCGCCAGAAATCCCTTGGAAGTTAGGTCACTGACGGCTTCTAAATGCACTGCACGTGTGACCATGCAAACAAATAAAGCTATGTAGCCCTTGTAGGACTTATTACCGCGTCCACTTGATACTCGTATATTTACAGGTCCCGCATAGTCTACTCCGCTGCTCAAAAAAGCTTTATTGGTCGGTGTGACACGGGAAGCTGGTAATTGTCCCATCAACTGGGACCTTGTTTTAGCCATATACCGAATACATGTTACGCATTTTCTAACAAAGGATTTAACTATGACCTTTTCACCCAAAATCCAATACTTTGATCTCAGATAGGTAATCATCATCTGTGGACCGCCATGCAAAGTTTTGGAATGAGCATCTCGAACCAACAGACGAGTTAAAAATGAGTCCTTGGGTATAAGAATAGGATGTTTTCTTCCATAATCAAGCTGTGCCATTTCTAATCTTCCGCCTACTCTTATGACACCCTTTGAGTCAAAAAATAAATTTAGAGATTTCATTATCTTGCACTTAGTACTCAAACTTCCTTTTCTTTTCAATTCTTCTATTTCTTCCGAAAAGCTTTCTTCCTGACTCTTTCTCACAGATATCTCTAGAGCTTCTTCAAGTTCTTGGGTTGACAAATAACATGTGGAGTGTTTAACTGTTGTTCGATTCAAGAGACTGAGAAATCTTCTACAATAAGCTATTACTCTTATCAATTTTTTTCCAGAAGTTATATCAAATGTTGTCGTATGGACCTTTATGGCCTTTATGGCCTGTTGCGCCAGTCGTCGTTCTTCAAAGGCGAAGAATCTACGCGTAACAGAATCTTCGGTGTTTCTCCCTCTTCTGGCGACCCTCCTTGTGTTTGAAGCTAAAAAACAGAAATTTTATTAATATCTTTCACATGCGTACAACTATTTTCTACAACTGCACCACTCATTATCAACAGGATATTCATCTCCACACACTGGAGCCACAATGGTCTCATACTGTATGGTTCCAAGGGGGATTTGTTCTAAGAACTATTAGGTTGTGGAATGAACTCTGCCGAGGTTTTACCCGCAGTCTACAGCATAAGGTTCTTCAAGAAAGGTGTGAAGAAGATTTACAGAGTCGGCAATGCATGAGTGATGCCCCTGGTTTGCAAGTGTCCATAAACTACGGTAACTGCTTACCATCAGGCGGATAGTTAGCTTGTTTGCCACCTTAGTGGTATTAAAAAATACTTATTTACTTAGGGTGGTACCATGCTACTTATCATTTTTCTTGGTCCAAGTTGGATTGGATAGTAACTGTGATAAAAAAAGGATGGCTGTATTTTAACTACATAAAATGTATGGCAAAGAACTTGGATGCAAACTATGATCTTGAACGCTGGCATTTCATGTGATATTTTTTCTTTACTTTTAACATGTTTGTGGATTATCTAGTCTAACAATTTTTTATAATATCAAAAAAATTATAAACGGTTATATATTTAAATTATTGTTAAAACCTTGCTTGAGATTTATTGACTTGAGTGGATATGTTACTTACATCTCTGTGTAGGCTCACTGCGAACATGTTCACTGGAAGTTGCTGGCAGGCTTCCAGTGCCCAAGAGCTGTGGTAGTTCTGTAAATAAAAAAAATGAAATCATATAATAATCACTATATTTAACAAAATGAGTAAAGTATTGATTATAGTGCTGTGATAATTATTTTTATATAATAGTGGCCGCCAGCGGTTTCACTTGTTCAAGTCCTATTTCACCCATTCAAGTTTTATTTTCTTGTCAAAATGTAGCCTATGTCCTTCTCCAAGGTACTCTAAAAGTCTATACCAAAATTAATCAAATTGGTTCAGTGTTGAAAATAAAAACACATGTTACTCTGTTAATAATGTAGCTTTCTATAGGTAAAAGAATTTTTGAAATCAGTTAAGTAGTTTTTGCATTTATCTATTATACTCGTAAACAAATATTAGTATGCAAAGATTAGATTAGAGGCAAAGAAACGTATGGTCTGCCTGATGGCAAGCAGTTACTGTAGCTTATGGACACTTGCAACATCAGGGGCATCACTCGTATTACTACGAGTAATTTATTTGTTTTAAATCTCTATTGAATAAGAAAAAATAACTAACTTACCATTTACATAGAGTTCCGTGACCACTTGAGACTCGGGCATAGTTTGACTGGCAGGGATTGGCTGCTGGGATAGTGGAAAACTCTCCTGTTAGAAAAAAGAAAGTAAAATTTAATATATTGACACTAGAAATTGACATTCACGAACAATATTGTTAGGCCTTTACAATAAACAGTTGACTATAACATATAAAAACGAAATTTCTAAGATTAAATAAAAGCTATGTAAAATCATACTATCTTAGAAGTCACTACCTTCTTTGTAAAATAATATAGAAATATGAATAAATTTACCTCTACAAAAGCTGGAACTGTTGCAGTTGTTTGAGGCGTTCCAAACCCATCTCCCATAATAGATAGGACCTTAAGGTCCCATTGGGAGAGCTGCGGAGCCGTTGATGGCCCCCCACCAGTAGCACTGGCTGACCGCCGTGCAGCAGCTACATTTTTTTTTGCCAGATATTTTCTGTCTGTCCACACCTTAAAAACAAAATGTCATATGGAAATACTACAAATGAAAAAAATAACACTATTTGTTTGTCTTGGTCTGGATGTTTTAAGAGAGGTAGGGCGCATCAAAGCAGCCCGTCTGGAGAAGTACCTCCGCCTCACAGAAAACCGCAGCCAAAGAACAACTGCCTAGAGGGTTGTTGTGTTCCTGCGTGTGAGTGAGGTCACTAGTAAGCTCCCAAGGAGTTGGTGTGTAAGCAGCAGAAGAGGCATCGCACGAGTGATACAATATATCGCTAGCGTTAATAGGCTACGGTACCCGCTTTACATCAGGTGGGCCTTGTACTTGTATGACTCCCGACGTAGTATAAAAAAAAAGCTATTTGTTTAAAAACTTACCCGTTGCCACTGCTGTACAGTCTTTGTACAACCACCCATTGAATTGAGGGTTGTACATAATTCATCCCAAAGGCGCTGGGATTGTAATCGGCCCTCCACATTCCTCAGAAGGCCACGAGCCAACTCGCGATGCTCCTCAAGAAAATTGAAGAGAACATCCATTTGTTGTGACGTTGGGGCTGACATTTCTTTAGACACTGAACTTTATGGACCACTCTAAACAAATTTCTGACTCTAACTGAATACAAACAAGCTCGCAACCCATGGAAAATCATGTTTTTAACAAAAAATATTCCTATCTTTCAACACTTTGGAGTGGGTCATTAATTTAAACCGTGGGATAGGATAAGAGTTTGCAAAACGTCCACACAAATTTCGTAGAACACACTCCACTCAAAACTTAGAACACGATCACTTATAAAGTGTGTAAAAAATTCCTTTTAAAAACTTTTTGATTTACGACTTGTTTACAAACAAATCAACCTATATTCTATTCTATTTTTAGTTATGTGGCTCCATCATTAATTATTAACGATGATTTTGCCAATGTCGAGGTTGAGAAAGCCACGTTCCGGTTGGTGCGACTATTGATCGGTAGCGAATAGCAAGTGGCCGCTGAGTGATCTAAAACAACACAACATATAGTTAGTACCATTTCTAGACACATATATTAGTAGTTAGTATAGAGGGGAGATTTAAAAAGGGGAGACATAACATGATCTACTTAACAAAAGGATAATGAATGAGACTCACAGATAAATATTGTTAGTTTTTATAAATTTGACCAGAACTGAGATAAAAGGAGAATACACCAGGGTGAGTAGATAGGAGACATTAACAGGGCGAGGGATATTATGAGGGAGCATGTCATACAAAGATACCTGGAGTTTTGGACAACTAAAGAAAAGATGCTCAAGGGTTCCCTCTTCCAAGCCGCACTCGCATAAAGAGCTATCAAGAATTTTTATTTTCGCTAAAAACACTGGGGAGCAAACATGGCCAAGACGTAACCTAATAATAGCCGATGTTGGATGCTTGTCAAAATGGCGATATTTGAAGAACCACGGTTTGATAGGAATGTCAGTCTGGATTTTGAAGTAAAATTTTGCATGTGTGGCTCCTCGTCTCTGCCATAGCCCATCCCAATCTCTCTTCAACCGCACATTAGCCTGCATTCTAAGGTCTCTGGAGAAGTTGATGTAGTACTTATCAATACCTAACTGAATTGCTTCTTTAGCACATCTATCTGCCGTTTCATTGCCGGCAATGCCCTGGTGTCCTGGGATCCAAGCCAAGACCACCTCTAAGACTGAGGAGTGACATTGGTATAAAGTTTGTCTTATGGCTAAAATAAGAGCAAAGTTATCTTTGGCATGAAAAGGGGACTTGATTAGATCTTGAAGGCAACTCTTCGAATCTGACAATATTAAGGCTTTGGGGATGTGATGGGATTCTATATAGGAGACAGCTTCAAGGATAGCTGTGGCTTCGCCTGTGAAGACGGAAGACAGACGTGAGCATTTTAAGCTTAAGATTATATGGTATTTGGGAATCCATACTGCAGCTCCAACATCACTGTTCTCTGAAGGTTTGGATGCATCAGTATACAATCTAAGCCAATCGGTCCAGTCCTTTTCGAGTATTCTGGAGACCTCTTTATTTGAGTCAGCAGTCTGTTTATTAACACCTAGATCCAGGATAATATGCGGCTGAAAGACAAGAGCTGCGTATTGGATAAGATACACTGGATTTTGATGAAATTGCTTTACAGGCAGGGTAACTTCCTTATAGCTCCTATAGCTATTGATAAGAGGGGTTGGAGTTTTATGGGTCCAGTATGGGGAAATCGGGACGGACTGAAGGAGACGCTCTAGGATCTCTGGCAAAGGGTGCGAGGAGTTTTGGATGGATTTATAAAGGAATCTGTCCGCTAAATATTGTCTACGTAGGTGAAGAGGAGGGTCTAAGCATTCCATCTGCAGGGCTAACGTTGGGGAGGATTTCATAGCACCTGCGATAATCCGCAGACACCTGGACTGGATTTTGTCTAGTTTATTTAGTGCCATTTTACTGCATGGTTCCCATAAAAAACAACCATAATCAAAGTGGCTGCGGACTATCGCATTGTATAACATTTTTTGATTGTAAGGATGGGATCCCCATCTTACTCCTGACAGAGCTCGTAAAACATTAATACTGTTTTCCGTTTTACTGCAGATGTAGTTTAGATGGTGTAACCCTGATAATTTGGAGTCCAAAATGATGCCTAAGAATTTTACTTTTTCCTGAATTTTTACATTTTCGTTTTTAATTTTTAGAACAAGGGGGGGGATTACTCTTTTCCTCGTAAATGCCACAGCGCTGCATTTGTTAACGGCTATAGTTAGACCATGTGCGACAAGCCATTCATTTAAATGGAACAGGGCTGAGTTAAGGTTGGAACAGGAATCAGGAAAGGAGGAAGAACGAGAGTAAATAAGAATATCATCTGCATATTGCAGGATTTTACAAAAACTAGTAACGGACAGGTCTAGGTCTGATGTATAAATGTTATAAAGGAGAGGACTAAGAACCGAACCTTGAGGTAGGCCTTTCCAAGTGTGACGGGGTGGTAAGAGCTCTCCGTTAACACGGATACAAATAGAGCGGGACATGAACAACTTGCATATTATGTTGACCAGTCTCTCAGGGATACTCAGCTGTAGCATTTTCTGCCTGAGCACTGGAAGCTGGACATTGTCATATGCAGAGGCTATATCTAAAAAGACCCCAATCACATGTTGGTTTTCTGAGAAAGCAAGTCTAACCTCAGATGTAAAAATACTCAAGCTGTCACTGGTTCCCATACCGCGTCTGAATCCATACTGGCTTCCACTTAGCAGTGTTCTGTTTTCAACAATCCACTCCAGTCTGATTTTAACCAAGTGCTCTAAGATCTTAGCTAGGACAGATCGAAGAGCAATGGGTCTATAGGAGGAGGAAACTGAGGGATCCTTACCCGGCTTTGCAATAGGAATGACAATTTCGGAAGACCAGGAATGTGGGATATTCCCCGATAGGAAGATATGGTTTAGGATTTCAAGGAGAATGATTTTTGAAGAGGTAGGTGCTTTACAAATGAAGGAGTATGGGATACCGTCAATGCCTGGGCAGGAATCCCTCAAGTGGTCTAAGGCACAGTGCAGCTCCGCTAGTGTAAAGGGGTCATTCATGCTATCCTTTGTGGTTGGGGGTGAAGGAGATAGGAAGCAGTCATGATTAGGGACATATGGAGGGGCTAATTTATTAATGAAGTCTTCTAACCATGGAGAGGGGTCATTAGATTGGTTATTTTGGATAGAATAGGAGCAGCGGAAATTTTTGATCTTCTTCCAAACGAGGGCAGGAGGGGTTCTAGGAGATAGGGATTCACAGAACTTTCGCCAACCAATTTTTTTTTTCTTTGCTAAGAGCCTGGTTGTGCGTGCGCAGGTTTTTTTATATGCTATGTAGTTACCCATATTGGGATTGGATTCGTATATGTTTTCAGCCTCCTTTCTCTTCTTTACACTATCGGAGCATGCAGAGTCCCACCATGGGGGTGATGAGATTCGGTTACGGGCAGAATTTTTGAGAGGGATGGTCTCATCTGCTGCAGACAAGATGCATGAAATGAATTCTTCATAGCAGGCAAGGAAGTTGTTCTCATCGACAGGAGAGAGGGAAGATAATTTGACCTCTAGACAGCTTGAATATTTAGACCATTCGGCTTTGTGCGTGTTATATTTAAGAAGAGGCTTAGGACTAGGGGCGGGAGTGAAGGAGCTTTGGATAGAGACCAAAATAGGAAAATGATCACTACCATGGGAGTTAGGGAGGACAGACCAAGAGATGATGGGGACTAGGGCAGGGGAAGCTAGAGAGAGGTCCGGGACACTTGGATTCAGGGCTGGGGATACTCTACGAGTGGCAGAGCCATCATTCAGCACGCACAAATTATGAGTATCTAGGAGGTCTAGAAATAAGTATGAAACGGGATCAATGGAGCTAGAGCCCCAAAGGGTGTGTCGGCAATTAAAATCTCCTAGCACAATCATTGGATTGGTGAAGTTGGAAATAAGGGAATTTAATTCTGAAATAACTTGTGGGGATGGGTGAGGAATATACACAGATATCAGGGAAATGCCAATGCATTTAGCGCCAACTACATGTAGGTCAGGACTGTGGGGAGGAATGGGGATTTGGGTAAAAGGAAAGGAGTTGGATATGAAATGGGAACAACCAGCACGACCGTCGCCCCTATCGTCCCGAAGACACGAATAACCCGAAACCCGAAAACGAGAATCTGGTCTCAGCCACGTCTCCGAGACGGCAGCAGCAACAGGTTTCCACTGATTAAAAAGGTGAATAATATCTTGTTTTTTGAGCCTTATACTCCTACAGTTCCACTGCAGAAGTTTTCGCTCCATTTTGATTAATTAGTGCTGATAGCAATTCTTGTATCAAGCTGATGACGTTGGACGGTAAGGAGTCGCTGAATTTTGAAATCATATTTAGTAAGGAGCATACTAGCAGTTCTATAAGATTATCATTTGGAGTTATGACTGGTGTAGGACTATCTATTAAAGCGCACCCATTGGGCTGTACAGACTCGGGGGATCTAGTAATAGAATTATGAGCAGCATGGTCATAAGACTTACTGGGGGATGGCTTAGGGGTGGGAGAATAGAAAACGGTTTTCTTATAAGAATGGTGTAGGTTAGAGGAGGCCACAGGGAAGGTTGGAAAAGCATTTTGTGATTGGGTGGGAGTAAAGAGGGGTTGCGATTGAGGCTTTGGGCTGGAAGTAATATCGGCGTATGATCGCTTACTGATTGGGAACCTTTTAGAAGCTTCGGTGTAACTAATGTTCTCCTCGGACATAACAATTTTAATAGATTTCTGTCTGCCATGTTCAGGACACCTGGGGTCGATGGCAGAGTGATTGCCATTTTGACATAAAAAACAAGAAACACTGTCCTCATTCACATCACATGTGTCGCCTGTATGAGGTTGTGCACATTTGTAACAGCGAGGTTTAGATCTGCATTGGGTGCGAATATGTCCAAATCTACAACAGTTTCTGCACTGGATGGTTGGTAACATGTAAATATGCACATCCATTGCCATGTGATAGCAAAATATTTTGTGTGGCAGTATTTGTCCCTGGAATGTTAAGACTACGGTTGTAGAAGGAACCCATGAGACTCCTGAATCTGATCGTTTTTAATATTCAACCTCCTCGCTTTAATAACCATGCCACAGTCACGGGGAGTTGAGATGCTTTTAACTAACTCCTCTAATGTCCAATCTGTGGGGATGGAACGTACAATGCCCATGCGTGACACCTGGAATTTGGGTATAGTAGATGTAAATTTTTTTTCTGCCAGCAGAGGATTTTCGGTAAAATTGTTGGCATCTGAAGCACTTTTAAAAGAAACTGCCATTTTACTACGACTTAGCGTTTTGATTCCGCCGTCAACGATTCCTCTGAAATTGTTTCGATGAATGAACTGAGCGAATTTCAGTGATCGTATCGTTGGGCTGGAGGTGGTATCGGGATCTTCGCGGGTTACGTGGACAGTGTATGGACCAGGGTCAGTCTCCGAGTACTTGAACGAAGAGTCATCTTCGAATCCGGGTCTCGTGTATACGGACTGATAGGAATTAGATGGAGAAAAATTTTTTTTAGCATCACTTTCCAGTATGTCATCGGCATGTCGTTTGTTTCTTTTCTCCTTATTTGGATCAGACACCGATATCTCAACATCCAGAGGAACAAGGCCTCCCCCGTCAGGGGGGTCCTCGTCCATACCGGAGTCAAGAACTTACTAAAAGGTTAGTATTCTTACCTTATATCCAACCTAAAACCACCACCAACACAAAATAAACACAAAACTGAGAAAACTCAGCGGGAAACCGCGATAAAACAAGAACTTTATCTCAACCACGTGTGTTAAACAACACAGCGACGAGCAAAATACCAACCTATATTAATTTTACGTATATAACATTGACACATTCCTTATTAAAAAAAAAACCAACATACGCAAAGACAAACAGCATACAGCCATGCTTTAAATTTTTATCGAATTACGAGGTATATTATCACTTCTATAGCTTACACATATTAATTAACTTACATTGAACATAAATCATGACTTTCTTTAAATCCTATACACGTAAATATTAACAAAAATCAATATGAAAGAGAAACCGTAAACAAGGCGTAAAATTTCATAGCGGACCGCACTATTCATTCGTTCACAATAATTGTCACGTGACTCCGATCTAAACTCTCGAGCCCGATATGATTTCGGAGTAAGGCTCAGAGAAAGTATATACCTAGAGTTGACAAACGCGTACACCCGTAAGGGACGGCAACAAAAGTACATACAATAACAAGGTTACCAGACTGTGGAAAATTTACCCCACTACATAATGCGTTTCGGCAATTTGAAATTTACAATGTACCCAGAAAACTGTTTACCATAAGAAACTTGCATAGAAGGTGTATTGTGTGCTATAATAATATATTCATAATATGATATTAGCAATGTAAAAAATTCGAATAAGTCGATACAGCCATTTCTACACACAAAGTAAAAGTTAATATTTACACACGTATGAAAACTACAGTATCTGAATAGATCAACAAACATATTTGCACTTTAATATTATTAGAATAGTATATTTTTACGCAAATCGAGTTACTGTATAGATCTATTAATTAATAGTAAGCCTGAGTTAGTTTCAGTAAGATCTGTGAAATCATTGGAATAAGGATAGGAGATTGGTCAAACCTAGCAGAGTTATATAAATTAAACAATATATTTTTCTATTTTAGACATATATTTTAAAGTACAAGCAATGACATGATTTTAAATATAGGCATAGATATGAGATAAAAGATAAAAAACACTTTATAGACAATTTGTAAATAAAAATATTCGTGCCTTACAAACTAGCATTTATGTTTATTTTTTCATAGATTTTTATTCTTGCAATCAATGTTATTAAATCGATTTTTCTACATCGTGTATTTATATAAATATCGTGAGAATAAAACAGTCGTCGAATATTCATGGTCACATTTACATACACGGTTTTTAGTTAAATCTTCTTTACACAATAAATGCGGATTATTCCTTCTTAAAATTAAACATTTTGCATAAAAATTTTCAATAATTGTCATGTAAAAAAGAATTAGTGCGAGGGATGATTGAAGTGTAAATATTAAACAAAGGTAAACAATCTTTGTTTTTAAACATTTTGTATTGCGCATCATGGTTTTCATTAGACTTAAACTAAAGCTACAATTGATCGAGGATTATCCTTTCACATATTGTACTTAAAAGGTGGTAAACTGCTACGGTCCCTTAATTCCCTAGTTCACTCTTTTCCTCTAACTTGCATAATGATATCTATCATCTATACATCGATTACATTAAAATTCTGTATAATGACAGATAGTTCAGCATTTTTATTTCAAGTCGTTTAGTTTTTGACCTTAATATAGCTAATTTCTTCTTGCGTGACACAGCCAGTAATGTTTTCAGTCTCAATTCAAAAGTAAGCTTTAATTTTCATGGTGTTAATGTAGTGTCCGTCGCTATTGGAAACCCTGGATAATCGGTCTGGAAAATAGGACAATTTTAATTTTGTAACGCATTATTAGCATGTAATATCGACAGCCTAGTACTAACATTATATTAAAACTACTGTCAATACTATAATTTGGTTGAGCTTTACATATTTAAAAGTTTACAAATTCAGACAATATAAAATGCTTGATTAACATTTATGTGTTGACACAAAAGCATGTGTGTGTGCGTGATTAACTTGATTAACGTGGTATAAATAATTGGTATAGAATAATCTACACGACTACCCTCCATATCTTTCACAATTACCTGTATAAATATAATCAACCCATCAACATCATATCAACCCATACTCACTTCATTACTGGAGTACGGGTTCTTATTTCAAGCAAAAGACCTTAGAAGATATCTCCCGAAACTACTCAATTACGGATTGTCGGAGTCATTGGAATATTTTCATATGTTTTTGTACTTCAATTATACGCTTCTACGACTAAAATGTAACTATGTAAAATTTCAAGTCTGTACGTGAAACTTTCTAAGACAGACTAGCAGACGAACAGGCAGGCATGTAAATCATCTAATTTAGTTCCTTATTTTTTTAATACCTATCATCATATATACTCGCCAACAAACTGTTATTACAGTTTGGCGAACATAATAATTTGTACTATGTAACTGTATCGTGTAAATAAATAAATAAAAACAATATAAATTGCCAGAGGAACACCTGGTTCGTCAACAAATCAAATGTTGACGAACCAGGTCAACAAATGTTAACTTACGTGTATGGTGGATGTTGAAACTGACGACTTATCCAAATAAATTTCTTCCGAAAGCAGTGGTCTTTAAAATGTTTGGAACATATGCGACTGTACTCGGCTCCCAATTCTGTCGTCCAGTAGCAAAAATCCATGCATTACGCACACTTGACGACTTTAGGAAATCTAAAAAATAAACATACATCTAAGATTAAACAAGTTAACATTTTTAATTTAAAAATAAATAAATACATTTTGACGAAAAATTATAAACAAAGAAGTATACAAAAAGTAAGAAGTTAAAAAAAAGGTGTCTGTTCCCATATAATTTACCCATAATTTTGGGGTGTTTTCCCATACTACATACTGGTAACCCTAAAACGCTCATTATACCGATAAATTGAAAATACAACAGAAAATGGCTGACGCATTACCCACAGACAACCTTCAAGATTTAGGCGGATTTTACTAGAAATACTTTTTGTAAATTAAACCGATATTTTCATTGTTCTTACGTTATTATACAAACAATTTATTTAAAAACTACATGTGTATCTAATTTTCGCAAAATATTTGATAACAACTATTAAAACTTTATACTTACGTATGAAAGGTTATGTTTTCGTATTTTTACTAACTGAGGCTTTTGCAGCCTTCTACACAGCCACGTACCATTGTTAAAGTAAAAAGACAATCCCAAACAAGCAAAAGAACACAAATTTGCACTAATATTTCCCTTATATTTAGTAATTTATGCAAAAAATTTGTTGTACTACAAGGAACGAAATGATTGTTTGCCACGAATTTGCTTTTGTGGCAAACACAAAATAGTGAAACTATGACAGGGACAAAAAATATTTTATCTGTCTCTTTCCTTCTTATGAGGAACTGTATACATCTATCACGTTCTATCTTGGTATTATTATTTGCTTGTCATCTCTGGGTATCTTTCCTCTGAGGGAGTAAGGCCACGACTTAAACTTCGGTCGGGCATCGGTCGGACCCGAAGATTCGTATGTGCGGTTTCGGAGTAGCACCCCTGTTTCTTTCCGTTTTGTGTAAAACTCGGTATATTTTCGAATGAATTTGATGATTTCCCATATGTATATACATGGAAACGTTAAGAGTTTATATTTTTTTAAATAGGGTCTACAGCCATCTGTATTTTTTATGTTAGCTATAATAGTGTTGTCTTGTTCCGTACCTCTACAATAAAATAAATCGCAAAGCAAACATTCACCTACTCACAAATTGTAACTGCACGAAAAAGGTTACGAACTTCCTCCTAGCCCTCGACTACATCCACACTGGTACCTTATAGAACCAATCGCTTAATAAAATAAACTTGACGTATATACTTGTACTAGCTGAAGCCCGCGGCTTCGCACGCATGAAATTTGGGATTTTAGTACCTAGCCTTTATTTCTCTACACCTCAAATTCTTTCTATTAAAAAAAATCAAAGTTTTACGGGAGGCAACGTACTTTTATTTTATTTTTATTACATAAAAAATGTGTAGTTACATTATGTCACAAAAAATACGTATTCTGTGAAAATAATAAAAATAAAACTGCAAAGTCCCCCGAAGGGGGAAGATATTTCCCCCTAATTTTAACAGTTTTTCATTTTTTACGCAGGAACCCTAAATATTTACGGGATAAAAAGTACCCTATATTCTGCTCTGAACAGTCCTTTACCTACCAGTGAAAGTCCCGTCAAAATTGGTTCAGCCATTTCGAAGATTAGCCCGGACAAACAAACAGACAGACAGACAGACAGACAAAAATGTTAAAAATGAATGTTTAGGCTTTGGTAACGTGAAAATAACAATATGAGCTTAAGATAAAGGCTTTATTTTGAAATCACAGAAAGACACTTCAATTTTATTTATATGTATAGATAAAAATTAATTCAGTACGTTATAAAAATTTTAACGTATTAAATTTTACTAAATAGCATTTTTTATGCAACGGCGGTAGGCATGCAAGCATATGACCAACGTAATGATGTGTAGCGGTTACCGTATCCTATGAACTCTTGCAATACGTAAAACTGTGTCAGTTATAATAACGTTTATTATTACATGTTTACACTTATTACCATAGCAAAACAAATATTTTAGTATAAATATACTATCGCATATATAATATGTATCGTAAATACACCCTGTCTATTTACCGATATCGATAATAATATTCTCGTGCCCAACTTTAGGGTAACGTATGACCTAGCGTCGGCCAATCGGAGCACAGCGGTCACCACAATGATTTGGCGGAATTATTGTCAAACAAAATAAGCAACATTTCGTCTCTATTAGGTTACGTACTCGATGGTCTTTTTAGGGTTCCGTACCCAAAGGGTAAAACGGAACCCTATTACTGAGGCTCCGCTGTCCGTCCGTCCGTCCGTCCGTCCGTCCGTCCGTCTGTCACCAGGCTGTATCTCATGAACCGTGATAGTTAGACAGTTGAAATTTTCACAGATGATGTATTTCTATTGCCGCTATAACAATAAATACTAAAAAATATAATAAAATAAATATTTAAGGGGGCTCCCATACAACAAACGTAATTTTTTTTTTTGCATTTTTTATAGATAATGGTACGGAACCCTTCGTGCGCGAGTCCCACTCGCACTTGGCCGATTTTTTTTTTTTTTGACCTGACTATGTAGTTAGCCCCGAGTGGGCTGTCACTACGTCACCGGACTAGAGAGGCGGGCGTAAGGCGCCACAGCCTAGAAAACAAAGTTAAGCGACAGCCTAAGGGCCCCCGAGAGGGGTCGGACCTCGGCTCAGGACGTCGCTGGAGAATCAAATCGAACACGCGGGTTCGTGCCTGAAGGGCCTGTCGGAGAGAGGCGCCCAGGTACCGTGGGCTACTAGTACCTGGTGTATCGCGCAGAAGTCCTTACTCTTCGCGCCCGGAGCCGCCGAGCGCGGTGTGTGTCTGGAGTGTTGGGGTTGGAGGGGGAGAGGTAGGGGGCGTTCGCAACAGTAATGCGATCATCGGGATCAAAGAGTGAATTTCGCGGTCTGCGCCGGAATCCCCGGGCGTCGATCCGCGGGGTGTAATTGACAGCGCAATGGCGCAGCAATCAATGGGTTGGGGTGTTGGGAGGCAGTTTCGAAGTAGCGTCTAGACGCTTTCTTCATGAAACTAATGATGGAAGGGAGTTCAAGGTCGAGATGGAGATCTGCGACCCTGAGATAGTGAGGGGCGGCGGTTGCATTACGGGCAAACCGGTTTTGGATAATCTGGAGCTTAGCCAGATGGGAGCGCGCAGCGTGTGCGAACACTACGCTGGCATAAGTGAGGACGGGGCGGATGCAGGCTTTGTAGAGTGTACACTTATTTCTAAGTGACATTCTACGATTCCTGAATATCGGAGCGAGCCGGCCTAGGTAGAACGCGGCTTTGTTCCTAACAGCGGTGATGTGAGGTCCAAACGTCATTCTGGAGTCTAGGATGACACCTAGGTATTTGGCCTTCTCGACCCATGGGATGGGTCGGCCGAACAGTGAGATGGGGCGCACGGTCCTATGTTGGGAATCGGGTCTCGTAAGACCTTGTGGATCCCGAGAAAAGAACACTGCGGCACTCTTCTCCGGATTCACCTCGATTCGCCAACGTCGGAACCATTCGCCTAGAGCGTTAGCCGCTCTCTGGAGCCTATCCGATATGTTGGATTTGGCTCGTTCGGAAGTGTATAGTGCCGTATCATCGGCGAACAGGGCTAGCTCCACGGAGGGAGTCTTGGGAACATCGTTGGTGTACAACGTGTATAGGATAGGACCGAGCACGGAGCCCTGAGGGACCCCGGCTCGGATAGGATGCGGCCTCGAGAGAGTGCCGTGGACTCTGACGCGGAGGGAGCGGTTTGACAAGTAGTCTCGTAAGATGTGCACGAGACTGTCTGGCACTTCCATTTGGTGTAGCTTATATATTAAGCCATTGTGCCAGACTTTGTCGAACGCTTTCGCGACGTCGAAAAACAGGGCACCGGTATGGCGCCCTGTTTGAAAGTTGGAGAGGATGTGCTCCGTGATGCGGTGCACTTGGTGGACTGCCGAGTGTTTGGGACGGAACCCAAACTGCTCGTCTATGAGAATGCCTCTAAGTTCAACGAACTTCTTGAGGCGAATGGCTATGATGCGTTCATAGACTTTCCCCAGGCATTTGAGGAGACTAATGGGCCTGTAAGAGGCGGGGTTCTTCAGGCATTTGCCTGGTTTGGGGATGCCAACTACGTCTGCATCTTTCCAGGAGTCTGGAAATCTGCAGTTCGCGAGAGCGGCGTTGAATATCGCCACGAGAAGGACTATCAGGGGGCCCGGGAGGAGTTTGAGGACCGAGTTCGTGATGCCGTCAGCTCCGGGAGCTTTCCGGCTCCGAAGGTCCCTGATGATCGTTTGGACCTCCTCAACCGTTGTAGGCTCGAGGGGGATCGTGGGAGGTGTCGCGAGGATTCGTTCCACCTCGGAGTCAACCATCTGTACGTGTTCGTCGTCGGTTGGTTCTAGACTAGGAGAGCATTGGCTCTCCAGACTGTCTGCAAATCATTCAGCCTTTTGGTCATCATCGAACGCTATCGTACCATCTGGTCGGGTCAGGGGAGGGCATTGGGTGATTTGGTCGGAACGGAGAGATTTAGCAACTCGCCAGTACGCCGTGTGCGAGGGCTTAATTTCTCCAACAAAGTTGGCCCACCGTTCATCCCTGAACTCTTTGATGTGCTTCTTTACTTGGCGTTGTAAATAGCGCATCCGAGAACGGTTCTGTTCGGTGGGACAAGAGTCATGGGCGCGTGTCGCTGCGTTCTTTTCCGACACTAGTTCTCGCAAGTAAGCAGGGAGTTCCCAGCGCCGAGCTAAGTCGGCTGTTGAAACCTCTCTGGAGCAGTTGTTAGCTGCTGTTTGCAAGTGGCTAGTGAGGGCGTCGATCGCAAGGTCGGTCTCGTCATTTGTGAGAATCTGTTCGGGTACTTGCTCCAGTTCGGGTGTGGAAGTCTGTGCGAGCACTCTTTTGAGTTTTCGCCAGTCCGTTACCCGTCTGGTGTCCTCGTCTGTCGGTAAATCAGTTGGTTGCCCGAACTCGATCAGTACTGGCCGGTGGTCAGAGCTAAGTTCTGTGTGCACTTGGATTGAACGCATCCGTAAGGCTACGTTCTTTAGAAGTGCAAAATCCAGAACGGTCGGGCGGTGTCCCACTGTTGCGGAATAGTGGGTGGGAGACATGGGAGCTATGACGTCGAATCCTAGGGAGTCCTGTAGGCTCTCTAGGATTACGCCGTTTGGTGAAGACGAGTGGCTATTCCACTGGATGTGCTTACTATTGAAATCTCCAGCCAGAATGGTGGAGTTTCCTAGGGCAAAGAGGGCTTGCATATCGCTCTGAAGGATACGCTTGCTCGGGGGGAGGTACGCGGACGCGATATTGATCGGCTGATGGCCGGTCATCCCTAGCCTCGAGGTTTTCGAGAGGTGGGGGTTCTAGTGGGATGCAGTGCAGGGATCTTTTGTAATAGACGAGGGTTCTGCCTCCGAAGCCCTCTCTATCATTACGGATGACGTTGTAATTTGCAATGCGCGGGTCGCGATTGCATGGTTTCAAAAGGGTCTCCTACACTAGGAGGATATCAACTTGGTGGTCGGTTAGGTACAGGCGTACTTCATCCCGTTGCCACGCAAGGCCGTTTGCGTTATAGAACGCAAGGGAAAGGGAGCGTGGTTTCACTCTTTGATTCCGTGAACCCATTATTGTTGGGAGAGGTTTGTGCGCCGAAGGTGGGCAGGCGCGCGATAGTCCATGATGGACTCAAACACCGCGATGTGTTTACAGACAATCTGGAATTGGTTTCCCACTCCAGTGTCTTGAAAGTCATGTAGCTCGCGGGCTAGGACGAATAGCTCTGACATGTCGATTTTACTCGCCATGTCAAACACTATGTCCGTGAAATGGGGTTTGCGTCCTCCCTGAGGGGGGGACTCCCCCTGGGGTGCAGCTGCTGGGGCAGTTTCAACGGGTTCGACCGGTGTGGGTAGGGGCGCAAGAGGCTGCCTGGGTGAGGCCCATGCAGACACTGCGGGGATGGGTGCCGGAATAAACGGCTGGGGGACCCGAGTGGGCCGAAGCTGAGGGTAAGCCGTTTGGCTCTGGGAGGGCGGAGGGAGGCGCGTGTGCGAGCGCCCGTTGGCTTGTGCCGGCCTCGTGCGCCTCTTCGGCGCCTTAGGGCAGCCGCCATAGTTGGCGGTATGCCCCACAGCGCCGCAGAGAACGCACGCTGGCGGCTCCACCGCTGGGTCGCGCGGACACTGGCCCCGTTCGTGATCGCCTAGGCATTTCACGCAACGGAACCGCGAGAAGCAATTACGGGCAGAGTGCCCGTAATTTTGGCAGTTGTGACACTGCCCTGGGAGTCCACGTTTGTGAGGGAGTTCGACTTCGATGTCGAAGAGACCACAGATATTAGTGATCTGGAAGATCTTCTTACCCTCGGGGGTAAGGGGAAGATGGCAGATTACCATGTTGTATGGATCGCCATCTTTTCGGTGGTTGCGGGTCATCCGGTGTACCGACCGGACGGGGACTCTTTGTCCTTTAATGGACTCAGTGATGCCGTCTAATGACAGCGACGTGGGGACGCGTTTAATAACCACGCGGAGTTCACGCTCCTCCTCGAGAGCGTACGTGAAATACTCCACGCGTCGCTCTCGTAGGAGGCCAGTGAGCTTCCTGTGGTCATTGGGGGTAGCCACCGTGACACTAATGCCCAGGTGGGTCGATTTTGCCCTTGTAAGGCGAATCTCCTTCGCGGGGAGGTCGACCGCGTAGAGGCGCTCCCAGACCTTTCCGTCACGGATGGTGATCGGCGGCGGGAATTTGGCCTTCGGTGTCTCTTGCTAGTGCACCGTTGGCGAAGAGGGACGGGCCGCTCCGTTATTACCCTTCGCGGCTTTAGCTGGACGGGAGTCACTGGAGCGGGGCTTCCGCTTCCGGTTCTCCGGGACTAGGGTCCAGTTGGCCTCCGTATCGGGGTCAACAATGGACTCCATGTCGGACTCGTCGTCGGACAAGGAGCTGGTGGGGCCCGTGATAGTTGCAGCTGCAGCTGCACCCTGGTCGATGTCCATCTCCTGTAGTCCTGAAGGAGCTGCAGGAGGGACGGGAGAGGCGCTACTGCAAGAGGCAACAGCGGTAGTGGCCTGAGGGGCCTTGGTAGTCGCCGGTGCGGCTTTCTTGGGTTGGGCCTGAGCGGCCTTATCGGCTTTAGCCTGAGTGGCCTTAGCGGGCGAGGCCTGAGGGGCCTTGGGGGATTTAGCCTGAGGGGCTTTGGACGGTTTGGCCTGAGGGGCCGGGAGCGGGGGTGGGGGGGCGGCCTTAGTGGTCGCTGGGGCGTTTGCCTGAGGGGCGGGGGGTGCGGGGTTTGTTCGGCACCAGGTGCCGAACCCCGTTAAAAGGTTGGGGGCCATCGAGGCCACGTACCTACGCAGCATGTGAAGCTGCGTAGTTGGATCCAGCCGGGGATCCATGGCAGACATTGCCAACTGATGGGGGTGAAGGACCGCCCGAGGGGTACACTCGGGCGGTGTGTACCCTGCGTGAAAAAACCTAACCTCCCGGCCGGGTATAGGCCAGGAGGGTGCCTAGTCCCTAGTGTGTGTGGACCGGTGCCAGTCTTATTGTGCACCGGTTTGAGTACCTAGTCTTAAAACTAGAAACCTTAACTACTTAACCGATAACTGGGGTTGACGAGGGTAGCCCCAAGGCCAGTGGTCCCAGTCCCAGCCGAATGACTTGCCGTTCCCAGAGGGGAAAGGCTAGCGTACGGGTCAACGCTACGACTCGCTTTGTTGGCACGTTCGCAAATTCACCACTGCCGAAGCAGCGAGGTGGTCAGCTACGCTTTCCTCTGACTTGGAGCTAGCTCACAAGGCGAGTACCTCACGTTTGACTGCTAACCTAGTGAGATGTCGCACTTTCGTATGACAAACTCACCGTGAATTGCCGACACGTTTTCCACAAGCCGACCGCACTAAAATCGTGTGGATTTGCAGACCGCTCCTTAGAAACTTTTTCTACAGAGGTAAGTTCTGAAAAGAACTTCAACCTCACTCGAAGTCAGCGAAAAATTAGCCGGGCTAATTTCCGCTGTAGACGGGCCTGCAGTGGGTCTATACTAGACCGTACAGTACCTCGGGACACGAGCTGCAGAGGGTCTTGAGAAAGACCGTACAACGAAGCGTGTGTATAAGGCGGAAGCCTGTCGGGGGAATGGCACAAGTAGCGCACGGATCCGAATCGGTAAGCGGTATTGGAACTAATCCAAACTATTATATTTTATGCCTCTGTTTTTAACCCCCGACGAAAACACGACGGGGTGTTATAAGTTAGACATGTGTGTGTGTGTGTCTATGTGATTCTGAGTCTTTCTGTGTCATCGGAGCTCAGACTTAGATTTATTTTTTTTTGTTTGAAAGGTAATGCTTAGTCGGGAGTGTTCTTAGCTATGTTTGGTGAAAATTGGTCCAGCACTGAAATGAAAGGGCGAATGACGAACTGACTTTCTGGACTGTCGGGGAGGTTTTAAATTTTAAACAGTTAGATATTTTCTGCATTCGGGTTGCCCACTTGTCGACCACGGCACATCCGTGCGCGCACGGCCCGCGAGATAGAAGAGTTTCGACAGGTTCGAATCCGATAATGTAGGTAAAAACGAAAATCTTTTATACTTATTAGTTTAGAAAAAAATATTTTACATTTGGTTGATAACTTTCAATGAAACTCCTTAATATTGAATTTCAATCGAATAACTTCAAAAACGGAAAGTTTCATACTAACTTTACATCCCCGTTTTACCGCCCTTAAGGGATGATATTTAAGAAAAATATTTTACTCGTGTTTCATGCCTTTCAATACCTTCATGCTGAATTTCATTCGAATAACTTCAAAAACGGCAAAGTTTCATACTAACTCTGCATCCCCGTTTTACCGCCCTTAAGGGATGATTTTTGAGAAAAATATTTTACTCGTGTTTCATGCCTTTCAATAAAGAACCTTCATGCTGAATTTCATTCGAATAACTTCAAAAACGGCAAAGTTTCATACTAACTTTGCGCCCCTGTTTAACCCCCTAAGGGATGAATTTGGAAAAAATATTTTACTCATGTTTCATGCCTTTCAGTAAAGAATCTACATGCTGAATTTCATTCGAATAACTTCATTATGGCAAAGATTCATACTAAATTTGCACCCCCGTTTTACCCCCTTAGGGGATGAATTTCCAAAAATCCTTTCTTAGTGCTCCCCTACGTTATAAAAGGAACTCCTGTGCAAAAGTTCAAGTTTCTAACCCTTATAGTTTAGGCCCTGCGTTGATATGTCAGTCAGTCAGCTTCTTCTTTTATATATATATATAGATTTATTGGAAATAGCTCTTGAATTGGAATCCCACGCTCATCTACCCCTCAGTCATACCGAGCGCATATACTTCTTTCATTCTTGTTGGTAAGATAGACTCATGTTGTAATAATTTCTCCTACTTTGTATATAATTGCAACTAAATAGTTAACTATATAGTGTACTGAGATACAAGCTTTTGCCTACTATTTTATCTAGTATACATGTATGAGATTTGTGGAGAAAAGTAAAGAATTTGATTTGATTAGATCTGTACTAGTACTCCGACTGTACCGTTGTCCACCAGTACTCGGCTCACTGGATGTGACAAGTGCTGTATTACCGATGTTCCTGAGTATATTTAACAATACCGCCCCGTCTGTCTGCATGCACGTCTGTTTGGAAATATGTTAGGTACTGTTTGGTACGCATTTAAATTATTTGTTAAAATGTTTTCATTCTCGGTACGTCAGTAGTCAGTCGACGCACGAGAAGTAGACGCCTGGTTACTTAAGTAAAATGTAAAACTGATCTTAAATACACATTCGATCAAACGCCTGATTCCCTTTCCTCAAACAAGGTGACGCGGTCCGTCGCACTCGCAGGCTTTGGACCGCTCACTCGTGTACTGAAGTTTGAGACTCAACATCAGTTCATGAAAACAATCGAAATAGATATCTACTTAGACAATTAAGTGGCAACAGTCACTTACAAACTCACCACAGTAAATATAACACGGCTCACGAATATACTTGAACCATACTTACTTGTCTCGTCCACACGGACATCGGTACACTCGCGGGGAACCAGCATTCCCCTCCGCCGCAGACGACAGCCAGCGGTCGAAGGTCGGCCTGCTGGCTCTCCATGCGAGTTATTATTGTATTTGTTGTGTGTATATACATGAGTATCATTGATCATTATACGAGCGTTAATTTCGGTCGCGTCCTGCGTATATACCTATATATATATATATATATATATATATATATATATAGGTATATACGCAGGACATATATATATATAAATGTATAATGTATGTTTTTATTACCATAGTGAGTGTACGGTGTACTTTTACCATACAATACAATACAAATATACATAAAATAATACATAAAAAAATAGCAAGATAAAAGTGTAAGGAGAATGTATGTACATCTGTGTCGGAAAGACTTGCAAATGCAAGCCTCTCCGACTCAGATGTGGATGATTGCTGGAAAGTTCTGAAAGAAAGTATGGTGGATAGTGCAAAAGAAGCTTGTGGATGCGCAAAGAGACGTAAAACAACGAAAGGAGATGCCTGGTGGGATGCGGAGGTTGAATCCTCCGTAGCAAGAAAGAGGTAAGCGTGGTTGGATTATGTATCATCTTTGCCCTTAAATGAAAGTATGACTTCATAGTCATACTCGTGAGAGAAGAAGAAAGAAATGTATCGTCTATGCAAGAATGAAACCAAGGCTTTAGTGAAAGAGAAGCAAGAAGAACCAATTATGAATGAGGAAGAGAGGCTGACGAAAATCTTCGAGGCAAATACCAAACTCTTTTGGAGAGAGGTAAAGAAGTCTCGGGGTAGTTCGTCGGCATCCAGTATGAACAAGATTAAGTCTGAGTCTGGTGCTCACTCCACGTTGACGGCGTCCGATGAAGGTATAACTATGGATGAGATTGAATGGTCGATACGACGTTTGAAAGATGGAAAGTCTGCGGGAATTGATATGATCACAGCTGAGATGATCAAACTAGGTGGAACTTACGTCTGGGATGCCTTCTGGTACTTATGCAACCTGTGCTGGAAAACTGGAAGGATCCTAATGGACTGGGGACGCGCAGTCATCGTACCCTTGTATAAAGGCAAGGGATCACGCATGGACTGGACTGCGCCAGCTATAGGGCTATCAGTTTGATCAGCTTAACAGCAAAAGTATATGGAAAGATAATTGAAAGGAGAATGAGGGTGAAATCTAACGAAATGCTGTGGGAGGCACAGGGAGGTTTCCGAAATGGAAGGGGATGTACGAATCAAGTTTTCCCGCTCCGCAATATCGTAGAGAAGCATCTGGCCACACGACGCTTCTCTACGATAGACACACAGAGAAGGCATTTGATAGGGTTGTGCGAAAGGAACTGTGGTGCATATTGCCGAGATATGGGATTGACGGCTCACTGCTCCGTTCTGTGCAGTCCACCTACAAGGATTGCTCAGCATGTGTGCGAATAGATGGCAACATGTCACCCTGGTTTGAAGTCAAAATTGGTGTCAAACAGGGTTGCATGTTGTCAGCTAGGCTGTTTATTCTGTATCTTGATAGTTGTCTACAGAGAATAAGATCGACGAATGTAGGATTGCGCATGGGTGACCTAGTGGTGAACTGTCTGCTGTATGTAGATGATGCCGTCCATTTAGCAGAAACACCATCTGAGCTGCAAACACTAGTCACAATGATGAAAGACGAATGTATGAAGGAAGGCTTACTATTGAATGCGAAGAAAACAAAGATGATGGTATTTGAAAGAGAAGAAATCAGAACCAATGTAAGGATTTCGGTAGATGATGAAGTGTTGGAACAAATGGAGTTTGTATATCTTGGATGCGCTTTCAGCAGGGATGGAAGGAACACCGCAGATGTGGAAAGGCGAGTGAGTGCTGGGAATAGTGTGAATGGAGCGTTAGAAAAACTTCTTGGCAGTAAAAACCTGAGCCAGAAGGCGCAGCTGGCTATACACAATGCAGTGCTGGTCCTTACTCTCACTTATGGAAGCCAGAGCTGGGTATGGCAGAGATAGCATGAAATGCGAGCGTTGCGCAAAATTTGTGGCGTAAGGCTTGTAGACCGTATTCGTAATGATGAGGTTAGAAGCAGAGTTGGTCTGAAAGAGAGCGTCGGTGTTAAAATAAGAAGAGGCATGCTCCGTTGGTTCGGAAATGTAGAAATAATGCAGGATGAAAGAATGACGAAGCAGATATGCAATGCAAAAGTGGAAGTATGTAGGAGCCGAGGAAGTCCAAGACTTACCTACCATGACCTAATTGGGCGTGTTCTATCAGAAGGTGATGTCGGGAGCCCTAGAAACCGGCGAGCGTGCATGAGAAGAGCAATGAATGTTAAAGAAGCGAGTGAGGTATGTAAGGATCGAGTCGCGTGGCGCTCGGTTCTCTCTGCCTTCCGCGTAAGGGATTAGGCGTGAAATTATAGATAGATTATAGATAGACAATACAATACACTTATTACACCAAATAAGACAAATATTCATGAAGTAAACATTGAAACACAAAAGGCGGTCTTATCGCCGAGTGATCTCTTCCGGACGACCTCGAGGTAGAGGATACGATAATGTCACGGAGCAGGTAGGCGGCGCATAAACTACTTACAGATTCACTACATATTCTATATACATATATAAATATATATATACATTTAAAAATAAATACATATATAAACACGCAGAAATATATAAAAGTATATTCGTAAGCATAATCTAATAAAAGTTATTACGTAATCAGGCGACTTAACAGAAATGAATAGAGAAATATTACAGACAGGTAAAGTTAAACAGAGTCAAGAGAGAGACAGTGGCGTACAACAATACATTGTGTACTCTGTTTAGTACTCAGTTTGTGACTTCTAAATAAATGTTTATGCCATTAGTTATCAGCGACTTGTCTATGAGCCATCTTACTCTGCATACCGACCAGTACAGTCAGCACTCACAGTTCTCGTCTCCATTCAACGATTACATTTAAGAACACGTTGCATATACCTTCTCTCAATTTGCAATTTACATATATTTATACAACGTCGAGAGGCATACAAACACACAGTCCACCAGATGTGAAGACGATACCGTAGCCTATGGACGCCTGCAAAACAGGAAGTATTGCGGCTAAGCATGCTGCCGACACAGCACCTCCTCGTGAGCTTACTGGTAACTACACTCATTCGCAGGAACACAACAACCCTCTAGGGACTTGTCATTTGGCTACGATTTTCTTTTTTTTTTTATACTACATACATCGGGAGGCGTACAAGCATACGGCCCACCTGATGTAAAGCAGATACCGTAGCCTATTAACGCTTGCGATATATTAAGTATCACTCGCGCGATGCCTCCTCTGCTGCTTACACAGCAAGTCCTTAGGAGCTTACTGGTGACCTCACTCACACGCAGGAACACAACAACCCTCTGGGGTGTTGTTTGTAGTGGGCTCTGCTTGGCGGTTCGGCAGATGGTGTACCAACTGAGTTACGTACCGCTGACGGTTGGTGGAGACAATATAATTTCACTGATAGTCTTTATGTAAAAATGGTTTATTATTTTGTGGCGTAAGGCTTGTAGACCGTATTCGCAATGATGAGGTTAGAAACAGAGTTGGTCTGAAAGAGAGCGTCGGTGTTAAAATAAGAAGAAGCATGCTCCGTTGGTTCCTCCTCTGCTGCTTACACAGCAACTCCTTAGGAGCTTACTGGTGACCTCATCATGGGAATTGTTATTTGGCTGCATTTCTCTGTGAGGTGGAGGTACTTCCCCAGACGGGCCGCTTTGATGCGCCTTACCTCTCTTAAAACATCCAGACCAAGATAAATAGACATGTTCATGCACACAAATGTTTGTCCTGTGTGGAAATTGAACCCACGAGCGTTGATGTCAAAGTCGCGTCATTCACGACTGAGCCACCGAGCTCGTCGTTTTCTGTGAGGTAGAGGCACACTTGGAGGTAGATACATCTACCTGTAAGGTGCCTCCACTTTTAAACAACACATTCGCAAACACTTGCGAATACAATGATCTCGAGAAAAGAGAAAAGTACTTTTTAAGCATCATAATTTTCCTTGTGAATGATAATCATGTATAAAGTACAGAACGTAAGGAGTTTTGAGGACCACGCGACATTACAGGAGCGGCGGCGGCACCTGGCCGGGCTGCTGCAGCGCGTGCGGCTGCCGGCGGTGCCGCAGGAGGTGCTGGCGGAGCGCGCGCGGGCCGAGCCGCTGGCGAGCGCCGACCCGCCAGTCAAAGATATAGTTATCAACGCATTAACATTCCACTGCCTGCGGGCCGACCGCCGCGCGCAGGACGCCGCCGCCAGCGCGTGGTATCGCCCGCGGCAGACGCGCGCCTCCGCACTGCTCGTGGTGGGCGGCAACACCGGCACCGGGCCCACCTCTGACGTATTACATCTCGAGCTGTCGACCGGCCGCTGGCAGTCCGCTCCCGCCCTGCCTGCCCCCCGCTATGGCCATGGTGTCGCGGAACTCGACGGCTGCGTGTACGTCGTCGGCGGCCGTGCCGGTGAGGACGCGGTCCTAGTTTATGTGATGTAACTGACGGTGAAACTGGACACAGTCCGAGATCGAACTGGCTGAAAGAATGACTAACTTCTGTTCAGACAGAAACTGTAGCAATTGTATCAGAAATAGAGTGTTTTTTAACACATCATCAATGCACGCGGTGACATACCATTAAACATGAAATAGTTTCAAAGTTCCATTTGATACGCGTGTTTGATATTCATTTTGAGCTACAATCAGAATGTGTCCGTGACAATGTATCCGCTCTGTCCAATAACGTGAACCCGTCGCTGGCTGAATGTTACACTCACAGTACTGAGTATGAAGGTCGTGTTGAGGATGTGGATTTAGAACAATAAACAGAAACACTAATGTAAGTCAATATAACAGCTCTCCTTGTCTTACAAACGTTACACGTGGATGTAGAATACAGACGCCGCTTTCCATCAGGTGGACCGCGACGGCGCTTTTATTTGTTTCCTGAGTAATAAAGTGTAAGACATATCCGACACCTGAGGCACGCGGCCTACTGGTGTAAAGCATTACCGTAGCCTATAATCGCTTGCAATACATTAAATATCACTCGCGCGATGCCTCCTCTGCTGCTTACACAGTGACTCCTTGGGAGCTTACTGGTGACCTCACTCACACGCAGGAACACAACAACCCTCTGGGGTGTTGTTTGTAGTGGGCTCTGCTTGGCGGTTCGTCAGATGGTGTACCAACTGAGTTACGTACCGCTGACGGTTGGTGGACACAATATAACTTTACTGATACTCTTTATGTAAAAATGGTTTATTATTTTGTGGCGTAAGGCTTGTAGACCGTATTCGCAATGATGAGGTTAGAAACAGAGTTGGTCTGAAAGAGAGCGTCGGTGTTAAAATAAGAAGAAGCATGCTCCGTTGGTTCGGACATGTAGAAAGAATGCAGGATGAAAGAATGACGAAGCAGATATACAATTCAAAAGTGGAAGGATGTAGGAGCCGGCGAAGGCCAAGACTTACCTACCATGACCAGATTGGTCGTGTTCTATCAGAAGGTGATGTCAGGAGCCCTAGATACAGGCGAGCGTGCATGAGAAGAGCAATGAATGTTAAAGAAGCGAGTGAGATATGTAAAGATCGAGTCACGTGCCGCTCGGTTCTCTCTGCCTACCCCGCAAGGGATTTGGCGTGAAGTTATAGATAGATAAAGAGGTTTATTATTAAATTATAGTGAATACAAAAGTCACTTATTACAAACCTGGTGAAATGGTTACACGACTAATGGTAAATATTGTTTATTTGAACTCGCGTTTGATTGGAGCGGAGTGTGTCGGTCGGTAACTCGCGTACTACTCAAACATACGAGATGCATATAACTAAAGTGCCGAGCTGTTTGGTGCATAGCTCCAAACATTGTCGTTTGCTGCGGTTTTCTGTGAGGTGGAGGTACTTCCCCAGACGCCCCTGCGTTGATGCGCCCTACCTCTCTTAAAACATCCAGACCGAGACAAACAGACATGTTCATGCACACAAATTGCCTTGTGTGGGAATCGAACCCACTAGCGTTGGTGTCAAAGTCGCGTCATTCACGACTGAGCCACCGAGCTCGTCTGGGGAAGTACCTCTACTTCACAGAAAACCTTCAGATGTTGAAAAAAAAATAGCAGATTAACGATCTCTTGGATTGTTCTAGTGTCCCTGCGAGTGAGTAAGGCCACCGTCAACTGACGAACAGTCGAGTTATTGTGTTGGTATCATCTGTTCGGGAGACAAACAAGCATACGGCTTACTACAAATTTGAGGTGGCAACGCGCGAGTGATACTTGTATTGCAAGAGTTCCATAATTTCATAAACAAGTCCCGTCGAGTGTCGAGTTCATAAACAACTCAGGACTCACCGCTCGTTCAGAGACCGCCTTCATCTGTTCGCAGACCGCAGTACTCAGAGCACCGTGTTGGTGCTCGACGTGGCCACGGGCTCGTGGACGACGGGGCCGACGCTGCGGACGGCGCGCCAGGAGCTGGGCGTGGCGGCGCTTGGCGGTGTGCTGTGCGCTGTCGGCGGCGGGGGTGGTGGTAGAGTCCTCAGGTCGGCGGAGGCGCTGGACCCGCGCGAGGGTGTCTGGCGGTCCATCACGGACATGTCGACGGACCGAGCCGGTGCCGCCGTCGCAGCGCTGGGCGGGCTGCTGTACGCCGCTGGCGGGTATGACGGCCGTCAACCTCTGGACACTGTCGAGAGGTGATCACCGCTAGTTATAGTTCTCCGCGTCACTCGAACGTGGCTGTCCCTGAGGGGAGCATGACTGCAACTACAGACCAGCCGCAGTCTCCGTGCGTGGCGGATCACTCGCAAGTTACCGACCTCGTATGAAACTTTGTACCACTCGCGTGGCAAACAAGTATACCATCTATTGTAAAGTGATACCGTAGCCTATAAGTGATTGTCACCCATGGAGTATCCATCCCCCTCTCTCTCTCTCTCTCTCTGACTGACTTGAAGCTGACCTACTCACGTACGTACGTTACGTACTTCGGACACAGCTATACCCATATATCGATTTACTGGACATTTCTAGGGTTCCTGCGAGTGAGTTAGAACGCCACACATTATCAGCTAAGCCGTTGTTTTGGTGTCATTTTGTTTATACAATTACAATCGGGAGGCATTCGAGCATACGACCCGCCTGATGCCAAGTGGTTAACGTAGCGTACGAGCGCTTGCAATACCAGCAGTATCACCAGCTCGTCGCCACACACAATAACTCAGGAGCACACTGGCACAATACAAATAAACTACTGAGGTGGAAAATAAACTGACGACCTGCCCGATGGCAAGAAGTCACCTCAGGTGGGCGCGAGCAGCACCATAGAAATCACTCGCTCATTTACTGAGTTTGTCTTTAAAATGTCTTTCTCACTGCTCAAGAGAGGTAAGGCGCATATGAGTAGCATGGCAGGGGAAGTACCTCTACCTCACACAAAACTGCAGCCAAATAACAACTCCTTGGAGCTACCGGCAAACTACGGATGAGATGATGTGTTAACAGCGGGGGTGGCAATGAGGAGGGAATACTTATATTGTATGCGTTCATACTACTTTACATCAGGTGGGTCGTTTGTTGTTTGGTTCCCATCACTCGATGTCGTCGCTGCGCGAGTCCTGTAACCAAACACGCGAGTTCAGTAAGTCCACGAGGTGTGCTCGGTGTGCAGGTACGACCCGGCGGCGGCCCGCTGGCAGCCGGCGGAGAGCATGGCGGGGCGGCGGAACGGCACGGGCGCCGGGGTGGTGGACGACGAGCTGTACGTCGTCGGCGGACACGACGGGTCGACCAGACTGCGCTCGGTGGAGCGGTACCGCGCCGGCGCCGGCTGGCAGCCCGCGCCGTACATGTCCGCGGCGCGGTCGTGTCCGGCCGTGGCGACGCACGCCGGCCGCCTGTACGTGGCGGGCGGCAGAGATATCAGCGGTCACTATCTCAGCTCGGTGGCGGTGTACGAGCCGGCGACGTCCGCGTGGAGCGAGCTGCCCGCCATGCCCGCGGGCCGGTCGTTCTCGGCCGCCGTCGTCGTGGACTGGTCGCCGGCGGCTCTATGACCGCCACCAATATACCATTTGTCAACTGCTCGGGTGAACATCACGCGGATCAATCCACCTGATATAACACGACTACTGTAGCTTACAAACGGATAGGTACGCTCGCCCGTTGCCACCCCCGCTGCTTATGTACAAAAGCGTTGTAGTTGTCGCTGCTTGTTGAGCGACTCTTTGATCTAACACTCGCTTGTATTGTAGCCCCGTATGCTAGTTGGTTGGATGCACCATGTGTTGGGAATTTTATACTACTAAATTAAAATCAAAACAATAATCTGTCTGATAGTAAGCAGTTACAAGAGTGTTTAGTAACCCTACTTTGATCCCAAGGCTCCTACATAAGACAAACATTTTTGTGCGTGAACATGTTTGTTCGTCTTGCTCTGGGTGTTGTTAAAAAAGCTAGGGTGCATCAAAAACGGTGGAAGTAACTCTCCCTCGTGACAAACGTAGCTACATGAAGAGTCGGCGGTGAGGGGGGAGTGAGGTCACCAGTAAGGATGTGAGGAGTTGAGTGGCGGCAGTGGTGGTGTCGAGCGATGCTTAATGTATGCAAGTGGCTGCGGTAACCGTGTTACATACAAAGACGACGGACTGAAGTCGCGAGGACGGCCGTCGCCTGTTCCTACAAACAGACTGTCGTCAATATGTGACGTTTGAGAAGAGTTGAGAGTGGTGTGTGTAATGTAGACAGACGCCGTCGGTACAAACACAGACGACGGACTGAAGTCGCGAGGACGGCCGTCGTCTATTCCTACAAACAGACTGTCGTCAATATGTGACGTTTGAGAAGAGTTGAGAGTGGTGTGTGTAATGTAGACAGACGCCGTCGGTACAAACACAGACGACGGACTGAAGTCGCGAGGACGGCCGTCGCCTGTTCCTACAAACAGACTGTCGTCAATATGTGACGTTTGAGAAGAGTTGAGAGTGGTGTGTGTAATGTAGATAGACGCCGTCGGTACAAACACAGACGACGGACTGAAGTCGCGAGGACGGCCGTCGTCTGTTCCTACAAACAGACTGTCGTCAATATGTGACGTCTGAGAAGAGTTGAGAGTGGTGTGTGTAATGTAGACAGACGCCGTCGGTACAAACACAGACGACGGACTGAAGTCGCGAGGACGGCCGTCGCCTGTTCCTATAAACAGACTGTTGTCAATATGTGACGTTTGAGAAGAGTTGAGAGTGGTGTGTGTAATGTAGACAGACGCCGTCGGTACAAACACAGACGACGGGCTGAAGTCGCGAGGACGGCCGTCGTCTTTTCCTACAAACAGACTGTAGTCAATATGTGACGTCTGAGAATAGTTGAGTGTTGTGTGTAATGTAGACAGACGCCGTCGGTACAAACACAGACGACGGACTGAAGTCGCGAGGACGGCCGTCGTCTGTTCCTACAAACTCGCTAATCAAAACAAACCCTTTATTTGGTCATAATTTGAGTAATAAAAGATAAAACATAAAAAATCTTTATTTGCCTTTAGACCATCACGGGCACTTAGACACATCCTACATTCTCAATATTATAGCTTTTTAATTCATTTTCATTTCAAAGGCGAAGAAGAAATGCCAAAAGAAACTTGACAATATAGGTCTTTTTTTTTTCAAATCATCTGTACTTATTGTATTGTTGTTCGCGACAACTACATAAATAAATAGATAACCGTCGCGCGTAGTATAAGTGATGCACATTTTATATAGTTATAGTTGTTTATGTATAGTTTGTATTAGTTGTTTATGTAAGGATTAGAATAGGTCTACACAGTTTTCATACATACTTTGTTAGAGATAAGTTTTACATGTTTAGTATAGGTACGAGCTGTTGCAAGCCAAGTATATAATAAAGTTATAACGGCGAATTACTGGCTGCAACAGCTCAATAGTGCATAGATGTACCTATTAACGTAATTTTAAGTTTATAAATGAAAACATTTTTATGTAAAACTTCA
This sequence comes from Pyralis farinalis, assembly GCA_947507595.1. Taxonomy (NCBI): domain Eukaryota; kingdom Metazoa; phylum Arthropoda; class Insecta; order Lepidoptera; family Pyralidae; genus Pyralis; species Pyralis farinalis. The sequence continues at coordinate 1,827,303 of OX382281.1, forward strand.
CTGACCCATAAGTTTTGACAATAACTTTAGCAAAAGTTTTTATGGTTTTATATGAAAAAGGGTCAAATGTATGAAATAATAGTACAACTTACAAACATTTTAGACACAAATAAAGCGAGCACGATCAGGTATTGCCTCTAGGTCTGGGCGATTTTGGCTATTGCTATCTCTTTCCCACACATGTGTCTCTCGCTCGCACAGCGGGGGTATAAATATGGGCCATACATCGTCGATCGATCGAGAGCCATACACTATGGTTATCTGCCACCTTCCCCTTACCCCCGAGGGTAAGAAGATCTTCCAGATCACAAACATTTGTGGTCTTTTCGACATCGAAGTCGAACTCCCCCACAAACGTGGACTCCCAGGGCAGTGTCACAACTGCCAAAATTACGGGCACTCTGCCCGTAATTGCTTCTCGCGGTTCCGTTGCGTGAAATGCTTAGGCGATCACGAACGGGGCCAGTGTCCACGCGACCCAGCGGTGGAGCCGCCAGCGTGCGTTCTCTGCGGCGCCGTGGGGCATACCGCCAACTATGGCGGCTGCCCTAAGGCGCCGAAGAGGCGCACGAGGCCGGCACAAGCCAAAGGGCGCTCGCACACGCGCCTCCCTCCGCCCTCCCAGAGCCAAACGGCTTACCCCCAGCTTCGGCCCACTCGGGTCCCCCAGCCATTTATTCCGGCACCCATCCCCGCAGTGTCTGCATGGGCTTCACCCAGGCAGCCTCTTGCGCCCCTACCCACACCGGTCGAACCCGTAGAGACTGCCCCAGCAGCTGCACCCCAGCAGACTCCCCCTCTGGGAGGACGCAAACCTCATTTGACGGACATAGTGTTTGACATGGCGAGTAAAATCGACATGTCAGAACTATTCGTCCTAGCCCGCGAGCTACACGACTTCCAAGACACTGGAGTGGGAAACCAATTCCAGATCGTCTGCAAACACATCGCTGTGTTTGAGTCCATCATGGACTATCGCGCGCCTGCCCACCTTCGGCGCACAAACCTCTCCCAACAATAATGGGTTCACGGAATCAAAGAGTGAAACCACGCTCCCTTTCCCTTGCGTTCTATAACGCAAACGGCCTTGCGTGGCAACGGGATGAAGTACGCCAGTACCTAACCGACCACCAAGTTGATATCCTCCTAGTGCAGGAGACCCTTTTGAAACCATGCAATCGCGACCCGCGCATTGCAAATTACAACGTCATCCGTAATGATAGAGAGGGCCGCGGGGGCGGAACCCTAGTCTATTACAAAAGGTCCCTGCACTGCATCCCACTAGAACCCCCATCTCTCGAAAACCTCGAGGTCACCATCTGCAGGCTAGGGATGACCGGCCATCAGCCGATCAATATCGCGTCCGCGTACCTCCCCCCGAGCAAGCGTATCCTTCAGAGCGACTTGCAAGCCCTCTTTGCCCTAGGAAACTCCACCATTCTGGCTGGAGATTTCAATAGTAAGCACATCCAGTGGAATAGCCACTCGTCTTCACCAAACGGCGTAATCCTGGAGAGCCTACAGGACTCCCTAGGATTCGACGTCATAGCTCCCATGTCTCCCACCCACTATTCCGCAACAGTGGGACACCGCCCGACCGTTCTGGATTTTGCACTTCTAAAGAACGTAGCCTTACGGATGCGTTCAATCCAAGTGCACACAGAACTTAGCTCTGACCACCGGCCAGTTCTGATCGAGTTCGGGCTACCAACTGACTTACCGACAGACGAGGACACCAGACGGGTAACGGACTGGCGAAAACTCAAAAGAGTGCTCGCACAGACTTCCACACCCGAACTGGAGCAAGTACCCGAACAGATTCTCACAAATGACGAGACCGACCTTGCGATCGACGCCCTCACTAGCCACTTGCAAACGGCAGCTAACAACTGCTCCAGAGAGGTTTCAACGGCCGACTTAGCTCGGCGTTGGGAACTCCCTGCTTATTTGCGAGAACTAGTGTCGGAAAAGAACGCAGCGACACGCGCCCATGACTCTTGTCCCACCGAACAGAACCGTTCTCGGATGCGCTATTTACAACGCCAAGTAAAGAAGCACATCAAAGAGTTCAGGGATGAACGGTGGGCCAACTTTGTTGGAGAAATTAAGCCTTCGCACACGGCGTACTGGCGAGTTGCTAAATCTCTCCGTTCCGACCAAATAACCCAATGCCCTCCCCTGACCCGACCAGACGGTACGATAGCGTTCGATGATGACGAAAAGGCTGAATGCTTTGCAGACAGCCTGGAGAGCCAATGCTCTCCTAGTATAGAACCAACCGACGACGAACACGTTCAGATGGTTGACTCCGAGGTGGAACGAATCCTCGCGACACCTCCCACGATCCCCCTCGAACCTACAACGGTTGAGGAGGTCCAAACGATTATCAGGGACCTTCGGAGCCGGAAAGCTCCCGGAGCTGACGGCATCACGAACTCGGTCCTCAAACTCCTCCCAGGCCCCCTGTTAGTCCTTCTCGTGGCGATATTCAACGCCGCTCTCGCGAACTGCAGATTTCCAGACTCCTGGAAAGATGCAGACGTAGTTGGCATCCCCAAACCAGGCAAATGCCTGAAGAACCCCGCCTCTTACAGGCCCATTAGCAGGGGCGTAGCTACCGCCGTATTTGCCGTATCAATTATACGGGGCCCCCGGGCCACGGGGGCCCCCAAAGTGTGTAAGGAAAAAGAATAAAAACTTTCTAATTTATTTTATTTTACAAATGACAAAATTCTATAAAGCAATTCCTTTTTTTCCCGCCTTAAGCGTGCGTTCAAAAGTTGGCAACACTACATCGTTATGGCGGGCTGCGGGACTTCCCCGTTTTACTTACTTCATCTTCAACTCAGCGGGGAATCCCCGGAAATCCTTCATCGATATCGCGATGTACGTGTACGTTGTTGTACTTTGCATTGGATGTTAAACCACGGAGTGCAGTGCACTGTTTATTTACGCGCTTTATATAAATGTGCATTACATTGTAATTCAGTACAAACAATATTGTTCTTCTGGTTTAGCAATATTAGTAGCGATTTGTAAAAGAAATGAGTGAAAGGAAAAGAGATTATCCCAGCGGCGCTGAGAAAAGAAAAATTAAACAGAAAAGGGACGAGGTTATAAAAAAAGTGCCCAAAATTTCTTCATTTTTTCAGAGACAAGATACTGTGAGTGATTTAGATTGGAAAGGTAAGTACTACACTACTACCCAACCCATTTATTAGGGGCCCGTAGTGATAAACAAGGAAATCTTTTAATTTCGGTCTGTCCATCTGTCCGTCACAAAAAGTTGTCTCCCCCCTCGATTTTCACAATTATACTGTTTTTAGGGTTCCGTGCCTTGATTAAAAAAAAAACAAAATTCTAACTTATCTATAGGATCGATTTGTTTTGTTGTTTGTCTATCAGTCCGTATCGTATCGTTAATTGCGTGTTGAGAACTTCAGATGTGCAGACTCGCTTTCGGGTTCTCGTTTTGTATGGCCACTACACTACGCGCTGCGTTTAAATAGCACGCAGGTGTATAGTAATGCACGGACGGGCTGCAGGTGATTTTGTATCTACTAATAGGTACGAGCACAATCCGCGTAGAGTCTGTGTGCGTCTGAACTGAACACTCTCTAACTGTGACCCTTAGTAACGTTATTTATTTATATATAACTCTTTTTAGTTTAGTATCAAAGCATTCGTATTTATTTTTTAACAATTACTCGTTTATTTTTAGATTCTTCTGAAGCATGTTCTTCGTCACATATCCATCCGGAAATAGAAGAAAGCCAAGCACATACTTTATCGGATGTCCATCCAGAAATCGAGGAACCCCAAGTCAACGATTCTGATATATCTGCAGATAATGCAGATTGTAATATAATTTCATCAGATAGAGAAAATTTTGGTGACAATTTAACTGAATGCGAACGAAAAATAATTTTTAAATTGGGTCCATTTAAACCACAAGGACCATTTCCAAAAGTTTCAGAAAATAACCGACCTTTTTCGGCTTATTATTATTCATATTTCAATCAGGCAGGCATAAAAATTATAAGACCATGGTTATGTTATTCTAACGTTTTAAACAAACCGTACTGTCACTTCTGTTGGTTATTAGCAGATCGTCAAAACAAATCGTACTCCTCTGCTTGGGTTAACGGTGTTTCGGTTAGAAGCAATTTCACACAAACTATTCTTGACCATGAAAAGTCACAGCAGCATATTAGTGCCTCACTCTCTTATAATAATTGGTTGCAAGGAAATACCATCGATACTCTATTGAAAAGTGAAATCGATAGTAAAATTACATTCTGGAGAGATGTACTGCATCGTATAATTAATGTTATAATTACTTTAGTATCTTGTAATCTACCTTTGAGGGGGCATGATTCTGATTCTGGCAATTTTATGGCAATTTCACGTCTGCTATCTAACTATGATGCAACTTTAAAAGAACTTCTTCTAAAACCGAAAGGTGAAATAAATTATTTAAGCCCTACGATTCAAAACGAAATTATTAGTTTGCTTGGTACTAACGTTAGGAACAGTATTATCTCAGAAATTAAAAAAGCTCCATTTCTGACAATAATTCTGGATACAACACAAGACTTATCAAAAATTGACCAACTATCTGTAGTTTTTCGATATATCTCGGTTACAGAAAATGATGATAATGTGCCTAAAGAAATAAAAATCTGTGAGTCCTTTTTAGGATTCATAGCAGTAACCGATTGCAGTGCTGCAGGTCTGAAAACTGTCATTTTAAATTTGACTAAAGAATATGGAATTGATTTGACTAAATGTAGAGGACAGGGATACGATGGAGCAAATGTTATGTCGGGTGTGTATGGAGGATTACAAACCCTAATAAAAGAGCATGCTCCAAATGCCGATTATGTTCATTGTGCTGCGCACGCTTTAAACTTGGTTTTGAACGATGCTGCGAGACATGTTCGTGAAGTATCGACTTTTTTCGATAATTTAGAAAAAATATATACTTTTTTTGGCAATAGTATAAAACGCTGGGCTATGCTAAGTGACGATTCATCTGAAAAATATTTGATTACCCTTAAAAAGGTATGTCCTACCAGATGGTCTTCTAGGAACGACGCTTTATTAGCAGTAAAGAAAAATTTTTTACTAATCATGAAAACTTTGTACCAACTAAATTTAATTTCAAATGAAAAAATGAACGTGAAGAATGTAAAAGTATAATTAACATTTTAGAGAGTTTTGATTTCTTAGTGCTCGTTACATTTTTTTCTTCACTATTTGAAATTATTAATCCTGTTTCTAAAGCTCTACAGCATGAAAATAATCACTTACAGAAATCTAGTATTTTATTAAGTAATCTTTTAAATAGACTGTGCCAATTAAGAAATCAGAATTCATTTAATAGTTTGCTAAATGAATCCAAAGATTTAGCAAAAGAGTGGGGGGTAACAACTGTTTTTAAAAACAGTAGGCGAAATATAACGAAGCGTTTTTTTGATGAGTTATCACAAGATGAGAGAATTTCCGACCCGGAATCCTATTTCAAAGTCAAGTTGCTGTTTAGATATATTAATTTCTCAAACTAAAGAAAGATTTCAGAGCCTTTGCAACCTGAGTAGTATATTCGAAATATTACAACCGGAGAAACTCCTATCTTCTTCAAGCGAAGAGATATTAAACGCTTCCGGAAAACTGTCTGCTAAATACAGTAAAGACATCTCACTTAATCTTTGTGACCAATTAAAGGCTCTAAAAACATGCTTAAATTCTGAAATTAAAAAAATTTATTCCATTAAAGAACTCATTGAATTATTGCTAGTAAAATTCAATAGTCTTGCATCCAGTTTTCCCGAGGTAATCACAGCATGCTTTTTATTCTTGACCCTTCCAGTTACAACCGCAACGGCAGAAAGAAGTTTTTCAAAATTAAAACTAATAAAAAATTACTTAAGAACTTCGATGGGACAAGAACGGCTGTCAGACATCTCACTATTGTCCATAGAGGCAGAAACTTTAGAAAAACTAAAATCATCATCAGCCATAAATGATTTAATAAATCAGTTTGCCGAAAAAAAGGCAAGAGTGAATATTTAAAATTCGATTTTTATTTGTAAAATGGGTAAATTATGTGATAAATAAATATTTCTTCTCACAATATTTTTTTTCTTTTGTGAAAAATCTTTACCTCCATATAAGGGCCTCCAAAAAAATTTTTATACGGGGCCCCGACAAGGCACGCTACGCCACTGCCCATTAGTCTCCTCAAATGCCTGGGGAAAGTCTATGAACGCATCATAGCCATTCGCCTCAAAAAGTTCGTTGAACTTAGAGGCCTTCTCATAGACGAGCAGTTTGGGTTCCGTCCCAAACACTCGGCAGTCCACCAAGTGCACCGCATCACGGAGCACGTCCTCTCCAATTTTCAAACAGGGCGCCATACCGGTGCCCTGTTTTTCGACGTCGCGAAAGCATTCGACAAAGTCTGGCACAATGGCTTAATATATAAGCTACACCAAATGGAAGTGCCAGACAGTCTCGTGCACATCTTACGAGACTACTTGTCGAATCGCTCCCTCCTCGTCAGAGTCCACGGCACTCTCTCGAGGCCGCACCCTATCCGAGCAGGGGTCCCTCAGGGCTCCGTGCTCGGTCCTATCCTATACACGTTGTACACCAACGATGTTCCCAAGACTCCCTTCGTGGAGCTAGCCCTCTTTGCCGATGATACGGCACTTTACACTTCCGAACGAGCCAAATCCAACATATCGGATAGGCTCCAGAGAGCGGCTAACGCTCTAGGCGAATGGTTCCGACGTTGGCGAATCGAAGTGAATCCGGAGAAAAGTGCCGCTGTGTTCTTTTCTCGGGATCCACGAGGTCTTACGAGACCAGATTCCCAACATAGGACCGTGCGCCCCATCTCATTGTTCGGCCGACCCATCCCATGGGTCGAGAAGGCCAAATACCTAGGTGTCATCCTAGACTCCAGAATGACGTTTGGACCTCACATCACCGCTGTTAGGAACAAAGCCGCGTTCTATCTAGGCCGGCTCGGTCCGATATTCAGGAATCGTAGAATGTCACTTAGAAATAAGTGTACACTCTACAAAGCCTGCATCCGCCCCGTTCTCACATACGCCAGCGTAGTGTTCGCACACGCTGCGCGCTCCCATCTGGCTAAGCTCCAGATTATCCAAAACCGGTTTGCCCGTAATGCAACCGCTGCCCCTCACTATCTCAGGGTCGCAGATCTCCATCTCGACCTTGAACTCCCTTCCATCATTAGTTTCATGAAGAAAGCGTCTAGACGCTACTTCGAAACTGCCTCTCAACACCCCAACCCATTGATAGCCCGTGCTGTCAATTACACCCCGCGGATCGACGCCCGGGGGTTCCGGCGCAGACCGCGGAATTCACTCTTTGATCCCGATAATCGCATTACTGTTGCGAACGCCCCCTACCTCTCCCCCTCCAACCCCAACACTCCAGACACACACCGCGCTCGGCGGCTCCGGGCGCGAAGAGTAAGGACTTCTGCGCGATACACCAGGTACCGGTAGCCCACGGTACCTGGGCGCCTCTCTCTCCGACAGGCCCTTAAGGCACGAACCCGCGTGTTCGATTTGATTCTCCAGCGACGTCCTGAGCCGAGGTCCGACCCCTCTCGGGGGCCCTTAGGCTGTCGCTTAACTTTGATTTTTTAGGCTGTGGCGCCTCACGCCCGCCTTCTAGTCCGGTGACGTAGTGACAGCCCACTCGGGGCTAACTACATAGTCAGGACAAAAAAAAAAAAAAAAAAAAAAAAAAAAAAAAAAAAAAAAAAAAAAAAAACGTCGATCGGTACCAGTCGTCCGCTACACTCAGCGCTCACACTACAGTGAGATAGCCAGCCAAGTCACTCGGAAACCAAGCCAGTCCAGACCTAGCAGCAAGTACCTACGGCTCCATACTTCTGAAGATAGCAACAGGCGTTTCATTCTGCACCAACCCACAGACCTGCGACTTACAACCGGAGGTCGAAGAACGAAGCCCGCCAGTGCCTACATTCTATTATTTTTATATTCATCTACGAAAGTGTACGGGTCGTATCGAAGGGGCCCGTACATTTTGGTCCTTCAGCAGCCGGATACTGGGAATAGTTCTTCAGACGACGAAGAAAAATGCCTGTTACAAGAAGTATGGAGTCGGAAAGGAGACAACGCCTGCTCAAGTCAACGGAGCCGCCGCCGCCGCCGCCGCCACAGTGACGCCCGCCGCCGCCGCCACCGCCGCCGCACCCGCCGTAGCGACGCCAGAGACGTCTACAGCCGAAACATCGACGACGACGAACACTACGGCCACTGCAACGACCGGCGAGACGACAACCGGCAAGACAGCAGCCACACACCGGACAGCCAGCCCACAGAAGGAGGCCTCTCGCCGCCCGCCCAGCGCGCCCCGCACTACGTCGACAATCAAGCGGAGAGCGCTGGCCAAGGCGCGAGAATTTCTTCTACAAAAGGAAGTGGAGCTGGCAGCTGCACGTGTCGCCGCGTTGGAGGCGGACTCTGAAGACGAGATCGAAGCAGACGAGGACTTGGCAACTAGGAACGAGCGAACAACCGACTGGGTCAACAGAAGCACGCTGGCACTCACAATGGAGCCCTACGTACCGAAGCCCGACGTCCCAGGCCCGGACCATCGCAGGACCGATGAAGAGGGGAATATAGCAGCGCCGCCGCCGCAGACGTGCAGCGACGCACTTCATCGGGGCCACAGCGAGGTCACGCGGCACGCCGAGCAACAAGTACCGGTTCCAGTGAGAGAGGATATAGAGCCAGCACGCTATTGTGAAGAGAGACGACCGCAACGGGAGTTTGACTACAATCAGCTAGCAACTGCCATCACACTTGCAGCGAGAGCCGTTCAACCCGCCATTGCACCGAGGACCGTCGAGTTACCGTCTTTTCACGGGTCATCGAACGAGTGGCTGCCATTCAAGGCCGCCTATGATGAAGCTGCAAGTCACCTCTCCGAACAAGAAAGGCTGTCCAAGTTACGTCACAGCCTGAAGGGAGCCGCCAGAGATGCAACACTATGTCTCTTCGTCGGGTCAACGACTTCAGAAGAAGTTATGAAGATGTTAGCCGCGAGGTTCGGTCGTCCAGATGCACTGGCAATGACCGAACTGAACAAGCTCCGTGCGCTACCACGACTGGCCGAGAACCCAAGAGACATCTGCATCTTCGCTTCAAAGGTGCTCAACGTCACAGCCACAGTTAAAGCACTGAAGAAGCATCACTATCTACACAACGCCGAAGTGGTACGCAGCGTCATTGAAAAACTGCCGCCAGCGCTGCGCTACAGGTATTACGACTTCGCCGCCGAACAGCCGGAAGATCATCCAGACCTTCTCACGCTGTCCAAGTTTCTGGAAGTCACCGCCGATCGATGTGGAAGCTACGCACCGGCCGAGCTCACTGCGGTTGAAGACCGGCGGGAGCCTGCCGTACGAAAAGGACTACGTGCTTACCACACTCAAGATCAGAAGTCTACTGCGGTGCAACTAAAGTGTCAAGTTTGCAAGAAAGAGGGTCACCATCCGTACGACTGCAACGTGTTCAAGAAAGCCGACCAATTTGCGAGATGGGAGCTAGCCAGAACTCACAGGCTATGCTTCCGTTGTTTGCGAGTCCGCAAATTTCGGCATAACTGCAAGCCAAAGCAGTGTGAAGTCGACGGATGCAAGTACACGCATCACCCTCTTCTACACGACACGAAAAGGAAAGAAAATGAAGTTGAAAATTCAACAGCCATAGTTCTTCGTCATTCGCGCGGGCGCATCCCTCCGTAGCGCTTGTGAACTCGGTTGCGCGCTATGTGCGTGTGTGTATACTAAAATGACGACGGTAATAAAATGTACAAGTTGTAATATAGTGATAAACGAGTTATTAGCGTATATACAAAATAAAATTTCAATAGCGGACGAGGACAGTCTAATTAAGATATGTTTGTCGTCGTTTAACAGTGATCAAGTGAACGAAGCTAAGACGTTATTATTTGAATCATTACCGACCGAATACCGTAAAAAGTTACGTAGAGGGCAAGGCAGAGAAAACCGGGAGTTAAACGACATCATTGGTGTGTTTAAAGTCGCTGACCCTGATATGATGCCGGTATTTGTGGCTCGTGACCTGGAGAAACTCCCGCCAATAACCTGGGACCATTTGGACGTTTCTCAATTACTCAAGGATCTCTTGGTGGTACGAAATGACATTAAGGAAATTAAATCATCTTATGTGACTCAGAGCCAACTGGAAGACGTAAAGATACAGTTACTGAATATGAAAAATGCTGTGACGCCATTTTCTATCAACAATGTCAACCTTAACAGACGAGGTGCATACCAGGATAGCGGGCCTATTGGATTGTCGCATTTGAACGATTCGGCCTTAGTAGAACAAAACGAGTCATCTAAGTATGCATCATCTCCGAAAGAAAATAGCTTAAGATACAGAAGCATTGATATAAACAGCATTGAGGGTAGAGATATAATCGAGATGAATACGACATTGCTGTCGGCAGCGGGCGGTAACGCGGGTGCTGGCGGCACGGACGGCGGCGGCAGAGGCGGTGGGAGCGGGGAGAGAGGCGAGTCGGCAGATAACGTCACAGACGGCTGTGCGTCATCGCGTTCGCCCGAAAACAAGTTCTCGGACCAGCTGACTGGCGCGGTAGACAATCGCTCATTTGCGGCCGCACTGAAATCAAACTCTAGTGAGAAGAGTGATGGTAAAATGAGCGAAGGATGGACTTTGGTACAAAAACAAAAACCATATAAGAATATTCGTTTCACTGGAAGAATGGGTAATGGTAAGATCGAACCCGAACAAAAATTCAGAGCCGCTGATAGAAAAGCACCTATGTTCATTACTAATGTACATACAGGGACATTGAAAACAGATATAAGTAATTATATCTATAGTAAAACGAATGAATGTGTAAATTTGGAGAAAATTGCTATGAAAAAGAAAGGTGAATACGATGCATATAAGTTCTTTGTGTCGGAATCTAAATTACAAATGTTCTTAGATGAAAAACTGTGGCCAAAAGGTATAATTTTCAGACGTTTCATACATTTCAAAAAAAGACTTTCGTACGAAGGTATACAGGCTTCCAGTGGCGGCATTTCAAACCAAAACAATGGATAGTAGTACCTATAAATTTGCTAGTTTCAACTGTAAGAGCGTGAAGCGCTCTGTCGAAGCGATACGTGAGTTGTGTCAAACATCTACGATAGTCGCTCTTCAGGAAACATGGTTACTGCCTAATGACCTGTCATTTTTGAGCAGTATAGATGACAATTTCACCTGCACCGGGACATCGGCGGTCGACACGACGGCGGGGGTGTTACGCGGGCGACCGTATGGTGGAGTCGCGATTCTTTGGCGACACAGTGTATTTCCCAATGTGGTAACGATCCCATGTGATAACCCGCGTGTATGTGCTATAAAAATAGTGTTACAAGATCGGTCAATCTTAGTGGTGAGTGTGTATATGCCTACCGACGCGCCCACGAACTTAGTGGAATTTACGGACGTCCTCGGCTCGGTAAGTGCAATAATTGACAGTTATAACATTGAATGTGTCTACATACTGGGCGACTTTAATGCGCATCCCACAGAACAGTTTTTCACTGAACTGTCATTATTTTGTGAGGAACAGGAATGGACTTGCGTAGATGTAGATATGCTGAAGGGCTTATCAAGTTGTTTTACGTTTGTCAGTGAAGCTAATGGTGCTCAGAGATGGTTGGACCATTGTGTGATATCTAAAGCAGCGGTATCCTCTGTATCCAAAGTGTACATACAGTATGACATACTGTGGTCTGACCACTTTCCATTGATAATTGAGTGTAATTTAGAAGTAATCTCTCCTAAGGTACATGAATTAAAATCGCCACCAAATAATGTATTATGGGGGGAAAGAGGCCTGGAACAAATTGACTCGTATTATAAGGAATGCCACGCGCATTTAAGACTTATAGATTTCCCAATTGAATTTCAAAACTGTGCTGATCAAACCTGTAATAAATCGAAACATAAACAAGTAATTGACAAATTATACAAAGATATAATAGATGTACTAAAAAGGGCAGCCGTGGCCACTAGAAATCATACATTTGGTAAACGTAAGAAAAATAAATATGTATTAGGTTGGAATAAGCATGTAAGCGAGGCACACAGGAGTGCAGGACAGAAGTTTCGCCTTTGGTGTTGGTATGGTAAACCTAAGGTTGGTACAACTTACAATGAAATGTGTGAGGCTAGGAAATGTTTCAAAAAACGTTTGAAGTGGTGTCAAAACCATAAAGAACAAATAAAGATGGATATACTGGCTTCGCATCATTCATGTAATGACTTCCGCTCTTTCTGGAAGGCAACACAAAGATTGAATACGGGGCCTGCAGTTCCTGTGTGTGTCGAAGGCATAAGTATTGCTGGGGAGATAGCTGATCTTTTTAAGGATCATTTTGCTGTTAAGTCGCCGTTGGGACCATCGCAAACGGTGCTGAATGTTGAGACCGGAAAAGTGCTGGGAATTAAATGTACTGCTAAGGATGTAGAGCTTATAATAAAATCGATGACCAGAGGTAAATCGCCTGGCCATGACGGACTCAGCATTGAGCATCTACGTCATGGTGGTCCACACTTGCCGAGACTGTTGGCAATGCTCTTTAACTTTTGTATAGGCCACTCCTATATGCCTGAAGAGATGATTAAAACTGTGGTTATACCTATAGTTAAAAATAAAACGGGAGACATAGCCGATAAAAATAACTATAGGCCCATATCTTTAGCTACGGTTGTATCTAAAGTGTTTGATAGCATGCTTAACTCACAGTTAAAACAGTACATAAAGCTGCATGACAACCAGTTTGGCTTTCAAACGGGTCTGTCAACGGAAAGTGCCATTTTGTGCGTTAAGCATGCTGTCAAATACTACACAAGTCGAAAAACGCCAGTTCATTCGTGCTTCCTCGACTTGTCAAAGGCGTTTGACCTGGTTTCTTATGATATTTTGTGGAGAAAGCTCGAAAATAGACAGGTACCACCAGAACTCATAAACATCTGCAAATATTGGTATGGGAATCAGGTTAACAACGTGCGATGGGCGGGGAACATATCGCAGTCGTACAGGCTGGAGTGTGGGGTTAGGCAAGGAGGGTTGTCTTCACCTACACTATTTAACTTGTATATCAATGACCTTATCGTGGCACTGAGCAGCGCCCGTGTCGGCTGTCACATAGATGGAATTAATGTTAATAATATAAGTTATGCCGACGATATGGTGCTGCTGAGTGCGTCGGTATGTGGCCTTAGAAAACTCGTGGCTATTTGTGAAGCATATGCTGTAAGACATGGTCTGGTGTATAATACGTCAAAAAGTGAAATCATGGTCTTTGAGGTCAGAGGTAAAAATACTGACAATTTCCCGGAAATCAAACTCAATGGCACAGCCTTGAGGAGGGTGTACAAATTTAAATACCTGGGACACCAATTGACCTCTGACCTCAAAGATGATGAGGATATTGAGAGGGAGCGGAGGGCACTGGCGGTGAGGGCGAACATGATAGCTCGCAGATTTGCGCGCTGTTCTAAAGAGGTGAAAATCACTCTTTTCAGATCGTACTGTGCATCCTTCTACACCTGCAATCTGTGGGCTGTATATACCCAAAGAGCCTACAATACCCTCCGCGTCCAATATAATAATGCATTCAGGGTGTTGATGGCGCTGCCGCGATTCTGTAGTGCGTCAGGTATGTTTGCAGAATATCGTGTGGATTGCTTCTACGCTACCATGCGCAAAAGATGCGCATCCCTGGTGCGCAGAGTACGTGCCAGCGCCAACAACATCCTGAATATGATTGCGAGCAGACTGGACTGCATGTATGTCAATCACTGCTGCGCAATTTCGAATGGGATTGCGCGGCAGTGATTGTCTCTAAGAAAAATAATATAAATATATATATATATATTATTGTGTCACTCAACCAACTTACTAACATTAATTAGTTATAAGGATAAATTGTTTCTAACAAAATGGACAAATAGTCTGAAATAAAGATTTATTATTATTATTATTATAGTTACGTCGACAAGGGAAAACTTCACTGCTGCCTATCTCAAGATTCTGCCTGTACAAGTGACCGGTCCGAAGGGTACATACGACACTTACGCCCTTTTGGACGACGGCTCTACGTGCACACTCATCGAGTCGGCAGTAGCAAACAAGATCGGCGTACACGGGCCGCCCGCGCCTTTTTACATAGAGGGTGTGGCCGGCGCACGTATTACGGCCGATACATCGGAACGTGTACACTTCACCATACAAGGAAGAAACTCAGTGAAGCACGATGTGTCGGCGCGTACAATGGACAAGCTGATGTTGACGACTCAAGGTGTGCCACGTAGTGTCGTGAAACACTGTCGTCATTTGGAAGACATCGAAGATCAGCTGATTTATGAGGAAGGCCATCCAACCGTGTTGCTGGGTCAAGATAATTGGTCGTTGCTGCTCACACACGACGTGCGAAGAGGGACCACAGCCCAACCAGTCGCTTCATTAACCGACTTGGGATGGGTATTGCACGGCGCGACGGGAAATAAGAAGAAGCAGCAAGTCCATCGAGTTAGCCATCTGACTACAGTAACACTAACGGAGGAACAGACAATGGATGACCTCATGAAGGAGCACTTCGCCCTCGAGTCTCTGGGTGTTCAGCCCAAACATTCACACACCAACGACGAGCTCAACGCGCTGCGCACACTCGAGGAGAAGACGCGTCGGTTACCGGCGGGAGGGTTTGAAACAGGATTGCTATTCAAACAAAGCGATTTTGTACCGCCGGATAACTACAACACAGCGATGCGTCGCCTCGAGTTAGTCGAGAAGAAACTCGACAAAAATGTTGAATTGAAGCGGCGCTACGAGACACAAATGAACACTCTGATACAGAGCGGCTATGCAGAGAAGGCTCCAGCAGTGAAAAGCGACAGAACTTGGTATCTGCCACATTTTGCAGTTATCAACCCGCAAAGCCCGAGAAACTACGCATCGTGCACGACGCGGCAGCCAGGACCCGTGGTATCAGCCTCAACGACATGCTGCTGTCTGGGCCCGACCTCATACAGTCTCTACCCGGAGTGCTGATGAGGTTCCGTCAACGCCCAGTAGCGGTCGCAGCCGATATCAAGGACATGTTCCTGCGCATCAACATACGGGAGGAAGACCGAGACATGCAGAGGTTCCTGTGGAGAGAAGACAGAAGAATAGGTCCACCCACAGAGTACCGCATGAGAAGCGTGATCTTCGGCGCCACGTCGTCACCATGCACGGCGATATACATCAAAAACAAAAACGCCGAGGAATTCAAAGAACAGTTTCCCGAGGCAGCGCAGGCAGTGATAGCAAACCACTACGTCGACGACTATCTTGCCAGCTTTGACACGGAGGAGGTCGCCATACAAGTATCAACACAAGTCGCTAATATACACAAACGAGCGAATTATCATCTTCAACGCAGGGCATCGAACTCAAACAAGGTGCGCGCCGAATTCTCCACTACACCTAAGGGGAATTTAGTGCAACTCGATGCAGAGAAGATATTGGGCATGGTGTGGGACCCGAATGAAGACAATCTGGGCTTCAACATCAATCAACACAAGCTTCCGCCTTCAATATTGGAAGGCACGAAAACACCGACGAAGCGAGAAGCCCTACGTACAGTGATGTCTTTGTTCGACCCGCTGGGCTTAGTTACACCTGTTACAATACAAGCGAAGAAGATTTTACAAGATACCTGGCGTACTGGAATCGACTGGGATGTCAAGTTGCAAGACAGTGAAGCCGAAAGTTGGTCATACTGGCTCTCTCACGTGAGAAGACTACCGAGTCTAGCTATACCAAGGTGCTATCCCGGCGTATCGACCGCACATACGAACGAGATACATACTTTCGTCGATGCAAGTTCGTCGCAATACGCCTGCGCTGTGTATTGGAGGGCACAGGATGCATGCGGGAATATACATGTGTCATTGATAGCTGCAAAAGGCAAAGTTGCACCGTTGAACAAAGTGACGTCAATACCGAGACTCGAACTCCAGTCAGCTGTACTTGGGTGTCGTCTTGCGCGCACAGCCATAGACGAACACGACATAAAGCCGACCCGCCGAGTATATTGGTCGGATTCACGCACGGTACTCTCGTGGCTACGCACTGGCCCGCGAGCGTACAAGCCGTTTGTGGCCCACCGGATCGCGGAGATCGCCGAGGAAACGAAGACCAGCGAGTGGAGATGGGTGCCTACCAAGGAAAATGTTGCAGACGACGCAACGCGCGACACTCCACACGACTTCAACTCACAACACCGGTGGTTCCACGGGCCCGCGTTTCTACGCGAGTCGGAAGCAAACTGGCCGCGAGAGGTCAATGAACCCGACCATATGGGTCTGACCGGCGAGGAAAGAGTCAACTTTGTTCGAAACACTACATCACTAAAGGAAGCACTGCCCGACGCAACTCGTTTTTCAAGTTGGTTAAAGTTAGTGCGTACTACGGCGCGTGTACTACAATTCATCGAATTTCTGCGCATCAGAAAACAACTGTGCAACGCGGCCTACAAACGCAATAAGAAAAACGAAGTTGACGACGCTACTTGGACGAAAATAAAGAAAGCAGCGAAGGGAAAAAACAAGAAAATCAGTGCTACGTGTGAAAGTGAAAACAGCTGTTTCATTCAACTTGAAACACATCACTTACATCGTGCCCAACAGCTGTGGATACGCTCAGTGCAAGATGATGCGTTCAGTGAAGATGTCGCAGCTTTAAAGTGCAAAAAACAGTTGCCTGCTAATAGCCGACTAAGTCAGCTGTCCGTCATTATAGACAGCGATGACGTCATACGGCTACGGTCACGAATAGCAGCCGCTGTCGACATCACGGACGAACAAAAAGCTCCGCCGATTATGGATGGCAAACATACATATGTGCAACTGTACATCTCATGGGTACATCGAAGACTCCATCACGGGGGCTTCGAGACCACGACCAACGAAGTTCGACAACACTTATGGGTACTACGACTGCGCAATACAGTTAGAAGTGTGTTGAAAAGATGTCAACAGTGTCGCATCAGGCGGGCCGTGCCCGCTCAACCGTCTACGGGTGACCATCCACGGAGCAGACTGGCGCATCATCAGCGCCCTTTCACCTACACCGGCCTCGACTACTTCGGCCCGATGACAGTCACTGTTGGACGTGCTCATCAGAAGAGATACGGCGTACTGTTTATGTGTCTAACAACGCGAGCAGTACACTTAGAAGTCGCCGGCACTCTCAGCACCGACTCAGCAGTGATGGCATTGCGACGCTTCATCGGCCGTCGTGGATGTCCAACTGAGCTGTGGTCAGACCAGGGTACCAACCTGAAGGGCGCAGACGTGGAGCTGCGCAGAGCTGCGGAGGAAGCCATGAAGGAGGAATCTTCGGTGCGCTTCATACAATGGCGTTACATCCCGCCGAGCGCTCCATTCATGGGCGGCGCTTGGGAGCGCCTTGTACGGAGCGTGAAGACCGCACTGGCTGCCACACTGCATGAACGAGCCCCGAAGGAAGAAGTTCTCACCACTCTGCTCATCGAGGTCGAACATACACTCAACAGCCGACCACTCACTCACGTGTCAACGGAGGCCGACGACGACGACGCACTCACACCTAACCATTTTTTGATGGGAGGGCCATCACGAGTGCCACTGCCGGGGTCATTCACCGACGCCGACGCAACAGGGCGACGGGAGTGGCGTGCGAGTCAACAGCTCGCCAACCATTTCTGGAGTCGCTGGGTGAAGGAGTACCTGCCAGAACTCCAACACCGGCGGGACCCACGCGCTTCACACGGCGCTATCCGGGTCAATGACCTCGTCTTGATAGCAGATGGCACTCTACCTCGTAACTTGTGGCCACGAGGTGTAGTCGTCGCTACCTACCCCGGACCGGACGGAGAGACACGAGCGGTAGACGTGCGGACCAACAAGGGCGTGCTGCGAAGACCCACCAAGAAGCTGGTGATCCTGCCTACAGCGACGGTCGACGGCGCGAACACGAAAAATATCTCCAGCTGAGATAGCTGCGGCGGGAGTATATGTTCGCGACAACTACATAAATAAATAGATAACCGTCGCGCGTAGTATAAGTGATGCACATTTTATATAGTTATAGTTGTTTATGTATAGTTTGTATTAGTTGTTTATGTAAGGATTAGAATAGGTCTACACAGTTTTCATACATACTTTGTTAGAGATAAGTTTTACATGTTTAGTATAGGTACGAGCTGTTGCAAGCCAAGTATATAATAAAGTTATAACGGCGAATTACTGGCTGCAACAGCTCAATAGTGCATAGATGTACCTATTAACGTAATTTTAAGTTTATAAATGAAAACATTTTTATGTAAAACTTCACTGACCCATAAGTTTTGACAATAACTTTAGCAAAAGTTTTTATGGTTTTATATGAAAAAGGGTCAAATGTATGAAATAATAGTACAACTTACAAACATTTTAGACACAAATAAAGCGAGCACGATCAGGTATTGCCTCTAGGTCTGGGCGATTTTGGCTATTGCTATCTCTTTCCCACACATGTGTCTCTCGCTCGCACAGCGGGGGTATAAATATGGGCCATACATCGTCGATCGGTCACTTTAAGAGAGTCGTTTGAGCGGATTGCGTTGGTACTAGTGCCGACGCCTTCTGATCACTACTCTCTTGCGGCCCGACGTGTGCGCTGATCTGTGTAGCTCTCGTGTGCTCCAGAGAAGTGAACCGTTGCTGGCCCCACCCATCCCCGGCGTGCTGATCGAGCTATCTGGAACTGACGCACTTGTGCAACGGTGACGGAGAAACTCGAACACACGTTCAGGATAGCAGTGAAACGTGTGTACTCTTCCCGGAGCTTGCTCTGGGTCTGAGGAAAGCGTCGCTGTCCGTTCCCGCTGCTTTTGCAGCATCCCCCCCCACCCCTTCCCATCCACACGTCGTCCCTGTCCCTGCGTCGGGTGCACTAAGTACGAGTTTTCTCTGCAAGGTGCATCCGGAGCATTGTCAGCGTCGTTACCGACAGGCGTCCGTAGCGCTACTGCGATTGCAGAGTGCTCCTGCGCGGCTGTTTGGCTGAGTACTCGGGTGCGCCGTTCGGTCAACTTCGGTTCCGCTCGGTGCGCTCGGCGATTCTGCCACACAGTTGTGTAGTTTTCGTTTTTGTTGTGTTTTCGTGTGTTTTCGACTGTGGTTTTGTGTGTTTACGTAGAACACGGTCGGGAACTAATTGTTGTCCTTCTTTTGAAGAACAACAATTACGTCCAACCATCTTCCTACCGTATTGTTCCGTCCCCCTCTATTGTTGCCGTCCTTGTCTTAGTCTGTCGTTGTCCGTACACGCAAACCCCTTTTGGGCTAGCGTGTACCGTGTTGTTCGTTTGTACTGTGACTTATACCTCTGACCGCACGCGGGAGGAGGTGTTAGCCGCAAACACCACCTGTATAGGTTGTAAACTCACTTGTGAGTTTGCAACCTATACGTTTTGACTCGCCTTGTCGGTTGATTCTGTCTGGCATTGATTCCCAGTGACAGACAGAATTCGTTCCCCGTCTAAGCGGGCCTAAGCCCACCTCCTTCGCGATGGCCGACCGTAAAGGGAAGCCACCGCCATCCACCACTAGTCCCGAGGCTTCGGCCAAAGGCAAGCCGCCTCAAGCTCCCAGAAAAGGTAGCAAACAACCTCCTGTACCTTCGTACGCCGAGAGCCCACGCTCTCCATCACCTAACCCTGCGCCTCAAGCAGCTGGACCATCCCGCCTACCTAGGCCTGTAGCTACGCATAAGCGAGCACATTTTAGTTCGCCCTCGTCCGACGGAAGCGTCGTTCATGACGATAAAAGGGCAAAACAAGTCGAAGACTCAGCATCACTGTCAAGTAGTCCGTCCCTCGGTAGTACTGACTTATTATTTACCACACTGCCACAATGGCAGAGCACGCCCGAACTAGTTCTAACATCCTCACTCGATGATGAAAATTTCCATCGAAAAATTAGCCGCATTTTACACGGTGACTCGCGGGAAACTTCCTACGCCCAACTTGCAAGCGACCCCGACCTCACAGAAGCGCAAGAAACAAACCTCCCTCAGCCACCCATGTCAACTCAAAGGCGGTCATACGCGAGCGCAGCCGCGCAGTCGCAGCGCGCATCGCCTGTTTCCATGCGCAGTGCAGCGCCTTCCCCTCCCCCCGCGCAGCCGGCGCCAACAATCACTTCTAAGGGCTATCCACCCATCATAGTAGAGTCCATACCGAACTGGACCTACCACTTCTCCATACTTCACGACCGCCTGGGCCACGCACCTAACGCGAGGCCGCACGGCAGTGGTATCAAATTCAACGCCAAGAGCCCCGAAGAGTATAGGACCGTCCAGACATATCTCAGAAACCTGGGCGAAACAGAGCCGACCCTATCCTGGTTCTGCTACTCGGTGGTGGATGAACTCCCCACTAAAATAGCAGTACGTGGACTCCCGCTTGACACTCCTGTAGAGGATGTACGGTCAGCGCTAGAGTCACTGGGATACGCGGTCAGGCTCGTAAGGGCCATCTCACCCAAGATGGGCAGAACCAGCGGGGTGTACTATGTACAACTGGAGCACCTCTCGCTGGAGGAACTCCAACGCCTCTATGCGATCGATGAACTTTTGCTCATGCCCGGAGTAAACATTGAGGCGTGGAGATCCTCCAGACGGTTGGCCCAGTGCCACCGTTGTCAGGGGTTCGGTCACTCTTCATTGAATTGTTTCCGGCCCCAAAAATGCCTGAGGTGCTCGGAGGATCACCCTTCTGGAGACTGCCCAAACAAAGATCAAACCCACAAGTGCGCAAATTGCACTAAAAACCACGCCGCTAATGACAAGCGGTGCCCAGTTATGCGGCGCGAAGCCCGCAAGCGCGGCATCCAAGTCCCTGGAGGCCCACCGACCCGACGTGCCGCCCAGCAACTTACTCCCGAGGAGGTTGCAGAGGGGTGGCAAATGGGCACCGGCCGGCGCGGCCCACCAACAACCACACCCGCCACTCAAACCCACTCCCAGGCCACCGCGCAAGCCGTGTTGTCGGTCCCGCTAGAGGCAGCAAGCCAACTGCCCACTACGCTAGCCCCTCCGGCCAACCCCGGTAGGCAGAGACGGCGTAGACGGAGGGCCCGTAACAAGAAGAACAAGCAGGGCCCACAACAACAACCGCCAGAATCAACTCAGTTGATACCGCCGAGCCAGCCAGCAAGCACACAGCCAGCGGCCGCACGACCCAGCACGCGTAGTACGCAAAACCGCCGTGGCGCCACTCGCGCACAAACTAACATCGACGAAGCGTCAGGCGCCTTCCCCGCCGCAGGCGCCCCCCGCCCTCCAATTGTACGCCCACAGACGGTGCACACATTCCCACGGCCAAATACAGCTCCGGTGGCAAGCAGCCAGCGGATTGGTACGACTAGTGACCCTATAGTGCAAGTTATAGAGGTCCTAGTCGACATGCTGCGCGCAATAACCGCCGGGGAAGATATCTGGTCGGCGGCTACACGAGCCCTCACGCAGTTACTTACCCAACGTAGGTAAGTAACTCGCAGACTGCCACCATCCGTCTCGTGCGTCGCGCGCGGGCTAGATAGCCAACGGCGGCTTAGTGGAGACGCATTAGTCCGTTCGGCCTGTGCGCGCGGCTGTCTATGTGGAGTGGATGACCGCGCCGCGGGTCGACTGCTACCGAATCCCACCTCCGCCGCACTTCGGAGGGCACGCTGCCACCGAGGCATGCTGCCCGCTCGCGTTGCGCGTAAAACAAGTTGGCCGGCCTCACCGGCTAACACATACTTTAGGTAGGAACCAAAACCGACGTCCGTAGGTGCCGCCCGGGTGTGGTGTCCTGCGGACGCGACAAATAAAAATTAGTTTCGCGATCCTAATTAAATTTTGTTATGTTTGTATGGTTCAATGGTCGTTGTATACTGTCTGTCTGTTTGTTCGTTGTTGTCATCTTTAAATTGGTTGGTTGTATCCTTCCCTGTCCTACCTACAAAGTGCCTACATACTAATCCTATATTGTTTCAGATGGTGCATGAGTGTATAGTCCCATAGCTATACATTGCTGTGGGTCTATACATTCATGCATCCACCATCCGCCTACAAGAGGCCGTAGATTTATGTTTATTGTTCGTTTTTAGATTTGGCTTGTTCAGTGCAATGTGTACTAGGGAGTGCCAATGGGGTAGGCCGGCACTGTATATATCTGGTGTCCGGAAGCCCCTAGCACTCCCCCACACACACAACGCACATTCTGTCAGGTGGCTGCATTCAGTTGTGATTAATCTTCGGATTCATCCATCTGAATGCAGCCAAAAAGTCGAACTCAGCGCGTTGTTCTGCGTGTTTGTCTTCGTCGTTGTCCTTCCAAATTTGTCCCTTTTTCAAAATTCTTGCGAAGTGTCGTCTGTCTGTCCGTCTTGTACGGCTGGCGCACCAACTTCCCTTCTTCTCCACTCCCACGTAAAGCGGGATTTTAACACTCGGCAGCGTAAAGCTGCCGAAGACTGCCCAGGTAGTGAGCTCTATAGCTCGAGGCCTGTACGCACCCTCTCCCGGGGTGCAAGACCGAGAAGAAGAAGAAGACGATCGGTCACAGTCCGGTTTGAGCAGCGCTCGGAGACGGTCACGGTTCGCTCCCGCTTACCGATTCGGATCCGTGCGCTACTTGTGCCATTCCCCTACAGGCTTCCGCCTAATACACACGCTTCGTTGTACGGTCTTTCTCAAGACCCTCTGCAGCTCGTGTCCCGAGGTACTGTACGGTCTAGTATAGACCCACTGCAGGCCCGTCTACAGCGGATATTAGCCCGGCTAATTTTTCGCTGACTTCGAGTGAGGTTGAAGTTCTTTTCAGAACTTGCCTCAGTAGAAAAAGTTTCTAAGGAGCGGTCTGCAAATCCACACGATTTTAGTGCGGTCGGCTTGTGGAAAACGTGTCGGCAATTCACGGTGAGTTTGTCGTACGAAAGTGCGGCATCTCACTAGGTTAGCAGTCAAACGTGAGGTACTCGCCTTGTGAGCTAGCTCCAAGGCAGAGGAAAGCGTAGCTGACCACCTCGCTGCTTCGGCAGTGGTGAATTTGCGAACGTGCCAACAGAGCGAGTCGTAGCGTTGACCCGTACGCTAGCCTTTCCCCCTCTGGGAACGGCAAGTCATTCGGCTGGGACTGGGACCACTGGCCTTGGGGGCTACCCTCGTCAACCCCAGTTATCGGTTAGGTAGTTAAGTTTCTTAGTTTTAAGACTAGGTACTCAAACCGGTGCACAATAAGACTGGCACCGGTCCACACACACTAGGGACTAGGACCCTCCTGGCCTATACCCGGCCGGGAGGTTAGGTTTTTCCACGCAGGGTACACACCGCCCGAGTGTACCCCTCGGGCGGCCCTTCACCCCCTCAGTTGGCAAATGTCTGCCATGGATCCCCGACTGGATCCAACTACGCAGCTTCACATGCTGCGTAGGTACGTGGCCTCGATGGCTCCCGACCTATTAACGGGGTTCGGCACCTGGTGCCGAACAAACCCCGCACCCCCCGCCCCTCAGGCAAAAACCCCAGCGACCACTAAGGCCGCCCCCCCGCCCCCGGCCCCTCAGGCCAAACAAACCAAGGCCCCTCAGGCAAAATCCCCCAAGGCCCCTCAGGCCTCGCCCGCTAAAGCCACTCAGGCTAAAGCCGTTAAGGCCCCTCAGGTCAAACCCAAGGAAGCCGCACCTGCGACTACCAAGGCCCCTCAGGCCACCCCCGCTAAGGCCCCTCAGGCCGCTACCGCTGTTGCCTCTTGCAGCAGCGCCTCTCCCGTCCCTCCTGCAGCCCCTTCAGGACTACAGGAGATGGACATAGACCAGGGTGCAGCTGCAGCTGCAATCATAACGGGGCCCACCAGCTCCTTGTCCGACGACGAGTCAGACCTTGAGTCCATTGTTGACCCTCTTACGGAGGCCAACTGGACCGTTGTCCCGGAGAACCGGAAGCGGAAGCCCCGCTCCAGTGACTCCCGTCCCGCAAAAGCCGCAAAGGGTAACACCGGAGCGGCCCGTCCCTCTTCGCCAACGGTGCTCTCGCAAGAGACACCGAAGGCCAAGCTCCCGCCGCCGATCACCATCCGTGACGGAAAGGTCTGGGAGCGGCTCTACGCGGTCGATCTCCCCGCGAAAGAGATTCGCCTCACAAGGGCAAAGTCGACCCACCTTGGCATCAGCGTCACGGTGGCAACACCCAACGACCACCGAAAACTCACGGGCCTCCTCCGAGAGCGGCGCGTGGAGTACTTCACGTACGCTCTCGAGGAGGAACGTGAACTTCGCGTGGTGGTTAAACGCGTCCCCACGTCGCTGTCACTAGATGGCATAACCGAGTCCATTAAAGGACAAGGAGTCCCCGTCCGGTCGGTACACCGGATGACCCGCAACCACCGCAAGGATGGCGAGCCATATACTATGGTTATCTGCCACCTTCCCCTTACCCCCGAGGGTAAGAAGATCTTTCAGATCACAAA
This sequence comes from Pyralis farinalis, assembly GCA_947507595.1. Lineage (NCBI taxonomy): Eukaryota > Metazoa > Arthropoda > Insecta > Lepidoptera > Pyralidae > Pyralis > Pyralis farinalis. The sequence goes on from OX382281.1 coordinate 1,851,949, forward strand.
TATTTGTGGTCTCTTCGACATCGAAGTCGAACTCCCCCACAAACGTGGACTCCCAGGGCAGTGTCACAACTGCCAAAATTACGGGCACTCTGCCCGTAATTGCTTCTCGCGGTTCCGTTGCGTGAAATGCTTAGGCGATCACGAACGGGGCCAGTGTCCGCGCGACCCAGCGGTGGAGCCGCCAGCGTGCGTTCTCTGCGGCGCCGTGGGGCATACCGCCAACTATGGCGGCTGCGTTTGGGTATTTACCGGGTACATTGGGTATTTACCAGGTAAATACCCGTATGCACCCATTTAGCGGGTATAAATGTTGTTCGGATTGAATGTAATAGTTTATTATATTTATGCGTAGTAAACGATGTTGATCTATGTTAATTTGCTTATAATAAGAGTAGAAAAAAATTTAAAAAAATAATGAAAATAAAACAAGTGAATGAACACATGAGACTTTACTACTTATAAGAAACAAAGTAATTAAACCAATGAGTTCCGAGAGTTTAATTGTACATAACACGCTCGAAACATTTTTAGCATATATATTATGTATAGATCCACATAATACTAACAAAGACTAGATCCACTTAGTACTAACAAAAACTTTTTAAGTATTTTGTCACGTATTTTAAACATACATAAACACAAATAATCATTTTAATTAATAATAAATTATGTCTTTACCGAGAATAGTGACTGACATTAGTCAGACTCAGTATCAATGTCACTATTCACATTAGTCCCGCAATCAAAAAATTCAACATCCAAATCACCTGGATCCGGAAAAATAGCCGCTGCTTCGTCATTTGATGTTTCCGTAACGGAAGAAGTTGATGGTAGTAAATGTTGTGCTGTTTCAGATACACATACACTATTTCTGTTTCGAAGGTTCCAGTTATACGATATGTATGCCATTTTGGCAGCCCTTGCGGCTGTTAGACGGTTTCTTATTGAACTGTGAATCCTGCCATGAACGCTAAACGAACGTTCTACAGCGGCTGACGTACACGGTGCTGATAATAATCGCACAGCGACTTTGCTTAGTAACGTGGAACCGCATATCCCCTTCCACCAAGTGACTGGTTTTATGTTATTAACATTACTCCACACGAAGGATTTTCCCCACAAACTGCCTTCTTTAGCTCTGTAACTCGCCAAATTCTCCATAATTTCTATATTTAAGTGATCTGCTGTTGTGTTAATATATTGCATAGCCTCGACTTGTTCGGCTTCATCCATTTCAGATCCTTGAGTTGCCGGGTCTAACATGTAGGCTGCCAGATGTATCGGCTTTATACACATAGTCATCCTTCGAAATGTAGCCATTTCAATCTCATTTTTTTTGACATCATTTAACAAAGTAATATCAAGTAATGCGAATTCTAGTTGGGATTTCATATTTCTTAAGGTTATGTAAACAGTATGCATATTAAATTCGTCGGATTCCAGTTTAAATATAGCGTCCGTAATCGGTTTTAGAATGCTAATAGTCTGATGTGTTTCGGTCCAAAAATCTTCATTCAATAAATAATTCTTTATATCTAATGGCAAAACTGAAGCCCTTTCATGCACTGCCATGGTTTGTAATGCGATTTTGGTGTTCTCCAAACTTTGTAAACTGGCACAGTGAGAACCCCAGCGCGTTTTGCATGCCAATTTTAAAGTTTCCCCTGCTTGTTTTCCTTTTACGGTGTTAGCAAGAAGTGCTGATAAAATTTGGCTCTTTTTTATTGATTTTATGCATTTTGTAGCCAAATCGATGACTCTTTTCAATGTGTCTATTTGTAGCACATCTTGGCACAACAGATTAAGCGTATGAGCAATACAATTCAAGTACGTGACGTGTGGTTGATTGTTTTTCACAAGCTCGAACGCTTTTTGAATGTTTCTGGCATTGTCGCCCACCAGAACAAAAAAAATATGTTCACCATATTCTGCCATGACTTTAAGAATCTCCTGGGACAAATATTCACTCGTATGACGATTTTCAGCGGTGTCCAAGCTTTTCACGAATACAGGCTCCGGTTTCGAAATAAGAAAATTGATTATTCCCTCATTGCGGACGTTGCTCCATCCATCGCATTGTAAATGTAAATAATTTTGCAATTTGAGTTCGTCAGTTAATTCTTTGTGCATGTCACCATAAATTTTGTCCAAGTAAGTAGTGGACAATGCTTTTCGGGAGGGCAACGTGTATAAAGGTTGGATTTGATCAAAAAATTCAGTCCAAAGTGGATGTTCAACCATTGACAAAGGTGACCCAGTGACAAATATTGCTTTGGCCAAAGCAAGGTCGAGAACTTTTTTTTGCTCTGCAGATGCAACGTTTTCAGTACCACTAACTGCTTTTGATGTTACTGCAAGTACTGTATTGGAAGTACTTGCTAAATTAGGTGAAATATTTTCTTTTTGTATTTCGTTAGTACTTCTTAATGTTGACTGTATTTCAATTAAATCTGCTTTGTATTTTTCTGGACACTTAAAACATTTTTTCAAATGACGTTCCATTTTGTTAACGTTAGCCTTTTTATATTTCTTGTCACAATAAACACAAGACACCGACTTATCATCGAATACTCGAAAATGTTTCCAAACCTTTTCTTTTTTTGGTTTTCCCATTCTTATCTGGGTTTCCTGAAAAAGACAAATAACTACGTTAAAAAAATTCAATTCGTAGCAGTTATGTAGTTACCGAAGTTAAAGGGGCATCTAATTATTTAAATAACAATAGTGTTGATTCAAGAATGCCCGAACTTAATTTATTTAAGCCAACTAACGAGAGCCATTCTAATTTTAAATACAAAAAGTGATAGGTGAAAATTGATTTTTCAATATAGTTGCTCGAAAAGTACCACTTTCTATGGCGGTATACAGTTTCATTTTCAGCACATGTGTATTTTTCTTTTCTACTTTTTAATTCGTATATACAATGGAGAAAAAATACTTGCCTACATTTTTTTTTAAATAAAAGTCTATTAGCATACATATAATTAGCGCTTATATATAGAATGGAATAATCGTTTATTGTACACAAGAAAGCATCACGTAAAAAAATTGCACACAGAAAGAATACAAAAAAGGTGCTGCACACATTTGAAACAAAGAGTAAAAAGGCAACGAGCAAGGAGCTTTTATACGTAAGAATATTTTTAGTTAACATAGTAACAAGGAGTTTTAATGCAATTTGATCTAACCTGCTTTGTGTGCTTCCGCCACCAATTAGTTCATGCGGCCTAGCGCCGGCCGGCACCCACCCACTACTGTTAGTAAGTGCAACGTGCTGACGCTGCCATGGCTGCTTCGGTAATCTCTGCCTCGGCTGCTGCGGTCGTCCGCTATCTGCCCGTTATCATCTGTCCGTCGCTGGCAGCGACGACCAGGCCTGTCGCGGCAGCGATGGTGGTAGTGGGGGCATGCTGATTCTGTTCCAGATGGCGGACGACCGCAGCAGCCGAGGCAGAGATTACCGGAGCAGCCATGGCAGCGTCGGCATGTCGCACTTACTAACAGTAGTGGGTGGGTGCCGGCCGGCGCTAGGCCGTATGAACTAATTGGTGGCGGAAGCACACAAAGCAGGTTAGATCAAATTGCATGTAAATTTGACTTTCGCAAAATAACGCCTGAATCTATTTAAGGAGTTTGAACTCTGGAATATGAAACCTGTGTTATGAACTATTAAGTATTCTGTGGAAAAATGCTTCAGATATTAATTTGACTCATTTATTTCGATTTTTAATGAAGCTCATTCATGCGCGATGCGTAAATACAATTGTTTTTGTAATTATAGATTTTATTGAAATAACTGTTTTCTCATAACTGTATAGAAAAACGTTGTGTTATACTTGGGGGTAAGATTGGTAATGCAAAATCTTGATTATTTATTGATACAATCGTCTACTCGTTTGCCTATTTCCGCCCATCGTATAACAATACTATACTTCTAGCAATTTCAAATTGACACCTATACGACCAAATGGTGACCGGTGACTACATCACAAATATTTCTTGTTTGAAATTATGACAATATAGTAACTAAGTAATGACTGACCATTACTCCCTAAATGATGTATAATATGAAGTAATATTTAAATATTTTTATGCGAATTTCGGAGAATATTAGTCTTATTTCTATAAAATAACATCTAATAAATTAGAATAAATGTTAATTGAGAGTACTCACCGAAAGAAATAAACAGGGGATCACACAATTGATATCAACGTTACACGACAAACAAGAGAAGTACCGCTCTGTTCAATAGAACTCATGACACTGACGCGCGTAAAGCAAATAAGAATGTTTACTCTGATTGCGTTTGTTTCGATGTCTCGCGTGACAGAATTTGGACGCTTGCCATTGGCGGAGCAACAAGGCTTGCCGGACGACCGCGGGGTCAAGAAAGGGCGCGGGGCGGCGAACTCAGAACAGAACAATGTTATCATGGCTTGTTTATAGTAGACACTATTCTAATAGGAGAAATGACCATTATCTTTTAACGTGATAAAATAATTCACATTTATTTTTCATACCCATCAAATGGGTGCATACGGGTATTTACCGGGTACATAAAGGGTATTTACCCAGAAATGGGTATATACCCGGGTACATCCCTATCTCTAAACCCTGTACGACATCTAGCGACGAGTGCTGTTACTTTTTCTGTTGATGGGAGTGCAGTGCAGACTCTGCACTGCAGAGTGGCCGGCCATACGTTTTCCCATGTTTTTTTTTTTTCTAATTGGAACGATTTTGGACCGTTCCTTCTCACCAACGAACATTTAAATTTCAAATTAAAGGATACAAAACTACAATATGTTAGCTATTAGTGTGTCGATTTTGGAGTTTCTCACTATTACCGTCTAAACGCTAGCTGGATGATATCAGTCTACCCCAAACGGCAATTTTGAGGGTAATGTGGCTCCGCTGGCTATCGCAGCTCTGCCAAAAATGTACTAACATTGAAGCCCGGCGTATTAAAGCGAGCCGCTGACTTTGCAACAACTTACGATGCGCAGCACCTATGGTAGCCCTATCAGCCCATGCAGGTGAACCGTACGTAATACATCCTAAATATGCGGCTGTGTAAATAATTTTTAACGTTTTAAAAAAAAAGCCCCACGTCGAGGTGGAAATTCGAGTTAACGCATAAAAGTTCTTTTTGGCTTTTTCTCCAACCTGCTTTTGTTAGAGTTTGCATATTAACATAGCATTCTCTTTGGGTGAAGCTATGGTACCTACGAGTAACAAAAGATACAAACGGATGTCACTCACATATATCTAAAATAATAAAAAATAATGTTTTTAGTATTATTATGAATGAGTAAGTAAAACAACTATTTGTCTTGGAATTGTTTTTAATCTTTATTTTCATTATCTTCCTCTACACGGACCTAATTTACGTAAAGGCTTTATGTGTTCAATGTAATTAAAACCTTTGTCTAACAGTAATCCCAAGTAACAAACCGAGTTTTTATTTGCAACTGATACTCCATTGAAGTGGAATCGCGGCGGAACCTGCAAATTTCCCTTAAGCAAGAGCTGATATGTTTTGTGAGGTGCGAAATCGAGACGGTTACGATAACCCCAGTCTGAAATGAGGCCAAGGCAAGTACTGGCTAGTTTTTCTATACTTGATCTGGAATTAGCTTTTATTAATAAGAGGCCATCATCGGCGTAGCCAGTTAACGAGCATCCTTCCGGTAAGGGTAGGTTAAGAAAGTCATCAAAACCGATAATCCAAAGATACGGCCCTAACACTGAACCCTGAGGACAGCCCCGCGTAACCTTCGAAACAGCATAATGGCCAAATGTTAATTTAGTTGTACCATTAAAAAAGTACGATCGAATAAGGAAATATATGTTGCTATGGCAACCTCTCGCCTTTAGTTTCAGCAACAACATTGGCCACCAAGCATTATCGAAGGCACCTGAAATGTCTAAGAAAATACCTACAACGTATTTACTAACCGAGAGTTCCACAATTTGCTGCTGGGAATAGTGTGAATGGAGAAATGGGAAAACTTCTTGGCAGTAAAAACTTGAGCCAGAAGACACAGCTCGCTATACACAATGCAGTGCTGGTCCCAACGCTTACTTATGGAAGCGAGAGCTGAGTATGACAGAGAGAGCATGAAAGTAGGAGAAACGCGTTCGAAATGCAAGCGTTGCGCAAAATTTGTGGCGTAACGCTTGTAGTAGCCGTATTCGCAATGATGATGTTAGAGACTGAGTTGGTCTGAAAGACAGAGTGTCGGTGTTAAAATAAGAAGAAGTATGCTCCATTGGTTCGGGCATGTAGAACGAATGCAGGATGAAAGAATGACGAAGCAGATATACAATGCAAAAATGAAAGGTGTAGGAGCCGAAGAAAGCCAAGACTTACCTACCATGACATTTGGTCATGGTAGGTCGTGTTCTATCTGAAAGTGATGCCAGGAGCCTTAGAAACCGGCGAGCGTGCATGAAAAGAGCAATGAATGTAATTGAAGCGAGTGAGGTATGTAAGGATCGCGTCGTGTGCCACTCGGATCTCTCTGCCTACCCTGCAAGTGACTTGGCGTGAAGTTATAGATAGATATTAGGTACTATTGATTGATAATTTTATTTTAGTTTGTTAATTATATGTTAGCTTGTAAGTAGAAAGTAAAATTAGCACGCCTCCGTGCAGGCTGATTACATTGCACTGTAGCATGCTTTATAAACGAAACAACTTTTATAACTGTGTTCTGCAAATAATAATAATATAATAATAATAATAAATTTATTTATTTCTTCCACAATTTACATAACAAACACATGTATAAATCAATATATAGTCCCAGAGCATTGTGGAGGACTGATGCCTAAACTAGGCAGAAGCCCGTATTTCAGGTCCCCAGTCTCCACCCCGTGTCCGCGGTATATGATACATTTCAAACAAGCACCTGCACTACAAACTAACTATATAGTCACTACAAACTAACTATATAGCTCCAAAGATAATAATTTACAATCAATTGGATTATTGCAATACGTACGGCTCACATTGGTGATACAATTTAAGCAATGTGTATTTAACAGTTATACTACCGCAAAATTTGTAAGCGCTAGTATGAAATGACAAAGTGTCTGTTTCTGGGAAGGGTATATATGATTACTACGCGTGTGGGAAAACGTTACTGTGAATTTTTTAATAGTGTACGAAATAACAATGCAATTAAAAGTTTATAAGTACAGCTTATTATTGTGGGCGAGTGGTCGGAGAGAAGTGAAACTCACGATGTCTAGATTGGAATGAATGTATGTAGTTTTTTTTGACCTGACTATGTAGTTAGCCCCGAGTGGGCTGTTACTACGTCACCGGACTAAAGAGGCGGGCGTGAGGCGCCACAGCCTAGCAAACTAAGTTAAACGATAGCCTAAGGGCCCCCGAGAGGGAAAAGTGCCGCAGTGTTCTTTTCTCGGGATCTACAAGGTCTTACGAGACCCGACTCCCAACATAGGACCGTGTGCCCCATATCATTGTTCGGCCGATACATCCCATGGGTCGAGAAGGCCAAATACCTAGGTGTCATCCTACACTCCAGAATGACGTTTGGACCTCACATCACCGCTGTTAGGAACAAAGCCGCGTTCTACCTAGGCCGGCTCGCTCCGATATTCAGGAATCGTAGAATGTCACTTAGAAATAAGTGTACACTCTACAAAGCCTGCAACCGCCCCGTCCTCACTTACGCCAGCGTAGTGTATGCACACGCTGCGCGCTGCCATCTGGCTAAGCTCCAGATTATCCAAAACCGGTTTGCTCGCAATGCAACCGGCGCCCCTCATTACTTCAGGGTCGCAGATCTCCATCTAGACCTTGAACTCCCTTCCATCATTAGTTTCATGAAGGAAGCGTCTAGGCGCTATTTCGAAACTGCCTCCCAACACCCCAACCCATTGATAGCCCGCGCTGTCAATTACACCCCGCGGATCGACGCCCGGTGGTTCCGGCGCAGACCGCGAAATTCACTCTTTGATCCCGATGATCGCATATGTTGCGAACGCCCCCTACCTCTCCCCCTCCAACCCCAACACTCCACACACACACCGCGCTCGGCGGCTCCGGGCACGAAGCCTGGGCGCCTCTCTCCGTAAGGCCCTTCAGGCACGAACCCGCGTGTTCGATTAGATTCTCCAACGACGTCCTGAGCCGAGGTTCGACCCCTCTCGGGGGCCCTTAGGCTATCGTTTAACTTAGTTTGCTAGGCTGTGGCGCCTCACGCCCGCCTCTTTAGTCCGGTGACGTAGTAACAGCCCACTCGGGGCTAACTACATAGTCAGGTCAAAAAAAACTACATACATTCATTCCAATCTAGACATCGTGAGTTTCACTTCTCTCCGACCACTCGCCCACAATAATAAGCTGTACTTATAAACTTTTAATTGCATTGTTATTTCGTACACTATTAAAAAATTCACAGTAACGTTTTCCCACACGCGTAGTAATCATATATACCCTTCCCAGAAACAGACACTTTGTCATTTCATACTAGCGCTTACAAATTTTGCGGTAGTATAACTGTTAAATACACATTGCTTAAATTGTATCACCAATGTGAGCCGTACGTATTGCAATAATCCAATTGATTGTAAATTATTATCTTTGGAGCTATATAGTTAGTTTGTAGTGACTATATAGTTAGTTTGTAGTGCAGGTGCTTGTTTGAAATGTATCATATACCGCGGACACGGGGTGGAGACTGGGGACCTGAAATACGGGCTTCTGCCTAGTTTAGGCATCAGTCCTCCACAATGCTCTGGGACTATATATTGATTTATACATGTGTTTGTTATGTAAATTGTGGAAGAAATAAATAAATTTATTATTATTATTATATTATTATTATTTGCAGAACACAGTTATAAAAGTTGTTTCGTTTATAAAGCATGCTACAGTGCAATGTAATCAGCCTGCACGGAGGCGTGCTAATTTTACTTTCTACTTACAAGCTAACATATAATTAACAAACTAAAATAAAATTATCAATCAATAGTACCTAATATCTATCTATAACTTCACGCCAAGTCACTTGCAGGGTAGGCAGAGAGATCCGAGTGGCACACGACGCGATCCTTACATACCTCACTCGCTTCAATTACATTCATTGCTCTTTTCATGCACGCTCGCCGGTTTCTAAGGCTCCTGGCATCACTTTCAGATAGAACACGACCTACCATGACCAAATGTCATGGTAGGTAAGTCTTGGCTTTCTTCGGCTCCTACACCTTTCATTTTTGCATTGTATATCTGCTTCGTCATTCTTTCATCCTGCATTCGTTCTACATGCCCGAACCAATGGAGCATACTTCTTCTTATTTTAACACCGACACTCTGTCTTTCAGACCAACTCAGTCTCTAACATCATCATTGCGAATACGGCTACTACAAGCGTTACGCCACAAATTTTGCGCAACGCTTGCATTTCGAACGCGTTTCTCCTACTTTCATGCTCTCTCTGTCATACTCAGCTCTCGCTTCCATAAGTAAGCGTTGGGACCAGCACTGCATTGTGTATAGCGAGCTGTGTCTTCTGGCTCAAGTTTTTACTGCCAAGAAGTTTTCCCATTTCTCCATTCACACTATTCCCAGCAGCAAATTGTGGAACTCTCGGTTAGTAAATACGTTGTAGGTATTTTCTTAGACATTTCAGGTGCCTTCGATAATGCTTGGTGGCCAATGTTGTTGCTGAAACTAAAGGCGAGAGGTTGCCATAGCAACATATATTTCCTTATTCGATCGTACTTTTTTAATGGTACAACTAAATTAACATTTGGCCATTATGCTGTTTCGAAGGTTACGCGGGGCTGTCCTCAGGGTTCAGTGTTAGGGCCGTATCTTTGGATTATCGGTTTTGATGACTTTCTTAACCTACCCTTACCGGAAGGATGCTCGTTAACTGGCTACGCCGATGACGGCCTCTTATTAATAAAAGCTAATTCCAGATCAAGTATAGAAAAACTAGCCAGTACTTGCCTTGGCCTCATTTCAGACTGGGGTTATCGTAACCGTCTCGATTTCGCACCTCACAAAACATATCAGCTCTTGCTTAAGGGAAATTTGCAGGTTCCGCCGCGATTCCACTTCAATGGAGTATCAGTTGCAAATAAAAACTCGGTTTGTTACTTGGGATTACTGTTAGACAAAGGTTTTAATTACATTGAACACATAAAGCCTTTACGTAAATTAGGTCCGTGTAGAGGAAGATAATGAAAATAAAGATTAAAAACAATTCCAAGACAAATAGTTGTTTTACTTACTCATTCATAATAATACTAAAAACATTATTTTTTATTATTTTAGATATATGTGAGTGACATCCGTTTGTATCTTTTGTTACTCGTAGGTACCATAGCTTCACCCAAAGAGAATGCTATGTTAATATGCAAACTCTAACAAAAGCAGGTTGGAGAAAAAGCCAAAAAGAACTTTTATGCGTTAACTCGAATTTCCACCTCGACGTGGGGCTTTTTTTTTAAAACGTTAAAAATTATTTACACAGCCACATATTTAGGATGTATTACGTACGGTTCACCTGCATGGGCTGATAGGGCTACCATAGGTGCTGCGCATCGTAAGTTGTTGCAAAGTCAGCGGCTCGCTTTAATACGCCGGGCTTCAATGTTAGTACATTTTTGGCAGAGCTGCGATAGCCAGCGGAGCCACATTACCCTCAAAATTGCCGTTTGGGGTAGACTGATGTCATCCAGCTAGCGTTTAGACGGTAATAGTGAGAAACTCCAAAATCGACACACTAATAGCTAACATATTGTAGTTTTGTATCCTTTAATTTGAAATTTAAATGTTCGTTGGTGAGGAGGAACGGTCCAAAATCGTTCCAATTAGAAAAAAAAAAACATGGGAAAACGTATGGCCGGCCACTCTGCAGTGCAGAGTCTGCACTGCACTCCCATCAACAGAAAAAGTAACAGCACTCGTCGCTAGATGTCGTACAGGGTTTAGAGATAGGGATGTACCCGGGTATATACCCATTTCTGGGTAAATACCCTTTATGTACCCGGTAAATACCCGTATGCACCCATTTGATGGGTATGAAAAATAAATGTGAATTATTTTATCACGTTAAAAGATAATGGTCATTTCTCCTATTAGAATAGTGTCTACTATAAACAAGCCATGATAACATTGTTCTGTTCTGAGTTCGCCGCCCCGCGCCCTTTCTTGACCCCGCGGTCGTCCGGCAAGCCTTGTTGCTCCGCCAATGGCAAGCGTCCAAATTCTGTCACGCGAGACATTGAAACAAACGCAATCAGAGTAAACATTCTTATTTGCTTTACGCGCGTCAGTGTCATGAGTTCTATTGAACAGAGCGGTACTTCTCTTGTTTGTCGTGTAACGTTGATATCAATTGTGTGATCCCCTGTTTATTTCTTTCGGTGAGTACTCTCAATTAACATTTATTCTAATTTATTAGATGTTATTTTATAGAAATAAGACTAATATTCTCCGAAATTCGCATAAAAATATTTAAATATTACTTCATATTATACATCATTTAGGGAGTAATGGTCAGTCATTACTTAGTTACTATATTGTCATAATTTCAAACAAGAAATATTTGTGATGTAGTCACCGGTCACCATTTGGTCGTATAGGTGTCAATTTGAAATTGCTAGAAGTATAGTATTGTTATACGATGGGCGGAAATAGGCAAACGAGTAGACGATTGTATCAATAAATAATCAAGATTTTGCATTACTAATCTTACCCCCAAGTATAACACAACGTTTTTCTATACAGTTATGAGAAAACAGTTATTTCAATAAAATCTATAATTACAAAAACAATTGTATTTACGCATCGCGCATGAATGAGCTTCATTAAAAATCGAAATAAATGAGTCAAATTAATATCTGAAGCATTTTTCCACAGAATACTTAATAGTTCATAACACAGGTTTCATATTCCAGAGTTCAAACTCCTTAAATAGATTCAGGCGTTATTTTGCGAAAGTCAAATTTACATGCAATTTGATCTAACCTGCTTTGTGTGCTTCCGCCACCAATTAGTTCATACGGCCTAGCGCCGGCCGGCACCCACCCACTACTGTTAGTAAGTGCGACATGCCGACGCTGCCATGGCTGCTCCGGTAATCTCTGCCTCGGCTGCTGCGGTCCGAGCCGAAGTCCGATGAACTTTTTGAGGCGGATGGCTATGATGCGCTCATAGACTTTCCCCAGGCATTTGAGGAGACTAATGGGCCTGTAAGAGGCGGGGTTCTTCAGGCATTTGCCTGGTTTGGGGATGCCAACTACGTCTGCATCGTTCCAGGAGTTTGGAAATCTGCAGTTCGCGAGAGCGGCGTTGAATATCGCCACGAGAAGGACTATCAGGGGGCCTGGGAGGAGTTTGAGGACCGAGTTCGTGATGGTCCCTGATGATCGTTTGGACCTCCTCAACCGTTGTAGGGTCGAGGGGTATCGTGGGAGGGGTCGCGAGGATTCTTTCCACCTCGGAGTCAACCATCTGCACGTGTTCGTCGTCGGTTGGTTCTAGACTAGGAGAGCATTGACTCTCCAAGCTGTCTGCAAAGCATTCAGCCTTTTCGTCATCATCGAACGCTGTGGTTCCGTCTGGTCGGGTCAGGGGAGGGCATTGGGTGATTTGGTCGGAACTGAGAGATTTAGCTACTCGCCAGTACGCCGTGTGCGAGGGTTTTATTTCTCCAACAAAGTTGGCCCACCGTTCATCCCTGAACTCTTTGATGTGCTTCTTTACTTGGCGTTGTAAATAGCGCATCCGAGAACGGTTCTGTTCGGTGGGACAAGAGTCGTGGGCACGTGTCGCTGCGTTCTTTTCCGCCACTAGTTCTCGCAAATAAGCAGGGAGTTCCCAACGCCGAGCTAAGTCGGCCGTTGAAACCTCTCTGGAGCAGTTAGCTGCCGTTTGCAAGTGACTAGTGAGGGCGGCGATCGTAAGGTCGGTCTCGTCATTTGTGAGAATCTGTTCGGGTATTTGCTCCAGTTCGGGTGTGGAAGTCTGTGCGAGCACTCTTTTGAGTTTTCGCCAGTCCGTTACCCTTCTGGTGTCTTCGTCTGTCGGTAAGTCAGTGGGTTGCCCGAACTCGATCAGAACTGACCGGTGGTCAGAGCTAAGTTCTGTGTGCACTTGGATTGAACGCATCCGTAAGGCTACGTTGTATAAAAGTGCAAAGTCCAGATCGGTAGGTCGGTGTCCCACTGTTGCGGAATAGTGGGTGGGTGACATGAGGGCTATGACGTCGAATCCTAGGGAGTCCTGTAGGCTCTCTAGGATCACGCCATTTGGTGAAGACGAGTGGCTATTCCACTGGATGTGCTTACTATTGAAATCTCCGCGCGCACGCGGACGCGATATTGATCGGCTGGAGATGGAGACCTCGAGGTTTTCGAGAGTTGGGGGTTCTAGTGGGATACAGTGCAGGTACCTTTTGTAATAGATGAGGGTTCCGCCCCCGCGGCCCTCTCTATCATTACGGATGACGTTGTAATTTGCAATGCGCGGATCGCGATTGCATGGTTTCAAAAGGGTCTCCTGCACTAGGAGGATGTCAACTTGGTGGTCGGTTAGGTACAGGCGTACTTCATCCCGCTGCCACGCAAGGCCGTTTGCGTTATAGAACGCAAGGTATAGAGTGCGGTGTTTCACTCTTTGATTCCGTGAACCCATTATTGTGCGCGGGCGGGCGCGCGGTACTCCATAATGGACTCAAACACAGTGATGTGTTTGCAGACAATCTGCAACTGGTTTCCCACTCCAGTGTCTTGGAAGTCGTGGAGTTCACGAGCTAGGACGAATAGTTCCGACATGTCGATTTTACTCGCCATGTCAAAGACTATATCGGTAAGATGGGGCTTGCGGCCTCCCTGAAGGGGAGTCTGCTGGGGCGGTCATCACGGGTTCGACCGGTGTGGATAGTGGCGCAAGAGGCTGCCTGGGTGTAGCCCATGCAGGTGTGGCACTGCCCGGGAAGCCCACGTTTGTGGGGAAGTTCTACCTCGATGTCGAAAAGACAACAGATGTTCGTGATCTGGAAGATTTTCTTACCATCCGGGGTAAGAGGCAGATGACAGATGACCATATTGTATGGTTTCCCGTCTTTGCAATGGTTCCGCGTCATCCGGTGTACCGACCGGACGGGGACCCCTTGTCAAAGTCAAAGTCAAAATCTTTTTATTCCGTAAAAATGGCTACATTTGTTTGGAATCGTCACAATTTTTTCTCTACCGTGCAGTTTATGACTAGGTGAGCACTGATAAAAATACTGCCAAAAAACTCAGGCATCCCACTTTTGGTGTCCAAACAAATTTACATATTTTATTAATTACATTATAATTGGATCGACTCACTCCCAGGCATTTTTATCATTAATATAGTCAGATACTTTATAATATGCCCTGCTACACAATTTGGCTTTAATAGTAGTTTTAAATTTGTTTATTGACAATTCTCTTATATTGCTGGGAAGTTTGTTATAGAACCGTATACATTGCCCCATAAAAGAATTACTTATTTTGTGGAGACGGCTTGCATGTAACACAAGATTATGCTTATATCTAGTTTTTGTGCTATGAGTATCACTCTTTTTACAAAATGAGTCTATGTTTTTATGGACATACAAAAGATTTTCATAGATATATTGCGATGCGACTGTTAAAATATTTATTTCTTTGAATTTTCTCTAAGGCTCTCCCGGGGACCAAGTTTGTAGATAGCTCTTATGGCTCTCTTTTGCAATAAAAAGATGGTGTTAATGTCCGCGGAGTTACCCCAAAGAAGAATTCCATATGACATAATACTATGAAAGTAGCTGAAATAAACTATTCTAGCCGTATCAATATCAGTGAGCCGTCTAATAGTTTTCACTGCATAGGCTGCAGAACTTAGTTTTCCTGATAATTTTTCAATTTGTGGGCCCCATTGTAGTCTGGAGTCAATTGTTATACCCAAGGACACAGTTGTCTCCACAGGGGCTAAATTAGTTCCATTAACATGTACATTGGTAGCCACCTGTCTTACATTAGGTGTTGAGAACTTAATTACTTTAGTCTTTTTATCGTTTAAAAGCAGATTATTAACACTAAACCAATGAATAACTTTAGAGAGAGCATCGTTAACTTCGTCATAATTACCTAATTGTCTATTAATTTTGAATGTCAAAGAGGTATCATCCGCAAACAATACAATCTCATGTTTATCCCTTACATAATAAGGTAAGTCATTTATATAAACTAAAAATAAGAATGGACCTAGAATTGACCCCTGTGGGACTCCCATAACTACAGGGGACCCCGAAGATCTTTTACCATTAACATCGACCTTCTGTATCCTATTGCCCAGATAAGAAGACAGAAGTTCGAGAGCCTTGTTCCTGATACCGTAGTGGTGTAATTTTCTGACAAGAGTGTCATGGTGCACGCAGTCAAACGCTTTAGACAGATCACAGAAAATTCCCAAGGCATCTTGCGAACCCTCCCATGCCGCGAATATACTTTTAAGCAAATGAATCCCTGCGTCTATAGTTGAACAACCTCTCGTAAATCCGAACTGTTTCCTATGAAGCAAATTATGTGCATTGAAATGTCTGAGCAACTGGCTAAGCATTAGTTTTTCAAAAATTTTACTGAGAATGGGCAGTATGGAAACAGGTCGAAAATTCGAAGGGTCCGAACTATCACCAGATTTAAATAATGGAATGATTTTACTATGTTTCATCAAGTCAGGAAATACACCAGATGCCACACAACAATTGAAAATTGTAGCTAAATGTGGAGCGATTGAAATAATAATAGAAGAAATGGTTTTGACAGATAGACCCCACAGATCTTTAGTGTTTTTCATATTTATTGATTTAAAAGCGTTCAAAACATCTTTTGGGCTTACAGCTGAAAATTCAAATATTGTGTCGCATTCTACCACGCTCTGTTTGTCCTTGGATGGAGACGGTGATGCCGTCTAATGACAGCGATGTGGGGACGCGTTTAACGACCACGCGGAGTTCACGCTCCTCCTCGAGGGCGTATGTGCAATAATCCACGCGCTTCTCTCGGAATAGGCCAGTGAGCTTCCGATGGTCGTTAGGGGTAGCTACCGTGACGCTGATGCCCAGGTGGGTTGATTTTGCCCTTATCAGGCGAATCTCCTTCGCGGGGAGGTCGACCGCGTAGAGGCGCTCCCAAACCTTTCCGTCACGTATGGTGATCGGCGGCGGGAGTTTGGCCTTCGGTGTCTCTTGCGAGTGCACTGTTGGCGAAGAGGGACAGGCCGTTCCGGTGTTACCCTTCGCGGCCTTGGCGGGACGGGAGTCACTCGAGCGGGGCTTCCGCTTTCGATTTTCCGGGACAATGGTTCAGTTGGCCTCCGTATCGGGGTCAACAATGGACTCATTGTCGGACTCGGTTAGAGAATCGATTACGCACGAAGTATTTATGCGCGCAATGGATCACAATATCTTGTACCATGATAGAGGGGAATGATCCTACGAGGCTGGTCCTTTAGTAACATGTCTCTGCCCTAACCGAATGAATACGCTCCCAATGACCACTTCTGCATACAGCAATAACAGCTATCAGATTGCTCCTAGGATATATAATAAATTAAGCGAAGATATCAAGTCTGTATCTCCAGGTAGTTTTAAAAGCAAACTGAAAAACGGCTAATACAAATTGTTTGTACTCTATTGATGAATTTTTTATTTTTTTCAATAGATATTAATTTAACCTGTCAAGGCCCGGGTTTACCGTTATTCCATATATATGTCATAAGCGAGTGGTTCGATAAAGGTACGCGGGTACGCAACAGGCTAATCAAATCATGTCACATGCTAAATAACCTTGATGGCATTTATTGAACCTATTTAGGTTAGGTATCTTGTCTGTGTGGCAACATGTTAGAGTCATCAACTAAAAGACAAGTTAATTTGACAATTGCATTACATTTTCTAACAAAGCACTTTATCACCTTACCTACATAATTATCTTTTTGTGTGCTTAAATAAACTGAATTGATTGATAATTTGACTGACATTATTAATATGACGTGAGACATGATGCTGTCAAATGACAGTGAATGTTTATTGTCAGTGACTGCGTTCGTAACTTGTTAATATTTCGGGTAAATCTTGGAAGTTTTAACAAGATTATTCTCATTCCCTCCATGTTCTACGGCAATGACGTTTAGGTAATATTGTTGCTAAAATTAACCCTCCAATGTGTTATAGATTGTATTGTATTGTATATCTTCACGCCAAGTCTCTTGCGGAGTAGGCAGAGAGAACCGAGCGCCATAAGACGCGGTCCTTACATACTTCACTCGCTTCTGTGACATTCATAGCTCTTTTCATGCACGCTCGCCGGTTCCTGGGGCTCCTGACATCGCCTTCTGATAAAACACGACCAATTTGGTCATGGTAGGTTAATCTCGGTCTTTCTCGGCTCCTACATCCTTCCACTTTTGCATTGTATATCTGTTTCGTCATTCTTTCGTCCCGCATTCTTTCTACATGTCCGAACCAACGGAGCATGCCCTTTCTTATCTTAACACCGACACTCTCTTTCAGACCAACTCTTTCTCTCACGTCTTCATTACGAACGCGGTCAGCAAGCGTTATGCCACAAATTTTGCACAATGCTCTCATCTCGACCTAAATGCTATTCTACTTTCATGCTCTCTCTGCCATACCCAGCTCTCACTTCCATAAGTTAGCGTTGGGATTAGCACCGCGTTGTGTACAGCGAGGTGTGCCTTCTGCCTTAGATTTCCCAACGCTACATTCACCCTATTCCCGGCACTCACTCATCTCTCCACGTCAGCGGTGTACCTTCCATTGCTGCTAAAAGCACTTCCAAGATATCATTCACTTGCTCCAACACTACATCCTCAACCATAATCCTAATGTTCGTTGTGGTTGTCTCTCTTTCAAATACCATTATCTTGGTTTTCTTCGCATTCAATTGTAAGCCTTTCTTCATACAATCATCTTTCATTGTTGTAACTAGTGTTTGCAGTTCGGATTGTGATTCTGCTATTAATACCGCGTCATCTGCATAAAGCAGGCAGTTGACCACTGAGTCACCCATTCGCACTCCCACATTCATATTTCTTATTCTCTGAAGACAACTGTCCAGATACATGATGAACAGCCGAGCCGACAGCACGCAGCCCTGTCTGACACCAATGTTGACATCAAACCAGGGTGACAAGTTGCCGTCCACCCGCACACATGCTGTACAATCCTCATAAGTGGATTGCACAGCACGGAGTAGGTCACCGTCAACCCCATATCTGGGCAAAATGTTCCAGAGATTCTTTCGCACGACCCAAACAAATGCTTTCTCAAAGTCCTCAAAGTGTTATAGATTTGGTTTATATACCCTTCCAGATGCTTCGAGCCAAATGATGTATAGAAAGCTGCCATTCTCCTTTTGGCATGCCAGTGTCTGGTAAAATGTGAACATATTTATGTAACTTCTAATGTATCTGTGCCACATTTTTAGCAAAAAATATTTGGTAGTAGTAGTGCGACTGGAAGCAGGCCGACTGCACCTTAGTCTTTAATTGTGATTCATGTGTTTGTTACGAGCAGAGCAAGCTATTGGAGAGGTGTTGTGTAGGCATGTAGCGTAGAAATGTTCTTGAAGTGTCTGAGTGACAGTGGCTGCCATCCAGCAGGCTACTTGTTTGTTATGTGAGTATTGAACAATAATGAAAGCTCATTGTCATTGTCTTAATGTTTTGAATTTATGCAATTCTTTTTCAGATTGACACACTGTCAGCCGGTGGCAGCGTGTTAGCTGTGCTACTTTAAGCTGAAAAAATGCCAGGATATAGCCGTCGATATTGCACCTGTGGGATTCCTCGCACTTGTAAAATATAGCATGTCCAGACTGACAAATAGATTGCTGTATAGGGAAATTGGGTAGCCCGGACACAAACAGAGCACCCGTGGGATCCCTCGCACTTGTAAAATATAGCATGTCCAGACTGACAAATAGATTGCTGTATAGGGAAATTGGGTAGCCCGGACACAAACAGAGCACCCGTGGGATCCCTCGCACTTGTAAAATATAGCATGTATAGACTGACAAATAGATTGCTGTATAGGGAAATTGGGTAGTCCGGATCAGTGGCGTAGCGTGCCTTGTCGGGGCCCCGTATAAAAATTTTTTTGGAGGCCCTTATATGGAGGTAAAGATTTTTCACAAAAGAAAAAAAATATTGTGAGAAGAAATATTTATTTATCACATAATTTACCCATTTTACAAATAAAAATCGAATTTTAAATATTCACTCTCCTTGCCTTTTTTTCGGCAAACTGATTTATTAAATCATTTATGGCTGATGATGATTTTAGTTTTTCTAAAGTTTCTGCCTCTATGGACAATAGTGAGATGTCTGACAGCCGTTCTTGTCCCATCGAAGTTCTTAAGTAATTTTTTATTAGTTTTAATTTTGAAAAACTTCTTTCTGCCGTTGCGGTTGTAACTGGAAGGGTCAAGAATAAAAAGCATGCTGTGATTACCTCGGGAAAACTGGATGCAAGACTATTGAATTTTACTAGCAATAATTCAATGAGTTCTTTAATGGAATAAATTTTTTTAATTTCAGAATTTAAGCATGTTTTTAGAGCCTTTAATTGGTCACAAAGATTAAGTGAGATGTCTTTACTGTATTTAGCAGACAGTTTTCCGGAAGCGTTTAATATCTCTTCGCTTGAAGAAGATAGGAGTTTCTCCGGTTGTAATATTTCGAATATACTACTCAGGTTGCAAAGGCTCTGAAATCTTTCTTTAGTTTGAGAAATTAATATATCTAAACAGCAACTTGACTTTGAAATAGGATTCCGGGTCGGAAATTCTCTCATCTTGTGATAACTCATCAAAAAAACGCTTCGTTATATTTCGCCTACTGTTTTTAAAAACAGTTGTTACCCCCCACTCTTTTGCTAAATCTTTGGATTCATTTAGCAAACTATTAAATGAATTCTGATTTCTTAATTGGCACAGTCTATTTAAAAGATTACTTAATAAAATACTAGATTTCTGTAAGTGATTATTTTCATGCTGTAGAGCTTTAGAAACAGGATTAATAATTTCAAATAGTGAAGAAAAAAATGTAACGAGCACTAAGAAATCAAAACTCTCTAAAATGTTAATTATACGTTTACATTCTTCACGTTCATTTTTTCATTTGAAATTAAATTTAGTTGGTACAAAGTTTTCATGATTAGTAAAAAATTTTTCTTTACTGCTAATAAAGCGTCGTTCCTAGAAGACCATCTGGTAGGACATACCTTTTTAAGGGTAATCAAATATTTTTCAGATGAATCGTCACTTAGCATAGCCCAGCGTTTTATACTATTGCCAAAAAAAGTATATATTTTTTCTAAATTATCGAAAAAAGTCGATACTTCACGAACATGTCTCGCAGCATCGTTCAAAACCAAGTTTAAAGCGTGCGCAGCACAATGAACATAATCGGCATTTGGAGCATGCTCTTTTATTAGGGTTTGTAATCCTCCATACACACCCGACATAACATTTGCTCCATCGTATCCCTGTCCTCTACATTTAGTCAAATCAATTCCATATTCTTTAGTCAAATTTAAAATGACAGTTTTCAGACCTGCAGCACTGCAATCGGTTACTGCTATGAATCCTAAAAAGGACTCACAGATTTTTATTTCTTTAGGCACATTATCATCATTTTCTGTAACCGAGATATATCGAAAAACTACAGATAGTTGGTCAATTTTTGATAAGTCTTGTGTTGTATCCAGAATTATTGTCAGAAATGGAGCTTTTTTAATTTCTGAGATAATACTGTTCCTAACGTTAGTACCAAGCAAACTAATAATTTCGTTTTGAATCGTAGGGCTTAAATAATTTATTTCACCTTTCGGTTTTAGAAGAAGTTCTTTTAAAGTTGCATCATAGTTAGATAGCAGACGTGAAATTGCCATAAAATTGCCAGAATCAGAATCATGCCCCCTCAAAGGTAGATTACAAGATACTAAAGTAATTATAACATTAATTATACGATGCAGTACATCTCTCCAGAATGTAATTTTACTATCGATTTCACTTTTCAATAGAGTATCGATGGTATTTCCTTGCAACCAATTATTATAAGAGAGTGAGGCACTAATATGCTGCTGTGACTTTTCATGGTCAAGAATAGTTTGTGTGAAATTGCTTCTAACCGAAACACCGTTAACCCAAGCAGAGGAGTACGATTTGTTTTGACGATCTGCTAATAACCAACAGAAGTGACAGTACGGTTTGTTTAAAACGTTAGAATAACATAACCATGGTCTTATAATTTTTATGCCTGCCTGATTGAAATATGAATAATAATAAGCCGAAAAAGGTCGGTTATTTTCTGAAACTTTTGGAAATGGTCCTTGTGGTTTAAATGGACCCAATTTAAAAATTATTTTTCGTTCGCATTCAGTTAAATTGTCACCAAAATTTCCTCTATCTGATGAAATTATATTACAATCTGCATTATCTGCAGATATATCAGAATCGTTGACTTGGGGTTCCTCGATTTCTGGATGGACATCCGATAAAGTATGTGCTTGGCTTTCTTCTATTTCCGGATGGATATGTGACGAAGAACATGCTTCAGAAGAATCTAAAAATAAACGAGTAATTGTTAAAAAATAAATACGAATGCTTTGATACTAAACTAAAAAGAGTTATATATAAATAAATAACGTTACTAAGGGTCACAGTTAGAGAGTGTTCAGTTCAGACGCACACAGACTCTACGCGGATTGTGCTCGTACCTATTAGTAGATACAAAATCACCTGCAGCCCGTCCGTGCATTACTATACACCTGCGTGCTATTTAAACGCAGCGCGTAGTGTAGTGGCCATACAAAACGAGAACCCGAAAGCGAGTCTGCACATCTGAAGTTCTCAACACGCAATTAACGATACGATACGGACTGATAGACAAACAACAAAACAAATCGATCCTATAGATAAGTTAGAATTTTGTTTTTTTTTTAATCAAGGCACGGAACCCTAAAAACAGTATAATTGTGAAAATCGAGGCGGGAGACAACTTTTTGTGACGGACAGATGGACAGACCGAAATTAAAAGATTTCCTTGTTTATCACTACGGGCCCCTAATAAATGGGTTGGGTAGTAGTGTAGTACTTACCTTTCCAATCTAAATCACTCACAGTATCTTGTCTCTGAAAAAATGAAGAAATTTTGGGCACTTTTTTTATAACCTCGTCCCTTTTCTGTTTAATTTTTCTTTTCTCAGCGCCGCTGGGATAATCTCTTTTCCTTTCACTCATTTCTTTTACAAATCGCTACTAATATTGCTAAACCAGAAGAACAATATTGTTTGTACTGAATTACAATGTAATGCACATTTATATAAAGCGCGTAAATAAACAGTGCACTGCACTCCGTGGTTTAACATCCAATGCAAAGTACAACACCGTACACGTACATCGCGATATCGATGAAGGATTCCCGGGGATTCCCCGCTGAGTTGAAGATGAAGTAAGTAAAACGGGGAAGTCCCGCAGCCCGCCATAACGATGTAGTGTTGCCAACTTTTGAACGCACGCTTAAGGCGGGAAAAAAAGGAATTGCTTTATAGAATTTTGTCATTTGTAAAATAAAATAAATTAGAAAGTTTTTATTCTTTTTCCTTACACACTTTGGGGGCCCCCGTGGCCCGGGGGCCCCGTATAATTGATACGGCAAATACGGCGGTAGCTACGCCCCTGGTCCGGATACAAACAGAGCACCCGTGGGATCCCTCGCACTTGTAAAATATAGCATGTCCAGACTGACAAATAGATTGCTGTATAGGGAAATTGGGTAGCCCGGACACAAACAGAGCACCCGTGGGATCCCTCGCACTTGTAAAATATAGCATGTCCAGACTGACAAATAGATTGCTGTATAGGGAAATTGGGTAGTCCGGATACAAACAGAGCACCCGTGGGATCCCTCGCACTTGTAAAATATAGCATGTCCAGACTGTCAAATAGATTGCTGTATAGGGAAATTGGGTAGCCCGGACACAAACAGAGCACCCGTGGGATCCCTCGCACTTGTAAAATATAGCATGTCCAGACTGACAAATAGATTGCTGTATAGGGAAATTGGGTAGCCCGGATACAAACAGAGCACCCGTGGGATCCCTCGCACTTGTAAAATATAGCATGTCCAGACTGACAAATAGATTGCTGTATAGGGAAATTGGGTAGCCCGGATACAAACAGAGCACCCGTGGGATCCCTCGCACTTGTAAAATATAGCATGTCCAGACTGACAAATAGATTGCTGTATAGGGAAATTGGGTAGCCCGGATACAAACAGAGCACCCGTGGGATCCCTCGCACTTGTAAAATATAGCATGTCCAGACTGACAAATAGATTGCTGTATAGGGAAATTGGGTAGCCCGGACACAAACAGAGCACAAATATCCTTTCCAGGTACACATACCTACATAGCACCTGAAGACAGTAGGGCACTTAATAATACAAAAATAGTCCATCACATATCAAAAAAATAGCAAATACGTTCCACAATTTTATTTTTTCCAGAACGAATGCTGTTGGAAACTGGATGTCGTCCCAATACAATCACAAAACAAGTAATCATTTTTCACGCGGTACAACCGTGCCGCTACCAAAGACAATATTCAAACTCATCTATAATTACTTAAAAAATATTCCAAACGCAAACTCGATCAGTATATGCTCACGTCCGCTGTGCAAGCGTAATCAGATCGCGCTCATGTAGGGGGGAGGGGATCTGACCATGTATGCTTGCTCCGGCGCCGTACGGGGTGGGCAGAGTCAAAAACAAAGACAATTCAGTACGGAAATGACCGGTTACAGACCAACTAAACTAACTTAATAATATATCAACACGCCATTACCCTTGTGGGGTAGGCAGAAAGGGCTAAAACATAATTCTTTTAATATCCTTATGGTGGCATGGACTGTGAATGCATATTCCAAGCTTTTTTTATGTACTACGTCGGGAGGCATACAAGCATACGGCCCACCTGATGTAAAGCAGCGGGTACGTACGTAGCCTATTAACGCTTGCGATATATTAAGTATCACTCGTGCGTACCTCTCTTAAAACATCCAGACCAAGACGAACAGACATATTCATGCACACAAATGTTAGCCTTGTGTGAGAATCGAACCCACGAGCGTTGGTGTCAAAGTTGCGTCATTCACAACTGAGCCACCGAGCTCGTCAAAAAGGTAGGCACTATACGATAAACTTTTCAAATTTCTGACATGGTCGTTTTATGACCCCGGCTGAAGTTTGAACATCAGCGACCCTAATAATACCATCAGGCCCAGTTATATATATATACATATATATATAGACGTAGACAATGCGACCTCTTGGCCATACATTACGCGGTAGATTGCTGTCTGCGATAAGAACTAGATCTCCCAAATAAAGTAACGTCTTAGTGAAAAAAAAACAGTTTTAAGTTCAGTACAAATCGGCAATTTCATACTTTAACCCCTAATACCTACTTTTCAACGGGGCAAACCCGGCTTTACAAAGACCGCGGGCGACGCGACGGCTCGTGCATACTACCTACTACTTTCTTGATTTATTAATCACTGCGATGAAATATTACGAATTGAATCTTAATGTAATCCGACGCGGAATATAAAGATTTATATCACAAAACATCAAATTTAACGAAATATCACACACACTGTACGATAGCAACGAAGTAAAATATTTAAACTAACAATAAATGTACACAGACAAGTAAGAACACCCGACACGCGAGGAAGCGGGAGGGGGGGGGGAGTTAGCTCGCTCATGTTTGACAAAAAATAACAGAATCTGAGTGACATAAGAGCAAAAGCTTTGTAAGATCTAAAGAACAGCGACAACGCGAGTATTTCCATCAGCTGTGTAACTGGACAGCGTGCTTCGGAGCCACAATACACACACACCTGTGGGGGGTATTGTCTTAGGTTGTCGCGATTGTTACACATTGAATTAAACAATTTTTAACGGAAGTATCGCGTGTTTTATTTATTTTGTTGAACCTGACGTTTCGAATGCTTTGCAGCGTCCGTGGTCGCAGGAAGACTAAGGTGACATTTGTCTTACATTGGTTATTCAATTATTACATCTACCGACATGGATGGATTAATTATATATGTTCCGATTCACACAAAAATCGCTCACAGTGTCCGAACATTTTTTAGATCTTTGGGTTTGGGATTTGATTATTTTTAGGACTGGATCCCAAGCAGGTGATACTTGCCAACCATCTTCTCTATTGAAATTGGGGTGTTTTCTTATTTCAATAGCTTCGCGTAGCATTCTAGGCATGTAGCGATTCTCCTTGGCGAGGCTTGGTTTATCGAACCGCATGTAATGGTTTGGCTGGTCCAGTGTATGTTCCCATACTGCAGTTTTTTTCACGCCTATTCTTCATGTCACCCAGCGATTCCAGAAGTAGTTGGCGAGCTGTTGACTCGCGCGCCACTCCCTTCGTCCTATCACGACGGCATCGATGAACGACCCCGGCAGTGGCACTCGTGATGGCCCTCACATAAGGAAATGGTTGGGTGTGAGTGCGTCGTCGTCTTCCGTCGATACATGAGTGAGCGGTCGGCTGTTTAACGTGTTTTCGACCTCGATAAGCAGAGTGGTGAGAACTTCTTCCTTCGGGGCTCGTTCATGCAGCGTGGCAGCCAGTGCGGTCTTCACGCTTCGTACAACTCTCGACGCTCCCATGCGCCTCCCATGAATGGAGCGCTCGGTGGTATGTAGCGCCAGTGTATGAAGCGCACCGAAGATTCTTCCTTGATGGCTTCCTCCGCAGCTCTCCGCAGCTCCACGTCTGCGCCCTTCAGGTTAGTACCCTGGTCTGACCACAGCTCACTAGGACACCCACGTCGGCCGATGAAGCGTCGTAAAGCCATCACGGTTGGTGCTGAGACTGCGGGCGATTTCCAAATGTACTGCTCGCGTTGTTAAGCACGTAAACAGCACGCCGTATCTCTTCTGATGTGCACGCCCAACAGTGACAGTCATCGGGCGAAGTAGCCGAGGCCGGTGTATGTAAAGGGGCGCTGATGATGCGCCAGTCTGCTCCGTGGATGGTCACCCGTAGACGGTTGGGCGGGCACGGCCCGCCTGATGCGACACTGTTGACATCTCTTCAATACACTTTTAACTGTATTACGCAGTGGTAGCACCCATACGTGTTGGCGAACTTCATTAGCAGTGGTCTCGAAGCCTCCATGATGCAGCTTACGATGAATCCACGACATGTACAGTCGCACGTAGGTATGGTTTCCATGAACAATCAGCGGAGCCTTTTGTTCGTTTGTGATGTCGGCGGCGGTTGCTATGCGTGATCGTAGCCTTATGACGTCATCGCTGTCTATAATGACGGACAGCTGATTTAGTCGGCTATTTGCAGGCAACGATTTTTCTCTTTTTAAAGCTGCGACATCTTCACTGAACGCATCATCTTGCACTGAGCGAGTCCACAATTGCTGAGCACGATGTAACTGGTGTGTTTCAAGCAGTATGAAACAGCTGTTTTCACTATCACACGTAGCACTGACTTTCTTGGTTTTTCTTCTCAATATTTTCTTAATTTTCGACCAAGTAACGTCGTCGTCGACCTCGTTTTTCTTGTTTCGCTTATAGGTTGCGTTGCACAGCTGTCTTCTGATGCGCAGAAGTTCAATAAACTGCAGTACACGTACTGTAGTTCGTACTAACTTTATCCAACTTGAGAACTAAGTCGCGTTTGGCAGTGCTTTATGTACGTTGCGAGCGAAGTTAACGCGTTCCTCGCCGGTCAGCTCTAAATGGTCGGGTTCATTGACCTCTCGCGGCCATTGACCCTCCGGCTCGCGTAAGAACGCGGGCCCGTGGAACCACCGATGTTTAGAGTCAAAGTCGTGTGGAGTGTCGCGCGTCGCGTCGTCTGCAACATTTTCTTTCGTCGCCACCCATCTCCACTCACTTGTCTTCGTCTCCTCGGCGACTCGGTGAGCAACAAACCGCTTGTACGCTCGCGGGCCAGTGCGTAGCCACGAGAGTACAGTGCGAGAATCCGGCCAATATATTCGGCGAGTCGGCTTTATGCCGTGTTCGTCTATTGCTGTACGTGCAAGACGACATCCCAGTACGGCCGCCTGTAGCTCGAGTCTTGGTATTGACGTCACTTTGTTCAACGGTGCAACTTTCCCTTTTGCAGCTACGCTGATAGCTGCAATAACACGTTCACGTTTCCGCATGCATCCTGTGTCCTCCAATACACAGCGCAGGCGTATTGCGACGAACTTGCATCGACGAAAGTGTGTATCTCGTTCGTATGCGCGGTCGATACGCCGGGATAGCACCTTGGTATGGCTAGGTGCGGTAATCTTCTCACGTGAGAGAGCCAATATGACCAATCTTGTAAAATCTTCTTCGCTTGTACTGTGACCGGTGTTACTAAGCCCAATGGGTCGAATAAAGACATCACTGTGCGCAGGGCTTCTCGCTTCGTCGGTGTTTTCGTGCCTTCTAATATTGAAGGCGGAAGCTTGTATTGATTGATGTTGAAGCCCAGGTTGTCTTCGTTCGGGTCCCACACCATACCCAATATCTTCTCTGCATCGAGTTGCACCAAATTCTCTTTAGTTGTTGTAGAGAACTCGGCGCGCACCTTAGTTACGTTCGATGCCAAGGGTTGAAGATAATAATTCGCTCGCTTGTGTATATGAGCGACTTGCATTGATACTTGAATGGCGACCTCCTCCGTGTCAAAGCTGGCAAGGTAGTCGTCGACGTAGTGGTTTGCTATCACTGCCTGCGCCGCCTCGGGAAACTTTGAATTCCTCGGCGTTCTTGTTTTTAATGTATATCGCCGTGCATGGTGACGACGTGGCGCCGAAGATCACGCTTCTCATGCGGTATTCTGTGGGTGGACCTATTCTTCTGTCTTCTCTCCACAGGAACCTCTGCATGTCTCGGTATTCTTCACGTATGTTGATGCGCAGGAACATGTCCTTGATGTCGACCGCGACCGCTACTGGGTGTTGACGGAACCTCATCAGTACTCCGGGTAGAGACTGTATGAGGTCGGGCCCAGACAGCAGCATGTCGTTGAGGCTGACACCACGGGTCCTGGCTGCCGCGTCGTGCACGATGCGTAGTTTCTCGGGCTTCTGCGGATTGATAACTGCAAAATGTGGCAGGTACTAAGTTCTGTCACTTTTCACTGCTGGAGCCTTCTCTGCGTAGCCGCTCTGTATCAGGGTGTTCATGTGGTTTCAAAGCGCCGCTTCAGTTCAACGTTTTTGTCGAGTTTCTTCTCAATTAACTCGAGGCGACGCATCGCTGTGTTGTAGTTATCCGCCGGTACAAAGACGCTCTGTTTGAATAGCCACCCTGTTTCAAACCCTCCCGCCGGTAACCGACGCGTCTTCTCCTCGAGCGTACGTAGCGCGCGGAGCTCGTTGTTGGTGTTCCAGTGTTTAGAGACTCGAGGGCGAAGTGCTCCTTCATGAGGTCATCCATCGTCTGTCCTTCCTCCAATGTCACCACCACCGCCGCCGCAGCCGCCGTAGCGACGCCAGAGACGTCTACAGCCGAGACATCGACGACGACGAATACTACGGCCACTACAACGACCGGCGAGACGACAACCGGCAAGACTGCAGCGACGAACAAGACCGCCAGCCCACAGAAGGAGGCCTCTCGTCGCCCGCCCAGCGCGCCCCGCACTACATCAACTTACAAACGGAGGGCGCTGGCCAAGGCACGAGAATTCCTTCTGCAGAAGCACGTACAGCAAAGAGTGATACTCATAACATAAATACTAGATATAAGCATAATCTTGTGTTGTTACATGCAAGCCGTCTCCACAAAATAAGTAATTCTTTTATGGGGCAATGTATACGGTTCTATAACAAACTTCCCAGCAATATAAGAGAATTGTCAATAAACAAATTTAAAACTACTATTAAAGCCAAAGTGTGTAGCAGGGCATATTATAAAGTATCTGACTATATTAATGATAAAAATGCCTGGGATTGAGTCGATCCAATTATAATGTAATTAATAAATTATGTAAATTTGTTTGGATACCAAAAGAGGGATGCCTGAGTTTTTTGGCAGTATTTTTATCAGTGCTCACCTAGTCATGAACTGCACGGTAGGGAAAAAAATTGTGACGATTCCAAACAAATGTAGCCATTTTTACGGAATAAAAAGATTTTGACTTTGACAGAAGGAAGTGGAGCTGTCAGCTGCACGTGTCGCCGCGTTGGAAGCGGACTCCGATGACGAGATCGAAGCAGACGAGGATGTGGCAACTAGGAAAGAGCGCACAACCGACTGGGTCAACAGAAGCACGCTGGCACTCACAGTGGAGCCCTACGTACCGAAGCCCGACGTCCCAGGCCCGGGCCATCGCAGGGCCGATGAAGAAAGGTTATAGCAGCGCCGCCGCCGCAGACGTGCAGCGACGCACTTCACCGGGGCCACAGCGAGGTCACGCGGCACGCCGAGCATCACGTACCAGTTCCAGTGAGGGAGGATATAGAGCCAGCTCGCTATTGTGAAGAGAGACGACCACAACGGGAGTTCGACTACAATCAACTAGCAACTGCCATCACACTTGCAGCGAGAGCCGTTCAATCCGCCAGAGATGCAACACTATGTCTCTTCGTCGGGTCAACGACTTCAGAAGAAGTTATGAAGATGTTAGCCGCGAGGTTCGGTCGTCCAGATGCATTAGCGATGACCGAACTGAACAAGCTCCGTGGGCTTCGCTTCTCTCGCTTCGCTTCAAAGCTGCTTAACGTCACAGCCACAGTTAAAGCACTGAAGAAGCACCACTACCTGCACAATGCCGAAGTAGTACGCAGCGTCATTGAAAAACTGCCGCCAGCGCTGCGCTACAGATATTACGATTTCGCCGCCGAACAGCCGGAAGATCATCCAGACCTTCTCACGCTGTCCAAGTTTCTTGAAGTCACCGCCGATCGATGTGGAAGTTACGCACCGGCCGAGCTCGCTACGGTTGAAGACCGGCGGGAGCCTGCCGCACGAAAAGGACGCTTACCACACTCAAGATCAGAAGCCTACTGCGGTGCAACTGAGGTGTCAAGTTTGCAAGAAAGAGGGTCACTATCCGTCCGACTGCAACGTGTTCAAGAAAGCCGATCAATTTGCGAGATGGGTGAGTGGAGTGAGTTCTGGCTAGCTGCCAGAACTCACAGGCTATGCTTCCGTTGTTTGCGAGTCCGCAAATTCCGGCATAGCTGCAAGCCAAAGCAGTGTGAAGTCGACGGATACAGGTACACGCATCACCCTCTTCTACACGACACGCAAAGGAAGGAAAATGAAGCTGAAAATTCAACAGCAATAGTTACGTCGACAAAGGAGAAATTCACTGCTGCCTACCTCAAGATACTGCCTGTACAAGTGACCGGTCCGAAGGGTACATACGACACTTACGCCCTTTTGGACGACGGCTCTACGTGCACACTTATCGAGTCGGCAGTGGCGAAGAAAATCGGCGTACAGGGGCGCCCGCGCCTTTTTACATAGAGGGTGTGGCCGGTGCACGTATTACCGCCGATACATCGGAACGGGTACACTTCACTATACAAGGAAGAAACTCAGTGAAGCACGATGTGTCGGCGCGTACAATGGACAAGCTGATGTTGACGACTCAAGGTGTGCCACGTAGTGTCGTGAAACACTGTCGTCATTTGCAAGACATAGAAGATAAGCTGATTTATGAGGAAGGCCATCCAGCCGTGTTGCTGGGTCAAGATAATTGGTCGTTGCTGCTCACACACGACGTGCGAAGAGGGACCACAGCCCAACCAGTCGCTTCACTAACCGACTTGGGATGGGTATTGCACGGCGCGACGGGAACTAAGAAGAAGCAGCAAGTCCATCGAGTCAGCCATCCGACTACAGTAACACTCACGGAGGAACAGACAATGGATGACCTCATGAAGGAGCACTTCGCCCTCGAGTCTCTGGGTGTTCAACCAAAACACTCACACACCAACGACGAGCTCAGCGCGCTGCGTACACTCGAGGAGAAGACGCGTCGGTTACCGGCGGGACGGTTTGAAACAGGGTTGCTATTCAAACAAAGCGACTTTGTACCGCCGGATAACTACAACACAGCGATGCGTCGCCTCGAGTTAGTCGAGAAGAAACTCGACAAAAACGTCGAATTGAAGCGGCACTACGAGACTCAAATGAACACCGTGATACAGAGCGGCTATGCAGAGAAGGCTCCAGCAGTGAAAAGTGACAGAACTTGGTATCTGCCACATTTTGCAGTTATCAACCCGCAGAAGCCCGAGAAACTACGCATCGTGCACGACGCGGCAGCCAGGACTCGTGGTATCAGCCTCAATGACATGCTGCTGTCTGGGCCCGACCTCATACAGTCTCTACCCGGAGTACTGATGAGGTTCCGTCAACGCCCAGTAGCGGTCGCGGCCGACATCAAGGACATGTTCCTGCGCATCAACATACGTGAATAAGACTGAGACATACAGCGGTTCCTGTGGAGAGAAGACAGAAGAATAGGTCCACCCACATCTTTTCGCAGACGACATATCTATTGTTATACCAACAATTCCAAATATAAATTACAATGACGATATTAATTCGACAATAATAAAGGTAACAAACTGGCTTCAAATAAATAATCTCGAAGTAAATACCAATAAAACCAAATATCTACGATTTTTTAACAGCAAACCCAGTAAACGAAGATTAATTATATGCTGTTGCAATGAAACAATAACAGAGTCAAATGAAGTAAACTTTCTAGGAATCACAATAGATAATCAATGTACATGGAGACAACACGTTAGAAAAGTATGTACAAAAGGAAATCGTTTTCAGTTCAGTTTAAAGATTCTTTATTTCTCATAAAACACAAAATGTCACTTACATGAGAAATTATACTATAAATAAAGTACTAACATAAAATACTTGAATCGCTCGAAACAGTGGGCATACATTATTTCGATAGTTTGAATATTATCTATAGCTAACTACTTACTTACCGTTGACAAGACATGATGCAAAAATCAAAAACGAAAAACAGTTACATTGCCACAAACACATTACAAATATGCAATCATTACCACTCATAAGTAACAAACCACTATCTAGAAACAAAACACAAACAAATATTTCCCTACGTATTCAGGTATACAATGAATAAACTGTTAACGCATTAACACAAGGTAGAAAAATATAATACAACGCACTAGAACAGGAGACCAAATCACTGTATCATTGCAAGTATTTTGTAATACCCACAACGAGTAACTGAAACTAGTGACGGTAACTTGTTTGGGATACCAGGCCAAGTCTTTTGATGATATGAGTATCAGTAGTTTGATTCAGTAATATGTATTATTATTAATATTATATATTTCAATATTATATTATATACATACACACACACATACACATATGTATATTGTTATGCTATATTTTAACGCATTCACACAAGAAATACAACAAAAACAAAACACACTGCATACCCGTATATATATATACATATATATTTATATATATTAACCCTACATAGATATTCTCTTACCGACTTTGAGAACTATTTAATCTTTTCAATATCACACTGATATTATAGATATTTTGAGGTATTGAGGATGTATATTGTGTTATAATACATTGATATTGACTTGAATGACCGGCACCGGCAAGTGACATGAAGTTAGTTGGGAAACGGCCTTGTCAGTCGATAATTTGTATTAAATTTGATTGTATTTATTTTTATATTTTATTATTGCTGAATTGTTATTGGTACATTATTATTGCTTTATATGATTATAGACATGATTTTTTAATGCTTGATATTGTTAGTGTGGTTTACGTTTGTTGTTCCTAATATAATTCTTTTGTTTTGTTGTATTTTAATTTATATATGACTTTTTTTCAATAATGAATTTAGTTAATCTCGACTTGAAGACCCCAAATGTTTGGATATTTTTAATATCCTGCGGCAGCTTATTGTAAAGTTGTACCCCCTCGAAGGTTATCATCTTTTGTCCATAGTTAGTTCTTACTCTTGGTAACATAATATTGTTGGCCCTTCTACTTGAATATCTGTTTTTTGTTATTGCGAAAGAAATATTTGTATGAATTTTTTGATTTAACATTTTACGAATGAGTATGCAAGTTTTAAACACATATAACTGTTTCAGATTCATAAGCTTTGTTTCTTCGTAGATTTTAGCGGTTGGTGTGCGGTACTGATAGTGAAACAACATTTTAATAAGCTTATTTTGTGTAATTTGTAAATCATTTAGTTTAGTTTTTGAAGCATTACCCCAGATTTCAATTAGGTATAATAAATGCGGTTTTACAAGAGAGTTATAAATTGTAAGCCGAACTTTCTTGGGGAGACATCGAACCACACCACGCAAGGAACCCATTAGACTTAAAAGTTTGCT
Organism: Pyralis farinalis; assembly: GCA_947507595.1. Taxonomy (NCBI): domain Eukaryota; kingdom Metazoa; phylum Arthropoda; class Insecta; order Lepidoptera; family Pyralidae; genus Pyralis; species Pyralis farinalis. Next base: position 1,885,458 of record OX382281.1, read on the forward strand.
CTTAACGTGCTCAATCTGGGCTTCCCATTTTAAACAACTATCCAGTCTCAATCCAAGATATTTCTCTTGAGTTTGTTCTTTTAGTGACATGTTATTAATTTTTAAAGGCGCATATGGTGGGAGCTTTTTATTACCAGGCTTGAATATTATGTAGCTTGTTTTGGAAGTATTTATTGTTAGTAAATTGTATTGGAACCAGATGTTTAAGTTGTTCAAATCTTCTTGTGCTTGTCTATGTAGATCGTGAATGGATGATCCAAAGTAAAAAAGACTAGTATCATCTGCGTATAATGTTATTTGACCATGTAAATCGACTTCGTTGATATTATTTATGTAAACTAGAAAGAGCAACGGTCCCAAAATCGAACCTTGAGGTACACCGCAAGTGACAGATAATGGCTGACTTTGGTGCTTATTAATTTTTACAATCTGGTTTCTGTTGGTTAAATAAGACTGGAACATATCGTAGGCTTTTCCGGTGATACCAATACTTTCTAGCTTTTTGAGTAACAGGGTATGACTGACTGTGTCGAATGCTTTTTTAAGGTGAATAAATACTCCCAATACTAGATTTTTTTCATCAATATTTGACTTAATTTTAGTTATAATATCGGTTGCAGTCGAAAGAGTATTGGACATTGGTCTGAAGTCATACTGTCGCACAGAGAGGAAGTTTATAGCGTTTAGGAAGTTATTCAAACGTTTGTACATAATTCTTTCTAGAATCTTGGACACTACGGGTAAAACAGAAATAGGCCGGTAATTGCCAGGGTCAGATTTAGAACCCGACTTGTAAATAGGGCATACTTTAGCTAGCTTCAGTGTGTCAGGAAATTTCCCCTCAAGTAGCAATTGGTTAATACAGTTTGTTAGGTTGGCTAAGATTAGAGTTTTAACGCATTTTAAAGATTTAATAGATATTTCGTCTATGCCAGTGCTAGTATTAGAATCCAAATTATCTATTATTTTACTTACTTCTTCTTTTGTGCAAGGATCCAAAATGGAAAGCTGTTCATGACTGATGTCTGTTGTGAGTCGAGGCAAAGTGTGAGAGAAGTTATTGCGATATTTTGCCGGGATATTGTTGGCAAGACTTTCACCTACCGTTGAAAAGCAGTTATTAAATGCATCGCAAATCTGAGTGGGATCACTCACCATGACCCCACTGCCTACGGATAAATTCGAGGGAGCGGAAGTCACCTTTGCCTTACCACAGGATATGGAGTTAATAAGCTTCCACATCTTCTTCGGCTTTTTGAGGCACTTATTAAATTCCCCATAGTAGTAAGCATCTTTAGTATTTTTTATAATCTTCCGTAATTTATCTCTATAGGTTTTGAATTCATGCTGTAATTCTTTGTTGTCTGGATCAGCCTTTAGTTTGCGCCATAATTTGTTCCGAATGTTAATGCTGTGTATGATGTCTTTATGTATCCAGTCTTCTCGTGTACTGTTGGATATCTTAGTTTTGATTTGTTTGCTCTTTCGTATACCGGTCACAATTACGTTTTCCAACTCTGCGAAATTATTGCAGTCATTAAGTTCGCTGCCTTTTATCCATTCATAAAATTTATGGTAATTATTGGCCTCATAGGTAATACGCAGTTTTGGCTGATGCTGTACCTTCTTAAGTTCTACATATATTTGCTTGTGATCTGAGAGAGGAAAATCCATTATTGCGACATGAAAGCTGTTGTTGGTCAAGTTGGAGCTAACATGATCAATTATAGATCTAGTTGTGGAAGTTTCCCGAGTACAGAAGTTAATGTCAGTTTTGTTTAATATTTTATATCCACATTCAGTCATAAGTTCCTTGTACATTTTAGTTCTCTTATCTTTATTTAGTAAATCGATGTTGAAGTCACCAAATACCATAGTCCTGTTCCTTTGTTGCAGTTGTGTGCTGAAATCTTCATGGAATGTTTTGTAATTTGTATCACCAGGTTTATAAACTATTCCTATTTCCAAACCATATTTTTCCAGATGTATCCACAAATAGTTATTTCCACCGGTGTATAAAGATTCAGATAGATTGTGTTGTAGGCTATTATGTATGAAGGCAGAAACTCCTCCCCCCAGCTTATCAGTTCTGAAATTGGAATAATGAGTGTAGTTTGGCAGCTGTAAGGTTTTAGCTTGTTCTTCGCTTTTGATCCATGTTTCTGACAGCAAAACAATATGCACTAGAGTCTCAATGGAATTTAAAGTACATTTAAGTTCATCAAACTTTCCCTGTCTGCAAATACTGCGTATATTAGCGTAGAAGATGTTCAAGCATGTCTTTGACGTGTTTAGTTGTTTATAATTATCAATTAGTTGATATGTGACATTATCCGTCACAGCATCATCCAAAACAGGAGATTTGGTTGGATTATTCAGTTTTTTTGTGCAGTTGTGCGTATAATTTTGGGAATGCCTCTAATATATTTAATAGTAAGATTAGATTCGCCTTGGTTTAAACGTTGCGTAAGCTCACTCTTCAAATCAGATAAGTTTAGTTGCTGATTGGGAGTTTGATCGGAGTAAAACCTTATTTCTTTGGGAGCTTTAGTTTTATTTTGCAAGAGTAGTTTTGCAGTTTCTTGAGAAGAGAAGCATACCTTAATCAGTCTAGTCTTATCAGGATTATATTTCCCTAGACGAAAAATCTTGACGGGCTTAGGGCAATTATCTATAATGGATGTCAGTATCTTAATAATCTCGTATTTATCTTCACTTTCACGCTCATCAGCTCTACTAGCATTTGATTCAGGCACGCGTGCTACAATAATATTTTTTCCTCTGCGTTGCCGTTCCTGTAGCTCGTCAATGATTTTCTCACTCGTGAGTATTTGATCTTGAGCTGCTCGTGTAGAGGAGGCACCTATTTTGACGTTACTAAGATCCGATTCTATTGATTTGATTTTTTCGTCATACTGAGCAATGTTCTTTTCAAGGTGTGTAATCTGTGATCTCAATTTATTTTGCTCCAATAAAATACCCGATGTAGATGTTTGTATATCTTCCATCTGCTTTTTAATATCAGATATATTTCTGTTAACCGCATCCATGCTTTGCTCTTGTGTTCCCGTAAACTTTATTAGCAAAGAAGTAATATTAGACAATTCGTTGCGTAATTCCAACAGCTCATTTGTGCAATTGCAGTCTCTATCCGGAAACTTCCTCTTGCGCAATGTAATTTGACTATTTGCAGTATCCTCTCTTAATTTCGACAGATCGGGGAATGAACCGCTGGTAGTGATTGTTTTCTTGTCAGGTGATCGAAGTGTACTCATTGTGTGTCGATACAAAACACCTGATAATTGATCAGCAAGGACTTGGTTGTGCACTACCGTGCGCCGGTGAAACAATATATTTGAAAAATTCTCTCACCGCTCCTGCTGTTGTCAAAGTGGGCAGATAACTAGGTAAGTAATTTATCAGCACTCATCCGACAACCAACACAGGTAGAAGCAGAGGGCGGTTGTCGTTGAAATTATCACTCACAGAATATTACTGTTGTTAAATTTGTTCAAATTTGGGTTTTACGCTGTAGGGTTTTAGAAGTAATTTTGAGTAGCAAGTAATTTTAAATTTCAAGAAAACAGTGTGTACGCGTCCACTCGGCTCGAGCAACTCGAGCTACTCCGAATCGAGTACGAAATCGTTTTGCATATGCCTTATGGCGGTTAACCAACCAAGTAAATCAAAAGACCGCCTTAATGGCCTATCATGGCTATGTTGCATCAAAATTAAAGTATGGGATTCTTCTCTGGGGAAACTCCATGGACATAAATAGAGTTTTTATATCACAGAAACAGTGCGTACGGGCGATATGTGACGTACCACCATTAACTTCATGTGGACCACTATTCCGTAAATTAGATATACTACTGTGCCATCAATGTATATTTTTGAATGCTGCATCTTTGTCAAATCTCAATCCGACTTATTTACTCGAAAGGACGCCATAAATTTATTAAAGCCAACCAGATATCCTAGAATGCTGGTATTACCCAATATACGAACGCATTATTTTGAGAGGAATTGCTATTGCAATTGTATCAAAATTTATAACAAATTACCTCAAAAAGTAATGGAACTGCAATTGAAGTCATTTAAAGCACTTGTTTCCGTGGCTCGTGAAGAAATGCTTCTACTCAGTTAAAGACTACCTAAATTGTAAAATTGACTTAATTTAGTGACTTTGTATAATTTGTTAAACTATGTAATGAATATCTAGACTTTGCAAACTACTGTACTAATTTAAATATTATTGACATTATTAATAACTATTGAAATTGCGTGAATAAATTCTGTAATTTTTTTTTTAAATATTGTGCTATGTAATTTTTGCATGCCATGGATCGGCTGAATGATAAGGCTCTTTATGTAACTTTTAAGTTCCCAATGTTACCTCATTCAAAGCGAAATAAATCTTTCTTTCTTTCTTTCACAGAATACCGCATGAGAAGCGTGATCTTCGGCGCCACGTCGTCACCATGCACGGTGGTGGGTTAATTTAAGGTCGCTGGGTTTTGGTAAATAGGAAACCTAGGTAGGTTGGAAAGCGGGAGCGGGAGATGTATAGGACGTAGATATAGGTTAAGAAAAGATGGAAAAGCACACAGCACGTACCTTATAACAGCGGTTGATAATGAAGTTTCTTCGTATGGGTTGGCGCGGGCGCAGGTGACGTTGGTGCAAATAAATGTCCACAAATATACTATAACTCGACACAGCACTATATATAATGTGGTATCAACAGTACATTCATGAAATATACTACGGATTAACCGTTTTAAATTAATTAGCGGAGCGGTTGAACAATGTGTTTTCGACCATAACTCGGTGCACACTCTTTTTGCAATGTCCAGTCGCGCCCTCGGGTTCGTTTTCATGACAGCTGACGAGCTCTCGATCTCTTTCTGATCCTCGTGCTTGTGCTTGTGCAAGAAAGAGACAGAGGAAGCAGGACAGGAAAGGAATAGGGACGAACGCAAAATTGGCGCGATAATCCTCCCCCACCTTGAGAAACATAGGGTTTCTCAAAGAACAAGAAAGTTGAATAAGTTATATTAACTACAAAGATACGCGGATTTACAATTTTATTTAAATGACGTAACTGATAAGAGGAAAAATTATAACTAATGATAGATAAACAAGATGCAGTAATTATTGAGAAGGTAACGGACTCAATTTAACAATCGGCCGTTTTAGTAAACCATTTTGAGTTTTAACTAGAGCTACTCGCGTGACACCGTCTGAACCCGGATTAGTTCTCTCTATAATGCCCATTGACCATCGCAGCGGTGGCATATTGTCATCGTGGATTAGCACAATAGTACCGACTTTAACGTTCTCAGTACTAGTACACCATTTTTAGGGTTCCGTACCCAAAGGGTAAAACGGAACCCTATTACTGAGGCTCCGCTGTTCGTCCGTCCGTCCGTCCGTCCGTCCGTCCGTCTGTCACCAGGCTGTATCTCATGAACCGTGATAGTTAGACAGTTGAAATTTTCACAGATGATGTATTTCTGTTGCCGCTATAACAACAAATACTAAAAAATAGAATAAAATAAATATTTAAGGGGGCTCCCATACAACAAACGTGATTTTTTTTGCCGTATTTATATATAATGGTACGGAACCCTTCGTGCGCGAGTCCGACTCGCACTTGGCCGATTTTTGACATACTTGTAGAGTATTTAAATATTCTAAGTGCCATCTTTTCCAATAAGAACGTACCATTTGATCAAGTAAACTTTTACGAGTACTTAAAGCAGTTGTGGAAAGTGGCGCAAGAGGCAAATACTACAGAGGCAAGGACATGATAAAATGAGCGGGTGTCAAAGGCTCAGGGTATGGCTCTTCTTGCAATATACAGAGCGGTCGCGATTCGATTTGCGCCAAGACTGTTAGTAGCTCTTCGTAAGTAAGCAACTGTTGTCCTATTGTACGATACAGATGCGTTTTTATAGCCTTAATGTTAGCTTCCCATAAACCTCCAAAGTGAGGCGCACGGGGCGGGATATTATAGAAAGTAATGCGGTGGTTAGCGAACTCAGCAGCGAATTCTGTCTGAGTTTTCTCAGAATTAAGAAATCCATAAAGTTCGTCTAACTTGGCTTTAGCGCCTATAAAATTAGTTCCATTATCGGAATAGAGACATGATACAGGACCCCTTCGGGATATAAATCTTTTAAAAGCGGATATAAAGGTCTCAGTAGACAAGTCTGAAGCTAATTCGATATGAACTGCCTTGGTAACTAGGCATATGAATAAACAAATATAAGCTTTCTGGCTTCGTTGACCGTTCGTTGGCATCTACGTAGCGTAATATAAAGAGGCCCACCGAAATCTACCGCAGTATGTACGAAAGCTTTTGTCTCGTTTACACGAAAAGCTGGAAGATCAGCCATCTTTGGATTGGGATGAGATGGGCAATTCTTGAAACAAAAATTACATGAATGTACGCGTTGTCTAATAATAGACCTAGCGGCTAGAATCCAGTATTTTTGGCGGATCAAAGAACTGAGAAGAGCGGCTCCTGTATGACAATTAACGCGGTGAAAGTGGTCTACTATCAGGTAAGTAACATGGTCGCGCTTAGGTAACAAGATAGGATGTTTTGCTTCGAAAGGTAAGTTAGCATTAGATATCCTACCTCGTATTCTAACAATCCCATCTTCGGAAATAAATAGGTCTAACTTATGTAAAGTTCCAGCGGCTGAGTTACCCTTTTTGAGTTCCCCAATAACTTCAGGGAAGTGTATAGCTTGAATAGTACGAAGTAAGTATATTTTAGCGGCGTTTATATGAGTGGTTTCAATATATTTTGAGCGGGGTAGTACACGTATAAAAGGTAGTATGTAAACTATAATTCTTAATAATTTGTTCCAGGAGGAAACATTGCGGGAGAGAAAACAAAGTGACTCTACTGCTTGGGATGCGGTGGCGACAAATGTCTTGCTATTGTACTCGGGTAGTTTTTCACATTTTTCAGGTTCGAAAGATTCTATTGGCCATGCAGATACAGGTTCACTTAACCAAGATGGGCCATTCCACCACAATTCGTGATCAATCAATTGCTCGGGTAACAAACCCCTAGATAAGCAATCACTGGGATTCTGTGCACTGGATATATAATGAAAATATTTGCGGTCTAAATGTTCACGAACTTTAGCTAAGCGGTTACTAACAAATATGTTCCAGCGATGCGGAGAAGAGTGGATAGAGACAGAGTAATCTTCGAATCTGAGAAAGCGCAAATATTCTGTATGGGAATCCGAGCGGAGTAACTGTCATATGTTAATTTAGTAACTTTAGCCAGCAAGACAGCGGCACATAGTTCTAAACGCGCGAGCGTGACAACCTTAAGGCCGTGAACCAGACGCACGCGGGCGGCGCGAGCGGTGCGAGAGGTAACCGTGGTCCGTACACGACGCCAGCGGCTAGATCGCTCGGTTTGTTGCGGACATTATGTAAAATACCTATCTAGAACGTCACTACGACTATACGAACGCGCGGTCACCGCTCGACAATTGCTCGACGCGCGTGCCGCCGCCCGCACCGCCCGCTCCGCCCGCTGTCGTCCAACATAGTTTCATACAAATCTATGAACTTTCATCAAGACGCGCATGTCGCCGCCCGCGCCGCCCGCTCCGCCCGCGTGCGTCTAGTTCGAGGCCTAACCGGTGCAACTTTAGATTTGGCGCAAACTAAACGCACGTGAATTTTACCTGTCGGGTCAGTAACATGCAAGTATACAATGCAGCCGTAAGCCTTGATACTTGCATCACAGAACGATACGATATTGATAGTACACGCTCGAGTCACTGCTACATGGCGCGGTAATTGTTCTTTGAATTTATCGTATAATGTAACAATATTTGCGGGCGGTGTATCATCCCATCCGACGATTTGAAGCCACAGTTCTTTTATCAATAATTTGGCGAAGAGAACAACTGGAGCGACAAACCCTAGAACATCACATAATCGAGCAATTACGGAAAGTATACTACGTTTGGTACAAGAGCGGTCGTCATTTATGACCTTGAAAACGAATATATCCTCATTTGGATTCCATTCCAATCCTAGTATCTTAAGGGACTCGCGTTTATCAAATTGTACGCGTTCAACAATGCAACATGCTACAAGTGTTATTCTTACGATTAACGTCTACAACGCCTGATGATGCCTCGTGGAGAGGCGAAACACGTGTCGCAGCGACGACCAGGCCAGTCGTGGCAGCGACGGTGGTGGTGGGGGCATGCGGAGTCTGTTCCAGATGGCGGACGACCGCAGCAGCCGAGGCAGAGACTACCGGAGCAGCCATGGCAGCGTCGGCATGTAGCACGTACTAACAGTAGTGGGTGGGTGCCGGCCGGCGCTAGGCAGCATGAACTAATTGGTGGCGGAAGCACCCAAAGCAGGTTAGATCAAATTTCATGTAAATTTATGAGGGCTTATGTTACTCACTTTTCTGAAAATTGATTTAGTTTTAGAGACAAAAATGAAATAATTGGGTGGCGTTAGTGGCGCCTAGTACGGGCCCTTAAATGTAGAAAATTAAGAAAGAGGATACAGTGATTTAGATTTATTATATTAAGTTTTGTACAGCAAGGCGGTTTTGTTTGTTTTTCTGTCCATTTTGTCCTCCTAATTAGTTGTCTGCCGACGAACAGTAGACAGGACTTAGGAAGGGGGTGTAAGTGGCTCATCATAATCTTTGTTGCCAAAGCCAACCTACATGTGGTGCTGCTGCTGATTGACAAACGAGGCTCTGACAGAAGAGCGGTAGGGCACAGCATATTTGTAAGCTGGCCCGACTGGGGAATATCTCCACCTCCTAAAACACCACAGTGGAATAACAATCACCCTGAGTCTTGTTGTGTTCCTGCATGCGAGTGAGGTCATCAGAAAGGAAGGCGTGGCTGCGTTGGCGCGAGCAATATTTAATGTTGTGAGCTTTTATATGGCTGCGGTAACCGCTTTACATCAGGTGGTTTGCTCGTTTGCCTTCCGACGTAGTATAAAAAAAGGAGTTTCTCTAGGGTACAAATATAAATGAATAAACACATGAAATTTGTTTGTGTTAATTTTCTTATTTATTATACGAATGTCCAGTTGGTTTTACTGCTGATTAGCAGCTCGTGATATCTCCAGCAGCGCCTTTATGTCGTCCGATTGCCGACGTAATTTTAAATATATTTTGTAAATCTTGAGAAATTTCCCAAAAATCTTAAAACCTTGGCTGGCACAGACTCCTAAAATTACAACATATGTATACTGTTGTCTAAATACATTGGTTTTATTCTAACTAGTCTAGAAATATGTTTCTATTTTCTGTTTAAGTACAAATAATCACTATAATGTTTGTTTATAGTCATTTCAAGAAATAAAACAATAATTTTGTACCTATTAGTGCATTTCTTCATAGCAGATGTTTTTGGAGTCGGTGTTTTTGTTTTTATACTTATTTTAACGCCTGAGATATATTAAGTATCACTCGTGCGATGCCTCCTCTGCTGCTTACACAGCAACTCCTTGGGAGATTACTGGTGACCTCACTCACACGAAGGAACACAACACCTATCTAGGGAGTTGTTATTTGGCTGCGCTTTTCTGTGAGGTGGAGGTACTTCCTCAGACAGGCTGCTTTGATGCACCCTACTTCTCATTTCGTGTTTTTTTTATATTATTATAGCATGTAATGGGTGTGTATATACCTAGTCAGGTCATAAGTTCTGTCAAAAACTTTTTATGTAATTAATGATACACTTTTTGATAATTATGTAAAAGTTATATATGAAATGAAAGGTAATTAATTGTACAATAAAATTTTATTTACATTATTCTAAATGCCCTGCTCCAATTTGAATACATGCCCTTAATCGACGCGGCCAGTCATCGATCGCAGCACGCACCACATTTATATATACAAGTATATAGGTATTTATACCTAGTCTTGCCATAAATACTGAAACAAAGAAAAAAAAATCTATTTCAAATAACATTTATTACTTTTACAGTGTGTTAGTTTAATACATAAATATAAAACAATTTAAAATATAAAAAGCTTATTCGAAGTGGTCTCCATTGGCTGCCATACAGTCATTTAAACGTTGAGGCCAGTTATCAATAGAAGCACGCACTCTTTCCATGGGAAAAATCTTCACTGCCAATCGTACGGATTATTTTAGTGACTCCAAATTATCATGGCGTTTAGAGCAAGCCGTACTCTCTAAAACTGACTATAAATCATAATCCAGCGGATTAAGATCGGGACTAGACGACGGCCAGTCTTCAGCTCTGATGAAGTCCGAAACGTTCGTTTCCTACCAAGACTGCGTAGACCGAGCTTTATGATCCGGCGCCGAGTCTTGCTGGAAGGACCATTCTTGGTTATTGAACATGATGTTGTTAAGGGGCTTCACTACCTTCTCAAGAATGGTATCTTGATACACATGTGCCGATGTTTTGATACCTTTTTCACAAAAGTATGGCTCAGTCACTCCTTCATGGCTAATACCACACCAAACCATCACTGAAGTCGGATAGTGCCCACGTTGCACTCTGTCGACTAATTGGGATGCTTCCTTAGAGCATTGAGCATAAATACGGTCATTTTGTTTGTTAAAATGTTGCTGAATTGTAAAAATTTTCTCATCCGTAAACAAAATTTTTCTGTGACCTCCCTTCCGTCCCGTCCGTCCCTTTGCGTACCGCTTCAGTAGTTGTTTCGATTTTACCACACTATTCTTTTTTAAATTATCAGTTAAGAAATGACCAGTACGTCTCTTATAGGCTGCAAGTCCTAAGTCATCTTTTAAAATACGCGACATGGTTCTAGGTGCTATCTTCACCTCCCGAGGTAAAATCTTTTGCTTTCGGACAGAATTTCTTCGAATTCTTTCCCTTACTGCTTTGACCACCTTTTTCGTACGAACACTACGTGGACGGCCAGATCTTTTTCTGTCACAAACAGAGGAGGTCTCATTGTACCTATTAATAGCCCGGTACACAAACATTTTACTAATACCAAGCGTATTGAGAGTTTTAAAAATTGCATTTGGCTCCATACATACTTTGTGTAATGCAATCACAGCGATTCGGTTCTCTTTATCACCCCACTCCATTTTAATATCGCAAAATATTGTACAATGTATTGGCGCCAAAATGAGAAAACCCAATGAACAATCATATAAAAACGACAGATTCCAAATTCAAATGTAATATTTTGTTTATTTTTAATTGTAACAGTATTTATGGCCATAGACTATATATTTATATATATATATATATATATATATATATCAATGGGAGAAAGAATATCGTTTATTCGTTACGATAGACAACGTCGTGTGCCGGAATCGTTAAAAAAATTTGAGAAATCAAAGAGAGGTAGGACGCGCCAAAGCAGCCCCTCTGGAGAAGTACCTTCACCTCACAGAAAACTGCAGCCAAAGAACTATTCTTGCGAGTGAGTAAGGTTACGAGTGAGTTAGAAAGAGTTTCTGTATCAATAGCGGGGGTGGCAACCCGCGTGCAATAAACCTTAGCGCGAGCGTTCATAGGCTACGGTAACCACTTTACATCAAGTGGGCCGTATATTTATTTGTCCCCCGACGTAGTAAAAAAAAAAACGATGTGCCTGATCCAAAGCAGTCAGGCGACATTGTTAGGTATGCATTGAATATTTTTTTACAAAATGCTTCGTAATTAATATTGCTTTTCGTTCAATCACATTAGGTACAAGTATGTTAAGTGTTGTTTGTTTATAGGAACATTAAAAAAATTGATATGTCTATTGTTGGTAATTGTGTACGAGGTTCGATATAGGAAAAGGTACACTTACACCACTAAGGTGGCAAACAAGCTTAGGTCCTTCCTGATTGTAAGCAGTTATCGTAGCATTTGGACATTTTTAACACCAGAGACGTCGCTTATGTGTTGCCGACCCCGTGTTGCGTTCACATTCGGTGAGTACCTACTTAGTTAACGCCGGTAGAGTAGCGCTGATAGCTACCTATCTAGTTAAATAGAAATGGAAATTTAGAACACTCACCGGATATAACAGCTGATTCACTTTTCTTAAAAAAGGTCACAAACTTTCCATCACACTTTCACACAGGGTTTGGACTGTCAAGTTGATGTAATAACGTTAAATTTGAGTATTTAGTGTTTGTTACGACAACATTACAGACAAGATAGGTAGGTAAGGACGTGGTTTGATATTGAAAAATAAAATGCTATCGGATAAAGTTTGTTACATTAACTTGGCGTGTTTAAAAGTTCATTAGTTTATTTACCAGTTATTTACACATCACAATCACGACACTAAATACAAAACTGTTGCACAAGCGCACCCTGGCGTTCTATACAAAGGTATGCACGTTTGCGCACATATCTCTGAACCTTACGTAACGTGTCTCTTTCACGATTCACTTGATTAAATGGACGTTTAATACGCCTTTTTAATTCTTCTACACTTTCAATATCATGCCCAGTTTGTCCATACACTAAAACTTTCACACGACCCCATAAAAAAAAATTCATCGGCGTTATATCAGGGGAACGGGGAGCCCATTGGACTGGCTCTCCCCTTCCTAACCACCTCATGGCGTACGTAACGTCCAGATACTCGCGAACACGCAAGGCGTAATGGGCTGGTGCTCCATCATGCTGGAAGTATAAACCCCTTTGATGTTCAAGTGGAACATTTTCCAGCATACTGTCCACTTGTGTTTGCAGTAGGTGAAGATAGATGTCCGCATTCAGTCTCTCTAAAAAAAACTGGTCCTGACACTGTGTCACCGAGTATCCCCGCCCACACGTTCACACTAAATCTGCGTTGGAAATGGTCGGGCCGCACTACCCGAGGATTAACATCGGTCCAGTAATATGCATTATGTATGTTAAACATACCAATGCGTGTGAAGGTTGACTCGTCTGTCAACAAAATGTTGCGGCGCTCCGCACGAAGCCAACGACAGAAGTCAACGCGAGGCGCATGATCTTGTGGCATGAGTTCTTGTACCCTAGTGATGTACTATGGATGTAGGCCTTCATCGTTGAGTAACTGCCACACGTAACTGTTGCTCACATTGAAAACGGCAGCTCCGCCTCTCGTGCTCGCCATTGGATAACGATTAAAGAAATCCAGCACGCTCTCTTCGAACTGGGCAGGATACCGTCCTCTACCCACGTCCACTGGAGGCGGGTCAAACTGTCCATATTCACGAAACCTGTATACAGTGCCGTGGATGGTGTGATGGCTCACTCGTATTCCGAACCTTTGCTCGAACAAGTTCACCGCTTGTGCAGTGATGTTATTGCACTCGCGATAACAAAGTACCATTTGGAAATACTCCAGATCAGAGTGTCCAGGCATAATTACGGTCACGCGTGACAAGGTGAATAGTGTACTGCGCGACACTCATAAACAAACTGATTTGTAGGACCACCGCGCTGCGCAGACGTTATGCGCGGGCGGCGTTTTACAAAGGGCTAAAAAAACCGCTAAGCGGTAAACACAAAAGGTGTGTAATTACCGCTTAGCGACATGGCATGCTTGTAGCATTTTCCTTGCTGGTTGGTTTCATACAACAGAAAGCTATTTATTTGACGGATTTTTTTTTCTATGAAAGAATTTGTAACATGTGGGGCATAAAATATATTTATTATTATAATCAGCATACATAATACTATTTCCCATTTCAATTTTGGCATATTATTTAAGAACACATATATATATATATATATATATATACGAGTGTACATGTTTATATGTGAATAATCAAAATGAACACCAAATTAACTTAAGAAATCCTCCAGAATTTTTGTATGGACTGATGAAAAGATCTCCTGATACACAAGTATATGGGTTCATTAATCTTTCCGACCCCGCCCGCCGCGCGCGTCAAATTCTCGGAGTCCGGGGGGTCTCAAGGTCACTTGAAATTCGGCCGCGCGACGTGCAGTATCACTTTGTACAAATCCTCATGGTCATATGGTTCCACTTACAAGAGTCTGAGTCATGTGTTCCGAATAGCGATAACGGACGCTTGTGTATAAAGCTTCAAATAAACAATTTGAATGTTTGTATAATTTATTATAGCAACTTGAAAACAAGGTGAACAAAAATTCGTACCTAGTTCAAATAAATGTCTATATCTTGAGAAAGAGTTATGATTTTTGTTTTGTTTTTTGCACATATGTTCAATAGTATACGTACTTTACATAAATAGAAAAATAATAGTAAATATTATATGTAGAAAATAAACATTCGCATTTGAATATTGAGTTTGGAAATCGGTTTACGTGCGACGCGACGACCTAATTTTTCATAGCGATCCTATAAATATTTGATTTTTACCTCATTTTATAGATAATCTATTGAACTAATATACGATATGTTATTATTTTACGAAAATAATAAAATGTGTCTAAAATTAGACGAAATATTCACGAAGGAAATATGCCATTTGTAAGTACCTACCCGTTACGTAATATTTTTTTCCCATATATAATAATAATAATTTATTTGGAACAATAACAAGAGTAAAGAACAATATTGTACGATAACAGCTGCATTAGTCTCTAAGGACTGTGTCGCAGCCGTTAACGCCCATTCCCAAAACAATTTGATTCAAGTTCCATATTTTGTTAAATACACAAAGAGCTACTCGTACAATTGTGTTGGATACTTGCTTTCTACCCGTGCCTACCTCATACAAATTTTGCATGTGGACAAATACGTATATTATTTCTTATTATTCAATCCATAAATGAATGAACCTAACAATTCCTCTACCAATATTACTTCAGCAGATTCTCCATGTCGTCATATGTCAATCCCTGTAACCATTCCGATATCGTCTTCTTGCAGATCTTTAGATTCAATGGATAGATACATAGTACTTGTTAACCTTATTGTATAGCAATTGGCTGATATAATAATACTGCCGGTTCACCAAGGAGAGTTTGCCTCTCTCTACGGAACAGACGTTACGACAGCTCCTTTTAGTTGGGGTCATAAGAAAGATGGAATGTTTCCGTAGTGTGGCGCTCAATATGAACAATCCTCTGACTATGTGCACTTTGCAGAGTGCATATAATTCTATTGTGGGAAATCTTATAGGTTTATATGTTATGACTTTCAAAACGGCCCGCTGTGCTATTTCCAAACTTAGGATATGAGTCTTAGCAGAGGCACCCCAGGCAGTAATACAGTATGAAATTACAGACTGTGCAAGAGCAAAATAGACAGTTCTCAATATCGAAAAGTCAGCACTTGATCTCAACTTTCTAAAAACGAAAATCAATTTTCTAGCGCGTGTAACTACTGACTGTATGTGTTCTTTCCACGACAAGAGGCTATCAATGATGACCCCAAGATACTTGCTTTTATGAGTTCTTATTAGTTCTGGACAACTGCAGTTAACATTACGTGAGGTCATGCACTCATGCGCTTGAATTTTAAATGATGAAGCTGGTTGTGATGATAGTTTGGGAGCAAAGGTAATATATTGCGTTTTATTCACGTTAAGGGTCAGTAGATTTAAATTTAGCCAATACATTACCGTGCGTAAAGCAGATTCCGCATTTTTGCGAACATTGTTCCAACTATTGCAATGAACAACAATAGCCGTATCATCAGCGTATACAAATATTTCGGAATTATTCAGATTAAGTTTGCAAATATCATTAATGTATACGAGAAACAGCGTTGGACCGATGACGCTTCCCTGAGGGACTCCATAGGTGAGTTTCCTCGTGACTCATAAAATTATCAACTGTAACGCACTGCGATCGGTTGCTTAGGTAGCTTTCAAAAATTCTCAACACAGTTCCTCGTATGCCAATTTTTTGCAATTTGTCTAGAAGAATGGGGACAGACACAGTGATTTGACACTGTGCCTTAGACAGGTCCAAAAAGATACTCAGATTTGAGATTTGCATTCATAAGTTTAGATACTGAGTTAGATAATTCCAAGACATCATCCTCATTTCCTCAGCATCCTCCGTTGATTTACCTGGTCTAAATCGAAACTGATTTGGTGCAAGCAAGTTTATTGAGTTAAGGTAAGATTGAAGTCTTTTATTTAAAATTTTTTCGAAGATCTTTGATTGATTTGAATTATTAGTACGGCTATGGGCCTATAGTTGTCTACACTGCCTCTATCCCCACTCTTATAGACCGGGATTATAAGAGCTTTTTTGAAAACTTTTGGAAATATACCGGTTTCTAAACACAGATTAAAAATGTGGTTTAGAATTGGGACAAGAATGTGTTCACCAGCTTTTATAATGGAGGCTGGTATGCCGTCCCAGCCCGTGGCGCAGTTTTGTTTGAGTCCTACAATGATGGCCTTGATTTCATCGCTGTCTGTAGGAAATAAGGCCATAGAATTGGCTTCAGATTCCAGTCCGCCATGTGGGTTAACTAATGGGGCAGTGATATTCATGGGCAATTTAGAAGCGAGATTTTTACCAACATTAACAAAAAAATTGTTCACGACGTCAAGGGAAGAAGTCGGATCACCACGCAAAGAAAGCAATTCGCTAGATTTTGTAGTATTAATATTGAGATTTGAGAATCTTTTTATCAATTTCCAGGTCTCTCTAGGGTTTTTATGATGTTGTTGATATTCTGAACGTTCGTATTCTCGTTTTACTTTTTTTAGTAGCTTATTGCAGAAATTCCTATAACGTTTACAGGTAAGTAAGAGAATTTCATTGCTTGGGTCGCGTTTGGATTTCCTACAGAGCTGGTCACGGTGGCGGATGCATCGTAATAAACCAGGTGTGATCCATGGTTTTATTGTCCTCGCACGACTAGGTGTGATAACTCTTGATTCTTTAAGTGTCATTGACGCTCAGCATCCTCCCTTTATAATTAGTTTACCATTTTCTACCAAAACATTTCTTAAGAACAAAACCGGTAACCTAATTCCAAATTTCCGTAAAAGTGATTTCAATTCAATTAATATATATCTAAAAAATCAAAATTGGGCGGAACTGTTCAGGGAGTGTAGTGATGTCGACGATATGGTCGATGTATTTTATGAAGTTATTGAGGCTGCAACCGTTCAATTTGTACCTTTAATTACAAAGAAGAAAACTAAACATCCTATCTGGTTTACGCGTGACCTAATTAAATTAATAAGAGAAAAAGAAAAATATAGGAATCGTTTCAAGAAACATAAAAATCCGCTTGATGAAATATCGTATAAACTTTTAAATAAAAGGTGTAAGAAGTTGGCCTGTTCTACTTATAACACATATATTAAACGTGTTGAAAGCGGCATATGTGACAACCCTAAATACTTTTGGACTTACGTCAAAGGTAAACGTGGTGGTGCTGGTAATATTCCCAATAAGGTCTCTAATGGAGTCACTGAAGCTTCCGATGCTGTAGATATTTGCAACCTTTTTGCCGATTTGTTTTCCGCTTCGTATATTCAAGATACAAATAACACCACGAACAATTTCGTCAGTGTTTTTCGTCAATTGTTATCACGCGTGAGGCAATACTCAATAAACTAAAAAGTTTGGACAAAAACAAAGGGGCGGGACCAGATGGTATTCCACCTCTTTTTATCGTTGAATGTGCTGCTAACCTTGTGGAACCGCTTTACATAATTTTTAATACATCCGTAAGAACTGGGCGTTTCCCAACCAAAATGAAAGTAGCCAAGGTTATTCCCATCCACAAGGACGGCGATGAGTCTTTGGCAAGTAATTATCGGCCCATTTCAATACTCTCGATATTTGCCAAGGTTTTCGAATCACTGATCTGTCAGCATGTGCAGCAACACTTTAAGCAGTGGATTTCCATTCATCAACATGGGTTTGTCACCGGTCGCTCTACAACTACTAATCTCGTATCTTTTACCGAGATGTTAGCAGAAGCTATGGATAGGCGGAAACAGATTGACGTCGTTTACACTGACTTCAGCAAAGCCTTTGACCGTGTTTCCCATAGATTATTGGTACAAAAGCTTTCTGCCTATGGATTTGCAGGATCATTATTGAAATGGTTACAGTCGTACTTATGTAAGCGTTCATTCTACGTTGTGGCAAACGGATACAGCTCTGCAGTTAGGGAAATTCTATCAGGCGTTCCACAGGGGTCACATTTAGGTCCTTGCCTCTTTAATATATATATAAATGACATCTCTGGGATTTTCAGGGGATCGACACCATATTTATATGCGGACGACCTTAAACTGGCCAAAATAATTGAGTCAACCAGAGACATTTATATGCTTCAAGACGACTTGGATAGGTTGGTTCATTGGTGTGACCAGAATCTTATGTCTTTGAATCATAAAAAATGTGTACACATAAAATTTACTCGAAACCATAAAATATTTAAGTCGTCTTACAAAATACAAGATAAGACACTGATTGAAGTGAACAATATTAGAGACTTGGGAGTAATGCTGGATTCCAAATTAACGTTTCTACCTCATATAGACACTGTTGTAAAAAATGCTTCAAAAACTATGTATTTTGTTATAAGAAATGGTAAACACTTCCATAAAACAAAAACAAAAGTTATGCTATATAACTGTCTAGTACGTAGCATTCTTGAATATTGCAGCGTGGTGTGGCGACCACATTTCTCCACTCATTGCCTTAGAATTGAGCGGTTGCAGAAGAGATTTTTGTGGCATCTAGCACGTGGCACCAAATTAGCAAAAAAAGATGTCTCGTACAACGCTAGACTTAAATATTTCAAAATTGAATCACTGACCAAACGTAGGGATATACTAGACATGCAATTTATGTACAAACTTTTGCACAATAAAATTGATTGTCCCCAGCTAATTAATAAGATTCGCTTTAGTGTTCCACGCAGGCGTCCACGTTGTGCCATAAAACCTTTTACTGTCCCATTGCGAAAAACTGTTTTAGGCTCTCATTCGCCCATACCACGATTGTGCAGGCTGGTGAACTGCTACAGCTCCGTACTGGATATCAATCATCTGTCACAATGTCAGTTCCGCACAAGACTTGTCAGTGCAATGGAAGATGTTGTTTAAGACGAGAGTTATGAGTTAAATAGTGAAATGATGATTTTTTTTAATTTTAAATTATAATGACCTTTGCATTTTTTTTTACTTCCCACTTGCTATATATGAAAACAAGAGATTTTGATATTTGTACCTATTTTAAGTATTGTTATTTAAATTTTACGCAAGTTGTGTTTGCCTATAATTGGTTGTACATTTAAGCTAGTAATGTTGCAAATGTATACCTACTTTTATGTAAGTAAGAAGAAAGAAATGTAACAACTGTTGGTAGACCTAATAAAATAAAATAAAAATAAAATAACGTAGGATGAGTGAGAGTCAATAACTGATGACAATAGATTTACTAGATCATTACAAGCATCTTCCGCCCTATCGCTACTTAGTATTTCAGAAAAATTTGCTCGCTCTAACTCATCCACACACGCAGCAATATCGATACGCTTGTGTCTTCTTGTGTTATGTACTTGTTTAGATATTCCATGACAGCACAGAATAATTGGGGCATGATCCGTAATAAAGGAGTCTAGTATTAATGTAGTAGATGCGTTCCCTGTTTTAAGTATCAAGTGATCAAGGCAATTATTGTTCCGCGTTGTATAGGTATGCTATATGTGCATTGTTATGTATGTATAATATATTGTGCAATTTCAATTAATTTAAATTTTAGTAATATATATTTTTTAATGTTATTACTGGTTGTATATTATTGTTTTTATTATGTCAGAACTTTTAGCATGTCATTAATTATCATATAAATTTATATACATTTTTATTTTATACATTAGATTTATATACATTAGATTAGATTAACAAATTCCATTAATTATATCTTATTGCATTATTTTAAATTGTAATATTGAATTTTGTAGCCTATATTATTATTTTAAAGTTTTATCATTTAAATATTCAATTATAGAGTAATATGCTTTTCCTACTACGTTGTTTCTTTATCTCCTTCAGAAACAGTTTTTCATTTTTCATATTTTTTATAGATTCAGGGAGTTTGAATTAAACAGGAAGTCTTCCTGCGACCACGGACGCTGCAAAGCGTTCGAAACGTCAGGTTCAACAAAATAAATAAAATACGCGATACTTCCGTTAAAAATTATTTAATTCAATGTGTAACAATCGCGAAAACCTAAGACAATACTATTCAGGGAGTTTATTATATATTTTTACAGACATTGCTAATGGGCTAGATGAGTGTATCTGAAGGTGAGATTTTGGGTGTCGTAGTCTATTTTGATGCCTAAGTGTATAACCTCCTGAAATGTCTGTTCTTTTTGTGAAGAAATTTGGATATTTTCGTACGAATTTACATGTTTCGAAAATGTAGATGCCAGGTAAAGTTAATATATTATGCTTTATAAAATGAGGTTTACAACTGTCAGTTTGTTTTATATTTACTATTATACGGACTAGTTTCTTCTGCAGGATAAACACGCTGCTCCAATCAGTTCCGCTTCCCCACAAAACCGCACCGTAACTGAGCCAGGAGTAGGCATAGGCATAATATGTTACAAGTGCGGTACTCATATCAGTAGTTTTTTTTATTTCTCTGAGTGCGTACGCAAAACTTGACAATTTGGCACAATTTTTTTGAACATGAGTTTCCCAATTAATATTCTTATCTATGACTATACCCAGAAGATCAAATTCAGTGACCACCTCCAAGTCTATGCTATTAAAATTTAGATTAATGTCTAAAGAATTTTTTTGGTAAGGGTGGAAGACCATGAGTTTGGTTTTTTTGAAGTTTATTTCCAGATTATGGTCACTCATCCAGCACGTCGTTTTTGTCAGGATTTCTTTTAAGTGTTGGCATATATTTTTATTATTGTGGCATGACGTGAGGATAGAGACGTCATCCGCAAACAAAACACAATGCTCGTCCATTATTTTAGGCAGGTCATTAACATATAATAGGAATAGGAGACACCCGAGAACACTTTGTGGGATAGACGAATTTATCGTTTTACCATGTGATCGGATATTTTTGATCGTATGGGTTTCATGATCAAAATATTCCGTTTCTCCAAATTGCTGCCTATCCTTAAGGTACGAAGCGAACCATTTATGTACAGTTCCTCTAATCCCGATCCCATATAATTTATCTAATAGTATATTATGTTGCACCCTGTCGTACGCTTTGGTCATATCCAACAAAATACCTATGCCATATTTCCCTATGTTTAATATATTTATTATTTCTTGGATATATTTATATACAGCTAATATAGTAGAGTGATTTTTTCGAAATCCGTTTTGACAATCATCAAACAATTTGAATTTTTCGCAAAAGTTGTATACGCGATCAGCCATTACTCTTTCAAGAATTTTTGATGATGTTGGTAAGAGAGCTATCGGTCGATAATTGTTCGAGTCTGTTTTGTCATTTTTCTTATATACTGGTCTAACTATGGTCACTTTCAATTGGTTGGGGAATTCACCTTCGTTGAATGACTGGTTTATTAAAATGGTATACGGCAAGGCCAATTCACTGGCACATTCTTTAATCAAAATTGGTGGCAGTTCATCAATACCGTAGCTTCTCTTATTTTTTAGACTTTTTATGATTTTATATATCACGCAACTATCTACGGGGCGGAGAAACATACTATTTTCAGAGGAAACTTGCACAGGTCTTCCAACCTTTGATGGCGTCTCACCTATTGATGCGAAAAAGTCATTAAAGTTGTTTACTATTTGTTGTGGATCAGTAATCAGAGACCTTTTTATACATAATTTTAAGTTTTTTTTTGTCTGTTAAGTATTTTTTATTTGTGTACTCGTTAACCACACCCCACATAGCTTTTACTTTATTAGAAGAATTTTTAATGCGATTTTTATAATTTATTTTGCCAATAGTAACTGATTTTTTTAGTATTTTTTCATATTTTTTGTAATGTTGAGTTATTATTTTATTTTTATTTGTTTTCATAGTGAGAAGTTTTAATAACCTTTTAGTTTTACATGATTTCTTAATCTCTACTGTTAACCAATATTTATTATTATTTTTGTTTAATTTGATAAACTGCTTAGGTATACATTGCTCTAAGTTTTGTATTAATATATCATGGAATATTTTATAGTTTTTATGTACATTTTTATTCTCTGTTAATATATTATACCAGTTTATATTGTTTAGTTTTGATTTAAAAAGTTCAATATTTCTTTTATTAAATATCCTCATTTCGGTATACAAAGAAGTCACTTTTGTTTGTGTAGTTGTTTTTAAGCAGATTACTATGGCGGAGTGGGTTGAGAATCCAGTTTATTCTACAGTAGTTTTTATTATATTTTTTCTAAAATTAGTAAATAATAAATCTATGCATGTTGCCGAAGTTTCAGTGAAGTGAGTTGGTTCTGTTATATATTGTGTAAATCTGTATTCTGATAATAAGTTTAAAAAAGCATTTGTGCGCGGCTCATTTTTTTAAATATTTATATTGAAGTCCTATTATATTGAAGTTTATGTAATTTAAAATTTGCTCTAACTGATTAATTAATTTAAAAATGTCATACCCTCTTCCATTCCAGTATAATACAATTAAGAGGCCGTGCAGAAAATTCACCCGCTCGAGTTTAGGCAAAATGTTATTTTATGTGCTCGTCTGGCTCAAGCCCGCAGTCGTGCCTTGCGACTAAAGCTTAGTGATCGCGTAAACAGTTTTGATCCTTTCGGCAATAATCTACATATTTTAATAGTGTTTTAGTAATATTATACGTTTTGATATTGGCCTTTCGATTGACTCGGTGGTGTTGTGTAAGTGCGTGCGACTACTGTGCAAGAGGTTATGGGTTCGATTCCCACACGGGAATTAAGAATAAAATAATTATTTACTTAGTAATAAATGTATTTTTGTCTGTCTCGCGGGGTACTTTACAAACTTAGAATTGACGGACACAATGTACATGCAGTCTCAGGACAAACATTTGAGAATCATGACTGGACATGACATGAATCAACATGACATTTGTAACCAAGTGCGGGAGTTGTCTTTTTTAAATAAACACTAAAAATATATTTATTACTAAGTAAATAATTAAGTATATTTGGTACTTATCTGAACAATTGTGTGTATGCAATTATTTATTTAAACAATTGTTATGTATACAATACAAATAAAATTAAAAAAATAAAGATAAAATGAAACTCGCAGAGAAAGTAACAATAACAGTATTTAATAATGAAATGTTATGATGGTAACTTGATGGTTCCTTCCTCCTGTACCATCCCACTTTTTGCCGACTCGCGTCGTCCACTCTAGGTTTCCTCCAGCGGCCATCGGTTCTTCGGCAGATATGGCCAGCTATTACCACTCCAATATCTTTAGCCTGCCAGCTATGTCGGTAACTTTAGTGCTTTGTCGCATGATCTTATTCTGAATTTTATCCTTTAAACAGACGCCAACACAGCTCACTCCATGGCCCGCTGAACCACATGTTCCAGTCCCACATTGGTTCGCTTTCTTTTATTAGTTACCCATTGGTAATGTGTTTCTTTCTTGCGCCCCATTATGTCTAAAAGTAAATACTAGTTTAGGCAAGCTTAGATAATTGAAATTAACAGGTAAATATATCAAGCTAAAAAAATCTATAGGGTATTTCTTGTAGTGGTTTCGTCCAATAGAATCGGAAAATAAATTTAAAAAAATTATTAAACTTCAACTTTAAAGAACTAAAAATCAAGAAATAAATTCTAGAATGTATTTGGCGTGCGTGTAGGTACTTACCTATATAATTAAAAGCTTGAGGCACTACCGTTACAGGTTACAGATTAGGTAGGTAGTTACTATACTTCTGTGACTCGAGCTTTTAAAAATAACACGCCAAATATTTACTTACTAGAATGAATTTTTTGCTTTTTAATCCATTATCCCAGACAAAAGCTTGTTTTTTAAATATTTTTTACCTACTTTTAATTTATTTTTAACTTTTGAGTAGCGTGTATGTAAGTGTAAAGACGAATAAATCGAGCTTAAACACGATATGGTTCTGTTGTATTATGACATAGATCCATGAGCCGCCTTCTAGCTTCATCATCAGACCCCGTATATCGCCTAGGTGTAAAGTGTACTACTTTATACCTAGGCGATATCCGGGACAAAACGAATCAACCGATCCTAAACTCGGTGCAAGGTAGCTAATACGACAATCAGTCGAATAGATAACCACTTCTCTTTAAAGTCGGTTAAATCACCTTTTTTTATAAAAGACAACTCACGCACTAGGGTACAAGCCCTAACTACTTTACAAACATATAATCATTCAGACTCCGTACTCAGTAACATTCAAATCAAATCAAAAATGCTTTATTCACTTAGGTTACAGAATGCAACACTTATGAACGTCTGACAAAATTTGGAAAAGATATGGCTCTACATTTATGCCAAGTTGGCAAAGCAATTAGTAGAACCAATGAGAAAAGAACTTAGCAATAAAAACTCATGGCCACTCTTTTCAAATAAAAATATTACATTTTTGTGTCTATACAATTATGTCAGCAAGTAAGGTGCTGCAACCATTACACCAAGATTTTTTTTGTGAATCTCACAAAGTAATTGAAATCACGAACATGCATACCTGCTCCAAAACAGAACCTCCTTTTTAAAGTCGGATAGAAATACAGCCTCCTAAACATGTAAATGTAATAACAAATTTTCCCAGTCTTCTGAGAATGTTACTCGATGGGGAGGAGTTCTTTCACGTCTAAACGGATTTTTACCTCCCCTTTTTGTAAGTTATCTTTTTTTATCTCTATTTTTAGCTAATTTGTGTATAGGTAGTTTTTAATTTTAATTTGTATCATCTATTTCTTTTGTAATATCACAACTGTTATAATATTAATACGATGTAGGTACTAAAAACTAAATTAAATAAATATTCACCAGATCAAGTTGTGGTAGTCGCAGTATACTCTTCAATAACAACTTCGTACCTAGGTTACCGCGAGCTCGTCCGGCACAAAGTGATACGTTCTACCGCTGCGCTAGCCGTGTTACCACTGAGACGATCGAATTTGCGCGCGCGTTATTATAGTACATTTTGGCATTTATTTTGTATATATAAAAATATATTTACCATAAAATAAAATTATGTTTTTATTAGAAAAATAACTTATTATTAAAGTGTTATTTTTTAATTTCCCAAATAAGTTGCCAGTTTCAAGAAAAAAATACATATTTGGGTGAAATATTCCTGTGAATTGTGATATCTTAACCTTTTTTTTTTTACTAATATTGTATGGGACTCGAAAAAACTGATCAATACAAATGCAAGCAGTTTATAATTCCTTGTTATTAATATTTTTTCACAGTCAAAATAGCTTGTTGTTTTCCCTGTACCGGTGATCAAACTGTACTCGAATTGTCAAATTTGAGAGAAAGGGTATAGGATATTCCAGATATTCTACTAATTATGAAGTTATTTGAAAATTCATTCGCGTCACATGCAAGATGATGAGACGTGCTAACCATATCACCCATAATTTCATTAATATCATGTAACACTTTCTCAGAATCATGCTACAAAATGGTTCGAAATGTGAAAACTACGAGCACGGCCCCTTAATAAAATATTTTCTTTTGGTAATTCTGTCGCACACAATTCCAAATTATATTCTATAGACATTTTGGAGATGTCACGACTCTCTACTGATTCTATTTGATCTTGAAGCAAGATACAAACTCCTCCGCCAGCTCGTGTTCTTCGACAGTATGATGCTGCTATTTTGTATCCATTAAACTGTATTAAGCTAGTTTTTTCCTTATTTAACCATGATTCTGAAATGCATATGACTTTATACATTGGATTTTGGTCAATGAAGGCTTCCAACAAGTGTTGTTTATTATAAATGCTTTGGAAGTTCTGGAATAGGATCTTATACTGCTGTTCTCCTTCGAAAGGAATTGTTACTAGCAGGTGTAGTACTGTTTCGATCTGGTTGGTTTTCACATTTTTGGCTATTTATATCTATTTTCTTTCCCTCAATGTACAGTATATTATTTTTTATAACAGCATATTTTCCTTCATTTCGTGCCTTATACATTTCTCCTCGTAACTGTTTCCTTTCCTTCAATGACTTTTTATCCATGAACTCTTGAACTGCCAGTCCAGTACCACGAAGGCAATGGCCGTTTTTTTCAATATATCTTGTCATTTTCTTACTGATCAATTCGATTACCAACGGGCGGTTGCTGTGGTTTTTGTATCTCCCCATTCTGTAAGTTTCTTCAATATAACCATTTAAATTCACATTCAGTATTTCGTGAAAAGCTACAATTATTCTATCGTGCAAGTCATATTCAGTTTCCTTGATATATTCAGTTAGGCCGTAGAGCACTATTTTCTTATTGTAGCTGTCTGTGTGTAGATGTTGTTGCGCAGAAAACGTCGCTCTAGTTTCTAAGTCCCTCACTTCTGTTAGCAGTTTTTCATTTTGCTTTCTTAAATTTTCTATTTCTAGACTGATTTCTTGTATATCTTTTTTCCTTTGTTCGTTTTGTTTATATAACGAATTAGTATCTTGTTTTATTTCGTTTTTTAATTTTTGAATTGCCTTGTTTATTTCATCCACAATTGTGCTCCTTAATTCCATTATTATCGATTTATTATTCTCTCTCAATTGCGAAGCAATTAATTCACTTAAGTTTTCTAGGGTTATTTCAGACGTGTTCGTAGGGTTTTCTTTGATGAGCGTGTCTTCTAATATACTACTTACATCTTGCGAGCTAATAGAGTCGTTAATTAATTGAGTATTTTTATTTCTCTGTGTCACATTATTAGTATCAGGCGACTATCAGGAACTTGGAGCACTGGTATCATTTTGATCACGTTGACGTACAGGGGTGTTTGAGTTGTCTCCTTTTGGTTTCCTACAAAGGCAAGCCGGGCATTTCCATTTCTGTTTAGATTCCTTTGTCATTATGTTGTAAAATCGCTTACTAGGCACGTTGCCACATTCCAAGTCATAACGTTCCTTACACAGTGCGCAGTCCAAGAACTCTCTGTTTGTGATTTCTCGCCGACATCCAGCACATCCCGTTGTATACAGTTGCCATGTTCACTAGCTTAGATACTGGTTATGCCCCCTGGCGGTTATCTTGATAATCTTACTGGATGTTATTGAACAAGTTAAACTACTTGCTACTAGATGGCGCTTCTGTTGTTA
Organism: Pyralis farinalis; assembly: GCA_947507595.1. Classification (NCBI taxonomy): domain Eukaryota; kingdom Metazoa; phylum Arthropoda; class Insecta; order Lepidoptera; family Pyralidae; genus Pyralis; species Pyralis farinalis. The sequence continues at coordinate 1,912,656 of OX382281.1, forward strand.
ACGTTTACTGTAGTTCACGTTTTAGTATTGCCAGTGACCGTTAGATGGCGCACTATACAAAAATGTCTACGTAGGATGATTTAGCAATTTTGATTATGTACTCTAATAGAATTTGATTATCACTCTCCTACCTTATATGGCATTTATTTCTCATACCTGTATTCACTAAAGTATATTGTAACAATCTTGACGAAATTCAACTTATCAACTTGACTATTATGGAATTTAAATATTTTTCTTCAACAAATTTTGTTTTGTATTTTCTTGATTTATTTACTTGCTGATTTTTTATATTATGTTTTACACTTTCGTATATTGTCAAACACTGCACTAATTATCTATTTTCAAACAGTAATTAAGGTTAGAATATTTTTAAAAGTTTTAGTTAACACGGATCGATGTTTACTCGTGCGCACTAGCGACCTCTCTCTATGACTCTCCTCCGATGACTGCTAACGTAGCATACGAGCTCAAGGAGTGAAGAATGGAACTAATAGAATTTGCAAAGTTATCTATGTTTCTATTTGATGGAGAGCGATAGACGGCTAAAATATATACTCACTAAACCACACTATTGTTGACATTTCCTATCATAAAACAATATAAACTAACATAAAAAAATACACAAACATACCTGTTTATACACCGAAAAACACGAAAACAAAAAACACTACACAAAAAAAATGTCCGTCAAGGCTGGTCTACGCCGCCGTTAGTACTGACTGACGTTACTACCCTTATGACTAAATCTAACTTTACATATCTCACATTCAAAGGGTTTCTGACCAGTGTGTGTCATCAAATGATACTTTAAACTATTTTTATGATTAAATTTAACATTACATATATCACATTCAAAGGATTTCTGACCTGTGTGTGTCCTTAAATGTGTCTTTAAATGACCATTTTGACTATATCTAACTTTACATATCTCACATTCAAAGGGTTTCTGACCAGTGTGTCTCATTAAATGTTTCTTTAAATTACTTTTATAACTAAATTTAACATTACGTATCTCACATTCAAAAGGTTTCTCACCAGTTCTCTTTGAATAATCCTCCTTAGTAAATATTGGTGAACCGACTTCGTCGTCTTTACAAACAACCATCTTCAGTTGTTTACTGTTGCTAGTGCCGACATCTGTGTCAGTACTAGCGCACTCACGATCACTGTTCACACTCACATTCGTTTTCTTTATCACGGTATACATAGATGTGATTTTTGAAACTTGTCTACTATTTGTAGGTTTTTTAACGCACCGTAATATGTAAGGGCTAACGTTTCTGTTGGTTGTCTCTTCATGCGTAACTGCCCTACACATTCTTGGATTTTCTAGAACATTATCGTCGTCTGATGTCATTGTTCTTCCATCTTGAGTCTTGTCCGCGTGTGTTTCTTGGCCCTCATCAGCCGCAGCGGCACCTGTACAAAGATACATCATTCATACATTGTAATAAATACCCACATCCATCGCTACTTTATACTGCGGATACCCTTCTGCGAGTGTGGTATGGAACAAGCAACAGACGCTATCTACCAATACTATTCATTTATCTGTTTAGTTACTTCTAAGTAAATATCTTTCTTTTCCTTCTAAGGTGCTGCACGTGTATTTGTGTGTATGTATGAATGTGTGTGTGCACGTGTTTTTGTGTGAGTGATGTGTGGATGTTTCGTTTATCGTCCGGGAGAGTGAGCGCGTCCAATCCATACTCAAATAGTAATTTGATCAGTTAACACATGATCTTCAGTAAATTATCTGTCTCTTCATAGACTTCATAAGCAGTAACAGATTCTTTATGTGATTTTTGTGTCAAATGTTTTACAGCCCCTTAAATTACATCTTCTCAACAGTCTGTTATAAACCAAAGGAAAGAGAAATGTTTTGAAGTGCTGAGCAAAAGTTGTCGATGTTTGGGGAACAGGTAGCTTAAATACTCTTTTCTGAATTATTGAGCTATTACGTAGAACAGCTTGAGATGCCTTTATGTACGTAGAGTGTGCTGCTGACCGCGTTCGTAATGATGACGTACGAAAGAGAGTTGGTTAAGATAAGAAAAGGCATGCTCCGTTGGTTCGGACATGTAGAAAGAATGTAGGATGAAAGAATGACGAAACAGATATACAGGAGGCGAGAAAGACCAATACTAACCGACCATGACCAAATTGGTCGTGTTTTATCAGAAAATGTCAGGAGCCTTAGGAACCGGCAAACTTGTATAAAAAGAGCTATGAATGTTAAAGAAGCTAGTGAAATTTCCCAAAAATCTTAAAAGCTTGGCTGGCACCGCCTCCAAATATTACAACATATGTATACTGTTGTCTAAATACATTGGTTTTATTCTAACTAGTCTAAAAATATATTTCTAATTTCTGTTTAAGTACAAATAAACACTATAATGTTTGTTTATAGTCATTTCAAGAAATAAAATAATTATATTGTACCTTTTAGTAAATTTTTTATAGCAGATGTTTTTGGAGTCGGTTTTTGGATTTTTTTTTATACTACGTCGGGAGACATACAAGCATATGACGTAAAGCGGGTACCGTAGCCTATTAACGCTCGAGATATATTAACTATCACTCGCGCGATGCGCCTCTGCTGCTTACACAGTAACTCCTTGGGAGATTACTGGTGACCTCACTTACACGCAGGAACACAACAACTTTCTAGGGAGTTGTTATTTGGCTGCGATTTTCTGTGAGGTTGAGGTACTTCCCCAGATGGACTGCTTTGATGTGCCCCACCTCTCTTATCGTTTTTTTTTTGTATATTATCTAACATGTAATGGGTGTGTATATATATACAGATATATATATATTATAATCTATATATATATATATATATATATATTATAATCTATATATATATATATATATATATTATAATCTATATATATATATATATATATATATATATATATATATATATAAATAAATGAACAATAAATTAACTTAAGAAATCCACCAGGATTTTTGTAAGGACTGATGAAAAGATCTGGGGAATTACGTCCACCTCATATAAGACCACAATCAACTAACAATTCCCTGGAGCACATTTGTTTTATTGCAAGTGAGGTTACAAGTTTATTTCCAAAGCCCCTAACTATACACTGAGATCCAGTTAAAAAAATGCTCCAGCCTATGATTTTCTCAGTTGAGTCATACTCTAACCATTTCACTGCTGTCACACTCAAACTCAAGTGCTATGCTCCTGAGTTTTAAGTCTGAATGATGTAGTGGCCTGAACCAAACCAGCCTGCCGGATGAATAGGTCAGCAAACTACAGTGTGAGAGACATAAGCATCATACCAGTGAAGTGGAGGCATGCTAGGCAGGGCAACAGGTATTTTAAATTAGGAAACAATAATTCCTGTGCAACTGCCGTCGTGATTAGGAGAAATATAATCATAGTGATAATAGAGGACAATATGTCTCTCATATATTTCTCAGAATTTGTGATCTAAAAATCTTCTATCATTACACTGTGCCAGACATGTCTGTGTACACTTACATTGTTAAAACAAAGTCATTGAGATTCGAAAATGTTAGTTAAATGTGGCAGATAAATGCAATAAGTTTTAAAAAGCAGTGTTCTTTACAAGGCGGTCATATAGTGACTGTTACCTTCTGCCTTCTTGTCCTCATCGACTTGTGCTCCTTCTAACTCCTCCTGCGTTCTATTTGCTTCATGTACTACTACCACTGCAGTATAGATACCTTCCATTCCTTCTAATTCATTCTTGATATTCTCTTCAGTTATCAATTCTTGTCTCTCAATATATATATGTCTCTCGACGGCTCCATCTGTAGCCTCCTGTTTTACATTTCCTTCATTTATCAATACCCCACTCTCAGTGTCATACATATCCTCCAGTGCTGGTCTCTCAATAGTATCTTCATGTTCAGAGTCCTCAAACGTGAAATGTTCCACAAGTGGGAGTCTGTCAGTGTCCATTTCTCCTGTGCACTGCGATGACAGAAGATCCTCTTTGATCTCCTCCTTTATCAAGCTGTATTCAGTGCCTGTAATGCTGATGAGTCTAACGGGAGTCACACATAGACCATTTAGTTGATACTGTTTCACCGCGGCAACAAATTCTTGCTGCTCCTGAAAAATAACAGTTCATGTATTAAACATTTATGTTTGCGTTGATAACCATACTGACTTTTTTTATACCACTAAGGTGGTAATGAAACATACGGTCTGAATGATGGTAAACAGGCACCGTAGCCTATGGACATTTGCAACACTAGGGGTGTCACTCAAGAGTGCCCGACCCTCTAAAATCCTCTTCACGCATTTCTTGAAGAACCCCATGCTGTAGTCCCTTGGAAAATCATCGGCTCATTCCACAGGTTGAGAGTTCTCGGAAGAAATTTTCTCTGGAACAACAAAGTACGCGACCATTGCGGGTCCAGCGAGTGAGGGTGAACTCCCCGCCGTAGGCTAGCGTTCCGGTAATAAAAAGTAGCTGTCGGCATCATATCGAACAATTCCTCAGAATACAACCCGTTGTACAATCGGTAGAACACACAAAGGGAGGCAAAATCTCTCCTTAAACTTTCTCTCAATACTGTTCGCGACAACTATGTAAATAAAGAAATAACCGTCGCGCGTAGTATAGTAAGCACATTGTAATAGTTAATAGTTATAGTTGTTTCTTATAAGTTGTTTTATATACATGAATAGAATAGGTTTACACAGTTTTTACATATGTACTTAGTTTGTTAGAGATAAGTTTTGCATGTTTACATTCTACAGTAGTCTAGGTACGAGCTGTTGCAAGCCGAGTATATAATAAAGTTATAACATTTGATTAGTGGCTGCAACAGCTCAATAATGAATAGATGTACCTATGAACATAGTTTTAAGTTTATAATGAAAACATTTATGTGTAAAAATCTTAACTGACCCATAGGTTTAGCAATAACTTTTAGCAAAAGTTTTATGATCTTGTATGAAAAAGGGTCAAATGTATGGAAAAATAGAACAACTTAGAAACATTTTTGACACAAATAAAGCGAGCACGTTCAGGTAATGCCTTCAGGTCTGGGCGATTTTGGCTATATCTGTCTCTTTCCCACACTTGTACCTCTCGCTCCCACAGCGGGGGTATAAATATGGGCCACAGAGCGGTGATCGATACCAGCCATCCTTTCCCACGGCGAGCTAGTTGAACTACTCGAATCCGACGCTCCCGGGCGCCGGTGACGAAAAATTCGACTACTCGTGCAAAGGATAGCAGTCAAGCGCCGGTACCTTTCCCATTGAGCCCCGCTCTGGGATCGTGGAAAGCGCCGCTGTCCTCTCCCGCTGCTCCCAGCAACTCCCACCCACGCATCCTCTCGTCCTGTCCGTTCGCGCCGACTGTGCCGTGTAAGAGTGTACCTCCTGCACAGTGCAGTCGACGCGTCTTGCTAGGCCGGAGTCGTACGCTTCTGAGCGAGTACTGCTTTTGCAGCACCGCTCCTGCTGATTGTCCGCTCGGGTGACTTCGGGCGCGCCGATCGGGAGACTTCGGTCTCTCGAACGGTGTGCCTGGGCGGTCGGACGGACGGTGAGCAGATTATTTTTATATTCGTGTAGTGTTGTGTTGTTGTTGTCCGTGTCCGTGTCCTTGTGGCGTACAAGTCACGAGACAGGAACTAATTGTCGTTTTTAGTACAAAAAACGGCAATTACGTCCATCTAGTGCTGTCCTTGTCTGTTATAACCGTCCCTGTCTAGGTCTCGCGAACCTCGTCCATATAAGTAGTGTCTTTGTCCGCACCCGAGGTCCCTTCAGGATATCGGGTGCCTGTAATTGTACTGTCTTGGGTGTAGGCTGCGACTCCGACTAGTCGGAATCACAGGCGGCACACCGTTAACTGGGTCCGCTTGGGTGCCATTTTGACTGACTATCCTAGATAGTATCAGTCAAAATACTACGGCAGTACTAAGCGGGCTCAGCCCCGCTATCACTGGCTGGCATGGCGGACCGGAAGGGAAGCCGTTCGCCACCAAAAAGCCCGACCCCACCCCGCAGAGTTCCAACTGCTGGCATGGAACCCCTTGCCCCCCGTAAAGGTAGGAAACCCGCTGCTCCCTTCGGAGGGAGGCAGATTATTGCTCGCGATACCCAGACTGGACACACCAGAACAGTGTCTCCGTCTGAATTTGGCCTTGCATCCGCGACCTCCTCGCCGTCTCCTAGTGATGGCAAGCTGATCGCAGCGGTGCTAGAGAAAATCGAGGCAATCGAAGCCGGCCCGTCTGGCAGCGGCACTAGAATGCCTAAGCGTACAAATGCTTCAACTCTCTCATCTGAGGATAGCTTGGCCCACGAGAATAAGAAGCCACGCCAAAGAGCAAGCTCAGAAGGAAGCCTTGCATCTCCTAGCTCACAACTACTGCCGGAAAGGCAAAGCACGCCCCACGAAGCACCACAGACCACGCACTATTATGCTTCAGAATCAAACGAAGATCTAGCCGACGCCAACTTAGAGGAAGTATTTCGCTCAGCCATCATTACGCAGCAGGACAATGCCTCCCATGGATCACAGGAGACATCCTACAGGCGCATAGTAAGCGCAGAGCGAAATACACAGCCAGACCTCACCTTGCCGAGCCAACAGCCGCAAACGTCCTATGCAGACATGGCAGCCCATACTATAACACCAAGACGCCCAGAAAGGGCCCCAACACCACCAACTGCCGCTGCAGTGCAGGAAACTGCAATGAAGGGCTACCCACCCATCATTGCAGAGGTGCTACCTAATTGGACGCACCATTTTTCGGTGCTGCATGCCCATATAGGCCACGCACCGAATGCACGACCTTTTAAGCAGGGAGTACGTTTTCTGCCACGCAGCCCGGAAGAATTCCGTGCTGTGCAGGCCTACCTCCGCGTCCTGGGCGAATCTGAACCCCGTCTGTCTTGGTATTGTTACTCCACGGAGGAGGAACTACCTACCAAGATAGCGGTAAGAGGCCTCCCGCTGGGAACAAGCGAAGAGGATGTCAAAGCCGCCTTCGAAAACATAGGCTACGCCGTGAGGCATGTCCGGCCAATCATATCACACAAAGGAAAGATGAGCTGCCTCTTCCACGTTCAACTAGAACATCTCTCACAAGCAGAGCTCACTAGGCTGTACAGTATTGACGAACTACTGTATATGCCAGGGATAACCATAGAGGCGTGGAAGTCCATAAAAAGAGTAGCCCAGTGTCATAGATGCCAAGGGTTCGGGCATGCCTCCAACAACTGTCACCGTCCGCAGAAATGCCTCAAGTGCGCAGGTGAGCACGCAGCTAGTGGCTGTACGGCCGCCTTACTATGCGCTAACTGTGGAAAAAATCATGCATCCAACGATAGGCGATGCACAATATTCAGAAGAGAGGCGAGGAGGAAGGGCATACAACTTTCGGGAGCCCCTCCCCTCAGACCTGGACAAGCAACTGCAACTCACCATCCATCGCAGCTAACTCAGGAAGAGGTGGCAGAGGGGTGGCAAGTTGCCGGTGCCCGCCACACTCGACCTAAGCCGCATCAACCCACCATACACGCTGCTACGGAAGCCCAAACAGCGCTAAATGCCCCGCTAACAAATGTACAGATGCCTACAACACTAAATCCACCAGCAAACGCAGGCACCTCTAGGCCCAAGAAGAAGAAAAAACCGCGCTCTAAGAAAAAGAAGGCCTCTCAACTGCAAACTGCCCAAACAATAGGCTCACAGCCTCCGTCGCGTAGCCACTCACCTGCCAATCGTCAAATAAATGCCAACCTACCACCTAGAGAGAACGACACTGCTCGTACACAGTCGAATAGACAAACCAATAATGCTCCAACCCGCCCAACGGTTCGTTTCACGACATATAGAGCCACAGAATCGGCCTCGGCGGAAACAACTTCGCGTGCAAATATAAATAGAGCTCCTCCCCGCTCAAATGACCCAACAAGCGATCCAATTGCATATATTGTATGGATACTTGTAGAGATGATTCGTTCTATAGCCGCCGGGGTTGACATCTGGACGGCGGCTACAGACGCGCTCACGCAGATACTGATCCGACATGGACAGTAAGCTGCGTGTAATATATTGGAACCCCGGAGGGGTGTCATTAATGGCCCCCGCACTCAGAACACTCGCCCAGGAATACGACCCCCATATCATATTACTGGGCGAGACTAAACTAAATCCCAAAACACGCTTCCGCATCCCCAACTACCACATGTACCGCAGAGACCAGCTCACACCGCAAGGCCGAGGCATCAGAGGCACGGCAGTGCTGGTGCGCAGGGACTGTGTACATGAGGAGTTGAGTCACCTGCCATTTCAGTCGCTCTCCAATATTGGTGTGCGACTGAGGGTGGGTGGCGAGGAGATGCGGATATTCGCGTGTTACCGCCCCCCAGGACCCACCATACACAGGGAAGATTTCTCCACGCTCTTCGCAGGAAACGAACCTACACTAGCGCTGGGTGACTTCAATGCAAAAAGCCCCCTATGGGGGTCGCGAGTCACAAAGGCCGAAGAAAAAGGGTACGTTATAATGGGCCCCTCATCTCCAACACATGTGCCAACAAGCCCTAGGCAGTCGGCTGATGTACTGGATATAGCAATTATTAACTTAGTGTCCCATGTTATAACGTTAGATGTCTTGTACTCAGCCGACACACAACATCTGCCGGTACTGGCCACGGTCGACATGGGCGCGCCGCACACAATAGAGCGCCCTGTACGCACCCGCGTCGACTGGGACGAGTATAGAAAATTACTCTCTGGATTCTCGCTTGATGGACAGCTATCCACCGCGGAAAAGGTAGAGGCGGCGGTCCTACACCTTACTAGCGCGTTACAAACCGCTAAAGAAACTGCCACGAAAACCAATACAACACCGCAAAGGCATTACAACGACCTGCCGAGCGAAATTCAGAGGATGATTAAAGAAAAGAGAGCGCTACGTAAACTCTGGATGAGAACAAGATGCCCCGCCTCAAAACGGAATTAAATAGGAAATCTGCACAGCTGTCGGAGAGGGTCAGTAAATGGCGCGGCGCGTCGTGGGAGACCCTAATAGACACGGTCACTGAAAACCGCACCGGACTGTACGAACTAAACCGACAGCTAACCAATGCACGCCCTCCTATCTGCCCGCTGAGATACAGTGCGGGCAATAGAAAATATACAGCCTTAGAGAGAGCGGAGGTAATGGCAGACCATCTTGCCACAACCTTTCAACCTAACCCAGTCCAACCAGAAGCCGACGCTGTCATCCGCGAACACCACACCCGCGTGGTGCATCGCGTGCAGGAATTTTTACGAACCCCAGCGCCGCCGCTAACGGGGGATTTATTTGTTTCACCGGCTGAAGTGCGGCGACTCCTAAAGCGACTACCTAAACGTAAAGCACCGGGACCAGACGGAGTCACGAACTATATGCTACAGCAACTCCCACGAAGAGGGATAGTCGCACTCGCCCGCATCGCAAACGGCGTACTCCGCACCGCACACTTTCCGAGGTGCTGGTGTCCGGGTCGAGTCATTGTCCTCCCCAAGCCAGGAAAGGACCGCAGGTATCCCTCGAGCTATAGGCCCATAACACTCCTGGCGCACAGCTCCAAACTGGTAGAACGTCTAGTGCTGTCCCGTCTCCGCCCCTACATAACACTGAGGGACGAACAATATGGATTCAGGGGACAGCACTCGACGACTCTGCAACTAGTACGTGTTCTGCACTACCTCACAGACCATGCCAACCACGGCCGCACCTCGGTCGGAGTCTTCCTCGACATCGAGAAAGCCTTCGACCGGGTGTGGCACGAAGGTTTAATTTTCAAAATTTTAGAACATACCAACACGCCACCGCAGCTCGTGCGCCTTATAGCCTCATTTTTGAGCGGCAGGTCCTTTACTGTCAAGGTGGAGGACAGTGAATCGAGCTCCAGACCCATCACAGCAGGAGTCCCCCAAGGAAGTTGCCTGTCTCCTACGTTGTACGCGGTCTACACCAACGACATCCCGCTACTGCCCGAGGCGCAAAGGCGCGAGGGAGAGCGGGATGTAATGTTGGCATTGTTCGCGGATGACAGCGCATATTTTACGGCATCTAGGAAGCCAGTGATCGCGGCTAGGCGGCTGCAGAGGCTGCTGGACGTGCTCCCTCACTGGTTCGATCTGTGGCGACTGAAGGTCAACGTGGATAAGACCATCGCGCTACAGGTCGGACAGAGACGCGTCCCGCCGCCACTGCAACTGCAAGGTCAACCTATTGCGTGGGAGAGCAGTGTGCGCTACCTAGGTGTAAACATCGACCGTTCATTAAGTATGGTAGCCAACGTTAACAACTTAACAACTAGCGCTAAGGCAGCCCGAGGCGCACTACGGCCGGTCTTAAATTCTCGATTACCACTGCGCACTAAAGTTGGAATTTACAAAACTTACGTGCGCAGTAGATTAACCTACGCGGCACCAGCTTGGTACGCACTCTGCTCGCCCACGCAAAGGAACAGACTTCAAGTCGTCCAAAATGTGGCCCTGAGGATGTGTGTAAACGCAGGACGGTACGTAGCGAACGAAACAATAGCCCGCGGGATCCGTATACAAACGGTACACGAGTTCATAGTCGAGCTAACTCGTAAATTATTCGATCGCGCGGACAACTCCAGCTACGCACACCTCAGAGGCCTAGCGCCACTTCACACTAGACCTCCAGATGGGAAGCGAGACGGCCCTCGCGATCTCCTCAAAAAATAGAGTGTTTACAAACACAATGACCTAAAAACATGAAAACTAAACGTTAAAACTAAAGCTTAAAACTATTAGTACACCACGTGACATTTGTTGTTGTTCTGTCTCAATTTATTGTACTGCACCATCTCTTTCTAAAAAACGACAACTGTCTCGCTTTTAGTATTACTTTGTCTCATCTTAGTAGCTCGTGGCTCCCTCTGTAGTAAGTACGGTTACTCTGGGATATTACATACCTTTTAAATATTGCTGTCCATGTATATATGAATGTACTATATACATTAAATATATACTACATACATATTGCATACTAACCAACAAATAAAAATGCTCATAAAATTAAAACTTAAATTTAATATTTACTATTTACAAATACTATTTACAAATTCATATACCTATAACAGACTGACTACTCAACGAAACCTCTCTCCCGGTTTCGTTGTAGTTCTGTATTACATAGAGTAAACTACATTATATTACACTATATACTAAGTATATACACGTATATATGTATAAGTTTATGTATACATATATATGTGCATATATGTTTATATATGTTAACTTATTTGCTTATTTTCAGTACGAGTGAGTACATGCACATGGCACAGCCATATACATGTACACACCAATACTTCGTGCACGACTTCAGCCACTGGAGTTCAGCGGGCGGGTGTGTGTGTCAAACAGCCATAGACTGTTTTACACATACACCATCCACTTCTAGTTGACTCCAGCGACAGAAACACCGGGTTAGTCTTCGTTTTGGGACCGGACCGGCGTGTGCAGGCGGCTTACACCTGAAAAGGTGCTGTCGCGCACCCACGCCGGCCCAAGCAGCATCGATAGTGTGAATACAACACCTGATGGCCGGCGGCCGCCTGGGCGAGCCGATCTCCGCGGGTCCACTCTGGCTAAGTTAACATAGCGTGGGGGCCCGCGGGGCGAACGCTTGCAACTGGACGAACCGCTTGTCATCAGGTGGCGTAAACACACGGGTTGGTACAGTCGGGTGCAACAACGGAATACCGCGTAGCCACTCCCGGTCATGCCGCTCTCCCGGGATCCAGTCTTGCTATGGTAATCTAGTGTCTGGATCCCGAGGGAGGGAGCGTGATGGTGGGGCGGAGACGTAGGACCCGGGTGTTGCAGCCCTCAGTTCAGCATCGTCGTTCATCGCTGTTCCTGGAAAAGAAGAAAATTATGTCATTAAAAACTTTTTCTCATGTACAAGTTACATATATCTATCTCCCTCGCACTGCTATACAGCACGACTCTTCTCGACAGGCACGTATGTGTCTATGACGACATTATCACGCAAAATTCCACTAAGCATTGAATTAATTACACGGGGGTGGCTACGCCCCCGGAGCCCTACCCGAGTAAAGAGCGTAAGCTCGAGACTCGTAGCACATTCATGTATGACCCGTGATGATGATGATGATGATCGATACCAGTCGTCCGCTACACTCAGCGCTCACACTACAGTGGAATAGCCAGCCAAGTCACCTCGAAGCCAAGCCAATCCAGACCTGGAAGGAAGTACCTACGGCTCCATACTTCTCCGACGACACCAGGCGTTTCATTTTGCACCAACCCGTTACCTGCGATTTACAACCGGAGGTAGAAGAGCACAAGGAGGTTTCCGAAATGGAAGGGGACAGTGCAGCACATATTGTTTCGGTGTCCCGCATTCTCCAAACAGAGGTACGATTTGGAGCAGGAGTTGGGAATGCGGTTCACCGAAACCACAGTCTCCGAAATAGTTTTGGGGGGAAATAGAGCTAAATTTATAAAATACTGCGTCAGTCTAGCTACGGTTGTCATTGATCGCAACAAGCAGAGCAGCTCCACCTAGGACTAATGCTGTATACCTCGGCTATACTCCGTATAGCCGATGGGATCGCGGTGGCTAGGTGAAGCCCGCTGTCGCCCGTGGATGGACTGACGTAGTATGGGGAGGGGAGTTCGAAAATTACTGCCGTTCTAAAATGGGCAAAAACGAAAGATGATGAATGAAAGTTAGAATTACGGAATGAATGAGAATATGAAGCATCTGGCGATAGACCAGAAGGTTTTCTGCGGTTTTGTAGATCTTGAGAAAGCCTTTGATAGGGTTGTGCGAAAGGAACTATTGGACATATTGCCGAGATATGGGATTGACGGTTCACTGCTCCGTGCTGTGCAGTCCACTTACAAGGATTGCTCAGCATGTGTGCGGATAGATGGTGGCATTTCACCCTGGTTTGATGTCAGAATTGGTGTCAAACAGGGTTGCATGCTATCTGCTAGGCTGTTTATCCTGTATCTCGATAGTTGTCTGCAGAGAATAAGGTCAACGAATGTGGGATTGCGCATGGGTGACCTAGTGGTGAACTGTCTGCTGTATGCAGACGATGCCGTGCTATTAGCAGATACACCATCTGAACTGCAAACACTGGTCATAACGATGAAAGACGAATGTATGGAGAAAGGCTTACTACTGAATGCGAAGAAAACAAAGATAATGGTATTTGAAAGAGAAGAATCCAGAACTAATGTAAGGATTACGATTGATGATGAAGTGTTGTAACAAGTGGATGAGTTTGTATATCTTGGATGCGCTTTCAGCAGGGATGGAAGGTACACCGCAGATGTGGATAGACGAGTGAGTGCTGGGAATAGTGTGAACGGAGCGTTGGGAAAACTTCTTGGCAGTAAAATCCTGAGCCAGAAGGCGCAACTCGTTATACACAATGCAGTGTTGGTCCCAACGCTAACTTATGGAAGCGAGAGCTGGGTATGGCAGAAAGACCATGAAAGTAGAATAAACGCGGTGGAAATGCGAGCGCTGCGCAAAATTTGTGGCGTAAGGCTTGTAGACCGTATTCGCAATGATGATGTTAGAAATAGAGTTGGTCTGAAAGAGAGCGTCGGTGTTAAAATAAGAAGAGGCATGCTCCGATGGTTCGGGCATGTAGAAAGAATGCAAGATGAAAGAATGACGAAGCAGATATACAATGCAAAAGTGGAAGGATGTAGGAGCCGGGGAAGGCCAAGACTTACCTATCATGACCAAATTGGTCGTGTTCTATCAGAAGGTGATGTCAGGAGCCCTAGAAACCGGCGAGCGTGCATGAAAAGAGCAATGAATGTGAAAGAAGCGAGTGAGGTATGTAAGGATCGAGTCGCGTGGCGCTCGGTTCTCTCTGCCTACCCCGCAAGGGATTTGGCGTGAAGTTATAGATAGATAGATAGTATATTTTGCCTTATGGGACAATAAATAATAACGATAATTAATAAGGGATAATGCATCAGGAGATTCACTCATATGGATGATTATTTTATATTATTCTTATTTTTAATTGTTTTGTATGATATTATTAATTTTGTATTGAAAACAAAACCACTTGTACGTGATTGGTCGGTCGAAAACCGCCAATCACGTGCAAGTATGGCGGACCAATTAGAAGTTCCCGCTCCTTTTTTGAGAACTTGTTAAGGTGAGCGGGAATTATTCATTCTGTAATGAGCAATCGAACTGGAAGGTTCAAAGATCGGTGAAAGTTAAGTTGTTGCTGTAAGTAAAATTGTACAGTACTTGAGGAATAAATCAAGTATTAATTTCGACTGAGTCCTGATTTATCAAAAGTGTTATATACAATCGAGGGATTCCCCATAAAAGATAAAGGAAAAGGGTTGAAACTTGGGAATTTTTATTCTCTACTTTTTATTTTATATAAAAAACAATGTTACGTAATGAGCTGTTCGAACCACCCTCCCGCCCCTGTAACGCATCCTAACGTGACAAGATCACCCCCTCCCCTCCCCACAGATTGCGTGTCGTAATAATTGATGCTCCCTTACTGCAATTGTTTCGAGATTCCTTGGTGTAAAACATTTTAAAAATTTTTAGTTTCTCTAATAGAAAATTTTTGGATGAGGGGTAAATTTTAACCTACATTAAGATTATTCATATAATAGTAGTTATATCCAACTTACTATTTCACCGCCCTGCAGTATCTCTGTGAGCACTTTGTTGGCCCTCACAGACCTCATCATCAAGTCCTGGCACTTTCTCAGCTTGAAGTAGCACAGGTAACACGCTGCCACCGGCTGACACAGTGTGTTAATCTGAAAAAGAATTGCATAAATTCAAAACATTAAGACAATGACAATAAGCTTTCATTATTGTTCAACACTCACATAGCAAACAAGTAGCCTGCTGGATAGCAGCCACTGTCACTCAGACACTTCAAACACATTTCTATGCTACATGCTTACACAACTCCTCTTCTATAGCTTGCTCCGCTCGTAAGAAACACATGGATCACAATTAAAGACTAAGGTGCAGTCGGCCTGCTTCCAGTCGCACTACTACTACCAAATATTTTTTG
Organism: Pyralis farinalis; assembly: GCA_947507595.1. Taxonomy (NCBI): domain Eukaryota; kingdom Metazoa; phylum Arthropoda; class Insecta; order Lepidoptera; family Pyralidae; genus Pyralis; species Pyralis farinalis. The sequence continues at coordinate 1,927,765 of OX382281.1, forward strand.
CTAAAAATGTGGCACAGATACATTAGAAGTTACATAAATATGTTCACACATTTTACCAGACACTGGCATGCCAAAAGGAGAATGGCAGCTTTTTATACATCATTTGGCTCGAAGCATCTGGAAGGGTATATCAACCAAATCTATAACACGTTGGAGGGTTTGGTTTAGCAACAATATTACCTTAACATCATTGCCGTAAAACATGGAGGGAATGAGAATAATCTTGTTAAAAATTCCAAGATTTACCCGAAATATTAACAACATACGAACGCAGTCAATGGCATAAACATTCACTGTCATTTGACAGCATCTCGTGTCACGTCATATTAATGTCAGTTAAATTATCAATCAATTCAGTTTATTTTAGCACACAAAAAGATAATTAAGTAAGTAATAAGGTGATAAAGTGCTTTGTTAGAAAATGTAATGCAGTTGTCAAATTAACTTGTATTTTAGTTGATGACTCTAACATGGTAGCACATAGACAAGATACCTAACCTAAATAGGTTCAATAAATGCCATCAAGGTTATTTAGCATGTGACATGAGTAAATTAATATCTAATTACAAAATTCGTCAGTACAGTACAAACAATTTGTATTAGCCGTTTTTTCAGTTTCCTTTTAAAACTACCTGGAGATAGAGACATGGTATCTTCGCTTACTTTATTAGACAATAGACATTAATTTATTTGCCACTTCAATACACACATACAGCAAGTTATAGTGCTATAGTAAAGCTAGGTTCTAATTACTTATAATTATAAACATTTTTTTTACATGCATGTGTGTGCTGCAGGAATGCAAAAAGGTCATGGCTCAGTATATTCTTGCATAAGAACTTGCAAAAACACTGATTTTCAGACATGACCTGCGAAGTGCGAGTGCAACAGGTTTAATTTGATTAAAGTTGTGTTGTGTAATAGGTGAGTAGAATATTTGTATTTATATGTTGCTTAACAAAAGTGTAAATAGAGAGATTATATGGAACGTTAAAATAGAATACAAATGAATGATACAGCTGTGCAATTGTTAATATGACCCATATGATAGAAATAAAAAATATAATTTATGGATAGATTAAAATGACAATGATAATAGACAATAATAATAACAAAAAATGAATAAATACAGTACTGCTTAAGATAATTTCAAGCAGCAACCGCTACAGGAAATGTTTTGGGATACCATTTCTTTGCTTGTCTAGAAGAAACACTGTCAAGTGTTTTTTAAAAGTGTAAATAGAACTAGCATTTCTAATTGGTGGTGGTATAATATTCCAACATTTAGTTGCCTGATAGCGGAAACTGCCAGTAAATGCCACTGTCCTATGAGAATATACTCTGAGTAACACTCGGATTGGACGATGACTGTATTTATCGCCAAGTATTGTAAAATTAAGCTTGGAATATAAGTAGTCTGGTTGTTTGTATTTAATAACACCAAACAGCATATTACATATATATTTTTTTTACACTACGTCGAGAGGCATGTAAGCGGGTACCGTAGTCTATTAACGCTTGCAATATATTAAGTACCACTCACGCGATGCTTAGTGGTGACCTCACTCACTCGCAGGAACACAACAACTCTCAAGGGAGTTGTTATTTGCCTGCGGTTTTCTGTGAGGTGGAGGTACTTCCCCAGATGGGCTGCTTTGATGCACCCTACCTCTGTAAAACTCTCTCCTCCTAGGACCAATCTGATAGCTGTTATTGCTATATGCAGAAGTAGTCATTGGGAGCGTATTCATTCGTTTAGGGTGTCTGAGACATATCATTTTCATTTCAAAATCAGTCGCCCCTTTCAGAGATTACCCAAACAAATATTGTATTCTTTGCGTAAATATCATATATGTATTCATTCATATACATTTAGTAAAAGCTGTCATTTTAACATTACACTAATTATTTGAGAGATGTAGTTAACAGTAAGTAATTATTATTATATTATTAGTAGTGACATTGGTTCATTATTAAGGTGTAATTAGTAGTAATGTTTAATGTGTGTGCACTTCGTGTGCGAATTACAAGTTTTTAATCCAACTGACTTAAGGCTAGAGATAACTGTATGCAGACGTATTCCAAGTCATTTCTTCGTGTTATTTCATTTTATGAAGTTATATTGCTTGGACCTAAATGTATCACATTTCATGTTCATCATCCACTGACACCCCCGTCTACAGTATACGACCGTTACCGTAAATATATATATGTCAGAACGTGGATGTAATGGTCGTCAGGTGGCTCGTTGTTCATGGCGAATAAAGCGAAATACCAACGTAGTTAATCTTCTCAATATTTAATCAGTCCATTACAATAATAATCGTAATAAAAGTTATACTCAGATCGCAGATTACAACGGATTCAAAATGCGGTGGACGCGACACGTGCGATTGGCTCCATTGCTCGATTCGTAATGACGCTTCCAATCATCTTGACGTATTGACAACAGACAACAATCGACATTTCGAGCAAACCATAACAAACACAACCGGTGTTGCCAATCCAACAATGTCGATTCCACCCAAGCGCCGACTTGACATTTTGATCCGTTATTATTAAAACTAGCATCACGGGGATTGATTTCTTCCGGGCTTCTCAATATGGTGTTGCTACCTCTGCGACATATATGTTTAGTATTTAATTATACATGTAGCTTTTAGTCTATACATAAAAGGAGACTGGTCAAATGTGCCCCAGGCCCAACAGAAATAGAATCTGTCTCAGATTTTTCGTAAAATTAGAATAAATTATTATAAAAAGTCGGAATGTCCAAAATCGGTGGCAAACATGTTGAAATTGCCTAATGTTTTTGATTAGGCGCAATATTTATTTTTCATATTTTTGTCTACAATTATACGTATAGTATATATATAATTCATTAAAACAATGCTTGGTGTTTTTAATTATCCTATAAAAAGTGAAGCGCGTTATTCTCTTAGACTTAGAATAAATAAATCCTACATTTAAAACAAAAGTGCTTTGCATGCGCCACAACGATCCAAACTACAATGGGGCCCACAAATTGAAAAATTATCAGGAAAACTAAGTTCTGCAGCCTATGCAGTGAAAACTATTAGACGGCTCACTGATGTTGATACGGCTAGAATAGTTTATTTCAGCTACTTTCATAGTATTATGTCATACGGAATTCTTCTTTGGGGTAACTCCGCGGACATTAACACCATCTTTTTATTGCAAAAGAGAGCCATAAGAGCTATCTACAAACTTGGTCCCCGTGAGAGCCTTAGAGAAAAATTCAAAGAAATAAATATTCTAACAGTCGCATCGCAATATATCTATGAAAATCTTTTGTATGTCCATAAAAACATAGACTCATTTTGTAAAAAGAGCGATACTCATAACATAAATACTAGATATAAGCATAATCTTGTGTTACATGCAAGCCGTCTCCACAAAATAAGTAATTCTTTTATGGGGCAATGTATACGGTTCTATAACAAACTTCCCAGCAATATAAGAGAATTGTCAATAAACAAGTTTAAAACTACTATTAAAGCCAAATTGTGTAGCAGGGCATATTATAAAGTATCTGACTATATTAATGATAAAAATGCCTGGGATTGAGTCGATCCAATTACAATGTAATTAATAAATTATGTAAATTTGTTTGGTTGTACCAAAAGAGGGATGCCTGAGTTTTTTGGCAGTATTTTTATCAGTGCTCACCTAGTCATGAACTGCACGGTAGGGAAAAAAATTGTGACGATTCCAAACAAATGTAGCCATTTTTACGGAATAAAAAGATTTTGACTTTGACTTTGACTTTGACGGCGCTCGAAGGGCGAATTTATGAATTTTTAAATAATCGATATATATCGTCGATATATTTAATCTCGAACTATCGATATTCGATATTTATTTCAGAGTATCGAAATTGTATCAAATTCGATATTTTTTTAATACTTCCAAACACACCAAATTTTTTGGCCGAGTATGTGAACCATAATAACCTCAATAGACAACGAGTACCTTTCTCAAGAATGGGGCTGACAGCCCTGAAGTAGCAGATTTCCCACATTTGACTATTGCAGAAATAATTCTATTTGCCATTGGTATGTATCATGTGAAAATAGCACGCTCATACTGTAGCGAGCACCTGAAAAGCGCTGGTGTAAATATACAGACATCCGGAAGCTATAAATGATGACAGCAGTTCCTTATTAAGGTGCAAGATCAAGATCACGGCACACCACTGCAAAAATCTATTACACATATATTTCGTATAACCCAGCTGCTGAAGGTAGAAATGCTATTACAGGTTATTATTGTAACTGTTTACAAGGCAGAAGGACATTGGGTAGTTGCGCCCATGTCATCAGTGTTGTTTATTATTTAGGGTGGGCAAGACATCAAGACGTGTTCAACCACACTGCTTTAGGCATGGATGATGTCTTAATAATTGCAGAATAATATAAACTTACAGTGCAGTCTGTCTATGATGATTGTTTGTAATCAATATAAAAAAAATATAAACTGGTTTAATACATATACCTATTTTTGTTTTATTTTTATTTTCTTGCCTAATTAATTTATTATACGTGTAGTTATCAATTGAGAAAATAAAGAATAAAAATCAAGAGCCTTTCTCTAAAAAAAAATGCAAAATAAAATAAAGCGCCTGAAAAAGAATAATAGGCAATTTTAGTGTGTTTGCCACTGATTTCGGAAATGCGAATTATTAAGATTTCATTCTCCTAATTTTACGATAATTCTAAGATAAGTTTCTATTGTGTTGGGCCTGGGGTAATTTTCTATGGGCCCTGACCAGTCTCCTTTGAATGGAAATTTTAATGTTCAAGTTCATGTCTTCTATTCTGGCTTTATGTACTGTCGAAAGACAGATGTTAATCTCAAACCAGTAGACGAAATAAACATTTGTAATATACCGTGGGGTGAAGACCTGGTGACCTGAAATACAGGCTTCTGCCTAGTTTAGGTTTAGGGGAGCCCAAATTGCAGCGGCAAGCTGGCGGCGGGTGTCCTGTCAGTTGACGCTACCATGCTGGCCCGCAAGGTGCTTCTTCACGCGTGGATTGTGGGAGAAATAAATAAATTTATTATTATATTATTATTATTTATCTATCTATTCTAAATGTGAGACCAATTAGAGGTTGGTAAAAGTCTAAACAGCTTACATCATCAGCTCAAATCGGTCAAATTTTGTGTAGCTACCATCTACCATCAACAGCTGTCTCAATTCAATCACCACAATGAAATGAGATCTAATTTATTGTGAGTCGAGCAACAAAGTGCTCATAAAACTTTTAACCTAGCTCGAACAATAGAGACAAATGTATTGATTCCAAATATATAATGGTAACAATGTTGATTGGAACATATAGGCTTTTGAGTGATAATTTAACTCCTCTGTTCATACATGAGGGAAGACGAGAAACATCTGCAGTCACTTAGATCCCATGAGACCTGTTTAGAGTAGTATTCTAACTCAGTGAATGTTCTCTGGTGTGTGGTGGGTTGTGCGGCTACAATTTTTATTCTACATCTATCTACCTCTACTGTGACTTGATAAATTATGCAACCAGCCAGGAATATGTTCCAAGTAGCTGAAAGTTGCATTTGATTCTCCATATCCAAGAACAGACTGTAAGAAGTTTTCTGCATGCATTTAGCGTGAGGGCCCGATGCACTGCAGAATGTCTTTGGCAAACTGATTGTAGTGTTCCATCACAATGTACATTATATACCTTCTAACCTCAGAATACAGAATAAACCAGACACCGCAAACACGCCCAAAACTGAAGCCATACAAACTACTCTCAAAGAGAGTATTCTGACATTTGGACGACTAGTATATATTTGGCCACCGTGTCTCTTACGCGTAAAAAATTCTCGATATTTTTTATTAAATAATGCAGTCCTGTGCGGTTCCCACCTGCAAGAACGCAGTTAGAAGCATAAATAAAGAAGATGGGATCACATTTCATGTGTAACTAGCCCATTTACATCTCATTTTATTTAAATAATGAATTTCTTTTACTCGTTGATAGTGGTAAACAATTGGGCCAGTCCATTTTGTTCATGTTGCCAGTTTTACTGGTTTCTTTTCCCTACTTTTATAAACTGACATTGATGAAATAAATAATAAATGCATGTTAAGTAATTAAAAAATAGTTTGATTAATATAAAATATGTAAATACATTTATTTAATTTTAAGGTATTTACGATATGAGCATGTAAACATAGTTACACTATTTGAGATCTTTTAATATAAATAGTCAATAATTATTATTCATTTCAGGCAATACCTGAAATAAATAATAATTATTGACTTAATAATAATGATTGAAATACTAAACTAATGTTTTTGGTATATAGTCTGCATATGTGAAATTGTGTAAATAGTCGTTTTTTTACAAAAATGTTTTGTGTAAAACTATTCTAATTATTATATACGGAATTTCAGTTCCCCTCTGATGAAATTATAAAAGCAAAGAGCAAGACTTCTTCATTTGTCGAAACGTAAAAATGTATTGATTACCTCAGAATCAAAACGGCAATATTATTAGTACAACAAAATGTACCTAAGTAAAGACATATTTTTTGTAAATTACTTGTGTTTTATTTTACTAAAGCATTTTTTAGGCATAACAGTATATTATATATCCCAGTCTTACTTAACAAACTGGAAAATTTAGGTATAAGGGGAGTGCAGCAGCAATTGTTTAAAAGCTATCTAACTGATCGCTCTCAACAAGTGACTATAGGTATGAACTTTAGTTCTGAAATGTCAATCTCTTATGGGGTTCCCCAGGGAAGCATCTTGGGTCCTACCCTGTTTCTTATATATGTTAACGATATATGTCTGACTACGTTCACACATGGTAAACTATTGGCATATGCAGATGATACTGCTCTGTTTGCGGCAGATACTTGGAACGAGGCCTATGATCCAGCCCAAAAGGGTCTAAATAAGATAACATCACTACTACAACAAAATATCCTATCACTTAATATTAAAAAGACAAAATATATATGTTTTTCTATTCGAAATATAGAACCCCTAATAAACATCAATTTGAAAATACACAATTGTAGTAAATATATCCAATGACTGCAGCTGCCCTTCACTTAACATACTACTGACCTGAGGTATCTGGGTGTTACGGTTGACAGTAACCTCTTTTTTAAGAAACATATTGCATCGGTTACAAATAAAGTTCGAAAACTTATAGTTATTTTTAAAAATCTCCGGCAGGTAGTAGCACCAAAGTTATTAAAATCGATTTATTTTGCTCTCTGTCAATCTGTTTGTTCATATTGCATTATTACATGGGGTGGCTCCGCAAAAACTACTTTGAAACCTTTAGATGTAGCTCAAAGAGCTATTCTAAAGGTTTCAAATTTTCGATCTTTCTTGTACTCAACCAGACTCCTGTATCAGGTTTGTGAGCTTTTATCCATACGCCAGCTACATATACTTACCACAGTACTTAAACAACATGGAGAGTTAAAATTTGATCCAGCACTGACACAGGTACGACAGTCTCACAACATTTGCAAACAAAAAATAGTCTTCCGCACCTCCTTCGCTCAGAGATTCTATTGCTTTTTAGGTTCCTACTTATACAGCAAAATTAACAAACAAATTTCAATATACAAAGATAATAAATTCCAATGTAAAAGGAAAGTATTAAACTGGCTCCTCACCTTATCATATGATGAGACGGAGAATTTACTAACAATATTAAAATAAACCACCAATCAGAATATTTTACATATTATTTTTTAATTAATAATAAATTATTATTTTTTAAACTTTCAGCACGTCTCAGAACAGATCACACCTCAAATACATCCTTGCACACGCACTTACACACTCTCATACTTAGGCACATACACAGTATTTTATATATATATATTACGTGGTGCAGTAAAGACGTTATACGATTTACATGATGTTGTATCGTCTTTATTACTGTTACGGGTACTGACACACATGCTCACGCACCTTCTCATACATACACAAGATGTTATGTTTATTATTAATATATCTCTTTTTTCACGGGTTTTCATCCCGGTCTTTTGTTATCATTTATTAATATTATTATGATACATATAAAATTTCGTACTTTTGCTCTTATATTGCTACAAAACAGATTCCAGAGAGAGCCTGGAGCTCTGTAGTACAGGTTTCACACCTAGTTCAGACTCCACACTCTCACAAGGACTACTTAATTATGACTCTAAACCTACTTGTAAGTACCAAAATTGTGTAACCTTGTGAGAAGTAAATAAAGCATATTATTATTATTATCTTTAATATTAATATAACAAATCCAATCCAGAACTAATGTAAGGATTACGATTGATGATGAAGTGTTGGAACAAGTGGATGAGTTTGTATATCTTGGATGCGCTTTCAGCAGGGATGGAAGGTACACCGCAGATGTGGAAAGACGAGTGAGTGCTGGGAATAGTGTGAATGGAGCGTTGGGAAAACTTCTTGGCAGTAAAATCCTGAGCCAGAAGGCACAACTCGCTATACACAATGCAGTGTTGGTCCCAACGCTAACTTATGGAAGCGAGAGTTGGGTATGGCAGAAAGAGCATGAAAGTAGAATAAACGCGGTTGAAATGCGAGCGCTGCGCAAAATTTGTGGCGTAAGGCTCGTAGACCGTATTCGCAATGATGATGTTAGAAATAGAGTTGGTCTGAAAGAGAGCGTCGGTGTTAAAATAAGAAGAGGCATGCTCCGATGGTTCGGGCATGTAGAAAGAATGCAAGATGAAAGAATGACGAAGCAGATATACAATGCAAAAGTGGAAGGATGTAGGAGCCGGGGAAGGCCAAGACTTACCTACCATGACCAAATTGGTCATGTTCTATCAGAAGGTGATGTCAGGAGCCCTAGAAACCGGCGTGCGTGCATGAGAAGAGCAATGAATGTTAAAGAAGCGAGTGAGATATGTAAGGATCGAGTCACGTGGCGCTCGGTTCTCTCTGCCTACCCCGCAAGGGATTTGGCGTGAAGTTATAGATAGATAGATAGATTAATATAACACTTTTAATTTACCCTAAAAGAGGCGAACTCTCACTAAGCTAGCAATATTGTACGGGTGGGAAGTATAAGGAGTGCGGGGGATTGCGAAATGTTTCTGGACACAGCGGACGGCATGTATTATCGGCTGTAGGCTCCTTCTAGGTTTATTCTGTATTCTGAGCTTCTAACATTGAAATTGAAAATACTATACATTGTCGAAACATCCTTAACCCTTCGATACCCGGGTGGTCATATATGACCGCGAAATGTATGGGAAAACGTATATAACGGGTTCTGACTGGTCACACGAAACACAAAGTTAACACGTATACTATATAACAATATATTATGTAAGTGAAAAGACTATGCTTCGCTTTAAATATGAAAAACCACGGCAGTGGGTCATGCATCAACAGTAAATACACCGTGTGTTGTTTGAAGAATGTGGAATACAGTATTACGTGTTGTACGATACTCACAGAGATCTCGGTCAGTCTTTCATAAACATCTTGTAGCGGACTGCCGGCTATATCGCGGACAGGTGCGTCCATCGCCAAACAAACTCTGCACACGTTTCCAGCGGACGCCATTTTACAACTAATTTGGTCTTGACTAATAAATGAATTTCACAAAATTATGAACTGTGTTATTACAGCAAACAAAGAAAGGAATTCCTTTTAAAATACGCTAGTTATTTTTTTTTTTTTTTTTTTTCCCTTATGGCAATATGTTACTTTGCCAACGTCAAGTATATAATATACACGAAAAGAAACCTAATAATTGGAATTTTCAGGAGGTGCATTACTTCGGGACCTGAAACAAAAACAAAAAGAACTACCTATTTACAACTATTTACACAAACTATTTATAACTAGGTACATAATACTATAAGACCATCATCTACAAACTATTCTTGCTCTAGAGTTTAATATTGTTTAATGAAATGAAGTCTGAAATTACATTTACATAAAATGGGTTTAGAGATGATACTATACACTCGACACTAGTAGGAAACATGTGTTTATAACGAATGAGAGAATTTAAAAATGGGCGGCGATCGTATTTGTTGCAAGCAAAAAAGATATGATTGATATCCTCTTCCTCAAGACCACACTCACAGATAGAGGAATCAAGTATTCTCAAACGTCTTAAATGGGCAGCTGTACAACAGTGGCCAAAGCGAATACGACAAATCGTTGTTGTGATCCATCTGGATGCAGTAAATCTATAGAACCAAGGTTTAGATAGAATCGTAGGTTGAATTGCAAAGTAACGACTCCCAGTTACCTTTGAACTCGACTTCCAGACATTCGCCCAGGATTTTAAAAGATTTCTTTTGGGGAGTAAAAGTAAATCCGTACAGTAGTTTTGGAATGGAACTTTGTCACCACATATTACAGCCTGCTTTGCCAAGGAATCTGCTTTTTCATTTCCTGTTATACCACAGTGACTGGGGATCCAAGCTATAATTACCTCCAAGTGACGCTGAGAGCACAAAAGAGTCAGTTTTTTGATATCAAATATTAAATTATTATGCTTTAATTTAAAAGGGTTAGATTCCAAGGAATACAAAGCACTAAGAGAATCGGTAAAAATTATGGTTTTCTTTAATTTGCACAAGATAACATACTTGACAGCTTCTAGGATACCTCTACATTCCCCAGTGAACACAGATGTTTCTGGAGGACATTTGATTTTTTGGACTATATTATAATTTGAGTGAAAAATACCAACACCAGTTGATCCTAATTTGTCCATTTTGGATGCGTCAACATAAATGGAGTGCCAACCAGACCAACTCTGTTCAAAAATACGGTTAAATTGCACCGCAGCGAAATGCTGCCTACAGACAACACCAAAATTACGAATTACCCTGGGTACAAATAACACCTCTTCAAAATCGTTCATGAATAAGGGTAACTTCTCAGCATGAAAAGTGGGATTCTTTAGCTGTCTAATTCTACGGTAGCTTTTGACAAGACAAGGAATACTATGATCAAACCAGGACATGAATAAACATGTTTTGGACAAGTATTCAAGTTTTTCAAATAAAAGGTGCGATGAAAATTGCCAACGGTATAATAAGTATCTGTCTGCTAGAAACTGCCTTCTTAAATATAAAGGAGGATCAGAACATTCAACCTGTAATGCATTAATTGGGGTTGACTTCATAGCCCCAGTTATTATCCTTAAAGACTTGTGTTGAATTATGTCAAGCTTTTTAAGAACTCCGTAATAAGCTGGCTCCAATAAAAAGGACCCATAATCCAGAATACTTCGTATAATGGCATTATAAACTAATTTAAGGCAATAAGGATGAGCCCCCCACCAAACCCCTGCCAAGCACTTCAATACATTAAGATTTTTTTCACACTTGGCCACAACAAATTCGACATGTGGGATACCTGTTAACTTAGAATCTAAAATCATTCCTAGGAATTTAATACTGTTTTTAACTGGAATTCTAACGTTATTGTATACAACATCAATTCGCGGTAGAAGTCTTTTTTTTGTAAATAAAACAACTGAACTTTTGTGAGGAGACAGCTCAAGATTATTGTTATGTAGCCAGTTTGACAGAGATACTAGAGCAGGAGATATAAGGCCAACACATGAAGAAGGGTCTCTATGTGAGACATATAACACAATGTCATCAGCATACTGTCGAACTTGGCAATCTTGTGGGATAGACTTGTCTAAATCTGAAGTATACAGGTTAAATAATAAAGGACTAAGGACAGAGCCCTGTGGAAGACCTTTATAAACAGTTCTAGAATACTTCAATAAACCATCAATGCGCAACAAAATTGTACGACCAGAAAAACTATTAAAAATATAGGCTACATATTTTTTTGGAATACCCATATCAGACAGCTTATAACTAAGGAGGGACAGAGATACACTGTCATATGCTGAATTTATATCCAAAAATGCAGCCAACGTAGACTCTTTCTTACTGAATGAAGTGTGGATATCAGTGATAAGAAGGGACAGATTGTCTATGGTACATCTACCTTTACGAAAACCAAATTGATTTTGCGATAGTAGACCCCTACTCTCACATAATAATTCCAACCTGTTTTTAATAAGGTGTTCAGCCAATTTAGCAATTACAGTCGACATAGCAATAGGTCTGTAATTTTCTGGATGATCTGGGTTTTGTTGAGACTTTAACACTGGTACAATAATTTGAGTTCTCAACTCCACGGGAATGTCTGCTGTGTCTACTATGGCGTTAACTAAAGAAAGGAGGTATTCCAGTACTTCTAGTGGTGCATTTTTAAAGAAAGAATATGGTATGCCATCAATCCCTGGGGAAGAATCTTTACAAGAGGTTAGAATCCACTTTAACTCCTGGAGTGTGAATGGAGCAGTAAAAGCACTCTCCTCGTCACCTGAATAGTTTAGATGCAAAGTTAAATCCTCCTTATTAGGAACAGAAGGGGGAGCTATTTTGTCCATGAATTGCTCACACCAGCTTGAATTTGAGGGACGTAAAAAATTTTGTTCTGTAAATGAACCCCTAAATCTTTTAATTTGTTTCCAAATGAGAGTAGCAGAATTACATGGAGATATGGATTCACAGAAACTCAGCCAACCATCAGATTTCTTCTTCCTTAAAGCAGAACTAACCTCAGAAATTGTAGATGTGACATATTCAAAGTTCTCACTAGACATATTTGCTTTATAGATTCTTTCAGCTTCTTTTCTTTGTATAACTAAATTAGAACATTCTTTGTCCCACCACGGGGGAAGTGTTGGCTTCTTACTTAGCGCAGACTTTAAAGGGAATGACTGTTTAGCAGCAGCATTTAAAAGCTCTACAAGCTTGTGACAGCATGTACTTAAATTTGAATAGTTAACATCTGGTAGTAATGAAACATATGACAAAAGGAAAGAAGAAAATTTGTTCCAACCTACTTTAGAGTTGATATTAAATTTTAATAATGGAAATGAATTCTTTTTACAAATGTTAGGCAATGGAAGGTGTAACAGAATTGGAAAATGATCACTAGCATGAGTTGAAGGAAGCACAGACCAGGACATAGAGGGGACCAGGGAAGGAGACACCAGCGTCAAATCAATTGCACTTTTATGTTCAGTAGGTTTCGTTCTGCGTGTTGGAGAGCCAGAGTTCAATAAACATAATCCAGCAGTATCTAATAACTCTAAAAAGTTCTTGTATGAACTTTTAGTAAAAGAATTTTGGGGCACGGTAATATTCCCAGAAGAACTTTGGGGTACTGCATAAACAGTTTTAGCAATTTCGCTGTAACTTTTTTTGATGGGAGGGTGCAATTTCGAAGCTTCCATATATGAAATGGATCTATCTGCCATAGAAATTTTGATAGCACGTTGCCTATCATACTCTGGACACTTCTTACTTGTCGCGTAATGAGAGCCTGAACAACATAAACATGAAGCATAGTCCTCCTCAACTCCACATGTATCACCAGCGTGCTCACCTTCACACTTATAACACCTGGGCTTGGAACGGCACTGCAATTTAGTGTGCCCAAACCGACAGCAATTAAAACATTGGATGGTAGGATAATAATATTTCTCCACAGGGAGAGAATTATAACAAATGAAAACTCTATTAGGTAATGTTTGACCATCGAAAGTTAACACGCAGGACTGGGAAGCTCTCCACTGAGTAGTCCCATCAACAACCACTTTATAATTTATGCGTCTTATCTTTAAAACCTTACCACACCCAGATGGCAGAGAAATATTTTCTATCACATCTTCCTCGCTCCACTCAGCTGGCACACCGCGAACCAGTCCCATACGAGTGGTATTAAAAGTTGGAATAAAAATCCTGTAATTGTGCTCCTTTAACAAATCTTTTACGATAAACGAGTTGGCGTTGTCAGCACTATTAAAATTCATTGTAACCCTATTACGACCAATTCTTTGTAGGCTGCCATCCACAATCCCCTGAATAGCTAACCTCTTCAAAAGACGCCCAAAGTTAATGGTATTTAAACTGACCCCAGCCGAAACGGAGTCTTCAAGCCTCTGGGCATGGACCACAAAGGGCCCATTATCAGCCGAACTATAAAATTGTCTCCCAGTTGGTATCGTGTCCTTATAAGCAGTCTGAGGCATAGTGGGTGATGGAGGAACTGAATCAATCCCTGAATGCACAATTGGCGAGTTTTGTAAAACAGATTTTGACGTATTTTGCCCTAAAGGGAGAGGTGAATCTGAAACCCCACTTTGCAGTTCTAAGGAAACTGGGTCGGCATTTGCCTTTAACTTTTTGGGGTGTTTTTTCCTATTTAAACCTTTGCGCTTATCACCTACAACTGAAAAGCCCAAGGAGTTCATTTCCACTACAGAATCTATAGAGTCATCGCTGTCCCGTACTGATCCTGAGTCATTAGCATCAATCACTACCTCCATTGCTGCCGCCGGTACAGGGTCAGGAGGGTCACCATCATCCCCAGCGGACGATTCCGCCATACTAACAAATGACGATCACCCTTATACTATTCGTTCGTAAAACTGAAACAACTAAAAACTATGAATACTTACAAATATTTACAGCTAATTATCTATAGTAATTAAATACACACTATCAAGCCCTTTGTTATGCACACAAAATTATTTTATAATCGAAAAACCAAAAGAACAGCCAATGCACTTGACGTGACGTTGACAACCCCCCACCATAAACCTACGCTAGTTATACTATTTGGCATTTTACGTATATAGGAAATTAAATTCTTTTTGATAACTTTTTTTTTTTTTTTTTTGGTTCTTTTTATCCCCGAGGGGAAAGGCAAAGGGATCTAGCCCATACAGCCAAGTCATCAGTTTAGAACCATTTGAAAATCTTAATTCTATGTTCCAGCTTCAGGAACTGTGCTCAAAAAATACTTGGGAAGGGTACTTCGACCCAATCAACCCAGTTTAAATACCACCCGTAAAAGGATAGGGATTTTACAAGGTTTTCTTGATGAACTTATTCACGTCTTCCAAAAAGTGCATAAACGTGTTATATTTGAGTTTTTTCATTGTTGTATAATTGCACTAGCCCTTATGTTACAAAACACTATCGAAATTGTCACATAAAACTAATTTTACACTGAATTGTAAAAATTTCAAATATAAAAACAATGTCACTAGTCAAAAGCGCGGGAAGAAGCTTCCGTTATATCTTTTTGACAAAGAGAAAGGATATCCTTTCTCTTTGCTTTTTGATTATGTTCCGACTAAGATGATTTTTTTTTTTGGTCCTTTTTATCTCCGAGGGGAAAGGCAAAGGGATCTAGTCCATACAGCCAAGTCATCAGTTTAGAACCATTTGAAAATCCTAATTCTATGTTCCAGCTTCAGGAACTGTGCTGAAAAAATACTTGGGAAGGGTACCTAGACCCAATCAACCCAGTCTAAATACCACCCGTAAAACGATAGTGATTTTTACAAGGCGTTCTTGATGAACTTATTCACGTCTTCCAAAAAGTGCATAAACGTGTTATATTTGAGTTTTTTCATTACTGTATAATTTCACTAGCACTTATGTTACAAAATACTATCAAAATTGTCAAATAAAACTAATTTTATACTGAATTGTAAAAATTTCAAGTAAGCCAACAATGTCACTCGTCAAAAGCGCGGGAAGTAGACTTTGGCATTTTACGTAGGAAATTAAATTCTTTTTGATTACGTTCCGATTTTTTTTTTTGGTTCTTTTTATCCCCGAGGGGAAAGGCAAAGGGATCTAGCCCATACAGCCAAGTCATTAGTTTAGAACCATTTGAAAATCTTAATTCTATGTTCCAGCTTCAGGAACTGTGCTGAAAAAATACTTGGGAAGGGTACCTAGACCCAATCAACCCAATTTAAATACCACTCGTAAAACGATAGTGATTTTTACAAGGTTTTCTTGATGAACTTATTCACGTCTTCCTAAAAGTGCATAAACGTGTTATATTTGAGTTTTTTCGATACTGTATAATTTCACTAGCACTTATGTTACAAAATACTATCAAAATTGTCACACAAAACTAATTTATTATATGTGATTTCAAAACACACAGCATTGTATTGAAGAAGCATCTATAGAGATTGCCTTAAATCGTGTATAATCTGTGGTAAATTCTATACTTCCCTGTATTACCTGTCTCTTTCACTCCTTGCAGAGCGTGTCAAAATCCTTGAGTTTGACATCTGTCAACTTCGATTCATAGTGTTTATAGATTTTGCCGTTAAAACTTGCAAAGTTTTTCAATTTTGATAAAATATTATATTTTAACAATTTAAAGTGTGTTTTGAGTCTCTCTGACTCTTAAGATTATTGCTTAAGCGTTAAAAGCTAGTTTTTATTGATAATGAGCACAGGCACTAAGAGTAATACTGAGTGTGATGGGTCGGAGGCCGCTGCTTCGGAGGGAGAGCGGTCACCAAGACCCCCTCGGTGCCGAGCGAGTAAATCCGATAGTGAGTCTTCCTCATCCTCGGAGGATGGAGAGGGTTTTGCTTCACCGCCCCCCAACAAGCGCCGTAAGTACAAAAAAGATATTTCATGCGACCCACGAGTAGATTCCTTAGTGAATCAGGTAAACTTTATTTCAGGGTATTTAACTCAGTTACCCCAATACATAATGTCAAATGCACAGGGTGCTACCCTACCCAGTACTAGTGCCACAGTAGAGCAACCCTACTCTCAATCCCAGTACTTAGTTAATCCTTGTAAGGATAGAGAAAAATTTGATTTAGGTGAGTTGAATACTAATTATGATGAGAAAAGAATGATTCCTTTGTCAAAGCAGGAACGGCTCATTAGAGTAAATCAGTTACAACATTTTGATACTCGAGCATGGCAGGGCATGAGGTATAAGTCAGTATTGCAGGGTTATTCTGCTACCCCAGGTTTCATTGCACTAAAAGTGAATGAAGAGTTATGTCACTTTAATAAAACAAAGGATTTTCTAGCATCTGCAGAAAATATGCTGGCAGGGTTAACAAATGCGCAATTAGAACAGCAAGAATTATTAAGACAGGGTTTACAAGAGTTGCTTAATTGGGCAGCAGTTAATCCAAGTGAGTTAAATCCAGGAAATTTATTTGAAAGAGTCTCAGTGCTACTAGGGCAAGGCTCACAGCTACATAAGTGTTCAGAAAAGATTATGCAAATTATATGTGGCAGGCGGAGTGAGTGTATAGAAATAAGAAGAGAAAGAATATTAAAAGAAATTAAAAGTCCTAATCTAAAGGCGACTTTAGGAGAGATTCCCCCTAGCGCAGAATACTTGTTTAGCCGACAAGCTTTGCAACCTGTTATTCAGTCATTGGGAGGTTCTCATACATGGCTAAATAAGCCAGAATATATTAAAGAGAAGGGAGTAGGTCGAATAAAGTCATTTCCTAGTTACCGACAAGATAGGAGGCAGCCATCCTCTAGTAATAGGGGTGGAAAAGTTGAACACAAGAATAGGCAGAATACTTCCCAGAAGCGCAACTTTCGAGACTTTCGTGCCAAAAAGGACAACTCAACAGCAAGTACAAGAAACAAGTGACTATACAGGGGGTCGCCAAGCTTTCAAGGGGGGATGCCTGAAACATTACTGGGAGGTATGGAAGCGGCTTGGCGCAAATCAGTTAATATTAGACTTTATTACCAGAGGACGCATACCTTTCAAAACGAGACCTCCTTTACAAACTCTAACCACCAGTTTACAGAGAAGGTTCAACACAAGGACTTCTCCAGTGATGACCAATATAATATGCGAGTTGGAAGAGCAGGGAATTTTGGAAACACCCAAGGTTTTAGATACAGGTTTCTTCTCCAAGATGTTCCTAGTCAAGAAACAGGATGGGGGAGTGCGCCCAATATTCGATTTAAGGGGACTCAACAAATATGTAACAACAAGACATTTCCAGTTGGTATCTGTGACGCAGGTAGGAGACTTTGTACAAAACAAGGATTGGATGGTCAAGATAGATCTTCAACAAGCATACTTTCATTTGCCAATTGCAGAGTCTCACCGTCGCTTCCTTCGAGTCTCCTACAACAACCGGGTGCTGCAGCTAACAGCCCTACCATTTGGCCTATGTTCTGCCCCCCGAACTTTCGCTACGTTAACAAATTGGGTAGCAGAGCTTCTACGAGCAAGAGGGATACGTTTAATAGTCTACCTAGACGATTTTCTTCTCGCAAATCAGGACAGATCCATGCTACAGAGTCAGGTCTCGGAGACCTTGAACACTCTGAGAAGCTTGGGTTGGTTTGTCAACTACCAGAAGTCGGTGTTAGTACCAACACAGGAACTAGAATATCTAGGTCTTTTGTGGAACACAAAAGACAACACAATCGCTCTACCTCTGAAGAAAAGAACCAAAATACAGACGTTACTGTCAGAATTATTAAAGAGAGGTCAGTGTTCCCTTCGAGAGACACAGAGGGTATTGGGTCAACTAAATTTTGCAAGATTGGCTACCCCAAAGGGACATCTACACTGTCGAATAATACAGAGGTACCTAAGAGGCTTTGCTCGGTGCAAACCCAGGCAGAAGAGAGATCTAACCCCGCCAGTGCGGCAGGAGTTACAATGGTGGCGGAACGCCATAGACTGCAGCACAGTTGTTCTTCACAAGCAGGAGGTCACACATTTCCTAACAACAGATGCTGCAGATGCAGGTTGGGGTGCTCACCTCAACGAGAGGTTCTTGGTGGGGAGATGGACAAACTCCCAGAGAAATTGGCATGCAAACGTCAAGGAGCTCTTCGCAGTGTACGGAGCAATAAGTCGTTGCCGAAGCTCATTACGGAACGCACACATATTGGTCCAGTCCGACAATCGGACTCTGGTGGCGTACATCAGAAACGAGGGCGGCACAAGATCTTTAGCTCTACTGGAGCTAACAACAAAGCTTATGGAGCTGACCGAGAGGTTGAAAATCTCGCTCTCAGCGGCGTATCTCCCGGGGAGGTACAACGGCATAGCCGACCGCTTGTCCAGAAATCGACCAGTGCCGGAATGGCACCTGTTGCCCCCGGCCTCGGGGGCCGTATTCAGAATTTGGGGCGTACCAGATATCGACTTGTTCGCGTCAAGAGAGACGGCGGTAGTAGACCGCTACGTAACTTGGGACTCCAGAGATGGGTCATCCAGTTTTTGCGACGCCTTCAGTCGACCTTGGCACTACAAGCTAGCGTGGGTATTCCCACCACCCAACCTGATGCCACGAGTGCTGCGCCATCTAAACACAGCGACGGGAGTCTATATCGTGATAGCACCAAATTGGACACAATGTTTCTGGCTGGCGGACCTGAAGGTCCGGGCACTAGTAGGGCCAATCAAAATAAAGGACCTGTCCAGCAACTTGGTAGACCTCACGACGGGCAGAAGCCCTCCGCAAATAGAGAAGTTGGAACTTCTAGCATGGAAAGTTGGGGGTGGTACGACCAGATCGCTCACTGGTCTGTAAAAGAAAAGGAACTATTGGAAAAGAGTTGGCGAAACTCTACATTAGTGACATATAAAGCCCCAATTAGGCGTTGGATTTCATGGTGTGAGCATAACAGTATAAATTCCAAGGCTCCCCAAGGGAATGAAGTAGCCCGATTTTTGGCCAAATTGTGTATTGAGGACGGGCTTGCCTATCGGACAATTTTACTACACAAGTCTGCAGTGTCTACTTTTGTAGCAAACGGAAATGAGGATATTTCAAAAAAATTTTTTGTACATCAGGTGTTAAAAGCCATATCACTATTGAGACCGCAAGAACGAAAAGCACCAATTTGGGATACAAAGCTACTTTTTAATTGGCTTAAGAACACCCCATCTTCAGAAACGCTGTTTGATGTAGCTAGAAGAACAGCCATAATCCTGTTATTAGCATCGGGACGTAGAATTCACGACCTCACTCTCCTTGAGATATCTGAGGGTAGTTTTGTTGTGGATGATAAAAATAGTGAAATAACACTGTGGCCAAAGTTTGGCTCAAAGACAGACCATGCTAGCAATAGACAATCTGGATGCTCCAATGGCTTATTACTTATGAAACAAGGCATAATCTTTAGACAAGTAGATACCTTTAACTTAGTTTGTACTTATAATATTTCTTACCTTTATACAACCACCCTTAAATTAGCAGAGCTATATGCAAGCACTAAGTCCTTAGACCCTAATCTTGTAGGAGATCTACACAAATCATATACAGATCAAATTGAGCATAAAGTTAAAAGAATTAATGATAAATTAATATTCCTGGCACCTCACAGCAGGGTAAGGCGTGGCTTGTTCAATGGTCTGGGATCAGTTATTAAGTTAGTAACAGGTAATTTGGATTATAATGATGAGTGAGAATAGAAGAACAGATATCTAATCTCAATAACAGAATTCATAACGTCCAAGAGAAGTCAGTTGGCATAGCTCAAAATGCTGTCACCGAGTTCTCTACACAATTACGTAAAATTAACGAAAATCAAGAGAAACTAGGTCTAATCATAAAAAATATAACTATGCACTCTAACTTAGTCTACAGGCACTTTAATCTTTTACAAGTTCACATACAGATAGATTTCAGCTTACAGGTAATTTTAGATAAACTTATGGTATTAGAAGACGCTGTTGCATTCGCACAGATAGGCATCATGCACCCTAGCATAATCAATTCAAAGAATCTTATTGCTGATATTTTAGAGATAAGTAGAAACTTTAGTTTTACGGCTGTAGCTCCCATTAGCTTAGATAATATACATAGTATAGAGAAATCTATAGAGGTTCTCTCGTCAGATTGACGAGAATAAGAAGATATGCTATTACATCGAGTTAAAAGTATATCGATGTGACGAAATAGAGAAATTGCACCGGTTAATAGATGGCGGCATTCCATCACACTCAAAAATAAAACTGATGATGACTCAGAGTCTTGGCGGCATTTGAGTGCGTTCGTTGCCGCCACTAGAACGGAGTTTAAAAAATGCACTCCTACATTTATAAGCTCTTATCAGTGAATACCAACAGTAGTTATAATCAAACTGTGTAACACTGCATTTATATACTATTAAAATTAAACATGTAGGTATAAACGATATAATAATTACTATTATTAATTTGTGTAACCAGTATAATGTTATAAATCTTTAAGAATAATAGTTTGTACAATGAGACACCTGAATAACGATTAAGTACCAGTATATTATAAATCTTATCGCGTTAATGTTAATACTTGCACTTGTACAGATTCCACTTCACAATTTTATTTAACAATTGTTTTAACCGACCGGTTTCGCCTTTACGGCATTATCAAGGTATTTTATACAACATGCGATGTCTTCAAAATTCCACCAAGTGCCTACAATCAACAGTATCAACATAATTAAATCTTATCATTCAATTTTACAATGGTTTTTCTTTTCAGCTTTACCGCCAGTTGATGAGTCTCCTACAAGTTTAAATATTAATACTGAAAAATACAGAATTAAAATCCCAGATCATGAATATCGATATAATACAAACTCGAATATACATAATCACCTTAATAAAGTATATTGATTGTAATGAATGTGAAATTAAGATCTCAGAACATGAGTGCCGATATCATAAAAGAACGAATATGCATACATCCAATTGTTTAATTAAGTCAAAGTTTGAAAACGTTGATATAGTAGCTACTGCATTTAAGAACAGAATAATGACATATCGCATATACCGTCTTTAGAAGATGAATATCTTATACCAGAGGCATTCCTGAATGAAAAGCGCAGCACTGTTTTGAAAATTATTGAACTATCATTATCGAAAAATATGTGTCTAAAAGTAAACTTTGAGTTGTTTGCATACTTTGTATTAACCCTTCGAAACCCGGGTGGTCGAATACGACCGCGAAATGTATGGGAAAACGTATATAACGGGTTCTGACTGCTCAATGCGTTCAAATGAGCAACATCTCAAGTCTTCTAATACCAGATATGAAGTCATATGTAAAAGTACTGATTTAAATGATTTATACTCTAATTTAGTTAATACCTGTAAAAATAAGCTTACAGAATTTGAACATTGTGAATCTGGATGGTCCTTTGTTTCTGTAAATCATTTAGAAATTAATGTAAATAAATATGCCTGCGAGGAGCGAGGAGCCCCCATGCGAGGAGGGTCTTATTTAGAGTTAACATCGGCTATCAAAAATACTAAAAGTTGTCTAAATATACAGAATCACGATGAATATTGTTTTTTATGGAGTATCGCTGCAGCATTATTTCCAGCAAAAAGAAATGTATGCAGAATAAGTTCATATCCCCATTACAGTTCGATTTTTAATATCAAAGGTATGTCATTCCCCCCATCTCATAAATATATTAAGTTATTCGAAAAGATGAACAGGGAAAGGGGCCTAAAGCGGTTATGGTGCCCGAAGCGGAATTGTCTTTTCAAATTAACGCGCCAGTAGCTAGGAGCATCATATTGCGCGGGAGCGATGCCCTCCCCCCGCTTCACTTGGGGCGTCAAGTGTCACGGAGTAGATATATAGAAAAATTGAAATTGAGTATATTGAGTGTTTTCTTTATTTATAGTTTAAGTATACTCTGTTCAATAAATTGAATTAGATTTTTGTGTATTTGACTATGATTTGAAAATGCCGACTTGTAGGTTCTCATCCTATTTTGACGTTAATTTTGAATACAAAAAATAATACTATAAAAGGGCAAAGCGGTTCAGGCAAAGCGGTTACCTATCCGCTTTGCCCACGACTAGGATGAAACGAGTTCCGTTATAGCAATTCTATGTATCCTTTCAGATGGTGCATAAATACAAAAGAAAAACTGCTCAAGCTTCGTGGGGCGAGAGGGCCATGGAGAGTGCTATAAAAGAAGTTACAGATCTAAAAAGATCTGTGAAATTTACGGCACAAAAGTTTGGTATACCTCTTACCACACTTCACAGACATCTAAAATCAGGATCAGCACATAAGAAACTTGGACTCGGAGTATTTGTTCCATATGGATGCTCTTTTCTACGGCCTTACAAAGGAAGAATTCCTTCAATTAGTGTACCAATATGCAGAATCGAAGAAAATCGCGCACCCATTCAAAAATGATACCGCAGGAAGAGACTGGTTCAAAGGATTTGTAAAATGGCATCCAGACTTGACTTCGATAGCCCGTGCTAGGGGTTTTAATAAACCCCAAGTCTACAGATTTTATGACCTGTTAGAAGACCAAATTAAGAAACATGGTATTGATGCCACGCGTTTATATAATATGGACGAGACGGGGATACAGACTTCGTCTAATAAACCGCCAAGAATTCTCACCAAAACTGGTAAACGTCAGGTGGGTTCGATCTCTAGCACAAAACGTGGAAAAACAACAACTATAGTATGCTGTTGTAATGCTGCTGGATCGTTTCTACCCCCTTTTATGATTTTCGCTAGGAAGAAGTTTGTTGCCCGCCTGTTGGAAGGAGCGCCACCTGGCACGCAAGGAACATGCTCAGATAACGGCTGGATAAATGGTGTAGTATTTTTAGAATTGTTACGATTCTTCGTAGAGGTTGTGCGACCAATGGAGGAGAAAAAGGTTATTTTAGTGCTAGATAACCATGAGTCAGATATATATTTCATACTTCATTTATAAATATTATTGATAAAACATTAGTTCCAACTGTTCTCACAATAAAATAAAAAATGTCTTCTAATATCTATAATTTTGTTGACAGGAGAGTTAAAATTTGCTCCTTTTATTATTTTCAATTAAAATGTTTTAATTGTACATTTTTCTTATGAAGCAATAAAGGTTATATGACTTACTTTGCATTTCTTTGGTATGTCCGCTTTGCCCGATACCAAAAACCGCTTTAGGCCCTCCCTTAGGGCAAAACGGTTTTTATTCAAGTTTTACTAATTTGCTGAAAATCTTATTATTTATCAACCGATCTTAAATCTGTAATAATAGTTTCATATGGCATTAAATAATCTAATCGTTTGAATAAAAGTTTAAATTAACATCGAATAACAAGCTACAGATTTTCCACTTCAATCTTAACGTATCCGCTTTAGGCCCCTTTCCCCTAATATAAGTATTAATGTCTATGGAATTGATGAGTATTATAATGTAACAGGTCCTCTATATGTAACAAGTTGAAAAAAAGAAACACATATTAACTTACTTTATTTTGAAAGAAACAATAAAGCACATTACTGTTTAATAAAAAATATTTTACGGTTAGCGCGACGGCAGATTTCCCAATACAAAGGTCGAATGTACTCGTACTTGTGTGAAACGTGTCTACAATTTTTCAGTAGCAATGTAAAATATAATTCACACAGTTGTTCCAAGGTTATAACTCTACCTACTAGTAAATAACAGCAAGCTGTGTAGGCACAGCTGATATTTTTTAAATTTAAAAAATATTTAAATATTTTATTTTTAATTTTTTTAAAATATATGGAACCTTGTACGACATCTAGCGACGAGTGCTGTTACTTTTTCTGTTGATGGGAGTGCAGTGCAGACTCTGCACTGCAGAGTGGCCGGCCATACGTTTTCCCATATGTTTTTTTTTCTAATTGGAACGATTTTGGACCGTTCTTCCTCACCAACGAACATTTAAATTTCAAATTAAAGGATACAAAACTACAATATGTTAGCTATTAGTGTGTCGATTTTGGAGTTTCTCACTATTACCGTCTAAACGCTAGCTGGATGACATCAGTCTACCCCAAACGGCAATTTTGAGGGTAATGTGGCTCCGCTGGCTATCGCAGCTCTGCCAACTACCAGAGAAAAATAGTCCATTACAGTTTAAGAATTATGAAAGAAAACAAAAGCTAAATTTTGTTATTTACGCAGATTTTGAGACTATTACTTAATTATGAAAATGTAAATTCAAGCAAATACACAATAAAAAATAAATGGCATCAGCCAGCATGTTTTACGTACTACGTTTGTAGGTCGCATGACAATCGTTTAAATAAATTTGTTACATATAGAGGACCAGATTGCGTGGAAATATTTGTAAAAAGTTTAATTGAAGAAGCAAAATCAATACATAAACGTTTAATAACAAAAAAGCCTATGAAACCAATGACTAGTGAGCAAATTAAGAGTCATAACAATGCAAGTTTGTGTCATATATGCAATAATTTATTATTTGATGATAAAGTTTCTGATCATGATCATATTACCTACCGGCAATTACAGAGGCGCCGCTCGCAATCAGTGTAATTTGATTTATCAGGTGTGCGCATTTATTCCTGTTGTAATGCATAATTTATCTGGCTATGATTCTCATTTGTTTATTACTGAATTATCTAAATACGATGGTGAAATAAAAATTGTGCCCAAAACAAAAGAAAGGTATTTAAGTATTACAAAAATTATCGGAAAAGGTAAAAAACCCAAATCGGTACAGATTAAATTCATAGACTCTTTTCAATTCCTCAATTCAAGTCTTGATAATCTAACTAAAAGTTTAATGAAAACTGATTTCATTCATTTATCTTCGCATTTCCCCGATAACAGCCAGCTTGAATTAATACAACAAAAAGGTATATATCCATATGAATATATCGACTCGTGGCATAAATATGATGAAAAACAACTTCCTGCTAAAAATAAATTTTACAACTCTTTGCACATGAAACATATATCTGACAATGAGTATGAACATGCGCAAGATGTTTGGAAAACTTTTAATATAAATTCGCTCGGTGAATATACTGATTTGTATATAAAATGCGATTTTCTGTTATTATGTGATGTATTTGCAAATTTCAGAATGTTATGTTTACGACATTATCAACTTGATCCAGCATATTACATAACTTCACCTGGTTGAAGTTGGGATGCCATGCTTCTTCACACAGGTGTAAAATTAGAATTGATTGATGATTTGGAAATTTATCAAATGTTGGAAAAGGGTATACGTGGAGGACTATCTCAATGTTCTCATAGACACGCTGTAGCAAATAATATTTGTTTACCTAATTGCGATGCCTCAAAACCTTCGGCATATTTAGTATACCTAGACTGCAATAATCTTTATGGCTATGCGATGACAAAGAAATTACCCATCTCAGAATTTCAGTTCGTCAAAACAAATAGCATTCAAAATGTTGATGTATTGAACATTGCTAATGATGCCGAGTATGGTTATATTTTAGAAGTTGATTTAATGTACCCCGATCACTTGCATAATTTACATAGCGACCTGCCTTTTGCACCAGAACAGTTTGTGCCAGTAGGTGGCAAAACTAAAAAAATTATAGCTAATTTATATGACAAATATAACTACGTAATTCATTATGTTCATTTAAAAGAATGTCTCAAAAATGGCTTAATTTTGAAAAGGATACATAAGATTCTTCAGTTTAAGCAAGAATTTTTTTTGTAAATAGATTTGAATACTAATTTACGTCAAACCGCTGTGACATCATTTGAAAAAGATTTTTTTAAACTTTTAAATAATTCTGTATTCGGTAAAACTATTGAAAATAAAAGAAAACAGGTAGACGTCAAATTAATAACTGCATGGAATGATACCTTGAATAAAACAAATGAAAAACTAGGCGCGGAAAAAATAATAGCAAAACCAAATTTACAAAGTATTTCAGTATTTTCTGAAAATTTTGTTGTCATACAATTAAATCTCGAAAAACTTATTTTAGATAGACCTATATATGTCGGATTTGCAGTTCTGGAATACGCGAAACAGCACGTGTATAATTATCACTATAAGTTTATTAAGAAACGATATGGTGATAGAGCAAAATTATGTTACACAGATACCGACAGTCTTCTGTACTTAATACATACTGACGATTTTTATAAAGATATGCGTGACAATATATCACTTTATGATACAAGTAATTTTCAAAGTAACAATCCATTCGGTATTATGTAAACAATAATTACGACGAAAACACAAAAAGTAATACATTCATGTTCCAGAAACACAGAAAAGTGCATACACTGTTATTTAGAGCCGAGAACGCAACTTATGAAGGAATCTTGTAACCTTTGACCATATTATGCCTATTTCAAGCATTATTTTCCCATTAAATAAAACGAAATATCCTTCAAATTAAGGAACAAGAATATAAACCAGTTTGGAAGGTGTTTGTTTTTTTCATGCAAGATTTGAAGTACCTATTAGCAACGCAAAAGAATGCAGCGTTGTGAACTGATGGTTCTGAGACTCGAGTAAAGCAATTTCTTATACTGGGTCGGCAACGCACGAGTGATGCCCCTGGTGTTGCAAGTGTCCATAGCCCAGGGTAACTGCTTACCATAAGGCAGGGCAGGTACCATTCGCAGCATGGAAAATTCTCATGTTAAAAAAAATTGAAAGGTCGCCAAGTAATCCGTAACTTGCAGACATTAGCAGCAGCGGTATAAATGCGCGAGTGAATTATGTTACAAGCGTATATAGAAAGTGGTAACCACCTCGCATCGGGTTGTTCGTGCGGTTGTTTGCCACCTGATCAAAATGTATAGTTCGCGGTAAGCAGTGTCATTCACCATGGAAGGTGATTAACCACCGAGTCGTGATGAGTGGTGAACTGGTGATCAGTGCATGAACAAGGAATCGCAAAACGAAGTTAACAATGACGTGATTAGCCACCGTGTCGAGACGCGAGTGAATCGTAACGACTGGGGATTAGTTTACGAACTGGATCCCGTGGGATGAAATTTCTATCTCTGAAACCGTAAGAGAGACGAGGATGAGGATGCGCGCAATCGACTCAAACCACCCCCCAAAACCTTTTTTAGGCGGGGATCGACCCCGTACCTCTACTACTATCATAAAGGCGGATACTTTATATTTGATACTTTATGATCTTTGTTTTGTTGGATTGGTCTGCGCCTAGAATAGCTATTAAATAAAATTCATTTTCTCATACATTTTATATGAAATGCTTTTTTTATGATATTTCAAGAATGAATTGATAAATTTCAATGAATATTTTTTTTTGTTCGTCTTGGTGAGAGCTGAAACACCTCCAGTGACATTAACCAGTTTCTTTTCGATTTGCCGGCGATTCATTTAAAGCCAGGCTTTCCCAACCTTTCTTTTGTCGAGCCTCCCTGGACTATGAATAATCTTTTCACGTCACCTTTTTAATTTTTTCATCACATAAAATTCTTGTTGAACTTCTTCTGGTAATTGTGAGATATTTACAAAAAGTGGGATTCTGGTCATGTGCCCTATAGGTGACTCTGAATGTCTTAACAGTATCGGCGAAATTCGTCTTCCAGCGATTGCAGATGAGTTTCTTTGTCAGCTTTCTAATCTTCGTCCAGTTTGTTATTTTTAATTGCTTTGAATAGTCGAGAAAATGATATTCTGCCCCCCTTGATATCTCCCCACGCCTCCCTAGGGGGGCGTGCCCCCCTAGTTGGAAACTGATTTAAACGAATGTTGCCTCTGATATGCCACGTTATTACACTTGGAACACTCATCTCAGATACTTCAACGTGAGGAGCAAGGCAATATGGTTTCTGATCATTTGCGTTTTGCATGCTGGTGTTTTTGATCGTATTTACACAGTTTATTCAAAGAGTGACGAAAGCTTTGGTGGTTTGGTGGTGGAAAGGTTGTTGGTGGTGAACGCTCGTCAGCCGACACCATTTGGATCACTTCGAACTGTCAATGGTGTAGTGTGCCCAATATTTCATGGTTCATGTCAACTGCTCAATTTGCTAAATACTACATATATACTTGTTATATGTAATTGTATATAAGCGTTGTACATTACGCAAGTTTAATTAGGTTACACTAAATAATAAATAAACAGAATACTTGATAATGACAAAAGTGGTGCACGTGCGCAGACCGAGAGTCAAATGTTTAAATTAAGAAGAAGAACATTTCGTAACGCGTCTCAGAGAAAGTATATACCTAGAGTTGACAAACGCGTACACCTCAGAGGAAAGATACCCAGAGGTGACAAGCAAATAATAATACCAAGATAGAACGTGATAGATGTATACAGTTCCTCATAAGAAGGAAAGAGACAGATAAATATTTTTTGTCCCTGTCATAGTTTCACTATTTTATGTTTACCACAAAAACAAATTCGTGGCAAACAATCATTTCGTTCCTTGTAGTACAACAAATTTTTTGCATAAATTACTAAATATAAGGGAAATATTAGTGCATATTTGTGTTCTTTTGTTTGTTTGGGATTGTCTTTTTACTTTAACAATGGTACGTGGCTGTGTAAAAGGCTGCAAAAGCCTCAGTTAGTAAAAATACGAAAACATAACCTTTCATACGTAAGTATAAAGTTTTAATAGTAGTTATCAAATATTTTGCGAAAATTAGATACACATGTAGTTTTTAAATGAATTGTTTGTATAATAACGTAAAAACAATGAAAATATCGGTTTAATTTACAAAAAGTATTTCTAGTAAAAACCGCCTAAATCTTGAAGGTTGTCTGTGTGTAATGCGTCAGCCATTTTCTGTTGTATTTTCAATTTATCGGTATAATGAGCGTTTTAGGGTTACCAGTATGTAGTATGGGAAAACGCCCCGAAATTATGGGTAAATTATATGGGTACAGACACCTTTTTTTTTAACTTTTTACTTTTTGTATACTTTTTGTTTATAAGTTTTCGTCAAAATGTATTTATTTTTCGATATAGATCGATTTTTCTACATCGTGTATTTATATAAATATCGTGAGAATGAAACAGCCGTCGAATATTCATGGTCACATTTACATACACGGTTTTTAGTTAAATCTTCTTTACACAATAAATGCGAATGAATAATTCTTAAAATTAAACATATTGCATAAAAATTTTCAATAATTGTCGTGTAAAAAAGAATTAGTGCCAGGGATGATTTAAGTGTAAATATTAAACAAAGGTGAAAAATCTTTGTTTTTAAACATTTTGTATTGCGCATCATGGTTTTCATTAGACTTAAACTAAAGCTACAATTGATCAAGGATTATCCTTTCACATATTGTACTCAAAAGGTGATAAACTGCTACGGTCCCTTAATTCCCTAGTTCACCCTTTTCCTCTAACTTGTATAATGATATCTATCATCTATACATCGATTACATTAAAATTCTGTATAATGACAGATAGTTCAGCATTTTTATTTCAAGTCGTTTAGTTTTTGACCTTAATATAGCTAATTTCTTCTTACGTGACTCAGCCAGTAATGTTTTCAGTCTCAATTCAAAAGTAAGCTTTAATTTTCATGATGTTAATGTAGTGTCCGTCGCTATTGGAAGCCCTGGATAATCGGTCTGGAAAATAGGACAATTTTAATTTTGTAACGCATTATTAGCATGTAATATCGACAGCCTAGTACTAACATTATATTCAGACTATTGTCAATACTATAATTTAATTGAGCTTTACATATTTATAAGTTTACAAATTCAGACAATATAAAATGCTTGATTAACATTTATGTGTTGACACAAAAGCATGTGTGTGTGCGTGATTAACTTGATTAACGTGGTATAAATAATTGGTATAGAATAATCTACACGACTACCATCCGTATCTTTCACAATTACCTGTATAAATATAATCAACCCATCAACATCATATCAACCCATACTCACTTCACTACTGGAGTACGGGTTCTTATTTCAACCAAAAAACCTTAGAAGATATGTCCCGAAACTACTCAATTACGGATTGTCGGAGTCGTTGGAATATTTTCATACGTTTTTGTACTTCAATTATACGCTTCTACGACTAAAATGTAACTATGTAAAATTTCAAGTCTGTACGTGAAACTTTCTAAGACAGACTAGCAGACGAACAGGCAGGCATGTAAATCATCTAATTTAGTTCCTTATTTTTTAAAATACCTATCATCATATGTATACTCGCCAACAAACTGTTATAACAGTTTGGCGAACATAATAATTTGTACTATGTAACTGTATCGTGTAAATAAATAAATAAAAACAATATAAATCAGTTGAGAATGTGCAAGGTTGCATTTCCAGAGGAACACCTGGTTCGTCAACAAATCAAATGTTGACGAACCGGTCAACAAATGTTAACTTACGTGTATGGTGGATGTTGAAACTGACGACTTATCCAAATAAACTTCTTCCGAAATCAGTGGTCTTTAAAATGTTTGGAACATATGCGACTGTACTCGGCTCCCAATTCTGTCGTCCAGTAGCAAAAATCCATGCATTACGCACACTGACGACTTTAGGAAATCTAAAAAATAAACATACATCTATGATTAAACATGTTAACATTTTTAATTTAAAAATAAATAAATACATTTTGACGAAAAATTATAAACAAAGAAGTATACAAAAAGTAAGAAGTTAAAAAAAAGGTGTCTGTAACCATATAATTTACCCATAATTTCGGGGTGTTTTCCCATACTACATACTGATAACCCTAAAACGCTCATTATACCGATAAATTGAAAATACAACAGAAAATGGCTGACGCATTACCCACAGACAACCTTCAAGATTTAGGCGGTTTTTACTAGAAATACTTTTTGTAAATTAAACCGATATTTTCATTGTTTTTACGTTATTATACAAACAATTTATTTAAAAACTACATGTGTATCTAATTTTCGCAAAATATTTGATAACAACTATTAAAACTTTATACTTACGTATGAAAGGTTATGTTTTCGTATTTTTGCTAACTGAGGCTTTTGCAGCCT
The DNA here is from genome assembly GCA_947507595.1 of Pyralis farinalis. Classification (NCBI taxonomy): domain Eukaryota; kingdom Metazoa; phylum Arthropoda; class Insecta; order Lepidoptera; family Pyralidae; genus Pyralis; species Pyralis farinalis. The sequence continues at coordinate 1,959,426 of OX382281.1, forward strand.
TTTACACAGCAACGTACCATTGTTAAAGTAAAAAGACAATCCCAAACAAGCAAAAGAACACAAATATGCACTAATATTTCGCTTATATTTAGTATTTTATGCAAACAATTTGTTGTACTACAAGGAACGAAATGATTGTTTGCCACGAATTTGTTTTTGTGGCAAACACAAAATAGTGAAACTATGACAGGGACAAAAAATATTTTATCTGTCTCTTTCCTTCTTATGAGGAACTGTATACATCTATCACGTTCTATCTTGGTATTATTATTTGCTTGTCACCTCTAGGTATCCTTTCTCTGAGTTTCATCGCCATTGGACTTCTTCCCGCGCTTTTGACGAGTGACATTGTTGTTTTACTTGAAATTTTTACAATTCAGTATAAAATTAGTTTTATGTGACAATTTTGATAGTATTTTTTAACATAAGTGCTAGTGAAATTATACAGTAATGAAAGAACTCAAATATGTATAACACGTTTATCCACTTTTTGGAAGACGTGAATAAGTTTATCAAGGAAACCTTGTAAAAATCACTATCGTTTTACGGGTGGTATTTAAACTGGGTTGATTGGGTCTATGTACCTTTCCCAAGTATTTTTTCAGCACAGTTCCTGAAGCTGGAACATAGAATTAAGATTTTCAAATGGTTCTAAACTGATGACTTGGCTGTATGGGCTAGATCCCTTTGCCTTTCCCCTCGGGGATAAAAAGAACCAAAAAAAAAAATATTCTCGGTTCTCCAATTATACCAATGTACTCTGTGGTTCTCCATCTTGGTACTTTGGTGGTACCTAAGTGTCTTTACTTGATTTTACTCGTAATAATCAAAAAGAATATAATTTTCTACGTAAGAAAATAGTAACTAGCGTATTATAAAAGGAATTCCTTTCTTTGTTTTCAGTAATAACACAGTTCATAATTTTGTGAAATTCATTTATTAAGCAAGACCATCAAAAATAGTTGTAAAATGACGGCCGCTGGAAACGTGTGCAGAGTTTGCCTGGCGATGGACGCACCTGTCCGCGATATAGCCGGCAGTCCGCTACAAGATGTTTATGAAAGACTGACCGAGATCTCTGTGAGTATCGTACAACACGTATTCCACCTTCTTCAAACAACGCACGGTGTATTTACTGTTAGTCCATGCCATGACCCACTGCCGTGGTTTTTCATATTTAATGCGAAGGGTAGTCTTTTCACATAGATAATATATTGTTATATAGTATACGTATTAACTTTGTGTTTTGTTTAAGGATGTTTCGACAATAATGTATAGTATTTTCAATTTCAATGTTAGAAGATATATAATGTACATTGTGATGGAACACTACACTACAATCACTTTGCCAAAGACATTCTTGGGTGCATGGGGCCCTCACGCTAAATGCATGCAGAAAACTTCTAACAGTCTGTTCTTGGTATAACTGAGTGAGACTAATATGAAGAATCAAATGAAACTTTCAGCCACTCGGAACATAGTCCTGGCTGGTTGCATAATTTATCAAGGCACAGTAGAGGTAGATAGATGTAGAATAAAAATTGTAGTTGCACAACCCACCACACACCAGAAAACATTCACTGAGTTAGAATACTACTCTAAACAGGGCTCACGGGAGCTAAGTGACTGCAGATGTTTCTCGTCTTCCCTCAGCCACGTGTGTATGGACAGAGGAGTTAAATTAGCGCTCAAAAGCCTACATGTTCTAATCATCGTTGTTATCATTATATATTTGGAATCAATACATTTGTCTCTATTGTTTGAGCTAGGTTTAAAGTTTTATCTGCACTTTGTTGGTGCTTGACTCACAATATATTAGATCTCATTCCATTGAAGTGGTGATTGAATTGAGGCAGCCATTGATGATAGATACATAAAATTTGACCAATATTGATACTGATTTATTGATTGAGCTGATGATGTAACCTGTTTAGACTTTTACCAACCTCTAATTGTGTCTCCATTGGATCATTGTGTCCAAACAGTGTCTGTTAAGACATGTGAATTTCATCAAAAAAATAGGATTTTCTTAATTGCTTGAGCGATCTTACCTTCTATTGATGATGATGAACATGATATGTGATACATTTAGGTTCAAGCGATATAACGTCATAAAATGAAATAACACAAAGAAATGACTTGGAATACGTCTGCATACAGTTATCTCTAGCCTTAAGTCAGTTGGATTAAAAACTTGTAATTCGCACACAAAGTGCACACACATTAAACATTACTACTAATTACACCTTAATAATGAACCAATGACACTAATAATATAATAATAATTACTTACTATTAACTACAGCTCAAATAATTAGTGTAATGTTAAAATTACAGCTTTTTACTAAATGTATATGAATGAATACATTTATGGTATTTACACCAAGAAAACAATATTTGTTTGGGTAATCTCTGAAAGGGGCGACTGATTTTGAAACATGTCTCAGACATCCTTACCAAATGAATACGCTCCCAATGACCACTTCTGCATATAGTAATAACAGCTATCAGATTGCTCCTAATAATAATAAATTAAGCGAAGATACCAAGTCTCTGTCTCCAGGTAGTTTTAAAAGCAAACTAAAAACGGCTAATACAAATTTCTACTCTATTGATGAATTTTATAATTTTTTCAAGAGATATTAATTTAATCATGTGACATGCTAAATAACCTTGATGGCATTTATTAAACCTATTTAGGTTAGGTATCTTGTCTGTGTGGCACCATGTTAGAGTCATCAACTAAAAGTTAATTTGACAATTGCATTACATTTTCTAACAAAGCACTTTACTACTTACATAATTCACCTTATTACTTACATAATTATCTTTTTGTGTGCTAAAATAAACGGAATTGATTGACAATTTGACTGACATTAATATGACGTGAGGCGTGATTCTGTCAAATGACAGCGAATGTTTACGTCAGTGACTGCGTTCGTAAGTTGTTAATATTTCGGGGAAATCTTGGAATTTTTAACATGATTATTCTCATTGCCTCCATGTTTTACACCAATGATGTTAAGGTAATATTATTGCTCAACCAAACCCTCCAACGTGTTATTATAGATTTGGTTGATATACCCTTTCAGATGCTTGGAGCCAAATGATGTATAGAAAGCTGCCGTTCTCCTTTTGTCGTGCCAGTGTCTGGTAAAATGTGTGAACATATTTATGTAACTTCTAATGTATCTGTGCCACATTTTTAGCAAAAAATATTTGGTAGTAGTAGTGCGACTGGAAGCAGGCCGACTCCACCCTAGTCTTTAATTGTGGTCCATGTGTTTGTTACGAGCAGAGCAAGCTATTGGAGAGTTGTGTAAGCATGTAGTGTAGAAATGTGTTTGAAGTGTCTGAGTGACAGTAGCTGCCATCCAGCAGGCTACTTGTTTGAAGTATCTGAGTGACAGTGGCTGCCATCCAGCAGGCTACTTGTTTGAAGTGTCTGAGTGACAGTGGCTGCCATCCAGCAGGCTACTTGTTTGAAGTGTCTGAGTGACAGTGGCTGCCATCCAGCAGGCTACTTGTTTGCTATGTGAGTGTTGAATAATAATAAAAGCTCATTGTCTTAATGTTTTGAATTTATTCATTTCTTTTCAGATTAACACACTGTGTCAGCCGGTGGCCGTGTGTTACCTGTGCTACTTCCGACTGAACAAGTGCCAGGACTTGATGCTGAGTTCTGTGAGGGCCAACAAAGTGCTCACAGAGATACTGCAGGGCGGTGAAATAGTAAGTTGGATATAACTACTATTATATGAATAATCTTAATGTAGGTTAAAATTTTCTATTAGTCTAAAAATTTTAAAAATGTTTTACACAAACGAATCTCGAAACAATTGCAGTTAGGCAGCGTTCAATTATTACGGAACGCAATGTGTGGGGAGCGGAGGGGGTGCTCTTGTCACGTTAGGATGCGTTACAGGGGCGGGAGGGTGGTTCGAACAGCTCGTTACGTAACATTGTTTTTTATATAATAAGTAGAGTTTTTGTTTAAGTTTTACGCGAAATCCCTTTCCTGTGTGTGAGTAAGGTCGCCAGATCACTGAGAGGTCGTTGTGCGGACAGCGGGAGGACCGGCGGATGTCGAAGCGCCACAAGCAGTGTGGCCGCTGCAGACTGGCGCGGCGGTCAGGGAGACCTGGTGAAACGGTTAGTAGGGTGCCCGAACCGGGGATACATTATACAATAATAATAGGGGATACATTATGTAATAATGTTATTTTACTATCTGTGGCACAACAATTAAAAGGATGTATTACTGCTGGCAACACTTCTTGTTTTAAGATGGTCTCTAGGAAATGGTTAGGTTTTTGTGATACCTATTGGGAATAAAGGAATAAATGTTAATAAGTAAAATAAGGTTTTCATTGAAGAAGAAATCTATTGCTGAAAACTCCATCCTCACCAACAGTGGTAGCAGAGCGTCGTTTGATCATAAGGAAGATTAACCCTAGATAACTAAACATTCGTCCACGCGACGACGCCCCTCTCCGAGAAAATCAAGTGCACTTACTTCCCCGCGTCCCGCACCCGCCACGCTTTGTTTACCTTCCTGATTGGTGCGAACAGTTCATCGGGTGACACGATTGCGATCACTCGATAATTAGGAGGTGACCTACGCCTATATCGTCGTCCGATTGACGAAAGTTTAGTTACTACGTTAGTTTTTCGCAAAGGTATGTAAGATTTTAGTTTGACATGTTTTTATTATTTATAAAAGGTTTACAAGGAATATTTATATTTAGTTTTGTTAAAATTATATATTTTACTATTTAATTATATATTACACTATTTGTAAGTGAAATTTATTATAAAAAGTTTATATTTTATGAGATCTTTCATTGTTGAAACTGATTATATCCGCTTTTGATATGATTTGTGTACCATTTATTTTTTTTAGATGGATTTGAGAAAACAACAAGAGCAGATAAGTAAATGGCTCGAAGAAATGGAAGATGAATTTGAGGACAGTTCGAATAATTCGGCCTCAGAGACAGAGGATGATGTGGAGGAAGATATACATCTCGACACTTCCGATTCCGAATTCTCTAACGAATCTTTGGAGCCTGAGGATGACATCATACAACCAAGTAAGAGACAAAGAACTCAAATTATAGACTCTGATGATTCTTTAGAGGATATTCAAGAAACGAACTCTCCTCAAACCTCAAACCAGGGTAACCAGCGTTTTCTTCAACTAACCTCCCGATTCCTTTATGGGAAAAACAAACATAAATGGTCGTCTGTACCTAGATCAGCTTCTACTCGTACTTTGAGACGAAACATCGTGAATTTTATACCAGGTCCAAGAGGAGAAGCTAGAGAATTACAGGAACCATTAGATTTATTTCGGCTTTTCATGACTGATGATATGCTGCAACAAGTTGTGACATTTACCAATACAGAGATACTTAATCAAAGGAATAAATATAAACATGAGTCTTATACAGTCTCACTGACTAATTTGTCAGAATTAAAAGCTCTGCTCGGTTTGTTATTGAATTCCGCAGCTATGAAAAGCAACCATTTGCCAACTCGCATCCTATTCAATATTAAACGATCAGGTACAATTTTTAAAGCTTGTATGAGTGCAGAGAGATTCAATTTTCTCATAAAATGCCTCCGATTTGATGAAAAGCAAACAAGAGATGACAGAAGAAAAAAGGACAAGTTCACACACATACGTGAACTGTGGCAAAATATGATTGATAACTTTCAAAAGTGGTATACGCCAGGATCATATATTACTGTAGATGAACAACTGGTTGGATTTCGTGGTAGATGCCCATTTAGAATGTATATTCCTAATAAACCAAACAAATATGGGATAAAACTTGTTATGGCCGCAGATGTCAACAGTAAATACGTAATAAATGCTATTCCATACCTGGGAAAAGGAACTGATACACAAAAACAACCATTGGCTACATTCTTCATAAAAAACATAACATCTATTTTACACGGTACCAATCGCAACATAACGATGGACAATTGGTTCACGTCTGTATCTTTGGCTGATGAGCTATTACAGTCACCTTATAATTTGACTTTAGTGGGAACTTTGAGGAGTAACAAACGCGAAATTCCGGAAAAACTAAAAAATTCCAGTTCTCGCGCAATCGGTACTTCGATGTTTTGTTACGACGGCGATAAGACATTAGTTTCTTACAAAGCTAAATCAAACAAAGTGGTTTTTTTGTTGTCCACAATTCATGATCAACCGAATATTGAAGAAGCTACAGGAAAACCCGAGATTATCCACTTTTATAACAGTACCAAAGGCGCCGTAGACACGGTTGATCAAATGTGCTCGAATATGTGTGTCAACCGAAAAACTAAAAGATGGCCGTTATGCATTTTTTATAATATGTTAAACCTGGCTATTATCAATGCTTATGCTACTTACGTCTCGAACAACTTGAGAAATAAAAAGAAGCCGACACTACGACGCGATTTTGTCATGAAGATGGGAGACCAACTGATGGAGCCTTGGCTACGGGGGCGATTACAAACGGTGACTTTGAGGCGTGACATCAAGGTCATGATAAAAGATATTCTTGGTGAGTCTTCAGATCCTGAAACTCCTGTTCAATCTGTGACTAATGTGCGCAAAATTTGTTATTTATGTCCATCAAAGGCTCGTAGGATGACAAAACATCGATGCATGAAATGCAAAAATGCCATTTGTGGATCGCACAATATTGACATATGTAGTAGCTGTGTGGAATAGTGATCTATTGTTAAATTTCTTTTACATTAGTTCCTAATAAACCAAACTTAAGGGCCATGTAACCAGTTCCTATTTTTAATAAATATTTTTAATAATTTTCACGTTTTTTAATGCGTAGTCCGCCTGACGAAAGTTTAGTTACTATGTATCTACAAATATAGTTTAGTTATCTAGGGTTAAGCAGTTGATGTCATTAAAAGTTTCATACGCAAAAAATGGCGGAGTCACGTTTTCACAATATAAAACAATTCAATAGAGAAGATTATGCAACGTGGAAATTTCGATTAACCAGTATATTACGTGAACACGAATGTTTGGAGGCGATTGAAAAAAGAGGTTATGCGAGTACACCGGAAAACAAAAAATTAGAAGCCAAGGCACAAAGTATAATAATTGGCGCTATTGCTGATAGCCATATTGATTTTATTCACAATGAAAACTCTGCGTACAATATGTTGCACAAATTAGAAGAGATTTTTATGAAAAAGAGTATCAGAAGTAAGTTGTTTTTACGACGTCAGTTGTCAGAATTAAAATATCAAGAAAATAATTCATTGATGGATCATTTTCAAGAAATGTCAAAGTTTTTCAATCAGTTACGGGATGCAGGAAGCCCTTTGAGCGAGGAGAAAAAGGTTATCCCCTCGAGCGTGTTAGGCCCGTATACGTGCATAAGGCAAAATGGGCTGCAGTGTGCTAGGCCCGTATACGTGCGTAACGGTTTGGTCCACTTTTATTTCATTGGTTCTTCCGTATTATTCGTTTGGCTAGCTTGTAAATGTTTGTACCTTGTCTATGGTTATTTCAGTTTATAATAAGGTCGGTTTTGACCAACCTGTTGCTCCGAAGACCAGTAAAAAAATTAAATCAGAGTGAGTCGGTACATTTTTCCGTTTCGCGCGATTTTGATATTGCTGTGTGTGTAATGGATTCCGATAAAAATGTTTGTTATAAATAATCAGTCAGTGCTTTTTCAATCTTTTGGAAATTTTGTGTTCTTTCAAGTTATTCTATTACTTTTAGTGAATAACGGGATATTATTCGTGAAAAAACATTCAAAAATAGTGAAGCCGGCATTCCCGACATGTCCGTCGTACGAAATTTATTTGTAAAATGTGTTTATGTTTAATTATTATTAGGAGTGTAAAGTTTATCCAGGAATCTGTTTGTAAAATTACTTTTTAGCGATTGTTCATTAATTTCGTGTAATAAATATCTGTTCATATCAATGGACTGAAGTCACCTAAACTCCCCCACTAGAATGTGCTTGTTTTCATTTTTATAATAAATAAATTAGACATTTGAATAGTTTCACGTGATTATAAAAGAGTGTTCAATTGAATATATCTCCCGAAAAAGTGCAAAGTGAATTGGAATGCAGTGTATGAAGTAAAAATGTTCGCGGTGTCGTGACTTATAACCTAAATGTCTCGATATATCGTACATCTAAGGAATGATAAAGGTATTTTATCTACGAGATCTTTTTATATTAGTAGTATTGGAATATCAGCTTTCCAACGATGTATATTTCATAAAATATAATTATCAATTACTCGAGAAATTTCACTTTTTCTAACTGCGGTCGCGCATTAGTTAACGCGAGAGAATGCTTGGCCACACTATAGGCATTTTAGGTCGCCCGGGCCGCCACGCTCCAGGGGTTAATATCGTATTACTATCTATGCCGGAATCTTTTGAGATAATTGTTACAACACTGGAGTCGTTACCAAACCTTACACTAGATTTAGTAAAGGACCGCCTATTAGAGGAAGAAGAAAAAAGAAATAAATTGAGAAATACAGAAAAAGTACACCATAGAAATGCATTTGTATGTTATTCGTGTGGAAAACAAGGGCACAAAAAGTTTGAGTGTAAATTAAGAGGACGGCAAAATCAAGGATATCGAGAATTTAATAATTCAGATAGAAGACAATTACAAGTACAAGGTAAATCACAGGGATACGGTCAAGGATATCAATTGCCAAGCACAGGATGGGAACAGCGAGGAAACTGGAGGCCGCATAGAGTACAATCAGGACGTGGACGACCAGGTAGTGGACAACAGGGCAGGCATCATCAATCATCGTTTGCAGTGGACTTAGAAACAGATAAGAGTGCGTTTTATTCAGGATATTCAGGTGAGAAAGTGTCAATAGATAAATCTATGTTGTGGTGTATTGACTCTGGTTGTTCCGACCATTTGACAAATAATAAAGAATATTTTTGGGACTATATAGAACTTAGTAAACCAAAGGTTATCGCTGCTGCTAAGAGTGGTGTTACATTGCAGGCAGTTGGGATAGGAAATATAAAAGTGAAATGTTATATAGGAAAAAACTGTTCTGATTTTACAATTAAAAATGTATATTTTGTACCTGACTTAAGGAAAAATTTATTGTCAGTATCTAAAATCGAAAATAGTGGATTTAGTGTTGAATTTTCTAAAGGCAAAGTTAGAATCTATAAATATAATCAGCTTGCAATGATTGGCAATAATGAAGGCTCATTGTATACAATAAAAATGTTTCCACAACTAAGTAAGGAATGTAATTTGGTGTCCCAAAATGAAAAGAATGTGTTACAGCTTTGGCACAAAAGATTTGGTCATTTAGGGTTTAGAAACTTAAATTTACTTGCAGAAAGGGAAATGGTTTATGGATTGGAAAATTTGAAAAATAATAAAAATATAAATTAATGATTCTTTATGTGAACCTTGTCTGTTAGGAAAAATGACAAAATTACCGTTTAACAAACCAGGACGTAGGGCAACTAGGCCACTCGAGTTAATTCATACAGATGTTTGTGGACCGATTAACCCTCCCACCATTGATGGTCATAAATATTTCCTAACATTTATAGACGATTACACACACTTTGTCATGGTATATTTACTTACAAATAAGAGTGAAGTTTTTCAAAAATTTAAAATTTATTACAATTATGTGACTAATCATTTTAATTCAAATATATTGAAATTAAGATCAGACAATGGCAGAGAATATGTATCATGCGAATTTCAGGATTTTTGTGATGAGAAGGGAATACAGTTGCAGTACACTGTACCTGTGAGGATTATACCTCAAATGAATGGTGTCGCAGAAAGGATGAACCGCACCTTAATTGAAAAGGCTAAAACTATTCTTATAGACTCTACACTTGGAAAAGACTTTTGGGGACATGCAGTTTTATTTTCAGCTTATGTAACTAACAGAAGCCCTACTGTAGGAAAGTAAGATACCTAACGTTTCAAATATGCGGATCTTTGGATGTACAGCTTATAATTATGTACCTAAAGAGTTGCGACAAAAATTGGACAAGACTAGTAAGAAGATGATATTCATAGGATATGCTACTTCAGGATATAAAATATATGATAAAGAGACAAATAAAGTTATTATTGCTAGAAATGTTGTTTTCGACGAGAGACCGGAAAAAGAGGAATATTCCTATATACCTTATAATAATTATTGTAATAATAAGGAAGAAAAAGAAATCCAAGAGGACATATATGATAATGAGCAATATAATGAACAAGTAGAGGAAACAGAAGAAAATAGAGAAAAAGAGAAGAAAGATATAGAAATCCAAGAAAGAGGGAGAGGAAAACGAGTGAAAGCGAAACCAAAATGGCAAGAAGATTACGAGATTGATTTAAGCGAAGATGATGAAGCATTGTATGCTCTATTGACGAGCAATCAAGACGTTCCATTAAGTTTTAATGAAATAAAGGTAAGAGAAGATAAATTAAAATGGGAAAGGGCAGTATCAGAGGAGTTAAAAGTTTTAAATGAAAGTAACACATGGAAAATAGTTAAAACGCCAAAGAATACAAAATTACTAGATAGCAAATGGATATTTACTAGAAAAGAAATAGGAGAACAAGAAATACATAAGGCTCGATTGGTAGTGCGAGGTTTCGTTAGAGTTCTTCTTTCAATTGCTGCTCATAAAGAGTACAAAATTCATCAGATGGATGTAAAAGGAGCTTTTTTATATGGTAGAATAGATGAAGATGTATATCTCAAACCCCCCCAAGGATTGGACATTTCAGATGGTTATGTATTGAAACTAGAAAAATCTTTATATGGGCTCAAGAAGTCACCAAAATATTGGTATGAAAAATTCACTGAATTTATCATAAGTTATGGGTTCAAGCGTTCAGAAAATGATTACTGTCTCTATAAAAGAGGTGATCTTTATTTACTTCTTTATGTAGATGACTTACTGATTATTGGCTCAAATATGAAAGAAATTGAATCGGTTAAAACATTTTTGAAATCACAGTTTAGAATGAAGGATATGGGTTCTGATAATGTAACATACTTAGGAATTTCGATTAAAAATATTAAGAATGGTATTTTTATAAATCAAACTAAATACTTGCATAATGTTTTATTAAAGTATGATATGAATGAGTGTAAAGGTATAAGTTCACCGATGGACACTAACTTTGTTCTTGAAGTTGATGATAATGAAATTGATTTGTCTTTAGAACATAAATGTAGGTCGTTGATGGGATCCCTCATGTATGCTATGGTAAGCACCAGACCTGATTTAGCCACTGCCGTTTCATACTTAAGTAGATTCCAGTCGAAACTAAGCATAAAATTGTGGAAAGCATTAAAGCGTGTATTAAGATATATTAAATATTCTATTTCATTTAACTTAGTGTATTATGTGTGGAGTATTGACAGGCTATGCTGATGCTGATTTTGCTAGAGATAAAGATAGAAATTCGACCAGTGGATATGTTTTTCAGTTATTTGGTAATACTATTTCTTGGAGATCCAGAAAGCAAAGCACAGTTGCTCTTAGTACTACAGAAGCCGAGTTAATTTCTTTATGTGAGGCATCAGTAGAAGCATGTTGGTTATTAAAACTTTTATCAGATTTAAATATTAAAACAAATAATGTTGTTATATTTGAAGATAATCAGAGTACCATGAAAACTGTTAAGAATCCAGACCAAAAGAGACTAAAACATATTGATGTGAAATTTAATTTTGTTAAACAAAAAGTAGAGGAAGGATTGATTACTGTAAGTTATATTTCTACTGTAGATCAGTTAGCTGATGTTTTTACAAAACCAATTGTAGGAGATAAGTTTTCTAAGTTTGTGAATTTGTTGAATTTAAAATGTGTTTAAATGTTTTGAATGGGTGAACATTGAGGGAGAGTGTTGAGTGACAATGTACACCCATCCTTGTTTCTACATTATGTAATAATGTTATTTTTCTATCTGTGGCACAACAATTAAAAGGATGTATTACTGCTGGTAACACTTCTTGTTTTAAGATGGTCTCTAGGAAATGGTTAGGTTTTTGTGATACCTATTGGGAATAAAGGAATAAATGTTAATAAGTAAAACAAGGTTTTCATTGAAGAAGAAATCTATTGCTGAAAACTCCATCCTCACCAACATTCTTGATCATCGTCAATAATTTCATCTAATATTACTAAAGTTTTAGCCTCCTGTGATATTTCTTTATGTTTTCGTTATATTTTATGTCGTTTTATTGAAATATATGGATCAGAACTGATTAATAAATTATTTAAAATATCCTCATTGGTGGCTTTTCTATTAATTTTTCTAGAATTATCTTCGCGATATCTACGGAAATCTTTATTTCTCGATTCAGCAGCTTCCTCGGATAATTTAGGTAAATTATTTAGAATTAAACCAAAATTTTCAATTATTTTTGCCCCATGCACCAGGACTTTATGTACGCTAGGGGGCATGTAATACCATTGATATAAATCGGTATATAACTTTGCGGTAGTTTCAGTATACTCCTTAAATTTTAAAATATCAATAAAAAGATCTGAAGAAATTACTTCTAAGATTACTGAAAACCGTTTTATCAATTTAATTTGTATTTGCAAAGAATCTAGCGGTATTGCCGTCATTGGTGGTACCATGCCCTTGTTTTACAACATCAGATAACCATCGTCATTTGTTAATGACGTTGTTTGTCTGATAAAAACAAAGGATGTCATTAGCTAATGACATTGTTTGTTTTTCTATGTCGGCCAATCAGAGCGCAGATAGCCATGACGTGTCTTATTGTCATAGGTTGATCCAAACCAATTTGAAAAAGGTTTGGTTGCGTTTGAAATAACAATGTTATAAAAAATAAGAAAAATAAAAATAACGTGCAGTACGTTGTTGAAAGAGCAACAAACATCCATACATACAAACTTTCGCATTTATAATATTATATAAGTAGGATTTGTCACCAAATCTTGAAACATTTTGACGAAATTAAATATTTTCTAAAAAAAAAATATTGCTAGGTAGTCCGTATGTTATGTTATGTAACAACGTACTGCACGTTATTTTTATTTGTCTTATTTTTTATAACATTGTTATTTCAAACGCAACCGAACCTTTTTCTAATTGGTTTGGATCAACCTATGACAATAAGACACGTCATGGCTATCTGCGCTCTGATTGGCCGACATAGAAAAACAAACAATGTCATTAGCTAATAACATCCTTTGTTTTTATCAGACAAACAACGTCATTAACAAATGACGATGGTTATCTGATGTTGTAAAACAAGGGCATGGTACCACCAATGACGGCAATACCGCTAGAAGATTCTTTGCAAATACAAATTAAATTGATAAAACGGTTTTCAGTAATCTTAGAAGTAATTTCTTCAGGTCTTTTTATTGATATTTTAAAATTTAAGGAGTTATAAATGCGAAAGTTTGTATGTATGGATGTTTGTTGCTCTTTCATGCTTAAATGGCTGAACGGATTTGAAAAATTTCATTCAAATCCGTATACATAACATAACATACGGACTACCTAGCAATATTTTTTTTTTTAGAAAATATTTAATTTCGTCAAAATGTTTCAAGATTTGGTGACAAATCCTACTTATATAATATTATAAATGCGAAAGTTTGTATGTATGGATGTTTGTTTCTCTTTCACGCTTAAATGGCTGAACGGATTTGAATGAAATTTGGCACGTAGATAGATTATGATCTGGATTAACACATAGGCTACGTTATTTGACTATTTTTACGATATTTTTTATTCTCAATTCCACCTTTGCGACAGTTAATTCCAACTTAATTGTCGCAAAAGCGCAGCGAACCGCAGTTACAGACGTACCTTAAAAATAGTAACAGAAATAGTATAATACAAATCTGAAGTCATTTTTTTGAGACCTCTTGATACCTCGGAGTTTTTGAGGAATTTGTGTTTTTCTCCATACATTTTATTTTTCAATAATTCATAACTAATAAACTATTGATTATATCCAAAAAGTGTATTAGTAATTAATGTCTTGTATTTGGTAGTAGAATCGAAATCCATCATATTTTATTTGTATATTCGAAGTTGGTTTTCAGTGGTCTCTATGTCCAGCGCTTTTTCGTTCCAACGTGCGGGGTGGACCCGGTTGCTGCAGTAGGCGGGACGGGGGGCCCTTCCGCCGCGCCAACAAACCGCATAACCCGCACTGTACTGTGGTGAAAGACCCCGCGCTTTTGTCCTTCACTCTTTCCTTCATCGACTTTTCATTTTTACCTCATCACGGATTATGGCAAAACAAAAACGAAAAAATGGTTCCATAGCGGCCACCCCTTCAGTATGTGGACTTTTGCAGTATCAAAGGTTTGCACTTGAACGTCAACGCGGTCCATCATCACCTGGAAACAACGCGGCCGACCATTCTTTTTCTCACGGAAACACAAATATCCTTACCGGCCGACACTTCTTAGGTGCAATACCCTGGGTACAAACTAGAGCACCTATTTGTGCGTCGTGCCGGGGTATGCTTGTTCGTTTGGGAGCATATTTGTTGTCGCCGATTGCATCATCTTGAAGACAGAGATCTGTCAATATTATGGGTACGCGTGGATCATGAGGGTCCTACCCGGATCTACGCGTGTCTTTACAGGTCCCATAGCGGTGATATAGGCACAGCTCGGTTGTTCGAGCGACTGACAGAGTCATCGAACAGTATCCCGCCGCGTTAGTGATTTTGGGAAACTTCAATGCCCACCACGCCGAGTGGCTTGGCTCTCGGTGCACTGACTACGCGGGGAGATCTGCTCATGAATTTCTCGCAACTGGCTCATTCTCCCACGGGAATACCAGATATCGAGGACCATGCAAGCTCTCTACTGGATCTTCTGCTGACCACACGTCCGGATGAGTATAATATCTCTCAAGCTCCCAAGGAGTTGCTGTGTAAGCAGCAGAGGAGGCATCGCGCGAGTGATACTTAATATATCGCAAGCGTTAATAGACTACGGTACCCACTTTACATCAGGTGGGCCATATGCTTGCTTGCATGCCTCCCGACGTAGTATAAAAAAAAACAAAACATCTCAGTGGATGTACGGTACGGCTTGGCTCGTCGGATCACTGTCTCATCCGGACCCAAGTGTCCTGCATCGGACGCGACCCACCTCGGCCCGCCGAATGTCGTCGCGTGTGGCACTATAGGTCGGCAGACTGGGATGGATTGCGTAAATTCTACGCATCGTACCCGTGGAGACAGCTGTTCTTCGAATCAGACGACATTGATTCCTGCGCGACCGCAGTGGCTGCTGCGATGTTGGATGGCATGGAATGCTACATTCCCAATCGCCTGGTAGCTACTGCGGGAGGGAGGAAAGCGGCCGTGGTTTAATCGGCATTGTAGGGAAGCCAATCTTGTTAAACAGGCTGCTTAAAATGCTTGAACCACGGCACGGTCTAATGAGGATCCTAATGCCTCTGTTTTGAAGTGCACACTGAATGCTGCCTCGAGATCTAGTAAAAGGGTGTTTGCTAGATCAAAATTCGATTTCGTCAGAATTGGCGAGCGGCTTGCGAGCTTTTCCCTCAGAGAGCCGTGCTTTCTGGTCGCTCGCTACAGCTGCTGAAGGAAATTTGTGGAATCCGTTCATGCCACCACTGCAAAAACCGGATGGCAGTTTGGCCCACAGCGCCAAGTAGAAAGCAGATTTACTCGGTACACTCTTTGCGTCTAACTCGAATATGAATGACGGGGGAGCTGTACCACCTACCATCCCGTGGTGCGGTAGCTCAATGCCAGAGATCTCCATTACCCAGCGAGATGTCCGGCGGGCATTACTCTTTCGACATTCATAAATCGAGTTGGCCAGATGGTATACCGGCAGTGGTGCTGCAGCTCCTAAGTTGTGTTCTATACTAACGCGCCTTTTCGTGCTTTCCTATTCCACTGGACATGTCCCGATTTCTAAGAAGACCGCTAATGTGCACCCGGTGGCCAAAAAGGGCGACAAATCATACCCATCGAATACAGGCGTAATACTATAACCTCCCTTCTCTCCAAGGTGATGGAGCGTGTGATAAACACACGATTTCTAGTATATCTAGACGATCACGACTTAATCAGCGACCGTCAATACGGTTTCCGTCACATTCGCTCGACTGGTGATCTTCTAGTGTATCTTACACACCGCTGGGCTTTGGCGATAGAGAGTCAGTCAGAGAGAGAAGATAGATATGGCAAAGCCGTGCGAGCGGGTCTGGCACCGGGGTTTTTTATTCAACAGATGCATAAAAGCCGTGGTTGACGGTGGATGTTCCGATAGTATGGATATCAATGCTGGCGTCCCTCAGGGTTCTGTACTGTCTCCGACGCTGTTTCTGCTGCATATCAATGATATGTTGTCAATTGATTGCATTCATTGTTATGCGGACGACAGCACCGGGGCCACTTGCTATACAGGCCGTGCAAACATCCCTCGTTCTCTTGTGGAAGAAAGACTTCGGCATAGGATTCTTCAAGAAATGAAGAGTTTTACAGGGTCTGGGAACTCGAGAGTGACGCCCCTGGTGTTGCAAATGTCCATAGGCTACGGTGACTGTTTACCATCAGGCTTGGTATTACCGTATGCTTGACTGCCACCTTAGTGGTACAGTGGTGGTATAGTCAGTATTGTTGTCAACGCAAACATAAATGTTTAATACATGAACTGTTATTTTTCAGGAACAGCAAGAATTTGTTGCCGCGGTGAAACAGTATCAACTGAATGGTCTATGTGTGACTCCCATTGAGCTCATCAGCATTACAGGCACTGAATACAGCTTGATAAAGAAGGAGATCAAAGAGGAACGTCTGTCATCGCAGTGCACAGGAGAAATGGACACTGACAGACTCCCACTTGTGGAACGTTTCACGTTTGAGGACTCTGAACATGAAGATACTATTGAGAGACCAGCACTGGAGGATATGTATGACACTGAGAGTGGGGTATTGATAAATGAAGGAAATGTAAAACAGGAGGCTTCAGATGGAGCCGTCGATATTGAGAGACAAGAATTGATAACTGAAGAGAATATCAAGAATGAATTAGAAGAAATGGAAGATATCTATACTGCAGTGGTAGTAACACATGAAGCAAATAGAACGCAGGAGGAGTTAGAAGGAGCACAAGTCGATGAGGACAAGAAGGCAGAAGGTAACAGTCACTATATGACCGCCTTGTAAAGAACACTGCTTTTTAAAACTTATTGCATTTATCTGCCACATTTAACTAACATTTTCGAATCTCAATGACTTTGTTTTGACAATGTAAGTGTACACAGCCACGTCTGGCACAGTGTAATGATAGAAGATTATTGAGATCACGAATATACACAAATTATTAGTTTGTGGTTCTCATATGTCTTCTTTTATTTTTTTTATCTGTACACGAGACACACCATATTGTTATTTGTAATATTGTGTACACAAATTTGTACCTTAACAGCATCACCAACACCAACTGTGATCATCGTCGGTTTTGATAATCGAATATACTCATGTTGTCCACTATCATCACTATGATTATATTTCTCGTAATCACGACGGCAGTTGCACAGGAATTATTGTTTCCTAATTTAAAATACCTCTTGTCCTGCCTAGCATGCCTCCACTTCACTGGCATGATGGTTATGTCTCTCACACTGTAGTTTGCTGACCTATTCATCCGGCAGGCTGGTTTGGTTCAGGCCACTATATCATTCAGACTTAAAACTCTGGAGCATAGCACTCGAGTTTGAGTGTGACAGCAGTTAAATGGTTAGAGTTATGATTGAACTGAGAAAATCATAGGCTGGAGCATTTTTTTAACCGGACCTCAATGTATAGTTAGGGGCTTTGGAAATAAACTGGTAACCTCACTTGCAATAAGACAAATGTGCTCCAGGGAATTGTTAGTTGATTGCGGTCTTATATGAGGTGGATGCAAATCCCCAGGCTGTTCGCCTTGATGAACTCATGTACATGTGTATCAGGAGATCTTTTCATCAGTCCTTACAAAAATCTTCTCTCATCAAATGTTTCTTTAAATTTTCTTTACTTTTATAACTATATTTAACATTACATATCTCACATTCAAAGGCATTCTGACCAGTGTGGGTCATTAAGCAGTCCGTCTGGGGAAGTACCTCGACCTCACAGAAAATCGCAGCCAAATAACAACTCCCTAGAAAGTTGTTGTGTTCCTGCGTGTGAGTGAGGTCACCAGTAATCTCCCAAGGAGTTGCTGTGTAAGCAGCAGAGGCGCATCGCGCGAGTGATATTTAATATATCTCGAGCGTTAATAGGCTACGGTACCCACTTTACGTCAGGTGGGCCGTATGCTTGTATGTCTCCCGCCGTTGTATGAAAAAAAAATTAAAAAAAAAAAACACCGACTCCAAAAACATCTGCTATGAAAAAATGCACTAAAAGGTACAAAATAATTGTTTTATTTCTTAAAATGACTAGAAACAAACATTATAGTGTTTATTGGTACTTAAACAGAAATTAGGAATACATTTTTCGACTAGTTAGAATAAAACCAATGTATTTAGACAACAGTATACATATGTTGTAATATTTGGAGTCGGTGCCAGCCGAGCTTTTAAGATTTTTGGGAAATTTCCACACTTCACTCGCTTCTTTAACATTCATAGCTCTTTTCATGCAATCTCACCGATTCCTAAGGGTCCTGACATCTTCTGATAAACCACGAGCAATTTGGTCATGGTAGGTTAGTCTTAGTCTTTCTCGGCTCCTACATCCTTCCACTTTCGCATTGTATATCTGTTTCGTCATTCTTTCATCCTGCATTCTTTCTACATGTCCGAACCAACGGAGCA
Source organism: Pyralis farinalis (assembly GCA_947507595.1). Lineage (NCBI taxonomy): Eukaryota > Metazoa > Arthropoda > Insecta > Lepidoptera > Pyralidae > Pyralis > Pyralis farinalis. The sequence goes on from OX382281.1 coordinate 1,978,280, forward strand.
TGCCTTTTCTTATCTTAACCAACCAACTCTCTTTCTTACGTCATCATTACGAACGCGGTCAGCAGCACACTCTACGTACATAAAGGCATCTTAAGTTGTTCTACGTAATAGCTCAATGATTCAGAAAATAGTATTTAAGCTACCTGTTACCCAAACATCGACAACTTTTGCTCAGCACTTCAAAACATTTCTCTTTCCTTTGATTTATAACAGATTGTTGAGGAGATGCAATTTAAGGGGCTGTAAAACATTTGACGCAAAAATCACATAAAGAATCTGTTAATGTCTATGGACTATGAAGAGACAGAGAGTTTACTGAACATCATGTGTTAACTGATCAAATTACGTATTGAGTATGGATTTTTCAAACGCGCTCACTCTCCCGGACGATAAACGAAACAAACATCCACACATAACTCACACAAAAACACATGTGCACACACACATTCATACATACACACAAATACACGTGAAGCACCTTAGAAGGAAAAAAAAAGATATTTACATAGAAGTAAGTAAGCAGATAATGAATAGTATTGGTAGATAGCGTCTGTCGCTTGTTGCATACCACACTCGCAGAAGGGCACCCGCAGTATAAAGTAGCGATGGATGTGGGTATTTATTACAATGTAAACTCTTGTAATTGCTGTTCGCCGTTATACTGTCACAAATTCCGTTCTCATGTATTGACGCCCCACGATACAGGCCGGGCCTAGTGTGGAGTCATAGTCATACTGTGTTCTTATGTTTAATAAAGATTACTTACTTACAGAAAATGAATGATGTAACTCTGTACAGGTGCCGCTGCGGCTGTAGAGGGCAAAGAAACACACGCGGACAAGACTCAAGATGGAAGAACAATGACATCAGACGACGATAATGTTCTAGAAAATCCAAGAATGTGTAGGGCAGTTACGCATGAAGAGACAACCAACAGAAACGTTAGCCCTTACATATTACGGTGCGTTAAAAAACCTGCAAATAATAGACAAGTTCCAAAAAACACATCTATGTATACCGTGATAAAGAAAACGAATGTGAGTGTGAACAGTGATCGTGAGTGCGCTAGTACTGACACAGATGTCGGCAATAGCAACAGTAAACAACTGAAGATGGTCGTTTGTAAAGACGACGAAGTCAACTCACCAATATTTACTAAGGAGGATTATTCAAAGAGAACTGGTGAGAAACCTTTTGAATGTGAGATATGTAAAGTTAAATTTAGTCAGAAGGGTGTTTTAAAGAGGCATTTAATGACACACACTGGTCAGAAACCCTTTGAATGTGAGATATGTAAAGTTAGATTTACTGAGAAGGGTAATTTAAAGAAACATTTAATGACACACACTGGTCAGAAACCCTTTGAATGTGTTATATGTAATGTTAGATTTAGTCAGAAGGGTGTTTTAAAGAGGCATTTAATGACACACACTGGTCAGAAACCCTTTGAATGTGACATATGTAAAGTTAGATTTAGTCAGAAGGGTGATTTAAAGTGTCATTTAAAGACACACACTGGTCAGAAACCCTTTGAATGTGATATATGTAAAGTTAGATTTAGTCATAAAAAAAGTTTAAAGTATCATTTAATGACACACACTGGTCAGAAACCCTTTGAATGTGAGATATGTAAAGTTAGATTTAGTCAGAAGGGTGTTTTAAAGAGGCATTTAATGACACACACTGGTCAGAAACACTTTGAATGTGACATATGTAAAGTTAGATTTAGTCGAAATGATAATTTAAAGGCACATTTAATAACCCACACTGGTCTCAAACCCTTTGAATGTGAAATATGTAAAGTCAGATTTAGTCTGAAGCGTCATTTAAAGAGGCATTTCATAACACACACTGGTCAGAAACCCTTTGAATGTGATATATGTAAAGTTAGATTTAGTCAGAAGTGTGATTTAAAGTGTCATTTAAATACACACACTGGTCAGAAACCCTTTGAATGTGAGATATGTAAAGTTAGATTTAGTCAAAAAAAAAGTTTAAAGTATCATTTAATGACACACACTGGTCAAAAACCCTTTGAATGTGAGATATGTAAAGTTAGATTTAGTCATAAAAATAGTTTAAAGTATCATTTAATGACACACACTGGTCAGAAACCCTTTGAATGTGAGATATGTAAAGTTAGATTTAGTCTCAAGAGTAATTTAAAGAGTCATTTAATGACACACACTGATCAGAAACCCTTTGAATGTGAGATATGTAAAGTTCGATTTAGTCTGAAGGGTACTTTTAAGCGTCATTTAATGACACACACTGGTCAGAAACCCTTTGAATGTGATATATGTAAAGTTAGATTTAGTCGGAAGTCTACTTTAAATATACATTCAATGACACACACTGGTCAGAAACCCTTTGAATGTGAGATATGTAAAGTTAGATTTAATTTGAAGATTCATTTAAAGAGACATTTAATGACACACAGTGGACAGAAACCCTATGAATGTGAAATATGTAAAGTTGGATTTAGTCGAAATGATAATTTAAAGACACATTTGATGACACACACTGGCCAGAAACTCTGAATGTGAGATATTTAAAGTTAGATTTACTGAGAAGGGTAATTTAATACATCTTTTGAATATAGGTCTTCCGTAATCTTCGGACCATAAGCTTTTTAAACTTTCATCGTTAGACTTGAACAGTCCAGCAAAAATAGGAATACTACTACTACGAATAGGTATGCATTTAACTCCGTTTCATCTAACGCTTCCCATTTATTTCCGAAACGTGAAGAACCTTCCCATATTTGTTTGTTTCAAAATTATAGATTTTATACGCTTATTTAGGAATAAATCAAAAGAACTTCTAAATGTATTTATGCGATTAGAAACATACCTGGTAATGCCTGGTGTAAGTTTTATAAGGTTTGCACTACTCAAACGACCTCTGACGTCAAATGGGATGTTCTTGACCATATAAATTCACCATTTTTCGATAGCATTTCGTTTCCATTAGCACTGGTATTGGTAACGTATCTTGAAAGAGGCTCTTCATCGCTATTTGTTTCGTTACTACTGCTTTCATTGTCTAAACTGAGTTGAAAATTGTCAGTAGGATTTTCATCCAAACTATTCTCCGTTTCACTAATTATTTCATCTTCAGAATTTATATCGTAGTTTAGGATTTGAGAAATCATAGAATTAGTCAAATTGCGAGACATTTCAAACACTAGCGGAATACGTCAAGTCCAAATAACAAATGAATCAAATAAAAGTAACCGTCTCACGAAACTAATGTAATATAACCGCATACAAATGTAAACAAATATTTTTTCTCCAATTACCTTCAACAATAACACGCTAAGTGATTGAAATATGACTAACATTTATAAATTGTAAGTATATTCTTAGAATGCAACGAAGCATTATTGTTTACAAAACACGGGCTTTTTCTGACCCGAGGTCCTTTTTCATACTCGGGTACTATTGACCCGAGGAGCCTAAGACGGAAAAAACATAATTTTGTTAAGATAAGAGAGTTGACTTCACCATAATTTGACAATACAGATATATAGTGAATGTATAATTAATAATTGTCATGAAGTCGTAATAAATTATATTAATAATTACGACTTTTATTGCCAGTTAAATATCAGTTTCGCGTCAATATGACCCGAAGAACCGAGGAAGGTTAAATACGTTCACTTAAAAAAAAGCTACAAAGCTACCTCCAGGTTTTTGAAGGATTCCATCGCGAGGGCAAAGTCGAATTTGTTAGCAGAATTTACGAGAGACTCATCTCTCGCTAAAGCTGTTGAAGGTAAATTCTGTCAGTCGCTTTTTCATCGAATCGCTGGCCCATACTGTTCGGGCCCCTGCAAGGTTCCGAACTAGAAAATGTCAAAATCTTATGTAAAATGTCAGGTGGAACAAAACAAGATGTGTGTTTGACCACGTTTAATATACGACTGAAGTTATATGCTAATACAACAAAATGTAATTGCAGTGATATGCATTGTCAGCGGTTTACATATTTTCGCATAATAATGTTCTAAGTGACTACTTTCAACATACTGCCACTCAGAGAACAAGAAAAATAAGAAAATTGAGTTTACAATTCATATGCAAATAATTACGAAAGTGTATGAAAGAAAATGCAATAATGAATATAAAAATATTAAAATTGTGGTTTAGGTAAATTCTCAAAAGTAATTGTTCTAGTCATAGTAGGGGACGTAGATTTGTCCACACTCAACACGGATTCAGTGTGTGCACGGCGAATTGGAGACTCTGCTTCTTGATGGTATTTGTCAATTCCTCCAGGTCTGATTGATAAGTCTGCTAATTCAATGGGTGATTCTCGTCTCGCGGGCCTTCTTCTTGGAAGCAGGTTGCAGGTAGGCCGCCTTTTGACGAAGATATAGAAGACCTAGATGACTGCCATGATAGATAAGATTGAGTATATGACAGTCCAATGAGTCGTATTGGTGTCATGTATCTCTTGGACATTCTGTGTCTTGAACTGATCTAATCGCTGGTGGATTTCTTGAAATGCTGACTTATGATCCTCTATGTTGTCAAGATTGTCATCTGGTACATATGTTTGATGAGGTCATTAAGTGAGGATGGATATTGAAGACCATTTGTGAGGATCTCGATGTCAGGCTGTAGTACAACGCGATTCTTAAAATCATATGGTACGTGGATAGTAAATGTCTCACCTTTAAGTGTGCAACCTTGACTAATACTAATTAGTCCATTTCCATAAAATTGCTTTGTCATTAATCCAGATGGGCATAAAATGCTGACTGAACATTGTTTGCAACACAAGTACAACCATACTCCTCTCGAGTACAACCATACTCCTCTCGTCTGTAATTTGATCCATTTGTCGGCGCACTCTCCGAATACAGTCCGACAATATGTTTTATTATCAGTGTTTGTAAACAATCTGACCACACATAATGATTGCTTGATTTGAACATTATAAATTGGATAATTCTCATTGCATAATAATCTACTCTTGTCACATTTAATGTATGTTTGTATATCTTTGTCTGTCATTGGCATGACCATGTCTTTCTTGATGTTAAACGCCATGTAATTTGTTGCAGGTATAGTGTACATAGTTTTTCTTTTGCTTGTCAGTGCAAGGGAAATAACGTTTTGCAATTCGAATTTGTCACAACTAAGTAGAGGATTTTTTATTTCAATTATTAATTATTTAGGTGTCATTCTTGCTTGAGCTTGGAGTAATTTGTACATATCTCGCACATTGTCTGTAGGTAACATTAGCTCGCCTTGCATTTGACCAGAAATGATATTTATTTGAGACTGTAATTGATTTGGAGATATTAAATGCATGTCAATTTTTCCGTGATATATATTAGTTATGGTGTCAAGTAGCGTCTCTTGTACCTTTCTGATGTTGGATATAATTACATCAGCTGATAATGTTGTCGCCATTACGTAAATATATTTGAGGGCGTTTAGTGATACCTGTTCAGCGTTTGCTACTTCTTGAGATATATTTTTGAGATGATTGTTGATGTATTGAAAATGTTTATGCATAATTTCTTCGTTCCTCTTCAGAATGTTGTTTTCAGCCTCTAAGATTGAAGTTTAGTTTTTAATCATTGTCAATAAGTGATTTTCATTGTGTTTGACAGTTTCTATGTCCTTTTCATACTGTGTTGCGAATCTTTCGTCTAACACACCAAACAGCGAGTTTGCAATATATCCAATCCCGTTTATTAGGCCTCTCTTTACTCGATTCCATGGTTTGTTCATCATGATGTTATTGTAGTGATCCATTTCATTGAGTTCATGCTGGAACTGTGTCAAAATTGGTATGAAGGTCATAGGTAATGTTTTGAATGTAGTTGACATATTGTTGTATATCTGCCATACTTTGCCAATATGTCGTCATAATATTGTAATAGACGACCATATTCCACTGGTCCTGAACTACTCTCATGTCAGCAATTTTATCAAAATATATAGAGTGTTATTGTTTTTGAAAGGTGTGACTGTGCACATTTGTTGAAGGGATGGAGTGATTACTGAAAACAGTAATAGAAGTGTGGAGACCAAGTAACTTCTGGCTTTATGCATACGGCGAGTTCGTACAGGACTAGGGGGTTGGCAAGGACCGTTGTCAGCGGTATCATCAACCTTGATGTCATTGTCATTTTTTATCGAAGCCTCTGATTCATGATTGACAGGAAGCCGGTCAATTTTGATGATAGGTCGTTTTATCAATCCTGTCTTCGTCCTTAGTGTCACGACCCGAACATGCCCGTCCTTCCCCGGGTGTCTATTTGACCTTTCCTAGTTTGATGGAGGCATGTTATCTTCATGTACGAGCACAATGTCATTAATCTTCATGTCATCTTGTATATTCTTCCACTGGTATCTCTTCTGCAAATGATGTAGATATTCGGTCGACCATTTCTTCCAAAATGATTTTGTCAGATGTTCTACTAACTGCCATCGTGTACGTAAGTCGCTCGGTGCGATGTTGTCAGATAAGGGAGAGGATATTAAGGAACCTCCCACGAGAAAATGGCCGGGTGACAGATATCCATCTTCTACGTCTTCGGATAATGCATATGAAGGTCGAGAATTCAAGCACGCCTCTACTTGTGTCAATAGCGTATACAGCTCTTCAAATGTCAATTTTTGCTCACCGATGACCCGCTTTAGATGATTGTAGTTAGAAATTAGGGCATCTGGCTCAACGAGCAGCCAGATGCCCTAATTCCTAACCAGCATTCACTCTGAACTCGGTCTGTTCAATAATCAATATTACATTATAATGATGGTGCAGTCAGATACCCTATTTTCTAAAGGTTTGAAGAGTTTCAGGAAGGTATTCTCTCTCTATACTTTCTCAGACGTAAGCTATATACCCTATTTCTTACTTTCAAATCAGCATTCACTCTTCACTTTGGTCTAATCAAGTATTACATTATGCGAGGGTGGCATCTATTATATGCAGGCCGTCGCCGTGCGACTAATGACGACGCATCCGATAAGGCGCGGCTCTCATCACCGGCGCCTTTGTGCTGCAAGCATCTTTGTACCTTAATGTAGGAGATTGGTCCTGGTATTAGATAAGTATTTTTATGAGCGATGAAGATACTGCGTTGGCAGTGGTACAGTGGCAACATGCGAGTGATACTCTCGGTGTTGCAAGCGTTTTTGTACCTTAATGTAGGAGATTGGTCCTGGTATTAGATAAGTATCTTTGTGAGCGATGAAGATACTGCGTTGGCAGTGGTACAGTGGCAACATGCGAGTGATACTCTCGGTGTTGCAAGCGTTTTTGTACCTTAATGTAGGGGATTAAACCTGGTATTAGATAAGTATCTTTGTGAGCGATGAAGATACTGCGTTGGCAGTGGTACAGTGGCAACATGCGAGTGATACTCTCGGTGTTGCAAGCGTTTTTGTACCTTAATGTAGGAGATTAAACCTGGTATTAGATAAGTATCTTTGTGAGCGATGAAGATACTGCGTTGGCAGTGGTACAGTGGCAACATGCGAGTGATACTCTCGGTGTTGCAAGCGTTTTTGTACCTTAATGTAGGGGATTAAACCTGGTATTAGATAAGTATCTTTGTGAGCGATGAAGATACTGCGTTGGCAGTGGTACAGTGGCAACATGCGAGTGATACTCTCGGTGTTGCAAGCGTTTTTGTACCTTAATGTAGGAGATTGGTCCTGGTATTAGATAAGTATCTTTGTGAGCGATGAAGATACTGCGTTGGCAGTGGTACAGTGGCAACATGCGAGTGATACTCTCGGTGTTGCAAGCGTTTTTGTACCTTAATGTAGGAGATTAAACCTGGTATTAGATAAGTATGTTTGTGAGCGATGAAGATACTGCGTTGGCAGTGGTACAGTGGCAACATGCGAGTGATACTCTCGGTGTTGCAAGCGTTTTTGTACCTTAATGTAGGAGATTGGTCCTGGTATTAGATAAGTATCTTTGTGAGCGATGAAGATACTGCGTTGGCAGTGGTACAGTGGCAACATGCGAGTGATACTCTCGGTGTTGCAAGCGTTTTTGTACCTTAATGTAGGAGATTGGTCCTGGTATTAGATAAGTATCTTTGTGAGCGATGAAGATACTGCGTTGGCAGTGGTACAGTGGCAACATGCGAGTGATACTCTCGGTGTTGCAAGCGTTTTTGTACCTTAATGTAGGAGATTAAACCTGGTATTAGATAAGTATCTTTGTGAGCGATGAAGATACTGCGTTGGCAGTGGTACAGTGGCAACATGCGAGTGATACTCTCGGTGTTGCAAGCGTTTTTGTACCTTAATGTAGGAGATTGGTCCTGGTATTAGATAAGTATCTTTGTGAGCGATGAAGATACTGCGTTGGCAGTGGTACAGTGGCAACATGCGAGTGATACTCTCGGTGTTGCAAGCGTTTTTGTACCTTAATGTAGGGGATTAAACCTGGTATTAGATAAGTATCTTTGTGAGCGATGAAGATACTGCGTTGGCAGTGGTACAGTGGCAACATGCGAGTGATACTCTCGGTGTTGCAAGCGTTTTTGTACCTTAATGTAGGAGATTAAACCTGGTATTAGATAAGTATCTTTGTGAGCGATGAAGATACTGCGTTGGCAGTGGTACAGTGGCAACATGCGAGTGATACTCTCGGTGTTGCAAGCGTTTTTGTACCTTAATGTAGGGGATTAAACCTGGTATTAGATAAGTATCTTTGTGAGCGATGAAGATACTGCGTTGGCAGTGGTACAGTGGCAACATGCGAGTGATACTCTCGGTGTTGCAAGCGTTTTTGTACCTTAATGTAGGAGATTAAACCTGGTATTAGATAAGTATCTTTGTGAGCGATGAAGATACTGCGTTGGCAGTGGTACAGTGGCAACATGCGAGTGATACTCTCAGTGTTGCAAGCGTTTTTGTACCTTAATGTAGGAGATTAAACCTGGTATTAGATAAGTATCTTTGTGAGCGATGAAGATACTGCGTTAGCAGTGGTACAGTGGCAACATGCGAGTGATACTCTCGGTGTTGCAAGCGTTTTTGTACCTTAATGTAGGAGATTAAACCTGGTATTAGATAAGTATCTTTGTGAGCGATGAAGATACTGCGTTGGCAGTGGTACAGTGGCAACATGCGAGTGATACTCTCGGTGTTGCAAGCGTTTTTGTACCTTAATGTAGGAGATTAAACCTGGTATTAGATAAGTATCTTTGTGAGCGATGAAGATACTGCGTTAGCAGTGGTACAGTGGCAACATGCGAGTGATACTCTCGGTGTTGCAAGCGTTTTTGTACCTTAATGTAGGAGATTAAACCTGGTATTAGATAAGTATCTTTGTGAGCGATGAAGATACTGCGTTGGCAGTGGTACAGTGGCAACATGCGAGTGATACTCTCGGTGTTGCAAGCGTTTTTGTACCTTAATGTAGGAGATTAAACCTGGTATTAGATAAGTATCTTTGTGAGCGATGAAGATACTGCGTTAGCAGTGGTACAGTGGCAACATGCGAGTGATACTCTCGGTGTTGCAAGCGTTTTTGTACCTTAATGTAGGAGAATGGTCCTGGTATTAGATAAGTATCTTTGTGAGCGATGAAGATACTGCGTTGGCAGTGGTACAGTGGCAACATGCGAGTGATACTCTCGGTGTTGCAAGCGTTTTTGTACCTTAATGTAGGAGATTAAACCTGGTATTAGATAAGTATCTTTGTGAGCGATGAAGATACTGCGTTGGCAGTAGTACAGTGGCAACATGCGAGTGATACTCTCGGTGTTGCAAGCGTTTTTGTACCTTAATGTAGGAGATTAAACCTGGTATTAGATAAGTATCTTTGTGAGCGATGAAGATACTGCGTTGGCAGTGGTACAGTGGCAACATGCGAGTGATACTCTCGGTGTTGCAAGCGTTTTTGTACCTTAATGTAGGAGATTGGTCCTGGTATTAGATAAGTATCTTTGTGAGCGATGAAGATACTGCGTTGGCAGTGGTACAGTGGCAACATGCGAGTGATACTCTCGGTGTTGCAAGCGTTTTTGTACCTTAATGTAGGGGATTAAACCTGGTATTAGATAAGTATCTTTGTGAGCGATGAAGATACTGCGTTAGCAGTGGTACAGTGGCAACATGCGAGTGATACTCTCGGTGTTGCAAGCGTTTTTGTACCTTAATGTAGGAGGTTGGTCCTGGTATTAGATAAGTATCTTTGTGAGCGATGAAGATACTGCGTTGGCAGTGGTACAGTGGCAACATGCGAGTGATACTCTCGGTGTTGCAAGCGTTTTTGTACCTTAATGTAGGAGGTTGGTCCTGGTATTAGATAAGTATCTTTGTGAGTGATATTGTCAAAACTCCTGATAAGTGCTACATTGGCAGCAATGGAGTGACAACGTATGGATGACATCGTCTACTATAATGTAAGAGCTCGATTTTAGTGCCGCATGTATAAAGCTATTAAATATTTTTCTAAGTCTATTTGAATGTATAAGTACTGTCTTTTGCACATTTGCGTTTTATTTTCACCTTTTATCACATGCTTTATAACACCGAAGTAAGTGTTGGGTATAGTCATAGTCTTTTTATTTTCACCTTTTATCACATGCTTTATAACACCGAAGTAAGTGTTGGGTATAGTCATAGTCTTTTTATTTTCACCTTTTATCTTCACCTTTTATCACATGCTTTATAACAACGAAGTAAGTGTTGGGTATAGTCATAGTCTTTTTATTTTCACCTTTTATCACATGCTTTATAACACCGAAGTAAGTGTTGGGTATAGTCATAGTCTTTTTATTTTCACCTTTTATCACATGCTTTATAACACCGAAGTAAGTGTTGGGTATAGTCATAGTCTTTTTATTTTCACCTTTTATCACATGCTTTATAACACCGAAGTAAGTGTTGGGTATAGTCATAGTCTTTTTATTTTCACCTTTTATCACATGCTTTATAACAACGAAGTAAGTGTTGGGTATAGTCATAGTCTTTTTATTTTCACCTTTTATCACATGCTTTATAACACCGAAGTAAGTGTTGGGTATAGTCATAGCATAAAATTCGGTATAATCACACATAAACATAAGAAGATACCGCATTGTCAGCGGTGGAGTGATAAGACGAAAGTGATACCCTCTGTGTTGCAAACATCTGTGTGATCTGATGTAGGAGACTGATTCTCATGATGGATAAGTATTTTTGTAGGCGATGTTGTCAGAGCTCCTGAGAAGTGCTATGTTGGTAGCTGTAAATTATACTATATTTGTCGTAAGTATCTACCTAGGGAATAGTTGTATAAATAAAACGAGCTATGAAATAAATAGCGTTTATTTCATGTTATCCGATATTTTAACGATAATTTCTTTTACAGCGTCATATACTTCGTCCATGCAATCATTTCGAACTATATGCTGGATACATAACTCTGCATTGCAGTTACAGTGGGAACTATCGCACGAGGTATTTAAATCATGTATTTCAATTTTTACTAATTTACCACTCCAGCCCGGCGAAAGCTTTTTTATATGAGAATATACTCGTACCATCGCGGGTGGTTTGCGCTTTTTATTGATGGTTGGAGGTTGAAGATTTAACTTCTTTCCCTTCTTTTGGTCAGCTTCTTGATTTGGAGGGATGAAGTTGAATAAGTCGCTATCAGAGTCCTGAAAATAGATGAAAAAATAATCATCATTCCTTCGATTAATAAATTAATAATAAATGCTAGGTGCTTGTGGTATACCAAGTACAACTGTTTTATACATATTATGCATAGAAGTACATAGTTCGAAATGTCAATACTGTATATATATATATATGAATAATAAACAAATACTTACAGACATTTTTGTTTTAAAACCACCAATGTCAAACGGCAAATATCAACAAATAATAATATTAATTAATCATGAAGGCAATATATATCGTATTTATTCTTAAAAATATGGTGTCAATAGAGCTTAAAATCCGTTATAAAAATAAACCTTATTTATATCAATACCATAAACAGTTCATGTAATTTTAAGCCTGTGGTAGCTACTTCTAAATACGTTATCGCTGACGTACGAGTATCATATGGATAAGGGTTTTGCTACACGGGCGGTTCTTCCGTCGCGGGTCAACCGTCACGTAATCTGCAATACCGAACCAATAATCTACTAGAATATTTTTTACCACTAAGGTGGCAAAGAAGGATAGGACCTGTCAGATGGTAAATACTGTTTTAAATTAACCTATATGTATATATATCGTAATAAGAGTATTGTCGTTACAAGCGTTCATAAGCTGCGGTAACTACTTTCCATCAAGCAGGTCATATGCTTGTTTGTCACCTTAGTGGTATATTAAAAGTAAAGAGAGGTTGGCTCAATAGCGGGCAATGCGTAGAGAAAGTACCCGTGTGTCGTTGGGCTTGTCTGGTTAAGCAGATGAGCTAACATTTGCTGCGGCTTTACTCGCATACTGTACATATATTTTCGATTAAAAGTAATGTTAAATAATAATAACGAAACATAATCTTGCTCTCTGTCTTCACTTCTATTTGTCTCTTTCTCTCATAATCACACGCATTTTATATACTACGTCAATTATACCGCGTACCTCATTTAAAACGGTTATCGTAACAATGCTTGCAATATTATGGAGTATCACGTGTATTTTACCGCCCCATTGCATTGGTTATGGTTTTCTGTACTTAAACTATATACCACTTCCACGAGCTGCTTCTCTGTCACCGTTCGCTATGCTATGCTATTTTAACCGACAGGGTGCACCACGTGCAGGTAAATATTAAGATACTAATTTGTAGATTGTCAGATAGATTTTGATTTTATATACGTATTTTTTCGTCATAGTAAGATATTTTATATTTGGACATGCCTGACAATGCGTTTTAGTTATGCATACGTCGTCGTTTCCATATATGAAAAATGATGTAAATCTAGCCCTATTTAAGAGCTCCGGTGAACATGAACCACAAGAATATTTCTCCGAGTGGTAGTCACACCTATCTACCCCTGCAACGTCATCTTTACAACCATCATATTCGTCAACTTTCAAAATGTAAGTATAGTACATACATAATTCTGTTCTTTTTTTTATGTATGAATAATCTGTTTATACTTCGTTCATTCATTCAGTTAACTATTCTAGTGTTCACCAATAACTATTATTATCATTCAATAACTGAACATTCACTTATTCAATCAATCTGAACTATTCTAGTGTTCACCAATAACTATTATTATCATTCAATAACTGAACATTCACTTATTCAATCAATCTGAACTATTCTAGTGTTCACCAATAACTATTATTATCATTCAATAACTGAACATTCACTTATTCAATCAATCTGAACTATTCTAGTGTTCACCAATAACTATTATTATCATTCAATAACTGAACATTCACTTATTCAATCAATCTGAACTATTCTAGTGTACACCAATAACTATTATTATCATTCAATAACTGAACATTCACTTATTCAATTAAAAAAAGTTTAATTGAAGAAGCAAAATCAATACATAAACGTTTAATAACAAAAAAGACTAGTGAGCAAATTACGAGTCATAACAATGCAAGATTATGTCATATATGCAATAATTTATTATTCGATGATAAAGTTTCTGATCATGATCATATTACCAGCAATTACAGAGGCGCCGCTCGCAATCAGTGTAATTTGATTTATCAGGTGTGCGCATTTATTCCTGTTGTAATGCATAATTTATCTGGCTATGATTCTCATTTGTTTATTACTGAATTATCTAAATACGATGGTGAAATAAAAATTGTGCCTAAAACAAAAGAAAGGTATTTAAGTATTACAAAAATTATCGGAAAAGATAAAAAATCCAAATCGGTACAGATTAAATTCATAGACTCTTTTCAATTCCTCAATTCAAGTCTTGATAATCTAACTAAAAGTTTAATGAAAACTGATTTCATTCATTTATCTTCGCATTTCCCCGATAACAGCCAGCTTGAATTAATACAACAAAAAGGTATATATCCATATGAATATATCGACTCATGGCATAAATATGATGAAAAACAACTTCCTGCTAAAAATAAATTTTACAACTCTTTGCACATGAAACAATATCTGACAATGAGTATGAACATGCGTAAGATGTTTGGAAAACTTTTAATATAAATTCGCTCGGTGAATATACTGATTTGTATATAAAATGCGATTTTCTGTTATTATGTGATATATTTGCAAATTTCAGAATGTTATGTTTACGATATTATCAACTTGATCCAGCATATTACATAACTTCACCTGGTTGAAGTTGGGATGCCATGCTTCTTCACACAGGTGTAAAATTGAAAATTGAGAATTGATTGATGATTTGGAAATTGATCAAATGTTGGAAAAGGGTATACGTGGAGGACTATCTCAATGTTCTCATAGACACGCTGTAGCAAATAATATTTATTTACCTAATTTCGATGCCTCGAAACCTTCGGCATATTTAGTATACCTAGACTGCAATAATCTTTATGGTTATGCGATGACAAAGAAATTACCGATCTCAGAATTTCAGTTCGTCAAAACAAATAGCATTCAAAATGTTGATGTATTGAACATTGCTGATGATGCCGAGTATGGTTATATTTTAGAAGTTGATTTAATGTACCCCGATCACTTGCATAATTTACATAGCGACCTGCCTTTTGCACTAGAAAAGTTTGTGCCAGTAGGTGCCAAAACAAAAAAATTAATAGCTAATTTATATGACAAATATAACTACGGAATTCATTATGTTCATTTAAAAGAATGTCTCAAAAATGGCTTAATTTTGAAAAGGATACATAAGATTCTTCAGTTTAAAGAACTTTACATAGGCTTAGCTGGTAATATAGTGCGGACAAAGAGTTACTTTCATGATTTTATTAACATCGAATGATTTTATTAACGACGAATCTAATAAATTAATATTCACCATATCTTAATGTAGTCTGATCATATTGTTGACTGTAGTAGGCAGATCATTATAATGTATGTTATGGCATAGGTATGTAATACATACGGAGGTCATAACATATACATACAGCTATACTGGCGATTTATCTTAAATATTATTTACATTGAAATGCCTAATACATTGCCCGCTGCTAAATTCAGTCTTATCCCGCAGTCCGAAATTGACTTTTAACGCCCCCATACTTCAACTGTCATACCAGCGCGCTGTAAGTATTGAAGTTATTAGTTTCTTACATTATTTTAACAGAATCTGTGAAATAATAAGAGAACATAAAGAAGTACCGATATATGAAGCTGACCAACTCCTCGAAGCTCATGGTCACAAAGTAGCTAGACTGCCGCCATATCACTGCGACTTAAACGCCATTGCCACAAAAACAAGTTCGTGGCAAACAATCATTTCGTTCCATGTAGTACAACAAATTTTTTGCATAAATTACTAAATATAAGAGAAATATTAGTGCATATTTGTGTTCTTTTGCTTGTTTGGGATTGTCTTTTTACTTTAACAATGGTACGTTGCTGTGTAAAAGGCTGCAAAAGCCTCAGTTAGTAAAAATACGAAAACATAACCTTTCATACGTAAGTATAAAGTTTTAATAGTTGTTATCACATATTTTGCGAAAATTAGATACACATGTAGTTTTTAAATAAATTGTTTGTATAATAACGTAAAAACAATGAAAATATCGGTTTAATTTACAAAAACTATTTCTAGTAAAAACCGCCTAAATCTTGAAGGTTGTCTGTAGGTAATGCGTCAGCCATTTTCTGTTGTATTTTCAATTTATCGGTATAATGAGCGTTTTAGGGTTACCAGTATGTAGTATGGGAAAACATCCCGAAATTATGGGTAAATTATATGGGTACAGACACCTTTTTTTTTAACTTCTTACTTTTTGTATACTTCTTTGTTTATAATTTTTCGTCAAAATGTATTTATTTATTTTTAAATTAAAAATGTTAACTTGTTTAATCTTAGATGTATGTTTATTTTTTAGATTTCCTAAAGTCGTCAGTGTGCGTAATGCATGGATTTTTGCTACTGGACGACAGAATTGGGAGCCGAGTACAGTCGCATATGTTCCAAACATTTTAAAAACCACTGCTTTCGGAAGAAATTTATTTGGATAAGTCGTCAGTTTCAACATCCACCATACACGTAAGTTAACATTTGTTGACCTGGTTCATCAACATTTGATTTGTTGACGAACCAGGTGTTCCTCTGGCAATGCAAGCTTGCGCATTCTCAACTGATTTATATTGTTTTTATTTATTTATTTACACGATACAGTTACATAGTACAAATTACTATGTTC
This sequence comes from Pyralis farinalis, assembly GCA_947507595.1. Taxonomy (NCBI): domain Eukaryota; kingdom Metazoa; phylum Arthropoda; class Insecta; order Lepidoptera; family Pyralidae; genus Pyralis; species Pyralis farinalis. The sequence continues at coordinate 1,994,563 of OX382281.1, forward strand.
GCCAACAAACTGTTATAACAGTTTGTTGGCGAGTATATATGATGATAGGTATTAAAAAATAAGGAATTAAATTAGATGATTTACATGCCTGCCTGTTCGTCTGCTAGTCTGTCTTAGAAAGTTTCACGTACAGACTTGAAATTTTACAGTTACATTTTAGTCGTAGAAGCGTATAATTGAAGTACAATAACATATGAAAATATTCCAACGACTCCGACAATCCGTAATTGAGTAGTTTCGGAACATATCTTCTAAGGTATTTTGGTTGAAATAAGAACCCGTACTCCAGTAATGAAGTGAGTATGGGTTGATATGATGTTGATAGGTTGATTATATTTATACAGGTAATTGTGAAAGATATGGAGGATAGTCGTGTAGATTATTCTATACCAATTATTTATACCACGTTAATCAAGTTAATCACGCACACACACATGCTTTTGTGTCAACACATAAATGTTAATCAAGCATTTTATATTGTCTGAATTTGTAAACTTTTAAATATGTAAAGCTCAACAAAATTATAGTATTGACAGTAGTTTTAATATAATGTTAGTACTAGGCTGTCGATATTACATGCTAATAATGACTTAGAAAATTAAAATTGTCCTATTTTCCAGACCGATTATCCAGGACTTCCAATAGCGACGGACACTACATTAACACCATGAAAATTAAAGCTTACTTTTGAATTGAGACTGAAGACATTACTGGCTGAGTCACGCAAGAAGAAATTAGCTATATTAAGGTCAAAAACTAAACGACTTGAAATAAAAATACTGAACTATATGTCATTATACAGAATTTTAATGTAATCGATGTATAGATGATAGATATGATTATACAAGTTAGAGGAAAAGAGTGAACTAGGGAATTAAGGGACCGTAGCAGTTTACCACCTTTTGAGTGCAATATGTGAAAGGATAATCCTTGATCAATTGTAGCTTTAGTTTAAGTCTAATGAAAACCATGATGCGCAATACAAAATGTTTAAAAACAAAGGTTGTTTACCTTTGTTTAATATTTACACTTAAATCATCCCTGGCACTAATTCTTTTTTACATGACATTTATTGAAATTTTTTATGTTTAATTTTAAGAAGGAATAATCCGCATTTATTGTGTAAAGAAGATTTAACTAAAAACCGTGTATGTAAATGTGACCATGAATATTCGACGACTGTTTCATTCTCACGATATTTATATAAATACACGATGTAGAAAAATCGATCTAATAACATTGATTTTAAGAATAAAAATCTATGAAAAAATAAACATAAATGCTAGTTTGTAAGGCACGAATATTTTTATTTACAAATTGTCTATAAAGTGTTTTTTATCTTTTATCTCATATCTATGCCTATATTTAGTATCATGTCATCGCTTGTACTTTAAAATATATGTCTAAAGTAGAAAAATATATTGTTTAATTTATATAACTCTGCTAGGTTTGACCAATCTCCTATCCTTATTCCAATGATTTCACAGATCTTACTGAAACTAACTCAGGCTTACTTAATAGATCTATACAGTAACTCGATTTGCGTAAAAAAATACTATTCTAATAAAATTAAAGTGCAAATATGTTGATCTATTCAGATACTGTAGTTTTCATACGTATGTAAATATTAACTTTTATTACTTTGTGTGTAGAAATGGCTGTATCGACTTATTCGATTTTTTTACTTTGCTAATACCATATTATGAGTATATTATTATAGCACACAATACACATTCTATGCAAGTTTCTTATGGTAAACTGTAATCTGGGTACATTGTAAATTTCAAATTGCCGAAACGCATTATGTAGTGGGGTAAATTTTCCACAGTCTGGTAACCTTGTTATTGTATGTACTTTTGTTGTTGTCCCTTACGGGTGTACGCGTTTGTCAACTCTAGGTATATACTTTCTCTGAGACCTGTAAGGACGGCAACAAAAGTACATACAATAACAAGGTTACCAGACTGTGGAAAATTTACCCCACTACATAATGCGTTTCGGCAATTTGAAATTTACAATTTACCCAGATAACTGTTTACCATAAGAAACTTGCATAGAATGTATATTGTGTGCTATAATAATATACTCATAATATGATATTAGCAATTTAAAAAAATCGAATAAGTCGATACAGCCATTTCTACACACAAAGTAATAAAAGTTAATATTTACATACGTATGAAAACTACAGTATCTGAACAGATGAACAAACATATTTGCACTTTAATATTATTAGAATAGTATTTTTTCACGCAAATCGAGTTACTGTATAGATCTATTAATTAATAGTAAGCCTGAGTTAGTTTCAGTAAGATCTGTGAAATCATTGGAATAAGGATAGAAGATTGGTCAAACCTAGCAGAGTTATATAAATTAAACAATATATTTTTCTATTTTAGACATACGAGTATATTTTAAAATACAAGCGATGACATGATACTAAATATAGGCATAGATATGAGATAAAAGATAAAAAACACTTTATAGACAATTTGTAAATAAAAATATTCGTGCCTTACAAACTAGCATTTATGTTTATTTTTTCATATATTTTTATTCTTGAAATCAATGTTATTAGATCGATTTTTCTACATCGTGTATTTATATAAATATCGTGTGAATGAAACAGTCGTCGAATATTCATGGTCACATTTACATACACGGTTTTTAGTTAATAATAATAATAATATCCGTCCCTCTTCTGTAATAGCCCAGTACTAATAATCCCTCCAGATATCATTTTAATAGCCCAATATTTTCCAACACATTTGCAATAGTCCCAATATCTGCCGTGACCTGGTTCATGGATATATTGTCACATTGATATCCCCTGGAGAAGGTCACGGCAGTTATACAACATTACATCAAACTTCTCAAAGGGGCCTCTACGCATTGGATCCAAATCCCCGCGCACGCCTATCAAATGACCGGGATATACCCGTGATATAGGATCGATAGTAATAATAATAATGAGATGGACTCAAGAAATTAATGAAAATGTCATGCGAGCGTACTATAGGGCGACAGAAGGAGGAACTAACCTTACTGCGTATCGTTCTCGTATGCTTCTTTTGTTTCAGACTCTTGAACCGGACCTGACTATAACCGCGCAACGACTATTTGATCAAGTGCGGGTCATCCAGCGTAATAATATGTTGGATGTACCCGTACTTGAACGACTTCGTTCCGAGGTAGCTTTCTCGACGTCTTCCACCGCATTGGACACATCGCAACCACCTTTACCACGAACAACTTGTTTGGTTACAAACAATGAAAGTTATGTACCCGATGCGGTAGATGCCGAGAATATAACTGTAAGTACCCAGGATAATGAGTATTTGAGGAGGGTTTTGAGAGATGTGATTCTGGAATTTAGGTCCACACCACCTCTTGAAAGACCTCGACTACCTCGTTTGCCCATGCATAAACGGAACATGGCTCTAGTGATGGCTTTGGACGGTATGCTAGACTCGTACCTCCAATCTAGCAGAGATCTTGCTGATACTCATTCGATCCTCTACTGTGCTGCTATTACGGCGTGCCGTGTAGCCAATGTTCGATTCCCAGAACCGAACCTGGCTCCACGACGCGCTGGGGAAATACCACATTGGCAGAAGAGGATCGAGAGACGTCTCAGCGCGGCTAGAGCTACCATTGGGAAGCTAATCTGCTTCAGATCGGGGAATAATCGCCCCAGAGTGATGCGTTACGTGACACAGGCTTTTGCTGGAACTGGCATTAGATCACAGGACTACATGACTTGTGTCACGGAACGCATAGACTATCTGAAACAGAAAGTTTGTGCGTGGGCGAACCGGATACGTCGGTACAAAGAACGAATGGACAGATTTCATCAGAATCGCATCTTTCAAAGCGATCAAAGGAAGACATATACAGGTTGGGAGAGCCCGACATCTAGAAGGGCTGATGGAGATCTACCAAATATATCAGAAATGTGCAGTTATTGGAAAAATATTTGGTCGATACCCATCAGACATTCGGATGGTAACTGGATGAGTGATGTTGAGCATTCGTGTGAAAGTTTGCAACCTATGGAAGCCACTGTAATTAGCCCTCAAGATCTGGCAAATGCAGTCCATCCGCTTCATAACTGGAAAAGGCCTGGACCGGATGGACTGCATAATTTTTGGTTAAAATGGTTGCGAAGTTCACATGATTGCTTAGCAACGCAATTCCAGAAAGCATTAGAATGTGGTTCTCTCCCAACTTTTATGACAAGAGGCATCACCTTCCTGCTCCATAAATCAGGTAGTACCACTGATCCTAAAAATTACAGACCCATCACATGCTTACCTACCATCTATAAGCTCCTTACATCTATTCTGAGAATAAAATTAAATAATCATTTGAAATCCAATAACATCTTAGATATTGCTCAGAATGGATGTAGGGTTGGATCACGTGGTACAAAGGAGCTCCTCCTCATCGATATGGCCGTTAACCAGCAGGTCCGTCGGGGACGCAAGAATCTCTCCGCTGCCTGGATTGATTATAGGAAAGCCTATGATTCGATGCCACATTCATGGTTGAGGCGGGTGCTTGAGCTGTATAAAATTAATACAGTTTTAAGCACCTTTCTCAGTTCATGTATGGGACAGTGGACAACGGCACTATGTCTTCCAGGGTGTGAAGTGAGTCATGCGATCTCGGAACCTATTAGGATTGAGCGAGGCATATTTCAAGGCGACAGTTTGAGTCCTTTATGGTTTTGTCTAGCTTTGAATCCCTTGAGCACTTTACTAAGGAATTCCAAGCTCGGCTATCGGTTTCGGCGAGGTGGTGAAATCATTTCTCATCTTTTGTATATGGATGACCTCAAATTATATGCATCAAATAAACAAAATTTGGTGGCACTTCTAAATGTAACTCAAGCATTTAGTAATGACATTAAAATGGAATTTGGTGTAGATAAATGCGCAGTCATACATATACATAGAGGGAGAGTTGTAAATAGAGAACATTTACAAATCTCAGAGACTGTGATTCTCAAATCCCTTTCCGAAACTGAAACCTATAAATACCTCGGTATGGCCGAATGTTTAGGTATACAGGACAGGGATATAAAACAATCAGTGAAAGAACGTTTCTTTAGCCGACTTTCAAAAGTACTGAAAAGTCTTTTGTCAGGCGGTAACAAAGTGCGTGCTTTCAATGCTTGGGTTATGCCCTTGCTTGTGTACACTTTCGGCATACTGAGGTGGACTCAAACCGAACTAGACGCTCTGGATCGTAAAGTCCGCAAACTGCTAACAACATATCGTATGCATCATCCACGCTCATCAGTGATGAGATTGTACATCCCACGGAAGTGTGGGGGTCGTGGGTTGCTTAATGCCAAGAACCTACACAACCGTGAGGTGTGTAATCTGCGGGAATATTTCCTAAATGTTGAGAGTGGAATGCATCGAGATGTTGTAGCAGTTGCTAAAGGACTGACGCCGCTCTCCTTGGCGAAAGAGGACTGGCATAAACCGGTCATACTTAGCACTGGAGATCGCTTGAACGTATGGAAGAGCAAGGAGCTACATGGACGGTTCCATCGGGTCCTTCATGGGCCTGATGTTGACTTTCTGGCGTCCGTGGCCTGGCTACGGTTCGGTGACCTGTTTGGGGAAACCGAAGGTTCTGTTTGTGCAATTGCTGATGAGGTTGTAAAGACTAATAACTACCGGAAATACATCATGAAAGACGGTACGGCTGACATTTGTCGTGCTTGCCACCGTCCTGGTGAATCAATCAGACATGATATTTCCGGTTGTTCTTACCTTGCCAACGGTGAGTATTTGTACAGACACAACCAGGTTGCCAGGATTATCCACCAGCAGCTTGCTCTTCGATATGGTCTTGTAAGCTCCGAAGTGCCTTATTATAAGTATGTACCTATGCCAGTACTTGAAAACGGCCATGCGAAACTCTACTGGGACCGGTCTATCATCACGGACAGGACTATTATTGCTAATAAGCCTGATATCGTGCTGGTAGACCGGTTGGGACGAAGGGCATTTCTTATTGATATCACCGTCCCATGTGATGAGAACCTCATGAAAGCTGAGAATGATAAGTTATCAAAATACTTGGACTTGGCTCACGAGGTTACCGCCATGTGGGACGTTGATTCAACAGAAATTGTTCCGATAGTCGTGTCGGTCAATGGTCTAATAGCGAAAAGTCTTGACCGACATCTCCAGAGACTTTCGCTAAGTCCCTGGATCAAGAGCCGGATACAGAAGGTAGCAATTTTGGGAACTGCACGTATTGTGCGGAGGTTCCTCAGTCTGTCGCCCTGACCACCGGCGACTCTGATAAATGTTCTGCGCCGGCGGGATTCCTTTTTATATATTTTTATATTTATAACATTGTATTTTGTATAAATATGTTGTAAATATAACAATGTAAAAAACAGAGAAATAAATAAATAAGAGAATAATAATAATAAATATTGTCGGACAAATTACACAGCGCCACCTAGCCCCAAAGTAAGCGAAGCTTGTGTTATGGGTACTAGACAACTGATAAACATACGTAAATACATTTTTTTTTGTAAATACATACTTATTATACATAGAAAATACCCAGACCAATACAAACAGACATGTTCATGCACACAAATGTTTGTACTAAATCACACAAATGTTGTGTAGTTAAATCTTCTTTACACAATAAATACGGATTATTCCTTCTTAAAATTAAACATATTGCATAAAAATTTTCAATAATTGTCATGTAAAAAAGAATTAGTGCCAGGGATGATTTAAGTGTAAATATTAAACAAAGGTAAACAGTCTTTGTTTTTAAACATTTTGTATTGCGCATCATGGTTTTCATTAGACTTAAACTAAAGCTACAATTGATCAAGGATTATCCTTTCACATATTGTACTCAAAAGGTGGTAAACTGCTACGGTCCCTTAATTCCCTAGTTCACTCTTTTCCTCTCACTTGTATAATGATATCTATCATCTATACATCGATTACATTAAAATTTTGTATAATGACAGATAGTTCAGCATTTTTATTTCAAGTCATTTAGTTTTTGACCTTAATATAGCTAATTTCTTCTTACGTGACTCAGCCAGTAATGTTTTCAGTCTCAATTCAAAAGTAAGCTTTAATTTTCATGGTGTTAATGTAGTGTCCGTCGCTATTGGAAGCCCTGGATAATCGGTCTGGAAAATAGGACAATTTTAATTTTGTAACGCATTATTAGCATGTAATATCGACAGCCTAGTACTAACATTATATTCAGACTATTGTCAATACTATAATTTAATTGAGCTTTACATATTTAAAAGTTTACAAATTCAGACAATATAAAATGCTTGATTAACATTTATGTGTTGACACAAAAGCATGTGTGTGTGCGTGATTAACTTGATTAACGTGGTATAAATAATTGGTATAGAATAATCTACACGACTACCATCCGTATCTTTCACAATTACCTGTATAAATATAATCAACCCATCAACATCATATCAACTCATACTCACTTCATTACTGGAGTACGGGTTCTTATTTCAACCAAAAGACCGTAGAAGATATGTCCCGAAACTACTCAATTACGGATTGTAGAAGTCGTTGGAATATTTTCATACGTTTTTGTACTTCAATTATACGCTTCTACGACTAAAATGTAACTATGTAAAATTTCAAGTCTGTACGTGAAACTTTCTAAGACAGACTAGCAGACGAACAGGCAGGCATGTAAATCATCTAATTTAGTTCCTTATTTTTTAAAATACCTATCATCATATGTATACTCGCCAACAAACTGTTATAACAGTTTGGCGAACATAATAATTTGTACTATGTAACTGTATCGTGTAAATAAATAAATAAAAACAATATAAATCAGTTGAGAATGCGCAAGGTTGCATTGCCAGAGGAACACCTGGTTCGTCAACAGATCAAATGTTGACGAACCGGTCAACAAATGTTAACTTACGTGTATGGTGGATGTTGAAACTGACGACTTATCCAAATAAACTTCTTCCGAAAGCAGTGGTCTATGAAATGTTGGGAACATATGCGGCTCCCAATTCTGTCGTTCAGTAACAAAAATCCATGCATTACGCACACTGACGACTTTAGGAAATCAAAAAAATAAACATACATCTAAGATTAAACAAGTTAACATTTTTAATTTAAAAATAAATAAATACATTTTGACGAAAAATTATAAACAAAGAAGTATACAAAAAGTAAGAAGTTAAAAAAAAAAGGTGTCTGTACCCATATAATTTCCCAAAATTTCGGGGTGTTTTCCCATACTACATACTGGTAACCCTAAAACGCTCATTATACCGATAAATTGAAAATACAACTAGACATGGGTAACTCAGCAAAAATCTCTGCTTCAATACAGTAACTCTGAAGCAGCCTACTGTAACAGCTCATTGAGTTAACTTAAAATTGCGCTATGGCGCAACAAGATTGTACGCAGTAGCACAGAACATGTAAAGCGCAACACGCACAACAGTACAGTTTCTCAGATCCCAAGATCGCTTCACTCAAGCCATTGACTTAGTGAGTGTGAGAGACAATGAGTCGGCTCAGGGCTCAGTCACTCAGTCGTCGGTACTCAACTCAGTGTTGCGCAGTATACTATATATACAGTACTATACTTCCGTCAGGGAGTATTATATTCTTTGCGCAGTATTGATTACGCACGCGCGGCGCAGCGCGCTGCTTCATGAATGAACTTTTACTACTTACATTTTTTTTATTACGTCTATGCTACTTACATACTTTTAGTAGGTATTGCGCTGTGCGTTTATACATTTTGAAAAAGTGTGCTGATACATTCGCGAAGTGTACTGTATCAGCACAATTGCGCGGCGCAGCGCAGTGTTACACATGTCTAAATACAACAGAAAATGGCTGACGCATTACCCACAGACAACCTTCAAGATTTAGGCGGTTTTTACTAGAAATACTTTTTGTAAATTAAACCGATATTTTCATTGTTTTTACGTCATTATACAAACAATTTATTTAAAAACTACATGTGTATCTAATTTTCGCAAAATATTTGATAACAACTATTAAAACTTTATACTTACGTATGAAAGGTTATGTTTTCGTATTTTTGCTAACTGAGGCTTTTGCAGACTTTTACACAGCAACGTACCATTGTTAAAGTAAAAAGACAATCCCAAACAAGCAAAAGAACACAAATATGCACTAATATTTCGCTTATATTTAGTAATTTATGCAAACACAAAATAGTGAAACTATGACAGGGACAAAAAATATTTATCTGTCTCTTTCCTTCTCATGAGGAACTGTATACATCTATCACGTTCTATCTTGGTATTATTATTTGCTTGTCACCTCTAGGTATATACTTTCTATGAGTAACGCGTAGACGGAGAAAAGAGGGACTTCTTCCCGCGCTTTTTACCAGTGATATTGTTGTTATACTTGAATTTTTTATAATTCAGTATAAAATTATACTGAATTATAAAATTTATAGTTTCGATAGTATTTTGTAACATAAGTGCTAGTGAAATTATACAGTAATGAAAAACTCAAATATAACACGTTTTTGCACTTTTTGGAAGACGTGAATAAGTTTATCAAGGAAACCTTGTAAAAATCACTATCGTTTTACGGGTGGTATTTAAACTGGGTTGATTGGGTTTATGTACCTTTCCCAAGTATTTTTTCAGCACAGTTCCTGAAGCTGGAACATAGAATTAAGATTTTCAAATGGTTCTAAACTGAAGACTTGGCTGTATGGGCTAGATCCCTTTGCCTGTCCCCTCCGGGATAAAAAGAACCAAAAAAAAAAAATATTTTCTCCGTTCTCCATCTTGTTACTTTGGTGGTACCTAAGTGTATTTACTTGATTTTATTCATAATAATCAAAAAGAATATAATTTCCTACGTAAGAAAATAGTAACTAGCGTATTATAAAAGTAATTCCTTTCATTGTTTTCAGTAATAATCAGTTCATAATTTTGTGAAATTCATTTATTAGGCAAGACCATCAAAAATAGTTGTAAAATGACGGCCGCTGGAAACGTGTGCAGAGTTTGCCTGGTGATGGACGCACCTGTCCGCGATATAGCCGGCAGTCCGCTACAAGATGTTTATGAAAGACTGACCGAGATCTCTGTGAGTATCGTGCAACACGTAATACTGTATTCCACCTTCTTCAAACAACGCACGGTGTATTTACTGTTGGTCCATGCCATGACCCACTGCCGTGGTTTTTCATATTTAAGGCGAAGGGTAGTCTTTTCACATAGATAATATATTGTTATATAGTATACGTATTAACTTTGTTTCGTTTAAGGATGTTTCGACAATAATGTATAGTATTTTCAATTTCAATGTTAGAAGGTATATAATGTACAGAATGATGGAACACTACACTACAATCATTTTGCCAAAGACATTCTTGGGGGCATGGGCCCCTCACGCTAAATGCATGCAGAAAACTTCTAACAGTCTGTTCTTGGTATAACCGATTGAGACTAATATGAAGAATCAAATGCAACATTCAGCCACTCGGAACATATTCTTGGCTGGTTGCATAATTGGGTTGGCTTTACTATCGGGGCGCACGATTTCGGGGTTGGTCAGGGTTGCTTTATGTAGGGGTTAGTCTCCCCTTTCAAACGACACTACTTGGAGCTCGAGGAAATGTTTACTTTATTTTATTATTATTTTAGTGCACGTGAAATGGAACGAATTTTGTTCAATAAATATATAGTTTGTTGTAAAATTGTAATTTGTTACCTAGAAACGGAATGTATTCCGCCATTTTGTTTGACATTAGAGTTCGCGTCATTCTGCTTTCGTAAATTTTGTTTTTATTTGGTGGTTATATCAGTGGGTTCAATAACTCCTCCCCTCCCTTCCCCCCAAATCTTACAGCTTAGTAATTATAATAATATACATTTTTATAAATTACTCAATTTTTATAAATTCTGTATTTTGGGGTTGGTCAGGGTTGCTTTATGTAGGGGTTAGTTTCCCCTTTTTGTTTGACATTAAGGTTCGCGTCATTTTGCTTTCGTTTGTACGTTGTGTGAATGTGTTCCAAAACAGTTGGTTAGGTTAGAGTATGACAAACAACGCACGAGCCGAGCGAGCGAAGCGAGCGTGCCGCGGCAGCGGCCGGCGAAGTGCCAGAAGCGAATCGTTGACATTTTGAAAAGTGTCATTATAAAAAGTAGACCAAACCACCATTGTAGGTGACATAACCTCAAAAAATTAAAATGTTAATAACTTTAAAACTATACGTTTCCTCTGTGTGGAGTGGTACCAGGGGGTAGCCCTCCTCTCCCCCCTCTCCCCCCCCCCCCTCCAAATCGTGCACCCCGATTCAAAATATTACCCGCATAATTTATCAAGTCACAGTAGAGGTAGATAGATGTAGAATAAAAATTGTAGCCGCACAACCCACCACACACCAGAGAACATTCACTGAGTTAGAATACTACTCTAAACAGGGCTCATGGGTGCTAAGTGATTGCAGATGTTTCTCGTCTTCCCTCAGCCACATGTGTATGGACGGAGGCAGGGCTTGTTTACCGGTTAATTTTCAAACCTAAATCAGCACAAGTACATTGGGAGTGTTTTGTTTAGGTTTGACTCTACCTGAACCTTAAAGTAACCGGTTTTATAAGGTTTTCATTTCGCTCTCTTCGACATCATATTTGCCGAGACCTTGACGACCTTTAAAATTCACTTAAAAATTAAAAGCTACACGAAACCACAAAATAATTAGAAGAAATTGAATATTCCGTCAGACACAATCTACGTGTTGCAACCTTTCTTTATGAGTTTACATCGTAACGTATACATGTACCAAATTGTTCCAATTCGAATGAAAGCAAGCAAGTCGTAACCTGCTCGCGCGACACTTGTGTTAAATCGGTTTTTTAAGGTTTTACGTAGCGCTCTCATTTAGGACGCACTCCGAACGAAACCTTTTCTAAAAACCAGTAAAAACCTTTATTTACCGATATTTTTGAAACCATTTGTAAGCCCTGGACAGAGGAGTTAAATTAGCACACAAAAGCCTATATGTTCTAATCAACATTGTTACCGTTATATTTTTGGAATCAATACATTTGTCTCTATTGTTTGAGCTAGGTTAAAACATTTACGAGCACTTTGTTGGTGCTCGACTCACAATAGATTAGATCTCATTCCATTGAAGTGGTGATTGAATTGAGGCAGCCGTTGATGGTAGCTACATAAAATTTGACCCATTTGAGCTGATGATGTAAGCTGTTTAGACTTTTACCAACCTCTAATTGTGTCTCCATTGGATCATTTTGCCCAATCAATGTGTGTTAAGATTAAGACATGTGAATTTCATCAAAGTAATAAGCTATTCTTAATTGCTTGAGCGATCTTACCTTCTATTGATGATGATGAACATGAAATGTGATACATTTAGGTCCAAGCGATATAACTTCATAAAATAAAATAACACAAAGAAATGACTTGGAATACGTCTGCATACAGTTATCTCTAGCCTTAAGTCAGTTGGATTAAAAACTTTTAATTCGCACACGAAGTGCACACACATTAAACATTACTACTAATTACACCTTAATAATGAACAAATAACACTAATAATATAATAATAATTACTTACTGTTAACTACAGCTCTCAAATAATTAGTGTAATGTTAAAATGACAGCTTTTTACTAAATTTATATGAATGTACTAGCTGCTGCCCGCGGCTCCGCCCGCGTGGAGTCAAATAACGTAGTCTATGTGTTAATCCAGATCATAATCTATCTACGAGCCAAATTTCATTCAAATCCGTTCAGCCGTTTAAGCGTGAAAGAGCAACAAACATCCATACATACAAACTTTCGCATTTATTAATAGGGTACATATACGGTATTTACACCAAGAAAACAATATCTGTCTGGGTAATTTCTGAAAGGCGGGACTGATTTTGAAATGAAAATGCTATATCTCAGACACCCTAACCAAATGAATACACTCCCAATGACCACTTCTGCATGTAGCAATAACAGCTATCAGATTGCTCCTAGGATATATAAACAAATTAAGCGAAGATACCAAGTCTCTATCTCCATGTAGTTTTAAAAGCAAACTGAAAAACAGCTAATTCAAATTGTTTTTACTCTTATAGACAAATTTTTTCAACTCACTTACTAAATAACCTTGATGGCATTTATTGAACCTATTTAGGTTAGGTATCTTGTCTGTGTGGCACCATGTTAGAGTCATCAAGAAATTAAATACAAATTAATTTGACAATTGCATTACATTTTCTAACAAAGCACTTTATCACCTAATTTCTCACATAATTATCTTTTTGTGTGTCAAAATCAAAACTGAATTGATTGATAATTTTGACTGACATTAATATGAAGTGAGATGTGATGCTGTCAAATGACCGCGAATGTTTACGTTTCACGTCAGTGACTGCGTTCGTAAGTTGTTAATATTTCGGGTAAATCTTGGAATTTTTAACAAGATCATTCTCATTCCCTCCATATTTTACACCAATGATGTTAAGGTAATATTGTTGCTAAACCAAACCCTCCACTGTGTTATTGATTTGGTTGATATACCAGATGCTTTGAGCCAAATAATGTATAGAAAGCTGCCATTCTCCTTTTGGCATGCCAGTGTCTGGTAAAATGTGTGAACATATTTATGTAACTTCTAATGTATCTGTGCCACATTGGACTGGAAGCAGGCCGACTCCACCTTAGTCTTTAATTGTGATCCATGTGTTTGTTACGAGCAGAGCAAGCTATTGGAGAGGAGTTGTGTAAGCATGTAGCCTTGAAATGTGTTTGAAGTGTCTGAGTGACAGTGGCCGCCTTTCATCTAGCAGGCTACATGTTTGCTATGTGAGTGTTGAACAATAATGAAAGCCTATTGTCATTATCTTACTATTTCGAATTTATGCAATTCTTTTTCAGATTAACACACTGTGTCAGCCGGTGGCCGTGTGTTACCTGTGCTACTTCAAGCTGAGAAAGTGCCAGGACTTGATGATGAGGTCTGTGAGGGCCAACAAAGTGCTCACAGAGATACTGCAGGGCGGTGAAATAGTAAGTTGGACATAACTACTGTTATATGAATAATCGTAATGTAGGTTAAAATTTATCCCTCCTTCAAAAATTTTTTATTAGAGTCTTAAAATGTTTTACACAAAGGAATCTCGAAACAATTACAGTAAGGGAGCATTCAATTATTACGTAACGCAATCTGTGGGGAGCGGAGGGGGTGATCTTGTCACGTTAGGATGTGTTACAGGGGCGGGAGGGTGGTTCGAACAGCTCGTTACGTAACATTGTTTTTTTTTGTATAAAAAAATAAGTAGAGAATAAAAATTCTTAAGTTGGCAAGCCTTTTCCTTTATCTTTTACAGGGAATCTCTCATTTGTATTTAATACTTCATTTTTATCGTGTTCTGCCAAGTTGGCAACTCTTTTCGTTTATGCTTTACAGGAAATCCCACGATTGTATTGTAAGTAATTAGGGTTCCGTACCCAAAGGGTAAAACGGAACCCTATTACTGAGGCTCCGCTGTCCGTCCGTCCGTCCGTCCGTCCGTCCGTCTGTCACCAGGCTGTATCTCATGAACCGTGATAGCTAGACAGTTGAAATTTTCACAGATGATGTATTTCTGTTGCCGCTATAACAACAAATACTAAAACATAGAATAAAATAAACATTTAAGGGGGCTCCCATACAACAAACGTGATTTTTTTTGCCTTTTTATAGATAATGGTACGGAACCCTTCGTGCGCGAGTCCGACTCGCACTTGGCCGATTTTTTTTATTTAGTTTTCGTTGTCAGTATTCGTTAGCGATTACACAGCAGTACATAACAACTCGGAAGGATTGTTGTGTTCCTGTGTGTGAGTAAGGTCACTAGATAACTGAGAGGTCTTTGTGCGGACAGCGGGAGGACCGGCGGATGTCGAAGCGCCACAAGCAGTGTGGGCGCGGCGGTCACAGAGGCCCGGTGAAACGGTTGACCGCTGGCCGCCCGCAGGTTAGTAGAGGAACCCGGGGAATACTTAATCTCCGCCCCGGGAGGCTGAAACGTCAGCCTGTGTAAAGTCCCTGTTGCAGTGGTCGTGCCGGCGAAGGAGACCGGGGTGGACCCGGCTGCTGCAGCAGGAGGGGAGCGGGGGCCCTTCCGCCCGCCGCACCAGCAAACCGCACTGTACTGTGGTGAAAGACACCACGCTATTGTCCTTCACTCTGTTCGTTCATCGACTTCTCATTTTTTACCTCATCACGCATTATGGCTACACAAAAACGGAAAAATGGTTCCCCAGCGGCCACCCCTTCCACAACGTATGTGGTCTTTGCATCATCTTGAAGACTGGGACCTGTCGATATGGGTACGCATGTATCATGGCGGCCACACCCGGATCTACGCGTGCCTTTACAGGTCTCATAGCGGTGATACAGGCACAGCTCGGTTATTCGAGCGGCTGCAAAGGGCGACTGGCAGAATCATCGAACAGTATCCTTCCGCTGAGTTTGTGATTTTGGGAGACATCAATGCCCACCATGCTGTGTGGCCTGGCTCTCGGTGCACTGACTACGCGGAGAGATCTGCTCATGAATTTGCTCTGGCTAATGGTTTCTTGCAAATGGTTCATTCTCCCACGAGAATACCAGATGTCGAGGACCATGCAAGCTCTCTACTGTATCTTCTGCTGACCACACGTCCGGATGAGTATAACATCTCAGTGGATGTACCGTTTGGCTCGTCGGATCACTGTCTCATCCGGACCCAAATGTCCTGCACCAGACGCGACCCACCTCGGCCCGCCGGATGTCGTCGCGTGTGGCACTATAGGTCGGCAGACAGGGATGGATTGCGTAAATTCTACGCATCGTACCCGTGGAGACAGCTGTTCTTCGAATCAGACGACATTGATTCCTGCGCGGTCGCAGTGGCTGCTGCGATATTGCATAGCATGGAATACATTCCCAATCGCCTAGTAGCTACTGCGGGAGCTGGAAAGCGGCCGTGGTTTAATCGGCATTGTAGGCCAATCTTTTTAAGCAGGCTGCTTACAATGCTTGGAGCACGGCGCGTGCTAATGAGGATCCTAATGTCTCTGTTTTAAAGCGCAAACTGTATGCTGCCTCGAGATCCAGTAAAAAGGTGGTTACTAGAGCAAATATCGATTTTGTCGGCAGAATTGAAAAAATCGAAATTTCTGTCATCCGTCCATGCCACCACTGCAAAAACCGGATGGCAGTTTGGCCCACAGCGCCAAGGACAAAGCCGATTTACTCGGTAATCTCTTTGCGTCTAACTCTAATATGAATGACGGGGGAATTGCACCATCTACCATCCCGTGGTGCGGTAGCTCAGTGCCGGAGATCTCCATTACCAAGCGAGATGTACGGCGGGCATTACTCTCTCGATATTCATAAATCGAGTGGGCCAGATGGTATACCTGCAGTGGTGCTGAAGTTTTTGTGCTTTTCTACTCCACTGGGCAAGTCTCGACTTCATGGAAGACCGGTAATGTGCACCCGGTGCCGAAAATGAGCGACAGATCAGATCCATCGAATTACAGGCCTGTTGCTTTAACCTCCCTTCTCTTCAAGGTGATGGAGCGTGTGATAAACACACGACTCCTAGGATACCTAGAGGATCACGACTTGATCAACGACTGTCAATACGGTTTCCGTCACGGTCGCTCTATTGGTGATCTTCTAGTGTATCTTACACATCGCTGGGGTGTGTCGATAGAGAGTCAAGGTGAGGCATTGGCTGTCAGCCTAGATATGGGAAAGGCGTTCGATCGGATCTGGTACCGGGGGTCTTATATCGAAGTTACCATCATACGGGCTTCCCGAGGGTTTGTGCAAATAGGTTGCCAACTTTTTATCCAACAGATGCATAAAAGCCGTGCTTGATGGTGGATGCTCCGATAGTATGGATATCCATACTGGCGTCTCTCAGGGTTCTGTACTGTCTCCGACGCTGTTTCTACTGCATATCAATGATATGTAGGCAATTGCATTCATTGTTATGCGGACTACAGCACTGGGGACACTTGTTATACAGGCCGTGCAAACATCCCTCGTTCCCTTGTGGAGGTAAGCCTCGATAAATTTGTGTCTGAAATGGATGGTACTTTGGCTAGAGTATCTGACTGGGGGCAGCTTAACTTGGTCGAATTTAACCCCAAGAAGACACAATGTTTGCGCGCTCACCGCTAAGAAAACTCCATTTGCTGTGGTTCCTAAATTCCAGAACACACCTCTTACCATCCTGGAGGAGAAGGTAAAGCTGGCGTCCAAAAGACTTGCTGTGCTCAGCCGAGCAAAGCAGTACTTCAGCGGAGAGCAAAGACTTTATGTATAATAAGTCTCAAGTCAGACCGCACTTTGAGTACTGTAGCCATCTTTTGGCGGGAGCACCTAGATACCAACTTGTACCATGTGCTTCGATTCAGAGACGAGCTGTGAGAATTGGCGACAATCCTAAGTTTACACATGATATTGAACCCTAAAGTTTAAGGAGAGATTTTGCCTCCCTTTGTGTGTTCTACCGATTGTACAACGGGTTGTATTCTGAGGAATTGTTCGATATGATGCCGACAGCTACTTTTTATAACCGGAACGCTAGCCTACGGCGGGGAGTTCACCCTCACTCGCTGGACCCGCAATGGTCACGTACTTTGTTGTTCCAGAGAAGTTTTCTTCCGAGAACTCTCAACCTGTGGAATGAGCCGAGGATTTCCAAGGGTCTATAGCATAGGATTCTTCAAGAAATGCGTGAAGAGGATTTTAGAGGGTCGGGAACTCGTGAGTGACACCCCTAGTGTTACAAATGTCCATAGGCTATGGTGACTGTTTACCATCATTCAGACCGTATGCTTGATTGCCACCTTAGTGGTATAAAAAAAATCAGTATTGTTATCAACGCAAACATAAATGTTCAATACATGAACTGTTATTTTTCAGGAACAGCAAGAATTTGTTGCCGCAGTGAAACAGTATCAACTGAATGGTCTATGTGTGACTCCCGTTGAGCTCATCAGCATTACAGGCACTGAATACAGCTTGATAACGGAGGAGATCAAAGAGGAACGTCTGTCATCGCAGTGCACAGGAGAAATGGACACCGACAGACTCCCACTTGTGGAACGTTTCACGTTTGAGGACTCTGAACATGAAGATACTATTGAGAGACCAGCACTGGAGGATATGTATGACACTGAGAGTGGGGTATTGATAAATGAAGGAAATGTAAAACAGGAGGCTTCAGATGGAGCCGTCGATATTGAGAGACAAGAATTGATAACTGAAGAGAATATCAAGAATGAATTAGAAGAAATGGAAGATATCTATACTGCAGTGGTAGTAGTACATGAAGCAAATAGAACGCAGGAGGAGTTAGAAGGAGCACAAGTCGATGAGGACAAGAAGGCAGAAGGTAACAGTCACTATATGACCGCCTTGTAAAGAACACTGCTTTTTAAAACTTATTGCATTTATCTGCCACATTTAACTAACATTTTCGAATCTCAATGACTTTGTTTTGACAATGTAAGTGTACACAGCCACGTCTGGCACAGTGTAATGATAGAAGGTTATTGAGATCACAAACATACACAAATTATTAGTTTGTGGTTTATTATAATTCTGAGAAACAAAATACAGTGCAGTAGCTGGCTTTCTCATGTCTCTTCTTTCATTTTTTTTATCTGTACACGAGACACACCCTATTGTTATTTGTGAAATTGTGTACACAAATTTGTACCTTAACAGCATCACCAACACCAACTGTGATCATTGTCGGTTTTGATAATCACGACGGCAGTTGCACAGGAATTATTGTTTCCTAATTTAAAATACCTCTTGTCCTGCCTATATATATATATATATATATATATATAGTTATATATAGTTATATATATATATATAACACGTAAAGAGAGGTAGGGCGTATCAAAGCAGCCCGTCTGGGGATGTATCTCCACCTCACAGAAAACCGCAGCCAAATAACAACTCCCTAGAGAGTTGTTGTGTTCCTGCGTGTGAGGGGGGTCATCAGTAATCCCCAAGGAGTTGCTGTGCAAGCAGCAGAGGAGGCATCGCGCGAGTGATACTTAATATATTTCATGCGTTAATAGGCCACGGTACCCGCTTTACATCAGGTGGGCCGTATGCTTGAATGCCTTCCGACATAGTATAAAAAGAAAACACCGTCTCCGAAAACATCTGCTATGAAAATATGCACTAAAAGGTACAAGATAATTGTTTTATTTCTTGAAATGACTAAACAAACATTATAGTGTTTATTTGTACTTAAACAGAAATTAGAAACATATTTCTAGACTAGTTAGAATAAAACCAATGTATTTAGACAACAGTATACTACTCTGTGTAAAAAGTATCGGGAATATGTCAATAAAAAGACCCGCGTAAAAGAGGTCGTTCTAATTTTTTTACTGCATGTTGGTAGCACTGTACTGATTTAGCGCGCAAAATTTGAGCGGGATCTGTCATTTAATTTGTTTTAAACTACACTTTTTGTTGGTCATAGTTTTGAGTCCTCGGCGATTTTTACAATGGAAAATATTGTTGAACAAAGAGTGTGCCTTAAATTTTGTGTTTCAAATGATATTTCATGTGGTGAATCACTAAAAATGTTGCGAAATACCTACGGCGAATCGTGTATATCGAAAACAAGGGCTTATGAATGGTATAAGGCTTTTAAAGAAGGCCGAGTAGTAGTAGTAGACTTGCCTCGTTCTGGTAGACCTTCAACCGCTACGACCAGAGAAAACATCGACAGAATCAAGAAGCTAGTGCTCGAAAATCGACGTATGAGTCTGAGAGAGTTGGCTAGTGAGGTGAACATATCTTTTAAGTCCGTCCACAACATTCTCATTGACATTTTAGGCATGAAACGCGTCGCCACTCGACTAGTTCCAAAAGAGCTCAATTTTGTTCAAAAAGCGCAGCGAAAGCATGTCGCTGAAGACATGGTTTCCCGAGCTTCTACGGATCCGACCTTTATGAAACGTATAATAACTGGCGACGAGACATGGGTTTATGAGTACGACATGCAAACAAGCCAACAGTCTTCAGAATGGCGTCTCGAAAACGAGCCGAAACCCAAAAAACCGCGGCAAAGTCGCTCCAAAATCAAGGTGATGCTGACAGTTTTTTTTGACTACCGTGGTGTGGTTCACTCCGAATTCCTTCCAGAGGGAGAAACAGTGAATAAAGAATATTATTTAGGCGTCATGAAGCGTTTGCGTGAGAGTATCCGCCGAAAACGTCCAGATTTGTGGCAACACAACTCATGGATGCTGCACCATGATAATGCACCATCACACACAGCCATTATAGTGAAAGAGTTTTTAGCGAAAAATTCAACAAAAGTTCTCGACCAAGCACCGTATTCACCTGATATGGCTCCGTCTGACTTTTTTTTATTTCCCAAGTTAAAATTACCACTTCGAGGAAAACGTTTTGAGTCGATAGAAGCCATAAAAGAAAATTCGCTGAATGAGCTAAAGGCCATACCGCAAATAGCCTATGAAAAATGTATGGAAGACTGGGTGAAGCGGTGGAGATGTTGTATTGCAAGCGATGGGGCCTACTTTGAAGGCGATAAAATAAATTTAGATGAATAATTTGTATTTTTTGTTTTATTGACAAATTCCCGATACTTAGTACACAGAATGTACATATGTTGTAATTTTAGGAGTCGGTGCCAGCCAAGCTTTTAAGATTTTTGGGAAATTTCCCAAGATGTACAAAATATATTAAAGTTACGTCAATGCGATATTGCATCGACACCTAAGTAGACCTGTTTACAAACTTACATAACCAATGCGCTGGCAGCGACTCCAGTAATAACAATAAATGTATACTATTGTCTTAACACATTGATTTTATTCGAACTATTATTTGAGTCTAAAAATAAACAAAAATTAAATGAATAGTAGGGGTTGAAATATGAAATTGCCGATTTGTACTGAAATATTAAAACTGGTTTTTTTATAAGATGTATGTATGTATATCTTCACGCCAGGTCCCTTGGGGGGTAGGCAGAGAGAACCGAGCGCCATAAGACGCGGTCCTTACACACTTCACTCGCTTCTTTAACATTCATTGCTCTTTTCATGCTAGCTCGCCGCTTCCTAAGGCTCCTGACATCACCTTCTGATAAAACGCGACCAATTTGGTCACGGTAGGTTAGTCTTGGTCTTCCTCGGCTCCTACATCCTTCCACTTTCGCATTGTTTATCTGTTTCGTCATTCTTTCATCCTGCATTCTTTCTACATGTCTGTACCAACGGAGCATACCTTTTCTTATCTTAACACCGACACTCTCTTTCGTACGTCATCATTACGAACGCGGTCAGCAGCACGCTCTACGTACATAAAGGCATCTTAAGCTGTTCTACGTAATAGCTCAATGATTCAGAAAAGAGTATTTAAGTTACCTGTTCCCCAAACATCGACAACTTTCGCTCAGCACTTCAAAACATTTTTCTTTCCTTTGGTTTATAACAGATTGTTGAGGAGATGCAATTTAAGAGGCTGTAAAACATTTGACGCAAAATCACATAAAGAATCTGTTAATGTCTATGGACTATGAAGAGACAGAGAGTTTACTGAACATCATGTGTTAACTGATCAAATTACGTATTGAGTATGGATTTTTCAAACGCGCTCACTCTCCCGGACGATAAACGAAACAAACATCCACACACAACTCACACAAAAACACATGTGCACACACACATTCATACATACACACAAATACACGTGCAGCACCTTAGAAGAAATAAAAAGATATTTACATAGAAGTAACTATGACGATCCCAAACAAATGTAGCCATTTTTACGGATTAAAAAGATTTTGACTGTGACTTTAAGCAGATAAATGAATAGTATTGGTAGATAGCGTCTGTCGCTTGTTGCATATCACACTCTCAGAAGGGTACCCGCAGTATAAAGTAGCGATGGATGTGGGTATTTATTACAATGTAAACTCTTGTAATTGCTGTTCGCCGTTATACTGTCACAAATTCCGTGTAATTCTCATGTATTGACGCCCCACGATACAGGCCGAGCCGAGTGTGGAGTCATAGTAATACTGTGTTCTTATGTTTAACCTATGTTTAATACAGATTACTTACATAAAATAAATGATGTAACTCTGTACATGTGCCGCTGCGGCTGAAGAGGGCAAAGAAACACACGCGGACAAGACTCAAGATGGAAGAACAATGACATCAGACGACGATAATGTTCTAGAAAATCCAAGAATGTGTAGGGCAGTTACGCATGAAGAGACAACCAACAGGAACGTTAACCCTTACATACTACGGTGCGTTAAAAAACCTGCAAATAATAGACAAGTTTCAAAAAACACATCTATGTATACCGTGATAAAGAAAACGAATGTGAGTGTGAACAGTGATCGTGAGTGCGCTAGTACTGACACAGATGTCGGCAATAGCAACAGTAAACAACTGAAGATGGTTGTTTGTAAAGACGACGAAGTCAGTTCACCAATATTTACTAAGGAGGATTATTCAAAGAGAACTGGAGAGAAACTTTTTGAATGTAAGATATGTAAAGTTAGATTTAGTCAGAAGGGTCATTTAAATAGGCATTTAATGACACACACTGGTCAGAAACCCTTTGAATGTGAGATATGTAAAGTTAAATTTAGTCAGAAGGGTCGTTTAAAGACACATTTAATGACACATACTGGTCAGAAAACCTTTGAATGTGAGATATGTAAAGTTAGATTTAGTCATAAGAGTAATTTAAATAGGCATTTCATGACACACACTGGTCAGAAACCCTTTGAATGTGAGATATGTAAAGTTAGATTTAGTCATAAGGGTGATTTAAAGAGGCATTTCATGACACACACTAGTCAGAAACCCTTTGAATGTGAGATATGTAAAGTTAGATTTAGTCATAAGAGTAATTTAAATAGGCATTTTATGACACACACTGGTCAGAAACCCTTTGAATGTGAGATATGTAAAGTTAGATTTAGTCAGAAGGGTGATTTAAAGAGGCATTTAATGACACACACTAGTCAGAAACCCTTTGAATGTGAGATATGTCAAGTTAGATTTAGTCAGAAGGCTTATTTAAATATACATTTAAGGACACACGTTGGTCAGAAACCCTTTGAATGTGAGATATGTAAAGTTAGATTTAGTCGGAAGGGTCATTTAAATAGGCATTTCATGACACACACTGGTCAGAAACCCTTTGAATGTGAGATATGTAAAGTTAGATTTAGTCAGAAGGGCGATTTAAAGAGGCATTTAATGACACACACTGGTCAGAAACCCTTTGAATGTGAGATATGTAAAGTTAGATTTAGTCAGAGGGGTCATTTAAAGACACATTTAATGACACACACTGGTCAGAAACCCTTTGAATGTGGCATATGTAATGTTAGATTTAGTCTTAAGAGTAATTTAAACACACATGTAAGAACACACACTGGTCATAAACCCTTTGAATGTGAGATATGTAACGTTAAATTTAGTCATAAAATTCATTTAAAGTGTCATTTGATGACACACACTGGTCAGAAACCCTTTGAATGTGAGATATGTAAAGTTAGATTTAGTCTGAAGGGTCCTTTAAAGAGGCATTTAATGACACACACTGGTCAGAAACCCTTTAAATGTGACATATGTAAAATTAGATTTAGTCGAAATGATAATTTAAAGACACATTTAATAACCCACACTGGTCTCAAACCCTTTGAATGTGAAATGTGTAAAGTCAGATTTAGTCTGAAGCGTCATTTAAAGACACATTTGATGACACACACTGGCCAGAAACTCTGAATGTGAGATATGTAAAGTTAGATTTAGTCTGAAGCGTCATTTAAAGACACATTTGATGATACACACTGGCCAGAAACTCTGAATGTGAGATATTTAAAGTTAGATTTACTGAGAAGGGTAATTTAATACATCTTTTGAATATAGGTCTTCCGTAATCTTCGGACCATAAGCTTTTTAAACTTTCATCGTTAGACTTGAACACTCCAGCAAAAATAAGAATACTACTACTACGAATAGGTATGCATCTAACTCCGTTTCATCTAACGCTTCCCATTTATTTCCGAAACGTGAAGAACCTTCCCGTATTTGTTTGTTTCAAAATTATAGATTTTATACGCTTATTTAGGAATAAATCAAAAGAACTTCTAAATGTATTTATGCGATTAGAAACATACCTGGTAATGCCTGGTGTAAGTTTTATAAGGTTTGCACTACTCAAACGACCTCTGACGTCAAATGGGATGTTCTTGACCATATAAATTCACCATTTTTCGATAGCATTTCGTTTCCATTAGCACTGGTATTGGTAACGTATCTTGAAAGAGGCTCTTCATCGCTATTTGTTTCGTCACTACTGCTTTCATTGTCTAAACTGAGTTGAAAATTGTCAGTAGGATTTTCATCCAAACTATTCTCCATTTCACTAATTATTTCATCTTCGGAATTTATATCGTAGTTTAGGATTTGAGAAATCATAGAATTAGTCGAATTGCGAGACATTTCAAACACTAGCGGAATACGTCAAGTCCAAACAACAAATGAATCAAATAAAAATAACGTCTCACGAAACTAATGTAATATAACCGCATACAAATGTAAACAAATATTTTTTGTCAAATTACCTTCAACAATAACATGCTAAGTGATTGAAATATGACTAACATTTATAAATTGTAAGTATATTCTTAGAATGCAACGAAGCATTATTGTTTACAAAACACGGGCTTTATCTGACCCGAGGTCCTTTTTCATACTCGGGTACTATTGACCCGAGGAACCTAAGACGGAAAAAACATAATTTTGTTAAGATAAGAGACTTCACCATAATTTGACAATACAGATATATAGTGAATGTATAATTAATAATTGTCATGAAGTCGTAATAAATTATATTAATAATTACGACTTTTATTGCCAGTTAAATATCAGTGTCGGGTCAATATGACCCGAAGAACCGAGGAAGGTGAAATACGTTCACTTAAAAAAGTTACCTCCAGGTTTTTGAAGGATTCCATCGCGAGGTCAAAGTCGAATTTGTTACAGGATTTACGAGGGACTCGTCTCTCGCTAAAGCTGTTGAAGGTAAATTCTGTCAGTCGCTTTTTCGTCGAATCGCTGGCCCATACTGTTCGGGCCCCTGCAAGGTCCGAACTAGAAAATGTCAAAATGTCAGAAACTTATGTAAAATGTCAGGTGGAACAAAACAAGATGTGTGTTTGACCACGTTTAATATACGACTGAAGTTATATGCTAATACAACAAAATGTAATTGCAGTGATATGCATTGTCAGCGGTTTAGATATTTTCGCATAATAATGTTCTAAGTGACTACTTTGAACATACTGCCACTCAGAGAAAAAGAAATATAAGAAAATTGAGTTTACAATTCATATGTAAATAATTACGAAAGTGTATGAAAGAAAATGCAATAATGAATATAAAAATTATGGTTTAGGTAAATTCTCAAAAGTAATTGTTCTAGTCATAGTAGGGGACGCAGATTTGTCCACACTCAACACGGATTCAGTGTGTGCACGGCGAATTGGAGACTCTGCTTCTTGATGGTATTTGTCAATTCCTCCAGGTCTGATTGATAAGTCTGCTAATTCAATGGGTGATTCTCGTCTCGCGGGCCTTCTTCTTGGAAGCAGGTTGCAGGTAGGCCGCCTTTTGACGAAGATATAGAAGACCCAGATGACTGCCATGATAGATAAGATTGAGTATATGACAGTCCAATGAATGGTATTGGTGTCATGTATCTCTTGGACATTCTGTGTCTTCAACTGATCTAATCGCTGGTGGATTTCTTGAAATGCTGACTTATGATCCTCTATGTTGTCAAGATTGTCATCTGGTACATATGTTTGATGAGGTCATTAAGTGAGGATGGATGTTGATACGGCTAGAATAGTTTATTTCAGCTACTTTCATAGTATTATGTCATATGGAATTCTGCTTTGGGGTAACTCCGCGGACATTAACACCATCTTTTTATTGCAAAAGAGAGCCATAAGAGCTATCTACAAACTTGGTCCCTGGGAGAGCCTTAGAGAAAAATTCAAAGAAATAAATATTTTAACAGTTGCATCGCAATATATCTATGAAAATCTTTTGTATGTCCATAAAAACATAGACTCATTTTGTAAAAAGAGTGATACTCATAATATAAATACTAGATATAAGCATAATCTTGTGTTACATGCAAGCCGTCTCCACAAAATAAGTAATTCTTTTATGGGGCAATGTATACGGTTCTATAACAAACTTCCCAGCAATATAAGAGAATTGTCAATAAACAAATTTAAAACTACTATTAAAGCCAAATTGTGTAGCAGGGCATATTATAAAGTATCTGACTATATTAATGATAAAAATGCCTGGGATTGAGTCGATCCAATTGTAATATAATTAATAAATTATGTAAATTTGTTTAGATACCAAAAGAGGGATGCCTGAGTTTTTTGGCAGTATTTTTATCAGTGCTCACCTAGTCATGAACTGCACGGTAGGGAAAAAAAATTGTGACGATTCCAAACAAATGTAGCCATTTTTACGGAATAAATAGATTTTGACTTTGACTTTGATATTGAAGACCATTTGTGAGGATCTCGATGTCAGGCTGTAGTACAACGTGATTCTTAAAATCATATGGTACGTGGATAGTAAATGTATCACCTTTAAGTGTGCAACCTTGACTAATACTAATTAGTCCATTTCCATATCTATCTATAACTTCACGCCAAATCCCTTGCGGGGTAGGCAGAGAGAACCGAGCGCCACGTGACTCGATCCTTACATATCTCACTCGCTTCTTTAACATTCATTGCTCTTCTCATGCACGCTCGCCGGTTTCTAGGGCTCCTGACATCACCTTCTGATAGAACACGACCAATTTGGTCATGGTAGGTAAGTCTTGGCCTTCCCCGGCTCCTACATCCTTCCACTTTTGCATTGTATATCTGCTTCGTCATTCTTTCATCTTGCATTCTTTCTACATGCCCGAACCATCGATAAAATAATACCATCGATAACCATCCATATAATTGTCATTAATCCAGACTAGTCATTTCTAGACTTATCCAAGGCTTTCGACCTGGTGTCTTATGGGAAACTGTGGCTCAAGTTGGAACGCCTAGGCTTACCCATTGAGTTAATAGACGTTTTTAAGTATTGGTACAGCAATCAATGCAATTATGTAAGGTGGTCTGATTCACTTTCAGATATGTACAAATTGAAATGTGGAGTGAGGCAAGGTGGAGTGACTTCCCCCACTCTTTTCAATATTTATATAAATGAACTGATCGTTGAGCTCAGCAACACTATGGTCGGATGTTCTGTTGATGGAACGATGATCAATAATATTAGCTACGCAGATGACATGGTGTTGCTGAGCCCATCTGTTAGTGCACTTAGGAAATTACTTTGTGTCTGCGAAACTTATGCTGGGTTGCACGGTCTAGTGTATAATGTTAAGAAAAGCGAACTGCTGGTGTTTCGGGCGGGCCGCAGAAGTCCATCCTATGTTCCGCCTGTGATGCTCGGTGGAGCTACACTCAACCGTGTTACTCAATATAAATACTTAGGCCATATCGTCAATGAAGACCTCAATGACGACATGGACATAGAGCGGGAGCGCAGAGCGTTGGCTGTTCGGTGTAACATGTTGGCTCGCAGGTTTGCGCGTTGCACAAAAGATGTAAAAATAACGTTATTTAAGGCGTATTGCCAATCGTTTTATACGTGCAACCTGTGGGTCAACTACACACAGAGGACATACAATGCCCTGCGCGTCCAATATAATAATGGGTTTAGGATTCTACTGGGACTATTCCGTTTCTGCAGCGCGTCAGGTATGTTTGCGGAAGCTCGAACAGATGATTTTTATGCTATCATCCGCAAAAGAATAGCCTCCCTGATGCGACGGTGTCGCAGTAGTGTCAGTGGTATCCTAAACACATTAATTGCAAAAATGGACAATCCCATGCTCAGGCACTGGGTATCTGTACATCTGCGTAGAAATTGATAAATAATTATTAAGTACTTTATCTATTCCTGAAAGTATTCATTTTAATTTATATAATTAGTTAATATTAAGTCAAATAACATTTATGGATTTTTAATTGGTCCGAAATAAAATTCTATTATTATTTTCCGTTGCTTTTTCTCAGCCTATAGCTGGTATTAATTACATGCGCCATAGTTACGGGCCAAAGCCAAGTAACTATAGCGTGCCTAAATATAATCTTCCTGTTCTGCGTAATTTGGATTTGTGTCGTCAATCTGCATAAATTTCCGAACTGTTCTACATGTATTTAAGATTGCTGCTTTTTGCATATTGATGTATGTGTATGGTGGGATATTAAGTAATTTTAGACTTTGATGCAGGTTATTTGGTATGACTCCGGTAGCTGACAAGACTAAGGGTATTATATAAACCTTATTCATTTTCCAGATTCTTGTTATTTCTTCTTTAAGTTCTGTATATTTGTTAATTTTTTCTGTTATAGTTTTACTAATATTGTGTGTATTAGGGATTGCGATATCTACTATGTACGTTATTTTGTTCCGCTTGTCTTGTATTGTTATATCTGGTCTATTACAATGGATGGTTTTATCAGTGAGTATGGCGCGATCGTAATATAATTTAAATTCAGTGTTTTCCAGTACTGTACTCGGTTTGTATTTGTAATACGGTGTTGGTGTTGTAGGAATAAGATTGTATTTAATTGCTAATTTTTGATGAATTATATTGACAACTTGATTATGTCTGTGAGTATAATCTGTCTGTGTCAGGTTTGGACAAGCTCCTATAATATGTTGGATTGTTTCAGGTTGTCTGTGGCATTTCCGGCACTTATCGTCAGTAATGTTAGGATCTTTGATGATGTGTTTCTTATAATTTTTTGTATTTATAATTTGGTCTTGTATAGCTATAATGAAACCTTCTGTTTCAGGAAATAGGCCGCCATTTGTTAGCCATTTATTAGAAGCTTCCAGATCTATCTCCGCCCCCTCCAGATCATGTGGATGTCGCCCGAACAGTACTTTTCCCTTCCATTGTTTAATCTTATTCTTCTCGGCTTCAGCTGAAATGTTATTTGATTCTGTATTATTATTATTTACTGTATCAGATAAGTTCAAGCTATTATTATTATTATTATTATTATTATTAAATGCATGTCAATTTTTCCGTGATATATATTAGTTATGGTGTCAAGTAGCGTCTCTTGTACCTTTCTGATGTTGGATATAATTACATCAGCTGATAATGTTGTCGCCATTACGTAAATATATTTGAGGGCGTTTAGTGATACCTGTTCCTGTTCAGCGTTTGCTACTTCTTGAGATATATTTTTGAGATGATTGTTGATGTATTGAAAATGTTTATGCATAATTTCTTCGTTCCTCTTCAGAATGTTGTTTTCAGCCTCTAAGATTGAAGTTTGGTTTTTAATCATTGTCAATAAGTGATTTTCATTGTGTTTGACAGTTTCTATGTCCTTTTCATACTGTGTTGCGAATCTTTCGTCTAACACACCAAACAGCGAGTTTGCAATGTATCCAATCCCGTTTATTAGGCCTCTCTTTAATCGATTCCATGGTTTGTTCATCATGATGTTATTGTAGTGATCCATTTCATTGAGTTCATGCTGGAACTGTGTCAAAATTGATATGAAGGTCATAGGTAATGTTTTGAATGTAGTTGACATATTGTTGTATATCTGCCATACTTTGCCAATATGTTGTATATTGTAATAGACGACCATATTCCACTGGTCCTGAACTACTCTCATGTCAGCAATTTTATCAAAATATATAGAGTGTTATTGTTTTTGAAAGGTGTGACTGTGCACATTTGTTGAAGGGATGGAGTGATTACTGAAAACAGTAATAGAAGTGTGGAGACCAAGTAACTTTTGGCTTTATGCATACGACGAGTTCGTACAGGACTAGGGGGTTGGCAAGGACCGTTGTCAACGGTATCATCAACCTTGATGTCATTGTCACTTTTTATCGAAGCCTCTGATTCATGATTGACAGGAAGCCGGTCAATTTTGATGATAGGTCGTTTTATCAATCCTGTCTTCGTCCTTAGTGTCACGACCCGAACATGCCCGTCCTTCCCCGGGTGTAACTCTTCGACCTTTCCTTTCCTAGTGCCCATTTTGATGGAGGCATGTTATCTTCATGTATGAGCACAATGTCATTAATCTTCATGTCATCTTGTATATTCTTCCACTTGTATCTCTTCTGCAAATGATGTAGATATTCGGTCGACCATTTCTTCCAAAATGATTTTGTCAGATGTTCTACTAACTGCCATCGTGTACGTAAGTCGCTCGGTGCGATGTTGTCAGATAAGGGAGAGGATATTAAGGAACCTCCCACGAGAAAATGGCCGGGTGACAGATATCCATCTTCTACGTCTTCGGATAATGTATATGAAGGCCGAGAATTCAAGCACGCCTCTACTTGTGTCAATAGCGTATACAGCTCTTCAAATGTCAATTTTTGCTCACCGATGACCCGCTTTAGATGATAGTAGTTAGAAATTAGGGCATCTGGCTCAACGAGCAGCCAGATGCCCTAATTCCTAACCAGCATTCACTCTGAACTCGGTCTGTTCAATAATCAATATTACATTATAATGATGGTGCAGTCAGATACCCTATTTTCTAAAGGTTTGAAGAGTTTCAGGAAGGTATTCTCTGTCTATACTTTCTTAGACGTAAGCTATATGCCCTGTTTCCTACTTTCAAATCAGCATTCGCTCTTCACTTTGGTCTAATCAAGTATTACATTATGCGAGGGTGGCATCTATTATATGCAGGCCGTCGCCGTGCGACTAATGACGACGCATCCGATAAGGCGCGGCTCTCATCACCGGCGCCTCTGTGCTGCAAGCATCTTTGTACCTTAATGTAGGAGATTGGTCCTGGTATTAGATAAGTATTTTTATGAGCGATGAAGATACTGCGTTGGCAGTGGTACAGTGGCAACATGCGAGTGATACTCTCGGTGTTGCAAGCGTTTTTGTACCTTAATGTAGGAGATTGGTCCTGGTATTAGATAAGTATCTTTGTGAGCGATGAAGATCGTCGGCAATGGTACAGTGGTAACGTTCGAGTGATACCCTTTGTGTCGCACGCGTCTACCTTAATGTAGGGGATGAGTTTAGTATTAGATCAGTACTTTTGTGAGTGATATTGTCTAAACTCCTGATAAGTGCTACATTGGTAGCAATAGAGTGACAACGTATGGATGACATCATCTACTATAATGTAAGAGCTCGATTTTAGTGCCGCGTGGTTAAAGCTATGAAATATTTTTCTGAGTTTATTTGAATGTATAAGTACAATCTTTTGAACATTTGCGTTTTATTTTCACCTTTTATCACATGCTTTATAACACCGAAGTACCTAAGTGTTGGGTATAGTCATAGTCTTTTTATTATCACCTTTTATCACATGCTTTATAACAACGAAGTAAGTGTTGGGTATAGTCATAGTCTTTTTATTATCACCTTTTATCACATGCTTTATAACAACGAAGTAAGTGTTGGGTATAGTCATAGTCTTTTTATTTTCACCTTTTATCACATGCTTTATAACACCGAAGTAAGTGTTGGGTATAGTCATAGCATAAAATTCGGTATAATCACACATAATCATAAGAAGATACCGCATTGTCAGCGGTGGAGTGATAAGACGAAAGTGATACCCTCTGTGTTGCAAACATCTGTGTGATCTGATGTAGGAGACTGATTCTCATGATGGATAAGTATTTTTGTAGGCGATGTTGTCAGAGCTCCTGAGAAGTGCTACGTTGGTAGCTGTAAATTATACTATATTTGTCGTAAGTATCTACCTAGGGAATAGTTGTATAAATAAAACGACCTATGAAATAAATAGCGTTTATTTCATGTTATCCGATATTTTAACGATAATTTCTTTTACAGCGTCATATCCTTCGTCCATGCAATCATTTCGAACTATATGCTGGATACATAACTCTGCATTGCAGTTACAGTGTGAACTATCGCACGAGGTATTTAAATCATGTATTTCAATTTTTACTAATTTACCACTCCAGCCCGGCGAAAGCTTTTTTATATGAGAATATACTCGTACCATCGCGGGTGGTTTGCGCTTTTTATTGATGGTTGGAGGTTGAAGATTTAACTTCTTTCCCTTCTTTTGGTCAGCTTCTTGATTTGGAGGGATGAAGTTGAATAAGTCACTATCGGAGTCCTGAAAATAGATGAAAAAAAAAATCACCATCATTCCTTCGATTAATAAATTAATAATAAATGCTAGGTGCTTGTGGTATACCAAGTACAACTGTTTTATACATATTATGCATAGAAGTACATAGTTCGAAATGTCAATACTGTATATATATATATATGAATAATAAACAAATACTTACAGACATTTTTGTTTTAAAACCACCAATGTCAAACGGCAAATATCAACAAATAATAATATTAATTAATCATGAAGGCAATATATATCGTATTTATTCTTAAAAATATGGTGTCAATAGAGCCTAAAATCCGTTATAAAAATAAACCTTATTTATATCAATACCATAAACAGTTCATGTAATTTTAAGCCTGTGGTAGCTACTTCTAAATACGTTATCGCTGACGTACGAGTATCATATGGATAAGGGTTTTGCTACACGGGCGGTTCTCCCGTCGCGGGTCAACCGTCACGTAATCTGCAATACCGAACCAATAATCTACTAGAATATTTTTTACCACTAAGGTGGCAAAGAAGGATAGGACCTGTCAGATGGTAAATACTGTTTTAAATTAACCTATATGTATATATATCGTAATAAGAGTATTGTCGTTACAAGCGTTCATAAGCTGCGGTAACCACTTTACATCAGGTCGACCGTACGCCTCCCAACGTTGTATACAAAAAAGAAATACCTATGACGGCTGTGACTATACCAGCTGATACATCACCTAACAATGTTTTTTACATAGGTAGGTAGGGCGCATCAAAGCAGTCCGATAGGGGAAGTACCTCTATCTCACAGAAAACAGCAGCAAAATAACAACTTACTGGGTGGAGGGTTGTTGATGTGATGTGAGTGAGTGATGTTACCAGAAAGCAGTGAGAGGAGTTGTTGTGTGAGCAACGGGGGTGGCAACCCGCGTGCGATAATCTTCGTGCGAGCGTTCATAGGCTACGGTAACCACTTTACATCAAGTGGTCCGTATGTTTATTTGTCTCCCGACGTAGTAAAAAAAAAGATGCGCCTGATCCAAAGTATGAAACAGATGAAACAGCTGATTTGCTTCATACGAGGTAACAAACATTCATCACTAAGTCTGATTAGTTTACACTTAGATACATTTTCAACGAATTAGGTAGTTACTCGTATTTCACTTTGAGTGGTTTGTTTACTTAGAATATTATTCTAAGTTTGTTTATGGGAACGATAACAAAAATGATATTGTTGGTAATTGTATACGAGGTTCGATATAGGAAAAGGTACACTTACACCACTAAGGTGGCAAACAAGCTTAGGTCCTTCCTGATTGTAAACAGTTATCGTAGCATTTGGACATTTTTAACACCAGGGGTCTCGCTTATGTGATATTCGGTGAGTACCTACTTAGTTAACGCCGGTACAGTAGCGCTGATAGCTACCTATCTAGATAAATAAAAATGTAAATTTAAAACACTTACGGGATTTAACAGCTGATCCACTTTTCTTAAAAAATAAAAAGCTATCGGATAACGTTTGTTACATTAACTAGCGTGTTTAAAAGGTCATCAGTTTATTTACTAGTTATTTACACATCACAATCACGACACTCACTCACACGACACGACACGACGTCTCTCTAAAAGAACTGGGTCCTAACACTTTCACCGAGTAGGTATACCTGCTCACACGTTCACGCTGAAATCTGCGTTGGAAATGATCGGGCCGCACTACCCGAGGATTATGAAGTGGTATGGATGTAGCCCTTCATCGCTGAGTAACTACTACACGTAACTATTGCTCACATTGAAAACGGCAGCTCCGTGGCCATATTCACGAAAACTGTATACTGCGCCGAGGATGGTGTGATGACTCGTATTCCGAATTTTACTCACACACTCGCGATAACAAAGTACCATTTGGAGATACTCCTGATTAGAGTAACAAGGTCCAGACATGATTACGGTCACGCGTAGTAGTGTAGTGTGCGACACTCGGAATAGACTGACCACACGTGCGCCATCTACTACGCAGCGCGGTGGGTACATGGATGGCGCATGCGCGGTTAGCGTTTCTACGAAGACCCGCTAAGCGCACCTGCGTACCGTGTCGCGTGACATACTTGTATTTTCCTAGGTGGTTGGATTCATACAACAGATAGCTATTTTTTATGATGGATTTATTTTTTCTATGAAAGAATTTGTAACACGTGGGGCATAAAATATATTTACTATCATAATCAGCATACATAATACTATTTCCCATTTCAATTTGGGCATATACTTTAAGAACACCATATATACGTCTTTTTTCGTCATAGTAAGATATTTTATATTTGGACATGCCTGACAATGCGTTTTAGATAAAGATAAAAATCATTTATTTGCCATTAGATCCTTACGGGCACTTAGACACGTCTTACATTCATTAAATTAAATCATATTAATAATTTTCGTTTTTTTTTTGTTACTTTTAATCTCTTTTTTAATCTACCAGCATTTCGGAAATGACCATTGGCGAAGAAGAAATGCCAAAAGAAACTTGCCAATATGGGTCTTTTTTCCATCGTTAAAATATATTACAATAAATATATGTGAGTGTACATATAATGAAATCAAGTGATACAATTAAAGATATATTAATACATGTGCTGAATCATTTCCAAACATCTCTATCAGTTAGATATTCATCGATTCTATAATAACCCTTCCTGCACAGAGTATTTTTGATGTACCTTTTGAACATATTCTCAGGCAAGGACAGAACTGTTTCAGGTAATTTATTATAGAATCGAATACAATTTACAATGAAAGATCTACTAGTCTTAGCAAGTCGATGTACAGGCATGCGCAATCTATTCTTACTTCTAAGATTTTCACTAAATTTAGAAAATAATGGATAAATTATCCATTAAATAAAAACATAAAATGTCATAAGGTACTTGAAATTTTAGAGTTACTAGAGCTACAAGTCAATAACATTACTTAAAAAATAGCTTTATTTAATTTTCAATTAACTTTTGAAGAAAATATTTATTACTAACTTGTCGTACAAACGATGTCACTAAATTCCTTGTTTCCTTAGCTTTCTAAAAAGGTATAATAAGTGTCCAAAATTATTAGAAACGAACCAACAGACATGTTACCTAATTAACATTATTAACTTCCTTTCATATGAACCTTTAAGTTAAAAAAACAACTTTTGACTTTTGAATCAGTTTTTTTTTATTTTAAATCTTGTTCAAACTGTCTGCCGTGATTTCGAATACAAGCACGTAGTCGTTTTCGAAAATTAGACCGTGTTACAACCCCGGTAAGCTCTCGCTGTATTTGAGCAGCAGTTTCTATAATTCGGTCCCTTAATTCAGTTACATTATTCACTGGTGTCGTATAAACGATGGTCTTCATGTGACCCCATAAATAATAGTCACAAGGGGTCAAATCAGGACACCTTGCTGGCCATGGCGTCGGTCCACCTCTACCTATCCAACGCAGTGGAAAATTTTCGTCCAGCCATTGTCGGACACCAGCTCGGTAATGGGCTGGGCAGCCGCGTCGTGCTGAAATATCATTTGTTGCCGGTTTGCCAGCGGAACATCTTCTAGGAGCTCGTCCAAATTATTACGAAGAAAGTCTTCGTAAGCTTCACCATTCAAGTTATTGGGTAAAAAATATGGCCCAACTAAATATTTGTCGATTATACCCATCCATACATTTAATGAGAATCTTCTCTGATGAGCTCCTTCTTTGGACAGATGAGGATTATCACCCCGTGGAGCCCAGTAGTGGAGATTGTGGTAGTTTGTTATACCATCTCGATCAAATTTAGATTCATCGGTCCACAATATTTTGCTTAAGAATCTGTTGTCTTCAGCGTCCATGTGTTGCATAAATCGACTCGTCTTGCAGGGTCTCCCTCCTCTAAAGCTTGTATAGGCGTGTAGTGGAAGGGATACTGTTTGGCTGAGTGTAGTGTAAACCAGACTTTGTATTGGGTTAATCCCATTTGTCTAGCTACAATTCGTGTGGATGTAGTAGGATCTCGGGAAAAACGCTCCAGTATGTCTTCTTCTTGCTCTGCATTCAGTTGACGAGGTCTACCGACATCATAACGTCGCTCGTGAACACTTCCACTTTCTTTTAAACTCGGTTCGCGCCGATTTGGGAAACGACGTATGTACTCCCTTCTGGCTGCTGCAGCATTACCGTCACAAAATCCATACACAAACAGAATGTCTGCGTATTCTTCGTTACTGTAACTCGCCATTAAGATACAAAGTAAAACAATGTGAAACAAAGGAATAACAATAACAGGAAAAAATTCGTCCAACACGCGCAAGTAACTAACAAGTACTAACTAGTTGAGTCGGCCCACCGCTGTTATCGGTGCTCTCGTTCACTCTCGAGTTGATACCGTTACAAAGGTTTGAAAACACAACAGTTTTCGCTCGATAATTACTGAGTTTGTTGATCGGTTTCTAATAAATTTGTATACTTATTATACCTTTTTAGAAAGCTAAGGAAACAAGGCAATTAGTGGCATCGTTTGTACGACAAGTTACTAATAAATATTTTCTTCAAAAGTTAATTGAAAATTAAATAAAGCTATTTTTTATGTAATGACTTGTAGCTCTAGTAACTCTAAAATTTCAAGTACTTTATGCCATTTTATGTTTTCATTTAATGGATAATTTATTCATTAATCAGAAAAAAATAAAAAGACATGCATGCATGAAGTATTTTTTTAAATTTTCATTATTTTAGCTTGAATTTCGGTATTTTTCGAGAAATAGTTATACTGACAATTATGTCCGAAACTATTGAGTTTTGACCAAGTGTTCCATACATACTTTTACATCAAATGGGCTATACATTCACCCCTTTAAAACAATTACACCTATTCCAAGTCAACCTGTATACTTCGTTCATTCATTCATTCTTTCATTTAACTATTCTAGTATTCACCAATAACTATTATTATCATTCAATAACTGAACATTCACTTATTCAGTATTGTCTTAGGTTTTCGCGATTGTTACACATTAAATTAAACAATTTTTAACGGAAGTATCGCGTATGTTATTTATTTTGTTGAACCTGACGACATGACTTTCAAAAATGCATGGTCATTATGAACAAACGGGCCGCTTCAAAATACAGCGAGTATAAAAATAGACAAGTAAACAAGTTTAATAAATTATCTATGGTAAACTCGAGACGCGACAAATCCAATGCTAAAAATGAAACGTCAAACTCACAAACATCAATATCATCATCATCAGTTGTCAACCTGTCAACACACACGATTGAATCCGCGGCCCTTCAGGCACTTGATAAAGGTCTGAATTTCGCACTCTCACCTAGGAAAGTACCGTTTGAGCAAATTATCTGCGAAGTCGAGTATTGTCTGTGGAAAAATAATATGAAAAAGGAAAATTTGGAAGCGATACGTCAAGATGTCTCTGCGGTCTTACGTCAAAGCCGTCCGCCTAAACCGAATGTTCCTATGGATGAATTACTTGCTCTCAACAACCTACGCAAGAACCCAGACCTTACAATTATCCGTGCAGATAAAGGAAACGCAACAGTTATCATGGACACGTCGTAATATATCAGTAAAATTCAACAACTTTTGTCGGACACCTCAGAATACAGAATAAACCAGAAGCCGCAAACACGCCCAAAACTGAAGCCATACAAACTACTCTCAATGAGAGTAGTTTGACATTTGGACGACTAGTATATATTTGGCCACCGTGTCTATTACGCGTAAAAATTTCTCGATAGTTTTTATTAAATAATGCCGTCTTGTGCGGTTCCCACCTGCAAGAATGCAGTTAGAAGCATAAAAAAACAAGATGGGATCACATTTCATGTGTAACTAGCGCATTTACATCTCATTTTATTTAAATAATGAATTTCTTTTACTCGTTGATAGTGGTAAACAATTTGGGCGAGTCCATTTTGTTCATGTTGCCAGTTTTACTGGTTTCTTTTCCCTACTTTTTTATAAAGTTGACATTGATGAAATAAATAATAAATGCATGTTAAGTAATTAAAAAATAGTTTGATTAATATAAAATATGTAAATACATTTATTTAATTTTAAGGTATTTACGATATGAGCCTATGTTTACATTATTTGAGATCTTTTAATATAAATATTGCCTGAAATAAATAATAATTATTGACTTAATAATAATGATTGAAATACTAAACTAATGTTTTTGGTATATAGTTTGCATATGTGAAATTGTGTAAATAGTAGTTTTTTACAAAAATGTTTTGTGTAAAACTATTCTAATTATTATATATGAAATTTCAGTTCCCCACTGATGAAATTATAAAAGCAAAGAGCAAGACTTCTTCATTTGTCGAAACGTAAAAATGTATTGATTACCTCAGAATCAAAACAGCAATATTATTATAGTACAACAAAATGTACCTAAGTAAACACATATTTTTTGTAAATTACTTGTGTTTTATTTTACTAAAGCATTTTTTTATGCATAACAGTATATTAATATAACATCTTATATTAATATAACACTTTTAATTTACCCTAAAAGAGGCGAACTCTCACTAAGCTAGCAATACTGTACGGGTGGGAAGTATGAGGAGTGCGGGGGATTGTGAAATGTTTCTGGTCCTCAGAGAAAGTATATACCTAGAGTTGCCAAACGCGTACACCCGTAAGGACGGCAACAAAAGTACATACAATAACAAGGTTACCAGACTGGAAAATTTACCCCACTACATAATGCGTTTCGGCAATTTGAAATTTACAATTTACCCAGATAACTGTTTACCATAAGAAACTTGCATAGAATGTGTATTGTGTGCTATAATAATATATTCATAATATGATATTAGCAATGTAAAAAATTCGAATAAGTCGATACAGCCATTTCTACACACAAAGTAAAAGTTAATATTTACATACGTATGAAAACTACAGTATCTGAATAGATCAACAAACATATTTGCACTTTAATATTATTAGAATAGTATATTTTTACGCAAATCGAGTTACTGTATAGATCTATTAATTAATAGTAAGCCTGAGTTAATTTCAGTAAGATCTGTGAAATCATTCGAATAAGGATAGGAGATTGGTCAAACCTAGCAGAGTTATATAAATTAAATAATATATTTTTCTATTTTAGACATATATTTTAAAGTACAAGCGATGACATGATACTAAATATAGGCATAGATATGAGATAAAAGATAAAAAAACACTTTATAGACTTTGTAAATAAAAATATTCGTGCCTTACAAACTAGCATTTATGTTTATTTTTTCATAGATTTTTATTCTTGCAATCAATGTTATTAGATCGATTTTTCTACATCGTGTATTTATATAAATATCGTGAGAATAAAACAGTCGTCGAATATTCATGGTCACATTTACATACACGGTTTTTAGTTAAATCTTCTTTACACAATAAATGCGGATTATTCATTCTTAAAATTAAACATATTGCATAAATATTTTCAATAATTGTCATGTAAAAAAGAATTAGTGCCAGGGATGATTTAAGTGTAAATATTAAACAAAGGTAAACAATCTTTGTTTTTAAACATTTTGTATTGCTCATCATGGTTTTCATTAGACTTAAACTAAAGCTACAATTGATCAAGGATTATCCTTTCACATAATATTGTACTAAAAAGGTGGTAAACTGCTACGGTCCCTTAATTCCCTAGTTCACTCTTTTCCTCTAACTTGCATAATGATATCTATCATCTATACATCGATTACATTAAAATTCTGTATTATGACAGATAGTTCAGCATTTTTATTTCAAGTCGTTTAGTTTTTGACCTTAATATAGCTAATTTCTTCTTGCGTGACTCAGCCAGTAATGTTTTCAGTCTCAATTCAAAAGTAAGCTTTAATTTTCATGGTGTTAATGTAATGTCCGTCGCTATTGGAAACCCTGGATAATCGGTCTGGAAAATAGGACAATTTTAATTTTGTAACGCATTATTAGCATGTAATATCGACAGCCTAGTACTAACATTATATTAAAACTACTGTCAATACTATAATTTAGTTGAGCTTTACATATTTAAAAGTTTACAAATTCAGACAATATAAAATGCTTGATTAACATTTATGTGTTGACACAAAAGCATGTGTGTGTGCGTGATTAACTTGATTAACGTGGTATAAATAATTGATATAGAATAATCTACACGACTACCCCCCGGATCTTTCACAATTACCTGTATAAATATAATCAACCCATCAACATCATATCAACCCATACTCACTTCATTACTGGAGTACGGGTTCTTATTTCAAGTAAAAGACCTTAGAAGATATGTCCCGAAACTACTCAATTACGGATTGTCGGAGTCGTTGGAATA
Source organism: Pyralis farinalis (assembly GCA_947507595.1). NCBI lineage: Eukaryota > Metazoa > Arthropoda > Insecta > Lepidoptera > Pyralidae > Pyralis > Pyralis farinalis. The sequence continues at coordinate 2,035,252 of OX382281.1, forward strand.
TTTTCATATGTTTTTGTACTTCAATTATACGCTTCTACGACTAAAATGTAACTATGTAAAATTTCAAGTCTGTACGTGAAACTTTCTAAGACAGACTAGCAGACGAACAGGCAGGCATGTAAATCATCTAATTTAGTTTCTTATTTTTTTAATACCTATCGTCATATATACTCGCCAACAAACTGTTATAACAGTTTGGCGAACATAATAATTTGTACTATGTAACTGTATCGTGTAAATAAATAAATAAAAACAATATAAATTGCCAGAGGAACACCTGGTTCGTCAACAAATCAAATGTTGACGAACCAGGTCAACAAATGTTAACTTACGTGTATGGTGGATGTTGAAACTGACGACTTATCCAAATAAATTTCTTCCGAAAGCAGTGGTCTTTAAAATGTTTGGAACATATGCGACTGTACTCGGCTCCCAATTCTGTCGTCCAGTAGTAAAAATCCATGCATTACGCACACTGACGACTTTAGGAAATCTAAAAAATAAACATACATCTAAGATTAAACAAGTTAACATTTTTAATTTAAAAATAAATAAATACATTTTGACGAAAAATTATAAACAAAGAAGTATACAAAAAGTAAGAAGTTAAAAAAAAAGGTGTCTGTACCCATATAATTTACCCATAATTTCGGGGTGTTTTCCCATACTACATACTGGTAACCTTAAAACGCTCATTATACCCGTAAATTGAAAATACAACAGAAAATGGCTGACGCATTACCCACAGACAACCTTCAAGATTTAGGCGGATATTACTAGAAATACTTTTTGTAAATTAAACCGATATTTTCATTGTTTTTACGTTATTATACAAACAATTTATTTAAAAACTACATGTGTATCTAATTTTCGCAAAATATTTGATAACAACTATTAAAACTTTATACTTACGTATGAAAGGTTATGTTTTCGTATTTTTACTAACTGAGGCTTTTGCAGCCTTTTACACAGCAACGTACCATTGTTAAAGTAAAAAGACAATCCCAAACAAGCAAAAGAACACAAATTTGCACTAATATTTCCCTTATATTTAGTAATTTATGCAAAAAATTTGTTGTGCTACAAGGAACGAAATGATTCACTATTTTGTGTTTGCCACAAAAGCAAATTCGTGGCAAACACAAAATAGTGAAACTATGACAGGGACAAAAAATATTTTATCTGTCTCTTTCCTTCTTATGAGGAACTGTATACATCTATCACGTTCTATCTTGGTATTATTATTTGCTTGTCATCTCTGGGTATCTTTCCTCTGAGTTCTGGACACAGCGGACCGCATGTATTATCGGCTGTAGGCTCCTTCTGGTTTATTCTGTATTCTGAGGATACCACTTATAAAAAAGTAAACAAAGACCCCACCGCAAAAATTCTAACTAAAACTAAAGAATTAATAAAGAAACACTCCGAAATACTGGATCTAGACGTGAACATGCTTGTACCTTCTTGCGTTAAACCACCAAAACTATGGATTACCTAAAATACATAAAAACAGCATTCCTTTACGACCCATAGTTAGCCAGATTGACACACCAACCTACAAACTGGCTCGACATCTATCGAAGGTATTCTCACAACTTCGTGGACATACAAGTGCATATGTTAAGGATTCCTACCATTTCATTAGCCAAATAAAAGACCTAAAATTGACTAGTGATGAAACTAGGGTCAGTTTTGATATACAGTCACTATTCACCTGCCTACCTGTACAAGACTGCATAGAAATTGTGAAAAGGAAGCTTTGTGAAAATGACATGCCTGAGGAATATGGAGAACTTCTAGAACTTTGCTTAACATCTGGCTATTTTCTTTGGAATGACGAATTTTACACCCAAATCGATGGCGTAGCTATGGGCTCTCCCATTTCTCCTGTTGTCGCTGACATTTTCATGGAAGACCTTGAGGAGAGAGCGCTGTCGATGGCACCGGCTGTGCCGAAGATGTACAAACGGTACGTAGATGATACTTTTGTTGTCATACCCAAAGATAAAGTGTCTATATTCCTACACCACCTTAATTCCATCATCAACAAAATCAAATTCACCATGGAATTAGTGGCAAATAATTCACTAGCATTCCTTGATATATTAATTACCAGGAAACTTGACAACTCACTTACTCACACAGTGTATAGTCAAAGTCAAAGTCAAAATCTTTTTATTCCGTAAAAATGGCTACATTTGTTTGGAATCGTCACAATTTTTTTCCCTACCGTGCAGTTCATGACTAGGTGAGCACTGATAAAAATACTGCCAAAAAACTCAGGCATCCCTCTTTTGGTATCCAAACAAATTTACATAATTTATTAATTACATTATAATTGGATCGACTCAATCCCAGGCATTTTTATCATTAATATAGTCAGATACTTTATAATATGCCCTGCTACACAATTTGGCTTTAATAGTACTTTTAAACTTGTTTATTGACAATTCTCTTATATTGCTGGGAAGTTTGTTATAGAACCGTATACATTGCCCCATAAAAGAATTACTTATTTTGTGGAGACGGCTTGCATGTAACACAAGATTATGCTTATATCTAGTATTTATGTTATGAGTATCACTCTTTTTACAAAATGAGTCTATGTTTTTATGGACATACAAAAGATTTTCATAGATATATTGCGATGCGACTGTTAGAATATTTATTTCTTTGAATTTTTCTCTAAGGCTCTCACGGGGACCAAGTTTGTAGATAGCTCTTATGGCTCTCTTTTGTAAATAAAAAGATGGTGTTAATGTCCGCGGAGTTACCCCAAAGAAGAATTCCGTATGACATAATACTATGAAAGTAGCTGAAATAAACTATTCTAGCCGTATCAACATCAGTGAGCCGTCTAATAGTTTTCACTGCATAGGCTGCAGAACTTAGTTTTCCTGATAATTTTTCAATTTGTGGGCCCCATTGTAGTTTGGAGTCAATTGTTATACCCAAGAACACAGTTGTCTCCACAGGGGCTAAATTAGTTCCATTAACATGTACATTGGTAGTCACCTGTCTTACATTAGGTGTTGAGAACTTAATTACTTTAGTCTTTTTATCATTTAAAACCAGATTATTAACATTAAACCAATGCATAACTTTAGAGAGAGCATCGTTAACTTCGTCATAATTGTCTAACTGTCTATTAATTTTGAATGTCAAAGAGGTATCATCCGCAAACAATACAATCTCTTACACTAATCTACAAATATCTCAATGGTAACTCACACCACCATTCATGTCAGTTAGTTACCGTAGGCAAATCTTTGTTTCAGAGAGCACAAGGCATCTGCGACGCTGAGCATCTAGAGGAGGAACTCCAACATGTCAAACAAGTACTGCGGAGCAACAGTCACAAACTCCCTCGCATGCGTCACAGAAGCCGCCCGAAGCCACCTACAGTTGAACGTCAACCTGCCATCTTACCATACTTAAAGGGAGTCACAGACAAAATTGGCAACATCTCACGGCGAGCTTCAATTAAAACTTATTTCAAACCCCATAAGAAGATCAGTCAATTTCTAAGACCTATCAAGTCTAATATCCCCTTACAAGATGCAGGAGTAGTAGATACAAATTAGACTGCGAATGTGGTTTAACATACATAGGGCCAACAAAGAGAAGCGTAGGTACTCGTGTGAAAGAACACATTGCTGACATGAAGAATAGGCGCGATAAAAACTCTGCAGTATGTGAACATACACTGGACCAGCCAAACCATTACATCCGGTTCGATAAACCACAAATCCTCGCCAAGGAGAATCGCTACATGCCGAGAATGTTGCGCGAGGCTAATGAAATAAGAAAACACCCCAGTTTCAATAGAGAAGATGGTTGGCAAGTACCACCTGCTTGGGATCCAGTCCTAAAAATAATCAAGTCCCAAACCCAAAGATCTAAAAAATGTTCGGACACTGTGAGCGATTTTTGTGTGAATCGGAACATATATAATTAATCCATCCATGTCGGTAGATGTAATAATTGAATAACTAATGTAAGACAAATACCACCTTAGTCTTCCTGCGACCACGGACGCTGCAAAGCGTTCGAAACGTCAGGTTCAACAAAATAAATAAAATACGCGATACTTCCGTTAAAAATTGTTTAATTCAATTCACTTATTCAATCAATCTGAACTATTCTAGTGTTCACCAATAACTATTATTATCATTTAATAACTGAACATTCACTTATTCAATCAATCTGAACTATTCTAGTGTTCACCAATAACTATTATTATCATTTAATAACTGAACATTCACTTATTCAATCAATCTGAACTATTCTAGTGTTCACCAATAACTATTATTATCATTTAATAACTGAACATTCACTTATTCAATCAATCTGAACTATTCTAGTGTTCACCAATAACTATTATTATCATTCAATAACTGAACATTCACTTTATTCAATCAATCTGGTTTTTAGTTATTTAATCAATACAGTATTCACCTATTCTTCTATTTACACCTCATAGGTTTAGTGATTGCAGTACTCACTGTACTATTATTTAAAAAAAAATGATATCCTAACTTACGCTCGTTATTACTCGTTATAATACCAACACTTGCTTTTTTAACTAACTCATGTATTTTATATTTTTCAGGTCCAAGCATTCAGCGGAACAATTATTTCCATCAGACAGCGAGTCTTCGGATGAGGCGAGCGTCATCCCCAAAACCAAGTCACGCAAATCTGAAAAACGCTGGCTGCCGACGAGTGTAGTCTTCTGACGAGGGGCCTGCCCTCGTAAATTGAAACCCGGATAAAAATGCGAAGCGCAAGTCAACCGGGTGCATCTAGAACCTCATCAACGGTGAAGAAAAGTAAATCGACCACCGCCATCCGCCCCATCGAGCCAGTCAAGTCAACTGCTCGAGAAGTTTTCGGTAGTGACAGCGAGGATGTAGTACTTGAACACAAAAAGGGTAAAAAAAACAGCGCCAATATACTCCTATATAACTAGACGGTTAGCTAACAGGTTCTCTCGTCAGATTGACGAGAATAAGAAGGGAGGCTATTACATCGAGTTAAAAGTATATTGATGTGACGAAATAGAAAAAATTGCACCGGTTAATAGATGGCGGCATTCCGTCATCACACTCAAAAATAAAACTGATGATGACTCAGAGTCTTGGCGGCATTTGAGTGCGTTCGTTGCCGCCACTAGAACGGAGTTTAAAAAATGCACTCCTACATTTATAAGCTCTTATCAGTGAATACCAACAGTAGTTATAATCAAACTGTGTAACACTGCATTTATATACTATTAAAATTAAACATGTATAATCGATATAATCATTATTATTATTAATTTGTGTAACCAGTAGGTATAATGTTATAAATCTTTAAAAATAATAGTTTGTACAATGAGACACCTGAATAACGATTACGTACCAGTATATTATTCTATTATTCTAATCTTATCATTCAATTTTACAATGGTTTTTCTTTTCAGCTTTACCTCCAGTTGATGAGTCTCCTACAAGTTTAATACTGAAAAATACAGAATTAAAATCCCAGATCATGTTCGAATATACATAATCATACCTCCTTAATAAAGTATATTGATTGTAATGAATGTGAAATTAAGATCTCAGAACATGAGTGCCGATATCATAAAAGAACGAATATGCATACATCCAATTGTTTAATTAAGTCAAAGTTTGAAAACGTTGATATACCTAGTAGCTACTGCATTTAAGAACAGAATAATGACATATCGCATATACCCGTCTTTAGAAGATGAATATCTTATACCAGAGGCATTCCTGAATGAAAAGCGCAGCACTGTTTTGAAAATTATTGAACTGTCATTATCGAAAAATATGTGTCTAAAAGTAAACTTTGAGTTGTTTGCATACTTTGTATCAATGCGTTCAAATGAGCAACATCTCAAGTCTTTTAATACCAGATATGAAGTCATATGTAAAAGTACTGATTTAAATGATTTATACTCTAATTTAGTTAATACCTGTAAATGTAAGCTTACAGAATTTGAACATTGTGAATCTCGATGGTCGTTTGTTTCTGTAAATCGTTTAGAAATTAAAATAAATAAATATGCCCCCATGCGAGGAGGGTCTTATTTAGAGTTACCATCGGCTATCAAAAATACTAAAAGTTGTCTAAATATACATAATCACGATGAATATTGTTTTTTTATGGAGTATCGCTGCAGCATTATTTCCAGCAAAAAGAAATGTATGCAGAATAAGTTTATATCCCCATTACAGTTCGATTTTTAATATCAAAGGTATGTCATTCCCCCCATCTCATAAAAGAAAAAGATATTAAGTTTTTTTTTTTTTATAATATAAAGCAATAGTGTTGCTACTTTATGCCACTGTCAAAGTATTCAGTTTAGAACCATTTGAAAATGTTAATTCTATGTTCCAGCTTCAGGAACTGTGCTGAAAAAATACTTGGGAAGGGTACCTAGACCCAATCAACCTAGTTTAAATACCATCCGTAAAACGATCGTGATTTTTACAAGGTGTTCTTGATGAACTTATTCACGGCCTCCAAAAAAGTGCATAAACTAGTTAATAGATTCAGGCGTTACTTTGCGAAAGTCAAATCTACAGGCAATTTGATCCAAACTACTTTGTGTGCTTCCGCTCCCGATTAGTTCACGCGAACTACTGCCGGCCGGCACCCACCCACTACCGTTAGTAGATGCATGCCGCCGCTGCCATGGCTGCTCCGGTCGTCTCTGCGAGTGTTCGCCATCTGAAATGTGAACCGCATGCACCCGCCACCGTTGTTGCCCTGGCTGCTCCGGTCGTCTCCGCGATACGTGTTTCGCCTCTCCACGAGGCATCCTCAGGCGCTGTAGATGTTAGTCGTTAGAATAACATGCTACGAATGAGTCATCCATCGCATTGCCGTCCTTTATATAGAAAAAGTGGAGGGGGTGGAGGGGTTGAGGGGGGTGGAAGGGGTAAGCGAAAATATATTTAATAGAGGGGAGCTGTTTACGTCAGTCTGTTTGTTCATAAGAGGGATATTAGAATTTTTATGCTTAACTATTTCCAACTGTTCTCTAATATTCAATTTTAGACCTTTATTTATTGTATGTAAGATTTTAAACGTGTTAGTAGCGGATAAATCATGTCCTTTGTCTACAAGATGTTCGGCGAAGTGTGACCTTTCTAGGCAATTGTTTTTATATGCAGATATGTGTTCCTGAAATCGTTTTTGAAAACTACGACCAGTTTGACCGATATAAACATGATCACATTCATCACAAAACAACTTGTAGATATTTTATTTGGCGGAATTTTATCTTTACTGTTACAAAGCGATTTGAGAGTGTTATGTGTTTTGAGTGCAACGTTTATGTTATTTTTTCTAAATATGTTAACTATTTTGTCAGTAATTTGTCCTAGGTATGACAAACTCGCAGTGTATTTTGTTGTTGGAACATTAGAAACTGCGTATATTAGTTTATTGACGATATTATTCGTCTTTTTTCGCAACAGTTTGTCTATGGTGGATTTAGTGTAACCGTTTGATTTCGCGATCTGGTATATTACATCAAGTTCCTTGACGTAATTATCCTTACTTAATGGGACGCTCATCAAACGGTGTATCATAGATTTATACGCTGCGAGATTGTGTTGCCAAGGATGGCTTGATGATGATTTTAGTGCATAAACGTGTTATATTTGAGTTTTTTCATTACTGCATAATTTCACTAGCACTTATGTTACAAAACACTATCGAAATTGTCACATAAAACTAATTTTACACTGAATTGTAAAAATTTCAAGTATAAGAACAATGTCATTCGTCAAAAGCGCGGGAAGACGTCAGATATTAAGTTATTCGAAAAGATGAACAGTAATATAAGTATTAATGTCTATGGAATTGATGAGTATTATAATATAACAGGTCCTCTATATGTAACAAGTTGAAAAAAAGAAACACATATTAACGTACTTTATTTTGAAAGAAACAATAAAGCACATTACTGTTTAATAAAAAATATTTTACGGTTAGCGCGACGGCAGATTTCCCAATACAAAGGTCGAATGTACTTGTGTGAAACGTGTCTACATTTTTCAGTAGCAATGTAAAATATAATTCACACAGTTGTTCCAAAGTTATAACTCTACCTACTACCAGAGAAAAATAGTCCATTACAGTTTAAGAATTATGAAAGAAAACGAAAGCTAAATTTTGTTATTTACGCAGATTTTGAGACTATTACTTAATTATGAAGATGTAAATTCAAGCAAATACACAATAAAAAATAAATTGCATCAGCCAGCATGTTTTGCGTACTACGTTTGTAGTTCGCATGACAATCGTTTAAATAAATTTGTTACATATAGAGGACCAGATTGCGTGGAAATATTTGCAAAAAGTTTAATTGAAGAAGCAAAATCAATACATAAACGTTTAATAACAAAAAAGCCTATGAAACCAATGACTAGTGAGCAAATTAAGAGTCATAACAATGCAAGTTTATGTCATATATGCAATAATTTATTATTTGATGATAAAGTTTCTGATCATATGTATTTGCAAATTTCAGAATGTTATGTTTACGACATTATCAACTTGATCCAGCATATTACATAACTTCACCTGGTTGAAGTTGGGATGCCATGCTTCTTCACACAGGTGTAAAATTAGAATTGATTGATGATTTGGAAATTGATCAAATGTTGGAAAAGGGTATACGTGGAGGACTATCTCAATGTTCTCATAGACACGCTGTAGCAAATAATATATTTTATTTACCTAATTTCGATGCCTCAAAACCTTCGGCATATTTAGTATACCTAGACTGCAATAATCTTTATGGTTATGCGATGACAAAGAAATTACCGATCTCAGAATTTCAGTTCGTCAAAACAAATAGCATTCAAAATGTTGATGTATTGAACATTGCTGATGATGCCGAGTATGGTTATATTTTAGAAGTTGATTTAATGTACCCCGATCACTTGCATAATTTACATAGCGACCTGCCTTTTGCACTAGAAAAGTTTATGCCAGTAGGTGCCAAAACTAAAAAATTAATAGCTAATTTATATGACAAATATAACTACGGAATTCATTATGTTCATTTAAAAGAATGTCTCAAAAATGGCTTAATTTTGAAAAGGATACATAAGATTCTTCAGTTTAAAGAACTTTACATAGGCTTAGCTGGTAATATAGTGCGGACAAAGAGTTACTTTCATGATTTTATTAACATCGAATGATTTTATTAACGACGAATCTAATAAATTAATATTCACCATATCTTAATGTAGTCTGATCATATTGTTGACTGTAGTAGGCAGATCATTATAATGTATGTTATGGCATAGGTATGTAATACATACGGAGGCCATAACATATACATACAGCTATACTGGCGATTTATCTTAAATATTATTACATTGAAATGCCTAATACATTGCCCGCTGCTAAATTCAGTCTTATCCCGCAGTCCGAAATTGACTTTTAACGCCCCCATACTTCAACTGTCATACCAGCGCGCTGTACGTATTGAAGTTATTAGTTTCTTACATTATTTTAACAGAATCTGTGAGATAAAATAAAAAATCTAAGATGTAATGCTATTATTTATTTTGAATATGAATGTTCCAAGGAGATTGCCGACGACGCACAATCATCCGCTGAACTTGAGTCTTGGGAGACGCTGTCAGATTCTGTATCAGATTCATTATTTAATTCTATTATGAACTTATCTATTTCAGCATCCATACATCCATCTCTTTCAGACAGCTTGTCTTCAATGTGGCGTACATTATCACATTGTTTTTGCCACTCTTCAGTAGTGACTGACTAGAAAGCTTCTTGGGTCAGTTTAACAATGTTGGTTGCGTCTTGTCCCACATTCTGACTCGCTGCTCGCCTTTTTACAAGGCTCCACATAAATTCAATGGCGTTTAAGTCGCAGTGATATGGCGGCAGTCTAGCTACTTTGTGACCATGAGCTTCGAGGAGTTGGTCAGCTTCATATATCGGTACTTCTTTATGTTCTCTTATTATTTCATAAAGTTAGGCTTTAACCATGTTAGGCAGATAAGATAACCCCTTATTTATAATCCAGTTTTGCATATCTGCTTTAGTGGAATTCAATGTCGGTGCTTTATTTACCTTTACAGTGTGATATGGGGCATTATCCATAACTATCAAACAATTGGGCGGTAAATTTAGTGTAAGTTTATCCAGAAGCCACTTCATGAAATTTGTTTTGTTCATGTCATCGTGATAGTCACCTGATTTAGATTGGGACTTAAATATTAATAGCGCATGTGGTATACAGTCCATTTCACCACCCGCATGAACAATTATCCATCGTGCACCAACGGAATCGCTAGACATGACACCTTCTACATTTTCAGATTGCCAGCACTTCTTGACACCATATGAAGCGTGAATATAAGTTTCATCAAGAAAAACGACAGGTATTCCTTCAATACGATTTTGTCGTAAAATATTTAGATATCTCCAGGCTACAGTGTCATGTCTTTCCATTAATACTTTCCTCTTAGACACACATTTTTTAAATCTAAACCCGATTTTACGTATAATTTTCCACAATGTGGTACGACCGCCCTGAAAACTAATGTCGACTTTGAGTTCTACTAATAGCTTACCGAAAGTCGAAACCACCTTTCTGACAGTGTACATTTCAAGTATTTTGTTTCTGATTGCACACAAATTAAAATCATCTAACACAATTTTCTTCTTTTGATCACGTTTTTTTCTGGGTGTAGTAACCTTTTGAGACGTGGAAGCAGCAGCGTCGCCTTCTCTAGCAATAGTGCTGATAGTTTTTTTCAGATATACCTGAAATAATAAAACCAAATGTTAAACTTTGGAATTTAAGTAGTATAATAAACTATTAAACTACGTATGCACTCATCGGAATCGGAGCGTACGGAACGGAAGGATTTGTTGCTTTGTATTGATTACTACTATGTAACCATAGACGGAATAAAAAAAGCAGACACCGTCTCCCGAACTAAACATTGAAGCACCGCCATAGTAAGTCAGTCGCTATACGTACGAGCCGACACGCACACATTCACACCATAGTAAGTCTACCACCCTCCATTACGCACCGACACCTCGCCGCATGATAACTTTGTCGAAAAAAAAAATAATGCCGTCGTGGGTAGTGAAGAGCAGTCGGAACCATAGTGGTACAATTAAAAAAAGCCATGGGATTACTTTTCATAGGTAAGCAAGTAATTTTTCTGATTAACTAATCGTTTTCATTTTAATTAATTTTTCAAAACAATAAATCGACCGGTGTTGCCATAACTCACATTTCCAATTAGCGTAAACAAACAACTATTATTCATACCTTTAATCTCAGAGAAAGTATATACTTAGAGTTGACAAACGCGTACACCTGTAAGGACGGCAACAAAAGTACATACAATAACAAGGTTACCAGACTGTGGAAAATTTACCCCACTACATAATGCGTTTCGGCAATTTGAAATTTACAATGTACCCAGATAACTGTTATACCATAAGAAACTTGCATAGAATGTATATTGTGTGCTATAATAATATACTCATAATATGATATTAGCAATTTAAAAAAATCGAATAAGTCGATACAGCCATTTCTACACACAAAGTAATAAAAGTTTATATTTACATACGTATGAAAACTACAGTATCTGAACAGATGAACAAACATATTTGCACTTTAATATTATTAGAATAGTATTTTTTCACGCAAATCGAGTTACTGTATAGATCTATTAATTAATAGTAAGCCTGAGTTAGTTTCAGTAAGATCTGTGAAATCATTGGAATAAGGATAGAAGATTGGTCAAACCTAGCAGAGTTATATAAATTAAACAATATATTTTTCTATTTTAGACATACGAGTATATTTTAAAATACAAGCGATGACATGATACTAAATATAGGCATAGATATGAGATAAAAGATAAAAAATACTTTATAGACAATTTGTAAATAAAAATATTCGTGCCTTACAAACTAGCATTTATGTTTATTTTTTCATATATTTTTATTCTTGAATTCAATGTTATTAGATCGATTTTTCTACATCGTGTATTTATATAAATATCGTGTGAATGAAACAGTCGTCGAATATTCATGGTCACATTTACATACACGGTTTTTAGTTAATAATAATAATAATATCCGTCCCTCTTCTGTAATAGCCCAGTACTAATAATCCCTCCAGATATCATTTTAATAGCCCAATATTTTCCAACACATTTGCAATAGTCCCAATATCTGCCGTGACCTGGTTCATGGATATATTGTCACATTGATATCCCCTGGAGAAGGTCACGGCAGTTATACAACATTACATCAAACTTCTCAAAGGGGCCTCTACGCATTGGATCCAAATCCCCGCGCACGCCTATCAAATGACCGGGATATACCCGTGATATAGGATCGATAGTAATAATAATAATAATAAATATTGTCGGACAAATTACACAGCGCCACTAGCCCCAAAGTAAGCGAAGCTTGTGTTATGGGTACTAGACAACTGATAAACATACGTAAATACATTTTTTTTTTGTAAATACATACTTATTATACATAGAAAATACCCAGACCAATACAAACAGACATGTTCATGCACACAAATGTTTGTACTAAATCACACAAATGTTGTGTAGTTAAATCTTCTTTACACAATAAATACGGATTATTCCTTCTTAAAATTAAACATATTGCATAAAAATTTTCAATAATTGTCATGTAAAAAAGAATTAGTGCCAGGGATGATTTAAGTGTAAATATTAAACAAAGGTAAACAATCTTTGTTTTTAAACATTTTGTATTGCGCATCATGGTTTTCATTAGACTTAAACTAAAGCTACAATTGATCAAGGATTATCCTTTCACATATTGTACTCAGAAGGTGGTAAACTGCTACGGTCCCTTAATTCCCTAGTTCACTCTTTTCCTCTCACTTGTATAATGATATCTATCATCTATACATCGATTACATTAAAATTTTGTATAATGACAGATAGTTCAGCATTTTTATTTCAAGTCGTTTAGTTTTTGACCTTAATATAGCTAATTTCTTCTTACGTGACTCAGCCAGTAATGTTTTCAGTCTCAATTCAAAAGTAAGCTTTAATTTTCATGATGTTAATGTAGTGTCCGTCGCTATTGGAAGCCCTGGATAATCGGTCTGGAAAATAGGACAATTTTAATTTTGTAACGCATTATTAGCATGTAATATCGACAGCCTAGTACTAACATTATATTCAGACTATTGTCAATACTATAATTTAATTGAGCTTTACATATTTAAAAGTTTACAAATTCAGACAATATAAAATGCTTGATTAACATTTATGTGTTGACCCAAAAGCATGTGTGTGTGCGCGATTAACTTGATTAACGTGGTATAAATAATTGGTATAGAATAATCTACACGACTACCCTCCGTATCTTTCGCAATTACCTGTATAAATATAATCAACCCATCAACATCATATCAACCCATACTCACTTCATTACTGGAGTACGGGTTCTTATTTCAACCAAAAGATCTTAGAAGATATGTCCCTAAACTACTCAATTACGGATTGTCGGAGTCGTTGGAATATTTTCATATGTTTTTGTACTTCAATTATACGCTTCCACGACTAAAATGTAACTATGTAAAATTTCAAGTCTGTACGTGAAACTTTCTAAGACAGACTAGCAGACGAACAGGCAGGCATGTAAATCATCTAATTTAGTTCCTTATTTTTTAAAATACCTATCATCATATGTATACTCGCCAACAAACTGTTATAACAGTTTGGCGAACATAATAATTTGTACTATGTAACTGTATCGTGTAAATAAATAAATAAAAACAATATAAATCAATTGAGAGTGCGCAAGGTTGCATTGCCAGAGAAACACCTGGTTCGTCAACAAATCAAATGTTGACGAACCGGTCAACAAATGTTAACTTATGTGTATGGTGGATGTTGAAACTGACGACTTATCCAAATAAACTTCTTCCGAAAGCTTTAAAATATTTGGAACATATGCGACTGTACTCAGCTCCCAATTCTGTCGTCCAGTAGCAAAAATCCATGCATTACGCACACTGACGACTTTAGGAAATCTAAAAAATAAACATACATCTAAGATTAAACATGTTAACATTTTTAATTTAAAAATAAATAAATACATTTTGACGAAAAATTATAAACAAAGAAGTATACAAAAATCGGCCAAGTGCGAGTCGGACTCGCGCACGAAAGGTTCCGTACCATTATTTATAAAAAACGGCAAGAAAATCACGTTTGTTGTATGAGAGCCCCCTTAAATATTTATTTTATTCTGTTTTTTAGTATTTGTTCTTATAGCGGCAATAGAAATACATCATCTGTGAAAATTTCAACTGTCTAACTATCACGGTTCATGAGATACAGCCTGGTGACAGACGGACGGACAGCGGAGCCTCAGTAATAGGGTTCCGTTTTACCCTTTGGGTACGGAACCCTAAAAAGTAAGAAGTTAAAAAAAAGGTGTCTGTAACCATATAATTTACCCATAATTTCGGGGTGTTTTCCCATACTACATACTGGTAACCCTAAAACGCTCATTATACCGATAAATTGAAAATACAACAGAAAATGGCTGACGCATTACCCACAGACAACCTTCAAGATTTAGGCGGTTTTTACTAGAAATACTTTTTGTAAATTAAAGCGATATTTTCATTGTTTTTACGTTATTATACAAACAATTTATTTAAAAACTACATGTGTATGTAATTTTCGCAAAATATTTGATAACAACTATTAAAACTTTATACTTACGTATGAAAGGTTATGTTTACGTATTTTTGCTAACTGAGGCTTTTGCAGACTTTTACACAGCAACGTACCATTGTTAAAGTAAAAAGACAATCCCAAACAAGCAAAAGAACACAAATATGCACTAATATTTCGCTTATATTTAGTAATTTATGCAAACAATTTATTGTACTACAAGGAACGAAATGATTGTTTGCCACGAATTTGTTTTTGTGGCAAACACAAAATAGTGGAACTATGACAGGGACAAAAATATTTTATCTGTCTCTTTCCTTCTTATGAGGAACTGTATACATCTATCACGTTCTATCTTGGTATTATTATTTGCTTGTCACCTCTAGGTATATACTTTCTCTGAGTAACGCGTAGACGGAGAAAAGAGGGACTTCTTCCCGCGCTTTTTACCAGTGATGTTGTTGTTATACTTTATTTTTTTATAATTCAGTATAAAATTATACTGAATTATAAAATTTATAGTTTCGATAGTATTTTGTAACATAAGTGCTAGTGAAATTATACAGTAATGAAAAACTCAAATATAACACGTTTTTGCATTTTTTGGAAGACGTGAATAAGTTTATCAAGGAAACCTTTTAAAAATGACTATCGTTTTACGGGTGGTATTTAAACTGGGTTGATTGGGTCGAAGTACCCGTCCCAAGTATTTTTTCAGCACAGTTCTTGAAGCTGGAATATAGAATTAAGATTTTCAAATGGTTCTAAACTGATGATTTGGCTGTATGGGCTAGATTCCTTTGCCTTTCCTCTCGGCGATAAAAAGAACCAAAAAAAAAATATTTTCTCGGTTCTCCATCTTGGTAGGTACTTTGGTGGTAAGTGTGGTAACTTGATGTTACTCGTAATCAAAAAGAATATAATTTCCTACGTAAGAAAATAGTACCTATCGTAACTAGCGTATTATAAAAGGAATTCCTTTCATTGTTTTCAGTAATAACACAGTTCATAATTTTGTGAAATTCAATTATTAGGCAATACCATCAAAATAGTTGTAAAATGACGCCCGCTGGAAACGTGTGCAGAGTTTGCCTGGCGATGGACGCACCTGTTCGCGATATAGCCGGCAGTCCGCTACAAGATGTTTATGAAAGACTGACCAAGATCTCTGTGAGTATCGTGCAACACGTAATACTGTATTCCACCTTCTTCAAACAACACACGGTGTATTTACTGTTGGTCCATGACCCACTGCCGTGGTTTTCACATTTAAAGCGAAGGGTAGTCTTTTCACATAGATGGGTAATATCTTCGCCGGCCGCTGCCGCGGCACGCTCGCTTCGCTCGCTCGGCTCGTGCGTTGTTTGTCATACTCTAACCTAACCTAACCAACTGTTTTGGAACACATTCACACAACGTACAAACGAAAGCAAAATGACGCAAACCTTAATGTCAAACAAAAAGGGGAGGTTAACCCCTACATAAAGCAACCCTGACCAACACCGAAATACAGAATTTATAAAAATTGAGTAAAATGTATATTACTAAGCTGTAAGATTTGGGGGGAAGGGCGGGGGGGAGTTATTGAACCCACTGATATAACCACTAAATGAAAACAAAGTTTACGAAAGCAGAATGACGTGAAACTTAATATCAAATTTGACGACCAAAAATCACTATGCTGCTTTTAGAAATATCAAAAAATATGGCGGAATACATTCCGTTTCAAGGTAAAAAATTAAAATTTTACAACAAACTATATTTTTATTGAACAATATTCTTCCATTTCACGTGCACTAAAATAATAATTATAAAAAAAGTAAACATTACCTCGAGCTCCAAGTAATGTCGTTTGAAAGGGGAGACTAACCCCTACATAAAGCAACCCTGACGAACCCCGAAATCGTGCGCCCCGATAGTAAAGCCAACCCCAGTCTGTTCTTGGTATAACCGATTGAGACTAATATGAAAAATCAAATGCAACATTCAGCCACTCGGAACATATTCTTGGCTGGTTGCATAATTTATCAAGTCACAGTAGAGGTAGATAGATGTAGAATAAAAATTGTAGCCTCACAACCCACCACACACCAGAGAACATTCACTGAGTTAGAATAGTACTCTAAACAGGGCTCATGGGTGCTAAGTGACTGCAGATGTTTCTCGTCTTCCCTTAGCCACATGTGTATGGACAGAGGCAGGGCTTGTTTACTGGTTAATTTTCAAACCTAAATCAGCACAACTACATTGGGAGCGTTTTGTTTAGCTTTGACTCTACCTGAACCTTAAAGTAACCGGTATTCTTAAGGAGCAAAATCAATGAGGTTTTGAATCATTAACCGGTTTTATAAGGTTTTCATTTCGCTCTTTTCGACATCATATTTGCCGAGACCTTGACGACCTTTAAAATTCACTTAAAAATTAAAAGCTACACGTAACCACAAAATAATTAGAAGAAATTGAATATTTCGTCAGACACAATCTATGTGTTGCAACCTTTCTTTATGAGTTTACATCGTAACGTATACATGTACCAATTTGTTCCAATTCGAATGAAAGCAAGCAAGTCGTAACCTGCTCGCGCGACACGTGTGTTAAATCGGTTTTTTAAGGTTTGCGTAGCGCTCTCATTTAGGACGCACTCCGAACGAAACCTTTTCTAAAAACCGGTAAAAACCTTTATTTACCGATATTTTCGAAACCGGCTGTAAGCCCTGTACAGAGGAGTTGATAATTCAACTCCTCTGTCCAGGGCTTACAACCGTGCTAATGCACACAAAAGCCTATATGTTCTAATCAACATTGTTACCGTTTTATTTTTGGAATCAATACATTTGTCTCTATTGTTTGAGCTAGGTTAAAAGTTTTACGAGCACTTTGTTGGTGCTCGACTCACAATAGATTAGATCTCATTCCATTGAAGTGGTGATTGAATTGAGGCAGCCGTTGATGGTAGCTACATAAAATTTGACCCATTTGAGCTGATGATGTAAGCTGTTTAGACTTTTACAAACCTCTAATCACAATTAGAGGTTTGAGACACATCTCCATTGGATCATTTTGCCCAATCAATGTGTGTTAAGATTAAGACGTGTGAATTTCATCAAAGTAATAAGCTATATATAGTGAGTTGGATTAAAAACTTGTAATTCGCACAGGAAGCACACACACATTAAACATTACTACTAATTACACCTTAATAATGAACAAATAACACTAATAATATAATAATAATTACTTACTGTTAACTACAGCTCTCAAATAATAAGTGTAATGTTAAAATGACAGCTTTTTACTAAATTTATATGAATGTACTAGCTGCTGCCCGCGGCTCCGCCCGCGTGGAGTCGAATAACGTAGTCTATGAGTTAATCCAGATCATAATCTATCTACGAGCCAAATTTCATTCAAATCCGTTCAGCCGTTTAAGCGTGAAAGAGCAACAAACATCCATACATACAAACTTTCGCATTTATTAATAGGATACATATACGGTATTTACACCAAGAAAACAATATCTGTCTGGGTAATTTCTGAAAGGCGGGACTGATTTTGAAATGAAAATGCTATGTCTCAGACACCCTAACCAAATGAATACACTCCCAATGACCACTTCTGCATATAGCAATAACAGTTATCAGATTGCTCCTAGGATATATAAACAAATTAAGCGAAGATACCAAGTCTCTGTCTCCAGGTAGTTTTAAAAGCAAACTGAAAAACGGCTAATACAAATTGTTTTTACTCTTATAGACAAATTTTTTCAAGAGATTATTAATTTCATTAATTCACATACTAAATAACATTGACGGCATTTATTGAACCTATTTAGGTTAGGTATCTTGTCTGTGTGGCACCATGTTAGAGTCATCAAGAAATTAAATACAAATAAATTTGACAATTGCATTACATTTTCTAACAAAGCACTTTATCACCTAATTTCTCACATAATTATCTTTTTGTGTGTCAAAATCAAAACTGAATTGATTGATAATTTTGACTGACATTAATATGAAGTGAGATGTGATGCTGTCAAATGACCGTGAATGTTTACGTTTCACGTCAGTGACTGCGTTCGTAAGTTGTTAATTAATATTTCGGGTAAATCTTGGAATTTTTAACAAGATCATTCTCATTCCCTCCATATTTTACACCAATGATGTTAAGGTAATATTGTTGCTAAACCAAACCCTCCACTGTGTTATAGATTTGGTTGATATACCAGATGCTTTGAGCCAAATAATGTATAGAAAGCTGCCATTCTCCTTTTGGCATGCCAGTGTCTGGTAAAATGTGTGAACATATTTATGTAACTTCTAATGTATCTGTGCCACATTTTTAGCAAAAAATATTTGGTAGTAGTAGTAGTGCGACTGGAAGCAGGCCGACTGCACCTTAGTCTTTAATTGTGATCCATGTGTTTGTTACGAGCAGAGCAAGCTATTGGAGAGGAGTTGTGTAAGCATGTAGCCTTGAAATGTGTTTGAAGTGTCTGAGTGACAGTGGCCGCCTTTCATCTAGCAGGCTACATGTTTGCTATGTGAGTGTTGAACAATAATGAAAGCCTATTGTCATTATCTTACTATTTTGAATTTATGCAATTCTTTTTCAGATTAACACACTGTGTCAGCCGGTGGCCGTGTGTTACCTGTGCTACTTTAAGCTGAGAAAGTGCCAGGACTTGATGATGAGGTCTGTGAGGGCCAACAAAGTGCTCACAGAGATACTGCAGGGCGGTGAAATAGTAAGTTGGACATAACTACTGTTATATGAATAATCGTAATGTAGGTTAAAATTTATCCCTCCTTCAAAAATTTTTTATTAGAGTCTTAAAATGTTTTACACAAAGGAATCTCGAAACAATTATAGTAAGGGAGCATTCAATTATTACGTAACGCAATCTGTGGGGAGCGGAGGGGGCGATCTTGTCACGTTAGGATGTGTCACAGGGGCGGGAGGGTGGTTCGAACAGCTCGTTACGTAACATTGTTTTTTTTTTGTATAAAAAAATAAGTAGAGAATAAAAATTCTTAAGTTGGCAAGCCTTTTCCTTTATCTTTTACAGGGAATCTCTCATTTGTATTTAATACTTCATTTTTATCGTGTTCTGCCAAGTTGGCAACTCTTTTCGTTTATGCTTTACAGGAAATCCCACGATTGTGTTGTAAGTACTTTTTATTTAGTTTTCGTTGTCAGTATTAGTTAGCGATTCCACAGCAGTACATAACAACTCGGAAGGATTGTTGTGTTCCTGTGTGTGAGTAAGGTCGCTAGATAACTGAGAGGTCTTTGGGAGGACCGGCGGATGTCGAAGCGCCACAAGCAGTGTGGACGCGGCGGTCACAGAGGCCCGGTGAAACGGTTGACCGCTGGCCGCCCGCAGGTTAGTAGAGGAACCCGGGGAATACTTAATCTCCGCCCCGGGAGGCTGAAACGTCAGCCTGTGTAAAGTCCCTGTTGCAGTGGTCGTGCCGGAGGAGACCGGGGTGGACCCGGCTGCTGCAGCAGGAGGGGAGCGGGGGCCCTTCCGCCCGCCGCACCAGCAAACCGCACTGTACTGTGGTGAAAGACACCACGCTATTGTCCTTTACTCTGTTCGTTGATCGACTTCTCATTTTTTACCTCATCACGCATTATGGCAACACAAAAACGGAAAAATGGTTCCCCAGCGGCCACCCCTTCCACAACGTATGTGGTCTTTGCATCATCTTGAAGACTGGGACCTGTTGATATGGGTACGCATGTATCATGGCGGCCACACCCGGATCTACGCGTGCTTTTACAGGTCTCATAGCGGTGATACAGGCACAGCTCGGTTATTCGAGCGGCTGCAAAGGGCGACTGACAGAATCATCGAACAGTATCCTTCCGCTGAGTTTGTGATTTTGGGAGACATCAATGCCCACCATGCTGTGTGGCTTGGCTCTCGGTGCACTGACTACGCGGAGAGATCTGCTCATGAATTTGCTCTGGCTAATGGTTTCTTGCAAATGGTTCATTCTCCCACGAGAATACCAGATGTCGAGGACCATGCAAGCTCTCTACTGTATCTTCTGCTGACCACACGTCCGGATGAGTATAACATCTCAGTGGATGTACCGTTTGGCTCGTCGGATCACTGTCTCATCCTGACCCAAATGTTGTGTGTCACCCAAATGTGGATGATACGGCCATCGTTTTTTATGGAAAATCTTGGCAAGAGGTTAAAGTCGCTACGGAAAAAGGATTAACCGAGATAGCTACGTGGCTATGTGCTAACCTATTGTCACTAAATAAGTCAAAAACGAACTACATCTGCTTCAGTATAAGAAACCGTACACAACCAGAGGACAATTTTATTATTAAAATACATACCTGCAACGACACTAACACGGACACTTGTACGTGTACGAAAATAAACAAAGTTGCAAATACCAAGTATCTGGGGGTTATTGTGGACCAAAACCTTTCTTGGTACTCCCACCTGGAACAAGTTTCTGGAAGAATTAGGAAGCTGAGCTGGATCTTTAGAACTTTAAGATACATTGTTCCTAGAAATGGGAGTGCTGAGAAGGGTCTATTGAACCAATTATACATGGCACTGGTTCAGTCCATTTTAACCTATTGCATACCTGTCTGGGGAGGTGCAGCAAAAACAAAATTCATTACGCTCGAACGAGCGCAACGCGCTCTGTTAAAATCCATGTATTTTAAAAAAATGCGATTTCCTACTGATAGTATATATCGTATCAGTAAACTGTTGTCGGTTCGAAAATTATATATTATAAATACGGTACTTAAAAAACATAAGATGTTACCATGTACGACTAATTGCAAAAATAAAAGAAGGAAATATGCAATAGCTCTAATTCCCCAGACAAAGACGAAGTTCGCTGATGTCCAGTTCAATAAACGCGCAGCACAACTGTATAACGAAATAAATAAGAGACTTAATATTTATACTACTGAATATTATACGTGTAAAAAAATAATAAATAGCTGGATTATAGAACTTTCCTATGATGACACTGAGGCTATGCTACAACGTGCTTAACAATAGAAAATATATACTTCTCTATCAATTCCACACTCTCGTATCATACACCACACATAAATACACACGCACACACACACAACACACACATGTACACACACATATACATACATACACACACTCTAACGCTCATTTAATATCCTTACCTTAAGAAATTATGTACCTACCTAAATAAAATGGTAATATTGTTAATGTCGAAATATACTAATAATTTTGCTGTATTATCTTTAAGTGTAAATTGTTTTTATGGATTTTGTTAGTTTTGTCACAATCCGATGCTACATATTATGATGAAAAATTTTGCCATTATGTGTTGAAATATGTAGATCTAGAGCAAACAAGGTGATAATGATCAAATATATACATAGATTAATTTCAATTATTCGGACATTGTAGTACCTAGTACTGAAATAAATTTATAATGTAATTGCTTGGATATTAATTAAATAATTGATTGCTAAATTGTATAGTTAGTAAAATGTAAAATAAATGTGTTGCATGCATGATTATATAACTAGTACCTATGTTGCTATGGAAGAGCGGGGTCTTCTAATACAAGCGTTTTACGCTTAAAAGAAAACCCCTACTACTGATTAATGTAATAGATGCACCAGACGCGACCCACCTCGGCCCGCCAGATGTCGTCGCGTGTGGCACTATAGGTCGGCAGACTGGGATGGATTGCGTAAATTCTACGCATCATACCCGTGGAGACAGCTGTTCTTCGAATCAGACGACATTGATTCCTGCGCGGTCGCAGTGGCTGCTGCGATATTGCATAGCATGGAATACATTCCCAATCGCCTAGTAGCTACTGCGGGAGCTGGAAAGCGGCCGTGGTTTAATCGGCATTGTAGGCCAATCTTTTTAAGCAGGCTGCTTACAATGCTTGGAGCACGGCGCGTGCTAATGAGGATCCTAATGTCTCTGTTTTAAAGCGCAAACTGTATGCTGCCTCGAGATCCAGTAAAAAGGTGGTTACTAGAGCAAATATCGATTTTGTCGGCAGAATTGAAAAAATAGAAATTTCTGTCATCCGTCCATGCCACCACTGCAAAAACCGGATGGCAGTTTGGCCCACAGCGCCAAGGAGAAAGCCGATTTACTCGGTAATCTCTTTGCGTCTAACTCTAATATGAATGACGGGGGAATTGCACCATCTACCATCCCGTGGTGCGGTAGCTCAGTGCCGGAGATCTCCATTACCAAGCGAGATGTACGGCGGGCATTACTCTCTCTCCATATTCATAAATCGAGTGGGCCAGATGGTATACCTGCAGTGGTGCTGAAGTTTTTGTGCTTTTCTACTCCACTGGACAAGTCTCGACTTCATGGAAGACCGCTAATGTGCACCCGGCGCCGAAAATGGGCGACAGATCAGATCCATCGAATTACAGGCCTGTTGCTTTAACCTCCCTTCTCTTCAAGGTGATGGAGCGTGTGATAAACACACGACTCCTAGGATACCTAGAGGATCACGACTTGATCAACGACTGTCAATACGGTTTCCGTCACGGTCGCTCTATTGGTGATCTTCTAGTGTATCTTACACATCGCTGGGGTGTGTCGATAGAGAGTCAAGGTGAGGCATTGGCTGTCAGCCTAGATATGGGAAAGGCGTTCGATCGGGTCTGGTACCGGGGGTCTTATATCGAAGTTACCATCATACGGGCTTCCCGAGGGTTTGTGCAAATAGGTTGCCAACTTTTTGTCCAACAGATGCATAAAAGCCGTGCTTGATGGTGGATGCTCCGATAGTATGGATATCCATACTGGCGTCTTCAGGGTTCTGTACTGTCTCCGACGCTGTTTCTACTGCATATCAATGATATGTAGGCAATCGCATTCATTGTTATGCGGACGACAGCACTGGGGACACTTGTTATACAGGTCGTGCAAATATCCCTCGTTCCCTTGTGGAGGAAAGCCTCGATAAATTTGTGTCTGAAATGGATGGTACTTTGGCTAGAGTATCTGACTGGGGGCAGCTTAACTTGGTCGAATTTAACCCCAAGAAGACACAATGTTTGCGCGTTCACCGCTAAGAAAACTCCATTTGCTGTGGTTCCTAAATTCCAAAACACACCTCTTACCATCCTGGAGGAGAAGGTAAAGCTGGCGTCCAAAAGACTTGCTGTGCCCAGCCGAGCAAAGCAGTACTTCAGCGGAGAGCAAAGACTTTATGTATAATAAGTCTCAACTCAGACCGCACTTTGAGTACTGTAGCCATCTTTTGGCGGGAGCACCTAGATACCAACTTGTACCATGTGCTTCGATTCAGAGACGAGCTGTGAGAATTGTCGACAATCCTAAGCTTACACATGGTATTGAACCCTAAACTTTAAGGTGAGATTTGCCTTCCTTTGTGTGTTCTACCGATTGTACAACGGGTTGTATTCTGAGGAATTGTTCGATATGATGCCGACAGCTACTTTTTATAACCGGAACGCTAGCCCACGGCGGGGAGTTCACCCTCACACGCTGGAACCGCAATGGTCACGTACTTTGTTGTTCCAGAGAAGTTTTCTTCCGAGAACTCTCAACCTGTGGAATGAGCAGAGGATTTCCAAGGGTCTATAGCATGGGATTCTTCAAGAAATGCGTGAAGAGGATTTTAGAGGGTCGGGAACTCGTGAGTGACACCCCTAGTGTTACAAATGTCCATAGGCTATGGTGACTGTTTACCATCATTCAGACCGTATGCTTGATTGCCACCTTAGTGGTATAAAAAAAATCAGTATTGTTATCAACGCAAACATAAATGTTCAATACATGAACTGTTATTTTTCAGGAACAGCAAGAATTTGTTGCCGCGGTGAAACAGTATCAACTGAATGGTCTATGTGTGACTCCCGTTGAGCTCATCAGCATTACAGGCACTGAATACAGCTTGATAACGGAGGAGATCAAAGAGGAACGTCTGTCATCGCAGTGCACAGGAGAAATGGACACTGACAGACTCCCACTTGTGGAACGTTTCACGTTTGAGGACTCTGAACATGAAGATACTATTGAGAGACCAGCACTGGAGGATATGTATGACACTGAGAGTGGGGTATTGATAAATGAAGGAAATGTAAAACAGGAGGCTACAGATGGAGCCGTCGATATTGAGAGACAAGAATTGATAACTGAAGAGAATATCAAGAATGAATTAGAAGAAATGGAAGATATCTATACTGCAGTGGTAGTAGTACATGAAGCAAATAGAACGCAGGAGGAGTTAGAAGGAGCACAAGTCGATGAGGACAAGAAGGCAGAAGGTAACAGTCACTATATGAGCGCCTTGTAAAGAACACTGCTTTTTAAAACTTATTGCATTTATCTGCCACATTTAACTAACATTTTCGAATCTCAATGACTTTGTTTTGACAATGTAAGTGTACACAGCCACGTCTGGCACAGTGTAATGATAGAAGGTTATTGAGATCACAAACATACACAAATTATTAGTTTGTGGTCTATTATAATTCTGAGAAACAAAATACAGTGCAGTAGCTGGCTTTCTCATGTCTCTTCTTTCATTTTTTTTTATCTGTACACGAGACACACCATATTGTTATTTGTGAAATTGTGTACACAAATTTGTACCTTAACAGCATCACCAACACCAACTGTGATCATTGTCGGTTTTGATAATCACGACGGCAGTTGCACAGGAATTATTGTTTCCTAATTTAAAATACCTCTTGTCCTGCCTATATATATATATATATATATATATATATATATAAAACACGTAAATAGAGGTAGGGCGTATCAAAGCAGCCCGTCTGGGGATGTATCTCCACCTCACAGGAAACCGCAGCCAAATAACAACTCCCTAGAGAGTTGTTGTGTTCCTGCGTGTGAGGGGGGTCATCAGTAATCCCCAAGGAGTTGCTGTGCAAGCAGCAGAGGAGGCATCGCGCGAGTGATACTTAATATATTTCATGCGTTAATAGGCCACGGTACCCGCTTTACATCAGGTGGGCCGTATGCTTGAATGCCTTCCGACATAGTATAAAAAGAAAACACCGTCTCCGAAAACATCTGCTATGAAAATATGCACTAAAAGGTACAAGATAATTGTTTTATTTCTTGAAATGACTTTAAACAAACATTATAGTGTTTATTTGTACTTAAACAGAAATTAGAAACATATTTCTAGACTAGTAGAATAAAACCAATGTATTTAGACAACAGTATACATATGTTGTAATTTTAGGAGTCGGTGCCAGCCAAGCTTTTAAGATTTTTGGGAAATTTCCCAAGATGTACAAAATATATTAAAGTTACGTCAATGCGATATTGCATCGACACCTAAGTAGACCTGTTTACCAACTTACATAACCAATGCGCTGGCAGCGACTCCAGTAATAACAATAAATGTATACTATTGTCTTAATACATTGATTTTATTCGAACTATTATTTGAGTCTAAAAATAAACAAATATTAAATGAATAGTAGGGGTTGAAATATGAAATTGCCGATTTGTACTGAAATATTAAAACTGGTTTTTTTATAAGATGTAAGTATGTATATCTTCACGCCAGGTCCCTTGGGGGATAGGCAGAGAGAACCGAGCGCATTAAGACGCGGTCCTTACACACTTCACTCGCTTCTTTAACATTCATTGCTCTTTTCATGCTAGCTCGCCGGTTCCTAAGGCTCCTGACATCACCTTCTGATAAAACGCGACCAATTTGGTCACGGTAGGTTAGTCTTGGTCTTCCTCGGCTCCTACATCCTTCCACTTTCGCATTGTTTATCTGTTTCGTCATTCTTTCATCCTGCATTCTTTCTACATGTCTGTACCAACGGAGCATGCCTTTTCTTATCTTAACACCGACACTCTCTTTCAGACCAACTCTCTTTCGTACGTCATCATTACGAACGCGGTCAGAAGCACACTCTACGTACATAAAGGCATCTTA
This sequence comes from Pyralis farinalis, assembly GCA_947507595.1. Classification (NCBI taxonomy): domain Eukaryota; kingdom Metazoa; phylum Arthropoda; class Insecta; order Lepidoptera; family Pyralidae; genus Pyralis; species Pyralis farinalis. Next base: position 2,061,968 of record OX382281.1, read on the forward strand.
AGCTGTTCTACGTAATAGCTCAATGATTCAGAAAATAGTGTTTAAGTTACCTGTTCCTCGAACATCGACAACTTTCGCTCAGCACTTCAAAACATTTTTCTTTCCTTTGGTTTATAACAGATTGTTGAGGAGATGCAATTTAAGAGGCTGTAAAACATTTGACGCACAATCACATAAAGAAACTGTTAATGTCTATGGACTATGAAGAGACAGAGAGTTTACTGAACATCATGTGTTAACTGATCAAATTACGTATTGAGTATGGATTTTTCAAACGCGCTCACTCTCCCGGACGATAAACGAAACAAACATCCACACACAACTCACACAAAAACACATGTGCACACACACATTCATACATACACACAAATACACGTGCAGCACCTTAGAAGAAATAAAAAGATATTTACCTAGAAGTAACTATGACGATTCCAAACAAATGTAGCCATTTATACGGAATAAAAAGATTTTGACTTTAAGCAGATAAATGAACAGTATTGGTAGATAGCGTCTGTCGCTTGTTGCATATCACACTCTCAGAAGGGTACCCGCAGTATAAAGTAGCGATGGATGTGGGTATTTATTACAATGTAAACACTTGTAATTGCTGTTCGCCGTTATACTGTCACAAATTCCGCGTAATTCTGATGTATTGACGCCCCACGATACAGGCCGAGCCGAGTGTGGAGTCATAGTAATACTGTGTTCTTATGTTTAACCTATGTTTAATAAAGATTACTTACTTAAATAAAATGAATGATGTAACTCTGTACATGTGCCGCTGCGGCTGAAGAGGGCAAAGAAACACACGCGGACAAGACTCAAGATGGAAGAACAATGACATCAGACGACAATAATGTTCTAGAAAATCCAAGAATGTGTAGGGCAGTTACGCATGAAGAGACAACCAACAGAAACGTTAGCCCTTACATATTACGGTGCGTTAAAAAACCTGCAAATAATAGACAAGTTTCAAAAAACACATCTATGTATACCGTGATAAACAAAGGTAATGTGAGTGTGAACAGTGATAGTGAGTGCTCTAGTACTAACACAGATGTCGGCAATAGCAACAGTAAACAACTGAAGATGGTTGTTTGTAAAGATGACGAAGTCAGTTCACCAATATTTACTAAGGAGGTTTATTCAAAGAGAACTGGTGAGAAACCTTTTGAATGTGAGATATGTAAAGTTAAATTTAGTCTGAAGGGTCGTTTAAAGAGGCATTTAATGACACACACTCGTCAGAAACCCTTTGAATGTGAGATATGCAAAGTTAGATTTAGTCAGAAGGGTACTTTAAAGACACATTTAATGACACACACTGGTCAGAAACCCTTCGAATGTGAGATATGTAAAGTTAGATTTACTGAGAAGGGTAGTTTAAAGAAACATTTAATGACACACACTGGTCAGAAACCCTTTGAATGTGAGATATGTAAAGTTAGATTTAGTCAGAAGGGTAATTTAAAGAAACATTTAATGACACACACTGGTCAGAAACCCTTTGAATGTGAAATATGTAAAGTTAGATTTATTCAGAAGGTTAGTTTAAGGAGTCATTTAATGACACACACTGGTCAGAAACCCTTCGAATGTGAGATATGTAAAGTTAGATTTATTCAGAAGGTTAGTTTAAGGAGTCATTTAATGACACACACTGGTCAGAAACCCTTCGAATGTGAGATATGTAAAGTTAGATTTAGTCTGAAGGGTGATTTAAATAGGCATTTAATGACACACACTCGTCAGAAACCCTTTGAATGTGAGATATGTAAAGTTAGATTTAGTCAGAAGGGTACTTTAAAGACACATTTAATGACACACACTGGTCAGAAACCCTTCGAATGTGAGATATGTAAAGTTAGATTTACTGAGAAGGGTAGTTTAAAGAAACATTTAATGACACACACTGGTCAGAAACCCTTTGAATGTGACATATGTAAAGTTAGATTTAGTCAGAAGGGTAATTTAAAGAAACATTTAATGACACACACTGGTCAGAAACCCTTTGAATGTGAAATATGTAAAGTTAGATTTACTGAGAAGGGTAGTTTAAGGAGTCATTTAATGACACACACTGGTCAGAAACCCTTTGAATGTGAGATATGTAAAGTTAGATTTAGTCTGAAGGGTGATTTAAATAGGCATTTAATGACACACACTGGTCAGAAACCCTTCGAATGTGAGATATGTAAAGTTAGATTTACTGAGAAGGGTAGTTTAAAGAAACATTTAATGACACACACTGGTCAGAAACCCTTTGAATGTGACATATGTAAAGTTAGATTTAGTCAGAAGGGTAATTTAAAGAAACATTTAATGACACACACTGGTCAGAAACCCTTTGAATGTGAGATATGTAAAGTTAGATTTAGTCGGAAGGGTAGTTTAAGGAGTCATTTAATGACACACACTGGTCAGAAACCCTTTGAATGTGAGATATGTAAAGTTAGATTTAGTCTGAAGGGTGATTTAAATAGGCATTTAATGACACACACTGGTCAGAAACCCTTCGAATGTGAGATATGTAAAGTTAGATTTAGTTTGAAGGGTGATTTAAATAGGCATTTAATGACACACACTGGTCAGAAACCCTTTGAATGTAAGATATGTAAAGTTAGATTTAGTCGGAAGGGTAGTTTAAGGAGTCATTTAATGACACACACTGGTCAGAAACCCTTCGAATGTGAGATATGTAAAGTTAGATTTAGTCAGAAGGGTAATTTAAAGAAACATTTAATGACACACACTGGTCAGAAACCCTTTGAATGTGAAATATGTAAAGTTAGATTTAGTCAGAAGGGTACTTTAAAGACACATTTAATGACACACACTGGTCAGAAACCCTTCGAATGTGAGATATGTAAAGTTAGATTTACTGAGAAGGGTAGTTTAAAGAAACATTTAATGACACACACTGGTCAGAAACCCTTTGAATGTGACATATGTAAAGTTAGATTTAGTCAGAAGGGTAATTTAAAGAAACATTTAATGACACACACTGGTCAGAAACCCTTTGAATGTGAGATATGTAAAGTTAGATTTACTGAGAAGGGTAGTTTAAAGAAACATTTAATGACACACACTGGTCAGAAACCCTTTGAATGTGAGATATGTAAAGTTAGATTTAGTCGGAAGGGTAGTTTAAGGAGTCATTTAATGACACACACTGGTCAGAAACCCTTTGAATGTGAGATGTGTAAAGTTAGATTTAGTCGGAAGGGTAGTTTAAGGAGTCATTTAATGACACACACTGGTCAGAAACCCTTTGAATGTGAGATATGTAAAGTTAGATTTAGTCTGAAGGGTGATTTAAATAGGCATTTAATGACACACACTGGTCAGAAACCCTTCGAATGTGAGATATGTAAAGTTAGATTTAGTCTGAAGGGTGATTTAAATAGGCATTTAATGACACACACTGGTCAGAAACCCTTTGAATGTAAGATATGTAAAGTTAGATTTAGTCGGAAGGGTAGTTTAAGGAGTCATTTAATGACACACACTGGTCAGAAACCCTTCGAATGTGAGATATGTAAAGTTAGATTTAGTCTGAAGGGTGATTTAAATAGGCATTTAATGACACACACTGGTCAGAAACCCTTTGAATGTGAGATATGTAAAGTTAGATTTAGTCAGAAGGGTAATTTAAAGAGGCATTTAATGACGCACGCTCGTCAATAACCTTTTAATGTGAGATATAGAATGTTAAATTTGGTTATAAAAGTAGTTTATGTTTTGGATGTTTCGTGGGTAGCTGTGGAACAAGTAGCAATAAAAGTGCAGTGCTCTCAGTAAAAAATATATTTTTTTAATTCATTTTGATTATTTTGTATATTCATTGTATGTTTAATTAATTTCAAAAGTCACTACTACCTATGAGCAAACTTCCTTTCAACATATCCTACTATGGAAGATATTCAACATAACATTACAAATATGATGGAACTTTTCAATAACAAGATAGCAGCATTTCAAGCAGAGCTTCATAAGGCTACCTCTACTCCCACAGTAACATCGCTGGCTGCAGACTTTTGGCACATTTAAAACATCACCACTGCTCCGAGTTCCTTGCAGCGGCAGGTTGAGTTGCTCGTTCTTCAACAAGATCATTTTGAGATGTGGGGACGCCGTAAAATCCTGTTAATTCATGGGCTCATCGAGGAAAAGAATGAAGATGCTGCTTTGAAAGTCACGAAGATCGTCACGGAAAAGCTCAAAGTATCACCTTTCTGCAAGGATGACATCAAGCGTTGTAATAGAATGGGCAGACTCTCTGCAGACAAACCTAGGCCTATTCTTGTAAAGTTTCGGAGTATCGATTTAAAGAGCAAGGTCTGGTTCGCCAAAACACTGCTTAAGGAGACTGGTATCACAGTGTCAGAGTTTTTAACGAAGGCACGACGCACTTCTAGCCGCACGACGGCACTTTGGAGTTCCTAGTTGTTGGACTCGCAACGGCTGTGTAATGGTCAGCCTATCTGACGGTACGAAAGAACGAATCTTCAATGTTGCGCAAGTCAATCAACTCATCACTTCGTCTCAAATTGCTGTTGCTCCTTGCGGAATATTGTCTTCAAACTCCGGTGAAACCTCTGCAAAGAACGCGGCTCCTGTGACACGGCGTAAGGGGTTTCCCAAGAAATAAGTGATTTCCTGATATTGGTTGGATTTATTGATATTGGTTTGCACATCGGTTCGTCTTGGTATGTGTTGTCTGCACAACAAGTAAGGTATTACTTTTGTCTGTACTCTTGTTTAGTCATTCACTTGCTGACCTACAACTTTTTTTTTATCTACATAACATAATCAAACATTAAGATTTATTTATTAAGTAATTTGAGGTAGGTAGTAAGTAATATCACTGAATACAGATTGTCAATTTGACTGTTAATAGCTCAGAGGAAGTATATACCTAGAGTTGACAAACGCGTACACCCGTAAGGGACGGTAAGAAAAGTACATTCAGTAACAAGGTTACCAGACTGTGGAAAATTTACCCCACTACATAATGCGTTTCGGCAATTTGAAATTTACAATGTACCCAGATAACTGTTTACCAGAAACTTGTATAGAATGTGTATTGTGTGCTATAATAATATACTCATAATATGATATTAGCAATGTAAAAAAATCGAATAAGTCGATACAGCCATTTCTACACACAAAGTAATAAAAGTTAATATTTACATACGTATGAAAACTACAGTATCTGAATAGATCAACAAAAATATTTGCACTTTAATATTATTAGAATAGTATTTTTTTACGCAAATCGAGTTACTGTATAGATCTATTAATTAATAGTAAGCCTGAGTTAGTTTCAGTAAGATCTGTGAAATCATTGGAATAAGGATAGGAGATAGGTCAAACCTAGCAGGGTTATATAAATTAAACAATATATTTTTCTATTTTAGACATACGAGTATATTTTAAAATACAAGCGATGACATGATACTAAATATAGGCATAGATATGAGATAAAAGATAAAAAAACACTATAGACTATTTGTAAATAAAAATATTCGTGCCTTACAAACATATTAATGTTTATTTTTTCATAGATTTTATTATTGAAATCAATGTTATTAGATCGATTTTTCTACATCATGTATTTATATAAATATCGTGAGAATGAAACAGCCGTCGAATATTCATGGTCACATTTACATACACGGTTTTTAGTTAAATCTTCTTTACACAATAAATGCGGATTATTCCTTCTTAAAATTATACATATTGCATAAAAATTTTCAATAATTGTCATGTAAAAAAGAATTAGTGCCAGGGATGATTTATGTGTATATTAATCAAAGGTAAACAATCTTTGTTTTTAAACATTTTGTATTGGGCATCATGGTTTTCATTAGACCCCGTTATATACGTTTTCCCATACATTTCAGTCTCAATTCAAAAGTAAGCTTTAATTTTCATGGTGTTAATGTAGTGTCCGTCGCTATTAGAAGCCCTGGATAATCGGTCTGGAAAATAGGACAATTTTAATTTTGTAACGCATTATTAGCATGTAATATCGACAGCCTAGTACTAACATTATATTAAAACTACTGTCAATACTATAATTTAATTGAGCTTTACATATTTAAGTTTACAAATTCAGACAATATAAAATGCTTGATTAACATTTATGTGTTGACACAAAAGCATGTGTGTGTGCGTGATTAACTTGATTAACGTGGTATAAATAATTGGTATAGAATAATCTACACGACTACCCTCCGTATCTTTCATAATTACCTGTATAAATATAATCAACCCATCAACATCATATCAACCCATACTCACTTCATTACTGGAGTACGGGTTCTTATTTCAACCAAAAGACCTTAGAAAATATGTCCCGAAACTACTCAATTACGTATTGTCGGAGTAGTTGGAACATTTTCATATGTTTTTGTACTTCAATTATACGCTTCTACGACTAAAATGTAACTATGTAAAATTTCAAGTCTGTACGTGAAACTTTCTAAGACAGACTAGCAGACGAACAGGCAGGCATGTAAATCATCTAATTTAGTTCCTTATTTTTTTTTTTAATACCTATCATCATATATACTCATCATATATACTCATCATATATACTCATACATCATATATACTCGACAACAAACTGTTATAACAGTTTGGCGAACATAATAATTTGTACTATGTAACTGTATCGTGTAAATAAATAAATAAAAACAATATAAATCAGTTGAGAATGCGCAAGCTTGCATTGCCAGAGGAACACCTGGTTCGTCAACAAATCAAATGTTGACGAATCAGGTCAACAAATGTTAACTTACGTGTATGGTGGATGTTGAAACTGACGACTTATCCAAATAAACTTCTTCCGAAAGCAGTGGTCTTTAAAATGTTTGGAACATATGCGACTACTCGGCTCCCAATTCTGTTGTCGTCCAGTAGCAAAAATCCATGCATTACGCACACTGACGACTTTAGGAAATCTAAAATATAAAAATACATCTAAGTTTAAAAATGTTAACATTTTTGATTTAAAAATAAATAAATACATTTTGACGAAAAATTATAAACAAAGAAGTATACAAAAGTAAGAAGTTAAAAAAAAGGTGTCTGTACCCATAATTTCGGGGTGTTTTCCCATACTACATACTGGTAACCCTAAAACGCTCATTATACCGATAAATTGAAAATACAACAGAAAATGGCTGACGCATTACCCACAGACAACCTTCAAGATTTAGGCGGATTTTACTAGAAATACTTTTTGTAAATTAAACCGACATTTTCATTGTTTTTACGTTATTATACAAACAATTTATTTAAAAACTACATGTGTATCTAATTTTTGCAAAATATTTGATAACAACTATTAAAACTTTATACTTACGTATGAAAGGTTATGTTTTCGTATTTTTACTAACTGAGGCTTTTGCAGCCTTTTACACAGCAACGTACCATTGTTAAAGTAAAAAGACAATCCCAAACGAGCAAAACAACACAAATATGCACTAATATTTCGCTTATATTTAGTATTTTATGCAAACAATTTGTTATACTACAAGGAACGAAATGATTGTTTGCCACGAATTTGTTTTTGTGGCAAACACAAAATAGTGAAACTATGACTGGGACAAAAAATATTTTATCTGTCTCTTTCCTTCTTATGAAGAACTGTATACATCTATCACGTTTTATCTTGATATTATTATTTGCTTGTCACCTCTAGGTATCCTTTCTCTGAGGTTAATAGCGTGAATGCAGATAATGAATGATATACCATTTTTTAATCAACATCATGATTACAGGCATAAGTTCTGTAGTCACACAGCCTAGTCGAACTTCTGAAATGGTCCGTAACATAATGTAACTGTTATTTAATATTAGTATTGTGTAGGTAATTGATAATATATTTCTTTGTGTTGAATTGTTTACATCTTCTGCTGGCAGGTAGTCGTGAATGCAATATAGTTTTGTATTTTTTGTTATTGTATTTCACACATTCTTCTTCTTCTATTTTTATTTTGAGTACTTTATTTATAACAAACTAGTAAACACGATATTTGTACTAAATATATTTGTATATATATTTAACTATTCAGTTTGATGAGTGAGGATGAGGAGCAACAGGATCAATATCTATCTGTAACATCTTCCAGTAATGACAGTTTTCATAGCATACCTTTAACTCTTAAAGAGTCTATGCACAATTATTTTTCAGACGTACCAAAGAACTTCAATGTGGTGCACATAAATGCACAAAGTATACCAGCGCATTACATTGATTTGCTTGAGTCATTTGATTTAAGTAATATTCATGCTATTCTTGAGTCTGAGACGTGGTTCAAGCCATGTTTGCCTTCAACAGCATATTGCCTACCTGGATTTCAGCTTGTACGTAATGACCGCGTTGGGAAGAGTGGAGGTGGTGTTGCAATCTATTTACGTGCACATATTCCTTTCAATATTATCGCTTCTTCTCACGTCTAGAGATGTGACATTCTAGATAAAAAATCGATTTTTAATTAATCGACTGTTTTTTTAACATAAAAAATCGATTAATAAATAATCGATTTTTCTTAATAAAATAATCGATTTTGTTATATAAATCGATTTTTTCCTAATTTGTCAATTAATTTCAAAATAAACGCCATAAACATTATATTAATCATAGTTTTATTAATTAAAAATAAACCACAGAAATAATAAGTTTTTAAGTAATCAACACAAATTAAAGTTTTACAATAATCAACATTCTAATAGGTTCAAATTAAAATGTTTTTCTTTCAACATAAAATAACAAAATTAAACTATTCAAATAAAAAGAAAACTAGAAATCTGTAGGCAATGAGTTCAGGAATAGCTTAGGATATTAAATAGCTTAGAATAGTTAACATTCTTAAAAACAAGACTTAAAACACTAAACACTTTTTGTCACGAAAAACTTTCAAAATTGTCGTTTGAAAAATGAAGTTTCACCAACGAATAATGAATGACATATCAGCCGAATGTCAGTAAAATAGTTCATTGACTAACTCCATCTATTGGTGAATGTTGGATTAGCTAAATGAATGAACTAAACTGTTTCAAAAGCACAGAAGGGATGCCATCGTAGACGCACAGATGGCGTTAATGTAATATTAATCGACCTACAACTATCTCCATGGAGATAGTATTCTTTGGTAGTTCGCGCTCAGGACTTAATGTCGGGGAGTGGCAGATAAAAAATCGATTATATTTGATTTACGATTATAAAAAACATCGATTATTTGTAATATTAAAATCACGTATAAAAATCGATTTTTACTTTAAAAAAAAACAGATTTTAATTGATTATTTCCATAATCGATTATTTTATCACATCCCTACTCACGTCTCCAGTCCTTCCAATGTGGCTGAGTACCTCTTTCTTAATGTCACGCTCTCTCATACCCATATACTTCTTGGAGTCGTATACAGTCCCTCTCCTACTATTAATTATTTTTCCTCTCTTGAAAATCTCTTTGAAAACCTCTTTGAAAACTTAACTCCTTCGTATCGGGTGATTTTAATACTTGTCTACTTAAAATCGATCACCGATCTCATTCCCTAAAATCCCTTGCAAACGCTTGCAACCTTACGCTCTTACCTCTTAATGCAACACATTACTTTCCAAATTGTAGACCCTCACTTCTTGATTCAATCCTAGTGTCTTCTCCCGAGCATGTCGCCAAACATGGTCAATGTGGTGCAGAGGCTTTCTCCTTCCACGATCTCATATTTGTTTCATACAAAATTCGTCCTCCCAAAGCTAAGTCCAAAATTCTTTTGCAGCGTAATTTTGGTGACATCGATATGGATTTATTGCGTGATAATGCGCGCGAGGTTGATTGGTCCGCAATTTATGCAGCTAGTACCGTGGATGCACAAATTGAACTTCTTACCAACAAAATAATTCAACTATACAACATTCATGCTGCTGTTCGTCCAGTTAGATTCAAGCACCTTCCTGCACCGTGGCTAACAGACGAAATTAAAGATTTAATTAAAAAGAAAAATAGAGCCAAATTAAAATATAAAACAGACCCTGATAGATACCGTAATCAGTATATACGCTATCGCAACATCTGCAATAGGATGTGCAGGGATGCACAACGCCGTCATATTCATAATTCTGTTCAAAATGGTGATCCAGCGAAAGTCTAGAGATTTCTGAGATCACTTGGAGTTGGGAAAAATCGTGCTAACTGTCCTAATAATATTGATATAGATAACCTTAATAGGCATTTCTCTTCTTCTGCAAATTTTGATTGCAATATTAAAAACAAAACTTTTAATGAGATTTCTTCACTTCCAACTCATTTCATTTCATTTATTGCAACTATAATGTGTACATGATCTTATGAATACAATTTAAATATAATTACAGAAGCATTATAGACCCAGTTGGGCGCTGCAATCTTAGAGAGGAGGACGTACATTTGTTCTGATATATAAAGAGTAAATAAATATAGATAACCTTAATAGGCATTTCTCTTCTTCTGCAAATTTTGATTGCAATATTAAAAACAAAACTTTTAATGAGATTTCTTCACTTCCAACTCATTTCATTTCATTTATTGCAACTATAATGTGTACATGATCTTATGAATACAATTTAAATATAATTACAGAAGCATTATAGACCCAGTTGGGCGCTGCAATCTTAGAGAGGAGGACGTACATTTGTTCTGATATATAAAGAGTAAATAAAGTCAGATCAATTTATAATTAACTTAAATTATACATCTCAGATATTTTGATTATGTTATATACGTATGTCAAATTTAATTTAATTCTTATATGCATTAGTATACCCGTGTTTATGAAATTCGTTTTATGCTATATTTATTTTTTACGTACTTTATGTCGTTACATATAAAATATAAATTTCATTGGACAAGAAATAGTGATATTAGATTATTGTAAGTGAAAGTCATTAAATTAATTTATTTTGTTGTATACATTTTTACGTAGGTCGATATGTGATTTTATAAATACTAAAAATAAAAAAAATCTGTTATAATTGATATTCATCTGGATTATGATTTGTATATGTTATTATCATTTAAATATTCATTAACCGAATAATAACATTTATGAATTAATGTTTCTTTTAGTATTTTTATAAAGCTTTTGTCATCCATTTCTTTCAAGAGAGTCGGTAATTTGTTATAAATTTTTATGGACATATTAAATGTGCTCGATGAGCGGGTTTCTAGCCGAGTAAACGGTGTTTGCAATTTTTTTCGGTCCCTTAATGAGTAGCCGGAAAGTATATCTTCGCGCTTTGTGTATAAATAAAGGTTTTTGCGTACGAATTTGCATAATTCCAATATATAAATACACGGAAGCGAGAGTAAATTATATTTTTGGAAAAACGGTTTGCAGCTGTCAGTCTGGTCTATGTTGGATATTATACGAATTAGTTTTTTTTGTTGAATAAAAAGGGTAGGCGCATCCGCACTGTTTCCCCATAGGATAACGCCATAAGAAAGCCATGAGTAAGCGTAGGCATAATATGTAGTAAGTGCTGTTTCTATATCAGTAGATTCATCATCAAAAACTGTAATTGGAAAGCAAACATTGACACCATATGTAATAAAATTAATAGTTTTGTATATCTCTTAAGGAAGCTAGCTATGATTTCTAATATAGAGACTGCCATTACCGCATATTACGGATTTGTGAACTCAGTCATACGCTATGGAATCATCTTTTGGGGGAACTCAACAAACGCCAAAAATGTTTTTAAACGACAAAAAAGATGCATTAGAGCTATATTTGACATCAAACCAAGGGATAGTTGTAGGCCCTTCTTCGAAAAATATAAAATACTACCAGTACCATCGATATACATTCTAGAATGTTTGCTTTTCGTTAAAAAATATTTGTATCGATTTCAGTTACAAGATACTACCTATGGTCAGAAATTACGTTGTAAAAACAAGCTTGCCCTGCCAACTCCAAAATGTACGATATACAGAAACAGTGTACACTTTATGGCAGTATATATGTATAACAAGTTACCGGACAAGCTGAAAAAAAAGGGCTATGCAGAATTTAAAAGAACACTGACAAAAATATTAAGAAACAAATGCTATTATGACATTAAAGATTATATACATGATAAAGACATATCTTAGAGTACTTAAATATAATATGACATTGACAGTAATAAATTAATAATGAGACATAAAGTAATATAAATATTGTTAAATTACATTATAGAATGTGCATGTTATAATTATTAATATTTGTATGCTCTGTTTGTAGGGCAAGAAGTGGTCTGAGCTACTTTATTGATTTTAACACCTATAGTATGTACCTACTTCTACAAATAAATGATTTGATTTTGATTTGATTAGACCTTTTGACCTCGCGAAGCGCATACGCAAAACTCGACAGTTTTGATCTTATTTTTTGTATGTGTGTTTTCCAGTTTACATGAGAGTCGATATCAACACCGAGTAATGTAAATTTATTGACTGATTCTAATTTTGTTGCATTGAACGTAAAAGTGAAATCTAATGAAGGTTTTTGAAAAGGATGGAATATCATTAATTTCGTTTTTGAGTAATTTATTTCGAGATTATGATCATTTATCCAGTTCGATATTTTGGTAAGTAATGTGTTAAGTTTGTTATTTATTAATATATTATTTTGTCTCGATGTAAGAAGAGAAATGTCATCAGCAAATAAAACGCACGGCTCATCTATTATTTTTGGCAGATCGTTAATGTACACTAAAAACAAAAGGCATCCGACGAAACTACCTTGAGGGATAGAAGCGTTAGTAATGATGCAGCTTGAACGGATGTTACTTACCTGTTTGCAGGTATCATCAAAATGTTCAATTTCAACGTATTGCTCTCTATTTGCCAAGTAAGAAGCAAACCATCCGTGAGCCTGGCGGCGAATGCCTATTCCATATAGTTTGTTTAATAATATATCATGTCGAACTTTGTCGTACGCCTTGCTCATATCTAAGAATATTCCTATAGCGTACATTTTATTGTCCAATATCTTTACTGTCTCTTGAATTAACTTATACACGGCAAGAATCGTGGAGCGTTTTTTTCGGAATCCGTTTTGGCACTCGTCAAATATTTTATACTTCTCACAGAAACTGTAGACACGATTACAAATGGGTTTATCAAAAATTTTTGAAGCAGTAGGTAGTAGGGCTATGGGGCGATAGTTATTTGTGTCCGTTTTTTCATTTTTCTTATGCATAGGTTTTATGATTGTTTTCTTTAGTAGTTTTGGGAAGTTACCTTCATTATATGATTGATTTATTAGTAAAGTAAACGGTATAGTAAGTTCGTCGGCACATTGTTTAATTAAGAAAGGTGGTAGTTCATCAAACCCATGGCTTTTTTTATTTTTTAAAGTTTTAATAATTTTATTAATCTCGTCATAACTCACTGGGCTGAGGAACATCGTATTTTCGATAGGACTTAACACCGGGTGTCCGCGAAGGTGACCGCCGTCGCCGGCGCCGCCGATGGTTGGCGTGGCCGTCCGCGCCTCGCCAATTGATGCGAAATAGCAATTAAATAGATCAGCAATTTGCTTTGGCTCGGAATATAAATTATTATTTATTTTCAGTGATATATTGTTTGTTTTTTTTATTACTTTTTTGTTTGTCCTTTCGTGTATCATATTCCACATAGCCTTTATTTTGTTACTTGATTTTTTTATTGTATTTATGTATTGTAATTTTTTTGCTTGGTTTATAGACTTTTTTAAAATTTTTTCATATCTTTTATAATATGATTTAATAATGTCAGAGTTAGATTTGATTGCAAGTATTTTTAATAACCTTTTATTTTGACAAGATATTTTAATGCCCACAGTCAGCCAATGTTTTTTACATTTCGTATTTATTTTTCGTTTAGGTATGCACGTATTAAATTTATTTAGAAGTAAATTATGAAATGATTCGTAGTTTTCATTTATGGTTTTGTCGGTCTAAATGAATTCGTTCCAATCTATTAGTTTTAATTGTGATTTGAATTTATCAACTGATTTCTTGTCAAATATTCTTTTGTTTACGTACCAATATGAATATTTCTTTCGTTGGGGTAGATTTAGATGGATAATTGTACCAGCATGATCGGAAAAACCCAATTCTTCTACGGTAGTTTGTAGATTATAATTATTAAAGTTCGTAAATATAAGATCTAAGCAAGTAGATACTGTCGGCGTCACGTGAGTCGGTTTTCTGATATGTTGAGTCAGTTTATATTCAGACATTAGATCTAGAAAGTGATATGTCTTTTTGTTATTCTGAAGAACGTTAATATTAAAGTCGCCTCCCAATATAATATTATATTTCTGATATTTATTATTTAAATAGATAAGGATATTTTTTAATTGGTTATAGAATACGTCCTCCTCCCTACCATTCCAATACATAGTTACTAGTAAAATATTTTTTTCAGATAACTCTATTGCACAAATTTCTAAAACATACTCAATTGACATAGACATAATATCTCTTTTTTCTGTATACTGGATTTGTTATTGCAATAAGATACAAACACCACCGCCGGTTCTAGACCTTCTACAAAACGATGACTCCAAACTATCCTCCTTTTGTTAGTTAATTTAACGGAACGTTAACGTTAGTCAATTCTCTGAATGTGATGTTAAGAAGAACGTACTTTCGGTGACATCGAATGCGGTGGGGGACGACAGCATCAGTCGTCATATGATCTTACCTATCCTTGACATCATCCTTCCTATTATTACCTTCATCCTAAACAATTCCATTACTTCTGGAGTGTTTCCGTCAGCATGGAAGAATGCCTACTTAATCCCGTTGCCTAAAAAGTCGAATCCTGCTTCTTATTCAGATTATCGACCGATTTCTATTCTCCCTTTTCTTCCCAAAGTCCTCGAACATCTTGTCCAAGAACAGCTTAACTACTTTATTTCCAAAAACAATATCCTCAAATCTATTCCAGTCGGGTTTTCACCCAGGTCATAGTACGACTGGTGCTCTGGTAAAAATTACGGACGATATCCGTTTCGCAATGGACTCATCGCAACTCACTATTTTATGCTTGCTAGACTTTAGTAACGCGTTCAACACTGTCGATTTCGATATACTCTTAAAGCGACTACGTTCTCTTAACATATCTCCTACAGCAATTGACTGGTTTCAATCTTACCTGTATGGTCAGCAGCGTGTTCGCCTCGATGATCAGCTTTGCTCTTGGTGTCCTACTACTGCTGGCGTACCTACGGCGGCGTATTATCACCTTTGTTATTTTCACTCTATACATTCTATTACATCAAATCTTCGCTCCTTCTGCCATCTTTATGCAGATGACTTGCAGATTTATTCACATACTTCAGCGGGTAATCTGCCTAATGCGATCACTGAAGTAAATAAAGACCTGGCGCATATAATCGAATGGAGTAAATCTAATGGCCTCATGGTTAACCCTGGTAAGTCCCAGGCCATTATTATCGGCAGCACCCGTCTTATTTCCAAACTCGATTGGGTGACTGTCCCTGGAATAATATTTGATAATGTTCATGTTCCCTATAGCGAGAGTGTCAAAAACCTTGGCATTTTTTTTTTGATAGAACCTTTTCCTGGACGGTGCAAATAGCCCACGTCAGCAGGAAGCTGTTTGCAGCTGCTGGCTCCCTTCGGCGGTTGCGTAATTTTCTCCCTATCGATACCAAAATTTCACTTGCACAGTCCCCGCTCCTCCCTATTCTGGACTATGCTGATTCTTGTTACCTTAGCCTCACTGAAGACCAATTAAACAAACTTGAGCGCCTTCAAAATCTCTTTATTCGATTTATATTTGGGCTTCGCAAATATCATCATGATAAAATATCATCATATCGCAAATATCATCATAAAAAGCAAGATTGAATCACATTTCACACGTAAGTAATTTGGAAACCAATATTATTCAATAAATTAAAATAAAATTTTAACGCTATTGCTTAGAACACAAGTGTTGCCATTATGAAGTGTTTTTGTTTACCCTATTATTGGGTAATGTGACACGCAACGTAACATAGAAAGTAAAAAGCCATCAAATTCGATTAAGTAACACACATATATATATATATTAATCATATAAATTGATGGGACGACATGGTTTGCTCGTTGAAATGGCGCTATAATATCGCGGCAGGGGTACCGCTAAGTTTAAAGCACAAAGATAACTAAATAGCTAAAATTAAAATGGTTAAAATTGCATACTCATAACGCTCCCTGACTTAACAATCTAACACCCAATGTAACTAGATTTGCAACAAAAATTTGATCGTATCATAACAAGTTGATCGGAAATGCTAGTAAATGAATAGATCCGCGATATTATACCGTATTTCAACGAGCAAACCTTGTCGTGTTATCAATTTCTATGATTAAAATATATATAGGTGTTACTCAATCGAATTTGAAGGCTCAAGGATAAGTATTATTTTTGACTTTTCAAATGATAACTTTTCTTTTTAAACTTTTTATGTAATTTCTATGAACGTGTCAATTATATTCATATTAATAAGTTAATTAATATTCTAAAGGCGAATTTCTACCTGTTTGTTACCGCCTATTAAATGAAATAACTAAAAACAGGATTAAATAAAAAAAAAATTTTTTTTAAGAAGATACAATAATGGTTATTCCCGCGTGATGGTAACCCTATTAGCCGTCATCCATGTGTTGCCCCGAAACTGCCCGCGTGATAACGATGTCTATTAATTAATAATAATATAATAATAATAATAATGTTTATTTCAGGAAAATACAAAGCTCCCATATGATGTTAGTAATAATGCAAACTTATTATCTAAGTTAGTAAGTTGAGTACAGTTATAAAATATAAATAAAATAAAATTATGATAATTATGATAAATAATAAATTATTGCATATATGTCATAACAATGCAAGTTTATGTCATATATGCAATAATTTATTATTTGATGATAAAGTTTCTGATCATGATCATATTACCTACCGGCAATTACAGAGGCGCCGCTCGCAATCAGTGTAATTTGATTTATCAGGTGTGCGCATTTATTTCTGTTGTAATGCATAATTTATCTGGCTATGATTCTCATTTGTTTATTACTGAATTATCTAAATACGATGGTGAAATAAAAATTGTGCCCAAAACAAAAGAAAGGTATTTAAGTATTACAAAAATTATCGGAAAAGGTAAAAAACCCAAATCGGTACAGATTAAATTCATAGACTCTTTTCAATTCCTCAATTCAAGTCTTGATAATCTAACTAAAAGTTTAATGAAAACTGATTTCATTCATTTATCTTCGCATTTCCCCTATAACAGCCAGCTTGAATTAATACAACAAAAAGGTATATATCCATATGAATATATCGACTCATGGCATAAATATGATGAAAAACAACTTCCTGCTAAAAATAAATTTTACAACTCTTTGCACATGAAACATATATCTGACAATGAGTATGAACATGCGCAAGATGTTTGGAAAACTTTTAATATAAATTCGCTCGGTGAATATACTGATTTGTATATAAAATGCGATTTTCTGTTATTATGTGATGTATTTGCAAATTTCAGAATGTTATGTTTACGACATTATCAACTTGATCCAGCATATTACATAACTTCACCTGGTTGAAGTTGGGATGCCATGCTTCTTCACACAGGTGTAAAATTAGAATTGATTGATGATTTGGAAATTTATCAAATGTTGGAAAAGGGTATACGTGGAGGACTATCTCAATGTTCTCATAGACACGCTGTAGCAAATAATATTTGTTTACCTAATTGCGATGCCTCAAAACCTTCGGCATATTTAGTATACCTAGACTGCAATAATCTTTATGGCTATGCGATGACAAAGAAATTACCCATCTCAGAATTTCAGTTCGTCAAAACAAATAGCATTCAAAATGTTGATGTATTGAACATTGCTGATGATGCCGAGTATAGTTATATTTTAGAAGTTGATTTAATGTACCCCGATCACTTGCATAATTTACATAGCGACCTGCCTTTTGCACCAGAACAGTTTGTGCCAGTAGGTGGCAAAACTAAAAAAATAATAGCTAATTTATATGACTAATATAACTACGTAATTCATTATGTTCATTTAAAAGAATGTCTCAAAAATGGCTTTATTTTGAAAAGGATACATAAGATTCTTCAGTTTAAGCAAGAATTTTTTTTGTAAATAGATTTGAATACTAATTTACGTCAAACCGCTGTGACATCATTTGAAAAAGATTTTTTTAAACTTTTAAATAATTCTGTATTCGGTAAAACTATTGAAAATAAAAGAAAACAGGTAGACGTCAAATTAATAACTGCATGGAATGATACCTTGAATAAAACAAATGAAAAACTAGGCTGTAACATAGGTTACCTAACTTCTTTAAAATTTAATCTTATACGTACTTACTTACATACTTAAAACTAACTTAAATCTAAATACTTATAACACTAAAAATATCTACATATTTACATTACTTAATTATTATACAAAATATAGAAGCATATAAAAACATAGTAAAATAAATTACTTTCAATATTCGCGCGGACAAACGCACCGTGTGTTTTATATTGCTAATACGTAGGGTGACACAATGAAGAGGCAAGTGCGGGGAGCGGTAACTGATTGCATCGAGAATTCATTCGCTGAGAACGCGCGATCAGTGCACGCCAAACCACTTGAGAGCCTGTACGCGTCACTTTAGCTTACAAAAACTACCGTTACAAAATACGAAAGTAACGGCTATTTAAATTGAAACCGCCTTTTTAATTTATTGGTGTTTTAGTGAATTTCCCTTACTGGGTAAGTTGTGCACACATTATTTATGTACCGCAAAGCTGTAGTATCTGTTTGCTTATCCTATTTGTGCTATTGCGTGCGTAATGAGTGGTGATCAGTGCATGAACAAGGAATCGCAAAACGAAGTTAACAATGACGTGTTAGCCACCGTGTCGAAACGCGAGTGAATCGTAACGACTGATGATTAGTTTATGAACTGGATCCCGTGGGATGAAATTTCTATCTCTGAAACCGTAAGAGAGAGAAGGATGAGGATGCGCGCAATCGACTCAAACCACCCCCCAAAACCTTTTTTTAGGCGGGGATCGACCCCGTACCCCTACTACTATCATAAAGTCGGATACTTTATATTTGATACTTTATGATCTTTGTTTCGTTGGATTGGTCTGCGCCTAGAATAGCTATTAAAACATGGAGAAAATAATTATGAATAAAATTCATTTTCTCATACATTTTATATGAAATGCTTTTTTTATGATATTTCAAGAATGAATTGATAAATTTCAATGGATATTTTTTTTTGTTCGTCTTGGTGAGAGCTGAAACACCTACAGTGACATTAACCAGTTTCTTTTCGATTTGCCAAGGCGATTCATTTAAAGCCAGGCTTTCCCAACCTTTCTTTTGTCGAGCCTCCCTGGACTATGAATAATCTTTTCACGTCACCTTTTTAATTTTTTCATCACATAAAATTCTTGTTGAACTTCTTCTGGTAATTGTGAGATACATAGGTGACTCTGAATGTCTTAACAGTATCGGCGAAATTCGTCTTCCAGCGATTGCAGATGAGTTTCTTTGTCAGCTTTCTAATCTTCGTCCAGTTTGTTATTTTTAATTGCTTTGAATAGTCGAGAAAATGATATTTTGCCCCCCTTGATATCTCCCCACGCTTCCCTAGGGGGGCGTGCCCCCCTAGTTGGGAACTGATTTAAACGAACGTTGCCTCTGATATGCCACGTTATTACACTTGGAACACTCATCTCAGATACTTCAACGTGAGGAGCAAGGCAATATGGTATCTGATCATTCGCGTTTTGCATGCTGGTGTTTTTGATCGTATTTACACAGTTTATTCAAAGAGTGACGAAAGCTTTGGTGGTTTGGTGGTGGAAAGGTTGTTGGTGGTGAACGCTCGTCAGCCGACACCATTTGGATCACTTCGAACTGTCAATGGTGTAGTGTGCCCAATATTTCATGGTTCATGTCAACTGCTCAATTTGCTAAATACTACATATATACTTGTTATACTCGTATGTAATTGTATATAAGCGTTGTACATTACGCAAGTTTAATTAGGTTACACTAAATAATAAATAAACAGAATACTTGATAATGACAAAAGTGGTGCACGTGCGCAGACCGAGCGTCAAATGTTTAAATTAAGAAGAAGAACATTTCGTAACGCGTGGACGGAGAAAAGAGGGACTTCTTCCCGCGCTTTTTACCAGTGATATTGTTGTTATACTTGAAATTTTTACAATTCAGTATAAAATTATACTGAATTATAAAATTTATAGTATCGATAGCATAGATAACAGAAACAACGGGAGATGTGACGAGGGGGCGTGGTTGGTGTCGCCGCAATATGCTCAAAACGAGAACATTGCCAAGAACAGTTAGTTGCAATCAAGTTCGATTGAGATACGTTGCTCCTTGTTTTAGCAAAATGCCAAGTTATGCTGTTGCCTTTTTGCAAAAATAGAAGTGCAGTGGTTAACTTTAAATCAAATGGAATCACTTATCACCTATAAGTACAAATAATATTACGTTTTATAAGCATAAATACAGAATTAATTTCAAAAATTCTCTGACGCCATTTCTACCAGGGCCTTACCACGATACAAATTATAAATATCAAATTTCTCATTCTTAATTATACATTGCTTTTCTACCATTACGCAGTCTCCACCGCTCGTTTACGAACATGCAATGTAAAGCGAGTAATATTATTCGTTCACTGTGTGTACAGTTGCGAGATACGGCCGCTTGTTTCTGCCGCTTTATAAATGTAGTAGTGCGTGCTTACTTGGGTGTTGTTTAAATAAACATCCAATGACAGCGTCTTAACAAATGTCTGTCGTTGTACTTGTGTGCGTAGAATAATATTTTTTATTTATTTAAGTGTGTGAGTGTTTTATGGTGGGGTGAAACTCTGCGACAACCGTCCCGGTGTAAACTCGCGTGGTATGTCACATCTCCCATTGTTTCTGTTATCTATGATCGATAGTATTTTGTAACATAAGTGCTAGTGAAATTATACAGTAATGAAAAACTCAAATATAACACGTTTTTGCACTTTTTGGAAGACGAATAAGTTTATCAAGGAAACCTTGTAAAAATCACTATCGTTTTACGGGTGGTATTTAAACTGGGTTGATTGGGTCTAGGTACCCTTCCCAAGTATTTTTTCAGCACCGTTCCTGAAGCTGGAACATAGAATTAAGATTTTCAAATGGTTCTAAACTGAAGACTTGGCTGTATGGGCTAGATCCCTTTGCCTTTCCCCTCGGGGATAAAAAGAACCAAAAAAAATATATATTTTCACGGTTCTCCATCTTGGTACTTTGGTTGGTGGTAAGTGTGGTATCTTGATTACTTCATGTTACTCATAATCAAAAAGAATATAATTTCTTACGTAAGAAAATAGTACCTATCGTAACTAGCGTATTATAAAAGGAATTCCTTTCATTGTTTGCAGTAATAACACAGTTCATAATTTTGTGAAATTCATTTATAAGGCAAGACCATCAAAAATAGTTGTAAAATGACGGCCGCTGGAAACGTGTGCAGAGTTTGTCTGGCGATGGACGCACCTGTCCGCGATATAGCCGGCAGTCCGCTACAAGACGTTTATGAAAGACTGACCGAGATCTCTGTGAGTATCGTACAACACGTATTCCACCTTCTTCAAACAACGCACGGTGTATTTACTGTTAGTCCATGACCCACTGCCGTGGTTTTTCATATTTAATGCGAAGGGTAGTCTTTTCACATAGATAATATATTGTTATATAGTATACGTATTAACTTTGTGTTTTGTTTAAGGATGTTTCGACAATAATGTATAGTATTTTCAATTTCAATGTTAGAAGATATATAATGTACATTGTGATGGAACACTACACTACAATCACTTTGCCAAAGACATTCTTGGGTGCATGGGGCTCTCACGCTAAATGCATGCAGAAAACTTCTAACAGTCTGTTCTTGGTATAACCGATTGAGACTAATATGAAGAATCAAATGCAACATTCAGCGACTCGGAACATTTTCTTGGCTGGTTGCATAATTTATCAAGTCACAGTAGAGGTAGATAGATGTAGAATAAAAATTGTAGCCGCACAACCCACTACACACCAGAGAACATTCACTGAGTTAGAATACTACTCTAAACAGGGCTCATGGGAGCTAAGTGACTGCAGATGTTTCTCGTCTTCCCTCAGCCACGTGTGTATGGACAGAGGAGTTCAATTAGCGCTCAAAAGCCTATATGTTCCAATCAACATTGTTACCATTATATATTTGGAATCAATACATTTGTCTCTATTGTTTGAGCTAGGTTAAAAGTTTTATGAGCACTTTGTTGGTGCTTGACTCACGATATATTAGATCTCATGTCATTGAAGTGGTGATTGAATTGATGATAGATATATAAAATTTGACTGATATTGATATTGATTGAGCTGATGATGTAAGCTGTTTAGACTTTTACCAACCTCTAATTGTGTCTCCATTGGATCATTTTGCCCAATCAATGTGTGTTAAGACGTGAGTTTCATCAAAGTAATATACTATTCTTAATTGCTTGAGCGATCTTACCTTTTATTGATGATGATGAACATGATATGTGATACATTTAGGTCCAAGCAATACAACTTCATAAAATGAAATAACATAAAGAAATGACTTGGAATATGTCTGCATACAGTTATCTCTAGCCTTGAGTCAGTTGGATTAAAAACTTGTAATTCGCACACGAAGCACACACACATTGAACATTACTACTAATTACACCTTAATAATGAACAAATAACACTAATATAATAATAATTACTTACTGTTAACAAATAATTAGTGTAATGTTAAAATTACAGCTTTTTACTAAATGTATATGAATGAATACATTTATGGTATGCAATTTGATCTAACCTGCTTTGCGTGCTTCCGCCACCAATTAGTTCATGCGGCCTAGCGCCGGCCGGCACCCACCCACTACTGTTAGTACTTGGTACATGCCGACGCTGCCATGGCTGCTCCGGTAGTCTCTGCCTCGGCTGCTGCGGTCGTCCGTCATCTGGAACAGAATCCGCATGCCCCCACCACCACCGTTCTTTCACCGTTCTCACCGACCTTTCTGGGCGATTGTTTTTACATTGTGTGATTGTGTCACACTTCGCCGAGCATCTTATAGACAAAGGACATAACTTATCCCCCACTAACACATATCAAATTTTACACACCATAGACAAAGGTTTAAAACTAAATATTAGGGAACAATTAGAAATTAATAAACATAAAAATTCTAAAATTACTCTCATGAACAAACAGACTGACGTAAACCATTCCCCACTATTAAATATCTTTTCGCTCACACCATCCACCCCCACCCTCAATTCAATATAAGGGACGGCACTGCGATGGATTTGTCACTTGAGACCGCTACGGCCCGCCGCACTGAGTGCACGTTCCGACGTTCGCTCCGTGTAGTACCTGTGCGATCCGCGACTGACCAGTGTCGCTAGTTGTATCTCGGTTGTGTTTCGTAACGAAACATCAACAGAGATACGCCTGCGCCGCCGGAAAGTTTTTCTGTACTTTTTAAAGTACAATCAAACCGAAGGCATTGCAGAGGTGACTCCACAGCCCTGACGACGCTTGGCTAAGCCTTAACACTTACTCCCCTCGGGCCTTAGGGCCTGGGGGCGTGAGGTTTTTGGCCGCCATAGTGCGGATACAGGAGCACAGACCGTCCCTCTGATGTCGAGCCCTTCTCAGGGCTCAGATAAAAAGGCCCCTCTCGGGGCCAAACGCCCGACGCCCGTCGCCGCCAGCCGAGGCGAACCCCCCGTGCCGTCGCCGCGATCCCCCCCCGCGCAGCCGTCGCGTGCGCCCGTCGTACCTGCTCCGCAGCCATCTGCGTCGAAGCAGCCGCGAAAGGGTGTAAAAGGTACCGACGCCGTCGCGGGCGTCGCTACCTCCCAGCCGGAGCGCAGCGCCGGAGGTATGCGCCCTTCTCAGGGCGAAACTTCCAGGCAGCCGCCGCTGACGTCCCACCGAAAGGGTACAAAAAGCACCGACGCCGTCGCGGGCGTCGCTGCTTCCCATTCGTCGTCGTTGTCCGAGCGCAGCGCCGGAGGCATGCGCCCTTCTCAGGGCGAAGCCACCAGGCCGCCGTCGCACACTCCACGCGAAAGGGTAAAACCAGACATCGACGCCGCCGGCGGCGTCGGTGCCTCCCGCGCCGGAGCGTCGCGCCCTTCTCAGGGCGAGCGCTCCCGGTCGCTTTCGTCGTCGCGTAAGCGCGACAGTGCTAGGTCCGCGTTGCTTCATCCGACACCGGTGACGTCACGCGACCCGGCCGTCTTGGCGGTCCCGCGAGTGCGCCTGCTGGGTTCCGGCATTTCACCCAAGTCTATCCTTGAGGATGACATGGTGAAATTTGCTGAGATCTGCCGGCGGGGCATCTTCTCGGACCCCTTGACGGAGCGGATAGCGATGGCCATCCGGGACTACCAGGATGAGGTGGCGGCGGGTTCTCCTGCCCCCTCCTCACTGGAAGTGGTCGAGGCGCAAGAAGCCGTGCAAGCGTTATGCGAGCGCGGTGTAAGGCGCCAGAGGTCCCCAGAGAGTGACACCGAGGCAGAGATGCAAAAGCGAATCCGCATTGCACTCACAAGCCCTCCGGCCTCTCTTAGTGTACCGATGGAGGTACCTCCCCCTGCGAAACCAACTCCGAGAGAGCAACGCGACCCGCGCATTTGTCGACGTCGCGACGTAGTGTTCCCTCCTCCTCCCCCCCCGCCGTCAAGTGACGAAGCGCCACCCCCCCCCCTCCTCTTTCCCCCCCTCCCCCCCCCGCGGACAAGGAGCGACGTAGTGCCTACAGTGTCGTTTGCTGACACGGTACGAGCGCAGGCGTCGACATCAACGTCCGGTGCGTCACAAGTACCGCCGGCGTCGGTGAGTAGCAAGCCTGCGGTGCCGCCGAAAGCAAACCCGCGCTACCCACCGCTCATTGTTGAGACCCTACCGGATTGGACGACGCACTTCAAAGCCTTGAAGTCTAAGCTGGGCCATAGCCCGAACGCGAGACCCTTTGGCAGAGGAGTGCGGTTCACACCGAAGACTGAGGAAGAATACCGTGCCGTACAAAGGTACCTTTACGATCTTGAGAAGACTCAAAAGCTCAGCTGGTTCTCGTATTCGTTGCCGGCTGAAACCATCGCAAAGGTAGCGATACGAGGGCTACCGTCTGACACCGATCCGAACGAGATCTCAGAAGCCCTAGCTGAACTGAATTTCGTACCTGAGTACGTGCGACCCATCCGCGCGCGACAAGGCAGACCCGGATGCATTTTCTTCGCTCAACTGAAGAAGACCGCCGACACAATCCCCCGGATCTATGACGTCACCGAGCTGTTGTGCATGCCCGGAGTCAAGATAGAGGCGTGGCGAGGCAGGCAGGGGCCAGCCCAGTGCCACCGCTGTCAGCGCTTCAGGCATTCATCGCACATGTGCCACCGCAAACAAGCGTGTGTGCGCTGCGGAGAAGAGCACGCAGCTAGTGACTGTCCGCGTCCCAGAGAGGAGCCGCCGACGTGTGCCAACTGTGGAGAGGCGCACACGGCCAACAATCCCAGATGCGCTGTGTTTCGTCGCGAATTGCGAAACAAGCGAGCATGGACAGTTGCAATCACCGCCGGTGCCTCAAAACAGACAAAGAAGGCCGTTGCAGTCGATTTACAGACAGAAACGACTTCTTTAATGGCACAGGCAAACGCTCCCACCGAGAGAGGCGCCTCTCTCAAGAAGAAGAGGCGTAGGAAGAAGTCCCGGAAGGCTGCGCAAGCCGTACAGGCGCAAAAACCGGCCGAAAGGACCCAGACCGCAGCCACTTCAGCACCCCGAAAAGGTGATTTGAAGAAAGCGGGCGTCCCTACACAACAAGTAGGTCGTCAGGCGAGGCAAACGGCGGTTGTTACATCGCACATACCGGCACCCAGCGCTGGAGCGATCGACAACAACGCTACTGCTGTTTTAGACGTCGCTCTTATTATCATGGAGGACGTATTGAAGGCCGTACGGACAGGACAGAACACCCTGTCAGTGTTACTAGGAGGAATGGCTCAGCTCATCCAATTGAGACTGCAACATGGGGGCTCTTAGAGTTTTGCACTGGAATGCAGACGGCCTATACAAAAAGGTTGCTCTGCTGAAAGCGCTACTCAAGGAGCAGGATATTGACGTCTGTTTGGTGTCTGAGACGCACCTGAAGGAGTCCATTACGCTGAGAATCCCAAACTACCATATCTACCGGAAAGACGAACGTTCTCCCCATGGAATAGCTTACCGTGGGTTGGCAGTGCTAGTCAGACGCCGCTTAGTCCATCAACCGATCAAGATAGTCGAGACCGAGTCTGTCCACAAGAGGGCCAAGCTTTATGCTTTAGGAGTTGACATCCACGCGGGTAGGCAATCCATGCACCTGTACGCAGCCTATAGACCCCCGATTGGGAAGCTGGACCCGGCGGAGATAACCCGCCTAGTCGATACGGAGACTAATACACCTGTCCTTCTGGCTGGCGATTTCAATTGCAAACACACAGCATGGTGCGCCACGCACATTTGCCCAAGCGGACGTCGGTTGTTTGACGATGCGGAGCGCTGGGGCTATACCGTGCAGGGCCCCGAGGTTCCGACGCATTATCCGTATAGTAGTGCGGCGGCACCCGATGTCCTGGATATTATAGTTCACAAGAACTTACACTGCCAACCTACGCAAGAGGTTCTACTGGAGAGCATGTTCTCGGACCATCTACCGGTACTCGTGACGATTCCAGAGACTCCACTTTCGGTCTCACCACCAATTCCCAAGCGTCTCATCAACTGGGCCCAGTACACCGAAAAAGTAGACTCCAGGCTCGCGGCGTCGTTTCCCATCTCAACTCCGGATGATGTGGAGCGGCTAGCGGTGCATATTACGGAGACTATCCAGACGGCCTTCAATGAGTCCTCCACCGAGACTAAGAAGCGACAACAATACTCGCCACTCCCCGACGCCATCAAGCGTAAGCTAACAGACAAACGTCGACTACGCAAGTTGTGGCAGAGGACGCGGTGTCCTGTGTTAAAGGCCGAACTTCATCGCCTTACGACCATAGTAAAGGACGCGCTAGAAACCCATCGAGAGGAGAGTTGGCAGCGGCACGTAGAGGATGTCAGTGATGACTGGAATTCAATCCACAAACTGTGCAGGCAGCTGACGAGAACTCCACCTCCAGTACGTCCACTACTGGCAGACGATGGTACTTTGCGATATCACGCAGCAGACCGCGCTGAAATATTCGCCGACCACTTAGAACGCCAATTCCGCCCTAACGAAACAGAAAATACAGCTCACGTCGAAATGGTGCAACAGTACCTACGAGGCTATTTTTCTACGTCGATAGCGGCCGATGACGATCCAATTGTTTTCACCCCGGGCGCAGTGCAGCGTGCAATACAACGCGCTAAACTTCGGAAGGCGCCCGGTGCAGATAAAATAACCAATGAAGCCCTACGTCGGTTACCGCCGCGCGCCGTCGCGGCGCTAACTCGACTGTACAACGGTATAAATCGCACTGGACACTTCCCGTCTATATACAGAGACGGACGCGTAATATTGCTGCCTAAACCCGGTAAGAACGTGTTGAAACCGGAGAGTTATCGGCCCATTACACTGCTATCTACGCAGTCGAAAGTGTACGAACGCCTCCTACTGAAACACCTCGCCCCGCACATCGCCCCCCGCGACGAGCAGTATGGTTTCAGAGCGGAACATTCGACGACTCTTCAATTATTGAGAGTGCTGCACATGATGACCCAGGGTATGAACCAGAGGGGAAGCACAGTAGCAGTATTTCTTGATATGGAGAAAGCGTTCGACAGAGTTTGGCACGACGGTCTGCTGTACAAACTAGCGACGTCCAGCGCTTCCCAACGTCTAGTCCGAATAATAGCCTCCTTCCTGAGTGATAGAAGTTTTCACGTATCCGTAGAAACAGAGTCCTCGACGTCCAGAAAAATCTTAGCCGGCGTACCGCAAGGGAGTTGCCTCTCCCCAGCATTGTACGCACGTTACACCGATGACATTCCGAAGTCAGACGAATCCACATTAGCACTGTACGCCGACGACGCAGCGTATCTGACATACAACAAAAATGCTAGATTCGCAGTGTTGAAAATGCAACGCGTACTAAACCTGCTCCCCGAGTGGCTTGACAAATGGAGGCTCTCGGTTAACGTGCGAAAGACACAAGCAATGCTAGTGAATCTCTCCGTAAAGAAGCCTTCCACCTTGTATCTCCATGGTGAGCAGCTAGCTTGGCGCGAATCGGCGACCTACCTAGGCGTCGAAATCGACCGGCGGCTCACTATGAAAAAACACGCGAACAAAATCATCGCTAGGACCCGTGCATCGCGCGCTTTATTGCGGCCGGTGCTCTCCTCGAAGCTTCCGCTGAACACAAAACTCAGCATATACAAGACCTACCTACGGCCACGTTTAACATACGCAGCGCCAGCTTGGTTCGCCCTACTGAGCAAAGGAAACGCTGAGAGAATCCAACAGCAACAGAGCATCTCCCTCAGGCAGATTACAGGCGCCCCGCGCATTGTAAAGAACGCCACTATACAGAGGGACCTACGAATGGAGAGCACGGACGCATTTATACGCCGACTCACAGTAAGCCTGTTCGAGCGTGCGGACGCGTCGGATTTGCGTCATATACGCAATCTGGCGCCTCTACATACTCGGCCGCCGGACGGACGCCCTTACGCTCGTGAGTTACTCGCGAACAACGACACATGAGACGATTCTGACGAACTAGAAACGTAGCGCGCATCTCGGCCTATACGGCCAACACAACGCCCGGTATGTATTCACATGCTGCGATCGATACCTCAGTAGAGAGATTTCTATCTCGGAACTGATTCCCCAGCCACCGTGAGGAGGTTGTGAGATGACCCACACTACTATTTGTCACTTGTAGCATGTTATTCTTACGATTAACGTCTACAACGCCTGATGATGCCTCGTGGAGAGGCGAAACACGTGTCGCAGCGACGACCAGGCCAGTCGTGGCAGCGACGGTGGTGGTGGGGGCATGCGGATTCTGTTCCAGATGACGGACGACCGCAGCAGCCGAGGCAGAGACTACCGGAGCAGCCATGGCAGCGTCGGCATGTTGAACGTTACTACGTAAGTAGTGGGTGGGTGCCGGCCGGCGCTAGGCCGCATGAACTAATTGGTGGCGGAAGCACGCAAAGCAGGTTAGATCAAATTGCATATAGATTTGACTTTCGCAAAGTAACGCCTGAATCTATTAACATTTATGGTATTTACACCAAGAAAACAATATTTGTTTGGGTAATCTCTGAAAGGTGCGACTGATTTTGAAACATGTCTCAGACATCCTTACCAAATGAATATGCTCCCAATGACCACTTCTGCATATAGTAATAACAGCTATAAGATTGCTCCTAATAATAATAAATTAAGCGAAGATACCAAGTCTCTATCTCCAGGTAGTTTTAAAAGCAAACTAAAAACGGCTAATACAAATTTCTACTCTATTGATGAATTTTATAATTTTTTCAAGAGATATTAATTTAATCATGTGACATGCTAAATAACCTTGATGGCATTTATTAATCCTATTTAGGTTAGGTATCTTGTCTGTGTGGCACCATGTTAGAGTCATCAACTAAAAGTTAATTTGACAATTGCATTACATTTTCTAACAAAGCACTTTTCACCTTATTACTTACATAATTATCTTTTTGTGTGCTAAAATAAACTGAATTGATTGACAATTTGACTGACATTAATATGACGTGAGGCGTGATTCTGTCAAATGACAGCGAATGTTTACATCAGTGACTGCGTTCGTAAGTTGTTAATAATTCGGGGAAATATTGGAATTTTTAACAAGATTATTCTCATTGCCTCCATGTTTTACACCAATGATGTTAAGGTAATATTGTTGTCTTAGGTTTTCGCGATTGTTACACATTGAAATTAAACTATTTTTAACGGAAGTATCGCGTGTTTTATTTATTTTGTTGAAACCTGACGTTTCGAACGCTTTGCAGCGTCCGTGGTCGCAGGAAAGACTAAGGTGGTATTTGTCTTACATTAGTTATTCAATTATTACATCTACCGACATGGATGGATTAATTATATATGTTCCGATTCACACAAAAATTGTTGCTCAACCAAACCCTCCAACGTGTTATTATAGATTTGGTTGATATACCCTTCCAGATGCTTGGAGCCAAATGATGTATAGAAAGCTGCCCTTCTCCTTTTGGCGTGCCAGTGTCTGGTAAAATGTGTGAACATATTTATGTAACTTCTAATGTATCTGTGCCACATTTTTAGCTAAAAATATTTGGTAGTAATAGTGCGACTGGAAGCAGGCCGACTGCACCTTAGTCTTTAATTGTGGTCCATGTGTTTGTTACGAGCAGAGCAAGCTATTGGAGAGTTGTGTAAGCATGTAGTGTAGAAATGTGTTTGAAGTGTCTAAGTGACAGTAGCTGCCATCCAGCAGGCTACTTGTTTGAAGTGTCTGAGTGACAGTAGCTGCCATCCAGCAGGCTACTTGTTTAAAGTGTCTGAGTGACAGTGGCTGCCATCCAGCAGGCTACTTGTTTGAAGTGTATGAGTGACAGTGGCTGCCATCCAGCAGGCTACTTGTTTGAAGTGTATGAGTGACAGTGGCTGCCATCCAGCAGGCTACTTGTTTGAAGTGTCTGAGTGACAGTGGCTGCCATCCAGCAGGCTACTTGTTTGAAGTGTCTGAGTGACAGTGGCTGCCATCCAGCAGGCTACTTGTTTGAAGTGTCTGAGTGACAGTGGCTGCCATCCAGCAGGCTACTTGTTTGAAGTGTCTGAGTGACAGTGACTGCCATCCAGCAGGCTACTTGTTTGAAGTGTCTGAGTGACAGTGGCTGCCATCCAGCAGGCTACTTGTTTGAAGTGTCTGAGTGACAGTGGCTGCCATCCAGCAGGCTACTTGTTTGAAGTGTCTGAGTGACAGTGGCTGCCATCCAGCAGGCTCCTTGTTTGCTATGTGAGTGTTGAACAATAATAAAAGCTCATTGTCTTAATGTTTTGAATTTATCCATTTCTTTTCAGATTAACACACTGTGTCAGCCGGTGCCCGTGTGTTACCTGTGCTACTTCCGACTGAACAAGTGCCAGGACTTGATGCTGAGGTCTGTGAGGGCCAACAAAGTGCTCACAGAGATACTGCAGGGCGGTGAAATAGTAAGTTGGATATAACTACTATTATATGAATAATCTTAATGTAGGTTAAAATTTTCTATTAGTCTAAAAATTTTAAAAATGTTTTACACAAACGAATCTCGAAACAATTGCAGTTAGGCAGCGTTCAATTATTACGGAACGCAATCTGTGGGGAGCGGAGGGGGTGCTCTTGTCACGTTAGGATGCGTTACAGGGGCGGGAGGGTGGTTCGAACAGCTCGTTACGTAACATTGTTTTTTATATAGACAGTTAGGTAATTATGACGAAGTTAACGATGCTCTCTCTAAAGTTATGCATTGGTTTAATGTTAATAATCTGCTTTTAAATGATAAAAAGACTAAAGTAATTAAGTTCTCAACACCTAATGTAAGACAGGTGACTACCAATGTACATGTTAATGGAACTAATTTAGCCCCAGTGGAGACAACTGTGTTCTTGGGTATAACAATTGACTCCAAACTACAATGGGGCCCACAAATTGAAAAATTATCAGGAAAACTAAGTTCTGCAGCCTATGCAGTGAAAACTATTAGACGGCTCACTGATGTTGATACGGCTAGAATAGTTTATTTCAGCTACTTTCATAGTATTATGTCATACGGAATTCTTCTTTGGGGTAACTCCGCGGACATTAACACCATCTTTTTATTGCAAAAGAGAGCCATAAGAGCTATCTACAAACTTGGTCCCCGTGAGAGCCTTAGAGAAAAATTCAAAGAAATAAATATTCTAACAGTCGCATCGCAATATATCTATGAAAATCTTTTGTATGTCCATAAAAACATAGACTCATTTTGTAAAAAGAGTGATACTCATAACATAAATACTAGATATAAGCATAATCTTGTGTTACATGCAAGCCGTCTCCACAAAATAAGTAATTCTTTTATGGGGCAATGTATACGGTTCTATAACAAACTTCCCAGCAATATAAGAGAATTGTCAATAAACAAGTTTAAAACTACTATTAAAGCCAAATTGTGTAGCAGGGCATATTATAAAGTATCTGACTATATTAATGATAAAAATGCCTGGGATTGAGTCGATCCAATTATAATGTAATTAATAAATTATGTAAATTTGTTTGGATACCAAAAGAGGGATGCCTGAGTTTTTTGGCAGTATTTTTATCAGTGCTCACCTAGTCATGAACTGCACGGTAGGGAAAAAAATTGTGACGATTCCAAACAAATGTAGCCATTTTTACGGAATAAAAAGATTTTGACTTTGACTTTGACTTTGACTATATAATAAGTAGAGTTTTCGTTTAAGTTTTACGCGAAATCCCTTTCCTGTGTGTGAGTAAGGTCGCCAGATCACTGAGAGGTCGTTGTGCGGACAGCGGGAGGACCGGCGGATGTCGAAGCGCCACAAGCAGTGTGGGCGCTGCAGACTGGCGCGGCGGTCAGGGAGACCCGGTGAAACGGTTAGTAGGGTTCCCGAACCCGGGGATCACTTAATCTCCGCCCCGGGAGGCTGAATCGCTAGCCTGTGTGAAGTCCCTGTTGCAGTGGTCGTGTCGGAGAAGGAGACCGGGGCACGTTGAAACGAAAAAGGCCACTAGTGGACATAGAGACCATTGAAAACCAACTTCGAATATACAAAAAAAAATATGATGGATTTCGATTGTACTACCAAATACAAGACATTAATTACTAATACACTTTTTGGATATAATCAGTAGTTTATTAGTTATGAATTATTGAAAAATAAAATGTATGGAGAAAAACACAAATTCCTCAAAAACTACGAGGTCTCAAAAATATGACTTCAGATTTGTATTATACTATTTCTATTACTATTTTTAAGGTACGACTGTAACTGCGCTTCGCTGCGCTTTTGCGACAATTAACTTTTTTCTTTTTTTAGGGTTCCGTACCCAAAGGGTAAAACGGAACCCTATTACTGAGGCTCCGTTGTCCGTCCGTCCGTCCGTCCGTCTGTCACCAGGCTGTATCTCTTGAACCGTGATAGGTAGACAGTTGAAATTTTCACAGATGATGTATTTCTGTTGCCGCTTTAACAACAAATACTAAAAAATAGAATAAAATTAGTATTTAAGGGGGCTCCCATACAACAAACGTGATTTTTTTGCTTGATATTGATAACGGCAACAGATAGACGTTTGAAATATTCACAGAATATTTAGTTATATATTCACTCTAAGAATAAATAATTAAATTAAAATAAAACAAATATTTAAGGGGGGCTCCCATACAACAAACGTGATTTTTTTGCTGTTTTTATAGATAATGGTACGGAACCCTTCGTGCGTGAGTCCGACTCGCACTTGGCCGATTTTTTATTCTCAATTCCACACCACCCCAGAGGTAGAGAACCAGGCGCGTTTTTTTTAACAGTGGTGTCCCCAGTAGGCCTAGTCCACTCATATTGTTTAGTTAATGTCCTCAGACTCATCATTTTCTAGACCACTTACATCTATAAACTCAAAATTTTCTTTTTCTTGATCATCGTCAATAATTTCATCTAATATTACTAAAGTTTTAGCCTCCTGTGATATTTCTTTATGTTTTCGTTATATTTTATGTCGTTTTATTGAAATATATGGATCAGAACTGATTAATAATTTATTTAAATTATCCTCATTGGTGGCTTTTCTATTAATTTTTCTAGAATTATCTTCGCGATATCTACGGAAATCTTTATTTCTCGATTCAGCAGCTTCCTCGGATAATTTAGGTAAATTATTTAGAATTAAACCAAAATTTTCAATTATTTTTGCCCCATGCACCAGGACTTTATGTACGCTAGGGGGCATGTAATACCATTGATATAAATCGGTATATAACTTTGCGGTAGTTTCAGTATACTCCTTAAATTTTAAAATATCAATAAAAAGACCTGAAGAAATTACTTCTAAGATTACTGAAAACCGTTTTATCAATTTAATTTGTATTTGCAAAGAATCTTCTAGCGGTATTGCCGTCATTGGTGGTACCATGCCCTTGTTTTACAACATCAGATAACCATCGTCATTTGTTAATGACATTGTTTGTCTGATAAAAACAAAGGATGTCATTAGCTAATGACATTGTTTGTTTTTCTATGTCGGCCAATCAGAGCGCAGATAGCCATGACGTGTCTTATTGTCATAGGTTGATCCAAACCAATTAGAAAAAGGTTCGGTTGCGTTTGAAATAACAATGTTATAAAAAATAAGAAAAATAAAAATAACGTGCAGTACGTTGTTACATAACATACGGACTACCTAGCAATATTTTTTTTTTTAGAAAATATTTAATTTCGTCAAAATGTTTCAAGATTTGGTGACAAATCCTACTTATATAATATTATAAATGCGAAAGTTTGTATGTATGGATGTTTGTTGCTCTTTCACGCTTAAATGGCTGAACGGATTTGAATGAAATTTTTCAAATCCGTTCAGCCATTTAAGCGTGAAAGAGCAACAAACATCCATACATACAAACTTTCGACAGATCCCTGTCTTCAAGATGATGCAATCGGCGACAACAAATATGCTCCCAAACGAACAAGCATACCCCGGCACGACGCACAAATAGGTGCTCTAGTTTGTACCCAGGGTATTGCACCTAAGAAGTGTCGGCCGGTGAGGATATTTGTGTTTCCGTGAGGAAAAGAATGGTCGGCCGCGTTGTTTCCAGGTGATGATGGACCGCGTTGACGTTCAAGTGCAAACCTTTGATACTGCAAAAGTCCACATACGTTGTGGAAGGGGTGGCCGCTATGGAACCATTTTTTCGTTTTTGTTTTGCCATAATCCGTGATGAGGTAAAAAATGAAAAGTCGATGAAGGAAGGAGTGAAGGACAAAAGTGCGGGGTCCTTCACCACAGTACAGTGCGGGTTATGCGGTTTGTTGGCGCGGCGGAAGGGCCCCCCGTCCCGCCTGCTGCAGCAACCGGGTCCACCCCGCACGTTGGAACGAAAAAGCGCTGGACATAGAGACCACTGAAAACCAACTTCGAATATACAAATAAAATATGATGGATTTCGATTCTACTACCAAATACAAGACATTAATTACTAATACACTTTTTGGATATAATCAATAGTTTATTAGTTATGAATTATTGAAAAATAAAATGTATGGAGAAAAACACAAATTCCTCATCCATGTGTAGTATGGGCACAGCAAACATGAGAGGCATCTAGATACCGTTTTACTTAATATTTAGTTAAATAGGACTATGTCTGTCGCACTTTTCACTTTATATATTGTATAGACTTATAGAGAAGTCAAAGTATTCCGCTCAATAAATTGGTCATCGAAGAATTCAGATATGTTGTAGAAACACTTATGTAAAAGGAAAGTTTTTAGGTGTTTATTATATAGGGACGGTTTTTTAATATTTTTTATATCATTTGGGATATGATTGTATATTTTTATTGCCATATGATGAGGGCTGGATGAAACTAGTTCCATTTTGGTAGTTGGTCGTTCTAATTTGTTTAAATATCTATCATTTCTCCTATTAATATTTTCCCTTGGTATGTAAAGGTCTTCGTTGTTTCTCACAAATTTGCATGATTCCAGAATGTATATGGAAGTTAGAGTCAGGATTTGGCATTTCACAAAATAAGATCTACATGATGTCATTTGGTCAATGTTAACTAGTATTCTAAGGCATTTCTTTTGTAATGTAAATATATCTTTTACCTCGCAACAGTTTCCCCACAGAACTATGCCATACGATAATCTGGAATGCGCATATGCATAATAAGCAGCACAAGAAGTTTTGAAGTCAGTTACACGTTTTAGTTGATTTAATGCATATGTAAAAGAGGATAGCTTACTTTTTAATTTTTGAATATGTGATTTCCATGTCATATTAGTATCTAAATCAACACCCAGTAATGTCGCAGTGTCAGCTAGTTCTAATTTTGTATTTTTAAATTTGTTTTAGATTATTAGTATCTAACCAGTTAGTAATTTTGTCTAGAGTAATGTTTAATTTATTTTCTAATTCCATGGTATCCGAGCATGACATCAAGACAGACACATCGTCCGCGAAAAGTATACAATCTTCGTTAATTTCGTTAGGGAGATCATTTACGTAGATGAGAAATAACATACAGCCCAATACACTACCTTGTGGGATAGAGCTGGTAGAGAGCACTCTATCTGATGTAACATGCTGTATATTTCCAGTATCAAAATTGGTATGTTTAATTTCTACACATTGGGAGCGGTTTTCAAGATATGATTTAAACCAGTTATGTGGATGCCCTCTTATTCCAGATTCAAATAATTTGGTTAGCAATATATCATGGCATACTCTATCATAGGCTTTGCTCATATCTAATAGGAGCCCTATAGCATATTTTTTATCATTGATTTTTTGGAAAATTTTTTGGACATATTTATAAATTGCTAGAGTAGTAGAGTAGTTCTTTCTGAAGCCATTTTGGTTTTCATGCAGAACTTTATATTTTTCATAAAAACTGCCCAGACGTATTACCATCGCTGTTTCAAAGACTCTCGCAGATGCCGGTAGAAGAGATATAGGACGATAATTATTAATGTCTGTTGTGGATCCCTTTTTATGGATTGGTATTATTAAAGAAGCTTTTAGCAAATCGGGAAATTTGCCTTCAGCAAAAGATTGGTTTATTAGTTTTGTATATGGGACCGTCAAAACATCAGCACATGTTCTTAGTAACGTTAGAGGGATTTCATCAATTCCGAAAGAGTATTTATTTTTGAGGTTTTTTAATATGTTATTTATTTCCTTGTGATCGACAGGGCTTAAAAAGAAAGTGTTTGGTACTCTATTTGTTGTGATATTATTTTTTATTGCTGGTCGAGAGTTAACCTGTGATTTTCCAATAGATACAAAATAATTATTAAATTCATCAGATACGTTTTTTGGGTTGACTATAGTTTTATTATTCGGTAGTTTAATTTTTATGTTTGATTTATTATTATTTATTTTATTTGTTTCTCTGCTAATAATTTTCCACATGCATTGTATTTTATTTTCAGAAGTCATAAGCTTATGTTGGTTATTGATTCTTTTCGCTTTTTTAACAGCTTTTTTTAATGTTTTGCAATACATTTTATAATTTTCACGTAGTATTTTATTTCCTGTCTGTGATATTAGTAGCTTTAAAAATCTTTTATTACGACAAGATGTTTTTAATCCCGGTGTTAAGTAGGTTTTTTTACATTTTGTACTATATTTAACTAGTATTTTAGGCATACATTTATTCAGGGTATTAAACATAATTTTATCAAATATACTATAATTCTCATTAATGTCATTTGTTTGGCGTAATACTTCGTTCCAGTTTACTTTTGCTATTTCTTCTTTAAATTTGTGTATATTATTCTTTTTAAATGGTCGTTTTATTAATGAAAAATATTTTAAGTTTTGTGTAGATAGTGATGTAGAAACAATTATTCCCTTGTGGTCTGAAATGCCAAGTTCATGAACTTCAGCCTTACAAGTCTGCTTGCTAAAGTTCGTAAAAATTAAATCTATGCATCTAGCACTAGTTGCTGTAATTCGCGTGGGTTCTCTCACCTTTTGGTGAAAGTTGTATGTTAACATTAAGTTAGAGAGTCTACTGCATTCTTTTTTATTCAAGAAATCTATATTGAAATCGCCAGCTATTATAATATTTTTGAATTTGTCTTTTTTGTAGGTTAATTCTAGGAGCTTCTCTAGAGAGTCATAAAATACTTCAACTTCTCTACTATTGTTAGGCCAGTATAAATCTAATAATAATAAGTTTAATTTGGGTATTTCAATCGCGCATATTTCAAATACCATTTCTATAGATAGTGAAGATATATCGAGTCGTTCATGGCGTTCTAAGCCATTTCGAATCAGTATGCAAACTCCGCCGCCGTCATGTTGCTCTCGACTGTAGGACGCTCCCATGACATAGTTTTTCAGTTGTAGTAGCTTCTTCTTTTCTTCACTCAGCCACGTTTCGGATAAACAAAGGACATCCAAATTACTTTTTTCCTCTATTAGTGCTTCTAAAAGATGTTTTTTATTATTAATGCTTTGCATATTTTGGTAGAGTATAGTTAACTCAGTTGCGAAATGTATATTTGTTTTTTAAGTCTTGTTTTGTCAGGTCCTTTTCCACAGTAGAGTCATTAGTGTCAGTTTCTATTTTATTATCATGGGCTATATCGTATAGCAAAGAATTTGATAATCGTGGATGTTTTTCTAATTTTGAAGTATTTTTATCGTGTGGCAATTCTGTATCGTTGCATGAGACATTTGATTCGGATTTTCGATTCTTTTCGGAGCTTTCAACTTTTTTCCATTTATTATTAAGTTATTATTCCTTATTATTGCATAGTGTCCATTTCGCCTTGCCTCATGTAGAGCACGCTTCAGTTCTCTTTGTTCTCGAAGAGCTGATGGGTTTAGGAATTCTGTGACGCTTACACCAGGTCGGCAGACTGGGATGGATTGCGTAAATTCTACGCATCGTACCCGTGGAGGCAGCTGTTCTTCGAATCAGACGACATTGATTCCTGCGCGACCGCAGTGGCTGCTGCGATATTGGATGGCATGGAATGCTACATTCCCAATCGCCTGGTAGCTACTGCGGGAGGGAGGAAAGCGGCCGTGGTTTAATCGGCATTGTTGGCATGCTTGAACC
Organism: Pyralis farinalis; assembly: GCA_947507595.1. Classification (NCBI taxonomy): domain Eukaryota; kingdom Metazoa; phylum Arthropoda; class Insecta; order Lepidoptera; family Pyralidae; genus Pyralis; species Pyralis farinalis. Next base: position 2,100,942 of record OX382281.1, read on the forward strand.
ACGGCGCGGTCTAATGAGGATCCTAATGCCTCTGTTTTGAAGTGCACACTAAATGCTGCCTCGAGATCCAGTAAAAGGGTGGTTGCTAGATCAAAATTCGATTTCGTTGTCAGAATTGGCGAGCGGCTTGCGAGCTTTTCCCTCAGAGAGCCGTGCTTTCTGGTCGCTCGCTAAAGCTGCTGAAGGAAATTTGTGTAATCCGTCCATGCCACCACTGCAAAAACCGGATGACAGTTTGGCCCACAGCGCCAAGGAGAAAGCAGACTTACTCGGTAATCTCTTTGCGTCTAACTAGAATATGAATGACAGGGGAGCTGTACCACCTACCATCCCGTGGTGCGGTAGCTCAATGCCGGAGATCTCCATTACCCAGCGAGATGTCCGGCGGGCATTACTCTTTCGACATTCATAAATCGAGTGGGCCAGATGGTATACCGGCAGTGGTGCTGAAGCTCCTAAGTTGTGTTCTGTACTAACGTGCTTTCCTATTCCACTGGACAAGTCCCGATTTCTTGGAAGACCGCTAATGTGCACCCGGTGCCCAAAAAGGGCGACAAATCATACCCATCGAATACAGGCGTATTGCTATAACCTCCCTTCTCTCCAAGGTGATGGAGCGTGTGATAAACACACGATTCCTAGTATACCTAGACGATAACGACTTAATCAGCGACCGTCAATACGGTTTCCGTATCATTCGGTCGACTGGTGATCTTCTAGTCTAGTGTATGTTACACACCGCTGGGCTTCGGCGATAGAGAGTCAGTCAGAGAGAGGAGATAGATATGGCAAAGCCGTGCGATCGGGTCTGGCACCGGGGTTTTTTATTCAACAGATGCAAAAAAGCCGTGGTTGACGGTGGATGTTCCGATAGTATGGATATCAATGCTGGCGTCCCTCAGGGTTCTGTGCTGTCTCCGACGCTGTTTCTGCTGCATATCAATGATATGTTGTCCATTGATTACATTCATTTTTATGCGGACGACAGCACCGGGGCCATTTGCTATACAGGCCGTGCAAACATCCCTCGTTATCTTGTGGAAGAAAGACTTCGGCATAGGATTCTTCAAGAAATGAAGAGTTTTTTACAGGGTCTGGGAACTCGAGAGTGACGCCCCTGGTATTGCAAATGTCCATAGGCTACGGTGACTGTTTACCATCAGGCTTGGCATTACCGTATGCTTGACTGCCACCTTAGTGGTACAAAAAAATGGTCAGTATTGTTATCAACGCAAACATAAATGTTTAATACATGAACTGTTATTTTTCAGGAACAGCAAGAATTTGTTTCTGCAGTAAAACAGTATCAACTGAATGGTCTATGTGTGACTCCCGTTGAGCTCATCAGCATTACAGGCACTGAATACAGCTTGATAAAGGAGGAGATCGAAGAGGAACGTCTGTCATCGCAGTGCACAGGAGAAATGGACACTGACAGACTCCCACTTGTGGAACGTTTCACGTTTGAGGACTCTGAACATGAAGATACTATTGAGAGACCAGCACTGGAGGATATGTATGACACTGAGAGTGGGGTATTGATAAATGAAGGAAATGTAAAACAGGAGACTTCAGATGGAGCCGTTGATATTGAGAGACAAGAATTGATAACTGAAGAGAATATCAAGACTGAATTAGAAGAAATGGAAGATATCTATACTGCAGTGGTAGTAATACCTGAAGAAAGTAGAACGCAGGAGGAGTTAGAAGGAGCACAAGTCGATGAGGACAAGAAGGCAGAAGGTAACAGTCACTATATGGCCCTTGTAAAGAACACTGCTTTTTAAAACTTATTGCATTTATCTGTCACATTTAACTAACATTTTCGAATCTCAGTGACTTTGTTTTGACAATGTAAGTATACACAGCCACGTCTGGCACAGTGTATTGATAGAAGGTTATTGAGATCACAAACATACACAAATTATTAGTTTGTGGTTCTCATATGTCTTCTTTCATTTTTTTATCTGTACACGAGACACACCATAGTTTTATTATGTAATATTGTGTACACAAATTTGTTCCTTAACAGCATCACCAACTGTGATCATCGTCGGTTTTGATAATCAAATATACTCATATTGTCCACTATCATCACTATGATTATATTTCTCGTAATCACGACGGCAGTTGCACAGGAATTATTGTTTCCTAATTTAAAATACCTCTTGTCCTGCCTAGCATGCCTCCACTTCACTGGCATGATGCTTAGGTCTCTCACACTGTAGTTTGCTGACCTATTCATCCGGCAGGCTGGTTTAGTTCAGGCCACTATATCATTCAGACTTAAAACTCTGGAGCATAGCACTTGACTTTGAGTGTGACAGCAGTTAAATGGTTAGAGTTATGACTCAACTGAGAAAATCATAGGCTGGAGCATTTTTGTAACCGGATCTCAGTGTATAGTTAGGGGCTTTGGAAATAAATTGGTTGGAATTGTTAGTTGATTGCGGTCTTATACGAGGCGGACGTAACTCCGCAGGCTGTTCGCCTTGACGAACCCATGTACATGTGTATCAGGAGATCCTTTCATCAGTCCTTACAAAAATCCTAGATATATAAGGTGTTTTTTTTTATATGCCCGAACTTTAATGGGAGAAAGAATATCGTTTATTTGTTACGATAGACAAGAAACTTCGTGTCCCAGTATCGTTAAAAAAGTTTGAGAAATCAAATAAATAAAGTGCCTACTTGGTTCATGGTGCATAATGATTGCCCCGTCATCATCATCAGTTCTTAATAATTCAATTTGACGGGGTCGATGCACGGTCGCGGGTCTAATCGAACACGCCATTTACGCAGCGACGACCACAGCGTTTATAGGCTATACGATAACCACTTTACATCAGGTCGACCGTACGCCTCCCAACGTTGTATACAAAAAAGAAATACCTACCGACTATGCCGGTAGAGTAACGCTGATAGCTACCCATCTATTTAAATAAAAATGGAAATTTAGAACACTTACCGGATATAACAGCTGATCTAATTTTCTTAAAAAAGGTCACAAACTTTCCATCACACTTTCACACATGCTTTGGACTGTCAAATTAATGTAATAACGTTAAATTTGAGTATTTAGTGTTTGTTATGACAACATTAAAGACTAGATAGACGTGGTTTGATATTGAAAAATAAAAAGCTATCGGATAACGTTTGTTACTTGGCTTGTTTGAAAGTTCATCAGTTTATTTACAAGTTATTTACACATCACAATCACGACACTAAATACAAAATTGTTGCACAAGCGCACCTAGTGAAGTGGTATGGATGTAGCCCTTCATCATTAAGTAACTGCCACACGTAACCGTTGCTCACATTGAAAACGACAGCTCCGCCGTCGAGGATGGTGTGATGGCTCACTCGTATTCCGAACCTTTGCTCGTACAAGTTCACCGCTTGTGCAGTGATGTTATTAGATTCGCGATAACAAAGTACCATTTGGAGATACTCCTGATTAACGACGTCCAGGCATGATTACGGTCACGCGTACTAGTGTAATGCGCGCCACTGGGAAACACAATGATGGCGGCTCGCGCGTGCGCCTTGTGGCGTAGATGACGCATGCGCGCATTGTACCTGCGTACCGTATCGCATTCGCATGGCATGCTTGTAAGTATTTTCCTAGCTGGTTGGATTCATACAACAGAAAGCTATTTTTTATGACGGATTTTTTTTATATGAAAGAATTTGTAACACGTGGGGCATAAAATATATTTATTATTATAATCAGCATACATAATACTATTTCCATACGAAGAACACCATATATATATATATATATATATATATATTATACACACCCATTACATGTTATGATAATATAAAAAAAAAAACACGAAAAGAGAGGTAGGGTGCATCAAAGCAGTCCGTCTGGGGAAGTACCTCGACCTCGCAGAAAATCGCAGCCAAATAACAACTCCCTGGAAAGTTGTTGTGTTCCTGCGTGTGAGTGAGGTCACCAGTAATCTCCCAAGAAGTTGCTGTGTAAGCAGCAGAGGCGCATCGCGCGAGTGATACTTAATATATCTCGAGCGTTAATAGGCTACGGTACCCGCTTTACGTCAGGTGGGCCGTGTGCTTGTATGTCTCCCGCCGTAGTATAAAAAAACACCGACTCCAAAAACATCTGCTATGAAAAATGCACTAAAAGGTACAAAATAATAGTTTTATTTCTTGAAATGACTATAAACACACATTATAGTGTTTATTTGTACTTAAACAGAAATTAGCAATATATTTTTAGACTAGTTAGAATAAAACCAATGTATTTAGAGAACAGTATACATATGTTGTAATTTTAGGAGTCGGTGCCAGCCAAGCTTTTAAGATTTTTGGGAAATTTCCACACTTCACTCGCTTCTTTAACATTCATAGCTCTTTTCATGCAAGCTCGCCGATTCCTAAGGCTCCTGACATCTCCTTCTGATAAAACACGACCAATTTGGTCATGGTAGGTTAGTCTTAGTCTTTCTCGGCTCCTACATCCTTCCACTTTCGCATTGTATATCGGTTTCGTCATTCTTTCATCCTGCATTCTTTCTACATGTCCGAACCAACGGAGCATGCCTTTTCTTATCTTAACCAACCAACTCTCTTTCGTACGTCATCATTACGAACGCGGTCAGCAGCACACTCTACGTACATAAAGGCATCTTAAGCTGTTCTACGTAATACGAGGGTCATTTGAAAAGTTCTTAGCCTAACATGGTTAAAGTCATTGGTTTTTTTTATAACTACCCTTATTTTGTAGTTACATTATTTAGCAACAAGTATGCACAGTTTAGTTTATTCACAGTAACTCATTGTTCGTTTACACGTGATACCGTAAGTCAAGTCAGAGCTATTTTTGAAAATGGATAAAATTGAACATCGTGCAGTGATAAAATACCTGAATTTGAAAGGTTTAACTCTAAAAGCTATACATGAAGACATGTCTGCTACTTTGGGTGAGTCCGCTCCTTCGTATGCGACTGTTAAAAACTGGGTGGCAGAGTTTAAACGTGGTCGTGAGACCATTCAAGATGAGCCCCGTAGTGGCCGGCCTTCGACTGCTTCCACTGATCAAAACAAAGAAAAAATCGGTGATTTAATTTTATCTGATCGAAGATTGACTGTCGAGGAGATAGCTAAGACTGTAGGCATCTCATCTGAGCGAACACATCATATAATTACTACTGAACTTGGATTCTCTAAGGTGTCTGCGCGGTGGGTACCGCGACTGCTTTCAGTGGAACAAAAACGCAACCGACTCACAACTTCTCGCGACTGTTTAGAGTTATATGAAGCTGACCCAATAGAATTTGTTGAAAGATTTATAACCATGGATTCACCACAATACACCCGAGACAAAAGAACAGTCGAAACAATGGAAAAGAGCAGGATCGCCCACCCCAAAGAAGGCAAAGGTGGTTTTATCGGCGGGCAAAGTCATGGCATCCGTTTTTTGGGATGCAAAGGGTATATAATTCTCGTTGATTATTTAAAAAAAGGGTGAAACAATAAACTCTGATTACTATTGCAACCTGTTGCGTCGTTTGAGAGAAGAAATCAAAGAAAAACGTCCAGGTTTATTGAGAAGAAAAGTCTTGTTTCATCAGGACAATGCGCGCGTTCACTCCTCTGTGCAATCCATGGCAGAAATCCATCAATGTGGCTTCGAATTGTTACCTCATCCCCCATATTCACCGGATTTAGCACCGTCCGACTTTTATCTGTTCCCAAAGCTGAAAAAATTTTTAGGTGGTAAACATTTTTTTACAAATGAAGAGGTCATAGCCGCCGTGGACGCTTAAAACGGGTATCGAAGCCTTACCGGGTCGATGGAAAAAGTGTTTTGAGCTCGGAGGAGAGTATGTTGAAATATAAAAATAAACTCATAATCGTGTGGTTTCATTAAGTATGTTAGGCTAAGAACTTTTCAAATGACCCTCGTAGCTCAATGATTCAGAAAAGAGTATTTAAGCGACCTGTTCCCCAAACATCGACAACTTTTGCTCAGCACTTCAAAACATTTCCCTTTCCTTTGATTTATAACAGATTGTTGAGGAGATGCAATTTAAGGGGCTATAAAACATTTGACGCAAAAATCACATAAATAATCTGTTAATGTCTATGGACTATGAAGAGACGGAGAATTTACTGAAGATCATGTGTTAACTGATCAAATTACGATTTGAGTATGGATTGGACGCGCTCACTCTCCCGGACGATAAACGAAACATCCACACATCACTCACACAAAAACACACATTCATACATACACACAAATACACGTGCAACACCTTAGAAGGAAAAATAGATATTTACATAGAAGTAAGTAAGCAGATAATGAATAGTATTGGTAGATAGCGTCTGTCGCTTGTTGCATACCACACTCGCAGAAGGGCACCCGCAGTATAAAGTAGCGATGGATGTGGGTATTTATTACAATGTAAACTCTTGTAATTGCTGTTCGCCGTTATACTGTCACAAATTCCGTGTAATTCTCATGTATTGACGCCCCACGATACAGGCCGGGCCTAGTGTGGAGTCATAGTCATACTGTGTTCTTATGTTTAATAAAGATTACTTACATAAAATTAATGATGTTACTCTGTACAGATGCTGCTGCGGCTGAAGAGGGCAAAGAAACACACGCGGACGAGACTCAAGATGGAAGAACAATGACATCAGACGACGAGAATGTTCTAGAAAATCAAAGAATGTGTAGGGCAGTTACGCATGAAGAGACAACCAACAGAAACGTTGGCCCTTACATATTACGGTGCGTTAAAAAACCTGCAAATAATAGACAAGTTTCAAAAAACACATCTATGTATACCGTGATAAAGAAAACGAATGTGAGTGTGAACAGTGATCGTGAGTGGTCTAGTACTGACACAGATGTCGGCAATAGCAACAGTCAACAACTGAAGATGGTTGTTTGTAAAGACGACGAAGTCAGTTCACCAATATTTACCAAGGAGGATTATTCAAAGAGAACTAGTGAGAAACCTTTTAAATGTGAGATATGCAAAGTTAGAATTACTCGGAAGGGTAATTTAAAGAAACATTTAATGACACACACTGGTCAGAAACCCTTTGAATGTGAGATATGTAAAGTTGTATTTAGTCTGAAGGGTAGTTTAAGGAGACATTTAATGACACACACTGGTCAGAAACCCTTTGAATGTGAGATATGTAAAGTTAGATTTAGTCGGAAGGGTAGTTTAAAGACACATTTAATGACACACACTGGTCAGAAACCCTTTGAATGTGAGATATGTAAAGTTAGATTTAATCTGAAGAGTACATTAAAGACACATTTAATGACACACACTGGTCAGAAACCCTTTGAATGTGAGATATGTAAAGTTAGATTTAGTGAGAAGGTTAGTTTAAGGAGACATTTCATGACACACACTGGTCAGAAACCCTTTGAATGTGACATATGTAATGTTAGATTTACTCGGAGGGATCATTTAAAGACATATTTAATGACACACACTGGTCAGAAACCCTTTGAATGTGACATACGTAAAGTTAGATTTAGTCTGAAGGGTTCTTTAAAGACACATTTAATGACACACACTGGTCAAAAATCCTTTGAATGTGAGATATGTAAAGTTAAATTTAGTTGCAAGGGTAATTTAAGGAGGCATTTGATGACACACACTGGTCGGAAACAATGAATGTGAGATATTTAACAATTAAATAATTATTACAATTTAATGTTGGTTGGGACAACATCTCCTCCTTGCTCTTAAAGCGTAAGTCAAAATTACTTGCTGCCCCAATAGCTCACATCTGCAATCTCAGCTTGTCTACTGGCTCCTTTCCAGCAGCATTTAAAAATGCTCTGGTGCATCCAATTTTCAAGGCTGGAGATCGCGGTAGTATACACAACTATCGGCCCATTTCCGTTCTTTCGGCGCTGTCTAAAATTCTGGAGCGGCTCATGAATAAGAGACTCATCAGTTTCCTTGAGAGCAAATCTTTACTTTCATCTTGCCAATATGGTTTTAGATCTCGCTTATCGACAGCTGATGCCGTTCAAGAATTAACGAGCCATGTAGTTGGGTGTTTGTACAGGGGCAGTAAATGTCTGTCTATTTTCATGGACCTTGCTCGGGCGTTTGATACAGTCTCGATTCCCATCTTGTTATACAAGCTAGAGTCACTGGGGGTGCGGGGGAACCAACTGTCGTTATTCAGAAGCTACCTGAGCGGACGCAGACAGTGTGTAGTTCTTAATGGTAATACCAGCTCATACCTCCCTCTTGACTACGGTGTCCCTCAGGGAAGCATTTTGGGTCCCTCGCTCTTCCTTGTATATATTACTGGCCTTTTCTCACTCGAAATACCAAATTGTAAGATAATATCATATGCAGATGATACGTCACTCATGTTCTCTGCCAAGACGTGGAGGGAAACTTTCAAGTATGCACAGGATGGGCTTAATTGCGTTTCTAGTTGGCTTCGGCGGAATTTACTTACACTAAATGCTCATAAAACCCAATATCTCACATTCTCTATACGCAAACCACCTCCAAATTCTATTTCTAATCTGAAAATCACCGCCCATTCCCATGCTCGTCAAATTCCGTTAAATACCTTGGCATTATTTTAGACAACAGATTAAATTTTCATAAGCATATTAACGTCTTGGCTGGGAGAGTGCGCAAACTAATGTTCATTTTCAAAAAACTACGTCATGTTGCAGCGCCTAATATTATCAAAATGGCATATTCCGCACTCTGTCAGTCACTCCTTATCTACTGCATTACATCTTGGGGAAGCGCGTCTAAAACCTCGCTAATAAAACTGGAACGAGCACAGAGAGCCCTCCTTAAGGTGTGTACTTTTAAGCCCATCCTGTTCCCTACTTTTGAGCTGTATCAATTCTGTGAAGTCCTTACCGTCCGCCAGCTTCTCATTTTATATACGGTTCTTAAGGAACACAGTATTACCGAATCCCATATTTACCCCTTCCAATCCCGTCGGAACCACCTCGTAGCCAAATCGTACCTCTTTAACACTTCCTTCTCACATAATTTTTTTGGTTTCCTTGGTCCGTTTCTTTATAATTCGCTGCACAAAAAATTAAACTTATTGTCAAGTACTAGATTCATTTGTAAAAAAAAGGTCGTACATTTTCTACAAAGCCTAAATTACGAAGAGACTGAAAAACTATTGATTCCAGCTACCTAGTTCACATTAATAGTCTCATACAAGCACTTGCCTCCAAATCTTCATTATCCCTGTATACTCACAAAACAATTCTCACTACTCATACATACACACATCACTCAAACTCCGTCTCATACTTACGTACTTCATAGTCCCTGCTTCTCTCCTGCCATATCTTATACACCAAGTCCCTCACACAATACATTTCCTTACTGTTCTTCCTAACTGTAACATGCTGCTACATTTTCCTCGAATACAAACACCCATACATATATAAATCCATCCACTCCATCCATCAATATACTCCACACACACAATAGTATTCCCCTTCATTTTCAAAAAAATATTCTTGTGTTTTTAAATGCGCCTTCCGTCCATGTCAAGTGGGGAGAGTACTGGTGACCAGAGTCACAGGCTCAGGCCTAGTTCAGGCGCCAGTCTCTCTCAATCTTAATTAGACATACAAACATATTTATATTTTCATTGTATACTTACCAAATAAGTAAGATTGTGAAGAGAGAAATTTAAAGTTTGATTTACTGAGAAGGGTAATTTAAATAGTTATTCAAAATCATCTTTGACGCCTCGTTAAAACAGTCAACATCGCGTATTAAAACCTCGCATAAAATAAATTGAAAAAATAGTGTTTAATTATTTGTTTGAGTGTAAAAGTTTGCTGAATTACATATGCTGGAAACAATTTACAAGTTTTCAAATTGTTTGTGAGCCAAAACATTGTGAATAATAAATAAAAAAAAAAAGCAAAGCAACTCAAGTGGTAAAATATTTGTTCATGTGCTGTGGGTAAGGTGTTGTTAACCGGTGGCATCGTGCACGGCATCTTCACTGTTACGCTCTGTGCTTAACCGTGTAAATCGTGTGCACTGTAGGCGAACTAATTTCATCGTGTCGTCGTGACGTTACGTCTCATAGATTAGAAACGCAGATAGGTCATTTATACAACATTCATTGACTTTATCTCAGAGAGGAAATATATATATATATATAAATCCGTCATCACAATGAAGTGTGCCGGTTGTATGAAGTCTGTTAAGGAGACGAATACCGTTAGTTGCACTTCATCAAACTGTGAAAAATCGTTCTGCGCACTATGTATAAATGTGACTTGTCTTGCTCCGGATCGTAAAAAACAATGGACGTGTCCGGACTGCTGTGCTGTACAGAAAAAAGGTGGTGATAATAGTCACACACCTGTAAGAGGTGCATCAGATAATGTCACTACACGTAAGAAGACGGACTACACTGGAAGCGATGTCACTACACGCAAGAAGTCCGACTCGGTGGGAGGTGATGTCGTCACCTGTGTAAAAACTGATTCGACGGGTAATGATGCGAGTCCACTCGCAAACCAGCTGCGCGCGATGACCCTGCAGTTTTCTACTATGATGGCAAGGCTTGAGGATGTGACCAAATCCCTCAATTATAACAATGAACAACTACATGAAATGATGCTCAGGTGGAATGTCGTTGACGAACGGCTTAAGTACTTGGAGAAAAAGGACAAAGAGGTTGATCTGTTACGGGCTACCGTGAACCAACTACAGAGTGAGCTGAAAGCACAAGCGCAGTATAATCTAAGAAATGAGATAGAAATAGTGGGGGTTCCAGAGAATATTTCAGAAAATCTTCATCATACTGTGCTAGTGGCTGCTAAGAAAATAGGCATGCAGCTGGAGGACAGTGACATTGACTGGGTATCCCGCGTTGGGCCTCGTCGCCCGCCGATCATAGCGGCCCTGCCCGAGGACGGTGCCAAAATGCCGCGTCCAGTGGTAGTCCGTCTTCTTCGTCGCATCAAGCGTGATCAATTTCTAAAGGCAACTAAATCTCGAAAGAATATGAACAGCACTGATCTAGGATTTCCTGGAGTCATCCGAAAAGTCTTTTTTAACGAAAGACTGACGAAAGAGAATCGAGTATTATTTCGGGACACGCGGATCAGATCAAAACAGCTTGGGTATGCCTTTTGCTGGTGCACACAAGGCTCAATCTACGTCAGGCAGCGGGAAGGGAAATCAGCAATGCTCATACAGTCTCGTAAAGATCTGGATCATATGCTTCCAACTGATGCAAGTATGGAAAATGTCTAACTGCTTGGATGATATAGATAAGATTCCGTATTATATTTTTAACTATTGCTTTCAAGATATACTGATGATAATGTGTCTATTGAATCCTTGTATCTACCATGCTAGTATTATAATCAATCATGAGTTTGTTTTCTACCAATTATGGTCAAGACAAATTGGATATTTTTGGGATATATTGAGATTCTATTCTCTGTTGTTACTTAATAAGTTCGAGAGTACAAAATCTGTGCTACGGTTACAAATCTCCATAGCGTTTTATGCAATTAAACTATATTACTCGTATTTGTCTTGCGGTCATGTCACCACACTCGGTTCAATAGCTTTTGCTAGAATACATACTTGGCTGAAACAATTATATTATTTCGTCAATTTGACCTTGTCATCAGGCTTGCGTGGGAGTTATTTTTGCACAATCCTTGGAACTTGGGAAGGGGAAAACAGGAACCTGGATAATTATTTTGGGCAGAAATGATGCACACGATCGATTTTGGGTCAGAATTGGATTCTATAGGTATTGAGTGTCATATGGTTAACGATATAGAAAATTGCAAACATGTGTTTATGCCGGATCATAATTTTAAGTTGCTTGCGTTGAACATTAGAAGCATTGGCAGAAATTTTGATAAACTACTTGTACTTTTGAAATGCTTGGACGTGCCGATAGATGTTCTTATTTTGAGTGAATGCTGGCTCTCGGCTTCTTCAATTGTTCCACAACTAACTGGTTATAACTCTTACAGAACAGATAGGTTTATCAATCAAAACGGAGGGGTGGTTGCATTTGTTAAAGATACCTGGTCTGCTGTGGTTTCGGAACCAGTCATTGATGAGGCAAATTGTTTGGCTATTCATATTCCCAAAAAGATTAATATTCTTGGAATATATCGATCTCCTTCTTTTAGGGAATTAGATCCATTTTTATCTTCTCTAGAAACTTTTATGTCTAATATAAGTAAGCTACCTTTCGTATTGGCAGGTGATTTGAATGTAAACATAATAGATACTACTGACAGTGACCAGCAAATTCTAAAATACCACTGTTTCATGTCGGAACATGGATTTTTCCCATCCATTACTCGGCCCACAAGGCAATCATCATGTCTTGATCACATCTACGTGAAGGAAGTGGAAATCAATAAAAATCTATTGGGAATAGTATGTGAAACTGTCATCACAGATCATTATCCGGTTTTATTTGGTATGAATATTAACAAACCTAAATATATTAAACCTAAGCGCTTTGTAATTAAACGGAACTTTGAGGCCATCAAAAAAGACCTCGCTCAAATAGATTGGTTCAGTGTTTGTAGTTTAAGTGATGTCAACTCATCTGTTGAAATTTTCTCAAAAATATTCTCTGAAGTTCTGGCCAGACATACTAGGAAAATGAAAATTAGTAGAACAAAATATAATTTGAAACCTTGGATTACCCCAGGATTAATGAAATGCATGCGTAACCGTGACCGACTACATCAACTTGCAAAAAATGATCCAGAAAATAAAATTATTGAAGTTTCATACAAGCGTTATCAAAACTTTTTTGTAGACCTTCTGCGAAAGTTAAAAAAGGAACATGAAGAGAGAGAACTACAACAAAACAAAAACAATCCCACAAAACTGTGGCGAACTATTAAAAATATTTGCAACCTTACGACAAATAGAAACAACGAACCATCCGAATTACTAATACTAGACGGCTGTTCAAATGGTCAAGAATCGGTAGAACTGATTAGTAAACATTTCTCCTCTGTTGGGCAAAAATTAGTGAATAATATCCTCTCTCAAATGGATAAAACCGAAAATGACTTAGCATCTGCGGCTCATATCTCTAATTCGCCTGTAAAATCGTTTTTCATGTATCCCACAAGTAATAACGAGGTTTATACTTTAATCGTCAACCTTCAAAATGATAAAGCACCTGGTATTGATGGCTTCACAAATTCTTTAATTAAATACATTAAAAATGAAATTACAATACCACTTATGCATATCTTTAATCTGAGTCTCTCAAATGGAGTTTTTCCACACGAGTGGAAAATCGCATCAGTTTGCCCAATTTTCAAGAACGGATCCAATTTTTCTCCAGATAATTATAGGCCCATATCTCTTTTAGGTGTTTTTTCAAAACTACTTGAAACGTTAGTAAATAAACGCCTAGTTAAATATCTTGAATTAAATAATCTAATATCGCCGAGGCAGTTTGGGTTCCGCAAAGGTAAAAGCACCGAGGATGCTGTTACACTACTCACATCAACAGTATCATCATGTTTAGATAGGAAACAATGTTGTATTGGCGTCTTCCTAGATCTGGCTAAAGCCTTTGACACTGTCTCCATTCCCATTCTGTCAAAGAAATTAGAACTTATGGGCATAAGAGGTGTGGCACTAGAATGGTTCACAAGTTACCTAACAGAAAGGAGACAGTGTGTGAAAGTTGGCCAAACCTTTAGCAGTTTCCAGACTATTCATTTCGGTGTACCGCAAGGCAGCATCCTTGGGCCCACATTGTTCCTCCTGTATATTAATGATGTTCACGAAATCCCAATTGAAAATGCTGAAATTTTATGTTATGCAGATGACACCGCGATTGTTTTTCGTGAATCAACATGGCCTAAAGTATGTTCTTCTGCAGAACGGGGTATGGCATTAATCTCCAATTGGCTACAGCAAAACCTCCTCACGTTAAATACGAATAAAACTATGTATATATGTTTTCACAAGACTGCTGCGTCAGCCCCTAAACTCCCTACAAACATTAAATTACATACGTGCAGTGTGGCCCTGGCATGTTCATGTGAATCGTTGAATCGCACTTCAGTTTTAAAATACCTAGGTGTATATATTGATGAACATTTGAAGTTTAGAATACACATTATCAATCTATCGGCACGAATAAGGAAGGTCGTCAATATCATGAGAAATTTACGCAATGCCGCATGCAGGGATACCTTAAAACAAGTATACTATGGACTATGCCAATCTTTGATAATATATTGCATAACATGTTGGGGGAGTGCAGCTAAATCTCACATGATTCGGGCCGAAATAGCGCAAAGATCTGTTTTGAAGGTAATGCTTCGAAAACCCTTTTTATATCCAACCGAAAACGTGTATGAAGAGGCTGATGTACTTAATGTAAGGCAACTTTTCATTCTTCAGACATCGTTGAAGGCACATAGATCATTGTTATCTTCTCCTAACTATGAATTGATCGCAAATCGCCGAGTGTATAAAATACCTAAACCTGTCATCAAAACCAGTTTTGCTCAACGTTTTGGAGATTTTCTTATTTCAAAGGTTTATGGTGTAGTTATAAAGGCATGTAACATTAAAAATAAAAATATTAATGAAGCAAAATATATCATACGCACATGGTTAAAGTCACTATCATACGAGAGCACAGAGGATATGCTGAAAATTATTTCCTAATTTTCATTTAATTGTTAATTTTAGTATATTTTTTTATGCATAAGTTTCTGTAAGTGCTGAGGCGAACGTTTTATATTTATAAAAGTGTAAACTGGTATAAAGGTTTCTCCGATACAGGCTTGCCTAGTGGAGAAACCAATGCAAATCTTGTTTATTTAATTTAAATCTACATCCACTTTATTACTGTACTTTTAAATTGTAATAATATGTGTTTGTAGGAAATAAATATATTTTCATATTTCATTCAATGACACACTGGTGAGAACTTTTGAATGAGAGTTATGTAAAGTTAAAATTAGACAGAAGTTTTTCAACTCGAGACATAGCTTTTGAATCTGAGTTAAATGAAATTAGATTTATCTGGAAAGATGACTTAATTTAATAACACACATTAGTCAGTCTCCCTTTGAATAGTACATATGTCAACGCAGATCCAAGACGAAGAGTCATTCTAATTCATATAAAAAATTACAGACATGAATGTGACATATCACCATGAAGATTTAGCCGGGGATCATTTGATTTTCAGGAGCTCCATAACGTCGTTACGCAGGTCAGTCTATTTGAACACACACGTTAGACAACAGCATGTTGTTATCTTAGTCTAAATCGCTCTGACCCTTCTAAAACAGGTGAAGCAGTGGTTTTGTTGCGGCTAAGAAGTACTTCGGCGTAAGGAATTGTCGGTCGACGGATGGCAACATTGTTGTTTTTTGTGGAAATTCTTGAACCAAGTTTGCGTCGATCCCTATTAATTGCAGGCCCGCTTTCTATGTCATTAAATAATAATCATCATCATTTCAGCTCGTATTTGTTCACATCTGACCTGCACGAGATTCTGCATGTGAGTCGAGACCTTTTGGATTCTCTCTGAGCGAGGCTGTAGAAATTTAGCTCCCACTATATGTCGATAGCTTCCACGAGCTTACTGTTATCGTCTGGTGTAATGCAATCATCTAGGCACTAAACAACGACTACGAAGTTAGAGTTGAAAGCTTTCTGGATTTTGGATCATGGCACGAGATGGACGGAGCGTAGACTTCATTACATGCAATTTGATCTAACCTGCTTTGTTTGCTTCCGCCACCAATTAGTTCATGCGGCCTAGCGCCAGCCGGCACCCACCCACTACTGTTAGTACGTGGTACATGCCGACGCTACCATGGCTGCTCCGGTAGTCTCTGCCTCGGCTGCTGCGGTTCGGCGAAGTGTGACCTTTCTGGGCGATTGTTTTTATACGCCGATACGTGTTCGTGAAATCGTGTTATAAAGTTACGACCAGTTTGCCCGATATAAACGTGTTCACATTCATCGCAGAACAGCTTATAGACGCCGGATTTTTTATTGGGCGGGATTTTATCTTTAGTGTTACAAAGTGAGAGCAACATGTATGTTATTTTTTCTAAATATGTGAACTAAGCATAATCTTGTGTTACATGCAAGCCGTCTCCACAAAATAAGTAATTCTTTTATGGGGCAATGTATACGGTTCTATAACAAACTTCCCAGCAATATAAGAGAATTGTCAATAAACAAGTTTAAAACTACTATTAAAGCCAAATTGTGTAGCAGGGCATATTATAAAGTATCTGACTATATTAATGATAAAAATGCCTGGGATTGAGTCGATCCAATTATAATGTAATTAATAAATTATGTAAATTTGTTTGGATACCAAAAGAGGGATGCCTGAGTTTTTTGGCAGTATTTTTATCAGTGCTCACCTAGTCATGAACTGCACGGTAGGGAAAAAAATTGTGACGATTCCAAACAAATGTAGCCATTTTTACGGAATAAAAAGATTTTGACTTTGACCTATTTTGTCAGTGATTTTACCCAGGTATGACAAACTCGCAGTGTATTTATTTGTCGAAATATATGGAACCGCGTACAATAGTCTGTTAACGATACTACTTGTCTTTTTACGCAATAATTTATCGATGGTAGATTTGGAATAACCGTTTGACTTCGCGATCTGATATATTACATCAAGTTCTTTGTTGTAATTATCCTTACTTAATGGAACGCTCATCAAACGGTGTATCATAGTTTTATACGCTGCGAGCTTGTGTTGCCAAGGATGGCTGGATGACGCGGGAATCGTGGTATCGGTATGAGTTGGTTTACGATATATCGAAAATTGATGGAGGGATTGATTTTTAGTTATGGTTAAATCTAAAAAGTGAAGTGAACTATTTTGTTCTATTTCTAAAGTGAATTTAATTTTAGGGTGGATTTTATTTAATTTGGAAACAAAGAGATCCAATTGACGATTGGTACCTGTCCAGCATATGAGAATATCGTCGACATATCTATAGTAATAGAATATGTGTGGTTTACCGATTATGTGTTCGCGTTCGTAATTATCCATAAATAAGTCAGCCATCAATGGACTAAGAGAGGACCCCATTGCTAACCCTTCTTTTTGAAAATAGTATTTATTATCAAACTGAAAATAATTTTGAGACATGCAAAGTCTTGTCAGTCGTAATATGTCATCTGTCTCGCCAGGATGAATGAATTTATTTTCTAAAGAGGACTTGAGAATTTTTAGACAATCCTCGTAAGGTACGTTAGTAAATAAACTTTCAACATCGAGTGAAATTAATTTGGAAGAAGGGGGTAGTGTTAAGTTTTTTATACTATCAATTAACTTAGGTAATTAGCACTTTAGGTCGGCGGATTGGGAAGGGCTGCGCATTTTCTTCTCCTACCCCGGGGGGCAGGTTTGCGTCTCGCTGGACGAGCCCAGCGCCCGTGCCGACGCTGTCGCCGATGTGATTCTGCAGTATATGGACCTTTTTACTCCTAGCTCTGCGGTGCCCATAGGTGGCAAATCCCGCCCATGGTTCGATCGATCTTGCAAGGATGCCTCTCGACGTAAACAGGATTCATATCGAGCCTGGTTCAATGCTCAGGCGGCGGGTGATTTAAAATACGTTCACTTAAAAAAAGGTACAAGGCTGCCTCCAGGTTTGAAGGATTCCATCGCGAGGGCAAAGTCGAATTTGTTAGCAGAATTTACGAGAGACTCTTCTCTTGCTAAAGCGTTGAAGGTAAATTCTGTCAGTAGCTTTTTCGTCTAATCGCTGGCCCATACTACAAAGGAGAAGGCCGATCTCCTGGGCTATTTTTTTGCATCCAACTCTACCCTTGATGACCAGGGAGGCACACCACCGACCATCCCACGGTGTGAGAGCTCTATGCCTGAAATTCATTTCTCGCAAAAAGTTGTTCGTAGAGCCCTTATCTCCCAGGACATAAGTCGACCGGCCGAATGGAATTCCACCCGTTGTGTTGAAGATGTGAGCTCCGGATTTACTCAGATTGTAACGCGCCTGTTTCGGTACCTACTCCTATTCGGTTGGCTTGGTCCCCAGCTCACGAAAGGAGGCTTTAGTACACCCAATCCACAAAAACGCTCCTTGATGAGATCCGTCCAACTATAGGCCTATAGCAATAATTCTCATATCTTCCGAAGTCATGGAAAATATCGTCAAGTAGCAACTCTTAAGACTACTTAGAGGATCGCCGGCTGATAAGTGATCGCCAATGCAAATGCAACGGAAAGGCGAGGCTTTAGCTGTTAGTTTGGACATAGCAAAGAACTTCGATCGGGTGTGGTACAAATCACTTCTCTCGAAGCTTCCTTCTTTTGGGTTACTCGAAAATTTTGTGCATTGGTTGCTAGTTTTGTCATTGGGCGGAGCATAAGGTCGTAGTTGACGGGGCATTGCCCCTGCTCGGATCCATTGCCCCTGAATGCTGGCGTCCCACAAGGCTGTGCGTTGTCTCCCACTCTGTTCCTTCTGCGTATTAATGACTTGTTGCACCTGCGTAACCTTCATTGTACGCAAGATACACTGGGCATGTCGATATCTCGGGATTGTGTCAATGAGTGCCGATCACAACTTGTGTCGGACATTGAGACATCACTTGAACAAGTCTCCAATTGGGGTACATTGAATTTAGTTTAACCTGAATCCCCTAAAGACACCAGTGTGCGCATTTACCGCGAAAATGTCCCCATTTATCGTAGCTCGCCGATTAGAAGGTATACTCCTCAGCGTTACGCCTAGCGTCGGTATTCTGGGTGACGTCATATCGAGCGATGTACAGTTTCGCGGTCATCTGGAGAGCATAGCTAAGTTAGCGTCCAAGAACATGGTGTGATTAATAGAGCTAAACAATACTTGACACCTCAACATCGCCTTCAACTTTATAAGGCCCAGGTCCGGCCTCACTTGGAATACTGTTCACATCTTTGGGCCGGCGTGCCACAATATTTGCTTACACAATTTGATCGCATACAACGTAGAACAATTCGAATCGTCGGCGACCCAGTGATCTCCGCTCGGCTGGACTCGCTTTGTACACGAAGAGACGTTGCTTCCCTATGTGTACTGTACAAATTGTATCATGGGAAGTGTTCGGAGGAGCTGTTCAACTTAATACCAGCCGCCGAGTTCTACTATCGTACCACTTGCCCCTTGCAATTCACTACAGTACGCTTTTTGAGGCATTTACCACGCACGCACTACCACGCACGGTGAAATTTTTGTGTGTTTATGTTGTTTTTATACTTGTACATAGTTTATTAAATAGTATGTAAAATTATCTTTAAAATATAGTAATCAGCATAAATACATATACTAGGATTACAGGCTGATTGTATGAGAGAAACTGCAATTTCGCAAACATTTTGTTCAATAACTTTTTGTAGAATTAACCTATACGTAAATAAATAGTATCATTAGATAGGAAAATTCGTAAGCTTTTCGACAATGTACCTAGTCAGGTCATAAGTTTTGATGTAATTAATGATACACTTTTTAATAATTATGTAAAAGTTATATATGAAATGAAAGGTAATTAAATGTACAATAAAATTTTATTTACATTATTCGAAATGCCCTCCTCCATTTTGAATACATGCCCTTAACCGACGCGCCCAGTCATCGATCGCAGCACGCACCACATTTATATCTATTTCTGCCTTCTGCATTAACCAGAGATGCTCGCAGAGACTCCAAATTCTGATGAGGTTTAGCGCACTTTCTCCTCCAAATGTTGCCATATCTTGTTGTCCAGTGGGTTTAAATCTGTCAAAATCAAAATCTTTTTATTCCGTAAAAATGGCTACATTTGTTTGGAATCGTCACAATTTTTCCCCTACCGTGCAGTTCATGACTAGGTGAGCACTGATAAAAATACTGCCAAAAAACTCAGGCATCCCTCTTTTGGTATCCAAACAAATTTACATATTTTATTAATTACATATAATTGGATCGAGTCACTCCCAGGCATTTTTATCATTAATATAGTCAGATACTTTATAATATGCCCTGCTACACAATTTACACAATTTACTTACACAATTTGGCTTTAACAGTAGTTTTAAATTTGTTTATTGACAATTCTCTTATATTGCTGGGAAGTTTGTTATAGAACCGTATACATTGCCCCATAAAAGAATTACTTATTTTGTGGAGACGGCTTGCATGTAACAAGATTATGCTTATATCTAGTATTTATGCTATGAGTATCACTCTTTTTACAAAATGAGTCTATGTTTTTATGGACATACAAAAGATTTTCATAGATATATTGCGATGCGACTGTTAAAATATTTATTTCTTTGAATTTTTCTCTAAGGCTCTCCCGGGGACCAAGTTTGTAGATAGCTCTTATGACTCTCTTTTGCAATAAAAGACTACTGGACTAGGCGAGTCAATTCCACGGGTGGTCAACCAGTTTTGAGTGCTTCGTGCCTTATGAGCTGGTGCAGAGTCCTGTTGGAATATCCAGTGTCTGTTTTTGAACATTATTTGAGAAAGAGGTTCTACTATGTTTGTGAGGACGGTATTTTGGTAAACCACGGCACTTGTTTTCACACCTTTTTCACAGAAAAACACCTCGGTTAAAACTCGGAAAAACCTACATTCGCTCAAAACTCACATATGCAGCCCCTGCGTGGTATGCACTCCAACGCAGAGAAACAGACTCCAGGTACTCTCCTTCACTCCAAAATATATCACTCAGAATGCGCGCGAATGCCGGACCGCTATGTGACCAACGAAGTCATAGCGCAGGATACCGGAGTGAAGTCGGTGCACGAGTTCATAGTTCAAACGGCGCGGAAAATGTTCAAACGCGCCGACAACTCGTCCCACCCCCACCTAGTGGGAATCCTCCAGACGTCCGGCGTCGAGACGCCACGCGAGATTTGGTCACCAAAGTTAGCGCGGTTTTGCTGCGCCTGGAGAATAACAATACCTAAAATAAATAAATAACATAAACACTTGTAAAATATAGCATGTCCGGACTGACAAGTAAATTGCTGTATAGGGAAATTGGGTAGCCCGGATACAAACAGAGCACCTGTGGGATCCCTCGGGAATCGTCCCATAGGAGCCAAAAATCCTTCCCAGGTACATACATAGCGCCTGAAGAAAGTAGGGTACTTAATAAACCAAAAAATATTGCATCGCATATCAAAAAAAGAATAAGTACGTTCCACAATTTTATTTTTGGTCCCCAAAATAATGCTGTTGGGAACCCTCTGGGTATCGTCCAACAGCATCATGTATTTTTTTTCTCGCGGTACAATCGTGCCACAACCAAAAGTAACATTCAAACTCATCTATAATTGCTTAAAACTCTTCCAAACGCAAGATCGAGCAGTATATGCTCACGCCCGCATTGCAGGCGCAATCAGGTCGCGCTCATGCACGGGGGGAGGGGGGTTGATTCACGTCTGAATGCAGCCCCCTACCGACCCTACCTACCGACTGAGCCTTGCGGCCATATGGGACGTCCGTGGACACGCACCGCCAAATACATACAACACCTACGTCCCCACGTGACGTCCGTGGTGGGGTGCATTGAGGCGGATGAATCCGGGGACTAATCTCGGCGAAATGCACCCCGACAAGAAGACCCTGCGACTGCTGGGAGATGCCAGGGGCCTCCCGACACGAAATACGTACAGTGCCGGACCTCCCCTTGGCACCCCCGCAGCCCTCATTCGGGTTGTATGACACAAGACAGATTATGTCTGCTCACTACGGCCAATCTTATTTTGGCGGTTGTTGATGATAATTAGTCTATGAATGCATTCATAGACCTTTCACTGAAAGAGAGCGTTTATTAGTTGATTTATCTCTGCCTACACCTTAAGGGTGCAGACGTGAACATACGAACTTCTATGAATACGTGCACCCGTAACCGTGCACGAACCCACAGAAGCTGCACTGTAGAGGGCGAGTGAGAAAGCACTACTAAAATCTGGTAAACAGGGAAGCCTTAAAGCTCTTGGCCATTGCTCACTAATTGAATGTAGAAAAAGATTTGAAAGACATAATATTGAATGAGACTAATTGGATTTCAATACAGGACATTTTTATGATACTGGAACCCATTAGACAAAACCTCACGTTATCTGAATCAGATAAGTATCTTCTATCTGACGTTCCTCACATATGTATTTAAAGAAGTATTGGAAACACTATCTCAAGGAGTTGAATTGAACTTGATAGTAGGTGAATCAGAAAGGGAATTCAAAATTCAGCCATAGAAAAGAGAAGAGACATCTGTATCAAGCCCATACTTTTGTGAGGTAACGCTTTGGACCCGCGTTATAAAGAACAAAGTATACAACCCAGTAATATTCCTTTGACAATGAATTTCATTTCTCAGGCAGCCATTTTTTAAGCCAATAGATGAAGTTATGGCAAATGTGGCCCATTATCAGGTTACTATGAAGAATCAGAAGCCGTATGGACTCCTGTCAAACTGATAGAGCCTAGACTTCGGTGGCAGACATTTGTTCCAATGCAAGTTATTCAACTGATTGCTACACGAGTCTTAAGCGTTCCACCTTCGTCGACTTCAAGTGAGCGCAATTAGAGTCTATTCAGTATCACTCATTCTTTGCGCCGCAACCGCTTGCAGAACCAAAAGGGTAAAAAAAGGGTTTTCATCAGGTGAAATCATCGTCTTTTTGCTAATAGTAAACGTGCTACTGCAATGTATGACTCGAGTTCAGACTGAAGAAGAATATGAAAACGTTGAATTCACGGACCACGTCCCAGAGATTTCTGATGATAGCAGTGGGATGGGAAATTATCCCTTAATATTATGATTTGAATATAAGGTACTTATATTGTTTCAATATTATATATTGTTAAGTTTTTAATTTAAATATTTTCAAAATTTAGTTTGTTTTTTCAATTTTACAAGTTGTGGACTTTTATCAATCACATAAAACGAAAAAAAAAAAAACACTTCTAAATACATTAAAATATTTCCAAAGTCAAAATGACTGAAATGACAGTTAATGACCGTTTTAGACCAACTTGGCTGTAAATGACTGTCAGTCAATTTCAACTTTGGTCATTTTCAAATCTATATCCCAACGCGCTTTCATATGGGAAATGAATTACCTTCAGGGCTAACAGGCCTACCTAAGAAATTTACGAGAAGCAGAACCCTCGCTATCCTAGTATGCTAGTGAGAGTACAAGAATTATCTCTTGACACCCCAGTAGAGGTCGTGCAAGCGGCCTTTGAATCCTTGGGATACGCGATCAAACTGGTGCGGCCCATTATATCCAAAATGGGTAGGGCCACTGTCACGTACAGCTTGAACATCTCTCGCAAGAGGTGTTGAAGGTAGTTTAATAAATATGTATGTCGGTGTTTCTTAATAAATCAGTTGTTCGCTAGACTCGGATGTTTAAATACGTTACATGGTGACAGCGGTGTTTTATTCAAATATACAGATTTTTTGTGTTTTGCATTTTCAAACGTAGAAAATTGGATATTACGTATCACTTATGGAGCACGCGCGTCTACCGTCCGAGCTAACTGTGGAGAGCAGCTCCGTTAGCCGGGCTGACGCATGGAAGCGATGGAAGACGCAGTTTAGCTTGTTCCTAAAAGCATCTGGAGTGCACAAGGAAAAGAGAGATGTACAAGCCAGTTTACTGATCATTTTGATAGGCCCAGCCTGCTTTGATGTTTATCAAACATTAATTTACTTTCGGGAAGGAAACCGATCACGTCACACTTTTAATTCAAAAATTTGACAATATTTTGGAATCAACCGAATGTTACGTTAGCAAGATTTTTTGATTTGATTTTATTTAAAACCTTTATAACACCATTACAGTTTACACCAATGCAATGCTATAAGTTAAGTATTCATAAGAGATTTATAGTACAATATGAGTTTTATAGATAATATGACTTCTTGCAATTTGATCTAACCTGCTTTGTGTGCTTCCGCCACCAATTAGTTCATGCGGCCTAGCGCCGGCCGGCACCCACCCACTACTGTTAGTAAATGCAATATGCCGACGCTGCCATGGCTGCTCCGGTAGTCTCTGCCCTCGCTGCTGCGGTCGTCCGCCATCTGGAACAGAATCCGCATGCCCCCACCGCCACAGTCGCTGCCACGACTGGCCTGGTCATACCTGGGAAAAATCACTGACAAAATAGTTCACATACTTAGAAAAAAATAACATACATGTTGCTCTCAAATCCCGTAATTCACTCAAATCACTTTGTATGTAACACTAAAGATAAAAAATTCCGCCCAATAAAAAATCCGGCGTCTATAAGCTGTTCTGTGATGATTGTGAACATGTTTATATCGGTCAAACTGGTCATAATTTACAAACACGATTTCACGAACACGTATCGGCGTATAAAAACAATCGCCCAGAAAGGTCGCACTTCGCCGAGCATCTCATAGACGTAATTTATCCCCCACTAATACATATCAAATTTTACACACCATAGACAAAGGTTTAAAACTAAACATTAGGGAATATTTAGAAATTAATAAACATAAAAATTCTAAAATTACTCTCATGAACAAACAGACTGACGTAAACCATTCCCCACTATTAAATACCTTTTCGCTCACACCATCCACCCCTACCCTCAATTCAATATAAGGGACGGCACTGCGATGGATTTGTCACTTGTAGCATGTTATTCTTACGATTAACGTCTACAACGCCTGATGATGCCTCGTGGAGAGACGAAACACGTGTCGCAGCGACGACCAGGCCAGTCGTGGCAGCGACGGTGGTGGTGGGGGCATGCGGATTCTGTTCCAGATGACGGACGACCGCAGCAGCCGAGGCAGAGACTACCGGAGCAGCCATGGCAGCGTCGGCATGTACCAAGTACTAACAGTAGTGGGTGGGTGCCGGCCGGCGCTAGGCCGCATGAACTAATTGGTGGCGGAAGCACGCAAAGCAGGTTAGATCAAATTGCATACCAAATTACTTCCCTGACTTACTCCTGAGAAAGTGTAAAAAGATTTAGATTCATATCCGGCATATTCAACGTACTGCCTGCGCTCGCCAAGGCAGCTCGCGAAAAACTTTAATAGATGCGAAGTGAATCCCATGGCAGCAAACTTCATAAGCAACACATCATTATCGACAGCATCGAACGCCTTCCTAAAACCTAGGTATACGGTATCAACCTGTTCACCTGCATCCATTGCTGGTGTCACGTACGATATAAATGACATCAGATTACTCCCCACCCCTCGTCCCGGCGGAAAACCATGCTGGACATCCGTTAACTGGTAGCTCATCTGCATGTAAATCTGTCTGTGTAATACAGATTCGAAAACCTTGGCAAACACAGACAATATTGCTATCGGTCTATATCCGGATACGTCAGAACTCGAGCCACTTTTAGGGACGGGCGTCACACCAGTGATTCTCCATTCGTCCCCTATACCCTCCTCTGAACCGAACTACTAATGTTCTCTGTAACCAGTTTGTAAAACTAAGTTAGGACAGCCCTAGGTTCCTCGATTTTATATAGTGAATTCCAATTAGCTGACGCGAAATTCTCGTACAATTGTATAAAATTAGCTTTATTAAGATTCCATTTCTGGCTAACCCTATTTGAATAACTCCAATCCTGAGAATGGCATAACATCATCGGGTTTATACTCGTTCCGTGCTATATTAATATTTATTTTTAGAGGGGGATGTTGCACGTCAATATCTACTAACGGCTCATTTGATCGAACTACCTCCAAGTCACTCGCCAGTAACGTAGTTAAAACTAAATCCAAAGTACGATTATTACTCATTGAATTAAACAATTTTTAACGGAAAGTATCGCGTATTTTATTTATTTTGTTGAACCTGACGTTTCGAACGCTTTGCAGCGTCCGTGGTCGCAGGAAGACTAAGGTGGTATTTGTCTTACATTAGTTATTCAATTATTACATCTACCGACATGGATGGATTAATTATATATGTTCCGATTCACACAAAAATCGCTCACAGTGTCCGAACATTTTTTAGATCTTTGGGTTTGGGACTTGATTATTTTTAGGACTGGATCCCAAGCAGGTGGTACTTGCCAACCATCTTCTCTATTGAAATTGGGGTGTTTTCTTATTTCAATAGCCTCGCGCAACTTTCTCGGCATGTAGCGATTCTCCTTGGCGAGGATTTGTGGTTTATCGAACCGGATGTAATGGTTTGGCTGGTCCAGTGTATGTTCACATACTGCAGAGTTTTTATCGCGCCTATTCTTCATGTCAGCAATGTGTTCTTTCACACGAGTACCTACACTTCTCTTTGTTTGCCCTATGTATGATAAACCACATTCGCAGTCTAATTTGTATACTCCTGCATCTTGTAAGGGGATATTAGACTTGATAGGTCTGAGTAATTGACTGACCTTCTTATGAGGCTTGAAATAAGTTTTAATTGAAGCTCGCCGTAAGATGTTGCCAATTTTGTCTGTGACTCCCTTTAAGTATGGTAAGATGGCAGGTTGACGTTCAACTGTAGGTGGCTTCGGGCGGCTTCTGTGACGCATGCGAGGGAGTTTGTGACTGTTGCTCCGCAGTACTTGTTTGACATGTTGGAGTTCCTCCTCTAGATGCTCAGCGTCGCAGATGCCTTGTGCTCTCTGAAACAAAGATTTGCCTACGGTAGCTAACTGACATGGATGGTGGTGTGAGTTACCATTGAGATATTTGTCTGTATGGGTGGGTTTCCTATACACTGTGTGAGTAAGTGAGTTATCAAGTTTCCTGGTAATTAATATATCAAGGAATGCTAGTGAATTATTTGCCTCTAATTCCATGGTGAATTTGATTTTGTTGTTGATGGAATTAAGGTGGTGTAGGAATATAGACACTTTATCTTTGGGTATGACAACAAAAGTATCATCTACGTACCGTTTGTACATCTTCGGCACAGCCGGTGCCATCGACAGCGCTCTCTCCTCAAGGTCTTCCATGAAAATGTCAGCGACAACAGGAGAAATGGGAGAGCCCATAGCTACGCCATCGATTTGGGTGTAAAATTCGTCATTCCAAAGAAAATAGCCAGATGTTAAGCAAAGTTCTAGAAGTTCTCCATATTCCTCAGGCATGTCATTTTCACAAAGCTTCCTTTTCACAATTTCTATGCAGTCTTGTACAGGTAGGCAGGTGAATAGTGACTGTATATCAAAACTGACCATAGTTTCATCACTAGTCAATTTTAGGTCTTTTATTTGGCTAATGAAATGGTAGGAATCCTTAACATATGCACTTGTATGTCCACGAAGTTGTGAGAATACCTTCGATAGATGTCGAGCCAGTTTGTAGGTTGGTGTGTCAATCTGGCTAACTATGGTCGTGGACATACAAATGCATATGTTAAGGATTCCTACCATTCCTGCGACCACGGACGCTGCAAAGCGTTCGAAACGTCAGGTTCAACAAAATAAATAAAATACGCGATACTTTCCGTTAAAAATTGTTTAATTCAATGTGTAACAATCGCGAAAACCTAAGACAATACTGCGATTATTACTATTGCACACATTATTTACCTGCCGTAATCCACAGTAAGCTTTCACATATCCAAATAACATTAAATCTCCACTGTCGTTGATGGCATATTAAAGTCACCAATCACTATTACATTTCGATACTTTACAGAAACATTTTCCAAAATATGAAATAGGCGCATATATTCGTTCGCATCACTTTTGGGTGGAATATAAACTATGCAACACAAAAATAAGAAATTATTTTTAAGATGCACAGTTGCACATATTAACTCAAATAAGGCAGAGTCCACATTGGCGATAGAAACGTGATTTAACTTAAGACGCGACGATGCCGCTAATAATACACCTTGCTCACGACCGTCCATTCGATCGCAACGTAGTATCGTAAACTCAGGCGGTATTAGTTCTCCATCGTGTATCGAATCATTAAGACCCGATTCCGTAATAGCGTAGAGAGACAAGTTGCAGCCGATAAGTTCGTAAAAAATGTTTTTGTTTTGGTCCTCAGACCTCGAACATTTTGATAGAAAACTTGAACAAGCTCCTCAGGTTTTTTAATTGGTTCTTGTTGGTTTCTTGGAGTTGCGAAACCATATCCATTCATTGAATTGCGCATTGAGTGGCCAACTATTCTCGTTGTTTATTTTATCGAACATCGACTCTGGAACTCGGATCATAAATGATGAATGATTCCTTTCGGTTTTAGGCATAAGTTTTTCTATTTTTAAATCTTTAGTAAGTACCACATATTCCTGAGACTTGGTCTGTGGTTGTCTCTTTACTGGTGTCGGGATGCAATGGCCATACATACGGTGCATTACCACTCGCCATGTCTTCATCGAAGATACGGCGAGTGATAATGAACCGTATACGTATACCCATGATCCAAGAAAACAAGGTCTAGCACTCCGGGCGAAACACATGCTTACGTCACTGTCGAGTTGCCACTTTAAAGTAAACTACAAACAATTAAGGAAAGATTTTCTGCCGTCGCTCATGCATAAAATATT
This sequence comes from Pyralis farinalis, assembly GCA_947507595.1. NCBI lineage: Eukaryota > Metazoa > Arthropoda > Insecta > Lepidoptera > Pyralidae > Pyralis > Pyralis farinalis. Next base: position 2,129,493 of record OX382281.1, read on the forward strand.
ATTTACGCATTACAATTGTTATTTGTTTATCTTTGCAAACGAAATAGATCATGTTAGACATGAATTAATGTAATTAAGTAATTACACTCACAGTTTTATTGGATATCATACAGGTAAATATGAGAGTTGCGGAGTTTGATTTCATACCACTGGCAAGACTGAAACGGACTGTCTCTTTGACTTTTGACGTTTAACGCCATCTCATTCGCACTTGTTGGAATTGTATATTTCGTTCTCGGTCGGTGCTTGTGTACACAGTGATTGTAAAACTTTTAAGGCCGGTTAAAGTTTATTATTTTAAAATGGTAATTTGTTCCATTCTGAACTGTACGAGTAAAAGTGTTAATGGCGGTAAATAAGGTTTTATTTTTCATTTCCACGAAAAAAATCTGTAGCCAACGAATGGTTTCGCTATTGTGGACCAAAAACAACTACACAATATGGTTAGTAGGTACCTAAGTATATAAAATTACCCTTATGGACTTTTAAGTTCTCGCGGTATTTAAACAATCAAACAACATTTTTTATTTCGGTGGCACTATACAAAGGATTATGTAAAAGTGAGGTTACCACACGTCCTTTACATTCATTTTTTTTTGTTAAACGTCTAACATAATTTTTTTCTTCAATATTTACTATAAAATGCTCGTTCCACTCATTTGAAAGCTTCCCGGACTTGGCGATAATAAAAGCACAATTTGGATACTAAACAGAAGTCATTCGTATGAAAACGTCACAAATCACTTGATACATAATGCCATGTTTAAACGATGAATTTGCAATACTCCATGTAACTGTACACTTCAGTATGATGACTGTGTAAAACGGCACTGGATTTAAACACTAATTCGCACAGTAAACATTTAAATTAATAAAACAAATTCTCGCGTCTCCGTCCCTGTACGAGTTTTGGCGCCAAGCTTTTATCTCTTTTGTGTGTGAAATTATAAGAGGTCCTTGTACTGATATTGTACAGACCCAGACAAAAAGCATTTAATGATTAGTTCGATGTTTTCAACGCTCGCATGAAATTCGAAGGAAATAGAATGCATATGGAATTAAATTAGATGCACAAAATTTGGTACATTTGGAAAATGAACCATTTAGTGGAAAACATAAAAACAGGCAAAAAGAATACCAATTTGGCGCCTTTTCAAATAAATCATACTTTTCTGAATTGCGACGTATTAGAACCTGAAAACGTTGAAGATTGCGACTTAACTATGTATATGTCAACTGCCGAAGAAGAGCAATTATTGAATGCTTTTGAAACCGAGGTGGCTAAAAATCAAATCAATGAACAAGGCTTTAAATACATTGCCCGCTATGCAGCTTTTAGATATTTAGCAAAATATCAACGCTTTGGGAATCAAACCAGAGCATTAAATACAGAAAGTGGCTCCTGTGAGTGGATACATTTTATATCGAGAGGAAAACTTATTTACCCATGTGAAGAGCATATTAGTGTGGCATAAATTGCTGTCTACGGAAAAAAACATTTTCCGAGCTTGGATTACATTGTATACAATTGTGTTAAGGATCGCTACCCCCAAATAGATCACTCTGTAATACTTTGCTTGGTTCGAACTAGAACCTATATTAGACTCAAAGGGTTAAATAGAAATAATGCATGTCGTCAACTAGGTGACGAGCTTGGTGGCTCAGTCGTGAATGACGCGACTTTGACACCGACGCTCGTGGGTTCGATTCCCACACAAGGCAAACATTTGTGTGCATGAACATGTCTATTTGTCTTGGTCTGGATGTTTTAAGAGTACCTCCACCTCACAGAAAACCGTAGCCAAAAAGCAACTCCCTAGAGGGTTGTTGTGTTCCTGCGTGTGAGTGAGGTCACCAGTAAGCTCCCATGGAGTTGCTGTGTAAGCAGCAGAGGAGGCATCGCGAGAGTAATACTTAATATATCGCAAGCGTTAATAGGCTACGGTACCCGCTTTATATCAGGTGGATCGTACGCTTGTATGCCTCCCGACGTAGATTAAAAAAAAGGAAAAAAGTGTAAAAGTACATAGTAAATTTTATTACGTATCTAACACTCATTATTGAACTATAAAAATTCTAATAAAAAAACCATTGTTTTACTGTAATATTTGTTTGTGTATTAGTAACTCTTAGATGCCCTACACCGAAATAATATATCTGTAGAAACATATACATACATTTGGAGATACAGGCAAAATATCTACAGATAGATATATAATAATTAGGTATTTTTTTCAATGTAGTGAGATTTAATTTTCCCCATAATTTTCCCAAATTACAAAGTTTGAGAACCATCGATAGCGGCGATGACGTAAGCTTGTGTTTCCTACGTCACAGCTGTCACCGGGAGTGCCATACCTGGCGTAGTATATTATTATACCATGCGTATACCCATGTCTGCTCATTAATGGCGGCGAGACAACCATTCAATGTCAGCTGTTGATCATCGATCGCGCTGTAATTTTTGTTTTTAACGCTGCAATCTTCTTGAATAAGTCGCTATTAGCTGATTCCACACTGTATTTCGACATTTTTAAATATTAAAAGTAAATAAATCACGGAGACAATGTTCACGTACCGAACGAACAATATAATTCCTTTACGAGAAATGAAAAAGCTGGCGAATCAATTAACCAGTACGTTACCGCTTTGAAATTGGTGGCGAAAACTTGCGAATTTAAGATATTGAATGAGGAATTGATTCGGGACGGTATCGTGTGTGGCATAAGGACCAGTACCGTACGGGATCGATTGTTAAGGGATTTAACATTAAAAAATGCAATAAAAATGTGTCAAGTTGATGAAATATCGAATGATAACAATCGAATTTTGGAGATGCGCAGCGCAGGCCCGGGGTCTGCGCAGTCACAAGTGGACGCGATCGGCGTGCGCGGCGGCGGCAGTGGAGGCCGCGGCGGAAGCGGCTGGCGTACGCCGACCCGTAGGCAGCGAGCGCGCGGTTTCGAGCGGCCGGGTCGCTCAGCTGGCGGTTTGGCGCGGGCTACGGAGGAGACTTGTGACCGGTGCGGCGGCCAATGCACCGAAGCCGGCTGTAGTCCGGCTATTGATATACAGTGTTTTCGTGTCAAAATCGCGGTCACTATGTACGAGTGTGGAAAGCTAAAAAAAAGTGCACAAAAGGATACATTCTATTGCCGCGTGCGGTAGTGATGATGACTGTGAGTCATTTCATATATCGACGGTGAACCGTGCCGTAGAGTTGAACTTATCTTTGGAGGACTGGTTTGTAACTCTCGCAGGTGAGTGTGGCACTGAGAAATTTAAACTGGACACTGGTGCGGATATTAATGTTTTGTCGATCGAAGAGACAATATTAAATTACAGTCGTACACTGGAAACTTAATACCTTTGAAAGGGGTTTGCCATTTGTTGTGCTTATATAAAGATAAACAGTATAAATAAAAATTTGCAATTGCTAATATTGACTGCAAGAGTGTGCTGGGACGACAATCTTGTTTGGACTTAGGATTAATTCAAAGAGTTTGTATTAAAAATAAAAATGCAGATTTATTTAATGGTGTAGGGTGTTCGGCTGGTATGTGTCCGTCGTAATGTGCCCTTGGGGTTGCGGGATAAATTACATGACGAGTTGAACAGGATGATTCAATTAGGTGTTATCAAGAAAGTCACTCACCCTACGCCATGGGTGAATTCATTAGTGGTCGTAGCTAAAAAATGGACAGTTACGTTTATGTTTAGACCCTAGACCAGTTAATGCTGCTGTGACGCTTTAGACCGTCAACATTAACTATAGATTTTTTTTTTTAAAAGAAGAAAGGAGAACAGATTAGATTTTTTTCGACTAAATACAATTTTATTCTAAAAACTTACTGAGCAAAAACAAAATATTATATTAGATTAGACATAGACACAGTAGAACGAGGGTCGCGAATTAGGCTCTGAGACTGAGTAGCTTGACGAGTTCAATAAGAACTACCACTTCCCTGGCCGGCTGTATATGAGGACGGGGTTGCTATGTCCAAACTCTTGGTCGTCGAGACGCCAGCATCAGATCATTCAGATTTTGCGATTAATTGTAGCAGCGTAGCCTCTTATTGAGCCTCGGACTGAGCCCTTGGAATTTCCGGAAAATTGAACATTTCAGATAAAGTCCGATTTCATGTTAATGACTGCAATATCATTTTTATTTCCGGTAATCAACGTGTATCCTTTTCGAAGCGGAAACCAAGCATGAAATAATGATCAATGATGTTGCGATCACAAGCAGAATCTGTGATAATATTAATAAAAATAACCGTTAACAATACAGTAATAAATGTGGATTGAAAAACTATACAGAAACATCTAACATAGCGATGAGTGAATAATATCGTCAATCCTACTATTAGAAACTCTAATTAAGCACAAGCGCACCTAAATTATAGAGATTAACTAAATTACAATTACATTTTTATAAGAATGGCGAACATGCAGGTATGTCTATAAAATATTTTATACGGTTACAAGAATTGTAAGTTGTATTGATGATATTGCTTATGTTCACCAGAAATAAAATATGATTTTTAAGTAAAATAACTAAAATACAATACTAGATACTATTTCTATTAACTACGACCTAGGTACTTAAAATTGATGAGAAATATTGCAACACTTACCCAATTTGGGGTATCACCAACACTTTATACAATATAATTCCACTGAAATTAAATTTACAGAACTAGTGCTGACACAATTTTTATAGATTATTAGAGTTATAGATTAGCAGGAATATTTTAGTATTGACGAGCGTCGTTGTGGTTAAGGCATTCTCCAAAATGAATGTATGTCATGTGGAAAGACGAGTGAGTGCTGGGAATAGTGTGAATGGAGCGTTGGAAAACTTCTTGGCAGTAAAATCCTGAGCCAGAAGGCACAACTCGCTATACACAATGCAGTGTTGGTCCCAACGCTAACTTATGGAAGCGAGAGCTGGGTATGGCAGAAAGAGCATGAAAGTAGAATAAACGCGGTCGAAATGCGAGCGCTGCGCAAAATTTGTGGCGTAAGGCTTGTAGACCGTATTCGCAATGATGATGTTAGAAATAGAGTTGGTCTGAAAGAGAGCGTCGGTGTTAAAATAAGAAGAGGCATGCTCCGATGATTCGGACATGTAGAAAGAATGCAAGATGAAAGAATGACGAAGCAGATATACAATGCAAAAGTGGAAGGATGTAGGAGCCGGGGAAGGTCAAGACTTGCCTACCATGACCAAATTGGTCGTGTTCTATCAGAAGGTGATGTCAGGAGCCCTAGAAACCGGCGAGCGTGCATGAGAAGAGCAATGAATGTTAAAGAAGCGAGTGAGATATTTTTTTTTTTTTTGGCACAAACAGTCATTATTAAACATTATGTAAGTTGACAAATTACTTAAATACTAGACATTGAGTGCCGATATTTTTTTTTCCATATATTATTAAAAACACATTTATGTACAGATAAGTAGGTAGGTTACTTGTCACCATTTACACAATTATTATTCATAATAATTCTCGAACAAGAAATTAAGTAACGAATTACTTAAGGGTTTTAAGAAATTCATCTCTGTTACACATCATTTTTCTATTGTTTTAAGATATGACAAGTGTTACTGAAGTTATTGGTGCAACTTCTCACAAATTGCTTTTTTAAATAAGTTTACAGACATGTGCAATGGGTCTAACTCAGAGAATTCAGCGTTAAACATTTTCAGACTACGATACGAAAAACAGTTTCGTGTATAGTTTTTTTTAAATCGAGGAGGTGCAAACATACAATTTTTAGGACGCGCGTGGCGGTACGGCCTACGGTTGGGCGTGTTCAAACTTATGGAAGCTAGCAAATTCGGGGAATCAATTTGATTGTTTAAAATTTTATAAATGAATAAGATGTCAAACAATTTACGACGATTTTGTAAACTATGTAATTTGAAGTGACGTAGGGAATCGGAGTAGTTTTTTACAATGCGACCTGAACGATAATTTAGAATGTTTATGAAAACTTTCTGAGTTTTTTCAATTCGATCTATATGAAGCAGGTAAGATGGGGACCAGACTATGCTTCCAAAATCTAGAATAGACCTAACAAGCGAGAAGTAGAGTAATTTGATTGTTTTGACATTTGAGAATGGTTTAGTGACTCTGTTTATAAAACCTAAGTTTTTATATGCTCTTTGAGTAATAGCATCAATGTGTAAATTGAATGACAGCTTGTCGTCCATCATAATACCCAAATCTCTTATGTGTTTTACTCTTTCGAGTATATTCTCCCCTATATTATATTGACAAAGAATTGGGTTACGTTTTCGAGTATATGTGATAATTTTACATTTATCAATATTTATAAATAATTGGTTAACCTGACAATATGTTACTAGAGAATTTATATCAGCCTGTAGTTTAGAATGATCTTGTACAGTTTCTATTACTTTATAGATTTTCGTGTCGTCGGCATACATAAGAACTTTACTGTTGATTACGCAGGTACTCAGATCGTTTATGTAAAGGGAGAATAACAAAGGGCCAATATGCGATCCTTGGGGAACTCCTGAGGGGACAGACAAGTATTTTGAACAATAACCTTTTAAGCAAACGGCCTGACTACGATTTCGGATGTAGAAGTCTATCCATCTCAATAATGTACCGTGTATACCAATGTTATAAAGCTTCTTTATGAGTAGATCATGGTTAATTTTATCGAAAGTTTTAGAAAAATCAGTGTAAATGACATCCACCTGGTTGTTATCTTCCAAGGCTTTCGCCAAAACATCTGTAAAGACCGTCATATTAGTTTCCACACTTCGACCCCTGTAAAAACCGTGTCGATTTTCATCAATACAATTTCGAACGGCTAGAGATATTTGATAGGTAACGATTTTTTCAAGTAGTTTTCCAAATATACATAACTTTGCAATTGGTCTGTATTGTGTTATCGAGTCCGTCTGATCATTTTTAGGGACAGGTGTGACTAAGTCCTTTTGCCAAAGCGAGGGAAATTCGCCGGTAGTTAAGGAAGTATTATAGATAATGTATATGGGCAAGAGTAATTCTTTAGCACAGTTTCTTATAAACAGTGGGTGAATACCGTCCGAGCCTGAACCCTTAAATATATCCACATCCTCTAATTCTTTAAGTAGCTTACGTTTGTCTACATACACACTGTTTATATCAACCACTGACTCAATTGAGGCCGTATGTTGTGACACACTAGAGGTGTCAGTACGTTCAAATACTGAGTGGAAATACTTATTAAAGGCCTCACATATATCAGTACCGTCAGTCAGATAAGATGCTTCAAATAGCATTCTATTTGGAAGGACCCCACTCGATCTTTTTGTGCTGACATAAGTCCAAAAATGTTTAGGATTTTTGAGTATAAGAGATATGTAAGGATCGAGTCACGTGTCGCTCGGTTCTCTCTGCCTACCCCGCAAGGGATTTGGCGTGAAGTTATAGATGAATGTCACCACGGAGCTCGCTGCCCCGAACTGTAAATAATATTCTTTTTTTTTTATTTAATTAAAGTAATTTAGTATTGGGTTTAAATTTTTTTTTTAAAGTTTCTATATAAGGAAATCAAAACGGTACACTGCTATATTACTGCGCCCATTTCCAACTGCCTACTATAAACCATTTCGCAGCAAAGCTTCACGAAGCAAAATACTTTTCAGTTTTGGACGCTAATTCTGGCTTTTGGGCTGTAAAATTAGATAGTGAGAGTCCCGAGCTATGTACATTTCGTACACCATTTGGTAGATACCAATATTTAAGATTACCTTTTGGATTGAGCTGAGCCCCCGAAGTTTTCCATGCAAAAGTAAAACAGTTGCTAGAAGGGTTAGAAGGAGTGGATTCATTCTTTGATGATATTATTTGTTGGGGTCGCAGTAGACCAGAGCATAATCAGTGTTTAAAGGCTTTGTCCAATAGGGCTCGTGAAATAAATTTAAAGTTTAATAAAGATAAATATTCGCATATGTGTAGAAGAGGTAACATATTTAGGGAGTATTTCCACCAGCTATGTAGTACTGGACAGCGCGCTTCGGAGCCAGAATATATTTCTTGTGATAGACCTGTGGGGTATTCACACTGACTGGGAAAGCCATATTCGAAACGGATTCGAAATGATTCCATTCATATTCCATACATTTTGACAGATACAGAACAGATAGGGGCCGGTACCAGAAGCGTGCACGCCGCTACCAGTCCAACACTGTTGACTGCAATTCTGGACTCAAACTGCACGGACGCGCGTATGAGGGCGTCCTCGCTCCTCGGAGGCGACGCGCACCGATCCGCTTTCGTCGGTCCGGGATTAGGTACATGCGGCGGTGGGCGCTGCCACCTACCACGTAACGTCCCACCGGGCAGATCTTCGGTATCACTTCCCATTTGCTTGGGGTCTGACACACACAATGCACTAGGTTTTTCTCGTTCATTATGTCTATCAACGCATTCATATTGTAATCCACCGCTCACATTTTATATATGTTGTTATCTTGATCATTGATGAGTTCTTGAAATCTAGATGAGTTCTTGGAATCTTGATCCTGTTGAAGCCACTGGTCCAGAAGAGTCGAACCGAAAAAAAAACAAGTGTGCTTTAGACCACACGACTGAAGTAAAACTTGTTTAGCTCCATAGTGTGATACAGACAACAGGCCTGCACTGTGTCTTACATATACGAAACTTAACTCGCTATGAGAGAAACAGAGAAAGAAAATGTGTGCTCGCGTCTATCTCTCTTATATCTCCCTCTCAACTTTCATTCGCCTCGCCCGATCACACTTTTCGTAACGCTCTCGTCACGCATTCACCAGCGTATTCCCCAAGTCAAGCGTGCGTAAAGAAGTTTTTCTTCAAAAACCTCACACTTGCTCTCTGTTAATTAATATAGGAGCCAGGGCAAAGAGATGCAGGGCACATCAATGCAGCTCGACTGAGGAAGTACCTCCATGTCACATAACATGACAACTCCCCGGTGGGCTGCTGTGTTTTTGCAAGCAAGTAAGGTAATCAGCATGCCTTGGAGTAGTCACAGAGTTAGCAGCGGGAGTGGCAACGTAATACTCCTTGGAAGCAAGTTTATTATGGTATCGGACAGAGTATATATGGTGTTTTTAAATAATATGCCCTAATTGAAATGGGAAATAGTATTATGTATGCTTATTATAATAATAAATATATTTTATGCCCCACGTGTTCCAAATTATTTCATAGAAAAAAAACCATCATAAAAAAATAGCTTTCTGGTGTATGGAACCAACCAGCTAGGAAAATACAAGCATACCATGCGATACGGTATGCAGACGCCGTCCGCGCATGCGCCATCTACGCCATATGGCGCACGCGCGGGCGGCCATCAGTGTGCTTCCGAGTGTCGCACAGTACACTAGTACGCGTGACCGTAATCATGCCTGGACGTCGTTACTCTAATCAGGAGTATCTCCAAATGGTACTTTGTAATCGCGAGTCCAATAACATCACTGCACAAGCGGTGAACTTGTATGACTAAAGGTTCGGAATACGGGTGAGCCATCACACCATCGTCGGCGCAGTATACAGGTTTTGTGAACATGGCCAGTTAGACCCGCCTCCGGTGGACGTGGGTAGAGGTCGGTATCCTGCCCAGTTCGATGAGAACGTGCTGGATTTCTTTAATCGTCATCCAATGGCGAGCACGAGAGACGGAGCTGCCGTTTTCAATGTGAGCAACAGTTTCGTGTGGCAGTTACTCAATGATGAAGGGCTACATCCATACCACTTCACTAGGGTACAAGAACTCATGCCACAAGATCATGCGCCTCGCGTTGACTTCTGTCGTTGTGCCGCCGCAACATTTTGTGGACAGACGAGTCAACCTTCACACGCATTGGTATGTTTAACATACATAATGCTCATTACTGGAACAATGTTAATCCTCGTGTAGTGCGGCCAGATAATTTCCAACGCAGATTTAGTGTGAACGTGTAGGCGGGCAGTGACAGAGTGTCAGGACCAGTTTTTTTAGAGAGACTGAATGCGGACATCTATCTTCACCTACTGCAAACGCAAGTGGACAGTATGCTGGAAAATGTTCCACTTGAACATCTAAGGGGTTTATACTCCAGCACGATGGAGCACCAGCCCATTACGCCTTGCGTGTTCGCGAATATGTATACGTACGCCATGAGGTGGATAGGAAGGGGAGGGCCAGTCCAATGGGCTCCCCGTTCCCCTGATATAACGCCGATGGATTTGTAGGGTTCCGTACCCAAAGGGTAAAAACGGAACCCTATTACTGAGACTCCGCTGTCCGTCCGTCTGTCACCAGGCTGTATCTCATGAACCGTGATAGTTAGACAGTTGAAATTTTCACAGATGATGTATTTCTGTTGCCGCTATAACAACAAATACTAAAAAATAGAATAACGTAAATATTTAAAGGGGCTCCCATAAGACAAACGTGATTTTTTTGCTCGTTTTTGCTCGATATTGATAACGGCAATAGGTACAAGCTTGAAATATTCACAGAATATTTAGTTATATATTTACTTTAAGAATAAATAATTAAACTATTTTTAACGGAAGTATCGCGTGTTTTATTTATTTTGTTGAAACCTGACGTTTCGCAGGAAAGGACGTGGTCGCAGGAAAGACTAAGGTGGTATTTGTCTTACATTATTTATTCAATTATTACATCTACCGACATGGATGGATTAATTATATATGTTCCGATTCACACAAAAATCGCTCACAGTGTCCGAACATTTTTTAGTAGATCTTTGGATTTGTGACTTGAATATTTTTAGGACTGGATCCCAAGCAGGTAGTACTTGCCAACCATCTTCTCTATTGAAATTGGGGTGTTTTCTTATTTCAATAGCCTCGCGCAACATTCTCGGCATGTAGCGATTCTCCTTGGCGAGGATTTGTGGTTTATCGAACCGGATGTAATGGTTTGGTTGGTCCAGTGTATGTTCACATACCTACTGCAGAGTTTTTATCGCGCCTATTCTTCATGTCAGCAATGTGTTCTTTCACACGAGTACCTACGCTTCTCTTTGTTTGCCCTATGTATGATAAACCACATTCGCAGTATAATTTGTATACTCCTGCAACTTGTAGGGGGATATTAGACTTGATAGGTCTTAGAAATTGACTGATCTTCTTATGGGTCTTGAAATAAGTTTTAATTGAAGCTCGCCGTAAGATGTTGCCAATTTTGTCTGTGACTCCCTTTAAGTATGGTAAGATGGCAGGTTGACGTTGTTGTTGGAATTCCTCCTCTAGATGCTCAGCGTCATGTCAAACAAGTACTGCGGAGCAATAGTCACACACTCCCTCGCATGCGTCACAGAAGCCGCCCGAAGCCACCTACAGTTGAACGTCAACCTGCCATCTTACCATACTTAAAGGGAGTCACAGACAAAATTGGCAACATCTTACGGCGAGCTTCAACTTATTTATTCAACTTATTTCAAGCCTCATAAGAAGATCAGTCAATTTCTAAGACCTATCAAGTCTAATATCCCCCTACAAGATGCAGGAGTATACAAATTAGACTGTGAATGTGGTTTATCATACATAGGGCAAACAAAGAGAAGCGTAGGTACTCGTGTGAAAGAATACATTGCTGACATGAAGAATAGGCGCGATAAAATCTCTGCAGTAGGTATGTGAACATACACTGGACCAACCAAACCATTACATTCGGTTCGATAAACCACAAATCCTCGCCAAGGAGAATCGCTACATGCCGAGAATGTTGCGCGAGGCTATTGAAATAAGAAAACACCCCAATTTCAATAGAGAAGATGGTTGGCAAGTACTACCTGCTTGGGATCCAGTCCTAAAAATAATCAAGTCACAAATCCAAAGATCTACTAAAAAATGTTCGGACACTGTGAGCTATTTTTGTGTGAATCGGAACATATATAATTAATCCATCCATGTCGGTAGATGTAATAATTGAATAACTAATGTAAGACAAATACCACCTTAGTCTTTCCTGCGACCACGGACGCTGCAAAGCGTTCGAAACGTCAGGTTTCAACAAAATAAATAAAACACGCGATACTTCCATTAAAAATAGTTTAATTTCAATGTGTAACAATCGTGAAAACCTAAGACAATAATAAATAATTAAATTAAAATAAAACAAATATTTAAGGGAGCTCCCATACAACAAGCGTGATTTTTTTTTTGCCGTTTTTATAGATTTTTGTACGGAACCCTTCGTGCGCGAGTCCAACTCACACTTGGCCGATTTTTTTTTATGGGGTCTTGTGAAAGATTTAGTATATGGACAAACTGGGCATGATATTGAATGTGTAGAAGAATTAAAAAGGCGTATTGAACGTGCATTTATTCAAGTGAATCGTGAAAAAGACGTTACGTAAGGTTCAGAGACATGTACGCAAACGTGGCATACCTTTGTATAGAACGCCAGGGTGCGCTTGTGCAACAATTTTGTATTTAGTGTCGTGATTATGATGTGTAAATAACTTGTAAATAAACTGATGAACTTTTAAACACGCCAAGTTAATGTAACAAACGTTATCCGATAGCTTTTTATTTTTCAATATCAAACCACGTCTATTTAGTATTTAATGTTGTCGTAACAAACACTAAATACTCAAATTTAACGTTATTACATTAATTTGACAGTCCAAAGCCTGTGTGAAAGTGTGATGGAAAGTTTGTGACCTTTGTTAAGAAAAATGGGTCAGCTGTTATATCCGGTAAGTGTTCTAAATTTCCATTTTTATTTAACTAGATAGGTACTATTCTACCGGCATAGTCATAGGTATTTCTTTTTTGTATACAACGTTGGGAGGCGTACGGTCGTCCTGATGTAAAGTGGTTACCGTAGCCTATAAACGCTTGCAACACAGGAAGTATCGCTTGCGCGTTGCCACCCCCGCTACTGATACAGAAACAGTGGGGTCGGTATAGGCACATGTAAATACGGCTCTGAAGGCCCAGGTTTACATGTACCCAGAGGATAGGAAAGGAGGAATCCTCTAGGCAGCGCAGACGGCGACAACATATATCCGAGCGAACAAATAGACAGACCCCGGCTTTCGCGAGGAAATTCTCCTCAAGCACGTAACCGGGGTACTGGAGGTAGGATGTGTCCGCTGGACGTTGGATTTGTGTCTCCGTCAGGAAGAGCATGGCGAGCCGTGCCGTCTCTAGGTGTTGGTGGACGGCATTGAGGTTTGAGTGGAGTCCGCGGATGTTAGTGAACTCGACCTTGAGCAGAGTAGTGGGGGAGTGCACCGCTGTAAAACCGTCTTTTCCTATATGTGCTGTCATAAGGGTAGATATTGGAAGCGTGAAGCGAGAGAGAATTGCCACGACATTGGAAAAGAAGTGTGGTGGACTGTTTCTCCATTAGTTTGTCGAAAGAGGAGCTGTACTGATCCGTCGGACGGAAGGGCCCCCGAACCCCCCCCCGGAGGTAGTCGCCGGGTCCCCACGATCCGGTCACCAACCGGCACGACGATCTACCCCGAGATTATGCGCGGTATGAAAGGGCAGCCTCTCAAGGTGGTTAGACTTGATTGGGCCCCTGTACTATACCGCGGGCGGCCAGCGGAACAACCGTTTCAACGGGTCTCCCTGGCCGACGGATCAGCTCAGTCCTCCTGACAATGGATAGACAGAATCCACCACTGTTCTCCAATATCGCATCAACAATCTCCCGAGCACTGGTTATACACCAGCTGATCCCGAAACGCGACGTACTCAATAGGTACACCACTTCACGGGTGTTTCGCCGCGTGTACGGTGGTAGCCAACCAGGCGGGTATTTACCCTACCACCGGCTGAGATACTGGAATCTCAAGAAATCCCTTAGTCGCCTCTTACGACACCCAGGGGACGAGAGGGGGCGGTGATTTTTAGTATTCTTTCTCCGTCACCGCACGGATAGAAGCTTGATCAATTGCAACTCTTTTTTAAGACCAATGAATTTGTCATGATGCGCAATACGGTTTTACAGCTGGTAAATCTACTACGGATGCAGGGTTGGCATTGGTTAAGCATATCCTTAACTCCTGGGAGAGATCACAGGATGCTTTTTTAGTTTTCTGTAATCTCTCTAAAGCTTTTCATTGTGTCGATCATCAGACATTGTTACTCAAGCTGAACTATTATGCGAATGATCTGCCCTACGTGGTGCAGAAAAAGGCGTATATTTACTGATACTGATATATAGTATTATTTACTGATGATACCTGTCTAATTTTTAATGTCACTCGCCGGTGTGAAGACATTGACAAGGTAAATGGTGTTTAAACGGTACACCGGCTTGCTAGGACTGATAGATCTTTTCTTGTAAAGTGTATTCGATTTTATAATAAGTTTCCTGAAACAGTTATGTCCTTTCCTGACTATAATAATAAGAACAACTTTATTCCATAAGTTTAGTACACAGTACACCAACCTAGATTATATTACACAGTAGTTTAAATTAACCAAATAGCTCGCTGTAAAACATAACAAACATTATCGTGTTAATAACTATAGGGAAACTTAACAACATAATTATTATAAAGTACTAATGCAATTTATCTAAAACCAGATATAATGTCTAACTGGCGGTATACAGACAACATTTCTTTACCTCCCGTGCTAGTCTGAGGACTGTGTTACGGCAAGGTAAGATTCTCACCATAGTACGACCAACCGTATTGCAAATGAATTAGAGACATTTCTTTTCTTCTCTCGGTCCATTGCCTTAAAAAATGTTGACCCATTTCTAATACAATAGACCTGCACAATAGTTGCCGATAACGGGTGACGAGTTTAGCGTATACAATTAGTATATGCAAAAAAGAAAGATGGTAAGCGAAGGAGGAGCCCAAATCGCAACTGCAACTGACAACATACTACATAGTGTATCCTGTCAGTTGACGCTGCCATGCTGACCCGAAAAATGCTTCTTCACGCTTCGTTTGAAGGATCCCATATTGTAGGAAGGAGGGAACACATGTGCAGGCGTGCAAGGCGTTCCACTTTTTAATGGTACGACAAAGATAGGAGTTGCCGAACTTTTGGTACGCGAAGAGAATTCTCAACCGTGGTACTATGATATCGCAAGCCCGCACGTGTGGTTCTATGGCGGAAGGGTGAGGGTGGGATAAGGGAAAACAGTTCTTCAGAGCACTCGCCATGGTAAAGGTGGTAAAATACGCTTAGAGAGCCTATGTCCCTACGGAGTTGAAGAGGCTCTAGGTTTTTGGTGACCTCTTCGTCGTCAATTATGCGGATAGCCCGTCGCTGCAACCTATCGAGAGCCTCAAGAAGATACTGTGCGGAGCCGTTCCAGAGATGCGAGCAATACTGCACGCAGGCCCGAACTTGTGTCTTACGAGTATAAAGCAGACAAAGTTGGTCTGGCGTGAAGAACCGGCGCACCCTATTTTAGAGATGTAAGTGCGGTATTATACCATTTGGTATTTTTCGTATAATACCAAAAATACCGTATTATACCATTTCTTACGTATTTTTGGTATAAAATGAATGCTTCATTTCTGAACATAAAACGATTGGTTTTATTTATTTCTACAGTAGTAGCAGGGAATAGTGAACGCAGGAAGAGGGGAGGGAAGTTCGTGCGGTGAGTGAGACCTTCATAAATGCCAATTTCTGAGTGGTTTTTATGATTATTAAATAAATCAAAATGGTTGTGATTTTATCTTTGTTTTATTAAAATGATTTGAATCAAATTGTGTATTTTCAAAATGTTTTACATGTAAAGATCAATCGCAGTTTCACCCTGTACTTTGAATTTGAGTTACAAAAACAAAATAACTCTTACAGCGTTGTATTGTCTTTATGTTCATTGTCCATGAAGAGGGCCTTCTTCTACTTACATATCTAAGTCTTCTCGTGTTACATCCTCGATCTCGACAAAGGAGGATTCATTGTTATCATCTAATAACGCACATCGGGAAGAATCAGATTCATCATCGCTTTCTTCATTTATTCACGTGCTTTCTCGAAGACGTAAATTAGAATGAATCGAAACCAATTTAGATACACGGGTTTTATCCAAACGATTTCGCAACTTACTGTGAATCTTTCCAAAGGTGCTCCAGTTTCTTTCGCTAGCCGCAGACGACGAAGGCACGCTAAGGATTCTGGTTGCAATGGGACGTAAAATCTGTCTATGAGCAAAGGTGTCCGACCAAATATTTGACTCTACTGTATTTGCTGCTATCCAAATTGTATCAGAACTTCCAAATGGCCCGTTTTAGTTTTGAAATCGCACATGTTTTTCAGTACAGAACCAACATCTTTTTTTAAGTAAACTGCCCACTGCCTTATAAAATCAGTCGCTAAAATTATTTCTTCGTCATTTAATTTACTTCCACGATACCTGGGTCTAACATATTGCTTGCAAAGTGGATGGGCTGCAAGGAGAAGTCTCAACTTTTAGAAATAGAAGCTAATATGAGGCGCTTGTCATTCATACAGATAGTCGTATTTATTTCCAATTCTGTTGCTACTTCGTTTTTTAGTGACTGAAATAATGGTGGGATTTCGGACAGAAGACATTTGTCTGATTCAGCTTTTAATATTCTGTGTACAATCGGCCTTAAATCTTAAGATTTTCGTCAACTTGCATCCATGTGTTTTCATCAAGAATTACATCTTTGACATCCCGTTTGACTGTAAAGTCTCGAATATGGCTAACGCTTCAAGTGCTTCTCTATTTTGTAAAAAAGAATCTAGTATAATCGCAGCGCCACTCCATCTGGTTTTGGTGGGCAACTTTAAAGTGCATTTAATGCGTCCGTACTTTTCTCGTTGAAAGTTTTCAAAATGCGTATGTGCCAGGTGGGTACATTTTATATATTTATTAACGATTGTCACTTTTTTAATAATGTCACTAAATACAGCATTTTTTAAAATATCAGTGAAAATCAAATTTAAAGAATGTGCGGAACAACCGACGCAAGAAATGTGTGGGAAACGTGCTTTCAATAAGCGCCAAGCTGCTTTCATATTACTGGCGTTGTCAGTAATAACAATCATAAATTTTTGTTCCCTGATTTCTGAAATATGTAATTTGCTGATTAAGATATTCAGCTGTCTCTCTTTCCTCAGGATATATAGCCTTATAGAATATTGGTTGCGGAGTGGTGATGATAAAATTTATCACACCTTTACCCAGTATATTACACCAACCATCTATAACAAGTCCAAGTGATACGGAGTCTTGTATTTTTTTGTGGATATCTTCTTTTACACGCTCGTACTCTGCATCTAATAAACTATTACTAATTACATAACGAGATGGCACGTTGTAATTTGGGTTAAGCAAACGAAACA
Organism: Pyralis farinalis; assembly: GCA_947507595.1. Taxonomy (NCBI): domain Eukaryota; kingdom Metazoa; phylum Arthropoda; class Insecta; order Lepidoptera; family Pyralidae; genus Pyralis; species Pyralis farinalis. The sequence continues at coordinate 2,146,814 of OX382281.1, forward strand.
CTTCTTTCCAGTACCGCGATTCCAATATAGACAAAGGAACCCCGGATGCGTATATAGCTCTGGCTAATGCAGCATCAATATCTTCAGACGACGCAGCTGAACTATTTAGATTAATGAAATCACTCGATGTCAAGCTGATTTCAGTTGACAATGATGTACTAGTTGACGGTGCCGGTGATTCAACTGTAGGCAAATCTTTATCCTTTTGCAGAGATGACGGCGGTATTGGTTGTGGTATTTTGCTTTTTGCCTTTCCGTCGTCACAAAATTTCTTTTTGACGTCTTCTGGACACTTCGGACATTTAGATATATGTAGTTGTAATCGTGTAGCCAACGCATTTTTATATTCTGTGTTGCAATAAATGCACACTACGCGTTTTTTACTATTTTCGGCACTTAACGTTTGATAGCACTGCCACACGTCGGAAGTTCGTCGAGACATTCTCAAATAACGATGAGCGTTGCGTTGTTACGTGGCAGCGATCGAGAGGCGACTGTCGGCTTGCGAAATGGCGTGCGCGCACGCGGGTGGCGGGGCCGGCCGCAGGGGAGGGAGGGTATGGAAAATTTCGTGAAGTGTTGGTCTGTTACAAGGGCGACATTGCCGCTTCGTGCCTCGTGCACTGCAGTGCAAGGTTTGTGCACTGCAATTTTCTTCTTTATTGATTATTAACCTTGTTAAGGTAAATGATAAATAAAGATGAAAATTTCGTAGTCCACCGTAAGTTTGATTAATCTGATCATCATCATTATAATCATACTTATCGTAGTCATTGAAAAAGTCACCAATATAACTCAGGTAGCAAAAAAAAAGTATAATTTCTTATTAGAAAAATAAAATACCAAAAATACGAAAAATACCGTATTTTATTATAAAATACCGGTATAATATATGGCTATTTGGTATTATACGGTATTTTTACATCTCTATTCAGGACTACGAGCATTCTTGAGGCTGTTGAGATGAGGCTCTCGATGTAATAACGCTGGTTAAGGTCGCAATGAATACCCATACCCAGCATATTCAGGCTATCTCGCATACTGAGGGAAGCACCCTGAAGACTGGGAGTGGGAAGGAAGGGGGACATTTTTGTTGTAAACGCGCAAACCCGAGTTTTCTCAGCATTAAACTCAACCAGGTTATTGGAACCCCATTTACTAATGAGATCCAAAACCCGATTCAGTTCAACGACAAGACTCTCACGCCTCTCACCGATTTCTGTCCGACCAGCACCAGGCCGACCGAAATATCGCCCATGGACCGTGCTGTCATCTGCATAGCAATGAATATTACCAAGTGGCAGCATATCATTGATATGCAGAAGAAAGAGGGTGGGCGATAGAATGGAGCCCTGTGGGACACCGGCATTCACTGACATGAACCGCGAAGCGCATCCATCTGCAAGGACGCGGATTCTACACTCATGCAGGAAGCCAGCAATCCAATTACAAAGCTGGAGGGGCAGACCGTATGCCGGAAGTTTGAAGAGAAGTGCTTTGTGCCCGACCCGATCAAACGCCTTGGCGATATCTAGGCTGACTGCCATGGATTCGCCATATTTATCGATTACCTCCCCCCAGAGGTGCGTCACATACGCTAGAAGATCGCCCGTTGATCATTTCGGTCTAAAACCATACTGACGATCATTGATTATGGAGTGATCTTCTAGGTAACGGATCAATTGATTATTAAGGATCCGTTTCATGACTTTGCACAACACTGAAGTTACGTCAATGGGGCGGTAATTCGATGGGTCAGAACGGTCTCCCTTTTTGGGGACCGGCTGCACATTGGCCTCTCTCCAAGCATCCGGAACACAACCGGTCGAGTACGAGAGGCGGAAGAGGCGCGTCAGCACCGGAGACAACACCGCTGCACATTTTTTAAAGAACAATCGCTGGGATACCGTCAGGACCACTGGCTTTTCGGACATCGAGTGACTGTAGTTCAAAACGCACATCGCGCTGCCTGATGTGGATATCAGGCATAACGGATCCACTGGAGGGTATTGTTGGTGGTTGCGTGCTACAGTCATCGATCCGGGAGTTGGCCGCAAAGAGGCTGGCCATAAGATCGGCTTTCTCCTGCGGCTGATGCCCCAGTGAGCTATCAGGGCATCGCAGCGGTGGCAGCGAGGGCTGCCAGAAGTTGGCCTGCACTGTTTTGGCCAGTCGCCAGTAGCTACGCGATCCAGTAGAGTGCGCCACTAGTTCCGTGCCGCGCTGGGCGTCCGCTCTTATGTATGCTCTCTTGCAGATCTTGGTGGCAGTGTTGTAGGCTGATTTCAGTGAGTTAGTATTCGGATCTTTAAGGGCGCGACCCCTGATCCAAGCGCGGTACGCCGCCTGTTTGTTACTAACAGCTTCAGCGCATTCGCGATTAAACCAAGGGCGTCTCCGGCTTTTGATGACGACATCGGAGTGGGGAATGTAGTATTCCATGCCAACGCCGATCTCATCAACAATGGCCGCAGCACTCGCCGTTAGATTCTTCTCACTGAAACAGCGCTGCCCCCATGGGACGGAAGCAAATTAGTCGCGCATACCGTCCCAATCTGCTGACGAGTAGTGCCAGACAGGACGCCTAACCTCTGTGGGTTGTGGCGGAATCGCGCTTGGCACTGTGCTGGATACTAGGCAGTGGTCAGATGTGCCCAGGGGCGCCCCGACCTCAACCCGGTAGCCAGTAGGGTGGGTGGTCAGCAGTAGATCTAGCAGAGAGGGCTCCTGACCAGCAACATCAGGTATTCTGGTGGGTTGGTGCACCAGTTGCGTCAAGCTGTGCGAAAGAGCGAACGCGTGGGCGGTCCTTCCTGCATGGTTAGTTGTGGAGGATCCCAACCAGGAGTCGTGGTGAGAGTTAAAATACCCCAAACATACCATCTCTGCAGTAGGGTACCGCTCCTGCGCTTCATCTGCCGCCCGACTCATGTACTCAAAGAGCCGAGTTGTCTGGGGTCGGTATAGGCATATGTAAATACGGCTCTGAAGGCCCAGGTTTACATGCACCCAGAGGACAGAAAAGGAGGAATCCTCTAGGCAGCGCAGACGGCGACAACATACATCCGAGCGGACAAACAAACAGACCCCGGCTTTCGCGAGGAAATTCTCCTCAAGTACATAACCGGGATACTGGAGGTAGGACGTGTCCGCTGGACGCTGAATCTGTGTCTCTGTCAGGAAGAGCATGGCGGGCCGTGCCGTCTCTAGGTGTTGGTGGACAGCATTAAGGTTAGAGTGGAGTCCGCGGATGTTAGCGAACTCAACCTTGAACAGGGTGGTGGGGGAGTGCACCGCTGTTAGACCATCTTTTCCTATTTGCGCTGTCATGAGTAATGTAAAGAACGGAAGCGTGAAGCGGGAGAGAATTGCCACGACATTGGGGAAGAAACGCGGTGGACTGTTTCTCCATTAGTTTGTCGACAAAGGAGCTGTACTGATCCGTCTCGGACGGAAGGGGCCCCCGAACCTCCCGGAAGTAGTCGCCGGGTCCCCACGATCCGGTCACCAATCGGCACGACGATCTACCCCGAGATTATGCGTGGTATGAAAGGGCAGCTTCGCAAGGTGGTTAGTCTTGATTGGGCCCCTGTACTATACCGCGGGCGGCCAGCGGAACAACCGTTTCAACGGGTCTCCCTGGCCGACGGGTCAGCTCCGTCCTTCTGACAATGGATAGACAGAATCCACCACTGTTCCCGCAATATCGCGTCAACAATCCCCCGAGCACTGGTTATACACCAGCTGATCCCGAAACGCGACGTACCTTCACGGGTGTTTCGCCGTGTGTACGGTGGTAGCCAACCAGGCGGGTATTTACCCTACCACCGGCTGAGATGCTGGAACGTCAGGAAATCCCTTAGTCGCCTCTTACGACACCCATGGGAAGAGAGGGGGCGGTGATTTTTAGTATTCTTTCTCCGTCACCGCACGGATAGGATAACTTTACATATCTCACATTCAAAGGGTTTATGACCAGTGTGTGTCCTTAAATGTGTTATTAAATGGACACTATGACTAAATCTAACTTTACATATCTCACATTCAAAAGGTTTCTCACCAGTTCTCTTTGAATAATGATCCTTAGTAAATATTGGTGAACTGACTTCGTCGTCTTTACAAACGACCATCTTCAGTTGTTTACTGTTGCTATTGCCGACATCTGTGTCAGTACTAGAGTACTCACGATCACTGTTCACAATCACATTCACCTCTCGACCGTCACGAGCGTACGTGTGCACTTAGCGCATATGTCAAGTTACTCCCGGGTGGCCTCTCGCAATACCGCCGCGTCGCATTAAAATGGCCATATCTCAAAAGAAATGTATGAAAGGTACAAATAAATCGTATGTTGTTGAAATTTGTATAGTATACGCTAACAGAATAAATATAATTTGGCACTATTTTGCCTTGTAATATATTGTTAATTCTAAGGTGAAAGTAGGATGACGAATATTTCCCCCGTTCATAGTACGTAAAGCATAATAAATAAAAAATAAAACTATATATTCAAATTTATTTTATTTATAAAACGATATAATTTTACAATAATAAATAAAAAAAAATACACCTTTTCATAATTTTTTTTTCGTATATCGTACGAGCTTTACAATCACATGTCTCGTTTAGGCGACCCCGAGCTCCAGACAAAAAAAGGGTATATTTATAACTCAATTCCCGGAACACTGAGGGATAAGTCTAGCCACTTATCCCTCAGGACAATAACTTATTTTGTAGATTGGTCCATGTGTACTTATTTACAAGCAAAGTTTCAACTGTTAGGCTTGTTTAGTTTACAAAAATTTATCAAAAAACTATGCACTCGAAAATTAGCACAAAAAAGGTCCTCTCGGACTTTGTATCATGGAGTAAATTCTGTTGCATTTATTTTAAATATAAATTTTAAATTGACAATTTCATGATATTTATAAACCGAAAATTATAATAAAGAGCCATACTGCAATACAAAATAATTTCAGAAATCAACATCAAAAACAAACAATTTCACTACAAATGTTACTAAGTACATGCTAACATAGTATGGATACACCCAATACTGCCACGCCTCAACCATTACGGATATGAATTTAAAATCTAGGTTTTTGTGGTGTAAGTGGCTCACCGTCACCTTAAAAGAGCCAAAGCTTGGTGAATTCTGCTGCAAAACTACACGTGGTGCATCATGCCGATAAGCAAACGAGGCTCTGCCAATAAACAACTTCCCGGACAGTTGTCGTGTTCTTGCGAGTGAGCGACTTCAGACATTAAATAACTAGAAGTGGCTGCGTTGGCAGCGGAGGCGGCAACACATTAGCGACACTCCTTGGATTGCACGCGTTCATAGGCTACGGTAAACGTTTCACTTCAGGTAGGCTGTATGTTCGTTTGCCACCCGGTATTGGATAAAAAAAGAAATATATATAATATTAATTAAAAACATATCTTCTACATATAAACAACAAAAAAGAACGTAACTGTGCGTGTTCTGGAAGAATTGCAAGCGTTCATAGACTATGGCGACCGCTTTATATCAAGCGAGACATATCCTTATTTGTCTCTCGACAGTGTAAAAACAAATTCGAACCAAGGTGTGGTATAAGTAGATTGTGGTAAAAATTGATACATATACATTGATTAGAGAGATGTATGCAAAATTACAAAACAGGGATTAATACATACAGTTTTGCTGCAACCAACACAGAACGTATGTACACGTTTCTTACAAATTTTGCATACCCGCCGCTGGCGTTGGTGGTTTCTTAACGGGTACTCAGCCAAGCGGTGGGTGAGATCAACATGTCTGCTCTGTGAGGTTACAGGCGGAAATGGTGCAAGTGGAGTGGCAGAACAGTGTTTTGAAAGAAGTGCTTTTACAAGAGTAATACGGAAATTTCGATGCGTAAGAGAAGACGAGTGATGGTGGATAATATAAGAATTTAATACGGAGACATTCAGAAGTCTTCTGAATAATTTTTTATACCACACCCTTGTTCGTTTTCTTTCAATGGGGTACATAGCCAGCATCTGGTCTTTTTTATCCACCCCACCCATCATGATATTGTAATCCAATGGAATGGGTTTGGTGGAATCTTCGACTTGCTTAACAGCGTTACCATGATATGTAGAGATCATAGAAACTCTATTATTATCTCTCCATACCATGATATCGACGTCTCCCGAGGTAAGTCCAGTGATCTGACCCGGGCGCATGTTCCCCTTCGTGAGGCTGTCCAGTGCTGTGAGGCTGGAACTGGCGATTTGTCCGCAAGGTTCCTACACAATCTATCCCCCATGTCTTGAGACGCCGAGCAAGGCATGGGGAATTGTGGAAATTGTCCATCCACAAAGTGTGCCCTTTGTTCTCAAGACCATGTGTAAGCCTTAAGACAATTGATGGCGTGGATGCTTTTAATGGATCATCAAACTGCTGTGGAGATCTCTTATGAGCGTGAATCTCAAACCGCCATAAGTACCCAGTTTGAGATTCACAAATTTCATAAGATTTTATTCCCATTGTAGCAGCTTTATTGGGAACTAATTGGTTAATGTCTGACCAACCTTTCCACTGCAAAAGAGATTCGTCTAATGCTATATTTTGCCCTACATTGTACAGTAATTGGAATTTTCGATTTAGGTGTGACAGTACTGGCTGTATCTTAAATAGTTTGGCCTCGGAAACGACCAGTTGAGACGTAAACATGTCTTCGTTATTATTGAAATGTAAAAGTTTGTTTAACAAAATAAAACGATTTATAGACATGTGTGCGCCGAAACCGGGGGTATAGAATATGTCAGCAGTCACATTCCAGTATTCCTCCATTCTGGACTTGACCACAACCCCCATCGCAATAACGATGGCTAAATAAACATAAAGTTCATCAACTGTCGTGTCATGCCACTGGTTGATGCGGCTATTGGGGTGAAGGATGTTGTTGTCCATCATCTGTTTTGCCACCTGCTGAGCATATCTATTTGTTTCCTTGGCAATGTGCTCCATAAACTGCCGATCCCATATAGCAACGAAAATGTCATATGGATCGACATGCGGAGTTGTCGGACCAACATTGATGTGTGAAAATGTTTCTCTCCTCGATTCAGGGGGAATCGGAGGATTTGGAAACATTCTCCAATCAAACTCATACATACTACAAGGTCGTTCCGTCGCTGTTGGAGAAACATCTTCAACAGGAGCTGATGTAACTGTAGGGACACGGACGGGAACAGCATCACCAACAGGAGGCTGGTCGAAGCTAGTGGCGTCAGCATCATCGTTCATTGGTGTTTCCAAGATGCTCCTATACACCCTAGGGATGAATGGAGGCACCGTCTCATCGTCACTGTCATTTGAGCTTGCATCACTTCCTGTAACAAATAATTAGTAGGCACACAATCTAATGCAGACCAATAACCTAGGCCAAGCTAAAACAGTTGCTATTTACCAAAATTGACCGCCAAGACGATATCGCTCAGAATCTGCCTACGAGGTAGAGCGCGTGGCATCTGTGAGGCGGTTGGCGTGCTCCGGGATGAGTGCCCGTGTTCCACGAACCTGAAAGAAAAGTATTCTAGTACAAACAAAGTTCACGGTTGACCCCCGGGGCTATGTTTGCTTGCAGCGGTCAACACGATCCTCACTTTTGTTTAATAATGACCACCAATAGCATTTAAGTGTCATACAATAAAAGACTTTTTACGGACAAAACAAGAAAACTATATATATTATAATATATAACTATATATATATTTATAGAACCCTAAAAATGGTAGGTAAAAACCCGAAAACAAGGAAACGGTTTCGACTTATTGTCGATAAAGAGATGGACTAGCTATGGAAAACACGTTCAAGGGAGGTTTGTTGTTAAAGGGTCAACCGTGAACGTTGTCAATAGTACCCATTTCTTTAGAGGTATGAAGAAAAATCTGGAAGTGACATACATTACTGGTGGAGAAGCAGGCGAACATGGTTGAGCTACTCCACAGAGCTTTTTGATGCAACCGTGTCGTGCACATTCTGACGAAGGTGGGGAAAACATTACAGCATTATTGGTGAGCCCGATGGCGTGCTCTGGCTTGAATTCCCATACTCGAAAAACCTAAAATTGTGTAGTATCGAGTTCGATATTATCGCTTAATACTACATAAATGTGGTAGAAACATCAGAGTGTAAAGCTTAAAGTGATAGAGATATCTCTTTAGAGATGAGAAGAAAAGCCTGGAAGTGACTCACATTGCTGGCGAGGGCGCTATCACAGAAGCAGACGAAGGTGACGGTGCTGATTCATCCACAGGGCTCGATGTGCCTTCGGCTATATCATCGGGCTCCTGTAGATAATCCATTGAAGAAGCGGTCGATGCGGGTGGTATGACCACGGTTTGGGATCTAGACAAACATTTCAAATAACCACTATTTATTTCAGATTATATTGGCAAGTAATAGTAATTAATATTTACAGCTATTATATTTAAATAAAACTGCTTACGGTTGCCACTGGCGTATTTGCTTAGCATGGAGGGGAGTCTCGAGACCATGGCCAATCGGCATTTGCGATATATCATAAATCGAAAGTCTGAAATTAAAATTCATCATTAACAATAGTTATACAAAATTATTTTTGTAAATCAATAAGTAATTCATAAACACTAAATATTTTTGTGAAGTGAAAAAAGCATTAGAAAAATTAAAAGGCTAACTCGTCAATAGTTAAAGGCCCAGGGCGTTGATTGAGACCTTGGGAGCGACCACCTCGACGACCAACACCACTACGACCACGTGGAACCACCACCTCTTCCTCCACCCGCACCGGCAGTTGCACTCTTAGCCCTCTACCTCGCGTCGGTCCACGAGTGCGAGCACGTTTTGGTACACTAATTAAAAAAAAATGCAAATAAATTAAAAACTAAAACAAAACATGCACGTTCGTAAAACTTAATTAGAATTAAGAGTAAAAGATCCATAAAAAAAAAACAATGTCACCAAAAAATATATCAAGCGCTAAAATAAATTTCCACACTCCTTATCCATATTATTCCAACCACCGAATAAAATGGCGATTCTTTGCCCTTGACCCCATAACTCCCATCCGTCGATACACATCTAGGAGGCGTGTTTGTGTTTTTAATTTTGTTTTTTTTTTTGCAATATTCAATCGAAGATATACAAATTAAATGCTGTATACGTATGTAGTTACATGTCTAAATGATGTTTTTAACGATACTTAGCTCTAACTGTAGTATTTTTTTATTCATAATAAGTGAAAATGTAGGAGCATGGTGCGCGACATGTCTTACGATGTATACAAAAAAAAAATTACAACAACAAAAACAGGTTACAATATTAACTACGTTTGACATACAATATAACTTATTATACTATACCTACTTACGTAAGAAATGAGACATTCAGTTTCCGCTTGTAGTTTGTTTCTAGTAGGTAGGTAATGTAAATCATGAAGGTAGATAACAAATGAGTATTCCCTGCTGTTGTGTTGTGAGAATTATAGGTATATCATTGTCCAATGCTGTGAACACTAGAGTGATCTGTATTTTTATGTTTATTAAATATTTTTTGTTTTTTCAAAATCTTTGTTTAAAACGCATGTTATGAATTAAAAACTGTTTAATACTTACCCATCCATGATAAACAATCAAATTTTTCTCACAATTTTAATTACAAATCACCAAAAACCCCATATAAATGTGTTGTCGCGACCACACGAACACAGGCTCTGCATAGACTAAAACGAACTTATTTACGGGTGACAAATGGTGCCAGTTGAATAGCACTTGACGATACTTTCTATCCTTGTCATTTTTCCTGCACGTTGTTAAAGTTTGAGGAGTACAAATATAGTTTTAAGGATTCATTTCGTTGTCTAAAATACGTCGGGACCGATCGGCCTCCACGAGACGGTTGAATCGGCCTCCAAGAGGCCGGTCGACAGTCAAGAGGTTAGTTTTGTTCATCACGGTATACATAATGTTTTTTGAAACTTGTCTACTATTTGCAGGTTTTTTAACGCACCGTAATATGTAAGGGCTAACGTTTCTGTTGGTTGTCTCTTCATGCGTAACTGCCCTACACATTCTTGGATTTTCTGGAACATTATCGTCGTCTGATGTCATTGTTCTTCCATCTTGAGTCTTGTCCGCGTGTGTTTCTTTGCCCTCTTCAGCCGCAGCGGCACCTGTACAGAGTTACATCATTCACTTTAAGTAAGTAATCTTTATTAAAAATAGGTTAAACATAAGAACACAGTATGACTATGACTCCACACTAGGCCCGGCCTGTATCGTGGGGCGTCAATACATGAGAATTACACGGAATTTGTGACAGTATAACGGCGAACAGCAATTACGAGAGTTTACATTGTAATAAATACCCACATCCATCGCTACTTTATACTGCGGGTATCCTTCTGCGAGTGTGGTATGCAACAAGCGACAGACGCTATCTACCAATACTATTTATTTATCTGCTTAGTTTTTTTTTTACCACTAAGGTGGCAATCAAGCGGCGGCAATACGGCCTGCCTGATGTTAAACAGTCACCGTAGCCTATGGACATTTGCAACACCAGGGGCGTCACTCATGCGTTGCCGACCCTCTAAAAACCTCTTCACGCATTTCTTGAAGAACTCCATGCTGTAGTCCCTTGGAAAAACCTCGGCTGGGAGCTCATTCCACAGCTTGAGTGTTCTCGGAAGAAAACTTCTCTGGAACCGCACCGTACGCCCGTACCGTACCGTACGACCATTAGTTACTTCTATGTAAATATCTGTGTTTTCCTTCTAAGGTGCTGCACGTTTATTTGTGTGTATGTATGAATGTGTGTGTGCACGTGTGTTTTTGTGTGAGTTATGTGTGGATGTTTGTTTCGTTTATCGTCCGGGAGAGTGAGCGCGTTTGAAAAATCCATACTCAATACGTAATTTGATCAGTTAACACATGATGTTCAGTAAACTCTCTGTCTCTTCATAGTCCATAGACATTAACAGATTCTTTATGTGATTTTGCGTCAAATGTTTTACAGCCTCTTTAATTGCATCTCCTCAATAATCTGTTATAAACCAAAGGAAAGAGACATGTTTTGAAGTGCTGAGCGAAAGTTGTCGATGTTTGGGAACAGGTAGCTTAAATACTCTTTTCTGAATCATTGAGCTAGTACGTAGAACAGCTTGAGATGCCTTTATGTACGTAGAGTGTGCTGCTGACCGCGTTCGTAATGATGACGTACGAAAGAGAGTTGGTTGGTTAAGATAAGAAAAGGCATGCTCCGTTGGTTCGGACATGTAGAAAGTATGAATGACGAAACAGATATACAATGCGAAAGCGAGTGAAGTGTGGAAATTTCCCAAAAATCTTAAAAGCTCGGCTGGCACCGCCTCCAAATATTACAACATATGTATACTGTTGTCTAAATACATTGGTTTTATTCTAACTAGTCTAGAAATATATTGCTAATTTCTGTTTAAGTACAAATAAACACTATAATGTTTGTTTATAGTCATTTCAAGAAATAAAATAATTATATTGTACCTTTTAGTGCATTTTTTCATAGCAGATGTTTTTGGAGTCGGTGTTTTTTTTATTTTTTTTTAAACTACGTCGGGAGACATACAAGCATACGGCCCATCTGACGTAAAGCGGGTACCGTAGCCTATTAACACTCGAGATATATTAACCTACAGATTACCGGGCGGTCGTTTACGACCGCGAAATGTATGGGAAAACATATATAGCGGGTTCTGACAGTATCCCACGCGCGATGCGCCTCTGCTGCTTACACAGCAACTCCTTGGGAGATTACTGGTGACCTCACACGCAGGAACAACAACTTTCTAGGGAGTTGTTATTTGGCTGTGATTTTCTGTGAGCTCGAGGTACTTCCCCAGAACTGCTTTGATGCGCCCTACCTCTCTTTTCGTGTTTTTTTTTATATTATCATAACATGTAATAGGTGTGTATATATTATATATACAGATATGTATCTATACTATCTATATCTATACTTCTATACTATTATTATAAAGAGGAAAGATTTGTATATATGTTATGAATAAACTCAAAAACTACTGGGCCGATTTCAAAAAATTTTTCACAATTAGAATTCTACAATATAAATGATTAACATAGGCTATAAAATATTTTGAAAATAGTTAGGGATCCGTATGAAAACTTCGATAATGTGTGAAAAAGATACCAAAAAATCCTTATACCGCGTACGCTGCTGAAACTATTGACAATAGAGCAAAGTAATGTACTACAGTTTTATAGAGGACATCAATATCTACAAAAAAGTCCGCGATACCATATGTCTAACTATTACAGTTACGTCACAATAACTACTTTTTCATGTTAAAATATGCTATAGTAACGCCGGTACAAACTAGGCCACATTATTCGTACCTTGGTATTAATCCTTATCCAAATAAATCATTTCGTATTCAAGACTGTTTCAATGCCTGTAGGTTACTCTTTGAATTAACGAAATCGGACATTCCATTCCAAAGATATTACGGATTTTGTTCTGTGTTTCAATCCCTTGCTTGCGACACCGGCGGCCACGGCGCGTGGCAGCGGGCGGCGCGGCGCACATCTATGAGATAGGTACCCGCGCGGCTCATTCGCGCGCTACCGACATTGAATGTTTTGACTTTTTCATACCACATTTTTTCTGTTCCAGTTAAAAAGTTCTTTTCAGAAAAGCGTGCCTCAAATCATCACCTTTGTGGCAATCAATTGAAACTCTCAATTTGCGCACGAATATGAGAGCACGTTTAAGTAATGACGGCAACGACAATTCCTCACAAAAATTACTTAAACTTGGAAGCGGAAAATTACCATCTCCAATTGCACATAGCCTCCAAGTATTATTGGATAATGAATTGGCTCAAACTGTTCACAGTCTAGAAATCCTTATAGAGACAATCTATCCCGACATCGAACATCTTACAGAAAGAAATTTCGATTGGCTGTATTCGAGGGCGATCGTCTCACCGAAAAACAGCTCAGTAAATGAGTAAACAAAATGATCATTGAAAAAGTACCAGGTGATTTTAAATGTTACAAATCTATTGATAACGTGTGCAACATCGAAGATACAGTGCACTATCTACAAGAATTTTTAAATTCTCTCTATCCCGCCGGCTTGCCACCACACGAACTGAAATTAAAAGTAGGTACTCCCATTATGCTGTTGAGAAATTTAAGCCCTCCCAATATGTGTAATGGCACAAGGCTTTTGATAAAGGAATTACGAGACAATCTGATTATACTCGTAGCAACAATCATCACCGGTCCCACGGCCGGACAGCTAGCTCACATTCCACGGATCCCGATGATACCAACAGATTTGCCCATGTCTTTTAAAAGGTTACAGTTTCCTGTAAAGGTATCGTTTGCCCTTATAATAAATAAATCCCAGGGACAAACTTTCTCGATTTTTGGCATCGCCCTAAGAGAAGAATGCTTTTCTCATAGCCAATTATATGTTGCACTTTCTCGAGTAGGATTCCTAAAAATCAATATATTTTGTTGTTATCTACGAATACCCCAGCCAATATAGTATACAGCCTTAAGGTAGACATATTGGAAACTAAAAAAGTAAAACCTATTAAATTAAATTAATATAAAGTCTCGAAATATTTGTTATATATATTAAAAGAAATGTAAAAATAAAACTAAAAAAAATAATCTTTCCGATTGTAATTAGGGTTATGGATAAAAACTAATAAAAAATTAAATACCACTAAGTACATACCACTTAAAGTAATTTGTCTGAAAAAAAAGCTACTTAAGAAAAACTATTTAAAAATCTCTAAAGATACATTTACTCTTCGTTTATCCCAAAATATATATATATATATATATATATATATATATATATATATATATATTATATATATATATATGTATATATATATATATAAATATGTGTACGTGTTTATATGTGAATAATCAAAATGAACAATTAATTAACTTGGGAAATCCTCCAGGATTTTTGTAAGGACTGATGGAAAGATCTCCTGATACACATGTACATGAGTTCATCAAGGCGAACAGCCTGGGGATTTGCATCCACCTCATATAAAACCGCAATCAACTAACAATTCCCTGGAGCACATTTGTCTTATTGCAAGTGAGGTTACCAGTTTATTTCCAAAGCCCCTAACTATACACTGAGATCCGGTTAAAAAAATGCTCTAGCCTATGATTTTCCCAGTAGAGTCATACTCTAACCATTTAACTGCTGTCACACTCAAACTCGAGTGCTATGCTCCAGAATTTTAAGTATGAATGATATAGTGGCCTGAACCAAACCAGCCTGCCGGATGAATAGGTCAGCAAACTACAGTGTGAGAGACCTAAGCATCATACCAGTGAAGTGGAGGCATGCTAGGCAGGACAAGAGGTATTTTAAATTAGGAAACAATAATTCCTGTGCAACTGCCGTCGTGATTAAGAGAAATATAATAATAGTGATAATAGTGGACAATATGAGTATATTTGATTATCAAAACCGACGATGATCACAGTTGACATTGGTGATGCTGTTAAGGTACAAATTTGTGTACACAATATTACAAATAACAATATGGTGTCTCATGTACAGATAAAAAAAAAATGAAAGAAGAGATATGAGAAAGCCAACTACTGCACTATATTTTGTTTCTCAGAATTTGTGATCTAAAAACTTTCTATCATTACACTGTGCCAGATATGGCTGTGTACACTTACATTGTTAAAACAAAGTCATTGAGATTCGAAAATGTTAGTTAAATGTGGCAGATAAATGCAATAAGTTTTAAAAAGCAGTGTTCTTTACAAGGCGGTCATATAGTGACTGTTACCTTCTGCCTTCTTGTCCTCATCGACTTGTGCTCCTTCTAACTCCTCCTGCGTTCTACTTTCTTCAGGTATTACTACCACTGCAGTATAGATATCTTCCATTTCTTCTAATTCATCCTTGATATTCTCTTCAGTTATCAATTCTTGTCTCTCAATATCGACGGCTCCACATGAAGCCTCCTGTTTTACATTTCCTTCATTTATCAATACCCCACTCTCAGTGCCATACATATCCTCCAGTGCTGGTCTCTCAATAGTATCTTCATGTTCAGAGTCCTCAAACTTGAAACGTTCCACAAGTGGGAGTCTGTCAGTGTCCATTTCTCCTGTGCACTGCGATGACAGACGTTCCTCTTTGATCTCCTCCTTTATCAAGCTGTATTCAGTGCCTGTAATGCTGATGAGCTGAACGGGAGTCACACATAGACCATTCAGTTGACACTGTTTTACCGCGGCAACAAATTCTTGCTGTTCCTGAAAAATAACCATTCATATATTAAACATTTATGTTTGCTAATATTTAATAGATTCAGGCGTTATTTTGCGAAAGTCAAATTTACATGCAATTTGATCTAACCTGCTTTGTGTACTTCCGCCACCAATTAGTTTTACTACCGGACTACTATTAGACTACCGGAGCAGCCATGGCAGCGTCGGCATGTTGCACTTACTAACAGTAGTGGGTGGGTGCCGGTCGGCGCTAGGCCGCATGAACTAATTGGTGGCGGTTGATAACAATACTGACTTATTTTTGGACCACTAAGGTGGCAATCAAGCATACGGTAATGCCAAGCCTGATGGTAAACAGTCACCGTAGCCTATGGACATTTGCAACACCAGGGGCGTCACTCACGAGTTCCCAGACCCTGTAAAAAAACTCTTCACACATTTCTTGAAGAATCCCATGCCGTAGTCTTTCTTCCACAAGAGAACGAGGAATGTTTGCACGGCCTGTATAGCAAGTGGCCCTGGTGCTGTCGTCCGCATAACGATGAATGCAATCAATGGACAACATATCACTGATATGCAGCAGAAACAGCGTCGGAAACAGCACAGAATCCTGACGGACGCCAGCATTGATGTCCATACAATCGGAACATCCACCTTCAACCACGGCTTTTATGCATCTGTTGGATAAAAAACCCCGGTGCCCGATCCCCGAAAACCGAGACTTGATCGAACCCCTTTGCCATATAAAGCCGAGCGGTGTGTAAGATACACTAGAAGATCACTAGTCGAGCGACTGTAGCGGAAACCGTATTGACGGTCGCTGATCAAGTCGTGATCCTCTAGGTATACTAGGAATCGTGTTTATCACACGCTCCATCACCTTGGAGAGAAGCGAGGTTATAGCAATAGGCCTGTATTCGATAGGTATGATTTGTCGCCCTGTTGGGACACCGGGTGCACTTTAGCCGTCTTCCAAGAAATCGGGACTTGTCCAGTGGAATAGGAAAGCACGAAAAGGCACGTTAGTACAGGACACAACTTAGAAGCTTCAGCGCCACTGCCGGTATACCATCTGGCCCACTCGATTTATGAATGTCGAAAGAGTAATGCCCGCCGGACATCTCGCTGGGTAATGGAGATCTCCGGCATTGACCTACCGCACCACAGGATGGTAGGTGGTACAGCTCCCCCGTCATTTATATTCGAGTTAAACGCAAAGAGATTACCGAGTAAGTCGGCTTTCTCCTTGGCGCTGTGGGCTTCAAAACAGAGACATTAAGATCCTCATTAGCACGCGCCGTGGTCCAAGCATTGTAAGCAGCCTGTTTAAGAAGATTGGCTTTCCTACAATGCCGATTAAACCATGGCCGCTTTCTTCCCTCCCGCAGTAGCTACTAGGCGATTGGGAATGTAGCATTCCATGCCATCCAATATCGCAGCAGCCACGGCGATCGCGTAGGAATTAATGTCGTCTGATTCGAAGGACAGCTGCCTCCACGGGTACGATGCGTAGAATTTACGCAATCCATCCCAGTCTGCCGACCTATAGTGCCACACGCGACGACATCCGGCGGGCCGAGGTGGGCCGCGTCTGCGCGCAGGACACTTGGGTCCAGATGAGACAGTGATCCGACGAGCCAAGCGATGCATCCACTGAGATGATTTGTTTTTTTTTTTTATACTACGTCGGGAGGCATGCAAGCATACGGCCCACCTGATGTAAAGTGGGTACCGTAGCCTATTAACGCCTGCGATATATTAAGTATCACTCGCGCAATGCCTCCTCTGCTGCTTACACAGCAACTCCTTGGGAGCTTGAGAGATGTTATACTCATCCGGACGTGTGGTCAGCAGAAGATCCAGTAGAGAGCTTGCATAGTCCTCGACATGTGGTATTCCGGTGGGAGAATGAGCCAGTTGCGAGAAAGTATAGGCCAGAGCAAATTCATGAGCAGATCTCCCCGCGTAGTCAGTGCACCGAGAGCCAAGCCACTCGGCATGGTGGGCATTGAAGTCTTCCAAAATCACTAACGCGGAGGGATACTGTTCGATGACTCTGTCAGTGGCTCTTTGCAGGCGCTCGAATAACCGAGCTGCGCCTGTATCGCTGCTATGGGACCTGTAAAGTCACGCGTAGATCCGGGTGTGGCCGCCATGATCTACGCGTACCCATAATATCGACAGCCCCCTGTCTTCAAGATGATGCAATCGGCGACAACAAATATCCTCCCCAAACGAACAAGCATACCACGGCACGACGCACAAATGCAGTGAAAACTATTAGACGGCTCACTGATGTTGATACGGCTAGAATAGTTTATTTCAGCTACTTTCATAGTATTATGTCATATGGAATTTTTCTTTGGGGTAACTCCGCGGATTTTAACACCATCTTTTTATTGCAAAAGAGAGCCATAAGAGCTATCTACAAACTTGGTCTCCGGGTTTGGTCCTTGGTCCCCAAACCCGCAATATATCTATGAAAATCTTTTGTATGTCCATAAAAACATAGACTCATTTTGTAAAAAGAGTGATACTCATAGCATAAATACTAGATATAAGCATAATCTTATGTTATCTCCACAAAATAAGTAATTGTTTTATGGGGCAATATACGGTTCTATAACAAACTTCCCAGCAATATAAGAGAATTGTCGATAAACAAATCTAAAACTACTATTAAAGCCAAATTGTGTAGCAGGGCATATTATAAATTATCCGACTATATTAATGATAAAAATGCCTGGGAGTGAGTCGATCCAATTATAATGTAATTAATAAATTATGTAAATTTGTTTGGATACCAAAAGAGGGATGTCTGAGTTTATTGGCAGTATTTTTATCAGTGCCACCTAGTCATAAACTGCACGGTAGGGAAAAAATTGTGACGATTCCAAACAAATGTAGCCATTTTTACGGAATAAAAAGATTTTGACTTTGACTTTGAAATAGGTGCTCTAGTTTGTACCCAGGGTAATGCAAGTAAGAAGTGTCGGCCAGTGAGGATATTTGTGTTTCCGTGAGGAAAAGAATGGTCGGCCGCGCGGTTTCCAGGTGATGATGGACCACGTTGACGTTTAAGTGCAAATCTTTGATGCTGCAAAAGTCCAAATACATTGTGGAGAGTGGAGTGGGTGGCCACTGTGGAACCATTTTTCCGTTTCACCGGGTCTCCCTGACCGCCGCGCCAGTCTGCAGCGGCCACACTGCTTGTGGCGCTTCGACATCCGCAGGTCCTCCCGCTGTCCGCACAACGACCTCTCAGTGATCTGGCGACCTTACTCACACACAGGGACACATTACTTACAACACAATCGAGGGATTTTGCGTAAAAGATAAACGAAAACTCTACTTATTATATAAGAAACAATGTTACGTAACGAGCTGTTCGAACCACCCTCCCGCCCCTGTAAGGCATCCTAACGTGACAAGATCACCCCCCTCCACATCCCACAGATTGCGTTACGTAATAATTGAAGGCTGCCTAACTGCAATTGTTTTGAGATTCGTTCATGTAAAAGATTTTTAAAATTTTTAGACTCTAATAGAAAATTTTTGGAGGATGGGCAAATTTTAACCTACATTAAAATTATTCATATAACAGTAGTTATATCCAACTTACTATTTCAACACCCTGCAGTATCTCTGTGAGCTTCGTTGGCCCTCACAGACCTCATCATCAAGTCCTGGCACTTGTTCAGTTGGAAGTAGCACAGGTAACACACGGCCACCGGCTGACACAGTGTGTTAATCTGAAAAAGAATTGAATAAATTCAAAACATTAAGACAATGATAATGAGCTTTCATTATTGTTCAACACTCACATAGCAAACAAGTAGCCTGCTGGATGGCAGCCACTGTCACTCAGACAATTCAAGCACATTTCTACGCTACATGCTTACACAACACCTCTCCAATAGATTGCTCTGCTCGTAACAAACACATGGACCACAATTAAAGACTAAGGTGCAGTCGGCCTGCTTCCAGTCACACTACTACTACCAAATATATTTTGGTACAAAATGTGGCACAGATACATTAGAAGTTACATAAATATGTTCACACATTTTACCAGACACTGGCATGCCAAAAGGAGAATGGAAGCTTTCTATACATCATTTGGCTCGAAGCATCTGGAAGGGTATATTAACCAAATCTTTCAAAAATTATAACACATTGGAGGGTTTGTTTTAGCAACAATATTACCTAAAAATCATTGCTGTAAAACATGGAGGGACTGAGAATACTCTTGTTAAAAATTCCAAGATTTAACTGAAATATTAACAACTTACAAACGCAGTCACTGACGTACACATTTGCTGTCATTTGTCAGCATCACGTCTCACGTCATATTACGATTGAGATAGAGACTTGGTATCTTCGCTTAATTTATTATATATCCTAGGAGCAATCTGATAGCTGTTATTGCTATATGCAGAAGTGGTCATTGGGAGCGAATTCATTCGGTTAGGGTGTCTAAGACATGTATGTATGTATGTATCACTTTCATTTCAAAATCAGTCCCACTTTTCAGTGATTACCCAAACAAATGTTGTTTTCTTGGTGAAAATATCATATATGTATATATTCATATAAATTTACTAAAAAACTGTCCTTTTAACTTTACACTAATTATTTGAGAGCTGCAGTTAATAGTAAGTAATTATTATATTATTAGTGTTATTGGTTCATTATTAAGGTGTAATTGGTAGTAATGTTTAATATGTGTGTGCTTCGTGTGCAAATTATAAGTTTTTAAGACAACTGACTTAAGGCTAGAGATAATCAGTTGCACCTTTCAGACAAAACCAACCAAACAAATATTGTTTTCTTCGTGTAAATACCATATATGTATTCATTCATAAACATTTAGTAAAAAGCTGTTATTTTAATATTACACTAATTATTTGAGTGCTGTAGTTAACAGGAAGTAATTGATATTATATTATTAGTGTTAATTTTTCATTATTAAGGTATAATTAAACTGACTTAAGGCTAGAGATAACTGTATGCAGACATATTCCAAGTCATTTCCTTGTGCTATTTCATTTTATGAAGTTATATCGCTTGGACCTACATGTATCACATTTCATGTTCATCATCATCAATAGAAGGTAAGATCGCTCAAGCAATTAAGAATAGCTTATTTGATGGAATTCACATGTCTTAACACACATTGATTGGGCAAAATGATCCAATGGAGACACAATTAGAGGTTGGTAAAAGTAAACAGCTTACATCATAAGCTCAAATCGGTCAAATTTTATGTAGCTACCTTCAATAGCTGCCTTAATTCAATCACCGCTTCAACGAAATGAGACCTAATTTGTTGTGAGTCGAGCACCAACAAAGTGCTCATAAAACTTTTAACCTATCTCAAACAATAGAGACAAATGTATTGATTCCAAATATACACACATCAAAGGTGGTACCCTTAGCGGTCTTCGGGAATGAAGGTTCACTTCATGCAAGCTGTTTCTGACTGTTTGGTCGCTAATTAAGTTCCCTGAAGAGTTATGAAGCGTCACGGCTAACATCATGGCGGTTATTGTTGGAGCTCTTCGAGTTGTGATTTGAATGTATCGGTCTTGTCTCCGTGTGGTGCAGCGATACCGTCCTCCATGGCGCTCAGCCACGGTACCAGTGCTTCGGTAACGTGTCCAAAGTCGACTGATAACACTCTGACTTGTATTCAGAGCTAAAGCCACAGTACGTTGCCGGGAACCAGCTTCTATCATCGTTAGTGTTCGCGGTAGAAACACGGATTATTAATTGTTTAAGTTACCCAATAAAATTTTAAAGAAAACTGTTATTTCAGTCTTTTTTTCGAACTTTAATGTTAGTGGTTCAAATGTCAAAAATCCCTTTATTATGAAAATGGCAAATTTCTTTATTAATGCAAAGGTGACTTGGTTTATCGTTACTGTAGACAAACGAAAACACTTTATTTGATGAATCCTTAAAGAAAATTTTAATTAATATCAATCAGGAGAAAAGTTATTGCAAAAATATATGTTGATCCCTAGACGCTTTTAATGTGTGTATAATGGTAACAATGTTGATTGGAACATATAGGCTTTTGAGCGCTAATTGAACTCCTCTGTACATACACATGTGGCTGAGGGAAGACGAGAAACATCTGCAGTCACTTAGCAGCCATGAGCCCTGTTTAGAGTAGTATTCTAACTCAGTGAATGTTCTCTGGTGTGTGGTGGGTTGTGCGGCTACAATTTTTATTCTACATCTATCTACCGCTGTGACTTGTGAAACTATGCAACCAGCCAGAAATATGTTCCCAGTGGCTAAAAGTTGCATTTGATTCTTCATATTAGTCTCACTCGGTTATACCAAGAACAGACTGTTAGAAGTTTTCTGCATGCATTTAGCGTGAGGGCCCCATGTCCCCAAGAATGTCTTTGGCAGAGTGATTGCAGTGTGGTATTCCATCACAATGTACATTATATACCTTCTAACATTGAAATTGAGGCTAGTCTCTTATACCTTGACGGTTAGCTAGAGAGTTGAATTTTTTATCACTGATAGTACTCATTATTAACACTAAAATACCAAAATCTTAACCGACGGAAATTAATAGTTTTCGAATAAAAATTGTTGAAATTTACGAAAATATTAGTGTAATTATGACATGGGGCGAGCTTTACTAACGGGGCGCATGTTTTTGGTCAGGGTTGCATTATGTAGGGGTTAGTCTTCCCTTTCAAACGACACTACTTGCTCTAACGAGCTCCAGGAAATATGTACTTTTTTAAATTCTTATTTTAGTGCACGTGAAATGGAACAAATTTTGTTCAATAAAAATACAGTTTGTTGTAAAATTGTAATTTGTTTCCTTGAAACGGAACGTATTCTAATGACACAAAACGTTTGGGCATTTATCATATGTCAAACACCCCCCACCCCCCTTCACCGTCAAGGTATAAGAGTCCTTCCGAAATTGAAAATACTTGTGATCGCTTCAGATGAAGCCTTTATAGCCATCCCGGCTAAAGGCAGTCCCAGGGGGTGTTTTAGTCAGTGGAAATCTGACATAACCAGTTCGTTCGCACAAAATGGTATCTTTGAAAGATTTCACCTCCTCCCTCCCTTTTTCCGGAGGGTGCCCCTCACGGAAGAATGACCAATGCACACCCGGGTGTGGGTTGGTCCTTCTTTTGTGGGTCTTCAATTTTCTTGGGCGAAAATAAAAAAAAAAAAATTAAAATACTATACATTATTGTCGAAACATCCTTAAACAAAACACAAAGTTAACAAGTATACTATATAACAATATATTATGTATGTGAAAAGACTATGCTTCGCTTTAAATATGAAAAACCACGGCAGTCGGTCATGGCATGGACTAACAGTAAATACACTGTGTGTTATTTGAAGAAGGTGGAATACAGTATTACGTGTTGCACGATACTCACAGAGATCTCGGTCAGTCTTTCATAAACGTCTTGTAGCGGACTGCCGGCTATATCGCGGACAGGTGCGTCCATCGCCAGACAAACTCTGCACACGTTTCCAGCGGACATCATTTTACAACAACTATTTTGATGATCTTGCCTAATAAATGAATTTTTCAAAATTATGAACTGTGTTTTTACTTCAAACAATGCGTAGACAGAGTATATAGATAGACGCGTCATCAGCGTATAGGGGTATGAGATAGAGATAATAAACATAACTTTGTAATCTACATGCCATTTTTTTTTTTTTTTTTTTGTTCTTTTTATCCCCGAGGGGAAAGGCAAAGGGATCTAGCCTATACAGCCACGTCATCAGTTTAGAACCATTTGAAAATCTTAATTCTATGTTCCAGCTTTAGGAACTGTGCTGAAAAAATACTTGGGAAGTGTACTTCGACCCAATCAACCCAGTTTAAATGCCACCCGTAAAACGATAGGAATTTTACAAGGTTTTATTGATGAACTTATTCACGTCTTCCAAAAAGTGCATAAACGTGTTATATTTGAGTTTTTTCATTATTGTATAATTGCACTAGCACTTATGTTACAAAATACTATCAAAATTGTCACATAAAACTAATTTTATACTGAATTGTAAAAATTTCAACTATAAGAACAATGTCACTCGTCAAAAGCGCGGGAAGAAGTCTCTACATGCCATACACAATAAGTATTGCCACTACGCAACTTTTAACCTCATTGATGGGGTAAACTTGGAACATAATCGGTTACAATCAGAACAGGGGACCGGACATTTCGAAAAGTAATTCAATCATAAAAGATTAATTTGAATTACTTTTAGAAATGCCAATTTGATATTACAATAAATTCACATCCGCGTATTGGTACAATAATGATATCAAATGGTAGAATTAAAGTTTATGTTTGTTAAGGAATGATAGTCTGTGCTGAATTATTTCCAGACATCTTTGTCAATCACATAGTCACCAGTTCTATAATAATCTCTTTTAACAAAGAAAATTTTTAATGTGATTTTTAAAAATTTTCTTTGTAAAATTATTATACATTTTACATATGCAGCGGAGCTGAGCTTACCGGCAAATTTATTTATGTGGGGCCCCATTGTAATTTGGAGTCTACTGTAATTCTAAGAAACGCAGTATTATTAACGAATTCTAATTTATTATTCCCAATGATAACTTCTGTATTGGGAGAAATCACATTCGGAAGACTAAATTTGATACATTTGCTTTTAGTCGAGTTTAGCAAAAGATTACTACATGGGAACCAGTTTAAAATAGAAGACCATTTACCTTTACCTTTACCTTGTCAATGTTTTCACACCGGCGAGTGACATTAAAAATTAGAGAGGTATCATCAGTACATAATTTTATATATCAGTATCAGTAAATATACGCCTTTTTCTGCACCACGTAAGGCAGATCATTCGCATATACTAAAAATAAAAAGGGTCCCAAAATAGAAACCTGTGGCACCACGATATTAGGATTATTGCCTTTAGGTTTAACCCTGTTTATATCAACTGTCTGACCTGTTATTTAAATAAAATGCAATTAAGTTCTGGGCTTTAACCCTATCTACATAATAGTTCAGCTTGAGTAACAATGTCTGATGATCGTCACAATGAAAAGCTTTAGAGAGATTACAGAAAACTAAAAAAGCATCCTGTGATCTCTCCCAGGAGTTAAGGATATGCTTAACCAATGCCAACTCTGCATCCGTAGTAGATTTACCACCTGTAAAACTGTATTGCGCATCATGACAAATTCATTGGTCTTAAAAAAGAGTTGCAATTGATCAAGCATTATCGTTTTGTATCGGCCCCTTCGATACGACCCGTACACGAGAATATAAAATAATATAGGTAGGTACTGGCGGATTAGTTCTTCCCACGTGTTGGCTGGAGAAATGAAAGGCTTGTATTGTAGTATGAGGCCAGAGGTAATGCTTCCAGAGAGCGATGGCTATCAAAGGAGATGACTTGTTTGCAGAGTAGCGGGAGATGATTATCCAATGACTGCAGGTTACAACTGTGTCTGTTACAACTGTACACGCCGGGTGCGAGCGAGGCAGTCTGATTATGCAACCGAGAAAGCATGATAAAAATTAGCCAGCCCTGGAAACATTACCATATTGGTACCACTTTATTGGATCAAAATCGCAACAAGATGTACTAATTTTTCTTACATTCAACCCTTTATCATACAAAAACTTAAAATCTATATACTGTAAGGGACAATAATCAACACACATGAAAAACTATTTAATTCAACACTTACTGTTAACTTACGGCTATTTAACTGTTATATAGGTACCTACTTAATCTATATGCATGTATATCTCCAAACTAAGACTGCCGCGGCCACCAAATCTAATAATTACTTAATGCAAATTTTCTTAATTCTGGGGTACACTTGCGCGCAGTTATATTTTTACATAAAAAGTCTAGATTTGTTGACTCTATCGAACATAGTAAGTCTGCAGTTTCTTGACTGATTTTCGTTTTCGTGGAGTGATCTCAACTTGTGTGGCTGACAGTACAGATCCTTTTTCTATTTTCTGAAATAGATATATAATTAAATACAAAAATAAACATTCCTATGACAAGT
Source organism: Pyralis farinalis (assembly GCA_947507595.1). Taxonomy (NCBI): domain Eukaryota; kingdom Metazoa; phylum Arthropoda; class Insecta; order Lepidoptera; family Pyralidae; genus Pyralis; species Pyralis farinalis. The sequence continues at coordinate 2,172,174 of OX382281.1, forward strand.
ATTTTTAGCTGGATTGATGTAACAGGTACATTGTAAAGTGCTGAGCTCTCACGCTTTACTTTTTAGAAAATATTGACCACTTATGAACCCATTCTAGGTACAGTACAACCCTAGAGGGTTGTTGTGTTTCTGCGTGTGAGTGAGGTCACCAGAGTTGCTGTGTAAGCAGCAGAGGAGGGATCGCGCGCGTGATAATTAATATATCGCAAGCGTTAATAGGCTACGGTGTCCGCTTTACATCAGGTGGGCCGAATGCTTGTATGCCTCCCGACATAATATAAAAAAAAACAATATAGTTTAACGCAGACTGCTCATTAAACAATAGATTCTCTGTTGAGCGTAGAATTCAAGCATCTGATATAACTACGCCTTTCTATTCTACTCTATAACTTCACGCCAAATCCCTTACGGGATAGGCAGAGAGAACAGAGCGCCACGCGACTCGATCCTTACATACCTCACTCGCTTCTTTCACATTCATTGCTCTTTTCATGCACGCTCGCCGGTTTCTAGGGCTCCTGACATCACCTTCTGATAGAACACGACCAATTTGATCATGATAGGTAAGTCTTGGCCTTCCTCGGCTCCTACATCCTTCCACTTTTGCATTGTATATCTGCTTCGTCATTCTTTCAGCCTGCATTCTTTCTACATGTCCGAACCAACGGAGCATGCCTCTTCTTATTTTAATACCGACGCTCTCTTTCAGACCAACTCTGCTTCTAACCTCATCATTGCGAATACGGTCTGCAAGCGTTACACCACAAATTTTGCGCAACGCTCGCATTTCAACCGCGTTTATCCCACTTTCATGCTCTCTCTAACTACGCTACGAGTATATAAGAGATTAAACTTACCGAACTACTTTCTATTTCTATTTCCATAGCTACTTCTTCTGACGACGGTTGGTCATATTTCACGGCCGAGTCGACAATCTGAAAGTTACACTTAATTAGTAACATTCATCATACAAGCATTTAAGAGAGGTAGGACGCATCAAAGGAGCCCGTGTGGTGAAGTACCTCCACCTCACAGAAAATCCGCAGCCAAATAACAACTCCCTAGAGGGTTGTTGTGTTCCTGTGTGTGAGCGAGGTCACCAGTAAGCTCCTAAGGAGTTGCTGGGTTAGCAGCAGAGGAGGCATCGCGTGAGTGATACTTAATGTATTGCAAGCGTTCATAGGCTACGCTAACTACTTTACATCAGGTGGGGCGTATGCTTGAATACCTTCCGACGGTGTATAAAAAAAAACTAAATTATTAAAATATTATCATCATTTGTTGTTGCAACTGTGCCTATTTGGAAGAACTTGATCGATCAAGGGTCTGTGAGCTCTAAAACAAATAAATAAATATATTCCCTTTTAAATGCATGTATATTATGCCCCCCCATCGCACACATATCCTTTTTCTTCTCTCCACATCTGTCTCTGCAAATTCTTCTCTTCAAATCTTATATCTAAATTACATGTTTACGACTTCAGTAGAATTAATTTTCATCGAAAGGACCTCCACAGAAATCCGCAGCCAAATAAAAATATCATTCGATCCTCGAGTTATTGGGTTCCTGCACGTCACTGAGGTTACCAGGAAGAAGTCATTGCGTTGGCAGCAGGGGTGACGGCATGTGAACGATACTTTATATCGCAAGTGAGTTTAGGCCCCGGTAATGACTTCACATTACGCAGGCCTTATGTTTGTTTTTTAACTGACGTTGCATAAACATTGAGTAATAATTATATTTCAAATATTTTAGCTTATTAATTTGTAACAGGAAAAATCATTTATTATATTTAATTTCGAAAAGTCATTGAAATATTTTAGTTACATATTCAATTACCTATGCCATTACTTTTAATTCAACTTACGTGAATGAAACGCGTAGGAACTGCATCTTTATTTAAGCATATTTTGCTTTTCTTTAATTGAAGGCCAGTTGATTCAAAATGGTTGGAGCAGATCCGGGAGTTGTCATTTGGATGCCAATTTAAACGACCCGTACACTCAATCCATTTATACTTCAAAAATAAATCCTTAGGAAAACTGAAACAATATATACGCAATATGTTAAATGTGGTAAATTAAGTCAAGTGTTGGTAACCCCAAACAGTGTAATCCTGCTGATTACAGACGACATATAGTGATATCGCTAAAAATGTAATGTTTATAACCTTTTTATTTGATCGGTTAACATCAACAAAAAAATGTTTATTTGTACTTTAATTTAATAAAAATTACTTACTATTGAGTATGAATCCACATTAAATTAATAATCCTTGAACATGCATCATTCATTATATTGTGACAAATAAGCGACTTACCGATGAAAGGTTATGTTGGGTTCTTGTCGTTCACTTCGGCTTTTACAGCCAATTATAGAGCAATTCACCATTACTGCACGATCAATGCATCTTTTAAAATAATCACTACATCACAAGGGAATAAAATACATAGGGTTTACACTTAAATCGACGAAATTGCGTCAGTACGAACAATTTGTTTGACACCAGAACAATCCCGGTGGCAGACATAAAAATCGCATACGCAGATAGAGACAAAACACTCATGGTCTATCTTGCTCACGCACATGTATTTTAGAATTTTCTATCTCTCTTCATGTAGGTATTATTCTTTTAGTAGCCCGTTTATATCTATATACTCTGTCTACGAAACAATGAAAGAAATCCTTTTATAGTATGCAAAGAGAATATAATCCTACGGAAGAAGAGACTAAACTTCATATTAATAAAGAAATTTTAAATAATATGCAGTCGGATCCGAATTTGTACCAACCACCCACACAGGTTTTTGACATTGACAGGAAGATGATAGAGATGTAAAAAGTACGGTTATATCGAGAAAAATACTAGGGTTTGGCTTTCATCGATAAAATATCGATAAGATTGGGAAATGACAGATAATATTATAAATACTTGGTACTTGGACACACATATATTGCCACACACAAAACCTCGCAGGGTTTATCCATGTAGTAGGGAACCGCTTAAATATATTAATTAATATCTGACATTATTCTCTTCATTTTACAAGAATTGGATTCATTAAATATTTTTGTTTAATTTGTTTTTACAATACACATATATAGAATACATAGGTTTTGTTTTTTGGAAGTACATTAAATAAAGTGGTGTCAATAAATACACTTTTCTAGTTCCATATGCATTATTTACTTTATGTAATGTACTTGATATTAATCTAATGTACCTGATTTATGATATTTATCTCGTAAAAAGGCTACTACTACATACTGTATTTACTAAAAATATACAAACAAAACCTTCTTCAATATATTTTAGGATGATTTTTAATATTTTTCATTACAACTTATAAATATCATTGGAATAGGTTTTACATGTTTTACCGTAGTTGCTTAATAATTGATGACATAGTCTGTAAGAGATGTTAATCTCAGGGTTATATATGGAAGTTTGTATTTTAGTTTAGTTATAATTGAAATTTATCACCTACATCGTCTTTATGTGGACCCAACAGAGTCCGTCGCCGATTACGACAACAACACACTTTCGTTCATGAACATTGTCTATAGATTGAAAAATACATGATGTCAATGACAATCTATGTCATCACATAAACACTAATGTATATTAATGTTGATGTTCCACCCTTTTGAAACCCGGGTGGTCGAATATGACCGCGAAATGTATGGGAAAACGTATGGCTCAGCTTTAGATTAAGTAACACCTGATATCAGCATCATATTTTTTTTATGAATAGCTTTACTAAAGAAGATTAAATCACTAAAATTTTAAGGCACGGAAATGCATAGTATTTACGCTAGAATTTATTGAAATTTACAATGTTTTTCAAAGAATCCTAATAAAATCGCCATGTTTGATATAAATTATCAAAACGTTTCATTATAAGTATTAGAAACGTCAAACTCAACGTAACAATGTAGATATCAAGTGCATTTGTAACTAAAAATACAAGAATAAACAGTGAAATGGAAATAAACATCGTATTTGTCAAGTCAATATCGCTCGTCCGCCCTTTTATTTCATTTGGTAGAATTATTGTTAAAATGATTATTATAATGACACAAAACGTTTGGGCATTTATCATTTGTCAAATCTTTCAAACAAATAAAAATTTTGTAATAAGTATAGCAACAGAAATCTCAGTTGGTTAGGTTAGGTTAGAGTATGACAAACAACGCACGAGCCGAGCGAGCGAAGCGAGCGTGCCACGGCAGCGGCCGGCGAAGTGCCAGAAGCGAATCTTTGCCATTTTGAAAAGTGTCATTATAAAAAGTAGACCAAACATAAAGTTGGCAACTGTGAGGTTGGGAAATAAAACAAAATTATACGAAAAGTTGGCAAATGATTATTCAGTGATTGGTCGAATTTGAAAGATTGTAGGTGACATAACCTCAAAAAATTAGAATGTTAATAACTTTAAAACTATGCGTTTCCGTGTTATAGTTCCCTCCTCTGGGGGTTCCTCTCCCCTCCCCCCTCCCCCCCCCCCACTCCCCTCCCCTTTTACGGTGTTACTTAATCTAAAGTGCTTCCAAACGTATATATCGGGTTCTGACTGCTCAATCAATGACATGGGGGCAGGGCCTACTAAGTTGTGGACACACTGGGTTACACACATCTTCATAGATAGTAGCTTTCAAGTACTGCATTCAGAAGATATATTTAGCATATTTACCTATTACATAACATTGGAGAAGTGAAGAGAGATACATTTAAACTTTTTGCTAAATGTCTTGGCACATATTGTACAACAGTTACATCAAACTTCACACTTGAATAGTCAATAGCGTTAACTTAAAAACTACAAATTATGAGACACTGACCCTGTAAGCAAACTAGATATTCTCTAAAATGTACCTTTGGGAGTTTTCTAATTGTAATTAACCACAACTTCACTCTGTCTTTTGGTTAAATATTCTTTTATATCGATAATATTATGCTTCGGCGTTAAGTAAATTATTATATACGATAACTTAACGGTTAGTTTTGAGGTTAACTTACCGAGACTTTTCCAGTGGAAATCTTGCAAAAAAACATCTTTTCATCACAGTGACGCTCTTTAATGACACATATCTCGCATGTTCGGTGTGTATCATCCATAGTTTTAGTTTAAAATATTTTGTGTAATACAATAAAACAACACTTGCAATGTAAACACTAAAGTACATAGTTAATAATAAAATCTTGTACTCAGTAATAATACGGAGGAACAAAATGCTCAACTCAACATGAATACCGAATACAAAACACTAAATTTACTGGAAAAATAAGAAAACAAGTACCAAAAACGACAAATTTAACAAAATTTGTAACAGACCGACATATTGAAAGTGGTTTTGTACGGTTGGTAGTAGAATGGATCTAGCTTCATACAAATTAACTTTTCTATGGGACTTTCAAGCCACTGAATATACCTAATATAATTTATTTCCTACAGAAAATACCAAATAGTACCTATCATCGTAACTAGCGTATTATGAAAGGAATTCCTTTCATTGTTTTCAGTAATAACACAGTTCATAATTTTGTGAAATTCATTTATTAGGCAAGACCATCAAAATAGTTTATGTAAAATGACGTCCGCTGGAAACGTGTGCAGAGTTTGTCTGGCGATGGACGCACCTGTCCGCGATATAGCCGGCAGTCCGCTACAAGATGTTTATGAAAGACTGACCGAGATCTCTGTGAGTATCGTGCAACACGTAATACTGTATTCCACCTTCTTCAAACAACACACGGTGTATTTACTGTTGGTCCACGACCCACTGCCGTGGTTTTTCATATTTAAAGCGAGGCATAGTCTTTTCACTTACATAATATATTGTTATATAGTATAAGTATGCATGAATGCAAAGAAAACAAACATAATGGTATTTGAAAGAGAAGAAACCAGAACCAATGTAAGGATTACAGTAGATGATGAAGTATTGGAACAAGTGGATGAGATTGTATCTCTTGGATGCGCTTTCAGCAGGGATGGTACACCACAGATGTGGAAAGGCAAGTGATTGCTGGGAATAGTGTGAATGGAGCGTTGGGAAAACTTCTTGGCAGTAAAAAACCTGAACCAGAAGGCGCAGCTGCCTATACACAATGCAGTGCTGGTCCCAACGCTTACTTATGGAAGCGAGAGCTGGGTATGGCAGAGAGAGCATGAAAGTTGGATAAATGCTGTCGAAATGTGAGTGTTGCGCAAAATTTGTGGCGTAAGGCTTGTAGACCGTATTCGCGACGATGATGTTAGAAACAGAGTTGGTCTGAAAGAGAGCGTCGGTGTTAAAATAAGAAAGGGCATGCTCTGTTGGTTCGGACAGGTAGAAAGAATGACGAAGCAGATTTACAATGCAAAAGTGGAAGGATGTAGGAGCCGAGGAAGGCCAAGACTTACTTGCCCTGATCAAATTAGTCATGTTCTATCAGAAGGTGATGTCAGGAGCCCTAGAAACCGGCGAGCGTGCATGAAAAGTGCAATGAATGTTAAAGAAGCGAGTGAGGTATGTAAGGATTGAGTGACGTGGCGCTCGGTTCCCTCCGTAAGGGATTTGGTGTGAAGTTATAGATATATAGTTAGATAGTATACGTATTAACTTTGTGTTCTGTTTAAGGATGTCTCGATAATAATGTATAGTATTTTCAATTTCAATGTTAGACGATATATAATGTACATTGTGATGGAACACTACACTACAATCACTTTGCCAAAGACATTCTTGGAGGCATGGAGCCCTCACGCTAAATGCATGCAGGAAACTTCTTACAGTCTGTTCTTGGTATAACCGAGTGAGACTAATATGAAGAATCAAATGCAACTTTCAGCCAGTTGGAACATATTCCTGGCTGGTTGCATCATTTATCAAGTCACAGTAGAGGTAGATAGATGTAGAATAAAAATTGTAGCCGCACAACCCACCACACACCAGAGAACATTCACTGAGTTAGAATACTACTCTAAACAGGACTCATGGGAGCTAAGTGACTGCAGATGTTTCTCGTCTTCCCTCAGCCACATGTGTATGTACAGAGGAGTTCAATTAGCGCTCAAAAGCCCATATGTTCCAATCAACATTGTTACTGTTATATTTTTGGAATCAATACATTTGTTTCTATTGTTTAAGCTAGGTTAAAAGTTTTATGAGCACTTTGTTGGTGCTCGACTCACAATAGATTAGATCTCATTTTATTGAAGTGGTGATTGAATTGAGACAGCCATTGATTGTAGCTACATAAAATTTGTCCTATTTGAGCTGATGATGTAAGCTGTTTAGACTTTTACCAACCTCTAGTTGTGTCTCCATTGGATCATTTTGCCCAATCAATGTGTGCTAAGACATGTGAATTCCATCGAAGTAATAAGCTATTCTTAATTGCTTGAGCGATCTTACCTTCTTTTGATGATGATGAAAATGAAATGTGATACATTTAGGTCCAAGCGATATAACTTCATAAAATGAAATAACACAAAGAAATGACTTGGAATACTTCTGCATGCAGTTATCTCTCTAGCCTTAAGTCAGTTGTCTTAAATACTAGTCATTTGCACACGAAGCACACACATTAAACATTACTACTAATTACACCTTAATAATGAACCAATGACACTAATAATATAATAATAATTATTTACTGTTAACTACAGCTCTCAAATAATTAGTGTAATGTTATAATTACAGCTTTTTACTAAATTTCTATGAATGTATACATATATGGTATTTACACCAAGAAAACAATATTTGTTTGGGTAATTTCTGAAAGGCGGGACTGATTTTGAAATGAAAATGATATGTCTCAGACACCAGTAACCGAATGAATACACTCTCAATTACCACTTTTGCATATAGCAATAACAGCTATCAGATTGCTCCTAGGATATATAACAAAAATAAGCGAAGATACCAAGTCTGTATCTCCAGGTGGTTGTAAAACCAAACTGAAAAATCGGCCAAGTGCGAGTCGGACTCGCGCACGAAGGGTTCCGTACCATTATCTATAAAAAATGCAATAAAATCACGTTTGTTGTATGGGAGCCCCCTTAAATATTTATTTTATTCTATTTTTTAGTATTTGTTGTTATAGCGGCAACAGAAATACATCATCTGTGAAAATTTCAACTTTCTAACTATCACGGTTCATGAGATACAGCCTGGTGACAGACGGACGGATGGACGGACGGATGGACGGACGGACAACGGAGCCTCAGTAATAGGGTTCCGTTTTACCCTTTGGGTACGGAACCCTAAAAAGGGCTAATACAAATTGTTTTTTACTCTTATTGACGAATTTTTTCAAGAGATATTAATTTAATCAAGTCATATTAAATAACCTTGATGGCATTTATTGAACCTATTTAGGTTAGGTATCTTGTCTGTGTGGCACCATGTTAGAGTCATCAACAAAGTTAATTTGACAATTGCCTTACATTGTCTAAAGCACTATATCACCTAATTTCTCACATAATTATCTTTTATTTTTATTATTATTCTTCTTTATGGCGATCCTGGTGTTCTCGCCAATGTCAGTGCTTTCATATTTCAGTTCATAATTTAACTGAGTATGTGACTACTCTTAGTATGTGACTCTGCTAAGAAGTGGCTTTGTGAGTGTACAGTATATTAAATAGTTTAGCAGGTAATGTAGACACTGTGACGCTCCCTCTACACGCCTGGAACAAGAGACATACACTGACATCACAAACAGGGGTTAGTATCATTATTATAAGACATACACATTCCAATTTAATGTTATTAGTGTTAATAAACGCACACAAAGTATATACGAAGGAGGGGGACTTAACAAATGTAAGAAGGGATTTAAAGTTGATAGGACAGGGAATAGAGGAAGGGAGTAAGTCATAAAAAGAGGAAGAATTTATTGGGCAGGAAAAAAGATATGGTCTGGAGTACCCTCATCCAGACCACACTCGCTCAGAGAGCTATTCCTCACCCTGATTTTTACCAGAAACGTATTGGTGCAAACATGGCCTAATCGGAGACGGCAGATCACTGATGTAGCTCGCTTGCTGGTATCAGGATACTTAGAAAACCACAGTTTGGATGGTATATGGTCCTGGATGGAGCCGTAAAATTTCCCTTTCACTGTTCGGGTTTGTGACCATATTTTGTTCCAACCACCTGCCAACTTGGCACGGGCAAGGGGTACCAAGTCGTGCTAGTAAGCTGTACACTGAGGGGTCGAACATCCATTATCTATTGCATTCTTAGCATATTGGTCAGCCACTTTGGGATATTATTATGTCCAGGGATCCACGCAAGACAGATTAGTAAGCCCTTGATATGACACCTACATAGAACCTGTTTAATGTTCAGGATAACAGGGGATTTGGCTCTGCTGCTGAACTGATGAGACGCTATTGCGGATAAACAGTTTTTAGAGTCTGTGAAGATAACCATCTTAGGTATATTATGAGACTATACCTAGTCATGTCTTAAGTTCTGTCATAATCTATTAATGATAGACTTTTTGATAATTATGTAAATGTTATTTATGAAATAAAAGGTAATTAAATGTACAATAAAATTTTACTTACATTATTCGAAATGCCCTTCTCCATTTTGAATACATGCCCTTATCGACGCGGCCAGTCATTGATCGCAGCACGCACCACATTTATATCTATTTCTGCCGCTGCTTTAACCAGAGATACTCAGAGAGATTCCAAATTCTGATGAGGTATAGCGCACCACGGTTTGGATGGTATATGGTCCGGGATGGAGCTGTAAAATTTCCCTTTCACTGTTCGGGTTTGTAACCATATTTTGTTCCAACCACCTGCCAACTTGGCACGGGCAAGGGGTACCAAGTTATGCGAGTAAGCTGTACATCTCCAAATGTTGCCATATCTTGTAGTCCAGTGGGTTTCAATCTGGACTAGAAGAAGGCCAGTCTTCATGCCCGATGAAGTCAATTCCACGGGCGGTCAACCAGTTTTGAGTGCTTCGTGGCTTATGAGCTGGTGCAGAGCCCTATTGGAATATCCAGTGTCTGTTTTTGAACATTGTCTGAGAAAGAGGTTCTACTATGTTTGTTAAGACGGTATTTTGGTAAACCACGGCACTGGGTTTCACACCTTTTTCACAGAAAAACACCTCAGTTAAGCCTGAATATGAGACTCCAAGCCAAACCATGATTGATGAAGGATAATACCCTCGCTGGATCCTCGGAATACGCGCTTCTTCATTTCATTCTTAACTTCGTTCATAACTGTGGGCATGCACCTTATCATTTTGTTTGTTGTAACTTTCTTCGATGGTAAAAACTTTTTCATCCATAAACAAAATTTTTCTGTGACCTCCCTTTGCGTACAGCTTCAGTAGTTGTTTCGATTTTACCACCCTATTCTTTTTTAAATTATCAGTTAAGAAATGACCAGTACGTCTCTTATAGGCTGCAAGTCCTAAGTCATCTTTTAAAATACGCGACATGTTTCTAGGTCCTATCTTCATCTCCCGAGATAAAATATTTTGCTTTCGGACAGGATTTCTTCAAATTCTTTCCCTTACTGCTTTGACCACCTTTTTCGTACGAACACTACGTGGACGGCCAGATCTATTCTGTCACAAACAGAGGAGGTCTCATTGTACCTATTAATAGCCCGGTACACAAACATTTTACTAATACCAAGCGTATGGAGAGTTTTAAAAATTGCATTTGGCTCCATACCTACTTTGTGTAATGCAATCACAGCGATTCGGTTCTTTTTGTCACCCCACTCCATTTTAATATCGCAAAATATTGTATAATGTATTGGCGCCAAAATGAGAAAACTCAATGAACAATCATATAAAAATAACAGATTCCAAATTCAAATGTAATATTTTGTTTATTTTTAATTGTAACAGTATTTATGGCCAGACTAAGTATATATAATAGAGCCTCCAGGATAGCAGTGGCTTCGCCGGCGAACGCTGAACACACTGAAGGGCATTTAAATTTTAAGATAATTCTGTATTTCGGGCTCCAAACGGCGGCTCTCACACAACTTTCCTCTGAGGATTTGGAGGCATCAGTGTACATAGCCACTCGGTCACTCCAGAATTTATCTATTTCAGCATTTATTCTTGCTGCAGCAAATGGGGAATCTTTCTCTATACCTAAATTGAAAACTATGTCAGGCTGATGGATGATTGCCTGATAGGGAGTGTCAAATAAAGGGTTTACCCTGCATTGAAATACAGGGCATGGAAGTCGAAGGAACGAGATAAAACTGTTAAACAAACATGGAGGGTCTTTGTGTGTCCAGTATTCACCAGCGGGAATATACTCTGACAGTTCATGCAGCTTAGTTAGGAGTGGGTGGTCAGATACTTGTAGGGCTTTATGCAAAAATCTATCTGATAGATATTGCCTACGTAAATGCAACGGAGGTTCCACACATTCAACTTGCAGGGCATTAATAGGAGAGGATTTCATGGAACCAGTAATGATGCGCAGACATTTTGATTGTATTTTGTCCAAGGATTTTAAAGCATCTTTGTTACATGGTTCCAGAAGGAAAAGATGACTGCGGACCAGGGCATTATAAATTATTTTTTGCATATAAGGGTGAGAACTTTTCTGCCTTTTTGACAATGTGATAAACATGGTGGGTGCCTGTTAATTTAGAGTCTAGAATTACATCAAGAAACTTAACTTTTGTCTTTTATAGGGAAAGTTTGCTCATCATAAGCAATTGTAATCTCCGGTATAATTCTTTGATGTGCAAAAACAACAATACAGCTTTTAGGGATTGAAATGGATAACCCGTGGTTTGAGAGCCATAACATAACGCTGCTTAAATGGCTGCAAATAGTATATGGCTGAATTCATCCTTGAAGAGGCTTCTGCTACATTGTTAGATGAGGTATACAGGGCCAAATCATCAGCATATTGGAGCACACAACAAAAGCTTTTTTTTTATATAACGTCGGGAGGCATACAAGCATACGGTTCACCTGACGTAAAGCAGTTACCGTAGCCTATTAACGCTTGTAACATATATGACTCGCGCGATGCCTCCTCTGCTGCTTACACAGCAACTCCTTAGAAGCTTATTGGTGACCTGACTCACTCGCAGGAACACAACACCCTCTAGGGAGTTGTTATTTGGCTGCGGTGCAAACAGACAGGTTCATGCACACAAATGTTTGTTTTGTGTGGGAATCTAACCCACGAGCGTTGGTGTCAAAGTCGCGTCTTTCACGACTGAGCCACCGAGTTCGTCAAAAGCTGTTGGCAGAAAGTTCCAAGGCACATGTGTATATACTAAACAGGAGGGGACTGAGCACTGACCCCTGTGGGAGGCTTCTCCACACTTGTCTTGGAGCACTAGAATAATTTTGAAAGCTAATAAGAATAGATCTATCCGAAAGGTAATTAGATATATAATTGACTATCCTCACTGGAATACTCAGCTTCAGCATTTTCTGCCTGAGTACCGGAAGAAGAACATTGTCGTACGCAGACGACACATCTAAAAAAGCAGCCACCAAGTAACTGCGTTTGGAAAACTCCAACCTTATGTCCGTGAGAAGTGTGCCAATGCTGTCCATCGTGCTAAAACGCTTCCCGAACCCAAATTGGCTTTTAGGTAAAATTTGTTTGTTCTCTATTAACCATTCTAACCGATTCTTAATAAAGTGTTCAAGAATCTTAGCCATGGTACACGAAGGGCAATAGGGCGATAGCCCAAGTGGACAGTACTCAGTTTACCTGGTTTTAGTATAGGGATGACAATTTGGGATTTCCATTCTTTATGTGGAGAGGCTGAGATGAAGAACTGGTTCAATATTTCCAGAACATATTATTTTGTAGCAGGACCACTGCGAGTTATGAATGAGAAGGAAATTCCATCTGCACCAGGCGAAGAGTCTTTAAGGGTGCTAATGACAGCATCAAATTCCTCTCGAAAAAATGGTGCATCAGATGGGTCAGTAGACCAATTCTGCTAAATAACTGCAACTGCACGTTTACGCCTGTCACTGGAGTCGTGCAGTGCCGATAGGTGTATTCTACTAAAATATCCTGCACTGCAACTGCGCTGGAACTGCGCGTATGCTGCACTGCAACGGCACTGCAACTACGCTGCAACTGTGCGTATCCTGCAAGTAAACTACTTAAAACCTGAAATGTTGCCATATTTCAATCTAATAAAACTGAATTTTTATTTAATGTTGACTCCTATAGTTTCACTATTGACCTTAGTTGCCGGAGTGGAGGTATTTCTAACCGAAAAGAAGCTTTACTTAATTATATTTATCCACAAACATCTCCCAAAACAAAGCAAATATAATTCACCGCCTCAGAATATTAATTTCACTTCGCAAAAGTTGCTCAAGAGTAACGTTAACAAAACTGCAAGTAAACTCCTTCAAAACATCTGTCACCGGTATACAAATGTCAAAACAATTTATCAGAATACGATTATATTGCAGGAAACGTGCAGTTGCAGTGCAGATTTTTTAACAGAATAGCGATTCATTTACTGCAACATTCCTGCAACGTCGCTGCTGTCAGATCGTTTAACAGAATACAGAAACGTAAAAATGTACGCATTTTGACACACGCCGCGCTGCAGTGCAGTTGCAGTTTTTAGTAGAATCGGCCCACAGATGAATAGGTTGGGTATAGCCGCCGTTCCATGACGAAGCTACGACGGAAAGTGCCAAATTAAATTTGAATGATATCCTTGACATGATAACGACCGACAGAACCTTTTTCAACAATTTTACATTTTATAAACTTGCGTGCAAGTTTAACCGAAAAGTACTCGTAAGTAGGAGCATTACATTGCACAAAACTCCCTCTCCAAACAATGTCACCCACATCTAAATAGATGACTTTCCGTCCTTCATTACAACAATAAACACTATGTTTGTAAGCTTTTAACAAAAAGGCTTCAACCTTAACAAAAATTTCACTAAGAAAGTCGTGAAGCAGCAAAAGCATTCCTACAACCAACCTCCAATTGAGACAAATCCTCAAAGGAGCTACTAAAACGGTGCACAGAAGCATCAATAATAACTTCTCTACCAAACATGAGAAAGTTAGAAGCAAATTCAGTAGCTAAGTTTAGACTACTATTCAAAGCAAATTGCACATGAGGCAGAAATTTTAAAAGTACCAAAACATATGATCATCTTTGACAAAACACGCAATGTAAGTTACAATCACGTTATTGTACCTTTCTACCGTCTTGAATCCAGACACAATCTAACTCCACCGTCTTTCTTTTCAACCGCTAACTCAGGAGAACATCATGGGGACCTCGATGGTTGTATAATTCCCTGTTTTAGTAATACTTCAACTTCATCACAAAGTTCCTTTTGTTCACCGGGACTCGATGGCCAATAACGCTGCTTAAATGGCTCGTTGGTGGACATTAATTTTGTGTTCAACGAGGTGAGTACGGCCTAAACCTTTCATATGAAGTGTCTTCAAGAAGGGTGATAACTTCACTTAATCTACGCTTCTCAGAAGGAGAAGGTTCATCGGCAGAAGCGGCAGCACAACTTGAAATTTGTCGGAACTGACATAGGTGATGCCTTTCCATAAACCTCTAGCAAGGTCAAATTTCAGCCATAAGTCAAACCCTAGAGTGATTGGTGGTTCAAAAGAAGGTATAACTAAGAAGGTCACGGTTTTAATAGTGTTGTTATACGTAACAGGCAAATCTATAGTACATACAATTTTCAAAAATTGTTTATGACTATACAACCCCAGAACGCAACTACTCTAACTACTGTCTAACAATCCAGCATACATAATATCATTAATAAAAAAGTCCAAATAGGGTCTAGTATCATTCTTTTTTTAGTAAACAGAATAGGGGCGGCCCTATAGTTATTAAAAATATTTTCAAATAATTTAGCCAATCAGAAAATTCCTTTTTTGCATACATCTGTATCTGGTTTGAAATTAGGGGCTTTATTTTTTAAATATCGAAACGCGCGGTATCACCTGATACTGGGGCTCGATGCGGACTAATCAGTCCTTTGGTGGATTACAAACACCACAATTTTTGGTTAAAGTTCCTAATTTGCCACACTTAAAACAAACCATCCCCAGTACTGTTGTGCAATCTCTGAAATGGTGTCCTGATTTCTTACATTTTAAACATATAGTAATATTGTTTTTCTTTCTCTTAAATTATTAAAATGGTTGAATAATTAATTGAATTTCTAAATAAAAGTTAGTACACCATCGTGAAAATTTACTGCACATATCTTAGTGAACATCCACTTTAAGATGTTCACTAAGATATGTGCAGTAAATTTTCACGATGGTGTACTAATTTAGGTTATACACTGTACTTAATTATGTCTTTTCATATAATATCAAACTTTCTTAAGATTTCACTGTAACACTTCACATAAAACATTAAAGCTTTGGTTCACACAACATTTTGGTAGAAATACACTGATTAGTATCAACAGAGTGATTAAAACCTAGATATTTTTTACCTGTCGAAGATGAACCCGGGAATTCCATGTCACGAGAAAAATACTCGTCACAGTATCTGTACCATATTTTTAGCAAAATATATTTGGTAGTAGTAGTACGACTGGAAGCAGGCCGACTGCACCTTAGTCTTTGTCTAGTCTTGTGATCCATGTGTTTATTACGAGCAAAGCAAGCTATTGGAGAGGAGTTGTGTAAGCATGTAGCGTTGAAATGTGTTTGAAGTGTCTGAGTGACAGTAGCCGCCTTTCATCTAGCAGGCTACATGTTTGCTATGTGAGTGTTTAACAATACTATTATTGTTCATTGTCGTTCATTGTCTTAATGTTTCGAATTTATGCAATTCTTTTTCAGATAAACACACTGTGTCAGCCGGTGGCAGCGTGTTACCTGTGCTACTTCCAGCTAAAAAAGTGCCAGGACTTGATGATGAGGTCTGTGAGGGCCAACAAAGTGCTCACAGAGATACTGCAGGGCGGTGAAATAGTAAGTTGAATATAACTACTATTATATGAATAATCTTAATGTAGGTTAAAATTTGCACCTCATCCAAAAATTTTCTATTACAGAGTCTAAAAATTTTAAAAATCTTTTACACAAAGAATGTCGAAACAATTGCATTTAATCCCTGTTGTATTGGTCGTGCCGGAGAAGGATACCGAAGTGGACCCGGCTGCTGGAGCAGGTGGGGCCCGGGGGCCCTTCTGCCCCCCGTGCCAGCAAACCGCATAACCTGCTCTGTCCAGTGGTGGAAGATACCGCGCTTTTGTCCTCTAGTCTGTCGGCTCAGCGGCTTCTCTTTTTAGAACCTCGATCGATTTTAAAAATGGCACCAATAAGAAAAGGAAAACGGAAAATTCCAGCGGCTACCCCTTCCACAATAAATGTGGATTTTTGCAACATCAGGGGACTACACTCCAACATTAACGCGGTTCACTACCACCTCGAGACTGCTCGGCCGACTCTTCTTTTCCTCACGGAGACACAAATATCCTGACCGGCCGACACCTCTTACTTACATTACCCCGGGTAGAAACTTGAACACTTATTTGTACGTCGTGCCGGGGTGTGTATGTTCGTTCGGGAGGATATTTGTTGTCGCCGTCTTCGTAGCCTGGAAGACAAGGACCTGTCATTACTATGGGTGCGCGTGGATCATGGCGGCCACACCCGAATCTACGCGTGCCTTTACAGGTCCTATAGCGGTGATGCAGACACAGCTCGTTTATTTGAGCACCTGCAAATGGCGACTGACAGAGTTATCGAGCAGTATCCCTCCGCGGAATTAGTGATTTTGGGAGACTTTAATGCCCATCACACCGAATGGCTTGGCTCTCGGTGCACTGATTCCGCAGGGAGATCTGCTCATGACTTTGCTCTGGCCTATGGTTTCTCCCAACTGGTACATTCTCCCACGAGAATACCAGATGTAGAGGACCATACAAGCTCCTTACTGGACCTTCTGCTGACAACACGTCCGGATGAGTACAACATCTCAGTGGATGCGCCGCTTGGCTCATCGGACCACTGTCTCATCCGAACCCAAGCGCATTGTGCCAGGCGTGATCCACCTCGGCTTACCGGATGGCGTCGCGTTTGGCACTATAAGTCGGCAGACTGGGACGGACTGCTTGAGTTCTACGCGTCGTACCCGTGTAGGCAGCTTTGTTTCAAAACGGACGATATCGAATCCTGTGCGACTGCGGTAGCTACGGCGATATTGGATGGCATGGAATGCTATATTCCCAGTCGCTTAGTGGCTGCTGCGGGAGCTAAAAAGCGACCGTGGTTTAATCGGCCTTGTAGAGAAGCCAAACTTCTCAAACAGGCTCCTTTCGAGGCTTGGACCACGGCGCGTGCTAATGGAAATCCTGATGTCTCTGTTTTGAAACGTAAACCCAACGCTGCCTCGAGGTCCAGTAAGAGGTCAATCGCCAGAGCAAAGTTTGATTTCGTTGGTAGAGTTGGCGAGCGGCTTGCAAGCCTTCCGTCTGGCAGCCGTGCCGACAAAAGTTTCCCCTGGCAGCTTTAGCCAGCGACCAGATCGCTGGCTAAAGCTGCCGAGGGAAACTTTTGTCAAGCGTCTATGCCACCATTGCAAAAATCGGATGGCAGTCTGGCCTATAGTGCTAAAGAGAAAGCCGACTTACTGGGTAATCTCTTTGCCTCTAACTCGACTTTGAATGACGGGGGAGCTGTGCCACCTACCATCCCGAGGTGCAGTAGCTCAATGCCGGAAATCTCAATTACCCAGCGAGATGTCCGGCGGGCGTTGCTCTCCCTCGACATTCATAAGTCGAGTGGGCCAGATGGCATACCAGCAGTGGTGCTAAAGCAGTGTGCTCCTGAGTTGTGTTCTGTGCTAACGCGCCTTTTCGTGCTTTCCTATTCCACTCGGCAAGTCCTGTCTTCGTGGAAGATCGCCAATGTGCACCCGGTGCCCAAAACGGGGGATATATCACATCCATCGAATTACAGGCCTATTGCCATAACCTCCCTTCTCTCCAAGGTGATGGAGCGTGTGATAAACACACGACTCCTAGCATACCTAGAAAATCACGACCTAATCAGCGACCGTTAATACGGCTTTCGCCACGGTCGTTCGACTGGTGATCTTCTAGTGTATCTTACACACCGCTGTGCTTCGGCAATTGAGAGTCAAGGTGAGGCATTGGCTGTTAGCCTAGATATGGCAAACGCGTTCGATCGGGTCTGGCATCGGAGTCTTCTATCGAAGTTACCATCGTACGGGCTGCGGAGGGTTTGTGCAAATGGATTGCCAGCTTCTTATCCAGCAGACGTATAAAAGCCGTGATAGATGGTAGTTGCTCCGATAGCATGGATATTAATGCTGGCGTCCCACAGGGCTCTGTATTGTCCCCGACGTTCCCTTGTGGAGGTAAGCCGCGATAAACTTGTCTCTGAAATCTGACTGGGGGCGGCTTTACTTGGTCAAATTGAACCCCAAGACCAAAACACCATTTGCTGTGGTTCCTAAATTCCAGAACGCACCTCTTACCATCACCAAAAGTATTAGGATCTCCAGTGAAGTGCAATATCGAAGTCACCTGGAGTAGAAGGTCAAGCTGGCGTCCAAAAAACTTGGTGTGCTCAACAGAGCAAAGCAGTAATTCAGCGCGGGGCAAAGACTTATATCATATAAGTCTCAAGTCACACCTTGGAGAACCGCAATGGTTGCGTACTGTGCGGTTTCAGAGAAGTTTTCTTCCGAGAACTCTCAAGCTGTGGAATGAGCTTCCAGCCGAGGATTTTCCAAGGGACTACGGCATGGGATTCTTCAAGAAATGCGTGAAGACTTTTTTAGAGGGTCTGGGAACTCGTGAGTGACGCCCCTGGTGTTGCAAATGTCCATAGCTGTTTACCATCAGGCAGACCGTATGCTTGATTTCCACCTTAGTGGTATAAAAAAAGTCAGTATTGTTATCAACGCAAACATACTTGTTTAATACATGAACTGTTATTTTTCAGGAACAGCAAGAATTTGTTGCCGCGGTGAAACAGTATCAACTGAATGGTCTATGTGTGACTCCCGTTAAGCTCGTCAGCATTACAGGCACTGAATACAGCTTCATAACGGAGGAGATCAAAGAGGAACATCTGTCATCGCAGTGCACAGGAGAAATGGACACTGACAGACTCCCACTTGTGGAACGTTTCAAGTTTGAGGACTCTGAACATGAAGATACTATTGAGAGACCAGCACTGGAGGATATGTATGGCACTGAGAGTGGGGTATTGATAAATGAAGGAAATGTAAAACAGGAGGCTTCATGTGGAGCCGTCGATATTGAGAGACAAGAATTGATAACTGAAGAGAATATCAAGGAGGAATTAGAAGAAATGGAAGATATCTATACTGCAGTGGTAGTAATACATGAAGAAAGTAGAACACAAGAGGAGTTAGAAGGAGCACAAGTCGATGAGGACAAGAAAGCAGAAGGTAACAGTCACTATATGACCGCCTTGTAAAGAACACTGCTTTTTAAAACTTATTGCATTTTATCTGCCACATTTAACTAACATTTTCGAATCTCAATGACTTTGTTTTAACAATGTAAGTGTGCACAGCCATGTCTGGCACAGTGTAATGATAGAAGGTTATTAAGATCACAAACATACACAAATTATTAGTTTGTGATCTATTATAATTCTGAGAAACAAAATTCAGTGCTGTAGCTAGCTTTCTCATATCTCTTCTTTCATTTTTTTTATCTGTACACGAGATACACCATATTGTTATTTGTAAAATTGTGTACACAAATTTGTACCTTAACAGCATCACCAACACCAACTGTGATCATCGTCGGTTTTGATAATCAAATAAACTCATATTATCCACTATTATCACTATGATTATATTTCTCTTAATCACGACGGCAGTTGCACAGGAATTATTGTTTCCTAATTTAAAATACCTCTTGTCCTGGCTAGCATGCCTCCACTTCACTGGTATGACAGACAGGCCACTATATCATTCAGACTTAAAATTCTGGAACATAGCACTTGAGTTTGAGTGTGACAGCAGTTAATTGTTTAGAGTATTACTCAACTGAGAAAATCATAGGCTGGAGGTGGACGTAATTCCCCAGACTTCGCTTTGACGAACCCATGTACATGTGTATCAGGCGATTTTTTCATCAGTCCTTACAAAAATCCTGGAGGATTTATTAAGTTCATTTATTGTTCATTTTGATTATTCACATATAAACACGTACACACACATATATATATATATATACTCGGTGTGTTCAAAAAATAACGGGAATTTTCTTTTTTTGAAAAAATATTTATTTATTCGTCTACATTAATATTGTCGTCTTCAAAGTAGTCCCCATTGGATATTATGCACTTGTGCCAGCGCTTCTTCCAATCCTCAAAACACTTCTCAAACTTGATCTTTGAGATAGCCTTTACTCCTTTCAGCGATGCACTTTTAATGTCATCTGTCTGTAAAACGACAGCCCTTTGAGGTTCTCTTCATTTTTGGAAATAGGAAAAAGTCACATGGAGCCATGTCTGGCGAATATGGAAGCTGGGGCATCGTCACGGTATTGTTTTTGGCCAAAAATTCATGAACAAGCAATGAAGTGTGAGCAGGTGCATTATCGTGGTGCAAAAGCCATTAATTGTTTTTCCACAAATCCGTGCGTTTTTTTCGGATTGCTTCACGCAAACGGCGTTGAACTTATAAATAGTACTCCTTATTGACCGTTTGACCTCGTGGCAAGAATTCATGATGCATTATGCCATTAAAATCAAAGAACACAGTGACCATAACCTTCATGTTTGACCGCACTTGTCGAGCCTTTTTCGGTCTTGGCGAGCCAGAATGCCTCCACTGGGACGATTGAACGTTAGTTTCGACGTCATATCCATAAACCCATGTTTCATCATCTGTTATAACACGTTTCAGTAATTCTGCATCGTCATTGACTTCACTGAGTGACTCCTGAGCAATTTCCATTCGCCGCTGTTTTTGTTCAAAATTCAACAATTTCGGAACGAATTTTGCTGCCACGCGTTTCATACCTACAACATTCGAAAAAATTTCATGGCATGAGCCAATCGATATACCAACATCATCAGCGACTTCTCTGATTGTGATTCGGCGATCGTTCATAACTATTTCTGTAACTTTTTCCACGTTTTCATCAGTTGTTGATGTGCTGGGGCGTCCGGGGCATTCGTCATCTTCAACGTTTTCACGGCCATCTTGGAACGCTTGTACCACTCGTAAACTCTTGTTTTACTCATAGCAGACTGACCGTAGGCCTTTGTTAACATTTCCCACACTTTGTTACACTTTATTTCATGTTTTACTCAAAATTTAATAAAAATTCTTTGATCCATTTCTTTTAACAAACTGAAATCGCCGAGCTCATAGAAACGACTAACGTTAGCGGCTGCCGTAGATAAAGTAAACATTGGACGCAGGTGAAAATTTTATCATACTTGGCATGTACATAAACATAATAAAAAAAATTTTTGACCATCGATTTCTCCAAACCCGCGAAATTTAAAAATTATTTTCTGAACGAGGTGTGTTGTGTATACCTAGTCAGGTCATAAGTTCTGTCTAAACTTTTGATGTAATTAATGATACACTTATTGATAATTATGTAAAAGTTATATATGAAATGAAAGGTAATTAAATGTACAATAAAATTTTATTTACATTATTCGAAATGCCCGCCTCCATTTTGAATACATGCTTGAGACCTGGCAGAGTCCGTTATATACGTTTTCCCATACATTTCGCGGTCGGATTCGACCGCCCGGGTTTCGAAAGGTTAATCAACGCGGCCAGTCATCGATCGCAGCATGCAACACATTTATATCTCTTTCTGCCGCTACTTTAACCATATGTGCTCGGTGAGACTCCAAATTCTGATGAGGCTTAGAGCAGATTTTCTCCTCCAAATGTTGCCATATCTTGTAGTCCAGTGGGTTTAAATCTGGACTAGAAGAGGGCCAGTCTTCATGCCCGATGAAGTCAATTCCTACCTATGAGCTGGTGCAGAGTCCTGTTGGAATATCCAGTGTCTGTTTTTGAATATTGCTTGAGAAAGAGGTTCTACTACGTTTGTTAGGACGGTATTTTGGTAAACCACGGCACTGGGTTTCACACCTTTTTCACAGAAAAACACCTCAGTTAAGCCTGAATATGAGACTTCAAGCCAAACATGATTGATGAAGGATAATGTCCTCACTGGACTCTCGGAATACTCGCGATCGCTTCTTCACAACTGTGGGCAATACACCTTATCATTTTGTTTGTTGTAACTTTCTTCGATGGTAAAAACTTTTTCATCGGAAAACAAAATTTCGCGGTATTTTTCTCCGCGTACCGCCGTAACAAAGCGCGGGATCTTACCATCCAATTTTTTTTCGAACGCTCGTTCAAAAAATATCCGGCTTTTTTACGATAAGCTCGTAGTCCCAGGTCTTCATTTAACACTCTTTGACAGTGGTTCTGCTTAATCCTATCTGAAGAGCTAAGATTTTTTGTTTACGCACGGGATTTCTTTGGATTCGCGCCTTCACTGCTTTGATGACCGCTGGTGTTCTAACTGTGCGAGGTCGGCCGCTCCTCTTACCATCTTCGAAGCTTGAATATATCGTTTGATAGTGCAATACATAAACCGTAGTGTTATTTTCAATTTTTGTACAATGTTGAAAATCTCTTTTGGCTTGGCTTCCTTCTTCGACCACTCCATATTTGAAAATGAATGAAAATTAATTTATTTTTTATTTTCGGCAAGCCGGAACTTTCTATTTTTAAAATTAGTCAAAGAATTTGTGGCCAGTATTCAAAAATAAAATAATAAGGTTGTGACAGAACTTACGACCTAGGTATATATATACACACCCATTACATGCTATGATAATATAAAAAAAATACGTAAAGAAAGTTAGGGCGTATCAAAGCTTCCCGTCTGGGGAAGTACCTCTACCTCACAGAAAACTGCAGCCAAATAACAACCCCCTAGAGAGTTGTTGTGTTCCTACGTGTGAGTGAGGTCACCAGTAATCTCCCAAGGAGTTCTGTGTAAGTCAAAGTCAAAATCTTTTTATTCCGTAAAAATGGCTACATTTGTTTGGAATCGTCACAATTTTTTTCCCTACCGTGCAGTTTATGACTAGGTGAGCACTGATAAAAATACTGCCAAAAAACTCAGGCATCCCTCTTTTGGTGTCCAAACAAATTTACATATTTTATTAATTACATTATAATTGGATCGACTCACTCCCAGGCATTTTTATCATTAATATAGTCAGATACTTTATAATATGCCCTGCTACACAATTTGGCTTTAATAGTAGTTTTAAATTTGTTTAT
Source organism: Pyralis farinalis (assembly GCA_947507595.1). NCBI lineage: Eukaryota > Metazoa > Arthropoda > Insecta > Lepidoptera > Pyralidae > Pyralis > Pyralis farinalis. The sequence goes on from OX382281.1 coordinate 2,195,508, forward strand.
TGACAATTCTCTTATATTGCTGGGAAGTTTGTTATAGAACCGTATACATTGCCCCATAAAAGAATTACTTATTTTGTGGAGACGGCTTGCATGTAACACAAGATTATGCTTATATCTAGTATTTATGCTATGAGTATCACTCTTTTTACAAAATGAGTCTATGTTTGGTGGAAAAACAAGAAGGGAAAGGTGACAAACCTGGTTCACGATTGCCCCGCGTGCTAGATGGTATAGACGCTTAGTGCTCTTCCTGGATTCTTCCGCGACCCCGGGTGATTTGCTGATGTGATGAGATGATGATTTGATGATGCGCGCGAATCGCGGCTGATTGTCGCTGCTTGGAACGCTTGCGTTAATCTTTATTTCGGGGAGACATGCGGAGCTCGACCCGTTCGTGCAACGGCGAAACGTCAAGAGAGCTTCCTTTACTCCCACCCACAGGTTTGTAGGAAAAATGATATGGAATTAGAGGGTAGGATTTAGGAAGTCGACATTTCGTTCGGAAACATTTAGTTGATTTACCATACCGCCCCCCAAAGAGCTGGTTAGCTCTTTAGAGTGGAATCTAAATTAATAAGAATATGCTGATTGTAAAATTAATGAAAAACTATATGTAGGTACTAAAGATGATGAAATACTTAAGATAATATACAATGCGTTTTTTTTTTTTATTAAAGTTGCATGAATGCGAATTAAAAATAAGAGATTTGTATTTAGTTGGATGGCATAGGACAAAGCTTAATGACTGGCCTAAGTAGAGTTCCAGAAGCCGTTTTAAGCTCTACCACCCTAATAATACCATCTTGGCCCGGACAAAGCCTAGTGACGCGACCCATTCGCCATTGAAGCGGTGGTGAAAGCTCTTTTATAAGAACCAAATCATTAACTTGTATATTTGGAGTTTTATTGAGCCATTTGGAGCGCTGGGATAGTGTGTGCAAATATTCATTATGCCAACGTTTCCAAAAGTTTTGTGTGATTTGACGAAGAAGTTGCCACCGTTTCAATGGGCTAATTGATACGTCGGTAAGAATTTGATCGGGTAGCGCTAAGAGAGGTTGTCCGATTGTAAAATGACCCGGCGTTAAGGCCTCGAGATCGTTGGGATCACTACTAAGAGGGCACAACGGACAAGAATTTAATACTGCCTCAACCTTTGAAAAAATGGTTGTCAGCTCCTCGAACCGTAGAATGCGATCTCCAATAACACGATTAAGAATGAGTTTGGCGGACCTAACCGCGGTCTCCCACAGTCCACCCATGTGTGGGCTAGCAGGAGGGTTGAGGTGCCAGTTAATTTGTTGATTTGCTAAAGAATTTTGAATATCCTTATGAGCGTCCTTTAAGTGTTGATGAACTTGTTTTAAATAATTGCGAGCTCCTACAAAATTCGTACCACAGTCACTAAATACGTCAGAGGGTAACCCCCTGCGTGAGATGAAGCGGTCGAAGCAAGCCAAAAAGGCGTCCGTTGACAGCTCTGACACTAACTCCAAGTGCACACACTTAGTGGTAAAACATACGAAGACGCATAAGTATGATTTCACTGGTTTGGCATTGCGGACATGAGAAGCCTTCAATTGAAAAGGTCCCGCAAAATCGATGCCCACCTTTTGAAAAGCTCGACACGAAACAACACGGTGAGACGGCAGATCGCCCATGAAAGGTTCTATAGATTTGGGTCGCAATCTGTAGCAACGCTGACAGCGAAAAATTTGATGGCGGATGATTCGACGCGCTGATAAAATCCAAAACTTTCGCTGAAGTAAACTCATTAGAACACTTAGACCTGGGTGAAGAAACTTCTGATGATAATGATCTATCAAAAGCTTAGTGAAGTGATGATCCTTTGGAAGCAGAAGTGGGTGTTTTGATTCATACTCAAGATGCGATTGACAAGTCTACCACCTACTCTTATAAGACCTTGATTGTCAAGGAAAGGATTTAGCCGCATGATACTACCCTTAAGAGTTTTATTCTCACGCAATGCGTTGAGAGTTTCTGGGAACTCCGTAGACTGAACGAGCTTGACGATGGTGTGTAAGCTATCGTTTAATTCACGAACAGATAGTGGTCCAGTCTGACGGTTAGATCGCTTACGTGAGTTGTAAATAAATCGTTTGCACCAAGCTACCACAGACTGTAACTTGGGAAACGAACTGAACCTTGTGAGAATGGGCAGTTCTTCTGTAGTATCAGCAACATTTGAAGATGGCGGTGGAGTAGATTTGAAACCGGGCAGTTCCACATCGTGGAGTAAATGAACATTTTCAGGCCAATTAGAAGAATCAGCTTCGAGCCATGGTGGGGACCACCACAGCGAATGATTTACTAGATCAGGAGGAGGTAAGCCTCGGCTCGCTGAGTCAGCAGGATTCATAGATGACGGTACATGTCTCCACTGTACGTCAGACAATAAAGTTTGTATCTGAGACACACGATTACCCTCAAAGGTTTGAAGCTTATGAGGTGAAGTGCGGAGCCATGACAATACAATGCTGGAATCACACCAGGCTATTATAGAGTTGATAGGTACCTTATCTCGCAGGATGTTGAAGACGTGGTCTAACAAACGCGCTAATAAATGTGCACCATTTAGTTCCAATTTCGGAACAGTAAGTTTTTGTTTGAGAGGCGCTACACGGGACTTGGCCAGCAAGAGCCGAACCGAAGTGCTGCCGTTAGAGCTTTGTGTGCGCAGGTAGACGCATGCGGCGTACCCACGTTCTGACGCATCGCTGAAACCGTGCAATTGATAGTTCACAGGTTGATCAACAAGTGCGCGACGTGGAATAGAAATGTTGTTGAGTTGAATGAAATTTGACATAAAGTCTTGCCAAATTTGCTGAATTTCTGGAGGGAGAGGATCGTCCCAGCCAGACTCGATCGTCCAAAGCCTTTGCATAATAAGCTTGGCATAAAATGTGACGGGAGTTAAGAATCCACACGGATCATAAAGCCGAGCGATGTTTGAAAGAATACCACGTTTGGTTAAAATGTTGCTTAATTCGGAGACGTGACAGACAAAGTGATCCGTGTTAGCGTTCCACTCGATGCCCAAGACCTTGTATATATTGTCACCCTTTGGCTCAAACCGATAAGGAGATTCGCATTGGTCGGCTGGAACACAATCCAGGAATTCACGGGAGTTGCTGGACCACTTGCGTAGAAGAAATCCGCCTTCGGAGAGAATGGAGGTCAAATTTTGCTGTAGATCTAAGGCAGAGTAAAGACCATCTGCGCTACACACTACATCATCGACAAATGTGTCTTCAAGAAGGGTTCTAGAAGCTTCTGGATGCTTTTCCGAATTAAGGTATGCGAGTTCATGTATAACACGTATCGCTTGGAACGCTGAGCTAGAAACACCGTATGTCACGGTGGTTAGCTCATACTGCTTTAGCGGCTCGTTTGGAGATGCGCGCCAAAGAATAGTTTGATATTTGCAATCCTCATCAGCCATGCGAATCTGACGGTACATCTGCTTTATGTCGCATGTAAATACAATACTATGAAGTCGAAATCTTAAAATAATATCTTCTATGTTTTTTTGCAACTTTGGACCTGGCATGAGTACCTGATTGAGCGATACACCAGATGAGCTAGGACATGTGGCGTCGAAAACCGCGCGCAATTTAGTCGTGCTGCTATGATCCTTGAGAACCCCATGATGAGGTATGTAGTACCTGTCACTAGAGGGAGGAGTGGTGACTTCACGCATGTGACCGGCTGCCTTGTAATCTTCCATGAAGGCTACATAGAGTTCGCGCAATTTAGGATTTTTGAGCAGTCGACGCTCTAAATTGTAAAAACGCCTTGAAGCGCTAAGGTAGGTATCACCCAAAGGTTTACGGTCAACCTTAAAAGGTAAACGGACAGTAAATCTGCCAGTGTCATCCCTAGTGTAAGTTTCAGAAAAATGTTTTTCACACAATACATCTTGTGGATCCTGAATAAGCTGCTTAGGAGGCTCTTCGACTTCCCAAAATTTATTAATAGCATGATCGAGATCTAAGGTGCAGGCCATCGACATAGTACAGTTGACATAAGGCGATGCTGCAGGTGCTTTACCCATGATGATCCAACCGAAGACAGATGAATAGGCAGTAGGCATGTGTTCACCTAGACTGAATTTCCGTCCATCGAAGATCTGGTCATAAAGGTTGATACCTAACAGTAATTGAATTTGTCCGGGAATAACAAAATTTTTATCCGCTAATACCAAATTGCTACAGGCTTGTAAAATTGATTTATCCACCGGTACTGAGGGAAGTTTACTTGTAATCCGTTTCATTACAATAAAATCAGAAGTCAACAGAAGCTCTGGTTTATTTATGGACGTTATATTGCACTGCACTTTGCCCCGAGTTGACTGATTAGCTGTAACACCCAAACCGAAAACTGGTCCAGATTGGGAACGAGGTAATTTAAGTTGTTGGGCTAAGTCTTCAGTGATTATTGACACTTGGGAACCACTGTCAATCAAGGCACGAGCTATATGATAATCACCATTGATATCTTGTATATGAACAATAGCTGTACCGAGAACCATTGTTGACATGGTATCGACCCCATGTAAATTGTGCTCCTGTACGGTAACCTGTGCTGGATTGACAGCAGGTGAATCAGATACTGGTGTGTTACCCAAGTGCAACTTAGTGTGGTGACGACCACGGCACAACTGACATACGCTATGTGATTTACATTTTGAAACGTGATGAGTGCGCAGGCAATTAAAGCATAATTTTTGTTTGATAATAAATTCTTTCCGCTCAGTAGGTGTCATAGAATCAAATTTGTTACATTGATAGATAGAATGTTGATTATTGCAGCAAGGGCAAATGTTAAAACTATTGTTTTGTGAATTGTTGTTATTTACTACATTCAGCGCATTACCTGATGTTGATTTACTCGAAGAACCAAAAACATTTTCTAAAATTCTAAGCTGATTTTCCAGAAAACCAAGTAACTGCTGAAATGTTGGAATTTTAGTTGTATCTAATGTAGACTCAAATTTAGCATGCATGTCGAGTGACAATTTTTTTAAAATTATGTGAAGCAACAAAAAACACCATGAGTTTACATCAAAATTCAGTGCTACAAGGGCCTGTGTGTTTTCTTTAATTGTGTAAATAAATTTACTCAATGTTTTGGTGTTAACTTGAGTTATGTTAGAAATGCTCAAAATAGCTTCAATGTGCTTGTCCGCAATGACCCTAATGTTGTCATACCGATCCACAAGTAACTTGTATGCAACACTGTAATTTTCAGAGGAAATAACTAAGTGCTTGACCAATGACAAAGGTTCCTTATCTAAAACACTTAGCAGATAATGCATTTTTTCTACTTCACTCAACTGTGTATTGTTGTGTATCAAACTATTGTAAATAGATATAAAGCTTGGAAAATCGACATGAACACCGCTGAATTTACTTAATGATATTTTCGGCAAATGAAATTCAGGAGATTGCTTATGACTACACGGATTTGACTGAGAACTAGACGAAGTTGATGCCTTTTGTGGTGATAAGTTTAGGTTAGAATGTATGATGTGTATCGAATAGTACAGCTCCTGGAACTCATTGAAGTTACGCTCAAATTCATCACGATTATCTTCACTAACAGCCGCGGTATCCGACATTATAAATGAATAAAAATCTTCCATTTGATCGTTGTACTTTTCAATGTCTTTGTATCGAACAACAAACTGCATTATCGTAGTATCTTTGTCCTTGCCATCCACGAGAGAGCTGCAACGTGTAGCCAATGCATACAAATCCTTCATACGTTTGATCAAATTGTGAAAACGCACTATATATTGACTACTTTTCGTCATTTTTTATGAAAATATAAAACACCGAAAATAATTAAAAACAAAGTTGATTTTGACAGAAGAGCATTAAATAGTGAAGCGACTCAAATAGCGCTATTACAATGACAAGTTATGAATGTTATTACAATATAGCAAGTTATCGATTAAAACTGCTATTTTTAACAGGTAAATAGCGTCTATTTAGCTATTAATAACGTTTAGTACTCACGTTAAACGCTACTTTGCTATTAATGAAAAAGCAAGATAATGGTTTGGAACCATAGATATTTGCTATGGCCACACCGTATTAATTTAATATGAAAAGTTGAGGGTAAAAAAATACACTTATGAAAAATTAAAAACTTAGAATGATGATTCGTAATTTTGCATGAACGAAATGCGATGATGGAAAAATGATGATCTAAGGATCCGGGACGAAGGACCAGCGCGGGGGATGGTGGAAAAACAAGAAGGGAAAGGTGACAAACCTGGTTCACGATTGCCCCGCGTGCTAGATGGTATAGACGCTTAGTGCTCTTCCTGGATTCTTCCGCGACCCCGGGTGATTTGCTGATGTGATGAGATGATGATTTGATGATGCGCGCGAATCGCGGCTGATTGTCGCTGCTTGGAACGCTTGCGTTAATCTTTATTTCGGGGAGACATGCGGAGCTCGACCCGTTCGTGCAACGGCGAAACGTCAAGAGAGCTTCCTTTACTCCCACCCACAGGTTTGTAGGAAAAATGATATGGAATTAGAGGGTAGGATTTAGGAAGTCGACATTTCGTTCGGAAACATTTAGTTGATTTACCAATGTTTTTATGGACATACAAAAGATTTTCATAGATATATTGCGATGCGACTGTTAAAATATTTATTTCTTTGAATTTTTCTCTAAGGCTCTCCCGGGGACCAAGTTTGTAGATAGCTCTTATGGCTCTCTTTTGCAATAAAAAGATGGTGTTAATGTCCGCGGAGTTACCCCAAAGAAGAATTCCATATGACATAATACTATGAAAGTAGCTGAAATAAACTATTCTAGCCGTATCAATATCAGTGAGCCGTCTAATAGTTTTCACTGCATAGGCTGCAGAACTTAGTTTTCCTGATAATTTTTCAATTTGTGGGCCCCATTGTAGTCTGGAGTCAATTGTTATACCCAAGAACACAGTTGTCTCCACAGGGGCTAAATTAGTTCCATTAACATGTACATTGGTAGCCACCTGTCTTACATTAGGTGTTGAGAACTTAATTACTTTAGTCTTTTTATCGTTTAAAAGCAGATTATTAACACTAAACCAATGAATAACTTTAGAGAGAACATCGTTAACTTCGTCATAATTACCTAACTGTCTATTAATTTTGAATGTCAAAGAGGTATCATCCGCAAACAATACAATCTCATGTTTATCCCTTACATAATAAGGTAAGTCATTTATATACACCAAAAACAAGAATGGACCCAGAATTGACCCCTGTGGGACTCCCATAACTACAGGGGACCCCGAAGATCTTTTACCATTAACATCGACCTTCTGTATCCTATTGCCCAGATAAGAAGACAGAAGTTCGAGAGCCCTGTTCCTGATACCGTAGTGGTGTAATTTTCTGACAAGAGTGTTATGGTGCACGCAGTCAAACGCTTTAGACAGATCACAGAAAATTCCCAAGGCATCTTGCGAACCCTCCCATGCCGCGAATATACTTTTAATCAAATGAATCCCTGCGTCTATAGTTGAACAACCTCTCGTAAATCCGAACTGTTTCCTATGAAGCAAATTATGTGCATTGAAATGTCTGAGCAACTGGCTAAGCATTAGTTTTTCAAAAATTTTACTGAGAATGGGCAGTATGGAAACAGGTCGAAAATTCGAAGGGTCCGAACTATCACCAGATTTAAATAATGGAATGATTTTACTATGTTTCATCAAGTCAGGAAATACACCAGATGCCACACAACAATTGAAAATTGTAGCTAAATGTGGAGCGATTGAAATAATAATAGAAGAAATGGTTTTGACAGATAGACCCCACAGATCTTTAGTGTTTTTCATATTTATTGATTTAAAAGCGTTCAAAACATCTTTTGGGCTTACAGCTGAAAATTCAAATATTGTGTCGCATTCTACCACGCTCTGTTTGAGAACCAGTTCAGCAGATATAGAAGAAGACATAAGATTTCTCGTAGTAATAAGAGGAATGTTAGAAAAATATTTTTCAAACTCAGTCGCAATTTCTACATCATTTTTGATATCTATATCATTTATCTTTAACCGAAAGTCTCGACTACGTACTTTCGCTCTGTGTAAGCAGCACAGGAGGCATCGCGCGAGTGATACTTAATATATCTCAAGTGTTTAATAGGCTACGGTACCCGCTTTACATCAGGTGGGCCGTATGCTTGTGTGCCTCCCGACGTAGTATAAAAAAAGCACCGACTCCAAAAACATCTGCTATGAAAAAATGCACTAAAAGGTACAAAATAACTGTTTTATTGCATTGTATATCTGTTTCGTCATTCTTTCATCCTGCATTCTTTCTACATGTCCGAACCAATGGAGCATGCCTTTTCTTATCTCAACCAACCAACTCCCTTTCGTACGTCATCATTATGAACGCGGTCTGCCCCTCACTCACACGTACATAAAGGCATCTTAAACTGTTCTACGTAATAGCTCAATGATACAGAAAAGAGTATTTAAGCTACCTGTTCCCCAAACACCGTCAACTTTCGTTCAGCACTTCAAAACATTTCTCTTTCCTTTGCTTTATAACAGATTGTTGAGGAAATGCAATTTAAGGGGCTGTAAAACATTTGACGCAAAATCACATAAAGAATCTGTTAATGTCTATGGACTACGAAGAGACATAATTTGCTGAAGATCATGTGTTAACTGATCAAATTACGATTTGAGTATGGATTTTTCAGATGCGCTCACTCTCCCGGACGATAAACGAAACATCCACACACAACTCACACAAAAACACACGTGCACACACACATTCATACATTCACACAAATAAACGTGCAGCACCTTAGAAAAGATAAAAAGATATTTACATAGAAGTAACTAACCAGATAAATGAATAGTATTGGTAGATAGCGTCTGTCGCTTGTTGCATACCACACTCGCAGAAGGATACCCGCGGTATAGAGTAGCGATGGATGTGGGTATTTATTACAATGTAAACTCTTGTAATTGCTGTTCGCCGTTATAACGTCACAAATTCCGTGTAATTCTCATGTATTGACGCCCCACGATACAGGCCGAGCCTAGTGTGGAGTCATAGTAATACTGTGTTCTTATGTTTTACCTATGTTTAATAAAGATTACTTACATAAAATGAATGATGTAACTCTGTACAGGTGCCACTGTGGCTGAAGAGGGCAAAGAAACACACGCGGACAAAACTCAAGATGGACGAACAATGACATCAGACGACGATAATGTTCTAGAAAATCCAAGTATGTGTAGGGCAGTTCCGCATGAAGAGACAACCAACAGAAACGGCCCTTACATATTACGGTGCGGTAAAAAACCTGCAAATAATAGACCAGTTTCAAAAAACACATCTATGTATACCGTGATAAACAAAGGTAATGTGAGTGTGAACAGTGATCGTGAGTGCGCTAGTACTGACACAGATGTCGGCAATAGCAACAGTAAACAACTGAAGATGGTTTTTTGTAAAGACGACGAAGTCAGTTCACCAATATTTACTAAGGAGGATTATTCAAAGAGAACTGCTGAGAAACCTTTTGAATGTGAGATATGTAAAGTTAGATTTAGGCACAAGGGTAATTTAAAGACATATGTAATGACACACACTGGGCAGAAACCCTTTGAATGTAAGATTTGTAAAGTTAGATTTAGTTTGAATATTCATTTAAAGAGACATTTAAGGACACACACTGGTCAGAAACTCTTTGAATGTGAGATATGTAAAGTTAGATTTAGTCATAAGGGTAATTTAAATACACATTTAATGACACATACTGGTCAGAAACCCTTTGAATGTGAAATATGTAAAGTTAGATTTAGTCGGAACGGTGATTTAAAGAGGCATTTAATGACGCACACTGGTCAGAAACCCTTTGAATGTGAGATATGTAAAGTTAGATTTACTGAGAAGGGTAGTTTAAGGAGACATTTAATGACACACACTGGTCAGAAACCATTTGAATGTGAGATATGTAAAGTTAGATTTAGTCAGAAGCATCATTTAAAGTATCATTTAATGACGCACACTGGTCAGAAACCCTTTGAATGTGAAATATGTAAAGTTAGATTTACTGAGAAGCGTAGTTTAAAGAAACATTTAATGATACACACTGGTCAGAAACCCTTTGAATGTGAGATATGTAAAGTTAGATTTAGTCATAAGGGTAATTTAAAGACACATTTAATAACACATACTGGTCAGAAACCCTTTGAATGTGAGATATGTAAACTTATATTTAGTCAGAACGGTGATTTAAAGAGGCATTTAAGGACCCACACTGGTCAGAAACTCTTTGAATGTGAGATATGTAAAGTTGGATTTAGTCGGAACGGTGATTTAAAGAGACATTTAAGGACGCACACTGGTCAGAAACCCTTTGAATGTGATATATGTAAAGTTAGATTTAGTCATAAGGGTAATTTAAAGACACATTTAATGACACATACTGGTCAGAAACCCTTTGAATGTGAGATATGTAAAGTTAGATTTAGTCGGAACCGTGATTTAAATAGGCATTTAATGACGCACACTGGTCAGAAACCCTTTGAATGTGAGATATGTAAAGTTAGATTTACTGAGAAGGGTAGTTTAAAGAAACATTTAATAACACACACTGGTCAGAAACCCTTTGAATGTGAGATATGTAAACTTAGATTTAGTCAGAACGGTTATTTAAAGAGGCATTTAAGGACGCACACTGGTCAGAAACCCTTTGAATGTGAAATATGTAAAGTTAGATTTACTGAGAAGCGTAATTTAAAGAAACATTTAATGATACACACTGGTCAGAAACCCTTTGAATGTGAGATATGTAAAGTTAGATTTAGTCATAAGGGTAATTTAAAGACACATTTAATAACACATACTGGTCAGAAACCCTTTGAATGTGAGATATGTAAACTTATATTTAGTCAGAACGGTGATTTAAAGAGGCATTTAAGGACCCACACTGGTCAGAAACTCTTTGAATGTGAGATATGTAAAGTTGGATTTAGTCGGAACGGTGATTTAAAGAGACATTTAAGGACGCACACTGGTCAGAAACCCTTTGAATGTGATATATGTAAAGTTAGATTTAGTCATAAGGGTAATTTAAAGACACATTTAATGACACATACTGGTCAGAAACCCTTTGAATGTGAGATATGTAAAGTTAGATTTAGTCGGAACCGTGATTTAAATAGGCATTTAATGACGCACACTGGTCAGAAACCCTTTGAATGTGAGATATGTAAAGTTAGATTTACTGAGAAGGGTAGTTTAAAGAAACATTTAATAACACACACTGGTCAGAAACCCTTTGAATGTGAGATATGTAAACTTAGATTTAGTCAGAACGGTTATTTAAAGAGGCATTTAAGGACGCACACTGGTCAGAAACCCTTTGAATGTGAAATATGTAAAGTTAGATTTACTGAGAAGCGTAGTTTAAAGAAACATTTAATGATACACACTGGTCAGAAACCCTTTGAATGTGAGATATGTAAAGTTAGATTTAGTCATAAGGGTAATTTAAAGACACATTTAATAACACATACTGGTCAGAAACCCTTTGATTGTGAGATATGTAAAGTAAGATTTAGTCAGAAGGGTAATTTAAAGAAACATTTAAGAACACACACTGGCCAGAAACCCCTTTAATGTGACATATTTTACTGAGAAGCTTAGTTTAAGGAGACATTTAATGACACACACTGGTCAGAAACCCTTTGAATGTGACATATGTAGAGTAGATTTAATAGATTCCGGCGTTATTTTGCGAAAGTCAAATTTACATGCTATTTGATCTAACCTGCTTTGTGTGCTTCGGCCACCAATTAGTTCGTGCGGCCTAGCGCCGGCCGGCACCCACCCACTACCGTTAGATGATGCAACATGCCGACGCCCAGTATCGGCATCTTCAGCGACTCCATGGCGGCGCTCCAGGCGGTGGCGAACGTCGAGTCCCCCCATCCCCTGGCGGTGCAGACACGGGACGCTCTTAAACTGTGTAAAAGCCAGGGTAAGAGCGTCTCGTTGTTCTGGATCAAGGCACACGCGGGGTTGGAGGGGAACGAACGTGCCGATGAACTCGCCAGGAGCGCCGCACTGGGGTTGCGGAGGCGGCCAGACTACGACCGCTGCCCTGTCTCATTCGTCAAAGGTATGATCCGCAAAGGGACCATTGACGAATGGGACAGGAGATACAAATCGGGAACAACAGCTTCGACGACGAAGCTGTTCTTCCCGAGTGCGGCGGAGGCGTACGGCATCGTGGGCAAAATGGTGCCGTCGAGCATCACCACGCAGGTCCTCTCGGGGCATGGTGGGTTCTCCGCGTACTTGCACAGGTTCAAGTGCGCGGATGACCCATCCTGCTTCTGCGAGCCCGGCGTGGACCAGACAGTGCAGCACATATTGTTTCGGTGTCCCGCATTCTCCAAACAGAGGTACGATTTGGAGCAGGAGTTGGGAATGCGGGTCACCGAAACCACAGTCTCCGAAATAGTTTTGCGGGGAAATAGATCTAAATTTATAAAATACTGCGTCAGTCTAGCTACGGTCGTCATTGATCGCAACAAGCAGAGCAGCTCCACCTAGGACTAATGCTGTATACCTCGGCTATACTCCGTATAGCCGATGGGATCGCGGTGGCTAGGTGGAGCTGTGAAGCCCGCTGTCGCCCGTGGATGGACTGACGTAGTATGGGGAGGGAAGTTCGGAAACAGATAAAATAATTTCACCGGCGTTCAAAACGGGCAAATATTAGAATTTTAGAGATTAACACTGAAAGATGAAGAATGAAAGAAGGAATTGTGGAAAGGAAGAAAGTATGATGTATGAATGTGATAACTTATATTTAATGTAATATTTTAAAAATGTCGAAATAGCCTTGCCCATGGCAGGGGTGCACGATAATTTATAAAAAAAAAAAAAAAAAAAACATGCCGACGCTGCCATGGCTGCTCCGGTAGTCTCTGCCTCGGCTGCTGCGGTCGTTCGCCATCTGGAACAGAAACCGCATGCCCTCACCACCGTCGCTGCCACAACTGGCCTGGTCGTCGCTGTGACACGTGTTTCTCTCTCTCCACGAGGCATCATATATACATACTGTTAGACCTTCGCTAAAACAGGAGGGGTGGCTTAACGACAGCGGCTATAAAAGAGCGGTTGGTCTGCGTCACAGCCCATTTGCTTGATGGACATCGGAGGGTGCACATCGTGTGACGTGGTTTGCTGCGTGTCGGTTCGTTATTTTTGATTTCATAAGTATTGGTGTTTTGTTTCTACCTGTGGTATTTGCTTATTGTAAAAGTAATGATTAGTTTATGAATAAAAAGGGTTCTGTTATGTAAACTTTGTTTTTTTTTTTTTTATTTAATTTTATGTCAGGCTGCTAAAATCAGGCGTGGGATATAAAAACTCGTCGCCCACAAAGTTTATTGCAATAAAAGTTATCGTCTTGAAACAAGACACCAACTACTTAAATTTTAATTTGTTGTCGGGTCAATTTATGTGATATGCTTAACGTTTTGCTGGACATATTTTCGGTGTGAGTACCATGTCTGATGAATCTCGCAATTCACGCAGCAGGACACGTCGACACGATTATCGTAGGACGCGTGATAAGTCTCGCGATAGGACGCGTGATAAGTCTCGCGATAGGACGCGTAATAGACGTTCACGAACGCCGCCTTATTTACCTCGTGAAAGCGACAATTCAATGCAACGTGCGTTAAACACGTTGGAATCTAATTCCGCGACTACCCCCCGACAATCACGAATTACCCGTGCTTCCCGACGCGATTGTACGTGACCATATTAGCCCTATGCAATCAAATTCGTTGCCAGCCACGAATGTCATACTGACCGAGGCGAGGGTACACCGGGACGATATTTTGAGTGTACCTGCTCGTGTAGATAACTTTGATCATAACCCGTTAACAACGACTAGTACATGCGTAGAAACAGAGTGCTCGAGCGCGATTTCTGTCAAAGGTCAATTGAGCGCGCCGCAGATGGCGTCCACTGATGTTAATTTACCTCCACGTGGGGAGCAGATTGCGGATACGGCGCGTATAATAGCAGACGCAATAAAATCGATTAGTGTACAACAGTCCCAATCCTATTTTGTGTCTAGCTTTGATCCTTAACTACATGACATAGACACGTGGTGCACGGAGGTCGAACGCGCAAAACTGACAAATAGCTGGAGTGATTCGGAATGCTTGTCACGCGTATCAAAGTGTCTTAACCCTTCGAGACCCGGGTGGTCGAATACGACCGCGAAATGTATGGGAAAACGTATATAACGGGTTCTGACTGCTCAAAGGTGACGCGCGTACTGGGTTGGATGAGTGGGTAACGAACGATAGAACGTGGTCAAATTTCATACGAGAATTCAAACCCCTTTGCCCGCGTAAACTTGATTACGCAAATGTTTTATTTGACGTGATGAATAGCTCTTCTGATGGGTTTAGTACCTACGCTCGTCGTTCCTTATTGCGTTTACGTATAGTAAAAGGGCTTAGCGAAGAACTTATGGTGTTAATTATCATACGGGGTATTACCGACCCCCAAATCAGAGCTGCAGCAGCAAATGCTGACGTAACTTGTGACAACATCGTATCCTTCTTAGCCATATATAATAAAGCTAGTAACCGTAACTGCGCTAAAAATGATCTAAAGCATTTTCAAACTAAGAAGCGGTTTTTACCTCCGACGTATACTAATGACGTTAAATGTTTTAATTGTGGCCAAACCGGCCATAAAAAGTATTTATGTCCAAAAAAGTCCAAAGGGCATTTTTCTTCTACTTCTTCTTCAGTTCAAGGGAATAAAGTAACAGTTTGCGGTTTTTGTAAAAAAAACAGGACACGTAGAAAATGTTTGTTTTGCTAAAGAGAGATCAAATCCCCGGAACTAACAAAACATAAATTTATGTACCGAACTTCCACTACGAGACCCGTTTCGGAGCAATGACGTGTCAACTGCAGTAATACTGGGTATTCCTGTTGATGTTTTAATTGACAGCGGTGCTTTGAATATCTCGCTTATTTCTTCAGGTGTTTTAAAATATTTTACTCACGAGCTGAAACCAATCAGTTGCGCATTGAGAGGAATTAGTCAAAACGTTATTCAGGTTGATTATTATGTGACTTTAACTATAGAATTCAATGAAATTACTAGTCGAGGCCAACCTAATTGTTGTTCCGAATTCCTGTATCGCGTTTCCAGTAATAATAGGCACGGACATACTAAACCGCGACGGTGTTGTTTACATTAGGTCAAAATATAGCCAATACTTAACTCGTACCCCTTTGAGAAGATGTCTCGTAAACGCGGTCGTACATAATAGAAAAGATCAAATTATTACACCTCTTCAAGGTGACCAGCGTGAGTCCTTAATGTCGGTTGTCGATGAGTTTTCCAATTATTTGATATCGGGTACTGCTTCGACAACGGTTACTACTGGCAGTATGAGTATGGGCCATTTTGAATATTTAAAAATGCCATATGAGTTGACGAATTCTCCGATAGTATACCAACGTATCATTAACGATACCCTTCGGAAGCATATTGAGGTTGACAATGTGTTAGTTTACGTTGATGACGTATTATTAATGAGCAATACCATCGAAGATAGCATTAAGCTACTACGGGGCGTGCTACATACGCTCACGAATGCTGGATTTTCAATAAATCTTAGGAAATGCCGCTTCGAAAACCAGACTGTTGTTGACTAAGGATATTATGTTCAGCGAGAAAGCGAGTAAGGCGTTGATGGACATAGAGTTCAAGAATTTTGGAAAGAACAGGGCGGATGGAAATCTGACGATAATTAGAGAAGGATTAGGTTCCTTAGGAAGAGGAATAACGTGGCCAAGTTTCCAGGCAGAAGGAAAAACACCTGCAGTAAGCGAACAGTTCAAAATATGAGAAAGAAGAGGAATTAGTACAACGACTACAGGTGTAATCATAGAAAGGCAAATTTGGCCCTCTCCCACTGCTCTGGATCTAATGCAGCGAACAATCTTCACCACCTCATCCACAGTGATTAATTCAAAGTCAAATGGTGATCTCTCGGCATCAGTAGGAGCAGAATTGAACAGTTGGTTTAAAATGGCCTGCTTAACAGCCGGATTAAATAAAACTGGAAAGGAACTGAAATGATTATTAAGATCGTTCAAATTTAAATTATTGCTATTACTATCGGATCTATTTCTCCCTATACCAAAACTATTGAGATATTTCCAGAGGCTACCAGGCGTGCAATCCTGTATAGAGTTATGTATATGTCTACGTTTCGCTTCCCTGCAAGACACGATGATGCTCATCGGAGGGATCACGTCTGAAGTTGATCTTGGCCCTATCTCTTTTCGCCATGAGTTTTATGATGTCGGGTGTTAACCAAGGAGCAGGATAATGTTTGACACGGACGGACGGCTTAACAGGTGCATGTTTATTATAAACCGAAATAAGTATTGAATTAAAAGTAGCCAGTTTGGAATCGACATCATTAGCAGTTAGAACAGGTGCCCAATCAGTTGTAGAAAAGTCAGTTACCAAAGAATCGTGATCAATACCCTTATAGTTACGCATATACATCATCCTATGCTTCCGCTTTGGTGGACGGCATCTAAACGACGCAAAAATCAGGTCATGTGCTGAGAAAGCAGGAGCATGAAATTGTCCGTGCGATGAAACTAAGTCAAGGGAAGACGTGATTATGAGGTCTAGAAAAGAAGGTGGTCCATTATGCGGGAAGTGAGTTGGGCCGAGATCAAGGCATTGTAGATCAACAGAGTATAGTAGTGACTGGAGACTAGAGGACTTTTTTTATGAGTCACGTATTACAATCACCCATCAGAATAGTATGTTCAAAACGAGGACAGAGGTCATTGAATGAAACAATTTTTAACGGAAATATCGCGTATTTTATTTATTTTGTTGAACCTGACGTTTCGAACGCTTTGCAGCGTCCGTGGTCGCAGGAACACCAGAGTAGACTGCTTCCATGTTACCATGCGTAAGAGGTGTGCGTCCCTGGTGCGCAGGGTGCGGGGGAGCACAAACAGCATCTTAAACGCCAGCAGACTTGACTGCTCATACGTGAACCGTTGCTGTGTCATATCCTGTGGCATGGTGCAGAAATGGATCACAAAGTAATGTAAGGTTATTTCATTTTACTAATACTTAGTTTCTGTACGTATCTTCTACTAACAAAATGTGAGTCCTAGTTACTTGAATAAATATATGTTATTATTATATATCTTCTCGCTCACGGGTATTAATCCCGGTCATTGGATAGGCGTGCGCGGGGATAAGGATCCAACGCGTAGAGGCCCCTTCGAAAAGACTATGTAATGTTGTACATAGTTATTATTATTATTATGTTATAGATTCTATATCACGGGTATATCCCGGTCATTTGATAGGCGTGCGCGGGGATTTGGATCCAACGCGTAGAGGCCCCTTTGAGAAGTTTGATGTAATGTTGTATAGCTGCCGTGACCTTCTCCAGGGGATATCCATGTGACAATATACCCATGAACCAGGTCACGGCAGATATTGGGACTATTGCAAATGTGTTGGAAAATATTGGGCTATTAAAATGATATCTGGAGGGATTATTAGTACTGGGCTAATGCAGAAGAGGGACGGACGCCTGCCACAACTATCATATCTGATGTTACTTCCGGCAGGCGGTGGCTTGCCACTCACTGAATGGACTCCCGAAATGCCAGAGAAATTCGGCCGGGGGCAACACCGGTGTGAGTGACTCAGGGGTGTCGAGAGGTGTGCTGCGTTTTCTCCGAAGTTACTCGCGGCGTTATGCCCTTTAACACTTCCACCCCTGGAGCATATCACCTGATAAAGCAATATGCTCTATCGACTCCTCTCTGGACGGCCAATGAAGGCAAGCCAGAGCTGAGAGTCCTGCGGGCCTTCTTGACTTTCCACTCCGACCGACGAAGACACGCCGGAGACGAAGGCCCTGATCGACTCTCTGGAGCACTCGGGTACCCGTGGTGTCGTTACGCACCAACAGCTCGCCACAAGCTGCCCTGCGGGGTTATTATTATTATTATATTCTATTATTCTCACGGGCATTATCCCGGTCATTTGTTAGGCGTGCGCGGGGATAAGGATCCAACGCGTAGAGGCCCCTTTGAAAAGACCATGTAATGTTGTACACCCTACTATTTTACAATTATTATTATTATTTTATTTTTATTCACGGGTATTATCCCGGTCATTTGATAGGCGTGCGCGGGGATATGGATCCAACGCGTAGAGGCCCTTTTAAGAAGATTCATGTTATGTTGTACACCCACCGAGACCCGCTCCTAAAAATATCGATAGAACCATATATCTATGAGCAGGTCACGGCAGGTATTGGGACTATTGCGAATGTAGGTATAGGAAATTATTAGTCTATTGTAATGAGGTCTGGAGGGATTATTGGTACTGGGTTATTGCAGAAGAGGGACGGACACCTGCCATAACTATCATATCTGACTGTTATTTTTGGCAGGCGGTGGCTCGCCACTCACTAGATGGACCCCCGAAATGCCAGAGAAAGTCGGCCGGGGGCAACACCGGTGTGAGTGACTCAGGGGTGTCGAGAGGTGTGCTGCGCTTTCTCCGAAGTTACTCGCGGCGTTATGCCCTTTAACACTTCCACCCCTGGAGTATATCACCTGCTAGAGCAATATACTCTATCGACTCCTCTCTGGACGGCCAATGAAGGCAAGCCAGAGCTGAGTCCTGCCTTCTTGGATTTCCACTCCGACCGACGAAGCCACGCCGGAGACGAAGGCCCTGATCGACTCTCTGGAGCACTCGGGTACCCGTGGTGTCGTTACGCACCATCAGCTCGCCACAAGCTGCCCTGCGGGGTTATTTATTATTATTATTATTATTGTAAAATAGTATCTCTATTAAATATTTACTTCATTTTACTGTTTATGAATATATATTTTGAAATTATTATTAAAATTAGTAATTAGTATAATTATCAATCGATCTAATAATTATATTCAACCTACTTAGTAACTCAAAAGTCACATGCAAAGGAATGCGCACTCCAGTTACCTACCTATATGGGATGCATCACCTTACACAAAGAATATTATCTCATGTTAGCTTAAACGAAACAATGAATTGGTTATATACTATAGCTTTATTTTGAATAAGTACTAATAATTTCAATTTAAATACATTGGTTATTACTAAACAACTTATTTCTTTACTTGAATAAACTAGTAAATTTCTCATAATATTGTTTTAGTGTTGTAAACTTATATAACTTTGTCTTTCATATTAAGTAAGTAATAATACTTATAGTAATAAAACTTATAGTAATAATACTTATAGTAATAATACTTATAGTAATAATACTTATAGTAATAATACTTATAGTAATAATACTTATAGTAATAATACTTATAGTAATAATTTTATTTTACACACAAGAATAGTTTCGCTATTCATTTATTTTAATATGAATTACAATCGGTTATATAACTTAAACAAACATGTTTATTATGTATTTTGAATAGAAGCATACTAATTACAATTTAAATACGTGGGATATTACTAAACAACATATTTCTTTATTTGAGTAAACTAGTAATTTTCTCGTAATATTGTTTTAGTAATGTAAAGTTAAATAAAGATTTAGAAGTTAAATTGACTATCACTGATTGCACGGTACCGCCATATCTTGTATAATAATATACCTTGATAATGCCGTAAAGGCGAAACCGGTCGGTAAAAATAATTATTAAATAAAATTGTGAATTAACATTAACGCCATTAAATAAAGAAAACTAAAATTATGATAGATTGTTTTATTATAAATCAATTTCCATATCACTTTCATGTTCACTCTCTGTTTGATCTTCTTCATCACTGTCGTCATCATCATCGTCATTTTCATTCAGTTGAATTATGAATCTAAAAAGACAAAAATGTACTATAGAAATAACAAACAACTTCACATACAATGACCTGATTCCGAGAATTATAGCTTGAGCACTCTGCCCAGTTAAAGCAATAATAATCGATTATGTCAATAAACAATAACGTACCTGTCCATTCACATACTCTATCTGAATTATAATATTCGTCCTCGTTTTTTAGGGTTCCGTGCCCAAAGGGTAAAACGGAACCCTATTACTGAGGCTCCGCTGTCCGTCCGTCCGTCCGTCCGTCTGTCACCAGGCTGTATCTCATGAACCGTGATAGTTAGACAGTTGAAATTTTCACAGATGATGTATTTCTGTTGCCGCTATAACAACAAATACTAAAAAATAGAATAAAATAAATATTTAAGGGGGCTCCCATACAACAAACGTGATTTTTTTGCCTTTTTTATAGATAATGGTACGGAACCCTTCGTGCGCGAGTCCCACTCGCACTTGGCCGATTTTTTTTATGACGGGATTATCACAATTGCGCCACTGTTCAACCGAATAATTAGAAAAAAGCAATTCTAAATCTTTTAACTTTTTATCTAAGTTCGAATCAATGCAAGTCCTTGCGAGCTCGCCTTTTACGTACCCCCCACAAGAGTTCAATTGGATTTAAATCCGGATGGTATGGAGGTAAGCGAAGCACGATATGTCCATTTTCCTTTAATATTTCATCAAT
This sequence comes from Pyralis farinalis, assembly GCA_947507595.1. Taxonomy (NCBI): domain Eukaryota; kingdom Metazoa; phylum Arthropoda; class Insecta; order Lepidoptera; family Pyralidae; genus Pyralis; species Pyralis farinalis. Next base: position 2,216,183 of record OX382281.1, read on the forward strand.
TTTGTACTGTTTCTCCGTGTTTTGCTCATTAATTATTTTCATTAGATGACATTTACGCATAGCGCTATCATACTGAACACCTCGCCGTCCTAACCACTGCTGCACTTCGCTTTTCAGGGGTACTCATTGTAGGGTTTTTATCGACCTGAGTGCTATGGTAAGCGGCGTTGTCCATTACAATAACAGAATTCGGAGGAATGTTTGGTAATGGTTTTTCATCGATCCACTTTCGTAAATTTGTGGCATTCATGTCTCCATGATAATCACCGGTCTTGGAATGCGATTTGAACATCAATAAAGCATTAGGTACAAAGCCATTGCGACTGCCAGCGTGAACAATTACAATACGAGGTCCTTTATCGATGTTTTGCATAGCCCCGCGTTGTGTATTAGACTGCCAGCATTTTTGTGTCACGTGATTTTTATTCACGTAGGTTTCATCTAGTAAAATTATTGACTTACCCTCTCGGCGGTATTTTTTAATGTCTCTGATGTAATGCCACCGCAGGCGCATTATGTCCTGACGTTCAATTAATAGTTTCCTCTTTGACTGGCATGTTAAATATTTGAAACCAAGCCTACGTATTGTCCGTCTCAAGTATTCACGTAAGCAATGAAGTATATTGTCTTGTTTCAATTCCGCATTCAACTTTTTCAACGACGGGATACATTTTTTGACAGTATACCATTGTGTAATTTTTCTTAGTATTACACCTTCTGTAAAATTGACGATTTCAATCCTTTTTTTAGGAAAACTGTTTTTTCGTAGTGATTTGAAAGTCGCTGTGCTGCCTGGTACTTCCATGATTCTAGACTCTTTTGTATATTTTTTAATGCTGGTTTCAGACAAACCTATGGCTTCAGCAACAGTTTTTGCTAAATTAATGTCGTTTGCGTATTCGGCCGATGTTCGGTCATTTTTTCCTTTCAAAAAATTGGTACACTTTATGTACAACTTCCTTAAGTTGTCTTGAGAAAGCCTTACTCATCCTGAGATCTTAATCTCGTGTGCGTCGAACTCAAAGTAGTACAGAATATTAAGCACGTGTTGCCGCTTCGACTGCGCGGCCGAGACTGCCGTATTTGACGCGCAGATGCACGCATTTCCCTTCACCGCTACCCGCTGACATCTTGGGTACCTCGTCCCCGCCACCGTCTGTCACCCCGCGGGACGGCCGCGCACGAGATTGCCGGACTTATAGCACTGATTCTTACTGTTACAACTGTTACACTACTAGGCGCCCTTCGTGCACTAAGTGCCTGTCCGCACAGCGATATTTCACCGCGAGCTTTTTTTTTCGCAATTCTGTAACACATTGAACCTTACGGAAGTAGCCGCACTGACGGTAAAAAATACGCACGATAAAAAATTCTGTGGTTTTATACAGATTGGACGCGATGCGGTGGGGATTTATTTACGCGCGAATATTTTGTGCAATATAAAGTAGTTATGGCTATTGCCGCACTGCGAAATAATATTGGCGCGTTTCGCAGTCGTGCAATGGCGCTATTGACAGAATTAACCTTAAGAGTTATCGAGAGTTGTAGTAAATTATCGAATGATTTTTTTGTCACTCTGTAATATCCGAAAATGTTTTTACTGTATTTCCGCAGCTCTTGATGTTTTATGTAGAAAAATACTTTCATGGGAATCAATGCTGTAAATGGGTGAGCCCAATGTTCATGGCATCTTTTGATACGTCGGTTACGCCGCCGTAATATTAGTTAAATTAAAGTTTTAGTTTTGTTGTCCATTTTAGACGTGCGTCACAGTCGGGACCTGCATTAAACTGACAAAAATCGTGCGAAGTTTTATTCGCTGTGCGTACTAGGAGTAATTCCGATCGCGAAATATAATACGAGAGAATAAAAACTTCGCGGTGAAATATCGCTGTGCGGACAGACCCTTAATGTTTCTCCTACCGCAATCTCATGGTTTGACTCCTATCTCCGAGATCGACAACAGTGCATCAAAGTTAATGACACCTTTTCAAGTTGGTCTACTTTGAGAGCTGCCATGCAATTCTCTAAGCGACTCGTAATGGCTGTGTGCGTCGCTGTGATCACAGATGTCACAGCTTTGACATTGTCTACTGCGATCACGGCTAAATTATTTGATATTCTATAAGGCTGTAACCGTACGCGAGGCTGTTTACCTTGTAGAATTCCAATTCCAAACGCAGCCTTGCGGCGCTAGTGTCGCACAACCATGAAAAGCGACACCAAAGAATTGCAATTTTGTGTTCAAGGCTGTAACAGCCGATGTTTCCGAGGATGTAAGGACGTTTGCTCTTACAGAATTGCATGGCTGGTGTGCCACAGCCACAGGGCGGTGTGTTATCACCACTTTTTTTCTCGATTTTTATTAATCAAATCACTCATATTATTTCTACTTCCTACCACCTGTATGCAGATGACTTACAAAAATACCGCCATTTTGCACCATCAGATAAGTGCTCAGACGTCCAATCTGTTAATTCGGACCTTGATGCTGTTAGGGACTGGGCTGCATCGTTTGGTCTACTTGTTAACCCTACTAAATCACAGTCGATGATTATCGGTAGCAGCAGGATGATGCCTAATCCTAGTTTGTTCCCAAAGATTGTATATGATGGCACCGATATACCATATACTTCTAAATCAAAAAAACTTGGGCCTGGACTATAATTTATCTTGGTCTGCTCACATCAATAAGGTTAGCAAACGAATGCACTATTCATTTCACTCTCTTAGGCGTCTCCAGAACTTTCTCCCTTTCTCCACTAAAGTTATGCTTTGTAATGCCCTTTTTCTACCCATTCTCAACTACGCCGACGTATGCTACTTGGACGCAAGTGAGAAACTTTTAAATAAACTTGAACTATTTCAAAATCTTGCAATTAGGTTTATTTTTGGACTTAAAAAATATCTTCACATCACTGAATACCGGAACCGACTGAACTGGCTCCCTATTCGCTCCCGTCGTAACATCCATATTCTTATTTTTCTTTTTAAGATCCTCCATGATCCTGCTGCTCCTGCGTACCTCCAGAGCCGATTTAACCTCTTTCCCCCTACCAACCGTTCTCGTCGTTCCTGCCTTACCAAGACGTTGCTGCTCCCAACTGCGCAAACAATTTTGTTTTATAACTATTTTATCTACACGTATTCGTAAAAGCACATCTGTTTTCTCATTGAAAAAGAAATTGAAAAATTACTTCTTATCCATTCATAAATGACTGTATATGTGTATGTATATGTTTATGTTTGTAAATGTGTGTATGTATAACTCTTATTCAGGCACAGCTATTCCACTACTGACAACATGACCCACTGTTGGAGCTTGGCTGGAAGAAATCTCATTTAGAGATAAGCTCGACTTTGCGAACTATGTACTTTAAAGATTGTAACTTTTGAATTTGTTATGTGCAATAAAGGATATAAACTGAAATATTTTCATACGATCACGCATTGCACGAAGTAACTCGTCCTTGGCCTGTCAGTCCGTGTCGCCGAACACGTTTTACCCGTGATTATTTTTTTAATTGCTTTATATCGGAGTGGTTTGGTACTTACACATATAATACATTAATATAATTATATAAGTAATAATAATAATAATAATAACTTTATTTCGAAAAATAGGTTTAAAACAGATCCGAGTTGCTCTGACCCCACACTTGGCTAGGCCTGTGTCGTGGGCGTCAAATGAGTACAGTAGAATACATAGTTATAGTTCTTAAAAAGTACCTTAAAAAAAAAAATATATGTTGCGTTGCGGCGAGAAAAATGTTACATTATATAAATTCGATATATGATAAAATAAATAGAGGGGAATTTAATTCATTAAAGTTATACAAAGAAAAAATATAGATATAGAAGCTACAATCCACAAGAGTGCATTCATGTAACATGAATTCAAATAAAGTAAATTTATGTTAAAGATAAACAAGTATATATATACATATATATATACTTGTTATATGTAATGTTAAATATAAGCGTTTTACGTTACGCAGGTTTAATTAGGTTATACTTAAATAATAAATAAACAAAATACTTGAAAATGACAAAAGTGATACACGTGCGCGGACCGAGCGTCAAATGCTTAAATTAAGTAGAAAAATATTTTAACCATCTTGGGAGGCTTCTTGGAGGAGTGACATTGTTGTTTTACTTGAATTTTTTACAATTCAGTATAAAATTAGTTTTGTGTGACAATTTCGATAGTATTTTGTAACATATGTTTGTGAAATTATACAGTAATGAAAAAACTCAAATATAACACATTTATGCACTTTTTGGAAGACGTGAATAAGTTCATCAAGAAAAGCTTGTAAAAATCACTATCGTTTTACGGGTGGTATTTAAATTGGGTTGATTGGGTTTAGGTATGCTTCCCTAGTATTTTTTCAGCACAGTTCCTGAAGCTGGAACATAGAATTAAGATTTTCAAATGGTTCTAAACTGAAGACTTGGCTGTATGGGCTACATCCCTTTACCTTTCCCCTCGGGGATAAAAAGAACCAAAAAAAAAATTGTAATCAAAAAGAATTTTGTAATTTGTAATTTCTTACGTAATGCCACATAGTTAGGATGAAACGATACCTCCAAGGTATCGATACTTTTACTCGGTTCAGTATCGGTGTTATCGATACCTCCTCGGTATCTATTGCAAAGTATCGATACCAAAAGTACTTGGTATCGGAAGGAAAGTATCGAGTAAGTACTTGTATTTACTCGTATCGTTTCTCAGAGGAAAGATACCCAGAGGTGACAAGCAAATAATAATACCAAGATAGAACGTGATAGATGTATACAGTTCCTCATAAGAAGGAAAGAGAATAGATAAATTATTTTTTGTCCCTGTCATAGTTTCACTATTTTGTGTTTGCCACAAAAACAAGTTCGTGGCAAACAATCATTTCGTTCCTTGTAGTACAACAAATTGTTTGCATAAATTACTAAATATAAGCGAAATATTAGTGCACATTTGTGTTCTTTTGCTTGTTTGGGATTGTCTTTTTACTTTAACAATGGTACATTGCTGTGTAAAAGTCTGCAAAAGCCTCAGTTAGCAAAAATACGAAAACATAACCTTTCATACGTAAGTATAAAGTTTTAATAGTTGTTATCAAATATTTAGCGAAAATTAGATACACATGTAGTTTTTAAATAAATTGTTTGTATAATAACGTAAAAACAATGAAAATATCGGTTTAATTTACAAAAAGTATTTCGAGTATAAACCGCCTAAATCTTGAAGGTTGTCTGTGGGTAATGCGTCAGCCATTTTCTGTTGTATTTTCAATTTATCGGTATAATGAGCGTTTTAGGGTTACCAGTATGTAGTATGGGAAAACACCCCGAAATTATGGGTAAATTATATGGGTACAGACACCTTTTTTTTAACTTCTTACTTTTTGTATACTTCTTTGTTTATAATTTTTCGTCAAAATGTATTTATTTATTTTTAAATTAAAAATGTTAACATATTTAATCTTATATGTATGTTTATTTTTTAGATTTCCTAAAGTCGTCAGTGTGCGTAATGCATGGATTTTTGCTACTGGACGACAGAATTGGGAGCCGAGTACAGTCGCATATGTTCCAAACATTTTAAAGACCACTGCTTTCGAAAGAAGTTTATTTGGATAAGTCGTCAGTTTCAACATCCACCATACACGTAAGTTAACATTTGTTGACCTGGTTCATCAACATTTGATTTGTTGACGAACCAGGTGTTCCTTTGGCAATGCAAGCTTGCGCATTCTCAACTGATTTATATTGTTTTTATATATTTATTTACACGATACAGTTACATAGTACAAATTATTATGTTCGCCAAACTGTTATAACATTTTGTTGGCGAGTATATATGATGATAGGTATTAAAAAAAATAAGGAACTAAATTAGATGATTTACATGCCTGCCTGTTCGTCTGCTAGTCTGTCTTAGAAAGTTTCACGTACAGACTTGAAATTTTACATAGTTACATTTTAGTCGTAGAAGCGTATAATTGAAGTACAAAAACATTTGAAAATATTCCAACGACTCCGACAATCCGTAATTGAGTAGTTTCGGGACATATCTTCTAAGGTCTTTTGTTTGAAAAAAGGACCCGTACTCCAGTAATGAAGTGAGTATGGGTTGAAATGATGTTGATGGGTTGATTATATTTATACAGGTAATTGTGAAAGATACGGCGGGTAGTCATGTAGATTATGCTATATCAATTATTTATACCACGATAATCAAGTTAATCACGCACACACACATGCTTTTGTGTCAACAAATAAATGTTAATCAAGCATTTTATATTGTCTGAATTTGTAAACTTTTAAATATGTAAAGCTCAATTAAATTATAGTATTGACAGTAGTTTTAATATAATGTTAGTACTAGGCTGTCGATATTACATGCTAATAATGCGTTGCAAAATTAAAATTGTCCTATTTTCAGGTAAACCTCATTTAAGGTAAACAACCTTTGTTTAATATTTACACTTAAATCATCCCTGACACTAATTCTTTTTTACATGCCTTCTGTGAGCCTATGACTTGTCTAACTATGTTGACAGAAATGTATATAAAAAATGCATCTTTTTCGCGTGAAAGTATATTGAACTTTTGAACACCTCCTCACTAGGTATAAAACGATACTCAGAGAAAGTATATACCTAGAGTTGACAAACGCGTACACCCGTAAGGGACGGCAACAAAAGTACATTCAATAAAAAGGTTACCAGACTGTGGAAAATTTACCCCACTACATAATGCGTTTCGGCAATTTGAAATTTACAATGTACCCAGATAACTGTTTACCAGAAACTTGCATAGAATATGTATTGTGTGCTATAATAATATACTCATAATATAATATTAGCAATGTAAAAAAATCGAATAAGTCGATACAGCCATTTCTACACACAAAGTAGTAATAAAAGTTAATATTTACATACGTATGAAAACTACAGTATCTGATGAATAGATCAACAAACATATTTGCACTTTAATATAGTGATGGGCCATACAAATCGTATATAGATACAATATCTATGTATTGGTCCAATATCCGATATCTATATATCGGGCGGCACGAAAACTATATATTGGATATCGCTGTCGTGTTAACAAGTAATAACTCGTATCACCTCGCACTAAGGTACAGTACGGTACGGTACGTAACTGAATCTGAATATCTGATACTGATTCGGTCAAACAATACGAGCTAGATATTTGAGTGAAACGGCTACAAGACTGATATAGACAGGTACATTTCCGTGTGAATATTCATTTTAATTTAAACATTATTTGTAGCCGCACAAGGCTTATAATTGCATTGCAAAGTAATTTTCTGAACACTTCACTTTAGTCAACGAAAATAAAACATACACGTGTTCAATAAAGCAACTCAAACGAGTATAAACTTTCCTTATACACAATAAAATTTATTTTAAATTAATTTCTTTGTTGTTGACCTTTGTCCTTGACCGAGACGACGGTCTAACTAAATTAATAGTTTGCTCTAAATATTTTGGAATTCTATTTTTAGTTTCGTGCTTTGCTTTACGCCGCGTAAATTGCATATGACAGTAACTTCTCCGCTTTTTTTATCACGACTAACATCACAAAAAGTGACACAATTAACTTTCCTAAACGTTAATTTAGACCAAAATAGATATTATTAAAAAAATGACAAAATATCCTTTTAAAAGTTTTAAATAATAAATATTATTTTTATTATTTATCTCCTTACATATTATCCTTATTAAACATAATCTTCTATCTTCATAGAAAATCATTGGATGTTAACCAATATATGTATACTGATTATGAAAATATAGATAGAGAACCGAATCGTAAAGAATCACAGTACCGTATAATATCACTTAGTTTTCAGCGTGTGGCGTATCGTAGGCTTTTGACAGATACATAGATATTACAATATATAGTTACGATATCTGATATTCAAAACCAATATATAGATACGATTCAATATTGCGTGGTACCGATATTACCCACCCCTACTTTAATATTTGTACTTCTTGAGGCCAAGCAATAAAACCAAAATCTAGGATAATAAACAAATGAATTTATTCTGGTATCAAACCGAACTTACTATGGCTAGATTACAACGACGGGTCCTTATTTTCCGAAAGTCAAACCATAGCGTGATTCACAAAATCAATAAACCGGTGCAGCGCCATCTATTGGCAAAATATCTAAACCGTAAAAAAAATGCTGCTATTAAAATTACAACGAACATTCCGCCCACCAAGAACGAATGTTCTTATGTGGGTCTGCCCACCCTTGCAATACATGACTTATACACAATAACTTATGAACAAACTATCCTTAAAGTGAGCATATAGAATAGGGTTTACAACAATGTCGTACATACAACACAGGGAGCAAGTCTTTTTTTTTTGTTTTAGGATAATAAACTTAAACTAACATAAACAGAATTTAAAGTAACAATAATCTAAGTGACAACAGGCAAAATACAAATCTTTGATACAGGTCGTTTGATAAGGTTATCTTTTAAACGTAAGGTAACTACTCTAGTTATATGATCTGGACCAGGGTGCTTTTCCTCAATCTTAGCGAATAGCCATTTGCTTGGAGGGAGATCATCCTCTTTAATCAATACAACATCCCCAATTTGAGGTTCCGGAGTTATTTTAGTCCACTTATACCTGTTATAGAGCGTTGTGAGATATTCTTTAGACTGTGGGAACTACTGGCTGATGTCAGATGATGATGAGTAAAACTCCAATTTATGCGAACAAATGAATCAGTATTTCCTTTATTAAGTACAATTACTATCTATTTACATCGTGACATTTTCAGCTAGCTATTACACCAATCCGTGTCGAGTATTATAGAAATTGACCGCGGCACTGCTGGAAAGAGAAAGCGTTAGCAGCGTATTCTTTTCTCTGTCCAACAGTCCCGTAAATATGTTCGATGCGCGCGGCGATCTTCAGTGTCGGTCCGGATGCGGCGCGCTATCCATGTGTGCCTCATTCGCATTGTGTTGTTGTCCCGACAGTACCCCCCGTCAAGCGAAGCGTACTGCACGACGAATGACTCTGCCGGCTCGAGTAGTGTATGTCTTATCTTGCGTAGGTGCGGACGTCGGGGGGCAGGCCCCCAAGTGTATACCGATACGTCCACGTCGTCTGCCCTGGACCCATCCCACCTGGTGCGCGGTAACGCAGTGGCCGGTGGGTGGTGACTAAATTCGGTTATACAATACTTGTGGGCGAGGGTGAGTTTTTGGCTAGGAGGATTTTTGCGATTGGAGGCTTTTTCGTTTGTTTTGGTGGTGTGGAGTGTTTGGTGTATTTTTGTTGCGGTGGTTATTGTTTTTGTGTTTGTTGCTGTTCGGTAACGAACATAGGCGGTTTTTGTTGGTGTTTGTTCTGTTACTTGTTGGGTTTTTGTGTTTGTCGTTCGTGTTTTTCGTGTTGTGTGGGCTGTCTAGTTCTCGGTCACGAGCCTGGACAGCCGAGTCCCGGTGATGCCGGGTGGGGGGGGTACGTTGGGGCCTAAAGGTTCCGGGGGGGGTGACGTCCCGGAGGGCCCACGAAGGGAAGAGGTGGATAGCGAGGGCGAGGGGTGGGTGGAGACCGACTCCATGGTCACCACCCTCTCCGAGTCTGAGCTGAGCCGGAAGCGCCTGTTCTCGGGGTCGGAGACGGAGACCCCCGACGAGCGGGCGAAGGTGCCCACCGCCAGGCGCGGCAAGAGGGGCGGCATCGCCCCCAGCCTGGCCAGGGCCCGCCAACAACTGAGGGTGCGTAAGGAGGAGGCCAAGGAGGCGGCATTTAATGCGCTCCTTGAGAAGCGGGCCCTTAAGGCAAAGATGGGCACGAATGTGGCGGCAGGAAGCGCCGAGGGGGTGAGCCCCGAGGCGGAGAAGAAAAGCCCCGAAGGGAGAAGCCCTGAGGGGGAAGCGGCGAGCCCACTCGGAGGGGGCGCCGAGGACCTCATGGTGAGGGGCGAGGGTATGTTGGAGCTTATCCTCGACCTCACGGGGAAATCGGCGAGCCTCAAGGGGGGCTACTCGGCAAAAATTGCGAGGGCTGCGGGCGGGATCCGGGAGATCCTGGGGGCCCTGGTGGTGCGCACGGAGGTGGAGGAGACCCACCGCCTCCGAGCTGACAACGCCCGTCTCCAACGGGAGGTGGCCTCCTTGCGGGAGGAGGTCAAGGCGCACCGCCGGGAGTTCCAGGAGCTCCGGAGCGAGAGGAAGGCGCAGGGGTCGACGGGCCCGGTGGATCTCCAGACCCTGGAGTCCAACATCGCCCGGCTCGTCGGCAACTTGGTGGACGGCCGGCTTGCCGCGATTGAGTCGCGCCTGCCTCCTCCGGTTGTCGCCCGTCCGCCATTGGCGGGCGACGGCTCTGCGGTGGCGAGGGCCGCGAGGGCTGCCATTGAGAGCGCAGGTCGGCCGGCGACTAAGCCGCAGAAGGCGAGTGCGCCGGCAGAGCTCGAGGTGCGCCCTCAGACGCGATCTCAGACGCGATCGGCCACCGGAGCGGGTCCCGCCCGCAGTGGGGCCCCGCAGGAGACATGGACGAGCTTCGGCCCGTCCACATCAAGGGCGAAGCCGGCCGCGGTGACGTCGTCGGCAGCAGGGGCCACCGAGGTCCCTAAGGAGGCGTGGACCGACGTGGTCCGCCGCAGGCCGCGAAAGACCGCGGCCCCCGCGACTCTTGCGGCGCCAGCGCCCGCCAAGGCGTCAGCCAATGCTCCCGCAGGCAGGGAGGAGGGCCGAAAGCCCAAGGTGGTGCTCCCCGGCTCCACGGCCGTAATTCTCAAATTACGGCCGGAGGCAGCCCAAGGGGGGGCATCGTATGCCTCGGCCCTGCTTAAGGCCGAGCGGGAGGTAAACCTGGGCGAGCTGGGAATCGGCTCGCTCCGGATTCGCAAGTCTGCGACCGGAGCGAGGCTTATCGAAGTCCCCGGCTCGTCCAGTCACGAGAAGGCTGACGCCTTGGCAGCCAGGTTGTCGGCTGCCCTGTCCAGCGTTGCTGAGGTGTCCAGGCCCGTGAAGTGTGCTGAGTTCCGCCTCACGGGTCTGGACGACGCCGCTACGGCGGAGCGGGTCAAGGCTGCGGTCGCGCGCGAGGGGGGCTGCACCCCCGAGCAGGTCCGGGTGGGCGAAATCCGCCCGGACTGGCGGAGTTCCAGCTCCGCCCTGATGCGCTGCCCGGTGACGGCAGCGAAGAAGCTGCTCGAGCTGGGCAGTATCGGGGTGGGCTGGAGCCGGGTGCAGCTCCACCTGCTGGAGGCGCGCCATTGTTATAAGTGCATGGGGAAGGGGCACACAGCCGAGCTGTGCCCCTCCAAGGAGGACCGCAGCCGGCTTTGTTACCGGTGCGGGCAGCCGGGGCACATCGCCTCGGGCTGCTCGGCCCAGGCCCGCTGTGCCGTATGCGCAGACGCTGGGCGGAAGGCGACGCACGTGATGGGGGGCCGTCTTTGCAACCCCCCATCCGTCCGCGGGAGAACGCCCCCCATCTCTCGCGGGAGTGGGCGGCAGACGGCGCCGGAGGCTAGGATGTCCGAGTAATGGCCGGACATCCTCGCTTCCTGCAGGCCAACGTCAACCACTCCGCCGGGGCTCAGGACCTTTTCCTGCAGACCATGGCGGAGTGGGACGTGGACGTGGCGGTGGTTGCGGAACCATATTTCGTGCCCTCCCGGCCTAACTGGGCCGGGGATCTGGACGGTTCCGTGGCCATCGTCGCGAGGCCTGGCGCCAGCCCCCCACTCGTGGTGTGGGGGAGGGGAGCGGGTTACGTGGCGGCGGTTCGGGGAGAGTACGCAATCATCGGTGTGTACTTCTCCCCGAACCGCGACCTGCCGGCCCTGGAGCGGCTGCTCGACGCTCTGGGGTCGGCTGTGAGGCGGCTAGCGCCCGCCCAGGTTGTCGTGGCCGGTGACTTCAACGCCAAGTCCACGGCGTGGGGGAACCCGGCCACGGAAGCCAAAGGGCGGATGGTGGAGGAGTGGGCGCTGGCCGCGGGACTGTCCCTCTTAAATAGGGGGACAGTCCACACGTGCGTGCGGTGGAACGGAGGGTCGGTGGTGGATCTGTCCTTCGCCACCGCGTCCACCGCACGCCGAGTGGAGGGCTGGAGGGTTGAGACGGGGGTGGAGACACTCTCGGACCATCGTTATATCAGGTTCGAGGTGTCTCCAGCCCCCGGGAGTCCGACGACTTCGTCCCGGTGGCGGAGCCGGTTCCCGCGTTGGGCGCTCACCAGGCTCGACCGGGAACTGGCAGAGGAGGCGGCCATTGTCGGCCGCTGGGGCCTCCCGCCAATGGAGGATCTGGACGCCGAGGAGGGGGCTGGCCGTCTCTGCGACGCCTTCACGGCGGTGTGCGGAGCGGCCATGCCCAGCGTTGGGCGTCCGCCTCCGAGGCGGGCGGTCTACTGGTGGTCGGCTGAGATAGCCGGCCTCCGGGACGCCTGCAACGGGGCGCGTAGGGCGTATACTCGGAGCAGGCGTCGCCGCCCCCGGGACGAAGGGAGAGATGGCCATCTGCACGGCATATACGTGGAGAAGAAGAGAGCCTTGCAGATGGCCATAAGTAGGGCCAAGGAGGGAGCGTGGCAGGAGCTGCTGGAGGGCCTAGACAGGGACCCGTGGGGCCGACCGTATAGGGAAGCGCGGAACAAAATCCGCGCTCATTCGGCCCCACTGACAGAGACCCTCCAGCCGGCCGTGTTGGAGAGGGTTGTCGGGGAACTCTTCCCCGACAACCCACGGGGCTACGCTCCCCCGAGGATGGCCCTACAGTCGGACTCCAGAGGAGAGGAGGAGGGCGCTCCGCCGCCCGTCACCGACCAGGAGATGGAGGCGGTCGTTGACCGCCTCCGAGGCAAGAAAAGGGCGCCGGGTCCGGACGGGGTGCACGGGAGGGTGCTGGCATTGGCCCTCGTGCACCTCGGGGACAGGTTCCGGGAGCTCCTCGACTGCTGCTTGCGGTCGGGGTGCTGCCCGGGACCCTTCAGGGTGGGCCGGCTCTGCCTTCTGCTGAAGGGAGACCGGCCCCCGGACTCGGGGTCGGCGGTTCGACCGGTCGTTCTGCTGAACGAGGCGGGGAAAGCCCTCGAAAGGGTTGTTGCTTCCCGCCTCGCTCAGCACTTGGAGGATGGCCCGGGACCAGGCCTATCGGATGCCCAGTTCGGGTTCCGGGCCAGACGGTCGACCGTCGACGCCATTAGGCGCCTAAGGTCGGTGACGGAGGATGCGGAGCGTGAGGGAGATGTGGTGGTGGCGGTGTCTCTGGACATCGCCAACGCCTTCGACAGCCTCCCCCACAGTACCATACTGGAGGCCCTCAAGTACTTTGGGGTGCCTCCGTACTTGGGGAGGCTGTTGAAGGCGTATCTGGAGGACAGGGAGGTGCGCTACGAGGACGCGAGGGGCCAGATGGTCAGAAGGCGCGTCGTGTGCGGTGTCCCACAGGGGTCCGTTCTGGGCCCAATCTTGTGGGACCTCGCATACGACTGGGTCCTGCGGGGCCGTCTCCTCCCCGGGATGGGCGTCATCTGCTATGCAGATGACACCCTCGTCACGTCCCGGGGCAAGACCTTCGTAGAGGCGGCGCGGCTGGCCGAAGTCGGTGTAGGACTGGTGGTCAGCCGCATAGAGAGGCTTGGGCTTCGGGTCCGCTTGGATAAAACCGAGGCCCTCCTCTTCCGCGGGACCGGTAGGCGGGGCCCCCCCTCCGGAGCGCACCTCCAGATAGGAGGAGTGAGGATTAGGGTGAGTGCCCAGATGAGTTACCTGGGCCTCACCCTGGATGGGAGATGGACCTTCGGCCCCCACTTCGAGCGGTTGGGGCCGAAGGTCATCAGAGCTGCGGCGGCGCTGGGTCGCCTCCTGCCCAATGTGGGCGGGCCCAGCGCCGCGTGCAGGCGGCTGTACTCCGGCATCTGCCGGAGTATGGCCACGTACGGTGCCCCCATATGGGCGGACGCCCTCTGCGCTCGCAATAGGGCTCAGCTGCGCAGAGCGCAGCGGGTCATAGCGCAGAGGGTGATAAGAGGGTACCGGACGGTGGCGTGGACGGCCGCGACCGCCCTTGCTGGCGACCCGCCCTGGGAGTTGGCGGCGGAGGTGCTCGCCGAGGTGTACTTGTTTGTCGCCGAGAGGAGGAGCCTCGGCGAGCGCCCCACGTCGGTGGAGGTGGGGCGGTATCGCCAGCGAGGGCATGAGGAGATGATGCGGAGGTGGGGGGAGGACCTGGCGCAGCCGCGGTACGGAGTCCGCGTTGCGGATGCGCTGCGCCCGGTCCTGGAGGCGTGGATGCGTCGTAGACGCAAACCCCTCACCTTCCGCATGGTGCAGGTGCTCACCGGACATGGATGCTTCGGTGAGTACCTGCACCGGGTCGCGAGGCGGGAGGAGCGGCCAGGCTGCCACGATTGTGGCGCGGCCGAGGACACTGCTCAGCACACCTTGGAGCAGTGTCCCAGGTGGTCACGGCAGCGCCACGATCTGGTGTCCGCGCTGGGAAGCGCGGACCTCTCGCTCCCGAGCGTGGTCCGCTACATGCTCGGGAGCGACAGTGCCTGGCAGGCGATGGCCTCCTTCTGTGAGACGGTCATGTCCCAGAAGGAGGCCGCGGAGCGGGACAGGGAGGATGATCCGTTGGCTGCCCCGCTCCGGAGACGGCGGACGGGAGTGCGGCGTAGGCGCTACGCGCACCTACTGCCGCCTCCCTAACCTGTGGGACTAGGGGTCAGGCTGGGAACCTGGCCCCATAATGGTCCCGCCGCCGGAGGGGCTGTCCCAATTTGCCGGGATGGCCTCTAGAGTGAAGAAGTCCGGCCCCTTTTGAGGGGCTGGCCAGTCGCAGTGGTGCCGTGTTGCTGACAGATCCGGGGCACCACACCAACGCGGCCGATGGCATTTCGCGGGGTCGTTTAGTGGGTATACCGTCGGGCAGCCGACGGGGAGTCCCACACTACCACCGGAGGCCACCCAGGCGCCGGTGGTGTGCGTAACGCATTTTTCCCCGCGTCACAAAAAAAAAAAAAAAAAAGGTGCGGACGTCGGCGGTGTTGCAGTCGCAGCGACGTCTCGATTTTCGTCTTCGTTACATATGTATGCAGGTTTGAGGCGATCCATTGATACCGTAGCGATACGTGTAGGCAACTTGATTTTAAAACATTTTTCATGGCGTTCTAACACTTCATACGGCCCTTCGTATGGCGGTACAAGCGGCTTTCTGACTGCGTTGACTCGCATGAAAACATGTGTGCACGTCTGTATGTCTTTATGGACAAAAATTCTTCGACGTGTTTCTTTGCTCTGCTTGCTCGGTGATATTGACGATAAGGTTTCGGTGAGACGTCGCACGTACTCGCTGGGTTCCTCTTTTGACGTTGTAGGTTTGAAGAAGTCCCCTGGTAGGCGTAATGTGGACCCGTATGTGTACTGTGACGGACTTAAGTTGTTGTCTCTGTTAATTGCAGCACGCAGTCCTAGTAACACTGTAGATAGATTTTTCGACCAGTCTGTGGTATTTCCGAAGGCCATTAAAGCTGTTTTAAGACTACGGTGCCATCGCTCGATCTGGCCGTTGGACATTGGATGGTACGCTGTGGTCCTTATCCGAGTTACGCCCAGTCTCTTCATGAGTGTATTGAATAACTCTGATTCGAACTGGCGTCCCTGATCGGTGGTTATTCGTAGCGGGCATCCAAAACGGCTTATCCATCCATCGTATATGGCTCGTGCTACTGTTTCGGCGGTTATGTTGCGCACGGGAACAGCTTCTGGCCACTTTGTGCATCTGTCGATCATTGTTACGATGTATTGATTGTCTTCTGATGGTGTTAGAGCTCCGACAATGTCAACATGTAAGTGTTGGAACCTCTCGCTGTTTTGAAATTCGCCTAGTAGTGTAACGGTGTGCCTGTTGATCTTGCAGCGTTGACATTTGAGGCAGTTCTTGGTCCAAGTCGCGATGTCTTTGTTCATGCTCGGCCAAAAATATTTTTCTGTCATTTGCTTTCTTGTATTTCGTACTCCGGGATGACTAAGACTGTGCAGCGCTTTGAATGCAGCTGCACGGACTGCGGCCGGTAGATATGGTCGAGGCGACGGCGTAGACATCTCGCAGGTGATAGGTACTTCGAATCCGGGGAGCTGTATGTCAGCGAATTTGAGATTATTTTTTTTCTTCAGCTCTTGTAGCTCGCTGCATACTTGTTGCTCGTGTGCTACTTTATTGTAGTCGATGCTCGAATTGAGTTCGATCTCTGAAATGCGAGATAACGCATCTGCCACTGAGTTATCTTCTCCACGTACATATCTGATTTCTGTGCAAAAATTGGCTGATGAATTGCAGCTGCCTCTCTCTTCTGGGTGTATCATTCTTGCTTGGTGCTTGCGTGAGCGCGTATGTAAGAGGCTTGTGGTCGGTGTACACAATGACTGGTGTTCCCTCAATATATCGTCGGAAGTGCTTTATAGCGGTGTATATAGCGAGCAACTCGCGGTCGTACACGCTATATCGGCGTTGCGTTTCGCTCAGCGTTTTTGAAAAGAATGCTACTGGCTGCCATATGTTCTTGTTTCTTTGTTGTAAGACTCCTCCAATGCTGAGGTCAGATGCGTCGCTCATAATAGACAATTCGGCACCTGGGATGGGATGTGTCATCAGTGTAGCATTCTTTATGCTCTCTCGACATTGTGCGAATGCTTCTTCTGTAGTTGGTGTCCATTCTATCGGCGTCTTATCTTTTCTTTTAGTGTTATGAAGCAATTTATTCAATTCGTGCTGTTTGTCGGCTTGACGTGGTAGACAGTGTCTGTAGAAATTTAGCATGCCGAGGAAACGGCGCAATTCTTCTATGGTTTTCGGTTTCGGATATGATGATATAGCTTGAACCTTCTCGTTTAGTGGGCGTATGCCTTTTTCTGATATCTCGTAACCGAGGAAATTCAGTTTTTCTTTTCCAAATTCGCACTTTTCTGTGTTGATGCTTACACCGTACTGGTTTAGGCGCTCGAATACTTTTTGTAGGTGCTCCCGGTGCGTCTCTTCATCCGGTGAAAATATCAATAGGTCGTCGATGTAACAGAAGGTGAATTCGCTCAATGCTTGGAGTACTTGGTGCATAAATCTTTGATATGTTTGACTTGCATTCCTCAATCCAAACGTCATGGATAAAAATTCAAACAGGCCGAACGGTGTCGTGACGGCTGTTTTCTGTATGTCTTCTTTGCTGTGCATCGGTATCCAGTAGTATGCTTTCTTTATATCCAGTTTGGAGAAAATTCTGTTGTTGTGCAGCAGTAAGGTGAAGTCTTGAATTCTGGGCAGTGGGTAGCGGTCTGGTGTTGTGACAGCGTTTAGTCGTCGATAATCTCCGCATATCCGCAGTTGGCCATCTTTCTTCAGAACAACATGTAGTGGGCTTGCCCATGGACTGTCAGATGGTCGACAAATTCCCATTTCGACCATGCGCTCGAACTCTCTCTTCACTTCTTGATATCGATTAGGTGCTAGCGGTCTTGGTTTGACGAATAGAGGCGGCCCCGTCGTTTGTAGTCGGTGAGTCACTTCGTGTTTGGGTGGCCTCTTCATTGACAGTGGTCGTTGTATATCCGGAAATCTCGCCAAAAGCTCGTAAAAAGGGTGAGCTTGGTTGACGAGATGGATTGCAGGAACGTTGCTGCGGCTCATGGGGGCTTTGATGGAGAGCTCAGTGATGTTGTCAATCAGTTTCTCTCTTCGTAGGTCAATCAGCAGGTTATGGTGGCGGAGAAAGTCAGCTCCGAGAATCGATTTCTTGGTATTTGCTATCACGAATGTCCAGGTGAATGTGCGACGGAGCCCGAGGTTAAGCTTCAATGTCTTCTCGCCATATGTTTCTATCATCGTGCCATTTGCCGCATATAACTTGTAGTTTGTAGCCTGTTTTCTCCGTTTGGCTTTGACCGCCAAGACAGAAATTTCAGTGCCTGTATCGACGAGGAATCGCTCCTGGGAGTACCGATCGTAAACACACAGGCGGTTGCTTCTGCTGGGAACGCCGACGCCCGCCATGGTCGGCGCTGTTTCTAGTTTTCCGAACGCTGTTTCCTTCTGCAGCATGGAGATTCACATCGTCTTGCTTTATCTCCAAACTTATAGTGGTATCGACATTCCCAGTCTGTATCTCCAGGCTTCTTTGAGCTGCGGCTGCGGCTGTTTGAACGCGAGCGATTGCGCGAAAGCGGGCGACGTTGATATGGTCGATGGCGCGATCGTATCTCTGAAACTTCAGCGCGTAGCTCCATAATTTCGAAGGTGAGTTTCTCGAATATTTTCATTAGAGTACTGAGGTCAACAGGTTGTGGTTGCGTCGTCGGTGAGCTTGTAGACACTGCTGCGACTGCAATTGGTTCGGTGCTAAATTCCAGCATGCTGTCCGCCATGGCCGCGAGAGTGTCGAGTGAAGCTTCCTTGTTGATGGAGAGTGTTGCACGTACGTATGGAGGCATGTGGTTTAGCCATTCAATACGTATGCCTTCGTTTGTGATCATGTTGCCACCAAGTTCTCTCATTTTCCTCAGCAGCTGCGATGGCTTCTGGTCTCCCAACTCGAGGCCACTGATGAGTTTTTGAAAATTCTTGACTTCCGACGTAGCGTACACAGAGAGAAGACGAGCCTTCAGTGCGTCATATTTGCCACTCACTGGAGGGTTGAGAAGTATATCGCTGAGATGACCGAGTTCCGTCGTCTGTAGCTGTTGTAAAGCGTAGCGATATTTCTGTTCGTCGCCGACTTTCAGTGGGTTTACGATGGCTTCAAAATGTGCAAACCAGACATCAGGTTGTTCCCGCCAAAATGGTAGTAACTTCGAGTGTACTGAGATAGCTGCGAGGTCGAGTTGCTGTTGCACTGAAGCGTCGCTAGCAGATTCGTTCTTGTCCATTATTTTGCATTGTTCTTGTACTTGTTGATCACGTCGGGGTCACCACTGTGGGAACTACTGGCTGATGTCAGATGATGATGAGTAAAACTCCAATTTATGCCAACAAATGAATCAGTATTTCCTTTATTAAGTACAATTACTATCTATTTACATCGTGACATTTTCAGCTAGCTATTACACCAATCCGTGTCGAGTATTATAGAAATTGACCGCGGCACTGCTGGAAAGAGAAAGCGTTAGCAGCGTATTCTTTTCTCTGTCCAACAGTCCCGTAAATATGTTCGATGCGCGCGGCGATCTTCAGTGTCGGTCCGGATGCGGCGCGCTATCCATGTGTGCCTCATTCGCATTGTGTTGTTGTCCCGACAAGACCATTTCTGCCAAAAGGTCTGTGTAAGCTTTTGGGTAAGCTGCCATCTACGGAGCATACTGATGTTACTATTCGCGTAGTTCCTTTCTGGAACTGTAACAAGAGCTTCACCTATTAAAAAATGCCCAGGTGTGAGTGGCGCACTGTCAGCATGACTAGAGGGTAGGCAATACATAGGCCTAGAGTTCAAGCAGGCTTCCACTTGAACTAATACAGTCGAAAGCTCTTCGAAGGTTAGCGTACTACCATCCAGTATACGCTTCAGGTGAAACTTAGTAGATTTCACCCCCGCTTCCCAAAGCCCACCAAAGTTTGGGGCACGTGGGGGTATGAAATGCCAAGTGGTGCCTGAGTTTTCTAAACAAGCTGCAACTTCATCCAAAACACTCTTCTTTTCAACTTCAAACAGAACTCTGAGCTCTGCCGAAGCTCCTATAAAATTGGTGCCGATAACGCTCCATATCTCGTGACAGTGACCTCGGCGAGCCACGAACCGCCTGAACGCCGCAAGAAATCCTTCACTCGTTAAATTACTTACGGCTTCTAAATGGATAGCGCGTGTCACCATGCAGACAAATAGGCACACATACCCCTTATAGCTGCGACAACCACGTCCTTTAGATATCCTGATATTGATAGGACCACAATAGTCAACTCCGCTTCGACTAAAGGGACGACTAGGCGTAATTCTCGACTGTGGTAAATCACCCATAAAGGGATGCTGCGACAAAGAGCTATACCGGACACATTTGACACAATTCTTGACACATTTTCTTATTAAACTCTTAGCGTTCAGAATCCAATATCTAGATCTGATATAATTAAGGGTCAGTTGTGGACCACCATGAAGCGTCTTCTCATGAGCATCGGCTACAATCGATCTGGAAATGTGATGATCATGAGGCAGGATGATTGGATGCTTAACGTCATAGTTTTCTTGACTATGTTGGATACGACCTCGAACGCGTAGGATAGAATCTGAGTCCAAGAATGGACACAGGGTAACTAGACGACTACTTTTTGCAACTGACTGGGACTTCTGCAATTGCTCGATTTCCTTAGAAAACAGTTCACCTTGACAATGTCTCAAACAAATATTTAAGCTGTTATTAAGCTCTGCAGCCGTAAGATAAGATGGTAACAAGTTATCTCTACTTCTCAACTTAATCGGAGCTCTCAAACAGTAAGCAAGAACTCTCACTAACTTATTTAGTGAAGAGTATTTAGTCCAAAGAGATAGTTCTTCACAATCCTGATCAACAGCAACATGAGTCTTGATTGCTTTTTCCTCTAAATCTGTAGTCAGGTTCTCATGTGGAGGGATTTCATATGACGAGTTTTGCAAAAACTGTGGTCCCTGAAACCATAAACTATGGCTAATTAAAACAGCTGGTCGTAGTCCCCGTGAGGCGCAGTCCGCCGGGTTCTGCCCTGACTCAATATGTGACCATTGACTGTTGTCTAGAACGTCCAAGATCTCGGTGACGCGGTTAGCCACGAAGGTCTTCCAGCGATTCGGCTCTCCCTTTAACCAGGCTAACACAATTGTCGAGTCGGTCCAGGCTCGCATCCTGGACTTGGGCACCTCCATTACAGACGATATTTCTGAAAGCAAGTGAGCTAGCAGTACCGCACCACAAAGCTCCAAGCGAGGTATTGACACCTGCTTTATGGGGGCAACCTTTGTTCTAGACCCAATCAAGTGAACATGAACCTCTCCATCTTTGTCTTGAATTCGAGAGTAAACTACTGCACTGTATGCGTCGTTCGACGCATCACACAATCCGTGAATTTCTAACTCCGAGGAATCCTGACTTACTTGAGTCCATCTGGGTATTTGAACTTGGTTGAGTATCGCCAATTCTTCTCTGAATGATATCCATTCTTCTAACAGCTCAGACGGAACCTCCGCATCCCAACTCAAACCCGCAAGCCATAGCTTTTGTATGTATATCTTCGCTTGGATAATAACCGGTGCGATCCATCCCAGAGGATCAAAGAGGCGAGAGATATCGGATAAAATGACTCGTTTTGTGATTGGTTGGGTTTGCGGAGTCAATTTAATAACGTACTCAAAAGCATCAGTCTTTACGTTCCAAGTAACTCCTAAAATCTTAACTATGTCATCCGTCTTTATTTCCATCTTCCTATCTGCATCTCCGTCTGCTTGAATCTCTTCCATTAGTTTCTGGCTATTGCTAGCCCACTTCTGCAGTACAAATCCGCCCCTTCTCAGTAATTCTGTCATTTGATGATATATATCGACTGCTTCATTCTCTGAATAACAACCAGACATAAGATCATCCATGTACAAATCTTTGACTACTCTATCAGCGGCAAGAGGAAAATCTTTTCCTTCATCTTTTGCCACTTGTTGAAGGGACTTAACAGCAAGGTAAGGAGCAGACGAGACACCAAAGGTAACCCTTAATATACGATATTCTTTTAACTGCTCTTCTGAACTATTTCTTCACAGAATACGTTGATATTTGGTGTCTTCGTCGTGTACCTTGACTTGGCGATACATTTTTATAATATCTGCTATGAAACAGATTGGATAATTACGCCACCTCATCAACAGATGCCGCAACTCGCCCTGCAGACGTGGTCCAGTAAGTAAATCCCTTACATGAGGCATCAAAAACTAGTCGAACAGCTGTCGTCGATTTATCCAAACGAACAACCACGAGTAAAGGTAAGTAGACAGCATGCCTTTCAGCTTTCTCTTCTTCATCTACAATAGGCTCCATGTGATTCATCTCCACATATTCTTTGATCACATTTGAACATTCCTTCCTTAAGCTTGGATCCTTGTTTAACTTCTTTTCCAAAGTCGTTAACCTTTTCTTCGCTATTTCTTTAAAATCTCCTTCTTCACACTCAGGTTTTTCATTGCGGAAGGGAAGCCGTACCACATAGCGACCTGTCTCATCCCTAGTAGTAGTGTTTTCATAAAATTCTTCGCATCGCTTATCCTCTTCCGAAATAAGATTTGGTATCTGACCAGCTTCTATTTCCCAAAACTTCCGAATTAATTCGTTAGTGGAGTTATCCAATACATGCATGCTAACAATATTCGAAAAATGACACCGCTCATTATCTTCTACTCTGCCTGATAAAATCCATCCTAACTGTGTCTTCTGTGCCGTTACAGCACCCTTCCTAATAATGCCACAAGTTAGGATCATACTATAAATATCAGCCCCTAGTAATAAATCAATCTTACGCGGGGTACCATAACCAGGGTCCGCAAGTGTTATATTGGACAGCTCTGGCCAATCGTGGATAACAATCTTTTGAGCTGGCAATGTGGATGTCAAGGCATTTAAAACGTAGGCCTGGATTTCACAACTAAACAAGGTATTAGTGGACTGTATCTTCAAAATGACCTTATGTTTTATGGATAATTGGAACTGATTTCCTCCCAAGCCTGAAACTATTCCCTTAACCGGGATCTTACGAAGCCCCAACAATTGAACAGCATGCTCCGTAATGAATGAGGCTTGAGAACCCTGATCCAGTAATGCTCGCAGTGTATAACAATCTCTATTAGTTTCTACCCTAACTAACGCTGTAGCTAACATTACTTGAGTAGGTGATATTGAACCATTCGCAAAATGTGTTGAAATTCGGTTTGTTTCTGCTTGAGCTTCAATATGGTGCACCTTGCTCGTCTCTGTAGACTCGAGAACCTTCGTCTGATTTGTCTCCATATTTGACGAAGAACTCGCGTTTCCTTCAGGGTGCAATAATGAGTGGTGACGCCGTCCGCAACGTCTACAAGTGGTACGTCTTTTACATCTAGTCACAGGATGATTATTGCCAAAACAGTTAAAACATAATCTGTTTTTCTGAATAAATTCATGGCGCTTCTCATAACTCTCGTTGCAAAACTTTTTACACTGATGCAGCAAATGACTTTCTTTGCAAAATAAGCAGTAATCAGTAGTGACGTTGAATACTTTTGGTTTGTCAACCTTACTATCTTTCTTCTCGTTTGGATTCAAAAACTCTAGTGCTCTATATCTGGTTTCTAAAAACTCTTTGAATTCAGTTAAAGTTGGTAAATCATTTGACTTTTCACTAATCTTATGCTCCCACTGCTTTCGAGATTCACCGTCCAATTTTGATCCAACAAGGTAAATTATGAAGATGTCCCAAGACGAAGTATCCACGCCTATACTTAGGAATGCATTCAGGCAGTCATTCGTTATATCCAACATTTGTTTGACACCACTCGCAGACTCTGAAGATAAACTTCGCTGACCAAATAATCTTGTGAGAATTGAATTCGCTATATATCGCTTGTTACTATATCTCTTCTTCAGCTGGTTCCAGCACAGTATGTAGTTTGCGTCAGTAATTGGAATATGACGCAACAGCTGTTCTGCTTCACCCGTAAGATGTGACTTTAAATAGTGTAATCTCTGAACGTCTACTAAAGATTTATTTTTATGAATAAGCGAGTCAAACAAATCGTGAAAGGTCGGCCATTCCAAATATTTGCCAGAAAAAGTGGGCAAACTTATTTTTGGTAGATTAACTGCATTAAGGCCCGTTGAACTGCAAACTGCATCTACATTCTTGGACACAGATGTGTCAGCCTGCAACGACTCCATACAACCCTTAAGTGCGCATGTATATTCTATATATAATTCTTCAACATCATCGAAAATATTGCCTTTAAAGTAACTTCTCTCAATATCTGTATCTACAGCTGTCTGTATAATTTTCTGATGATTGTTCTCAAATTCTATCCAATTTTTATCCAAAATCCCTAGTCTCTCCGTTATGTAACCAATTGAAGCACGATTTTTTGACTTTTTGAAATTACTATAGTTCTTATTTATTTTTTGTTGAACATCAATTTGAAGTTTAATTAACCCTTCCATTTTAGAATATAAAGTTCACACAAGCACTTAAAAGATTGAGTCAATAACGTAGTATAGGGTGAGTGAGGATTCGCAATATAAATACAAGTGTAGTTCATATAAGTCAATAAAAAGTCACTGAAAAATTCTAAGTTCAAAGTTCACTGAACTCTTCAAGTTTGATCACAAAATGTTTTTGTGAGTGTTTTTAGACGACGAAAATTTTACAAGTCTTTTTCACTTTAAATTCGCTCAGTGTTCGGGCATAGGTTCCCCGACTATCACAATTTTAGCGAATTATTCTAAGTCCGAATCTCACAAAATTTTTTAAGTCTATGGTAACACTGAATTTACTAAGTCCCTAGCCAACTAATAAATGAAATTACTTACAGTTTATCCCAGGTACTTACTACACTTGTCCACTTCACTCACTCACCACAGTTCACAATACTACGCAACACTTCACTTCGCTACTGTACTCACTAGATGTCGCCACTATCCGGCTCGTAGGACCAATGTACTTCTTGAGGCCAAGCAATAAAACCAGAATGTAGGATAATAAACAAATGAATTTATTCTGGTATCAAACCGAACTTACTATGGCTAGATTACAACGTCGGGTCCTTATTTTCCGAAAGTCAAACCATAGCGTGATTCACAAAATCAATAAACCGGTGTAGCGCCATCTATTGGCAAAATATCTAAACAGTAAAAAAAATGCTGCTATTAAAATTACAACGAACAATATTATTAGTAATAGCATTTTTTTACGCAAATCGAGTTACTGTATAGATCTATTAATTAATAGTAAGCTTGAGTTAGTTTCAGTAAGATCTGTGAAATCATTGGAATAAGGATAGGAGATTGGTCAAACCTAGCAGAGTTATATAAATTAAACAATATATTTTTCTATTTTAGACATATATTTTAAAATACAAGCGATGACATGATACTAAATATAGGTATAGATATGAGATAAAAGATAAAAAACACTTTATAGACAATTTGTAAATAAAAATATTCGTGCCTTACAAACATATTAATGTTTATTTTTTCATAGAATTTTATTCTTGAAATCAATGCTATTAGATCGATTTTTCTACATCGTGTATTTATATAAATATCGTGAGAATGAAACAGTCGTCGAATATTCATGGTCACATTTACATACACGGTTTTTAGTTAAATCTTCTTAACACAATAAATGCGGATTATTCCTTCTTAAAATTAAACATATTGCTTAAAAATTTCAAAAATTGTCATGTAAAAAAGAATTAGTGCCAGGGATGATGTAAGTGTAAATATTAAACAAAGGTAAACAATCTTTGTTTTTAAACATTTTGTATTGCGCATTATGGTTTTCATTAGACTTAAACTAAAGCTACAATTGATCAAGGATTATCCTTTCACATATTGTACTCAAAAGGTGGTAAACTGGTACGGTCCCTTACTTCCCTAGTTCACTCTTTTCCTTTAACTTGTATAATGATACTCGTATCTATCATCTATACATCGATTACATTAAAATTCTGTATAATGACAGATAGTTCAGCATTTTTATTTCAAGTCGTTTAGTTTTTGACCTTAATGTAGGAAATTAGCTTCTTGCGTGACTCAGCCAGTAATGTTTTCAGTCTCAATTCAAAAGTAAGCTTTAATTTTCATGGTGTTAATGTAGTGTCCGTCTCAGGTCGGTCCGAGCTCCGTTGACTACTCACTTGCACAGGACTGCGGCATTTAATGGTAGTTTCCGCTACCGGGCGACCAAGTGTTGGAACAATATCCCCCCTCCAATAAGAAACGCTCCATCGAAGTATTCTTTTAAAAAACAACTCAAGTCTGCTTTGCTGAGTTCACAAGCACTAGAAATTCCATCTTCGTCGCCCTGGTAGAGGACCTTTCCTTTCTGTTACTAGCCGATTTTGAATAAAGACTTAACATAGGTGTCTTGAAGTAAAATTTCAGTTGCTCTGTCTACAATTTAGTTTAAGAATTGACTTATTAAATGTTCGTTATTGAATGTACCTACTTTATCGTATACTGTTTTTTTTTTTTTTATGTACGCTGTTTATTAACGGTTATATTAGGACAATATGTAACAATATGCTTATACAGCTTTGCTTGGTTTGGGGCTGGATGGCGCTGTGTACCTTTGTGCTAATTACTAATTGGCACAAAAAGTGTCCTTATGGTTGTACGAGTGTGTTGTATCGCTGCCGCGCATTCCCGCGTGTATCATTAGGTTGCAGCTGAAAATCAGTGTTTGCTCCTCGAGCAGACAACCCACTGAGCTGCTGCCTGTTTGTATCACTGCAACACACATGCCTGAACATCACTGTACATTGTACTGTATGTATTTTGTCTATCTGATAATAGTTTTAGTATGAGTCTTTTTGTAATCTAGGCACCTATTCTCTGTGAAAAACCCAATCTCATTGTCTTACATGTGTGTTCTATGATACAAATAAACTTTTTATCTATCTATCTATCTATTGGAAGCCCTGGATAATCGGTCTGGAAAATAGGACAATTTTAATTTTGTAACACATTATTAGCATGTAATATCGACAGCCTAGTTCTTATTTCAACCAAAAGACCTTAGAAGATATGTCCCGAAACTACTCAATTACGGATTGTCGGAGTCGTTGGAATATTTTCATATGTTTTTGTACTTCAATTATACGCTTCTACGACTAAAATATAACTATGTAAAATTTCAAGTCTGTACGTGAAACTTTCTAAGACAGACTAGCAGACGAACAGGCAGGCATGTAAATCATCTAATTTAGTTCCTTATTTTTTTTAATACCTATCATCATATATACTCGCCAACAAAATGTTATAACAGTTTGGCGAACATAATAATTTGTACTATGTAACTGTATCGTGTAAATAAATAAATAAAAACAATGTAAATCAGTTGAGAATGCGCAAGTTTGCATTGCCAGAGGAACACCTGGTTCGTCAACAAATGTTAACTTACGTGTATGGTGGATGTTGAAACTGACGACTTATCCAAATAAATTTCTTCCGAAAGCAGTGGTCTTTAAAATGTTTGGAACATATGCGATTGTACTCGGCTCCCAATTCTTTCGTCCAGTAGCAAAAATCCATGCATTACGCACACTGACGACTTTAGGAAATCCAAAAAAATAAACATACATATAAGATTAAACAAGTTAACATTTTTTATTTAAAAATAAATAAATACATTTTGACGAAAAATTATAAACAAAGAAGTATACATACAAAAAGTAAGAAGTTAAAAAAAAGGTGTCTGTACCCATATAATTTACCCATAATTTCGGGGTGTTTTCCCATACTACATACTGGTAACCCTAAAACGCTCATTATACCGATAAATTGAAAATACAACAGAAAATGGCTGACGCATTACCCACAGACAACCTTCAAGATTTAGGCGGTTTTTACTAGAAATACTTTTTGTAAATTAAACCGATATTTTCATTGTTTTTACGTTATTATACAAACAATTTATTTAAAATCTACATGTGTATCTAATTTTCGCAAAATATTTGATAACAACTATTAAAACTTTATACTTACGTATGAAAGGTTATGTTTTCGTATTTTTACTAACTGAGGCTTTTGCAGCCTTTTACACAGCAACGTACCATTGTTAAAGTAAAAAGACAATCCCAAACAAGCAAACGAACACAAATATGGACTAATATTTCCCTTATATTTAGTAATTTATGCAAAAAATTTGTTGTACTATAAGGAACGAAATGATTGTTTGCCACGAATTTGTTTTTGTGGCAAACACAAAATAGTGAAACTATGACAGGGACAAAAAATAATTTATCTGTCTCTTTCCTTCTTATGAGGAACTGTATACATCTATCACGTTCTATCTTGGTATTATTATTTACTTGTCACCTCTGGGTATCCTTCCTCTGAGCTATAAATAGTATAACTAGCGTCAGTCTTGCCAAAAGGTTAGTTTTGTAACCTTTTAGGTGATTTTTGAACTGCATTGGTTACTTTTAGGTTACACTAATGAAAAGGTTACTTTTAGGTGATTTTTCGGAATTTGTAGAATTAACTTTTAATTTTTTACATAAAAGCAACATGAAACGGAACGCTCGTTTTAGAATTTTTCATGTTGGTAAGCTTCGTTAGCAGTAGTAGAACTAAAACTATAGACCTTTATGAACAATCATAGGGGTATGAGCACTTTGCCAATAACTAGGTCTGATGTTACCGGCTGGGGGGCGTAGGGCTTAGTGAGACACGTCCAGTTTATATGAATGCCGTTTATTCACTGACTCCTTATAATTAACACACATCACATCATCACCCTTTTCAAAAAAAAATATTAAAAAAAAATGTTTAACACAACTTTGATACATCAGTTATAAATTTTGTCGCTCAGTGTACTTTTACATGTTTATGTTATGACTTATAAGGCTTGGTGACCGAGTACAATTCCTTATCAACGGTCTGTTTATAAACTTAGGAATGCTACCTACCTTGTACCAAGAATGAATGTTTAAGATTGTAATAATCAAATTGAGTTACAATGTGTATTAAGTATATATCCTCGCACCTGGTCCCTTGCGGGGTAGGCAGAGAGAAAACTTAAAACTTAGCTTAACTTAACTTAACTGTGTATTTAACACATTTTAATTATCTTAAGCGATGTAAATAATTGATCAATTATTTCCTTATTAGATTACATAGTAAAAAATATAATTAAGTCCATTTTAACATAGAAGGTTATATATTTCTTTCTTATATCTCTATATTTACTTATTTTTAGCATTTTAAACACTATCTGATAATATTTCGTATTAGAACGAATAATACAATAGAACTTATAGTAATTAGCATACATTAGAGAGTAACGAGTACATGGTATACAATCCTCGACTTATATTACCTTACAATTGAGAATAGAGAGCTCCCTATACTAAGTTACTTATATATTTATTTAATAACTAATATTACTCTCTTCTCGTGTGACACTAATCGCCTGTTTTATATATTTTAGTGCGATTTTTATGTATAGTATCTATCTTACCTCCTTTTTCTTTTCTTACATTTGTGCCTAGGTCCTCAATTACACTGTATGGTCCTAAATAAATAGGTTTTGTTTTATCATTCGTCTCATTCTTTATCAATAGCATGTCTCCTTTATTATAACAATATGGTCTTACATTTTCGTCATATTTTAGCTTACGTAATTGTTTCTGTTTTACCAGATTATCTCTAGCATGACTATGAGCTATTTTTAATTCACTTATATAACTGTCTATATTATAGAGTGGATCTATGGGATTATGTATTATTGATGATGGTAGATTACATAGATTTCCAAAAATTAATTCATATGGCGTATAATTAGTTTCCGAGTGTACAGTGGCATTGAATGCGAATGTCCAGTAAGGTAACCATTTCGCCCACTCGTACGGAGAATTTGTGCTTTGAATTCTTAGAAAATCTCTTAGATTTTTATGCGTATTCTCTAAGGCGCCTATTGTTTCGTGGTGATATGCTGTTGAATGAAGTTTTTCTATACATAGTAGCTTACAGATTTCTGACATTGTTGAGCTCATAAATTCCGTACCGCGATCGGAAACAATGCGTTTTGGAATTCCGTAAATTAATATGTAGTTGTTTACAAGTGATTCTGCAACTGTTATAGTATCTTTTGACTTTATGGGAAATGCATTTACATATTTTGACATTTCACATTGTATTGTTAACACATATGTATTCCCGTCTTTATCTTTTGGTTGAGGACCTAGCAAATCTAAATAGATTGTCTCTAGTGATCTACCTGCAGTTGTAGTAATTTCTAAAGGCTGTTTCACACTTATGGAATGTTTCATAGTTTGACATTTCTTACATGTAGTCACAAATTTGTTTACATCTTTTTCTAGATTACTCCATGTATATTTACGTTTTATATTGTTTGTCATACGCCTTACACCTGCATGTGCACTTGTTGGCAATAAGTGATAATCGTTTAAAATTTTTAATTTCTCGTTTTCGTCAGTAATTCTTATTATTTTAGTTAAAATATTTATTCGTGGGCCTTCCCATATTTTTCTATTAGATATTTCTTTTTTTAATTCTTTTATAAAACATAATTTATCTTCTTCTTTTATTATGTTTATATTTTTAATATTTAATTTTTTACAAAACTCTTGTAACTGGTCAGCAAATTCTGCTCGAGTAAAATGCTGTTTGAAACTTAAGTCTGTAATTATTATATTTTTATTCGGTACGAATAATAATACTTTATTTTCGTAACTTATTTTATTTTGTTTTCTATACTTGTTTATTTTGTCCTTCGTTTCAAATATTAAGTCAACACTATCGATAGGTTTTTGTAATATTTCTGACATGATTGGTATCTCATCTTGTCTGTTTTTGTTTATTGTCTTGTCGTTGTCTTGTTTTCGCGGTATTTCTGATTTTTCGGCCGTCCTCGAATCAGAACTACCTTGAGAACTGTCATTCTGTATTTTGTCTAATAGTCGTTTTTGTTTTCTCGTTAGTACGTTACAACTATTATTTCTAGTCATGTCCTTTAACTTATCTGATGTTATTATTATCCTACTTAAACTATCTGCTACAACGTTTGTTGTTTGTTGTTTGTTTGTTGTGTAACCCTTTATGTATACAATATCATAATCGAATTCTTCCAATTCTAGTCTATATTTGAGTAACCTACTCTCTGGATCTTTTGCTTTAAATAAACTAACTAATGGACGATGATCGGTTTGTATTTCGAATCTTTTGCCTGTCAAATAAACTTTAAAATATTTAACACTCCATACTATACTTAATAACTCTTTATGTATTGTCGGATAGTTTTGTTCCGCTTTATTTAATAGCCGACTAGTGTAGGCTATTGGTTTTCTATTTTTGTTCATAAGGACACTTCCGATCGCTATTTGACTCGCATCTGTTTGAAGAATAAATTTATTGTTTTCGCTGAAATCCGGGTATTCGAGTATAGGTTGTTGTATTAATTTTTGCTTAAGTGTTTCGAAGGAATTTTGACATTCTTTCGACCAGTTAAATTTAATATGTTTTCTGCATAATTGATTTAACGGTATTGTTATTGAAGCAAAGTTTTGTATGAATTTCCTATAATAATTGCAAAATGCTACAAATCTTCTTACTTCGTCGGAATTTTTTGGTACAGGATAATTCTCTACTACTGTAGTTTTACTTGGGTCTGGTAGTACTCCCTTTTCTGTTACTAAGTGACCTAGGTATACTATTTCTTTTCGTAGTAAATCACATTTTTGTGGGTTGAGCTTCAAATTAGTCTTCCTAAATCTTTCGAATATGGTTATTAAATTTTTATTATGTGTTTCAAGGTCTTTGCCGAAACAAACAATATCATCACAGTATACGAAGCATTTGTCTTGGGTGAGTCCCGATAAGCCTATGGACATTATTCTGCTGAAGGCAGATGGACTTATTTTTAATCCTTGTGGTAAACGAACCATTCTGTATTGTTTTGAATTTGCTGAGAATGATGTAACGTTTCTACTTTCCTCATCTAATTTCACTTGATAAAATCCATTTGATAAATCCATTTTTGTGAAATATACTGCCCCTGACAATGAATCTATAATATCGGTGATATTTGGAATTGGGAATGATAGATTTTGAATTGATTCGTTCACTGATCTGAGATCTATTACTAGCCGATATGACTTACTGCCGTCTTCATTCGGTTTCTTTTTTACTAAAAGTATTGGTGAATTCCATGCACTTGACATTTCTTCGATTATATTTTGATTTAACATTTTATTTATTTGTTTATCTACTTCATTTCGTAATGGTATTGGTATTCTATACGGTTTAGAATGGACTGGTTGAATATTAGGTTTTAATTTTATTGATTGTGTACCTATGTTTGTGTATGTTAATTTATCCCCTTCTAAATGAAATATATCTGCATATTTACTACAAATATTTATTATTGTCTCTTTATTATTTCCTTTTAAGTGATTTAATTTTAATTGTTTTAAAACTCTCTGTGCTCTCTGACTATCATTATTTACTTTGTTAAAATTGCACAAGGTGTAGTTATCTAGTGTTTCTAGAGTTGGACTCAAGCTTTCTAGAAGAGTAGACTCGTCATTTGTATTTAAAAGTGTTATTGGTATTTTGCCATTTTTTATTTTCACGATTTGACTCGCCACATGTAAACCTGGCTTTATTTCTGTAGAACATAACACGTAATCACATTGTTCTTTGTATTCGTTACTTGTAATGCAATACTCGATAACTCTTTCGCAACGAGGCGGAATTACAGTGCGCGTTTGTTTTGTTACTGATTGCGATATGCTGAGATCGCAAAGTGTTGAGTTCGAGTCGCCTTTGGTTCTTGTTATTATATTATTATGACTTGTCCTTTCTGATGAATTGCAATATGAGTTGGAATGTACTTTGACTTTGTACTGCTATCGTATTGTATTAAGAATAATCGTATTTGTCAAGAGGTTTATGTTTGAAATATTTTTATAAATGAAATCAAGACCTAGTATGCCATGGAATCCATTTGGTAGTTCCGTAACTACTTGAAATTTATGAATAATGTATGTTTTAGTATTTGGTATATATAAATTTACATGTTGTTGCCCTAGCGTTGTTATTATGCCCCCTATTCCGGACACCGTTGTTGAATTTGTGTTTATATTTTGAAGTCTAATTGCATCCTGTTTTATTAAAGAAATATTGGCTCCGGTATCTACTAAAAAGGTTTTAATTTTATTGTGTACAAATAATTTTATAGTAAATTTTGAGTTAGTGTTACATATGTAGTAATTTTTTCCTTTATTCACGAAAATATTTTTCGGGTTGCTTTTTTTTTATCTTCACTTCGGTTATTCATTACCGCGTTCGTTTGGTAATTTCCTCGCGACTTTTGACCTGGGCCTCTAAAAGTATTTTGTCCTCTTTGGTAATATTGACCTTGCCCTCTATATGTATTTTGTCCTCTTTGGTAATATTGATCTCTGGAATTATTTTGGAAGTTATTCAAATCAAATCAAATCATTTTATTTGCAAAGAATAGGATCACAAGGTCTTAGATGTCAGATATGTATGGATACACTATTCTGCTAACATATATTAACATGCAAATTTTGAGTCAAGAAATTCTTGGACGCTATAGAAACACGAAGTTATTAACAATTGTCTAAGTTTGTTTGACATAAGCCTCGTAGGACCCATCTTGAAAGTTTCTGGTATTTTGTTATAAATTCTAAGGCACATATTGTAACAACCTTTACTAAATAGCGATGTTTTAGGACAAAATTCAAGTGCGCGTCTATTAGGACCTCTGGTATTTCTGGAATATACTTCACTGGCCTTTTTAAAAAGATGAGGGTGTTGTTTTACAAATTTAAAAATTTCAAGAATGTACATTCCAGGCACAGTTAGTATTCCTAGTTTGCGGAACAGAGGCTTACATGTATCATATGGTCCTTTACAACATATAGCTCTTACACATTTTTTCTGGGCTATTAAAACTCTTCTAACCTCTGTGCTGTTGCCATATAAGAGTAGGCCATATAGGATATTTGAGGCAATATAACCATGATAAGCGCTTAATGTAACATTTAGTGAGGTTATTTTTGTTAGCCGTCGTAGGACATAAACAAATCTATTTATTTTATTGCATACTTTACTGACATGAGTAGTGAAATTTAAGTTTTCATTTAAAAATATACCCAGAAATGGTATATTACTGCAACTATCTATGGTTGTTCCATTATATTGTATATTAAGTTTAAGTTGTTTACGTCCCTTTACATTAAATTGTACATATTTCGTCTTAGAGAGATTAGCGTTCAAATTATTATTTTTAAGCCAGTCAATAACCTGTTGAATTGTATTGTTACTGTCATTTTCATAAGTAGTTAAATTATTAGAATTACATTTAATTATAATAGATATGTCATCTGCAAACATTATACATTGATGTTTGGTTATATTTGTCAAATCATTAATGTAGAGTAAAAATAATAGAGGACCCAATATAATAATAATAATATAAAGATTTATTTCTCAATCACAAAAGGTACTTAAAACTTAGGTATTACAGAGACATTGCTAATAAATGTGACCTGTTTTGTGTGAGACTGACGCCTGAAATAGGTTTCGGGAGAAACCTGTGATACCGGTCGCCAGAGCCCCCACTCCACGGGCTACACGAGAGAAAAAAAAAAAAAAACAAAAAACATATAGTTCTAGTGAGAGTAATTACCGTACCAAGTTAGGTTTAAATTAGACTAATTCGATTGACAGATACTAGTAGTTGTTAGGAAGTGTGTGTGAATGAAAAAATTGGTAAAACTATAAATTTTGTGCGTGTGTGAAAGTTGCCGCGTAAAATGTATGATGTTTAGAGTGAAGAGACTGCAAGTTATGGTTGAAATGCTGAGTGTGTGCAAAGTGTTATAAACAGAAATGAAAAACATTGGGGTGATTATCACTAAGGCTTCAAATTGCGCAATTGAATATTGAAAATTGACATTTGGGAGTTGAATATGGAAATTGGTGATAGGTAATGATGATAAAATAAGTGTAGATTTAGGCTTAAGATTAGATTAGGATTTTATTTATATTTCGGGAATCAATAGATTTTCAGTTTCTCTATAATCCAATGTTTTAAGCCAGTTACATAATGTTTTTTTACATTCATATCTGGGTAACGGGTATACAAAAATTATACTATTAATCTTGTTATATAAGAAGGGCCCAAGCCAACAGAAGAAATTGTGGGACAGACTTGTACGAAATTTTTGAGTTTTGCAGACGGAACCCTTTCTGCGTTTGTTTATTATTAATGCTGGGTCATATGCCAGTTGGGAATGCATTTTAAGGGTAACATTGAGAATGAACGATTGTCTAATCGTTAGGACATTCCAGTGCCGGCAGAGATCAGCAGTAGGGTATCGGTAGGGAAGTCCAGCTCCAACCTTAAGGATAGCTCTTTGAGCTCTCTCGAGTTGGATCATGTGTGTCATGGCGGCACCCCCCCATGATGTTATACAGTAGTCTATAGTGGACTGACAGAGAGCATAATATACCATAAGGATCGTTTTAGTATCGGCCAGGTGCTTCAGTGCTTTAAAAATGTAGATAATTTTTCGGATTCTAGACACCAAACTGTCAATATGTAATTTGAAAGTGAGAGTTTGGTCAATCGTAACACCGAGATATTTGATGCTATTAGTCCGTTGTATGAATGGGCATGAGCATGGGAGGAAGTTGCAATGTTTATTGTGTGCAATGATGGCAAGCGAGGTCGATGGGAGGAGGTAAGATTTGAAGGCAAACGTCATATACTTGGTTTTTGTTGTATTAAGCGTTAGTATGTTATTTTGAAGCCATTTTTGTACCTTGTCAAAACCCGTTTGAGCCAAGCTGAAAACTTCCGACCAGCTATCTCCTTCAAAGAAGAGGGCTGTATCGTCTGCGTATGTAAAGATCCTTCCCCTGGTGAGCCGCAAGTTGCATAGTGCGTTAACATACACGAGAAATAGTGTCGGGCCAATTATGCTTCCCTGCGGAACCCCAAAAGTAACCGGTTCCTCCTCGCTGAGATATTGATCAATTTTGACTCGTTGTTTCCTATTAGTTAAGTAATCGCTGAATAATTTCAGCGGAATTCCTCTTATTCCGAGACCCTGAAGCTTATCAAGTAAGTGCGGGATCGAAACCGTGTCAAACGCCCTGGCCAGATCTAGGAATAGAACTATACATTTCCTACGTGAATCAAGATTAGTTATAATTGTGTTTATCAGCTCGTGGACAGCATCACTAGTGGAAATGTTAGCACGAAAACCAAATTGTGCAGGTGAGAGAAGATTCTGTTTTTCCAAGTAGTTGACTAGCCGGGAGTTCAAAATTCTTTTCAGGATCTTGGATAAGGCTGGTAATATTGAGATCGGCCTAAAGTTTTCAACACGGTCCCGGTCCCCACTCTTGTGAATAGGTTTGACCACAGCTATCTTAAAAGCGTCTGGGAATATGCCCGTGACCATAGCCAGATTGCAGATATGTACAATAGAAGGTGCTAGAAGCTCAGCATATCTCTTAATAACTCTGGTTGGAATTTGGTCATATCCCATTGCGCAATCATTCTTCAGTCCGGATATAAGTAACCTGACCTCGCAAACGTCCGTCGGTAGCAGGGTAAGAGACTTAGAAGGTCCAGAGCCTGTAGAAGAGACGACGGGAGAGTTAGGGTTGTTGGTACCTAAGATATTTTCTGCCAGTTTCCTACCAATAGACGAAAAGTACTTGTTTACTGAATTAATACTACCATTTGGGTTCTCGTCGGTAAGTAAGGAGGTTGAGAGATCTGTAGGTTTTCTTAATCCACTTATGTTTTTGATCACCTCCCATAGCTTTCTATTATTACCCTTGGATTCATTGATTTTTTGTTTATCGTATTTCCTTTTTTCTTTTTTGATTAATGTGTTGCAGAAATTCCTGTACCTTTTGTAGGTGGTTTTTAATATTTCATTACATGGATCTTTCTTTAGTTTTTTGTGCAACTGGTCTCTATTTCTGATACACCTTAAAAGTCCCTTACTCATCCAAGGTTTATACGTAATTTTTCTTTTGGACGTTATCACATGAGTAGTGTTTTCCTTTATAGCAGTGCAAAGAGAGTCAATCAGGAGATCTGCAGCAGCATTTGCATCATTGCTGTCAATAATAGCCTGGAAGTCAATGCTCTCTATAGCCTTGTCCAATCTTTCGTAATTTATACAACTTTTGGGCTTAACAGAAGAATGTATCGTAGAGTTTGAGGATAAAAACAGGGCAACACATTCGTGATCAGTCACAGATGATTCTGATATAAGGCAGGTAGCAGCAGCTTTTGTTTTGAGCATCATATGGTCCAGACATGTAAACCCGTGGGTGGGCGAGGAGTGAGCAGGTAGTATTCCGTGGCTAGCCAGTACATTCAGGTAGTCATAGGAGCGCGAGTCTTTAGTATTAGGTAAGGTATCGATATTAATATCTCCGCAGAGAATAATGTTTTTAAATCTACTTAATTTAATGAGAAGTGAGTTGAGGGAGCTAACAAAGTCAGTTGTATCACGCTTGGCAGGAGGACGATAAATTGCTATGATACATGTGTCTAAGTTGAGTTTAAGTAAGAGGCAGTTAGCATCTTTGAGTGACGGTTCCTCCGTACTCACTTTAAATTTTTTGTCGTAGTAAATAACTACACCTTCATTTTGCGTGAAGTTATTTTTAGTAGTTATTGAGTTATAACCGTGATAATATGGAATAACCTTAGCGGAAGGAAGCCAGCACTCCGTCAATACCACTACATCCCAATGTACACCTGATCTATGAATATGAGTCATAAGGTTATCGAAATTACAGCCTATACTTCGAATATTTTGCGAAACCAATTTGAGTGTAGGTTGCTTCGAGTTTAGCAAGTAGTTTTTCATGTATTCAATATCACACGTGCCAGAGTTAGCCACCGAAATAGAGTCCAGACCTGAATTAATTATATCTATATCATTCATAAAAACTACCCAAAAAAATAAATCAAACAAATTTGGTGTCCCACAAGGGAGTGTAACAATACACTCCCTTGTGGGACACCAAATTTGTTTGATTTATAACAGGAGCGATGGGTTGTTAATACATTTTTATCATTTATGCGGCCTATTTCGACACACTGTTGTCTATTTTCTAGATATGTCCTAAACCATGAGAGCGCGTTTCCTCGTATACCGTATCTTTCTAATTTGTCTAGTAAAACATCGTGAACTACAAAATCGAACGCCTTTGACATGTCGAAGAAAAGTACAACAGTTTGTTCCCCTGTATCAAGGCCTCGAATAACTTCGTGAACTAGTTTGAAACATGCCAGTGTAGTGGACTTTCCTTTTTGGAACCCATTTTGCTTTGGTTTTATTATATTAAACTTCAGACAAAAGTTCATTAGTCTCTTGTGCATGCCTTTTTCCAGTATTTTTGATAGGATTGGGATCAATGTTATCGGGCGATAGTTGTCAGGATTTTCTCTATCTCCTTTTTTGTGTGTAGGTTTAACTATTAGTAATTTCAGCGTACGGGGAAAGTATCCAGTCTCGAAGGATAGATTTGTCAAGTAAGCTAAGATAGGGGCCAGTTCATCACTGCAATATTTCAAAATCCTCGTCGCAATATCGTCATATCCACAAGCATTTGAATTATTTAATAATTGTATTATGTTAATCATCTCAGTTACACTTACAGGTTCGAGAAAAAATGAGTTCGAAATAGGATTTATTTGAGACAATACTATGGATTTCTTGTAGTGGTCATAGATGAATTCGTGATTAGTCAAATTTATAAAATAATTATTAAAATTGAGAGCTATTTTATTTGCGTCAGACACTGTTTTACCGTCGAATTGTATTTGAGCAATGTCATGCTTTTGCGTGTAATTTTCTGTTTCTCCCTTTATGATCTTCCATGAGTCTTTACCGATGTTTTGGCTACGTTGCAGCCAATTATTGTTATGATTTTTTTGAGCATTGTACACGCATTTCCTGAAAGTTTTTGAATATTTGGAGTAAACAAGTCTGTTCTGGTCACTTTTGTTTTTATAGTATTGGAAGCGAAGTGTCCTCTTTACCCTGCTAGATATTTTTAAACCTTTCGTAATCCATTTATGCCTATTAAACGTATTAGAGCGTTTTACTTTTATTTTTGGAAAACATAATTCGTAAAGTAAACAAAGCCATTCGTGAAACCGATCAAATGCTATGTTTACATCACTTTCCTGGTAGACATCGACAAAAGACAGAGATTTTAGGTGACCGCGAAATTTAGATAGATTTTCCGAACTGAAGTCTCTTTTAAATGTAAACCAATATTTTATGTTTGGTTTGTTTTTTTTGTTTTGGATTGGGAATGATAATAGTTGGGCAGAATCGTGATCGGAAAGGTGTAGAGTTAATATTTCTCCCGATCCATTTTTTATATTACTAATTATATGATCGATACAGTTGCCTCCTCGTGTTGGCTGGTTTATGTGGAGGGTCAAGTCATAGCACTTTGTAATGTCATTTAAGTATCGAGATACTACAGAATCCACCAAAGTGTTAATATTAAAATCCCCAGTGATAATAATTTTTTTATTCGGATGTCTTTGAGCTAATTCGTGTAACAAGCCTTCTAATTTATTCAAAAAGCTGTTGGCAAACCTTCTGTTGGAATTATACACACACAATATAATTAATGTATATTTAGGTACCTCAACTGCACAACATTCAAATATATTGAGTAATAAATGTTTACCAATCCACTTCAATTCCTTACATATTAACCCCTTTTTTAGAAGTATACACGTACCACCTCTTTTGGTTTGTCGGCAGTAGCTTGCTCCTACTTCATAATTTTGCAATATAATATTTTCTTCTTCTCCTGATTTTATGAATGTTTCTGAGAAACATAAAACATCGGGTTCTAGGCCGTTGTCTACTAATTCAGAAATGGTAATTTCTAATAAGTCCCTTTTCGATAGCAGACCTGCTATATTTAGGTGTAGAACTCGGAATGTTTCCAACCACGATACGCTGGGTTCTGTGACTAAAGCGGTATTATTGCCGTTTGTATCAACGAAAAAGATCATTATTGCTATATTATTATTACTCATATCCTTAATGGATGGAAAGTATTCCAAGATTGATTTTTGTTTTAGACCCTGTGATGTACCACGAGTATCAAATTTTGATTGTTTGTGAGTCGGTTTTTCTTTAAAAACGTTCATATTTCGCAGATGTATTTTGATCGCGCCAAAATTTAAGTAATCACGTTCGTAATCTAGAGAGTCTATAAGCATATTTAAACTGTAACAAGTATCATAAATTGTGTCATAGTAGTAGAACTTGTTCTTAAGAAAATGACAATTGGAAAACTTATTGCATATAAGGTTTAGCTGTGTAATAGTGTTTCATTTACATGTCTACATTCCATCACATTCATTACAATCACGGTCTGATTCTGGAGTAATTTTAATGCAGCATATAATTCTAATGTTGTTGTCGCGGGATCATAATCATAATCATAATCATTTTCCCCGATGCATAATACAATTTTGTCTGTTACGTTTAATTTTAAAGTTTGACACATTTTACATACTTCTGTGGTAGATTCCTACCATTTCCATGATTATTTCTGTTGTTATAATTTTGATAACGAGGTGTATTATTATTTTGATAATAATTTTGATAACGTGAATAGTTTTGATCGCGTGACTGTACATACCCCCTATAGGCACCTTGTGGTCCTCTATACCCACGTGATCTACGGAATGTGTTACCTCTGTAATTACCCCTGAAATACATTGCTGATGTATATCCGTCAATATTCCGTCGCGCATTATCTTCTATGTCTTCTTCAATCGCGGCGCGAACAGCGTCCTTCAAGTTATCATAGTTACGAGCTGATATCACCGTTGCTATTTGACGGTTCCGTAAACCGTTAATGAATTGCCTAATTGCAAACTTTTCATTCATTGGTTTAAGAATTGCTTCCGATGATTCGTCCGATTTAGTTTGAGATATAGTTAGTTCCGAAAATAATGTTTCTAGACGCGAACCTAGCTGAGCTATGGTACTATCCCGTTGATTGGTATTTTGCATTTGTGTCATAATAGATGTTGGATTTTTACTTATTAATATATATTTTTCTATATCTCTTATAAGTGATTTTAACGAATCGTATTTTTGATTTAATTTTATTTTAGAATTTCTATCCAATCGTGTTTTAAGAACGAAATTTACTAATTTGTCTTCATTAATTGGATCTATACAGCTCAAATATAGTTCTGATGTATTTATTAATTTATGCACTGTTTCTTGTTTACCGTTTAATTCTGGTATCAGAGACGAAGCCGTTTTTAAGTCGAATTTATCCATATTTAATTTTGTTTATTTATACTTTTGTTCTCAATATAATCGTCTTTATTAATCTCGCTCCCGTAAATCTGTATCTGCTTGTAATGTTCTTTTATTAATTCAGTATATTCAAATAATTCTGTTTAAATTTCCTTATCTTCAATCGCGCTAATTAACTCATCAACCTTTTCTATCAAACTTTTTGCTAACTCTATCTTTTTCAAAACATAATCTTTCCTTTGTTTTCTTTTAGACCCCAATTTCGTTAAATCGGTTTTAATTTTTCCTATTTCTAATTCGATTTCCACAACTGCTGACTCCAATTCTTCCATAATCTAGAGTAAACATCACTTATCACTTAAGGCCGTATTACACTAATAATAAAATGTATCATATGACAACTCACAATTATAACAATATGTTCTTATCATATCAATATAGTAAATGCAACGCATGCTCTTGGCATGGTCGACTTTAGGTAAATAGATTTATATTTATATATATATATATATATATATATATATAGACACGTTTACAATGGGCCGGTAACCCAACCTGGAAGAGATGAGGCATATAATTGTGTCTTGGCCGCCTTCAATTCTTCTTTTAATACATGAAAATTAATACATAATGAAATTGTTCCAATGTATTCACTCGACACTTAACATATCCCATATAGACGTACAGTTCTTTATTCTGAAAATCAAATATAATTAATATGTAAATACATACTGAACTTGTAAATTCGTCCTGCACTTCACTATCGCTTCATTATCCATACTCGATATCCTGTGATCCTACTCCCGGCAGCTCTACAGGTCTCGAACAACTCCCAGCAGCTCTACAGGTCTCGAACAACCCCCGGCTGCATTGCTCTCTAATTCACACTATTTTAATGTTATTCGATATCGCTGGAACCGGTTGCTTGCATCTTTATTTGTGTC
Organism: Pyralis farinalis; assembly: GCA_947507595.1. Lineage (NCBI taxonomy): Eukaryota > Metazoa > Arthropoda > Insecta > Lepidoptera > Pyralidae > Pyralis > Pyralis farinalis. The sequence continues at coordinate 2,258,226 of OX382281.1, forward strand.
CTCAATGTTCTTAGTTGCACCATTTTTTCAATATGTCGATTGTAGAATAATTTGCATATAAAGAATGCACCAGAGATGAGAATGATGATTAGTACCAATAAAATTGTTATTAAAAGGTACTCGTTGTTAGTACTTATAGTAATTTCATTTTTCAAATCATTTTTTATCTCTGCATTCAGGTTATCTGTATCTGCGTTTACCTCAAGTACAGCCATTTTACTTAATACCGATGTCGATCTTCAAAGTTCAAATTCGTAATCATCACTAATTCACCAACGCAACATTTGTTCATACACCCATTGTTTATTTTAATTTTATTTATATTATTATTATTTTATTTTAAGTCTTTATCACAATGTCTATTATTCGCCATTTTCACTATAGAATTTATTATATTCATTTAACGCGAGTGGCGCGCGGCGCACAGCGCGCAGCGCGCAGCCGTGCGCACGCCGTTCGTATCTTATACGCTCTACATTCTGCCAGTAGCAGTAGGCCCGCTCCGCAGGGTCGCCATCTGATGTTACCGGCTGGGGGGCGTAGGGCTTAGTGAGACACGTCCAGTTTATATGAATGCCGTTTATTCACTGACTCCTTATAATTAACACACATCACATAGGACAGTTATTTTTTTTCTTCAAGTTTGCTCTCTCCAATCATATATTGAACAAAAAGCGAAAGTGAATCGAATGTCAAAAATAGTATGGTAATGTAGAATTATATTACCGATTGCCAATATCAAATGGATAATTTTTCATTTAAAATTAAAATATGACGTGATCCGATGTCTTAATTAATTAATGGAAGGGAAAGACATACGCTATCAATATGATACCGTCGTAAATGGAGTAGTAAAAAAAGAAGTGACATAGGGGAAACCATACAGTTGTTTGCCTCCTCATAGTAATTGGCATAGTAAATGGAAATGACTTGACTTAGAGTGAGATAAAACTAGTGCCAATAACTAAAATTATATGACCAATAACTATACTGTTTTCCCTATATTAAAAGATTTCACAAAAAGTGGTAGTGTATTTATTAATTACCTGTATGTCTGACTGCGCCATAAATATGTATACTAAGTAATAACGGGTTGTAGTACAAAGTTAATGTATTAATTAGGTACAACAATTGTGATTATGAGACTAAAATAATTATATGAAATTAAAATGATGACTGAAGATCTGAAATTTTAAAATCAAATGTTTTTCTGTGTTTTCAAATAAAACTTTCGAAAATATTCTCTTGGAAAAAAAATTGCCGATTTGTGAAAAAATAAGAGAAAGCAATAATACCGGCCTTCACCATCATCATCACTATCCTTGCTGTATTTTATTCCAGCATGCATTAATGCTTTTGATGGCTAAAATGTTGTGGCATTTTTTACAGCCGCTTTGGTAGCCATCAAAGCTGCAATTGTGTCCGTATTTAGTCTGTTTCTGTGGTTCGATTTTATCAGTTTTAATTGGCTGAAAACTCGTTGCACACATGCATTGGAAAATGGCAAAACGAGCAAAATCATTATTATTTCCTTCAAATTTGGGAACATGGGTTCTTTTGTACCATCTGTCATTTTTAGGATCTTATTCCCGTATTCTTCAACCGGCAAATCAGGCGACATGTTTAATTCGCTGAAGTCGAGAAAAGCGTGTTTCTTCCATTCTTTATGTAAATTTTCTGTATCAGTAACAATATTTGGAAATCTTTTTATTACGCATGTTAAGTCTTTTACTTCAAATTTTTAATACGAAGGAGCTTGGAAATTTAATACTCAGTAAAAAAATATTTATAGTATCAATTTTCAAATTTTAATATAGAAATCGTGAATTGTACACTTACGAGTATGTACTTATTAATTTTATTTATCAGGATCACTACACAGTTGATAATATAAAATATAAATTTTGGAATTATAACAACTAATAAAGAAATTGAAATTCATATTTAGTATGTAAAGATGTACTAGAATTCATATTAGTCGCGCTTGCGCGCGCATTTGAGGGACCATATTTTTGCGATATTTCGATACTCGTTTAACTTCATATCAATTCTTAATGCTTCAATTTTATTTTATAGGGTCAATATGAATACATCAAGAAATGCGGGCAAGTGCTCAAATACTCATCGATGTTTCTGTAAGTCAATACAACTAATAATCTATTCTATCAACTTATAATACCTTTCCAGTAAAAAAATATGAAAGGTTATTTTTTATACAAAAAGGTTACATTTTTTTATATTTCGGGTAATTTAATTTCTGACATGACCCGACTGGCAACACTGACTAGTGTATTTGAAAAGGAATTCCTTTCATTGTTTGCATTAATACCACAGTTCATATTTTTGTGAAATTCATTTATTAGTCAAGACCAAAATAGTTGTAAAATGGCGACCACTGGAAACGTGTGCAGAGTTTGTCTGGCGATGGACGCACCTGTCCGCGATATAGCCGGCAGTCCACTACAAGACGTTTATGAAAGACTGACCAAGATCTCTGTGAGTATCGTGCAACACGTAATACTGTATTTCACATTCTTCAAACAACACACGGTGTATTTACTGTTGATCCATGACCCACTGCCGTGGTTTTTCATATTTAAAGCGAAGCATAGTCTTTTCACTTATATAATATATTGTTATATAGTATACTTGTTAATTTTGTATTTTGTTTAACGATGTCTCGATAATAATTTATAGTATTTTCAATTTCAATGTTAGAAGGTATATAATGTACATTGTGATGGAACACTACACTGCAATCACTTTGAAAAAGACATTCTTGGGGGCATGGGGCCCTCACGCTAAATGCATGCAGAAAACTTCATACAGTCTGTTCTTGGTATAACTGAGGGAGACAAATATTAAGAATCAAATGCAACTTTCAGCCACTCGGAACATATTCCTGGCTGGTTGCATAATTTATCAAGTCACAGTAGATGTGTAGCCGTACATCCCACCACACACCAGAGAACATTCACTGAGTTAGAATACTACTCTAAACAGGGCTAATGGGAGCTAAGTGACTGCAGATGTTTCTGGTCGTCCCTCAGCCACATGTGTATGGACAGAGGAGTTAAATTAGCGCTCAAGAGCCTATATGTTCCAATCAATATTGTTACCATTATATTTTTGTAATCAATACATTTGTCTCTATTGTTTGAGCTAGGTTAAAAGTTTTATGAGCACTTTGTTGGTGTTTGACTCACAATAGATTAGATCTCATTTCATTGAAGCGGTGATTGAATTGAGGCAGCCGTTGATGGTAGCTACATAAAATTTGAGCTGATAATGTAAGCTGTTGAGACTTTTACCGATATCTAATTGTGTCTCCATTGGATCATTTTGCCCAATCAATGTGTGTTAAGACATGTAAATTTCATCAAAGTAATAAGCCTTTCTTAATTGCTTAAGCGATCTTACCTTCCGTTGATGATGATGAGCATGATATGTGACTAGAGATAGGTAAATACTAAATAGTATTTACTGAGGAATGATAAATATTAGTATTTATCCATTGTTACTCATTTATACTGAGTATTTATCCAAATGCATGAGTAAAAAAAAATAAACACAAAAAGCAAAAGTTTTCAAGCTGCCATCTATCGACAATAGCCGGGACCGACGGCTTAACGTGCCCTCGGAGCCCTGAAAACTCAAGATAGATAAACCCATACATAGACGGACTGCAGTAGACATTGCTTAACCTGCGTGTTCGGTTAGAATGACATGCGCAACGACCCCATCGAGCTCTTTTTTTTTTTAAAGTTTTTTATACCACAGGTGCCAAACAAACTTACAGCCTGCCTGATGGTAAGCAATTACCGTAGCCTATGGACATTTGCAACCACCAGGGGTGTCACTCATGCGTTGCCGACCCTGTAAGAATCTCTTCACGCCTTTCTTGAAGAACCCCATACTGTGGTCCCTTGGGAAAACCTCGGCAGGGAGCTCATTCCACAACTTAATAGTTCTCTGTAGAAAGCTTCTCAGGAACCGCACAGTACGCGACCATTGTGGTTCCAGTGTATGAGGGTGAACTCCCAACCGTCGGCGAGCAGTGCGATGGTAAAACGAGGCTATTGACATGATATCGAACAATTTCTCAGAACACAACCCATTGTACAATCGGTAGAACACGCAAAGGGAGGCGAAATCTCTCCTTAGACTCAAGGGCTCAATACCGTGTGTGAGTTTAGAATCATCGACGATTCTCACAGCTCGTCTTTGAACCGAGTCACAAGGCCTAGCTGGTAACCAGGTGCCCCTGCCCAGAGATGACTACAGTACTTCATATGCGGTCCGACTTGGGACTTATCTAAAATATAAGTCTTTGACCCCAACTTGGCCTTTCCTTCCAAGTGGTTTCGGTACTGAACTTCGCTGGAGATCTCGACGCCGAGAATCCCAATACCCTTGGCAATGGTTAGTGGCGTGTTCTGGAATTGGGGTACTACAGCAAATGGGGTTTTTAGCGGTGAACGCGCAGACTTGTGTCTTGGTAGGGTTGAATTGAACCAAGTTCAACCGTCCCCAGTCGGACACCCTACCCAAAGCACACTCTATTTCAGACACAAGTCAAACGCCGTTTTCCTCCACAAGTGAATGAGGCGTACTAGGACGGCCTGAGTAATAACTGACCCCAGTACTATCGTCCGCATAACAATGAATGCCGTCAATTGACAACATGGCATTGATATGCAGCAGACAGTACAGAGCCCTGTGGGACACCAGCATTGATATCCATGCTATTGGAACAACCACCGTCAACCACGGCTTTGATGCATCTGCTGGATAAGAAGCTGGCCACCCATTTGCACAAACCCTCGGGTTGCCCGTACGATGGTAACGTCGATAGAAGACCCCGATGCCAGACCCGATCGAACGCCTTTGCCATATCTAGGCTGACAGCCAATGCCTCACCTTGACTGTCGATCGCCGAAGCCCAGCGATATGTAAGATACACTAGAAGATCACCAGTCGAACGACCTGGCGAAAGCCCTATTGAGTTCACCCCTCCAATATCTCGTTTATTCATTTCTTAATTCTAATACTTAGTTAATACATTTACATTCATATTTTACTTATCCTAAACATTTATTCGATACAATAACTATACGTTTATGTCTCCTTATTCTAAGCACTTATTAGATACAGTAACTATATTTATGCTAAGCATTTATTCGATAGGCAGCTATACATTTACACGTGGTCAATTTATTTTATTCCTAATGGTTTCGTCATGAACACCTCCAAAACTTGTGAACAAAGTAATGGAGCAGCGGTGTGGATACCTAATTACAAAATTATTTTAAATGCCCATCAGTTTGCTCTATATTTACTGGCGAAGCCACGGCTATTCTGGAAGCTATCTTATTTGTTGAGGCATATAATGTGGTCAAAGCAGTAATTTTCTCCGACTCTAAAAGCTGTTTGAAGGCAATTTCCGCTAACCAGCCATGCAATTCTGTAAGAGCAAACGTCCTTACATCCTCGGAAACATCGGCTGTTACAGCCTTGAACACAAAATTGCAATTCTTTGGTGTCGCTTTTCATGGTTGTGCCACACTAGCGCCGCAAGGCTGCGTTTGGAATTCTACAAGGCAAACAGCCTCGCGTACGCTTCCAGCCTTATAGAATACCAAATAATTTAGCCGTGATCGCAGTAGACGATGTCAAAGCTGTGACATCTGTGATCACAGCGACGCACACAGCCATTACGAGTCGCTTAGAGAATTGCATGGCAGTTCTACAATAGGTCTAGATCTCCGGTCATCTTGGCTATTAAACGGGCTTTATACAGTTGTTACCTTAGAGGTTGTCAGGTTCATGTTGTATGGATACCTGGTCACAGTGGTATACTGGGAAATGAAACAGCCGATAAGTGTGCTAGGAATGCGATTCATAGCGGATGTCTGTCTCCTCGATGTACAGCTAGTACCCGGGACCTAGTAAACCTAGAAAAGGCGGATATGCGTCTATCCAAACCTACATACCATCGAAACCATGGTTTTTAAATACCAGGACATGACTAAGCGGGCAACATCAATCATCTGTCGTCTGCGAATTGGACATGTTTGCACTAATGTTTTCCTGCCAAAAATCCGGGTGAAGGACAGTTCATTATGTGAGTGTGACCTGGACGAAGGGACTCCAGACCATATCTTTTTCAATTGTTGTAGGAATACACCCTCCCTGTACGACCTCATCCCCCGTCCTATCAATTTTACATCCCTTCTGTCAATTATCTCTAACATCTCCACTCCTTGTGTATATATTTTATGGGATTATATTAACTCTAATAATATCAGACTTTAAGTTGTTTGTCCACTATAACCTACTAACCCTTTGTGCTGTACTATATGTTGTGTTTGTTCTTTGTTTTCGTCAGTGGTCCCATATGTTGCTCTAAAGCTAAACTAGACTCACAAGGCCATTTTGTCGAAGTTTTACCTACTAAGCATAGTCACTTACTAAGCATTCCACTTATATGTGCTACTTTTTGATATTATTAGCAATGTCTTTGGCGAGAACAACAAGAACGCCACAAAGAAGAGATTAGATTAAGCTCGATATATGATGAAATGTGTTTTGGAAGAAAAAGAATATCTAAAGATGAGTGGTACAGGTGACGCCTTTAAATTAAACCATCACAACAGTTATCGCTAGCCTTAAAGTCAGTTCGCTTAAAAACTCGTAATTCGCACACAAACCACACACATATTAAACATTACTACTAATTACACCTTAATAATGAACAAATAACACTAATAATATAATGATTACTTACTATTAACTGCAGCTCTCAAATAATTAGTGTAACGTTAAAATGACAGCTTTTTTCTAAGTGTATATGAATGTATACATATATGATATTTACGCAAAGAAAACAATATTTGTTTGGGTAATCTCTGATAGGCGGGACTGATTTTGAAAAAAAAATGATATGTCTCAGATACCCTAACCCAATGAATATGCTCCCAATGACTACTTCTGCATATAGCAATAACAGCTATCAGATTGGTCCTAGGAGGAGAGAGTTTAAGAGAGGTAGGATGCATCAAAGCAGCCCGCCTGGGGAAGTACCTCCACCACACAGAAAACGGCAGCCAAATAACTCCCTTGAGAGTTGTTATGTTCCTACGAGTGAGTAAGGTCACCAGTAAACTCCCTAGGAGTTGCTGTGTAAGCAGGAAGCATCCCGCGAGTGATAAAAATATATATATATAAATATATTTATATATCTCCAGGTAGTTTTAAAAGGAAACTGAAAAAACGGCTAATATAATTTTTTTCTACTCTATTGACGAATTTTTTAATTTTTTCAAGAGATATTAATTTAATCATGTCACATGCTAAATAACTTTGATGGCATTCATTGAACCTATTTAGGTTAGGTATCTTGTCTGTGTGGCACCATGTTATAGTCATCAACAAATTAAATACAAGTTAATTTGACAATTGCCTTACATTTTCTAACAAAGCACTTCATCGCCTTATTTCTCACATAATTATCGTTTTGTGTGCGAAAATAAAAACTGAATTGATTGATAATTTGACTGACATTAATATGACAAAAGACATGATGCTATCGGATGACAGCAAATGTTTATGTCAGTGACTGCATTCATAAGTTGTTAATATTTCAGGTAAATCTTGGATTTTTTAATAAGATTATTCTCATTGCCTCCATATTTTACAGCAATGATTTTTAGGTAATATTGTTGCTAAACCAAACCCTCTAATGTGTTATAGATTTGGTTGATATACCCTTCCAGATGCTTCGAACCAAATGATGTATGTAGAAAGCTGCCATTCATTCTCCTTTTGGCATGCCAGTGTCTGGTAAAATGTGTGAACATATTTATGTGGCTTCTAATGTATCTGTGCCACATTTTTAGCAAAAAATATTTGGTAGTAGTAGTGCGACTGAAAGCAGGCCGACTGCACCTTAGTCTTTAATTGTGGTCCATGTGTTTGTTATGAGCAGAACAAGCTATTGGAGAAGTGTTGTATAAGCATGTAGCGTTGAAATGTGTTTGAAGTGTCTGAGTGACAGTGGCTGCCATCCAGCAGGCTACGTGTTTGCTATGTGAGTGTTGAACAACAATTAAAGCTCATTGTCATTATCTTAATATTTTGAATTTTATTCAATTGTTTTTCAGATTAACACACTGTGTCAGCCAGTGGCAGCGTGTTACCTGTGCTACTTCAAGCTGAGAAAGTGCCAGGACTTGATGATGAGGTCTGTGAGGGCCAACAAAGTGCTCACAGAGATACTGCAGGGCGGTGAAATAGTAAGTTGGATATAACTACTATTATATGAATAATCTTAATGTAGGTTAAAATTTACCCCTCATCCAAAAATTTTCTATTAGAGAATCTAAAAATTGAAAAAATGCAATTTGATCTAACCTGCTTTGTGTGCTTCCGCCACCAATTAGTTCATGCGGCCTAGCGCCGGCCGGCACCCACCCACTACTGTTAGTAAGTGCAACATGCCAACGCTGCCATGGCTGCTGCGGTCGTCCGCCATCTGGAACAGAATCCGCATGCCCCCACCACCACCGTCGCTGCCACAACGGGCCTGGTCGTCGCTGCGACAGGTGTTTCGCCTCTCCATAAGGCATCATCAGGCGTTGTAGATGTTAATTGTAAGAATAACATGCTACAAGTGACAAATCCATCGCAGTGCCATCCCTTATATTGAATTGAGGGTGGGGGTGGATGGTGTGAGCGAAAAGATATTTAATAGTGGGGAATGGTTTACGTCAGTCTGTTTGTTCATGAGAGTAATTTTAGAATTTTTATGTTTATTATTTTCTAATTGTTCCCTAATATTTAGTTTTAAACCTTTGTGTATGGTGTGTAAAATTTGATATGTATTAGTGGGGGATAAGTTATGTCCTTTGTCTATGAGATGCTCGGCGAAGTATGACCTTTCTGGGCGATTGTTTTTATACGCCGATACGTGTTCGTGAAATCGTGTTATGAAATTACGACCAGTCTGACCGATATAAACGTGTTCACATTCATCGCAGAACAGCTTATAGACGCCGAATTTTTTTTTGGGCGGGGTTTTATCTTTAGTGTTACAAAGTGATTTGAGTGAATTATAGGATTTGAGAGCAACATGTATGTTATTTTTTCTAAATATGTGAACTATTTTGTCATTGATTTTTCCCAGATATGACAAACTCGCAGTGTATTTATTTGTCGAAATATATGGAACCGTGTACAATAGTCTGTTAACGATACTACTCGTCTTTTTACGCAATAATTTATCGATGGTAGATTTGGAATAATAGTTTGACTTCGCGATTTGATATATTACATCAAGCTCTTTGTTGTAATTATCCTTACTTAATGGAACGCTCATCAAACCGTGTATCATAGTTTTATACGCTGCGAGCTTGTGTTGCCAAGGATGGCTGGATGACGCGGGAATCGTGGTATCGGTATGAGTGGGTTTACGATATATCGAAAATTGATGGAAAGATTGATTTTTAGTTATGGTTAAATCTAAAAAGTGAAGTGAACTACTTTGTTCTATTTCTAAAGTGAATTTAATTTCAGGGTGGATTTTATTTAATTTGGAAACAAAGAGATCCTTAAATATGAATTATGTGTTTGCGTTCATAATTATCCATAAATAAGTCAGCCATCAATGGACTAAGACCCCATTGCTAACCCTTCTTTTTGAAAATAATATTTATTATCAAACTGAAAATAATTTTGAGACATGCAAAGTCTTGTCAGTCGTAATATGTCATCTGTCTCGCCAGGATGAATCAATTTTCTCCATCAATTTTCGATATATCGTAAACCCACTCATACCGATACCACGATTCCCGCGTCATCCAGCCATCCTTGGCAACACAAGCTCGCAGCGTATAAAACTATGATACACCGTTTGATGAGCGTTCCATTAAGTAAGGATAATTACAACAAAGAACTTGATGTAATATAACAGATCGAGAAGTCAAATAGTTATTTCAAATCTACCATCGATAAGTTATTGCGTAAAAAGACGAGTAGTATCGTTAACAGACTATTGTACGCGGTTCCATATTGGTAAATCAACTAAATATTTCCGAACGAAATGTCAACTTCCCAAATCCTACCCTCTAATTCCATACCATTTTCCCTACAAACCTGAGGATGGGAGTAAAAGAAGCTCTCTTGACGTTTCGCCGTTGCACGAACGGGTCGAGCTCCGCATGTCTCCCCGAAATAAAAATTAACGCAAGCGTTCCAAGCAGCGACAATCAGCCGCGATTCGCGCGCATCATCAAATCATCGTCTTATCAAATCAGCAAAGCACCCGGGGTCGCGGAAGAATCCAGGAAGAGCACTAAGCGTCTATACCACCTAGCACGCGGGGCAATCGTGAACCAGGTTTGTTACCTTTTCCCTTCTTGTTTTTCCACCACATATATTTCGACAAATAAATACACTGTGAGTTTATCATACCTGGGAAAAATCACTGACAAAATAGTTCACATATTTAGGAAAAATAACATACATGTTGCTCTATGGGATTTGAGAGCAACATGTATGTTATTCACTGAAATCACTTTGTAACACTAAATATATACCATCTCTCACCATCCACCCCCACCCTCAATTCAATTTAAGGGACGGCACTGCGATGGATTTGTCACTTGTAGCATGTTATTCTTACGATTAACGTCTACAACGCCTGATGATGCCTTGTGGAGAGGCGAAACACGTGTCGCAGCGATGACCAGGTCAGTCGTGGCAGCGACGGTGGTGGTGGGGGCATGCGGATTCTGTTCCAGATGGCGGACGACCGTAGCAGCCGAGGCAGAGACTACCGGAGCAGGCATGGCAGCGTCAGCATGTTTTTTTAGGGTTCCGTACCCAAAGGGTAAAACGGAACCCTATTACTGAGACTTCGCTGTCCGTCCGTCCGTCCGTCCGTCCGTCCGTCTGTCACCAGGCTGTATCTCATGAACCGTGAAAGTTAGAGAGTTGAAATTTTCACAGATGATGTATTTCTATTGCCGCTATAACAACAAATACTAAAAAATAGAATAAATTAAATATTTAAGGGGGCTCTCATACAACAAACGTGATTTTTTTGCCATTTTTATAGATAATGGTACGGAACCCTTCGTGCGCGAGTCCGACTCGCACTTGGCCGATTTTATTTTTCCTATACTTTTTTTTCTCCAACAGCAGTCGGAGGCTTCTTTTCCATATATCTACTCAGTACCATTATCCTTCCTTATCTCTTTATTTGTGTGTAGTTTGTGGCGTGTTATACTTATATGAATACATATTATATATATGCATTGGTTTTAACTATTTTTCATTCTATTTTTTTTAGTATTTTGAATATATCACTTAGTATATATCTTTAAATACTTAATTACCTAGTCTTATTTCTGTTAATTGCATCTCTTGCTATACGTATACTGTATTCTATAAATTTATCTCTATGTAGTTTATTTTCCCATATTTCGCTTAGTCTATGCTTTTCTATTTTGATTCCTAATTCTATTTCTAAATTTAGTCTTTGTATACTATACTTTGGGCAATCTACGATTAAATGTTCAACATTTTCTTCCACTTCGGGTTCGCAGATGCAGCTTGAATTGTCTTTACATTTGAATCTGCTAAGATATCCAGAGAATAATCCATGTCCTGTAAGAATTTGCACTAGTATTGGGTTCAATTTTACTTTTTGCAGGATTGCGTGTGCTTTCTCCGCGTCCGGCATGAACAATTTTGTTCCTGCAGCCGTGAGACCCTCTTTGTATCTTCTGTTCCAGATCTCCAATGTGTCCGACCGTATGTATCGTTTCACGTAGGAGACCGGACACTTATCGTAGTCTGGAGCGGTTTTCTTGTAAAGCGCTGCCTGTTTGGCCAGATTATCTGCTCGCTCGTTTCCACTCACCCCCACGTGGGCCTTGATCCAAAATAGACGGATGGTCTTGTCTTTTTCCTTAGCTTGAGTGAGATTTTTCTTAATTGACATCACGAGGGAAACCCGCCCGCACCCGCACACTAACTCCAATGCCGATCGGGAGTCGCTCAACACATTGGTTACTCTGGCTTTATGTTCAAGTGAGACTGCTATCGCTCGGCTGAGGGCATACAATTCTGCCTGAAATACAGTGCAATATTGTTCCAGGGTGAATTTCTTGCTCATTATTTCGCGTTCGTCTTCCCAACATGATAGAGCCGCACCCACCTTCCCCTGAATTTTGCTTCCATCGGTGTATATCTGGAGTCCGTCATGGTTTCCGGCTTCATGTCCTCCAGACATTCAAATGTAGCTTCCGCTTCCTTTGCTAGGTGTTGAGCCCTTAAGAAGCTAACTTTGTTTTCCACCTCCCTATCGCCTATTGTTTCTTGTGGTTTGCCTCATAGAGGCGGGCCGCCTCCTTTATACGTAGGTCCAAAGGAAGCAATCTCGCCAAAATTAGTGATGCGTGTAATGATACAGTGCGGTAGCTTTTACATATTTTTTGTGCAAAGCTCCTCTGTATCGCATTCAGCTGATTTTGGATGCTGATTTTGTCAACGGCTGAGGCCCACACACTGGCAGCGTACATTATGATGGGCTCTATCACTGCTCCATATATTGTTCTGATAATCTCGGAGCCCAGGCCCCACTCGATTTTAGCTGTTCTTGACAGCATCTTATAGATATTTGCCGCCTTTCTACAAACCAAGGATACGTGTTTCTGAAATGTCAGCTTCCTGTCTATCGTCAATCCAAGTAGTTTAATTTCGTCCACAAGTTCTATATTTATTCCCCCCATTTGGATGCGTGGGGCATCATACTTCAACTTTTTAGTTATTATCATTGCGTGAGTCTTGCGGGGTGCAAACTTGAGATTTTCCCCAGCACAGACAGGAGTCCTATCGGCCTGTAGGATTTTGGTGTTACATATTCTTCCCTCCCTGGCTTCCTCAGCACTATTACGGTGGCTTCTTTCCATGGCTTGGGGAAGTATGATAACTGCAAGCATTTATTTGCTATACTGAGGAATAATTCGGGGTCAGAAGATATTGCTGCTAGACATTGTCTGCAGTGAAGCCATCAGGGCCGGGTGCCTTTTTTGGGTTTAGACCCTCTAAGACATTCCTAAGCTCCGCCATTGTAAAGAGAGGGTCAATCTCCTGGTCATCTACAGTCGGCTTGTATGAGTCTGCCCTGAGCCGAGTTTGTTGATGGTCCGAATTATCTTCCTCTGGGTGATCGTCGGGAAAGAAGGATTCGGCTAACCATTTTACAGAGTCATCAGCGTCCATTACCTTACCATCTTTAATTAGTGGCTGGTCCTCTTGGGGCTTTGCTGTTTTTGATATGACCCTGTAAATGCCATCCCAAAGGCTTTCGCGGTCCTGCTTTGTACAAAACTCCTTCCATCCCTCCGTTTGTGCCCTTTCTGCTTCTTCCTCATAGACCTTTTTTGCCCGCAGGTACTCCTCCACCACCCATTTTCTGCGTCGAGGTGCTGCACACTGTATTCGTCTCTTTTTTGTGTTCATGTCCCGTTTCATTTTATCCAGACTTTCGGTCCACCATGCAATTTTCGTTTTGCGTTTGTTTTTCTTTTTGGGTATTTTTTCTTCACATGTCTGTTTTATGATTGCCAAATATAATTGTACTAAGTCTTCTAGTTCTATTGCGTTATTTATTTTATTTATTCTATTTGTATTTAAATGCTTATTGTCCAGTTTTCTTTTAATTTCGTTTATAAAGTCTCTCCAATTTACTTTCCTTGTGTTATAAATTCTCGATGTTTTGCTATGTCTATCCAATGTTGGTCTGTTAAGTGTAACATTAAATGTAATTCCATTGTGGTCCGAACTGGTTAATCCCCTGTCGACCTTCCACTCACTAATGGACCCCAGTAAGTCCAACGAACAGGCCGTTATGTCCACGTGACTTTGATAGTGCTTTCCGCCTCTTATCGTGTCAAAGGTTGGAGTGGTACTGGCATTCAATATTTGTAAATTTAGGTCCTCCAGTGTCCCCACTAGTGCTTCCCCTCTGTCGTCATCCTTAACACTCCCCCGCCATGTACTCCAAGCGTTTGCATCCCCTCCTAATATTATATTTTTAGTTCCTATTGTTTTTACTACTTCCTGTATAGATTCCAGATATTGGTCGATGGGCTGTGAGTTCTACATATATGTATATGGAAATAACCCCGAGTGTCCAATCGCTTGTCTTTAGTATAGCTACTGCTATATTTTCGGTCGTTTTCGTGGGAGTCGTGATGATTTCCACGTTCTGGTCAAAAACCACTATAGCTGCCTTAATTGGCTTTGTCCTGTTGTGCGTGCGTTGGACTACTCGAACACCCGGATATTGCTTTATTTCTCCAGTGGCTCCTATGTACGGTTCTTGGATTATAGCAAAACAAGCATCTCTTTTTCCCGCTTCAATTAATAATTCCTGTGTTGCCAGCTGCTTTCTTTGCAGATTTGATTGAAGTACACGGTAGGTTCGTTTTATTTGTGAGGAGGATGGAGAGTTATATGCATCCGTGGCTGTCTTAATAATATGCTATCGAGGACCGGGCCAATGTCTCCCATCGTTTTTTAATCGGGCATTCGTAGTCAAAGGCATTATGGTCCCTCCTATCCATTTTTGCAAGAAGGCAGTTGCGACATGACGGCACGCTGCCTGCAAGCCAATCTGCACACTCAGTCCGCATATGCGGACCGCCGCAATGACTGCAAATCGGCATGTTGCACTTACTAACAGTAGTGGGTGGGTGCCGGCCGGCGCTAGGCCGCATGAACTAATTGGTGGCGGAAGCACACAAAGCAGGTTAGATAAAATTGCATGTAAATTTGACTTTCGCAAAATAACGCCTGACTCTATTAACAATTTTCCTTTTTCGAATTTCTCCTTCAAGACAGTCAAATTTAGCTTTGTGCTCAGTGTCGTAATGTTGCTTCAGGTTATATTCCTTTACTACAGAAATACTCTTTTGACAAATCAAGCATAACGGTTTAAAAAAAAAATACAATTCTGTCCATAATTCGTTAAAAACTCTTTTTTCTTCTTCTACCTTCCTTTTTCTTGAAGCCATGTTTATTTAATTATTCTGTAACAATAATAAAAAAAAAAATTCTTTGTAAAATTAAAAATAAATATGTTCGAGTTGGTACCTACAAATTCAACTCACCATTCAAAACATAATGAAAACATGACATAACTATCTAGTCTAGTACTATCCCCGTCATAATTAATATTTACCCATCAATCTGAAGGTTCACATAAACAAGCAGTAAATATAATATGGTAAATTACTCGCGAGTGCATACAACATACTTACCTCATACGTCGTGAGAAGCTATCAGCGAAGGGAAGAAAGGTGAAACAAAACGCGTAGTTGGCAACCAGATGAGACGTGATTTTCTGGCGAATTTCAACAACGAAATGAGGCCAGAGCTGCGCGCGGCTGTGGTTCTAACTAAAGCCGGTCGCTTTGAATTATCCCGCGCCGCACACCTGCGTCTAATCAAAGAGTGCCGCCGCCTATTGTCTCTAAAGGAGCCGCGCCGCCGACGGCCACGTGCGGCGAATAAGCGCAAATGAATTTGCCATTTAGAATTGAATAGAGCAAATCTTTATTTTCGGTAGAAACAATACATAACATCACAGTCTTGATAAACAGTTCTGAAGAAATGAAATAAGTACATTTTTTATTACCCCGTGTGGCACTTTTGCTTCAGTATTTTTTTCTTGCAGACCTCAGGCTTGCGGGCCACACCGAGATGGCCCACGGGCCGCATGCGTTGCGGTTGCCGACCCGTGGTCTATAGCATGGGATTTTTAAGAAATGCGTGAAGAGGATTTTAGAGGGTCGGGAACTCGTGAGTCACACTCCTAGTGTTGCAAATGTCCATAGGCTACGGTGACTGTTTACCATCATTCAGACCGTATGCTTGATTGCCACCTTAGTGGTATAAAAAAAGTCAGTATTGTTATCAACGCAAACATAAATGTTTAATACATGAACTGTTATTTTTCAGGAACAGCAAGAATTTGTTGCCGCGGTGAAACAGTATCAACTGAATGGTCTATGTGTGACTCCCGTTAGACTCATCAGCATTACAGGCACTGAATACAGCTTGATAAAGGAGGAGATCAAAGAGGAACGTCTGTCATCGCAGTGCACAGGAGAAATGGACACTGACAGACTCCCACTTGTGGAACGTTTTACATTTGAGGACTCTGAACATGAAGATACTATTGAGAGACCAGCACTGGAGGATATGTATGACACTGAGAGTGGGGTATTGATAAATGAAGGAAATGTAAAACAGGAGGCTTCAGATGGAGCCGTCGATATTGAGAGACAAGAATTGATAACTGAAGAGAATATCAAGAATGAATTAGAAGAAATGGAAGATATCTATACTGCAGTGGTAGTAACACATGAAGAAAGTAGAACGCAGGAGGAGTTAGAAGGAGCACAAGTCGATGAGGACAAGAAGGCAGAAGGTAACAGTCACTATATGACCGCCTTGTAAAGAACACTGCTTTTTAAAACTTATTGCATTTATCTGCCACATTTAACTAAAATTTTCGAATCTCAATGACTTTGTTTTAACAATGTAAGTGTACACAGCTATGTCTGGCACAATGTAATGATAGAAGGTTTTTAGATTACAAATTCTGAGAAACAAAATACAGTGCAGTAGCTGGCTTTCTCATATCTCTTCTTTCATTTATTTTATCTGTACACGAGACACACCATATTGTATTTGTAAAATTGTGTACACAAATTTGTACATTAATAGCATCATCAACACCAACTGTGATCATCGTCGGTTTTGACAATCAAAGATTTCTCTATTTCTCTTAATCACGACGGCAGTTGCACAGGAATTATTGTTTCCTAATTTAAAATACATCTTGTCCTGCCTAGCATGCCTCCACTTCACTGGTATGATGCTTATGTCTCTCACACTGTAGTTTGCTAACCTATTCATCTGGCAGGCTGGTTTGGTTCAGGCCATTATATAATTCAGACTCATAAAACTCTGGAGCATAGCACTTGAGTTTGAGTGTGACAGCAGTTAAATTGTTAACCGACAATTGGGCTGAGGACATATGTGTAATACTATGGCGGCAGAACTTTCGTACGAAAAGCTGGAACACTTAATGTCGCCAGCGGCTGAGAGAAGTTAAATTGTGTTACCAAAATGTACGCGGCCTGCGATCGAAAACTAATATATTTCTTAATAATATTACACAAAGTGAATACGATATTATAGGATTAACAGAGACATTTCTGACAAGCTCCGTTGCAGATAGTGAACTCTTCCCTCCAGGTTACCATGTGATTCGTAGGAATAGAGCGGGTGACAGTGGATGGGGAGGTGTATTACTGACATTCCGTAATCATTGTAATGTGCGAATAGTTACAGACATCGCTAATATGACTGATGACAAAGAATTAATAATTGATATTGTGACATATAAAAATGTAAAAAAAATATGTTGTGTCGTATATTTGCCTCCCAACTATTGTGACGAAAAATATTTAAATGTTTTGACAAGCATAGAAGATGCTATTTGTGCTTACACTGACTGACTTTAAATTAAACTCTTGTAGTGCCAACGTAAAAAATAATTTTGACTTTTTTTGCGACTTTTGCTCATTAAACCAACATAATAACGTTTTAATAGTCGTGGTAGTATGTTAGACCTTGTGCTGAGCAATTTTGAACCTGATCATATAACGGTGTCTATTGGGGAAGATCCTCTGGTACAGATTGATCAATACCACCCCATGTTCGAGCTGATGATTACGCTTCCAAATACTAGAGCATCGCCTAAGTCACCATCCCTGCAAGCTCCGGCCCCTCGTCCCTGGGTCAGTCCCAATTGGAACTGGCATAAAGCTGACCTAAACGGTCTTTACGCTGCATTGCAGGAAATAGACTGGTCTGACTTGCAACCTGTTACCAATATCAACGATGCTGTTGACCTATTCTACAAAAAGTTATATGAGTGCATAAACCTTTATGTGCCTATTAAAAAACAATCAGTTCATATTAAACGACGCATCTATCCAAAATGGTATAATGAAGAAATAATAAAAAATATACGGATTAAACATTTTCATCATAAAAGGTTTAAGAAAGAAGGGAAAGAATTTAATAAGGCAATGTTTATTTATTATAGAGAAAAAGTAAAAAAAATAATTGCTCACGAGTATAGACATTACATAAATTTACTACAAAAAAATATCATTGGCGAACCTACAAAATTCTGGGAATACGTTAAAGAGAAGAAAAAGGATAGGAAATGTACTAACACATATACATATGAAGGTACTGAGGTGAAGGATCAGGCAGCAGCTGACGCCTTTACTGCGTCAGTTTAGCCACGGCTGTCATAAATCGGAACAAGCAGAGCAGCTCCACCTAGGACTAATGTTGTATACTTCGGCTATACTCAGTATAGCCGATGGGATCGCGGTGGCTAGGTGGAGCTGTGAAGCTCGCTGTCGCCCGTGTCTGGACTGACGCAGTATGGGGAGGGAAGTCTGGCAACATATATAAGGATAGTTCTCCGGCGTTCTAAAATGGGCGAAATAAAAACTTTAGAATATATAATTGAAAGATGATGAATGGAAGAATGAAGTGCGGAATGGAAGAGAGTATGATGAATGAATGTGTTTATTTACAATAGAATATTTAAAAAATTAAGATTAAGAAATTAAAAATGTATATAAATAGCCTTGCCCATGGCAGGGGTGCACGTATTTAATAAAAGAAAAAAAAAACAAAAAGCTGACGCCTTTGCCAAATATTTTACATCTGTTTTCCATGCCGAAAAACCACTATTGAGGTCTGATACGGCGGCCCAGGTTGCGCATAATTGTCAAAATGCAGCTCCCATCTCTATTGTAGCTATTGATGAAACCGATCTGAGGAGGGCCGTAAGGCATCTCAAGCCTAGATCTTCTGGTGGGCCTGACGGCATACCAGTATTTTAGGCCAAGGATTGTGTACCGTTGTTTCTGTTATCTATGACTACAGCGGTCGTCTAGTTCTGAAAATATGGCCAATTTAAGTCGTAATAGCTCGCTTGAAGTTGTAGACTCGAACGTTGACAATATCGAGTTCGTCCGCGAATCATCACAATGTTTGGCAAAAATTAACGAAATTATTAACGGACTGACCTCTCGCATTGGTGTCGCTCATAGATCGGTAATAATGGTATGACTCAGCGGGTTACCTCTCTAGTGTCTATGATAGCCATAAAGTCAGCAACAACTGAAACGAAGTAAAGAGTGGTTAGAAGTCGATCATCCCGTTGCGCAATTTTTAACTGGACATGGAAACTTTAGATTTAAGAACTTAAGCTCTTTACGTTTAGACTTGTGTCATCGACTTTATGCGAGTGTTCTACGACAAAAATGAATTCGAGCAAACAGCACATCATGTTCTCTAGGAGTGCGATCTCTGGCGTCGGGAGCGGGACGATGTGTTAAATTCCTTGCATGTCACATCCGGGGTAGTATACTATTCTGATTTGGTGGCAACAAGGGAGAATTACCGGGAGTTTAGGCGGTTCTGCAATCTATATTATTGGAATCGATGTGTTAGGTAACAACTCACAGTTGGTCTCAATAGTGTCAGATATTTGATAAACCGTGGTGCACGGCAGTTGAGCTTCACTTGACTAGCCATCTCTTTGAGGTTTTCAAATGCCTTATTTGTCATATTGCTGTCTCTCATTTTGCCAAGGGGAAGTCAATTCCAAAACTTCCTACTCCTACAAATTTATTCTGATTAAATTCGTTGTGAGTTCCAAGGCAGCTGTAGTTTAACCCCCGGGACGGCAGTGAACTTCAATGTTCATTGCCTTTTTGTTTGTCGCCGCTGTTAATTCTGGCTACACAGGAGACACAGTGGTGGGTATGAGTGGTGAGCCTGTCCCGTTGGTCCCACAATATTAGAGAAGGTCAACATTTTGGTCCCTAAGAATATACCGCGGGACTCTGAGGGACAAGCAGCACTGCGCCGCAGACCGCGTCTGCTCGCGTAACCCACTGTGCGTACTGAACGCGGTAGGCACGCGCCTACACATCGGGCACTCCGTACAATCGGGGACATACTTGCTCAGCACCACGAAATTGACTTATTTGCAGATGGATTAGGACATTTATATAACAAATTTAGGGAAATTTTATATGGCATGTGAGCTTAACACTGCAACCGTCATTTGATTTATAATGTTATGTTTTTCTCAAATCTTATATTATTTTAAAATGATATTTTAACTTAGCATAATCCATAGTTATAAATAGACAATTAATTATCTTGTAAGCGTTTTCGGTAGCACAGCACCTGTTAGCTTGTAAGGCAAGTATGTATGAATAAATAAATAAATAAATGCCTGTGGACTATGAAGAGACAGATAATTTACTGAAGATCATGTGTTAACTGATCAAATTACGATTTGAGTATAGATTGGACGCGCTCACTCTCCCGGACGATAAACGAAACATCCACACATCACTCACACAAAAACACACGTGCACACACATTCATACATACATACAAATACACGTGCAGCACCTTAGAAGGAAAAAAAGATATTTACATAGAAGTAAGTAAGCAGATAAATGAATAGAATTGGTATATAGCGTCTGTCGCTTGTTGCATACCACACTCTCAGAAGGGTACCCGCAGTATAAAGTAGCCATTGATGTGGGTATTTATTACAATGTAAACTCTTGTAATTGCTGTTCGCCATTATACTGTCACAAATTCCGTGTAATTCTCATGTATTGACACGCCCCACGATACAGGCCGAGCCGAGTGTGGAGCCATAGTAATACTGTGTTCTTAGGTTTAATAAAGATTACTTACTTACACAAAATGAATGATGTAACTCTGTACAGGTGCCGCTACGGTTGAAGAGGGCAAAGAAACACACGCGGGCAAGACTCAAGATGGAAGAACAATGACATCAGACGACGATAATGTTCTAGAAAATCTAAGAATGTGTAGGGCAGGTACGCATGAAGAGACAACCAACAGAAACGTTAGCCCTTACATATTACGGTGCGTTAAAAAACCTTCAAATAATAGACAAGTTTCAAAAAACACATCTATGTATACTGTGATAAACAAAACTAATGTGAGTGATCGTGAGTGCGCTAGTACTAACACAGATGTCGGCACTAGCAACAGTAAACAACTGAAGATGGCTGTTTGTAAAGATGACGAAGTCGGTTCACAAATATTTACTAAGGAGGATTATTCAAAGAGAACTGGTGAGAAACCCTTTGAATGTGAGATATGTAAAGTTAGATTTACTGAGAAGGGTAGTTTAAAGAAACATTTAATGACACACACTGGTCAGAAACCCTTTGAATGTGATATATGTAAAGTTAGATTTACTGGGAAGCGTAGTTTAAATAATCATTCAATGACACACACTGGTCAGAAACCCTTTGAATGTGATATATGTAAAGTTAGATTTACTGGGAAGCGTAGTTTAAAGAATCATTCAATGACACACACTGGTCAGAAACCCTTTGAATGTGATATATGTAAGGTTAGATTTAGTCAGAATGATAATTTAAAGTCACATTTAATGACACACACTGGTCAGAAATCCTTTGAATGTGAGATATGTAAAGTTAGATTTAGTCGGAGGGACCATTTAAAGAGGCATTTATTTACACACACTGGTCAGAAACCCTTTGAATGTGAGATATGTAAAGTAAGATTTAGTCAAAAGGGTCATTTGAATATACATTTAAGGACACACATTGGACAGAAACCCTTTAAATGTGAGATATGTAAAGTTCGATTTACTGGGAAGTCTAGTTTAAAGAATCATTCAATGTCACACACTGGTCAGAAACCCTTTGAATGTGATATATGTAAGGTTAGATTTAGTCAGAAGGGTAATTTAAAGACACATTTAATGACACACACTGGTCAGAAACCCTTTGAATGCGAGATATGTAATGTTAAATTTACTCATAAAATTAGTTTAAAGTGTCATTTGATGACACACACTGGTCAGAAACCTTTTGAATGTGAGATATGTAAAGTTAGATTTAGTCGGAGGGACCATTTAAAGAGGCATTTATTTACACACACTGGTCAGAAACCCTTTGAATGTGAGATATGTAAAGTTAGATTTACTCGGAAGCGTAGTTTAAAGAATCATTCAATGACACACTTTGGTCAGAAACCGTTTGAATGTGACATATGTAAGGTTAAATTTTGTCAGAAGGGTAATTTAAAGTCACATTTAATGACACACACGGGGTCAGAAACCGTTTGAATGCGAGATATGTAATGTTAAATTTAGTTGTAAAAGTTGTTTAAAGTATCATTTGATGACACACACTAGTCAGAAACCCTTTGAATGTGAGATATGTAAAGTTAGATTTGGTTGGAGTGGCCTTTTAAAGAGACATTTAATGACACACACTGGTCAGAAACCCTTTGAATGGCACATATGTAAAGTTAGATTTAGTCGGAACGATGATTTAAAGAGGCATTTAATGACGCACGCAGGTCTATAACCTTTTTAATGTGAGATATGTAAATTTAGATTTAGTCATAGGGGCCATTTAAAGAGGCATTTAATGACACACACTGGTCAGAGACCCTTTGAATGTAAGATATGTAATGTTAAGTTTAGTCATAAAAATAGTTTAAAGTATCCTAAGCTTACACACGGTATTGAACCCTTAAGTTTAAGCAGAGATTTTGCCTTCCGTTGTGTGTTCTACCGATTTAACAACAGGTTGTGTTCTGAAAAATTGCTTGATATGATGATAATAATAATATATAAAGGATACTGGTTTTTATGTTTAATGGGTTATTGTCATTTATGCCTTCTATAACTATAATAAAGTCGTTCAGCGCGAGACAAGTCAGTTCTGTTTTGCAGGTGTTGAGGACCTTCTGAAGGCGGCAATCCTTCCAAAAACATGTCACCCTGTAGTTCGCGTCAAGTAGTTTTTGTAAAGCTTGCTGTACACCTCGTTCTTGTTGGTCAGCTATTACCACCACATTTTTCTTCTGCGGTATAATTGACACTGCTGTATGGTCAGTTTCTTCCATGAGTACGAGTGGTCTTTTTTTTTTTCAATTTTTGTAGTTTTTGTTTCCGTAGTGTTTGTATCTTTTTCTCTAACATTCTGCAGGTTTTGATGAAGTTTCTTTGTCTAATTATCTTTACCCTTCTTTCCATATCTTTTATTATGTTTGCTTTTGTTGCTGGGAGTGGTTGAACATATCGTCAATAAGTCTTTTATTTTATGATCCTGTTGTTTTATTTTTATAGCCAAAGCTTTATTTTCTAATATTAAATTGTCCATCTCATTCTCAGTAGCTTCAAGTTTCAGCTTTAACTCTACATTTGCATTTTTTATTATTTCTAATTCTTGATTTTGTAGGGTCGACAAATCTTGTAAGCTCTTTGTTGCTAGACTGCCGTCTGAGATTGATAGGGAAGAATCTGTACTTCCAATATTTGGTAGTGACATTTCATGGTAGTTCCCCTTTCTCCGTTGTGTGACGTAAATAGGACTGTCAGGTACTGGGTTTGCAGTGTATGTGAAGGTGAGTGTTGAACTTATCGGAGATGGGTCCTGAACTAGCGGTGTAGGCTCAGCTTGAAGGATGGTTGTCGTAGGTGTTTCAGTTTGAGAAGTTGTCCTTTGCGAAGGGGTCGGTGATAATGATAACTGTTTTGTTGACATATTGATGGTAGGCTCTATCTCAGCGCTTGTTTTATTACTGCCCGGACCGACTGGTTTTGATTTCTTATCATTTGTTTTTTTTTTATTAGTAATAAGTGCCGTTGTTACTTTATGGGAGTGTGACTTGAAAATTGGTGTGCTGGTTATGGGTTTGTATTTTTCCTTTAATACACTCTTTACATCTCCACAACAATCTGCGTGAATGATCCATAAAAACCGCTTTTCCGATACATCTGCACACTCGATGTTAAATGTTTTTTGGCATGAACTAATTCAGGAAACGGCGGTTTCATTTTTTTTTTCATTTCAGAGACATTTTTCTCAGATAATTGTTAATTCAGTACAGTTCGACTCGCATAATACGACGCTTGAACGAAGCACGGCAGCTGTCGAGTCCATATAAACGTAGCACGTTACGTAGACGACGCGCTCACTGTTGTGGTCTTGACGAATTATCGATTTCCGTTATTACAAAACTTTAACTTAATTCTGGAACGAAATTTAATATCGATAAACGGATTTCACCAATCACTTAGTCACTACACTGGCTGTATAATAAATATAAGTTGAACGTTTAGCGAACACTTTTTTACTACAACTT
The DNA here is from genome assembly GCA_947507595.1 of Pyralis farinalis. Taxonomy (NCBI): domain Eukaryota; kingdom Metazoa; phylum Arthropoda; class Insecta; order Lepidoptera; family Pyralidae; genus Pyralis; species Pyralis farinalis. Next base: position 2,282,577 of record OX382281.1, read on the forward strand.
TGAATTAAAATTAGTGGAGAATTGATGTGTACGTGTTCCTCGAGCAACTTTTGCACGACATGCCGACAGCTACTTTCTATAACCGCACCGCTCGCCGACGGCAGGAAGTTCACCCTCGCACGCTGAATCCGCAATGGTCGCGTACTGTTTTCTTCCGAGAACTCTCAAGTTGTGAAATGGACTTCCACCTTAGGTTTTCCCAAGGGACTACAGCATGGGGCTTTTCAAGAAAAGCGCGAATAGGTTTTTAGAGGATGAGCGGCAACGCATGAGTTTCACCACTGGTGTATCAAATGTCCATAGGCTACTGCTTACCATCAGGCAGCCCGTATGCTTGTTTTGCACCTGAGTGGTATAAAAAATAATATTTAGCCGGGGATCATTTGATTTTCAGGAGCTCCATGACGTCGTTATGCGTGTCAGTCTATTTGAACTTGAGCAGTACCATGTTGTGATCTTAGTCTAAATCTCTCTGATCCTGCTAAAACAGGAGAAGTAGTGTTTTCGTTGCGGCTAAGAACTACTTCGGAGTAAAGAATGAGGTCGACGGATGACAACATTGTTTTTCTTTGTGGAAATTCTTGAACCAAGTTTGCGTTGATCCCTATTAATTGCAGGCCTTCTATGTCATAAAATAATCATCATAATCATTTGAGTTCGTATTTGTTCACATTTGACCTGCGTGTGAGTCGAGACCTTTTGGATACTTTTTGGGCGAGGGTGTAGAAATTTAAGTACCACTGTATGGACAGCTTCCACGAGCTTGCGTTTGATATCGTCTGGTGTAATGCAATCATCTAGTCACTAAACAACGATTACGAAGTTAGAGTTAAAAGCTTTCGAGATTTTGGATCATGGCACGAGATGAACGGAGCGTAGGCTTCATCAGGCGAGACTATCTATAACTTCACGAGGGGCGGGTATGCAAATATGCAATCTGTCTAAGATGGGCGTAGTTTGATTGGTCGGCGCGGTAAAACATTTTCCGCGCCGTTTCGACAACATATTCGTCCACCGTTTGCATACGCATGCCGCGAAGTATTGTTGAATTCGCGACATAACGCCCAGCACCGGCGCACATACGGAGCGCGACATTTTGCTGTGCCTGGAGCCGCTTTCTCTGCGTTGGAGAGCAGAGCGCGTACCACGCAGGAGCCGCATATGTTAACCTACTACGAACGTATGTCTTGTATAGATCTACTGTCGTTGGTAGATGCAACTTGGATGATGTTACCGGCCGCCGAGCTCTACGGGAAGTTCTTGCCTGCCTAATGGTGTGATTTACGTGAGCGACCATACTCGGCGACCGGTCTATATGGACCCCTAAGTAGCGCACTCTGCTCTTCCAGGCGATTGACTGCCCTCTAAGCGTGAGAGGAGGTGGAACGTGCTTTCGGCCGACCTGCAGCGCGACTGTTTTATCCACATTGACAGCCATGCTCCACAGGTCGAACCACTCTGGCAATATGTTCAACACCTTCTGCAGTCGACTCGCAGCGATTAGCGGCTTCTTAGACGCCGTAAAGTAGACACTATCGTCCGCGAATAACGCTAATAATACCCCATTTTCCCCCTCGCGCCTTTGCGCCTCGGGCAGCTGATGTATATCGTTTGTGTATACCGCATAAAGCGCTGGGGATAAGCAGCTGCCCTGTGGTACGCGTGCCTTTATTGGGCGAGTCTGTGAGACCGCATCCTCCACCGATACAGTGAAGGAGCGACCACTCAAGAATGACACCACTACATGCACTAGCTGCGGCGGCGTGCTTGTTTGCTCTAAGAGCTTGTTTGCTTTATAAGCTATAAATGAGATCGTCGTGCCAGATCCGGTCGAAGGCCTTCTCTATATCGAGAAATACTCCGACCGTGGTGTGGCCGCGGTCTCGACGTTCAATGCAATATTGAAGCACGCGCGCCAGTTGCAGAGTGGTCGAATGCTGCGCACGGAATCCGAATTGTTCCTCCCTCGGAGCGAGGAACGGTCGGATCCGCCGCTCCAACAACTTAGAGCCGTGCGTGAGCAGTGTAATAGACCTATAGCTAGCCGGGTAACGTCTATCTTTACCCGGCTTAGGCAAGACTATAAACCCGCCCGGAGCGCCAGCACTGCGGGAAGTGCGCTGTACATAGTACACCATTCGCAATTCTCGCTAGTGCTACGACGGTCTGGGTATATATATGACGGAACGTGGATATAATCGTCGTCAGGTGGCTCGTTGTTCATGGCGAATAAAGCGAAATATCAGCGTAGTTAATGTTCTCAATATATAATCAGCCAATTAGAGAAATAATTTTAATAAAAGTTATGCTCAGATCGCAGATTACAACGGATTCAAAATGCGGTGGACGCGGCACGTGCGGTTGGCTCCATTGCTCGATTTGCAATACCGCTTCCAATGACGGTATCTCATCTTGACGTTTTTGACAACCAACAACAATCGACATTTCGAGCAAACCAAAACAAATACAACCGGTGTTGCCATTTCAACGATGTCGATTCCACCCAAGCGCCGACTTGACATTTTGATCCGTTATTATTAAAACTAGCATCACGGGGATTGATTTCTTCCGGGCTTCTCAATATGGTGTTGCTACCTCCACGACATATATAACTTGTGGCCGCCGGGTGAGTGCTTTCACCTCTGTATACTTTGAATATCTTACTGGGGGACGGCGGTCTCTTATATTTGCGTTGTCGCTCCCTCTTGTTGTTATTTGATTGTTTGCATCGCGGCCAGATTTGAGTGTTACGAGTATCTATCGTAACTCTTCTGGCCGGCGATGCTTTTCTTCATATCTACGCTCCTCTAGTCGGCGACTGGACTCTCGATTGCACTCGAGAGTGCGTTCACGACTGAGTGCGCGACGCCTGACTCGACGCCGCTCTATGAGGCCGTCCCCGAGTCTCGGCTGTTTACTGAGGGTACTGTGCAATTTTATTTTTGTTTTTCTTCCTGCTATGTCGCCGTTTGCGCGATTTTTGGCTCACTGGGTTTGCAGGCGGGATCAATGTTGAAGGCATTTGTCCTACCTGTCCCGCCTATCCCAATAATTGGGGGCAACAGCGCTTGTTGCACCGAGGCGTGGGAATTAGATTCCGGCGCTATGCGGCCGCTACGGTCTCTGTGCTGCCAACCCTCCTGTATCTCAGCTTGAGTTAGTTGAGCAGGAGGGTTGAGGAGGACGTACTGGAAAACACTTGGGGCCTGCAACAAACACTGACACTTGGACACTGGACACTGAACACTGGGGACATTCCTAACCCTACTCTTGCTATCCTCAATGAACTGGTATCCATAATTTCCTCCCTTCCTGGAACTGGCCTGGCCTGGACTGGCGGGCAGTTCTGATCCTTGGTGACCTAAATATTCACCACACCTCATTGGGTTCCCATTTCAGTGATTCTTTATCAGCCACCTTCCTTAACTTGGTTGATGATCTGAATCTCACAATACTCAATGATGGATCACCTACTCGCCCTAGAAAGGGTTGTCGCTTCCCGCCTCGCTCAGCATTTCGGGTTCCATTTCGTTAGTTCGGGTTCCGGGCCAGACGGTCGACCGTCGACGCCATAAGGCGCCTAAGGTCGGTGACGGAGGATGCGGAGCGCGAGAGAGAGGTGGTGGTGGCGGTGTCGCTGGACATCGCCAATGCCTTCAACAGCCTCCCCCATAGTACCATCCTGGAGGCCCTCAAATACTTTGGGGTGCGTCCGTACTTGGGGAGACTGTTGAGGGCATACCTAGAGGACAGGGAGGTGTGCTACGAGGACGCGAGGGGCCAGATGCTGAGGAGGTCCGTCGGGTGTGGGGTCCCACAGGGGTCCGTTCTGGGCCCCATCCTGTGGGACCTCGCGTACGACTGGGTCCTGCGGGGCCGTCTCCTCCCCGGGATGAGTGTCATCTGTTACGCAGATGACACCCTTGTCACATCCCGGGGTAAGACCTTCGTGGAGGCGGCACGGCTGGCCGAAGTTGGAGTAGGACTGGTGGTCAGCCGCATAGAGAGGCTTGGGCTTCGGGTTCGGTTGGAGAAGACCGAGGCCCTCCTCTTCCGCGGGACCGGCAGACGGGGCCCCCCCTCGGGAGCACACCTCCAAATAGGAGGAGGTAGGATCAGGGTGAGTGCCCAGATGATGTACCTGGGCCTCACCCTTGACGGGAGATGGACCTTCTGCCCCCACTTCGAGCGGTTGGCGGCGGCGCTGGGTCGCCTCCTGCCTAATGTGGGCGGACCCGGCGCTGCGTGCAGACGGCTGTACTCCGGCATCTGCCGGAGTATGGCCACGTACGGTGCCCCCATATGGGCGGACGCCCTCTGCGAGCGTAGCAAGGCCCAGCTGCGCAGAGCGCAGCGGGTCATAGCGCAGAGGGCGATAAGGGGGTACCGGACTGTAGCCTGGACGGCCGCGACCGCCCTCGCTGGCGACCCGCCCTGGGAGTTGGTGGCGGAGGTGCTCGCCGAGGTGTACGGCTTTGTTGCTAGTAGGAGGGCACTCGGCGAGCGCCCCACGTTGGAGGAAATAGGGCGGTATCGTCAGCGAGGGCATGCAGAGATGATGCGGAGGTGGGGGGAGGACCTGGCGCAGCCGCGGTACGGAACCCGCGTTGCGGAGGCGCTGCGCCCGGTCCTAGAGACGTGGATGCGTAGGAAACGCAAACCCCTCACCTTCCGCATGGTGCAGGTACTAACCGGGCATGGGTGCTTCGGGGAGTATCTGCACCGGGTCGCGAGGCGGGAGGAGCAGCCGGACTGCCATGAGTGCGGCGCGGCGGAGGACACTGCTCAACACACTCTGGAGCAGTGTCCCATGTGGTCTCGGCAGCGCCGCGATCTGGTGTCCGTGCTGGGAGACGCAGACCTCTCGCTCCCGAGCGTGGTCCGCTCCATGCTCGGGAGTGACATGTCCTGGAAGGCAATGGCCTCCTTCTGCGAAATAGTTATGTCCCGGAAGGAGGCCATGGAGCGGGACAGGGAGGATGATCCCGATGCTGTCCCGCTCCGGAGACGGCGGACGGGAGTGCGGCGTAAGCGCTACGTGCACCTTTTGCCGCCTCCCTAATATGTGGGACTAGGGGTCAGGATGGGAACCTGGCCCCATAGTGGTCCCGCCGCCGGAGGGGCTGTCCCAATTTACCGGGATGGCCCCTAGAGTGAAGAAGTCCGGCCCCTTCTGAGGGGCTGGCCAGTCGCAGTGGTGCCCTGTTGCTGACAGATCCGGGGCACCACACCAACGCGGCCGATGGCAATTCGCGGGGTTGTTTAGTGGGTATACCGTCGGGCAGCCGACGGGGAGTCCCACACTACCACCGGAGGCCACCCAGGCACCGGTGGTGTGCGTAACGCATTTTTCCCCGCGTCACAAAAAAAAAAAAAAAAAGGGCTGACTGGCCCCGGTTTATTGATACAACTGGTGAGGCCATTTCACAGCTCCCACCCATCCACGAAGCTAATGTGCAGTCCCTGTATTTGGATTTTAAAGACGCTATCCTGTCAGCTGCCAATAAAAGCATCCCATTAAAGAAACCACCAAAAAAAAAAACTTCTCCACCCCCTTGGTGGGATCAAGATTGCTATGCAGCTGTTAGAAGAAGAAAGGTAGCAGAACGTCAGTATTCCCTTTATATGTGTAGGGATAAATACCTTAATTACCAGAAGGTGGCTGCTGAGGCAACCAAATTACTGGCAAAGAAGAAGAGAACTGGATGCCACAGCTTTTGTGAAACCTTGTCTAACTCACACCCCTCTATGGTCTGGAGAAACGTAAAAAAAATCCGCTGTGGCACAAATAATGACCTAAATGTGTCTTCAAACGATTGCTCAGTATGGATAGGCGAATTTACACAGAAGTAAGCTCCTCCTGCAGTCCCGTCTTTTGAGGAAACCTTGACGTGCGTTGGTAACCCAACTTATTCATCTGACCCATTTGATGCACCATTTTCCCGAGAGGAATTTGATGCTATCATTAGCACCCTAAAAGACTCTTCGCCTGGTGCAGATGGAATTCCCTTCTCATTCATAACTCGCAGTGGTCCTGCTACTAAAGAATATTTTCTGGAAATATTGAACCTGTTCTTCATCTCAGCCACTCCACATAAGGAATGGAAATCCCAAATTGTCATCCCTATACTAAAACCGGGTAAACTGAGTACTGACCACTTGGGCTATCGCCCTTTCGTGTACCATGGCTAAGATTCTTGAACACATTATTAAGAATCGGTTAGAATGGTTAATAGAGAACAAGCAAATTTTACCTAAAAGCCAATTTGGGTTCAGGAAGGGTTTTAGTACGATGGACAGCCTTGGCACACTTGTCACGGACATAAGATTGGCGTTTTCCAAACGCAGTTACTTGGTGGCTGCTTTTTTAGATGTGTCGTCTGCGTACGACAATGTACTTCTTCCGGTACTCAGGCAGAAAATGCTCAAGCTGAGTATTCCAGTGAGGATTGTCAATTACATATCTAGGTTTAAAGAAATTTTATTCCCAAAAAGACAAAAAAAGTCACTTACATGAGAATATGAATAATAGATTAATGATATATTCGTCGTTCACACACCCTGATTTTATAACCATTTATTGCATCAAATTATTAGAAATGTTCAAGAATATATTGAGCTAGTTTTAATTTGAATGCATTAAATGTTTTTATATTCCTTCAAAAGTTAACATTTTTTTACCGTAGTTCGTTCGAACCTTGGGTAGTACCAGAAAACTAGCTCGACGCGTGCTTCTTTTCGTTACTTGTTTGATTGTAGTGAATGCTAAATTAGTATGGAGAGAGTTGTTTATTATCTTCCTAATGAGAATACAAGAATTGTAGATATATAATTGATATACATTCATTAATTTTGTTTCGGCGTATATTTTCGAAGTAGGTGTTAAAGAAGGATATTGAAAAAGTAGTTTTATTCTTTTATTTTGTGTAATTTGTAGATTAGCTAAAATTGTTTTACTAGCAGTGCCCCATATTTCTATTAAATAAAGTAAGTGTGGTTTTATTAGTGAATTATAGATTGTATACCGAATCCGACGCGGAATACATCGAGCGATGTGTGAAAGTGAACCAATTAGTGATGAGAGAGTAGATTTGATGTGCTCGATCTGCGTACTCCACGTCAGACCGCTATCCATTCTAAGACCAAGATATTTTTCAGACCCTTTTTGTTGCAGGACAATATTGTTTATTTCTAGCGGTTTATGTGGTGGAATTATTTTATTTTTTGCTTTGAAAATGACGTAGCATGTTTTCGATATGTTTATAGTCAAAAGATTGTACTGTAACCAAGAAAATAATGTGTTCAAGTCTTTCTGAGCTTTAGGTAATATTTCTTGTATTGTAGATCCGAAGTAGAACAAACATGTATCATCAGCATATAAAGTAATGTGCCCGTGCAAACCTATTTCATGCATGTTATTTATATATACTAAAAACAGCAACGGACCTAAAATCGAACCCTGCGGGATACCGCACGATACGGGTAGCTGTGTACTCTTATCATTACCTATCCTGACCACCTGAGATCTATTTGTTAAGTAGGATCGATACATGTCTAGTGCAGTTCCTTGGATACCAATGCTTTCTAGTTTTTTTAATAGCAGATGATGACTAACGGTATCAAAAGCTTTTTTCAGATCTATAAATATACCGAGAGCTATATGCTTTTTATCAATATTTGATCTGATTTTAGTAACTAAATCAATAGTAGCGGCCAGTGTGTTGCTTTTTGGCCTAAACCCAAATTGGCGTTCACTAATATAGTTAATAGAATTTAAATATGTTTCAAGTCTTTTGTGGAGAATTTTTTCTATTATTTTAGATAATATAGGAAGGACTGAGATTGGTCTATAGTTCCCGGCGTCAGTTTTTGGTCCTGATTTATAGGTTGGAGTGACTTTGCCTACTTGTAAGTTATTAGGGAATTTGCCTACTCGCAGTAGTTCATTGATACATTTAGTCAAGTTTTCTGCAATAAGATTTTTCAGGCATTTTATTATTTTTGTATTAATGCCGTCCAGGCCAGTACTAGCATTTGCGTCAAGGTCATTGATGATATTGATGACTTCATCACTACTACATGGAGCGAGAATTGTTAACTTTGTATCATGCACCGCACACGGCAAGGCGAGTTTAGAATTTTGATGAAAGCTTTCCGGTATTTCATCAGCCAAAATCGATCCGATGGTAGCGAAGTATCGGTTAAATTGCTCACAGATATCTCTCGGATTTGTTATTTGTTTAGAATCAACTATTAATTTTGAAGGAACATAGCTTCGTTTTATTTTATTGTTCGCTAGATTATTTACTAACTCCCACATCTTCTTTGGTTTATTAATACATTGCATGAATTCTTTATAATAGTAATTATCTTTGGTGCCTCGAATTAATTTCGCAACATAATCTCTACTCGTTTTGTACTCTTCTTGCAATGGTTTACTTTCCGGTTTTTTTTTTTATTTTATCCATAGGTGATTTCTGCAGTTAATGTATTATATTCTTATTTATCCAGTCATTTTGTGGTAGGTTTAAAATCTTTGTTTTTGTTACTTTGCAATATTCTATATGGTGTTTTATCGTGTCTTCTAATGTTTTAAAGTTTGTATTAGTTTCATCTATTCCAGCTTCTTGCATTGAGGTATATAATTACATATCTAATTACCTTTCTGATAGATCTATTCTTATTAGCTTTCAAAATTATTCCAGTGCTCCAAGACAAGTGTGGAAAGGCCTCCCACAGGATTCCGTGCTCAGTCCCCTCCTGTTTAGTATATATGGTGTTCTTAAAGTATATGCCCAAATTGAAATGGGAAATAGTATTATGTATGCTGATTATGATATAATAATAGCGAAAATAATAACTCCAACATAATAATGTATAGTGATGAAATAGGTAAAAACATGGGCCAATTATTATTACAAAAATCAGGAAAACTGGTTACCAATTATTGTTTGCCTGGAGCCAGTTTCACTCAAATAGTAGATAGAATAGTTAAGAGGGATTACCACCCCAACACAACTTTAATTGTTTTTATTGGGAGGAGAGGAAATTTAAATAAACATATAATGATTAAATATTTTAATATGTTACAACAGATAAATGTGGGAAAAGTGTTTTTATTTACTTTCCCATACAGTCAATTGTTGCCCCAGGCGGAAAATGCATCTAGGTATAGACTAAATGATAAAATGCATACATTGACATTATATGATGACAAATTTCATGTACTTGACATAAATATATTTAATAATAAATATTATAATTTGACAGAAGATAAATTTTATCTTAGCAATTTTTATAAAAGACAAATAGCAGATTCGCTATCATATTGTTTTATGAAACCAGCCAAAAGTTTGGCTAACAACCCTGCTTCTTTTGAGCAGTTAGATAATTCGACATTGAGTAATGGTACCTTGGAAGGTATTCCAAATTCTTTAAATTAGGTTACAAGACAATAGAGTTTTACTCTGGCAATGTAAATAGTAATAATAACAATATTAAAAATGGAACTAAAAGTAATAATAATACAATATCCCCATCAATTGTAAATTGTCAAGAATATAGAAAGAATAATAATTGTATCAACCTGGTGCACCAAAACATTCAGGGGATGATAGGAAAGGAGTTAGAATTGGAGTTGTTTATGAATTGTAGCAATATTGATATTTTATGTCTAACTGAGCACTGGCTAAAACCCCATCAATTCATTTTCAGCTTCAATAACCACCAGGTTGCAAGCTCATTCATCAGAGATAACTGTATACATGGTGGCTCCTTAATATTATTAAATAAGTTGCTTAAATTTAAAGAAAGGTGTGACATTGTGAGCCTCTCTGTTGAGCGAGTTGTAGAGATTTCATGCATTGAATTGGAACGATTCATTGTTATGAACCTGTATAAACCTCCTAGCACGCCCTTTGAAACATTTTCAAATATCATGGAGGATGCCTTAAATAAATTATCTAATAGCCATAAAACTGTTATAATTTGTGGAGACTTTAATATAAATATCTTGGAGAAAAATACTGTTACCTACAACTTTTTAAATTTATTTAAATCATACAATTTGCATCATATTTTTACAGAGCCAACAAGAGTAACTGCTACAAGTGCTACATGTATTGAAACATATTTAGCACTGTAAAACCTTTGAATCAATCTATAATTAATAAAGTTCAGTCAGACCATTCAGGTCAGTTGGTTTCATTTCCAAATTCTTCAAAAATACAAAGAAAGTAAATAAATTATATACCTTTGAGTAAAAGCCGCTTAGAAAGATTTAAGTCTAATATAGCAGAAAAAATTGTATTGTTGCCCTGTCACGGTACTCCGGACCACTTGTACAGTTCGTTATTTAACTTAATCACTAGTGAATTTAATACAATCTTTACTCCAAAACAACTGTCTGTAAGTGACCGTATGACATTCAGTGATTGGGCAACTCCTGGTATTTACAAAAGTCGGAATAAATTGTATGAACTTTATGAAGAAAGGACCTGTAATCACAATCCGACTTTTCAAGAACTTGTAAAAAATTATGCCAAAATATTTAAACGAGCCTGTTCCAATGCTAAGTCTATATATTTAAGAAATAAAATTAATGGTTCAACAAATATTATTAACTCTGTTTGGGATATGATAAATAATGAGACGGGTAGAGCGAAAGTACGTAGTCGAGACTTTCAGTTAAAGATAAATGATATAGATATCAAAAATGATGTAGAAATTGCGACTGAGTTTGAAAAATATTTTTCTAACATTCCTCTTATTACTACGAGAAATCTTATGTCTTCTTCTATATCTGCTGAACAGGTTCTAACAGAGCGTGGTAGAATGCGACACAATATTTGAATTTGCAGCTGTAAGCCCAAAAGATGTTTTGAACGCTTTTAAATCAATAAATATGAAAAACACTAAAGATCTGTGGGGTCTATCTGTCAAAACCATTTCTTCTATTATTATTTCAATCGCTCCACATTTAGCTACAATTTTCAATTGTTGTGTGGCATCTGGTGTATTTCCTGACTTGATGAAACATAGTAAAATCATTCCATTATTTAAATCTGGTGATAGTTCGGACCCTTCGAATTTTCGACCTGTTTCCATACTGCCCATTCTCAGTAAAATTTTTGAAAAACTAATGCTTAGCCAGTTGCTCAGACATTTCAATACACATAATTTGCTTCATAGGAAACAGTTCGGATTTACGAGAGGTTGTTCAACTATAGACGCAGGGATTCATTTGCTTAAAAGTATATTCGCGGCATGGGAGGGTTCGCAAGATGCCTTGGGAATTTTTTGTGATGTGTCTAAAGCGTTTGACTGCGTGCACCATAACACTCTTGTCAGAAAATTACACCACTACGGTATCAGGAACAAGGCTCTCGAACTTCTGTCTTCTTATCTGGGCAATAGGATACAGAAGGTCGATGTTAATGGTAAAAGATCTTCGGGGTCCCCTGTAGTTATGGGAGTCCCACAGGGGTCAATTCTGGGTCCATTCTTGTTTTTGGTGTATATAAATGACTTACCTTATTATGTAAGGGATAAACATGAGATTGTGTTGTTTGCGGATGATACCTCTTTGACATTCAAAATTAATAGACGGTTAGGTAATTATGACGAAGTTAACGATGCTCTCTCTAAAGTTATTCATTGGTTTAGTGTTAATAATCTGCTTTTAAATGATAAAAAGACTAAAGTAATTAAGTTCTCAACACCTAATGTAAGACAGGTGGCTACCAATGTACATGTTAATGGAACTAATTTAGCCCCTGTGGAGACAACTGTGTTCTTGGGTATAACAATTGACTCCAGACTACAATGGGGCCCACAAATTGAAAAATTATCAGGAAAACTAAGTTCTGCAGCCTATGCAGTGAAAACTATTAGACGGCTCACTGATATTGATACGGCTAGAATAGTTTATTTCAGCTACTTTCATAGTATTATGTCATATGGAATTCTTCTCTGGGGTAACTCCGCGGACATTAACACCATCTTTTTATTGCAAAAGAGAGCCATAAGAGCTATCTACAAACTTGGTCCCCGGGAGAGCCTTAGAGAAAAATTCAAAGAAATAAATATTTTAACAGTCGCATCGCAATATATCTATGAAAATCTTTTGTATGTCCATAAAAACATAGACTCATTTTGTAAAAAAAGTGATACTCATAGCATAAATACTAGATATAACCATAATCTTGTCTTACATGCAAGCCGTCTCCACAAAATAAGTAATTCTTTTATGGGGTAATGTATACGGTTCTATAACAAACTTCCCAGCAATATAAGAGAATTGTCAATTAACAAATTTAAAACTACTATTAAAGCCAAATTGTGTAGCAGGGCATATTATAAAGTATCTGACTATATTAATGATAAAAATGCCTGGGAGTGAGTCGATCCAATTATAATGTAATTAATAAAATATGTAAATTTGTTTGGATACCAAAAGAGGGATGCCTGAGTTTTTTGGCAGTATTTTTATCAGTGCTCACCTAGTCATAAACTGCACGGTAGGGAAAAAAATTGTGACGATTCCAAACAAATGTAGCCATTTTTACGGAATAAAAAGATTTTGACTTTGATAGTAAATATATTTTATGCCCCACGTGTTACAAATTCTTTCATAGAAAAAATAAATCCGTCTTAAAAAGTAGCTTTCTGTTGTATGACACCAACCAGTAATATAATACTTACAAGCATGCCGTGCGGTATATACGGTCGCAGGCGCACTGAGCGGCCCTTTGTGAAAACGCCGACTGCGCATCTATCCGCGCAGCCTTCTACGTAGTCACCGCGCCGCGCTGTGTAGATGACGCACGCGCGGCACTCGTCTATCAGTGTGTTTCCCAGTGTCGCGCATTACACTAGTACGCGTGACCGTAATCATGCCTGGACGTCGTTATTCTAATCAGGAGTATCTCGAAATGGTACTTTGTTATCGCGAGTCCAATAACATCACTGCACAAGCGGTAAACTTGTACGAACAACGGTTCGGAATACGAGTGAGCCATCATACCATTCTCGGGGCAGTATACAGGTTACGAGAAAATGGGCATTTTAACCTGCCTCCGGTGGACCTGGGTAGAGGTCGGTATCCTGCCCAGTTCGAAGAGAACGTGCTGGATTTTTTTAATCGTCATCCAATGGCGAGCACGAGAGACGGAGCTGCCGTTTTCAATGTGAGCAACAGTTACGTGTGGCAGTTACTCAATGATGAAGGGCTACATCCATACCACTTCACTAGGGTACAAGAACTCATGCCACAAGATCATGCGCCTCGCGTTACCTTCTGCCGTTGGCTGCGTGCGGAGCGCCGCAATATTTTGTGGACAGACGAGTCAACCTTCACACGCATTGGTAATGTTTAACATACATAATGCGCATTACTGGACCGATGTTAATCCTCGTGTAGTGCGGCCAGATCATTTCCAGCGCAGATTTAGTGTAAATGTGTGGGCGGGTATACTCAGTGACAGAGTGTTAGGACCAGTTTTTTTAGAGAGACTGAATGCGGATACCTATCTTCACCTACTGCAAACACAAGTGGACAGTATGCTGGAAAATGTTCCACTTGAACATCTAAGGGGTTTATACTTCCAGCACGATGGAGCACCAGCCCATTACGCCTTGCGTGTTCGCGAGTATCTGGACGTTACATACGCCATGAGGTGGATAGGAAGAGGAGGGCCAGTCCAATGGGCTCCCCGTTCCCCTGATATAACGCCGATGGATTTTTTTTATGGGGTCGTGTGAAAGATTTTGTGTATGGACAAACTGGGCATGATATTGAAAGTGTAGAAGAATTAAAAAGGCGTATTGAACTTGCATTTATTCAAGTGAATCGTGAAAGAGACACGTTACGTAAGGTTCAGAGACATGTACGCAAACGTGCATACCTTTGTATAGAACGCCAGGGTGGGCTTGTGCAACAATTTTGTATTTAGTGTCGTGATTGTAATGTGTAAATAAACTGATGAACTTTTAAACACGCCAAGTTAATGTAACAAACGTTATCCGATAGCTTTTTATTTTTCAATATCAAACCACGTCTATCTAGTCTATAATGTTATCGTAACAAACACTAAATACCTACTTAAATTTAACGTTATTACATTAATTTGACAGTCCAAAGCCTGTGTGAAAGTGTGATGGAAAGTTTGTGACCTTTTTTAAGAAAAATGGATCAGCTGATATATCCGGTAAGTTTTCTAAATTTCCATTTTTATTTAACTAGATAGGTAGCTCAGCGCTACTCTACCGGCGTTAACTAAGTAGGTACTCACCGAATGTGAACGCACATAAGCAACGTTTCTGGTGTTAAAAATGTCCAAATGCTATGATAAATGCTTACAATCAGGAAGGGCTTAAGCTTGTTTGCCACCTTAGTGGTGTAAGTGTACCTTTTCCTATATCGAACCTCGTACACAATTACCAACAATAGACATATCAATTTTTTTATCGTTCCCATAACCAAACTTAGAATAATATTCTAAGTAAACAAACCACTCATGAAATAACTACCTAATGCATTGAAAATGTATCTAAGTGTAAACTAATCAGACTTAGTGATGGATGTTTGTTACCTCGTATGAAGCAATCAGCTGTATGAAACAGCTGATTGCTGCATGTGATTGAACGAAAAGCAACCTAACAATGTGGCCTGAATGGTTTGGATCAGGCACATCGTTATTTTTTACTACGTCGGGAGACAAATAAACATACGGCCCACTTGATGTAAAGTGGTTACCGTAGCCTATGAACGCTCGCACTAAGGTTTATCGCACGCGGGTTGCCACCCCCGTTGCTCACACAACAACTCCTCTCACTGCTTTCTGGTAACATCACTCACTCACATTAAATCAACAACCCTCCAGTAAGTTGTTATTTTGCTGCGGTTTTCTGTGAGATGGAGGTACTTCCCCTGTCGGACTGCTTTGATGCGCCCTACCTACCTATGTAAAAAACATTCTTAGCTGGCATAGTTACAGCTGTCATAGGTATTTTTTTTTGTATACAACGTTGGGAGGCGTACGGTCGACCTGATGTAAAGTGGTTACCGTAGCCTATAAACGCTTGCAACACAGAAAGTATCGCTTGCGCGTTGCCGCTACTGATACAGAAACTCTTCAGGAGCTCACTCGTAACCTTACTCACTCGCAGGAATAGTTGTTCTTTGACTGCAGTTTTCTGTGAGGTGAAGGTACTTCTCCAGACGGGCTGCTTTGACGCGTCCTACCTCTCTTAACTGAGCTTTACGACAGTAATTCGAGACAGGCTGTGGTCGGCGCTGCGTCAATGGCGTGTTGGATTAGACTGACGATCGGTCGGGGTTGATACCCCGTCAAACTGAATTATAACGGCGGGGCAATCATTATGCACCATGAACCAAGTAGGCACTTTATTTATTTGATTTCCCAAACTTTTTTAACGATGCCGGGACACGAAGTTTCTTGTCTATCGTAACCAATAAACGATATTCTTTCTCCCGTTGAAGCTCGGGCATATAAAAAAAAACACCTTATATACACATATGACTTGGAACTTTCTGCCAACAGCTTTTGTAGTGTACTACAATATGCTGATGGTTTGGCCTTGTATACCTCATCTAACAAGGTAGCAGAAGCCTCTTCAAGGATGAATTCAGCCATATACTATTTGCAGGATTGACTCTCAAACCACGGGTTATCCATTTCAATCCCTAAAAGCAGTATTGTTGTTTTTGCACATCAAAGAATTATACCGGAGATTTCAATTGCTT
Organism: Pyralis farinalis; assembly: GCA_947507595.1. Classification (NCBI taxonomy): domain Eukaryota; kingdom Metazoa; phylum Arthropoda; class Insecta; order Lepidoptera; family Pyralidae; genus Pyralis; species Pyralis farinalis. Next base: position 2,298,343 of record OX382281.1, read on the forward strand.
ATGATGAGCAAACTTTCCCTATAAAAGACAAAGTTAAGTTTCTTGGTGTAATTCTAGACTCTAAATTGACAGGCACCCACCATGTTTATCACATTGTCAAAAAGTCAGAAAAGTACATTAATGTTCTTCGTTCACTTTCTGGAGTATGGTGGGGTTCTCACCCTTTTATGCAGAAATTAATTTATAATACCCTGGTCCGCAGTCATCTTTTCCTTCTGGAACCATGTAACAAAGATGCTTTAAAATCCTTGGACAAAATACAATCAAAATGTCTGCGCATCATTACTGGTTCCATGAAATCCTCTCCTATTAATGCCCTGCAAGTTGAATGTGTGGAACCTCCGTTGCATTTACGTAGGCAATATCTATCAGATAGATTTTTGCATAAAGCCCTACAAGTATCTGACCACCCACTCCTAACTAAGCTGCATGAGCTGTCAGAGTATATTCCCGCTGGACACACAAAGACCCTCCATGTTTGTTTAACAGTTTTGTTTCGTTTCTTCGACTTCCGTGCCCTGTATATCAATGCAGGGTAAACCCTTTATTTGACATTCCCTATCAGGCAATCATCTATCAGCCTGACATAGTTTTCAATTTAGGTATAGAGAAAGATTCCCCATTTGCTGCAGCAAGAATAAATGCTGAAATAGATAAATTCTGGAGTGACCGGGTGGCTATGTATACTCAAAATTCTCAGAGGAAAGTTGTGTGGGAGCCGCCGTTTGGATCCCGAAATACAGAATTATTTTAAAATTTAAATGCCCTTCAGTGTGTTCAGTGTTCACCGGCGAAGCCACTGCTATCCTGGAGGCTCTATTATATATAGAGTCTCATAATATACCTAAGACGGTTATCTTCACAGACTCTGAAAGCTGTTTATCCGCAATAGCGTCTCATCAGTTCAGCAGCAAAGTCAAATCCCCTGTTATCTTGAACATTAAACAGGTTCTATGTAGGTGTCATATCAAGGGCTTACTGATCTGTCTTGCGTGGATCCCTGGACATAATGGTATCCCAGGAAATGAAGTGGCTGACCAATGTGCTAAGGATGCAATAGGTAACGGATGTTCGACCCCTCAGTGTACAGCTTACTCGCACGACTTGGTACCCTTGCCCGTGTCAGCTTGGCTGGTGGCTGGAACAAAATATGGTCACAAACCCGAACAATGAAAGGGAAATTTTACAGTTCCATCCAGGACCATATACCATCCAAACCTTGGTTTTTCAAGTATCCTCATACCAGCAAGCGAGCTACATCAGTGCTTTGCCGTCTCCGATTAGGTCATGTTTGCACCAATACGTTTCTGGCAAAAATCAGGGTGAGGGATAGCTCTCTGTGTGAGTGTGGTCTGGATGAGGGTACTCCAGACCATATCTTTTTTTCCTGCCCAAAAAATTCTTCCTCTCTCTATGACCTACTCCCTTCCTCTATTCCCCGTCCTATCAACTTTAAATCCCTCCTTACATTTGTTAACTCCCCCTCCGTTGTATATACTTTGTGTGCGTTTATTAACACTAACATCATTAAATTGTAATGTGTATGTCTTATAATCATACTAATCCCTGTTTGTGATGTCAGTGTATGTCTCTTGTTTCAGGCATGTAGACGTAGCGTCACAGTGTCTTCACCACTTGCTTAACTATTTAATATACTGTACACTCACAAAGCCACTTCTTAGCAGAGTCACATACTAAGAGTAGTCACTGAGTATGTACTTAAATTATGAACTGAAATATGAAAGCACTGACATTGGCGAGAACACCAGGATCGCCATAAAGAAGAATAATAATAATAACATTACTTTTTTGGTTCTTTTTATCCCCGAGGGGACAAGCAAAGGTATCTAGCCCATATAGCCAAGTATTCAGTTTCGAACCATTTCAAAATCTTAATTTTAGATATTCTAGCTTTAGGAACTGTGCTGAAAAATACTGGGTACCTTACCCAATCCTGCAGTTTAAATAACACTCGTAAAACGATAGTAACTTTTACAAGGTTTTCTTGTTGAACTTGTTCACGTCTTTCAAAAGTGCATAAACGTGTTATATTAGAGTTTTTAGGGTTCCGTACTCAAAGCGTAAAACGGACCCTATTACTGAGACTCCGCTGTCCGTCCGTTAGACAGTTGAAATTTTCACAGATAACGTTTTTCTGTTGCCGCTATAACAACAAATACTAAAAAATTGAATAAAATATAAATAAACTATAAATATTGTCGGACAAATTACACAGCGCCACCTAGCCCCAAAGTAAGCGCAGCTTGTGTTATGGGTACTAGACAACTGATAAACATACGTAAATACATTTTTTTTTTAATACATACTTATCATACATAGAAAATACCCAGACCAAGACAAACAGACATGTTCATGCACACAAATGTTTGTACTGTGTGGGAATCGAACCCACGAGCGTTGGTGTCAATGCAGTGTAACAACGTGTTATACCACTGCGCCACCGAGCTCGTCAATAAATATTTAAGGGGGCTCTCATACAGCAATCGTGATTTTTTTTTTTTTGCTCGTTTTTGCTCGATATTGATAACGGCAACAGGTAGACGCTTGAAATATTCACAAAATATTTATTTATATATTCACTTTAAAAATAAATAATTAAATTAAAATAAATATTTAATAAGTAAAATAAAACAAATAATTCCCATATAACAAACGTTAATTTTTTGCCGTTTTATAAATAAAGTACGGAACCCTTCGTGCGCGAGTCCGACTCGCACTTGGCCGGTTTTTCATTACTATATAATTTGACTAGCTTAAGTATGTTACAAAATACAATCAAAATTGTCACATACAACTAATTATATACTGAATTATAACAATTTTAACTATAACAACAATGTCACTCGTCAAACCGCGGGTAGAGGTCCCATCGCATTACTTCATGCATTTTTGCACTCATTGATATGTGTGATGCGATGGCATGAAAATATTTCGTCGTGGTATTTATTTATTCTACGGTATTACATAATATGATATAATAAGGATCTCGTAAATAATTGTCAAAACAACGTATTGAGTTAATTTTTAAGGGTTTATGCAAATTAATTGTCTGTTTAAATAGATTATAACAATTATTTACAAAACAGGAAGCCTCTATGCTTTCTGACGTTAAAAAAAGATTAACGATGATTTTGCTAATGTCGAGGTTAAGAAAGCCACGTTCCAGGAAATTTGACCATTGTCGGTGCCAAACCCAACAAAAAAGCATACACTTAGTACCCTGCCCAGGCAAATATATATTTGTATATAGTGGGCAATTAAAGAAGAGATGTTCAAGTATTCTATTTCAGGGCAGGTCAAGAAGTAGTTTTTTTTTAAAAAGGGTAGTTATTTAACACACGAAAATAATGTAATAAAGAAATAGAGTGAATGACTTGTCTCGACGGCGGCAGTCCAACTCGGTGTGTCTAATTAAAATTGAAATAAATATGCATCGATTCCTATTGCATGGACGTCGGCGATATAACAGTTCCATCCTCTAAACCGCACCGCACAATGAACTACTGAAAATTTTGATTTTGGCTTAGCTCACCTGAGAGCAGACATGACCAAGACATAACCTCATATATATATATATATATATATATATATATATATATATATATATATATATATATATATATATACACACATCAAAAGTGTCTAGGGATCAACATATATTTTTGCAATAACTTTTCTCCTGATTGATATTAATTAAAATTTTCTTTAAGGATTCATCAAATAAAGTGTTTTCGTTTGTCTACAGTAACGATAAACCAAGTCACCTTTGCATTAATAAAGAAATTTGCCATTTTCATAATAAAGGGATTTTTGACATTTGAACCACTAACATTAAAGTTCGAAAAAAAGACTGAAATAACAGTTTTCTTTAAAATTTTATTGGGTAACTTAAACAATTAATAATCCGTGTTTCTACCGCGAACACTAACAACATCGGTTTGGCATACTCAAAATGAGTTCATCCAAATCACGCTGTGGAATGGCCGCCCATGTTCGTTGCAACAACAAAAAAAGGTCTTCTTGCGACTGGATACCCTCCATATTCGGCAGAGCTCTTCTCTGTAGCATATCCCATGCATGCTCAATCGGGTTCAAGTCTGGCGACTGAGCAGGCCAGGGCATGACATTGATGTTAGCTGCGGCGAGAGTCTGTCTTACAACTCTTGCGGTGTGCGGTCGTGCATTATCATGCATTAACTGAAATAAGGGACCGATTTGCACTTGTAGAGGAACGATGACGTTTGATACAATCGTCTCAGCATAAATTTGAGCGTTGAGGTTGCCTCTGATCCAAATCAACTCAGTTCTTCCGCCGATCCAAATACCCGCCCATACCATGATGGTTCCACCACTATAAGGATGGACTTCCTGGCAGGATTTTAATCGCTGTTGGCGTCCAGGGGTTCTCCAGTGTCGTATACGTCTTGTATCCGGTCTCATACCAAAACGAGACTCATCAGAAAAGCATACGAAACGCCATTGTTCTTCTGCCCAATTTCTGTGTTCAAGAGCCCATTGATATCGAATCCTACGATTGTGCATTGCTATAGGTGGTACCCTTAGCGGTCTTCGGGAATGAAGGTTCACTTCATGCAAGCGGTTTCTGACTGTTTGGTCGCTAATTAAGTTCCCTGAAGAGTGATGAAGCGTCACGGCTAACATCATGGCGGTTATTGTTGGAGCTCTTCGAGTTGTGATTTGAATGTATCGGTCTTGTCTCCGTGTGGTGCAGCGATACCGTCCTCCATGGCGCTCAGCCACGGTACCAGTGCTTCGGTAACGTGTCCAAAGTCGACTGATAACACTCTGACTTGTATTCAGAGCTAAAGCCACAGTACGTTGCCGGGAACCAGCTTCTATCATTCCCACGGCTCTGAGCATTTCTTCCCTGCTTAAATGACGTCGCCGCTCCATAACAACGTTGGTTTTAATCAGTAGTAGGGAAACAGTAGCACTAATAATGTCTTCAATGCGTTGTATGTTTTTATAGGGAAAATATTGACAGCTGATTTTCATCTTTTACTCGAATTTGATTGACAGTTCCTGTTTCAAATTATGAAATGCACTAAAAAGGATCCATATAAATTTATAAAATCATAAATTTATTACAAAGCCACATCTCAATCTCAAGAAATCCGCATAAAAATGCTTGATCCCTAGACACTTTTGATGTGTGTGTATATATATATATATATATATATATATATATATATATATATATATATATATATATATATATATATATAATATGTTGGATGCTTGTTAAAATGGCGATATTTAAAAAGCCACGGTTTAATAGAGATGTCTGTTTGGATTTTTGGATAAAGTTTTGCATATATGTGACTCCTCGTCTCTGGCATTGCCCATCACAGTCTCTTTTAAACCGCATGTCAGCCAGCAATCTAAGATCACTGCAGAAGCTTATATACTACTTGACGGTACATAAATGAGTAGCTTCTTTAGCACACCTATATGCAGTTTCATTACCGACAATGCCACTGGGTCCTGGGATCCAATGCCACCTGTAACCTGTAAGCCTGAAGAGTGACAATGGAAAAGTATTAATCTTATTGCCAGAATAATTGCAAAGTTATCTTTGAAATGAAAAAGGAACTTAAGTAGATTTTGAAGACAAGTCTCCGAATTTGAAAGGATTAGGGTTTTGGGGATAGGGTGGGACTATATGTAGAAAATAGCTTCAAGAACAGCTGTAGCTTCATGCAATTTGATCTAACCTGCTTTGTGTGCTTCCACCACCAATTAGTTCATGCGGCCTAGCGCCGGCTGGCACCCACCCACTACTGTTAGTAAATGCACCATGACGACGCTGCCATGGCTGCTCCGGTAGTCGTGTTTCGCCTCTCCCACGAGGCATCAACAGGCGTTGTAGACGTTAATCGTAAGAATAACATGCTACGAGTCAACGATTAACGTCTACAACGCCTGATGATGCCTCGTGGAGAGGCGAAACACGTGTCGCAGCGACGACCAGGCCAGTCGTGGCAGCGACGGTGGTAGTGGGGGCATGCGGATTCTGTTCCAGATGGCGGACGACCGCAGCAGCCGAGGCAGAGATTACCGTAGCAGCCATGGCAGCGTTGGCATGTTGCATTTACTAACAGTTGTGGGTGGGTAAAAAAACTTGGGCCTGGACTATAATTTTTCTTGGTCTGCTCACGTCAATAAGGTTATCAAACGAATTCACTATTAATTTCACTCTCTTAGGTGTCTCCAGATCTTTCTCCCTTTCTCCACTAAAGTTATGCTTAGTAATGCCCTTCTTCTTCCCCTTCTCGACTACGCCGACGTATGCTACTTGGACGCAAGTGAGAAACTTTTAAATAAACTTGAACTATTGCAAAATCTTGCAATCCAAAGTCCAAAAATAAACCTTATTTTTGGACTTAAAATATGTTCACATCACTGAGTACCACAACCGCTGAAGACGCTGCTGCTCCCAACGGCGCAAACAATTTCTTTTTTGTAACTATTTGACCTACCGTGCTGCTCAGTTGTAGAATAAATTACCTACACGTATTCGTGAAAGCCCATCTGTTGTCTCATTCAAATAGAAATTGAAAGATTACTACTTATCCATTCATAAATTACTGTATGTATATGTATGCATGTGTATATATACATATATACGTATGTAAATGTGTATGTGTATGTATAACTCTTATTCAGGCACAGCTATTCCACTACTGATAACATGACCCACTGTTGGAGGTTGGCTGGAAGAAATCTCATTTAGAGATAAGCTCGACTTTGCGAACTTATATATATCCTTTACTGTGTGTAATAAAGGATATATATAAACTGAAATATTTTCATACGATCACGCATTGCACGAAGTAACGCGTCCTTTGCCTGTCAGTAGGCTTGGGTAAAAATTATCGATATTTTTTGAAAAAATAATCGATATATATCGTCGATATATTTATTCTCGAACTATCGATATTTGTTTCAGAATATCGAATTTGTATCAAATTCGATATTTTTTAAGACTTCTGTACATACGACACATGTATGCAACAGCGGACCATATTTAATAAGTATTTAATACTTATTAAATATGGTCCGCTGTTTTACCATGTCCTCCTGGAAAAGATATCGAAATATCGATATTTTTTATTGTACGTATACCGATATTTTTAAAATTAGAATATCGATTTAGATATATATCGATATATATTTTTGATTTGCCCATCCCTACCTGTCAGTACGTGTCGCTGAACACGTTTTACCTGTGTTTTTTTTTTATTGCTTTACATCGGAGTCGTTCGGTACACATATAATACATCATAGACGTAATAAAATAGTCACACGGAATCTCGCTGAGAAACAACTGAAGCACCACAATGGCGTCGTGTAACTATGTGTGAGTGTCAAGTGGGTTGTCAGATGGAAGCAAATTTCCCTTATCTTTAACTATTTTTTTTTATACCACTAAGGTGGCCATCAAACATACGGCCTGCCTGATAGTAAACAGTCACCGTAGCCTATGGACTTTTGCAACACCAGGGGTGTCACTCATGCGTTGCCCTCTAAAAACCTCTTTACGCATTTCTTGAAGAACTCCATGCTGTAGTCCCTTGGAAAAACCTCGGCTGGGAACTCATTCCACAGCTTGAGAGAAACTAACTAAAAAGAAATAAAAAAAATATATGATTCGTTACTGTCTTTGGAACCCGAATTTTATGGATCGTTGATTTGTAACTTGTATTGTTTAAAATAGGCATTGATGAAAATAAATTAAACACATGAAATATAATATTACATATTCCTTTTATTATGTAGAACAAATGAATACTTATTGGAAATAAATAATGCCCAAACAAATACACCATTTTTAATGACCAGACGAGGCTCTGGCGAAAGAGAGGTAGGGCACGACGTTACCTTGACTGAAGAAGTACCTCCACCTCACAGAAGACGGCAGCCACTCCTCGAAATGTATATTGCATATTACACTGGATTTAGATGGAATCTAGCCGTTTTCTTTTCTGGACTCTCTTATGATTTGTAACCAATCATTCTTCCATGCATCATTTGACGATGGAAATCTAAAAAATATTAAAGGTATGAATAATAGTTGTTCAGTAAAAGCATCATAGGATGTAAGTTTGTATGTCTATTTAAATAAAATTAGGTATGTCAATTAAGTAAGAATTACAAGAGAACAAAAGGGAAATGTGAGTTATGGTAACACCGGTCGATTTATTGTTTTGAAAAATTAATTTAAGTGAAAACGATTATTTAATCAGAAAAATTACTTGCTTACCTATGAAAAGTAATCCCTTGGCTTTTTTTAATTGTACCACTATGGTTCCGACTGCTCTTCACCACGCACGACGGTATTATTATTTTTTTTCGACAAGGTTATCACGCGGCGACAGGGGCGCCGACTCCGTGGGTGCTCGGGGGCTCCAGCACGCACGGGAGGGAAATAGTGGGTTCGGAGCACCCATGACGTGCCGTGACATGACCATGACTAAAATAATCCTCATCATTATCTGTTGTTCAGGTTCTCCGTATCTGGTTATTCTAGTAAGCGCTTTCTTGCTTACTAGAATTTGTGCGACGCGTCCTAATGTGATCTTAGTTCCCACCCACCTACTTTTGATGTAGAGCTATTTTTAAGTTTTGGGCAGGGCAGTCTTTGAGGGACGCCTATGTCCAGCCGTGTACGTCTTTCGGCTGAAATCATGATGATGTACCTAGTCATCAAAAGAGCATGAGCACCCACGAGGTTTTCCAGGAGCCGGCGCCCCTGCGCGGCGAGGTGTTGGTGCGTAATGGCGGGCGGTAGACTTACTATGGTGTGAATGTGTGCGTGTCGGCTCGTACGTATAGCAACTGACTTACTTTGGCGGTGCTTCAGTGTTTTAGTTCGGGAGACGGTGTTTGCTTTTTTATTACGTCTATGTAATACATTAATATAATTATATAAGTCTATATATTTCATATATACTTGTTATATGTAATTGTAAATATAAGCGTTGTTGGGGTCGGTACCAGAAGCGTGCACGTCGCGACCCTGCCAGTCCAACACTTGGACGGACTGCAATTCTGGACCCAAACCGCACAGACGCGCGGATTAGGGCGTCCCCCGGAGGCGACGCGCACCGATCCGCCCCCGTCGGTGCGAAATCTAGGGCATGCGGCGGTGGGGGCCGCCACCCACCACGCAACGCCCATCCCGGCGGGTCGAGGGGAGCTGAGTGTCGTATAGGCACATGGAATGTGAGAGGTGGTCTAAAAGATAAGATGAATGAGTTGATAGATATAATGAACGTGAGATGCCTAGATGCTTTGTGTGTGTCAGAGACCAAGCGAAAGGGAAGCGACACCGAAGATCTGCCCGGTGGCATGATGGCCCTGTGGTCCGGGGTGGACCAGGACGTTCATGCCAGCGCTGGCGTAGGTGTCGTGCTTTCATCTCGCTTGGCCGCGGGTGTGAAAGATTACGATTTAGTAGGTCCAAGACTTCTCTGGGTTAAGATAAAACTGGGGATTACGCGAGTGTTTTTAGTTGCAGCATATGCTCCTGTGAGCTCTGCTGATCCCCAGGAGCTCGAGAAGTTTTGGGAGACTGTAAGGGGTATTCTGGATTTGGCCGAAGCGAATGAACGGATAATTATGTGTGGTGATCTGAATGGATGGGTTGGGACCAAGCGAAGCAGTTATGAGGCTGTGCTTGGTCCATACGGAGATAAGAGAGTGAACGATGCTGGTAAGTTACTTTTAGACGTATGTATGGAACGAAACCTCCTTGTGTCGAACACGCTCTTCCATCACAAGGATATTCACACTTACACATGGAGACGGAATGAACAGAAAAGTGTGATTGATTTGATTTTGATAGATGGACGTCTCCGAAAGTCGTTAATGGATACAAGAGCCTTCAGAGGTCCCACTCTTGAAACGGACCACTATCTGGTGATAAGCCGATTTGTGGGGCTTTTCAAGAAGTGGAGGCACTGGCGAGTGCGTATTCCTTTCGGAGACCATGAAAGAATAAGAAGTGAAAAATTGGAAGATGAAAGTGTGAGGAGTACGTATGTACGTCTAGTCAGTGAAAGACTTGCGAACGCGAGTCTTTCCGACTCAGATGTAGACGAATGTTGGAAAGTTCTGAAAGAAAGTATGGTGGACAGTGCGAAAGAAGCATGTGGATGCGCAAAGAGACGTAGAACACTAAGAGGAGATGCCTGGTGGGATGCGGAGGTTCAATCCTCCGTGGAAAAAAAGAGGAAAGCGTGGCTGGATTACGTATCATCTTTGCACCAGAGTGATGGTATGAAAGAAATGAAGAAAGAAATATACCGTCTATGCAAGAATGACTCCAAAGCTTTAGTGAAAGAGAAGCGTGAAAGACTACATATGATTGAGGAAGAGAAGCTGACGAAGAACTTCGAGGCAAATACCAAACTCTTCTGGAGAGAGGTAAAGAAGTCTCGAAGTGGTTCGTCAGCATCCAGAATGGACAAGATAAGATGTAAAGCTGGTGGCATTCTTGCTAACACTCAGGAAGTGTTAGAACGGTGGAGTGAATATTTTAGAGAAATGTATGATTATGTCCATGACGCTGGCATTGTGAATGAGTCTGTGATAGACTCGGCAGTGCCAGCGTACCATGAAGACATTACTATGGATGAGATTGAATGGTCGATACGAAGTTTGAAAGATGGAAAGTCAGCGGGAATCGATATGGTAACAGCTGAGATGATCTAGCTAGGTGGTACCTGCGTTAGGGACGCCTTCTGGTTTTTGAGCAAATTATGCTGGAGAACCGGAAGGGTCCCGAGCGATTGGAGACGCGCAGTCATCGTGCCCTTGTATAAAGGCAAGGGCTCACGTATGGACTGCGCCAACTATAGGGCCATCAGTTTGATCAGCTTAGCAGCTAAAGTGTATGGAAAAATCATTGAAAGGAGAATGAGGGTGAAATCCGATGGAATGCTTTGGGAAGCACAGGGTGGATTTCGAAGCGGCAGAGGATGTACGGATCAAGTTTTTTCACTCCGCAACATCGTAGAGAAGCATCTGGCTTTGGATCAGAAGGTTTTCTGCGGTTTTGTGGACTTTGAGAAAGCATTTGATAGAGTCGTGCGAAAGAATCTCTGGAACATTTTGCCCGGATATGGGGTTGACGGTGACCTAATCCGTGCTGTGCAATCCACTTATGAGGATTGTACAGCATGTGTGCGGGTGGACGGCAGCTTGTCGCCCTGGTTTGATGTCAATATTGGTGTCAGACAGGGATGCGTGCTGTCGGCTCGGCTGTTCATCCTGTATCTGGACAGTTGTCTTCAGAGAATAAGAAATATGAATGTGGGAATGCGAATGGGTGACTCAGTGGTCAACTGCCTGCTTTATGCAGACGATGCGGCATTAATAGCAGAATCACCATCCGAACTGCAAACACTAGTTACAACAATGAAAGATGATTGTATGAAGAAAGGCTTACAATTGAATGCGAAGAAAACCAAGATAATGGTATTTGAAAGAGAGACAACCAGAACAAACGCTAGGATTATGGTTGATGATGTAGTGTTGGAGCAAGTGAATGAGATTGTATATCTTGGAAGTGCTTTTAGCAGCAATGGAAGGTACACCGCTGATGTGGAGAGACGAGTGAGTGCCGGGAATAGGGTGAATGGAGCGTTGGGTAAACTTCTAGGCAGCCGAAATCTAAGCCAGAAGGCACAGCTCGCTGTACACAACGCGGTGCTAATTCCAAAGCTAACTTATGGAAGTGAGAGCTGGGTATGGCAGAGAGAGCATGAAAGTAGAATAAATGCGGTCGAGATGCGAGCATTGCGCAAAATTTGTGGCATAACGCTTGCTGACCGCGTTCGTAATGAAGACGTGAGAGAAAGAGTTGGTCTAAAAGAGAGTGTCGGTGTTAAGATAAGAAAGGGCATGCTCCGTTGGTTCGGACATGTAGAAAGAATGCGGGACGAAAGAATGACGAAACAGATATACAATGCAAAAGTGGAAGGATGTAGGAGCCGAGGAAGGCCGAGACTAACCTACCATGACCAAATTGGTCGTGTTTTATCAGAAGGTGATGTCAGAAGCCCCAGGAACCGGCGAGCGTGCATGAAAAGAGCTATGAATGTCACAGAAGCGAGTGAAGTATGCAAGGACCGTGTCTTATGGCGCTCGGTTCTCTCTGCCTACCCCGCAAGGGACTTGGCGTGAAGATATACATACATACATACATATACAAGCGTTGTGCGTTACGCAAGTTTAATTAGGTTATACTTAAATAATAAATAAACAATACTTGATAATGAAAAGTGGTACACGTTCGCGAACCGAGCGTCAAATGCTTAAATTAAGAAGAAGAACATTTTGTAAGTCGTTGAGGGAGAAAAGAATTATTTTTATCCATCTTGGTCGTACGTAACATTATCTTTGGAATCGAAAATAATATAATTTCCTACGTAAAATGCCAAATAGTGTAACTAGCGTATTTTAAAAGGAATTCCTTTCATTGTTTGCAGTAATAACACAGTTCATAATTTTGTGAAATTCATTTATTAGTCAAGACCAAATTAGTTGTTGTAAAATATCGTCCGCTGGAAACGTGTGCAGAGTTTGTCTGGCGATGGACGCACCTGTCCGCGATATAGCCGGCAGTCCGCTACAAGATGTTTATGAAAGACTGACCGAGATCTCTGTGAGTATCGTGCAACACGTAATACTGTATTTCACATTCTTCAAACAACACACGGTGTATTTACTGTTGGTCCATGACCCACTGCCGTGGTTTTTCATATTTAAAGCGAAGCATACTCTTTTCACTTACATAAATATATTGTTATATAGTATACGTATTAACTTTGTGTTTTTTTAAGGATATTTCGACAATAATGTATAGTATTTTCAATTTCAATGTTAGAAGTTATATAATGTACATTGTGATAGAACACTACACTACTACTACTAGTGTACTACTACAATCACTTTGAAAAAGACATTCTTGGGGACATGGGGCCCTCAGGCTAAATGCATGCAGAAAACTTCTTACAGTCTGTTCTTGGTATAACTGAGTGAGACTAATATGAAGAATCAAATGCAACTTTCAGCCACTCGGAACTTATTCCTGGCTGGTTGCATAATTTATCAAGTCACAGTAGAGGTAAATAGATAGAATAAAAATTGTAGCCGCACAACCCACCACACACCAGAGAACATTCACTGAGTTAGAATACTACTCTAAACAGGGCTCATGGGAGCTAAGTGACTGCAGATGTTTCTCGTCTTCCCTCAGCCACATGTATATGGACAGAGAAGTTAAATTAGAGCTCAAATATAATAATAATTATTATTATCATTATTATATTTCGCAGGACTCTCGGCTCAGGCTTGCCTTCATTGGCCGTCCAGAGAGGAGTCGATAGAGCATATTGCTTTATTGGGTGATATGCTCCAGGGGTGGAAGTGTTAAAGGGCATAACACAGCGAGTAACTTTCGAGAAAGTGCAGCACACCTCTCGACACCCCTGGGTCGCTCACACCGGTGTTGCCCCCGGCCGACTTTCTCTGGCATTTCGGGGGTCCATCCAGTGGGTGGCGAGCCACAGCCTGCCAGGAGTAACATCAAATATGATAGTTATGGCAGGCGCCTGTCCCTCTTATGCAAGCCCAGTACTAATAATCCCTCCAGATCTTATTTTAATAGCCCACCGACATATTTCCAATAGTTCCAATACCTGCTGTGACCTGTTCATGGGTATATTATCCCATTTATATCCCCTGAAGCGGGTCACGGTGGGTATAATACATTACATCATTCTTTTCGAAGGGGCCTCTACGCGTTGGATTCATATCCCCGTGCACGCCTATCAAATGACTGGAATTAAACCCGTGAAAAAAGAGATGAATATTTTTATTGACAGAAATTTTTTACATAAAATCTGAAATTGATTTAGTTCCCACACTAGGCTAAGCCTGTCCTGTGGGCAACTTTACAGCTTGATTTGTCGTGGAATAAGGTACTAAACTTAAGGCACTAAAACTACATAAGAAATATTTGGTAATTGTCACTATTATATCCGTATTCTAATGTTAGGAGTGTAATAAGCAATCTCTAGTGCTATTCCAAACAGTTCAATAGCTCTTCTGAATCACTGTACGTCCAGCACAATAATTTAGTTTCCAACGTATTCTCAAATTCGCGAGAACCAAACAAATGGAGATTATATTTCCTGTTGATTTTGTTGTAAATAAAAGGTTTTCTGAAAGAGAGGAATCTGTTGGCAAATGTTGAATTTACTTTGGGGAGCGGAAGCCTGAAAATATGTTTTTTGAGTAAATTGGTGTAGTTTGCAGACAATAACACTTCTTTATGGGTAAAAAGAGCGTCAGCAAGCAGGTATAGTCTACGAACGCTAAGGACTTGAGCTTCCTGATAGAGGAGAGTCGTGGAGAAACGTACTGGTTTTTGTAACATTGTTTTAAGAATTGCTCGTTGGGCTCTTTCAAGTGAGAGCATATGAGTAGAAGCAGCGCCCCCCAGACTAGAATGCAATATGACAAAATAGAATGACATAGAGTGATGTACATGGTTTTCAGTAAGGTCAGTGATGCAACATCACTCAGTAGTTTCATTGTATAAATTAACTTTCTTGTCCTACTGGTTATTGCTGCTAAGTGATCCTTGAATGTAAGTTTTTCATCAATGATGACACCTAAATATTTAGTACATATTTAGTACAGGACACACAACAAACTCTCGTAGTTGCAAGGAATTGTTTGGGAAAGGTTGCTTCCTGACGCACATGTATGAACTTTAATGTCCCAATCAGTCGGGGTAGACGAAGAAGCAGTTTTGTGGAAACAGATGAGGTTTGACTTAGCTGTATTCAATGTAAGGAGATTACCATTTAACCAATCTGTGACTAAACGCAGTCCAACCTCAGCCATCCGGAATAGACCATCCTATGATGATACATGGAATATAATTACAGTGTCATCAGCGTAATTAATGACTTCCGCGTTAGGGAGATTAAGATGCGCGAGCTCGTTAAAATAGATTAAGAACAGCGTGGGTCCAAGGATGCTTCCCTGCGGAACGCCATAAAATACTTCGCAGGTGCCACTGACGAAGGCATCGACCTTCGTATACTGCGTCCTTCCCGAGAGGTAGCTACAAAACCAATAGAGACATACACCTCTTATACCAATAAGTTCTAGCCTCCTCAGGAGTATGGGCACCGATACGGAGTCGAATGCCTTCGCCAGGTCCAGAAAAATACCGAGGCAGTTCTGACCATTGTCAAGATACGAAGTAACACTACCGAGTAATTTAGTGACCGCCTGCTCTGTGGACTTTCCCTGTTGAAACCCGAATTGATTGGCTGATATATTGTTTTTCTCCAAATATTTTCTCAGGCGTTTATTCACTAACCTCTCCAGAAGTTTTGACAGTGCACTCAGTAGGGAAATGGGCCGGTAGTTGTTTGGACAATTTGCACTTCCACCTTTATGGACGGGGATCACAATGGAAGTTTTCCAGATATCCGGAAATTTGCCGGTGGAAAAGCTTAGATCGTAGATATGTACAAGAGGAATGACAATATGCTTTCTTACTGATTACAAAAGATAATTTGAAAAACCGTCCAATCCTTGTGCGCTTTTGTTTTTAAGTTGAAGAATTAACCGGTCAATTTCTTCCGTATTCGTAGGTGACATATAAAAAGAATTCGCGAGTAGGGTCTGTGATTTAACTTTAGCTGCTAGCGACTCCTGAGTTTCGTTTTTACGTTCTAGTATGAGGTTGGCTAGACGTTGGCCGGTCGCGCAGAAAAAACGGTTTGTGCAATCCAATGACTTAACCTCGTCTTCACCAAGTTTACAGAGGTGGTGCGCCGTATTCTTTTCTTTAATAGAGTGGGTAATGCGTTTTATAGTGCTACACAACTTATCAGGTGATTTTTTATTGTTTTCCAATTCTTCGCGGTCGAACTTCATTTTTTGATTTCGAAGTAATGAGTAATAAAAATTTCTGTAAGCTTGTATACGTGCATTTTTAGGGGGTCATTTGGATTTTTCTTGCATCAATGTGTAGCCTATCTTTATGTATAGAGCACCTTATAAAGCCAGGCGTCATCCAAGGCCTCAGGCAGAGTTTAGTCTATATGTCTATTCATAACCTGAGTCAAAGCTTTTTCGAATTCCTCCGCTGCTTTTGATGGACAGGATTTACTCAGTACCGAAGACCAACTCTCTTTCTCTAGTTCATCTCCAATCGCCTCATAATCAAAAGTGGTTCGGGCTATAATAGAACGAGATATATTAGATGGTTTAGTATCAATACCTAAGATAACTAGTTCATGATTGGTCACGGTTGAAGAGCAAACAATTGATTCCATTTTTGCAAAAGAGATTACGAAAAAATGGTCAAGGCACGCATCCTTACGTGTAGGTTTATGTACAGCTGGAATGAACCCAAGTTGAGCCATTAAGCATGAGTAGTCCGCACTAGACGTGGCATTCATCAGATCTATATTTATGTCTCCAGCAATCAACCCGCATGGACCACTCGACATTGTATTAATGACGACTGACTCGAGGGAACTCAAGAAGTTGTCTATATTCCCAAAACCGTGGTGTAATTTGGTATATGGACAAATAAACTAATAGTGTCAGCCACGTCAGGCTCGCTAACAATAGGGTTCAAGGAGTTCCTAACATAAATTATTACACCGCTCGACTGATTTGTGCAATTGGTGGTGCAAAAGGACAGGAAGCCGTCCATCCTATCTATTACGGAGTCAGGACCAATCCAACATTCCGTCAGTACAAGTATATCAAAATCCATATTCAATCTCTTGAGAATTACTAAAAACCCGTTCAGATTACGTTGTAAACTCCTAATATTACATGTTAGTATTTTCAGCTTATACTGTGAAATAATGTTATAACATTGTTCTGCAACTTCTATCTTGTGGCATATGATATCTATATCATTAAGTAGGTTTACAGAGAACATTTTTAAGTTGGGTGAATATGTACAAGATGGTTACAACAGTTTGGGCCACAGCAGAATTATATTAAATAATTCTGCTTTGCTCTCAAATATCATCTACTGCAACCTATAATGTACCTATCATTACGTTTATTTAAAACGTGCAAAACGTAATACCTAGCTGAGTTATATACAGGTAACATACAATATTCATATGCTGGAATAATAACAATAGTGATGATTAATGATAATAATGAAAATAATAGAAAAATAATAAAGAAGTGTGTAATGGTGTCACTGATACATATAGGTTGCATATCCTCAATGGGATGATGCGGGTTCCGCAGGCGTGGTAGCTGACTTCGGCAATGTAGTAGTGGCTGGCAATTCAGAAGGAGCTGGTCCAATGTGAACATCAATGTCGCTGGAGCAGCGAATGGGAATTGCTGGAAATTTATTTCCGTCTGAGGGTGCGGATTTTCGCATGTATACTGTTCCGTTTCATATCCAACAATATTTAAAGTGGTGTAGCTTGGAGCGGCATCTCGCTTCACGAAATCACGTTAGCCGTTCATTAACGTAGATGGTATTTGCTGTTCCACTTACACACATCAAAAGTGTCTAGGGATCAAGCATTTTTATGCGGATTTCTTAAGATTGAGATGTGGCTTTGTAATAAAAAAATATATAAAATATATAAACGTATACGACACTGGAGAACCCCTGGACGCCAACAGCGATTAAAATCCTGCCAGGAAGTCCATCCTTATAGTGGTGGAACCATCATGGTATGGGCGGGTATTTGGATCGGCGGAAGAACCGAGTTGATTTGGATCAGAGGCAACCTCAACGCTCAAATTTATGCTGAGACGATTGTATCAGACGTCATCGTTCCTCTACAAATGCAAATCGGTCCCTTATTTCAGTTAATGCATGATAATGCACGACCGCACACCGCAAGAGTTGTAAGACAGACTCTCGCCGCAGCTAACATCAATGTCATGCCCTGGCCTGCTCAGTCGCCAGACTTGAACCCGATTGAGCATGCATGGGATATGCTACAGAGAAGAGCTCTGCCGAATATGGAGGGTATCCAGTCGCAAGAAGACCTTTTTTTGTTGTTGCAACGAACATGGGCGGCCATTCCATAGCGTGATTTGGATGAACTCATTTTGAGTATGCCAAACCGATGTTCTTGTGTTGTTAGTGTTCGCGGTAGAAACACGGATTATTAATTGTTTAAGTTACCCAATAAAATTTTCAAGAAAACTGTTATTTCAGTCTTTTTTTCGAACTTTAATGTTAGTGGTTCAAATGTCAAAAATCCCTTTATTATGAAAATGGCAAATTTCTTTATTAATGCAAAGGTTGCACTGGTTTATTGGTTTATCATTACTGTAGACAAACGAAAACACTTTATTTGATGAATCCTTAAAGAAAATTTTAATTAATATCAATCAGGAGAAAAGTTATTGCAAAAATATATGTTGATCCCTAGACACTTTTGATGTGTGTACTATACCCTCCGAAGACATGTGGCGCCTGACCTTGGCCGCCGCAAGGACTTCATCTCGTTTCGATTTTCGGAGAAACTTCACAACAATTGGTCTGGCTTTTGGTATTTCAAGTATAGATGTGCCAATACGCCGCGGCCCCGATCTGCGCACTTCGTCCATATCAGTCTCGCATGCAGGTCCACGCCAATTTTATTGGAGACAAGCAGTACCACTGTAATAAATTTTTGTAAATTATAAGTGGTCGGGTCGGATCTCGACCCTGAAAGGTAGGGTTCACTACAAATAAACAAAATTCCATAAGGTTAAGCTAAAAGATTCGTGCGCCATTGTAGTGGTAGACCCTTAATTGCTAGCAGATAGCCATCGGAGGTATCGAACCTTTAATCTTCAGGGAGGTGAATCAAAGTCCTGGATTCTTGGACCATCGTTTATTATAAATACTGACTCAAAATACAAATCTGGGTGTTATAATTACTATTGCATTACAGACTGACAGACCAGGCTTAACATCTATGCGCTTAATACAGTAAGGTGACCCCAAGGTCAAAAGCACAGTACTGGGTTAGTAACACTGCATTAGATCTAATTATATGCTAAATACAATGATTTCTAGGTCTATCAAGCATTCGTAAAGAAATAACTAATGTGTATCAAAACCTGTTTTCCATTTCATGTTACTAAGATAAATAATTTCGACCCCAATTACAAAATAAAGTAATTGGCTCAATAAAGGTGTTTGTTAAGCTTACACACGGTTTTGAACCCTTAAGTTTAAGGAGAGATTTTGCCTCCCTTAGTGTGTTCTACTATTTGTACAACGGGTTGTGTTCTGAAGAATTGTTCGATATGATGCCGACAGTTATTTTTTATAACCGCACCGCTCGCCGACGGCGGGGAGTTCATTCTCACACGCTGGAACCGCATAGGTCGCGTACTGTGCTGTTCCAAAGAAGTTTTCTTCCGAGAAATCTCAAGCTGTGGAACGAGCTCCCAGCCGAGGATTTTCCAAGGGACTACAGCATGGGATTCTTCAAGAAATGCGTGAAGAGGTTTTTAGAGGGTTTGGGAACTCGTAAATGACGCTCCTGGTGTTGCAAATGTCCACAGGCTACGGTGACTGTTTACCATCAGGCAGACCGTATGCACACCTTAGTGTAGTCAGTATTGTTAGCAACGCAAACATAAATGTATAATAATACATGAACTGTTATTTTCCAGGAACAGCCAGAATTTGTTGCTGCAGTAAAACAGTATCAACTGAATGGTCTATGTGTGACTCCCGTTGAGCTCATCAGCAGTACAGGTACTGAATACAGCTTGATAAAGCAGGAGATCAAAGAGGAACGACTGTCATCGCAGTGCACAGGAGAAATGGACACTGACCGACTCCCACTTGTAGAATGTTTCAAGTTTGAGGATTCTGAACATGAAGATACTATTGAGAGACCAGCACTGGAGGATATGTACGACACTGAGAGTGGGGTATTGATAAATGAAGGAAATGTAAAACAGGAGGCTACAGATGGAGCCGTCGATATTGGGAGACAAGAATTGATAACTGAAGAGGATATCAAGAATGAATTAGAAGAAATGGAAGATATCTATACTGCAGTGGTAGTAACACATGAAGAAAGTAGAACGCAGGAGGAGTTAGAAGGAGCACAAGTCGATGAGGACAAGAAGGCAGAAGGTAACAGTCACTATATGACCGCCTTGTAAAGAACACTGCTTTTTAAAACTTATTGCATTTATCGCCACATTTAACTAACATTTTCGAATCTCAATGACTTTGTTTTAACAATGTAAGTGTACATAGCCACGTCTGGCACAGTGTAATGATAGAAGGTTATTAAGATCACAAACATACACAAATTATTAGTTTGTGGTCTATTATAATTCTGAGAAACAAAATACAGTGCAGTAGCTGGCTTTCTCATATCTCTTCTTTCATTTTTTTATCTGTACAGGAGACACACCATATTGTTATATGTAAAATTGTGTGATCATTGTCGGTTTTGATAATCAAATATACTCATATTATCCACTATCATCACTATGATTATATTTCTCTTAATCACGACGGCAGTTGCACAAGAATTATTGTTTACTAATTTAAAATACCTCTTGTCCTGCCTAGCATGCCTCCACTTCACTGGTATGATGCTTAGGTCTCTCACACTGTGTATGCTGACCTATTCATCCGGCAGGCTGGTTTGGTTCAGGCCACTTTATCATTCAGACTTAAAACTCAGGAGCATAGCACTTGAGTTTGAGTGTGACAGCAGTGAAATGGTTAGAGTATGACTCAACTGAGAAAATCATAGGCTGGAGCATTTTTTTAACCGGATCTCAGTGTATAGTTAGGGGCTTTGGAAATAATTTGACAAGCTCGGTGGCTCAGTCGTGAATGACGCGACTTTGACACAAACTCGTGGCTTCGATTCCCACACAAGGCAAACATTTGTGTGCATGAACATGTCTGTTTGTCTTGGTCTGGATGTTTTAAAAGAAGTGGGGCGTATCAAAGCAACCCGTCTGGGGAAGTACCTCCACCTCACAGAAAACCGCAGCCAAATAACAACTCCCTAGAAAGTTGTTGTGTTCCTGCGTGTGAGTGAGATCACTAGTAAGCTCCCAAGGAGTTGCTGTGTAAGCAGCAGAGGAGGCATCCTCCCGACGTAGTATAAAAAATAAATAAACTGGTAACCTCACTTTTTTTTTTCTTTTTCTTGCACCCCTGCCATGGGCAAGGCTTTTTTTAGGACTTCGTCATTATTATCCAGCTAAAACACATTCATACATCATATTCTCTTTCATTCCACAACTGTATGTATGTATAGCTTCCCTTGGTCCCTTGCTCCTTACATACTTCACTCGCTGCTGTGACATTCATAGCTCTTTTCATGTACGCTCGTCGGTTCCTGGGGCTCCTGACATCACCTTCTGATAAAATACGACCTATTTGATCATGGTAGGTTAGTCTTGGCCTTCCTCGGCTCCTACATCCTTCCACTTTTGCATTGTATACAGTTTCGTCATTCTTTCTACATATCCGAACCAACGGAGCATGCCTTTTCTTATCTTAACACCGACACTCTCTTTCAGACCAACTCTTTCTCTCACGTCTTCATTACGAAGAGCATTGCGCAAAATTTGTGGCACTACGATTGCTAACCAAGCGTTATGCCACAAATTTTGCGCAATGCTCTCATCTCGACCGCATTTATTCTACTTTCATGCTCTCTCTGCCATACCCAGCTCTCACTTCCATAAGTTAGCGTTAAGATTAGCACAGCGTTGTTTACAGCGAGCTGTGGCTTCTGGCTTAGATTTTGGCTACCTAGAAGTTTACCCAACGCTCCATTCACTCTATTCCCTGCACTCACTCGCCTCTCCACATCAGCGGTATACCTTCAATTGCTGCTAAAAGCACTTCCAAGATATACAATCTGATTCACTTGCTCCAACACTACATCATCAACCATAATCCTAGTGTTCGTTCTGGTTGTCTCTCTTTCAAATACCATTATCTTTCTTCGCATCCAATTGTAAGCCTTTCTTTATACAATAATCTTTCATTGTTGTAACTAGTGTTTGCAGTTCGGATGGTGATTCTGCTATTAATACCGCGTCATCTGCATAAAGCAGGCAGTTGACCACTGAGTTACCCATTTGCATTTCCACATTCATATTTCTTAATCTCTGAAAACAACTGTCCAGATACAGGATGAATAGCCGAGCCGACAGCACGCAAAGTGGATTGCACAGCACGGAGTAGGTCACCGTCAACCCCATATGTGGGCAAAATGTTCCAGAGATTCTTTCGCACGACTCTATCAAATGCTTTCTCGTCCACAAAACCGCAGAAACCTTCCGCAGACCTTCTGGTCCAAAGCCAGGTGCTTCTCTACGTTCTCTATGCCACAACTCATTCTTTCATTCATCATCTTTCAGTTTTTTTGCCCAGTTTTGACCGCCGGTGAAATTACAATATCTGTTTCCGAACTTCCCTCCCCATACTACGGGTTGAACGACGATACAGTCGCTGTGAGCTCCCTTAAGGTAATGGCGGGTCATGGTCGACATCGACGCCGCTCGTTTACGTCGCGGGCCTTCTCATTCCGCGGTGATCTGTATCGTCGTTCAACTCGCTGTCGGCAGGATAGAACGTATCCGCCAACAGCTCGAGAGACTCCCTGTGGTCCAAGGTCCTCCCGCCCATCGTTAGAAACACGCAAATTCAATAATAATACCTACGTACAGAGTTTACTTGGTCGGGCGAATTACATAGGCAAATCATCTAATTGGCTATTTGTTTTGGTACTTACCATAGCTTATCGTACATCATTCTTCACGGCCAATCGCCTGCCACCTGTAAATACATAAAGCTAATACATTTTAGTACAAAATTTGAAAACTTCCATTCAAACAGTGCTTTTGCGCAACAGTCTTCATTTTGTGTTTCTGTGCCCGGAGGTTCTTCAAACCTCCTGGAGGAGTACATCCTCCTTGCGCTCGGTTGCCCTCCCAATGACCCTATAGACACCTTCCCAGACGCCTTCTTTGTCTTGTCTCCCGCAAAATTTCCTCCAGCTGTCAGTCTGGGCATCCCGCACTGCGGCCTCGTATTTACCCTTCTGTTCGAGGTACAATCTGACCACCATTTGTCTCCGGTCCGGCGCTGCGTTTCGGATTCTGCGTCGCCTGGTGTTTATTTGTCTCTTCAGCTGCTCGTGTTCCTCCGACCACCACGACAATCTAAATGAAACCCCGTGGTAACCTCACTTGCAATAAGACAAATGTGCTCCAGGGAATTGTTAGTTGATTGCGGTCATATATGAGGTGGACGTAATTCCCCAGGCTGTTCGCCTTGACGAACCATGTACATGTGTATCAGGAGATCTTTTCATCAGTCCTTACAAAATCCTGGTGGACTTCTTAAATAATTGTTTAAACTTCACAGTGAATAAAATGTTTGACAATATATATTTTTATTTTATTTCAACATATAGCAATACAATTTACAATTATCTCGTCATCGTGCCAGAAAACCTTTTCAGGTTTGAATTGACACTGGCCATTCGCCTTAGGTATATTTCTTTATAATTTAAATTCCACTTATCACCTAATTACCCAACTACTTAGCATTATACCAATTTCTAATAAATGGAAGTACAATTGTGCATATGCCATATTTCAATGTATGTACACAATTTTTATTTCTAATTGTCACATTTTAACAAATTGGTACGTAATTGAAGGTAAATTAGCTGAGCGCGTCAGCCCGGGCTACTCTCTCACTACGGTCACATGTTCGCTCCGCGCTGGCTCGTGATCGGGCTCCAGAGTTGTCACGCACCTCTTATAACTAGCCCTCTGTACAGCTGCTTATTTTGATTCTTAAGTAAATTTTTTGTTCATTTTAATTATTCACATATAAACACGTAGACACCCATTACATGCTATGATACTCGTAATATAAAAAAAAACACCGACTCCAAAAACATCTGCTATGAAAAAATGCACTAAAAGGTACAAAGAATTTTTTTTTATTTCTTGTAATGACTATAAACAAACATTATAGTGTTTATTTAAAGTGGGTAGATTTTGATAATTTCTTGTAACCACTTGATTCTACCTGATTTTAAGACGGATTTTAAACTCATTCAAAGTGAAGATTCTGTCAAGAACAGTTTAAGTTTTGTTCAACTAGTGGCTGAATTAACAATTGAGGCAGGCGACGGGTACACGTGTGAGTGATCAAACCATTAGGAATCGGTTACATGAGGACCAGCAGTTCTCCTGGAGACGCGTAGTACGGATTCCATTGACAGGTGCTCATCGTGCAAACCGATTGTTGTTCGCAAGGCAGCATCTGGCCTGGGATATGAGGGATTGGAGCACAGTATTGTTCACAGATGAGTGCAAAGTAAAATTTTCAGTAATGAACTTCGCATTAGGCTCTGGAGGCGTGAAGGTGAGCGATTTTCAGATGCATGCATTCATGAAAGTGACAGATTTGGGGGCCCTAATGTTATGGTGTGGGGAGGAATCTCTATGTCAGGCAGAACCGAGCTGGTAATTCTCAATGAAGGCACACGTTATATCGAAGAGGTCATAGGACCCCATGTGGTTCCATTTGCACAGAGAATCGGTGCAAGATTCCATCTAATACACGATAATGCTCGCGCTCATACAGCTAGAGCCACCAGAGAAGTCCTTGAGCAGGCTGGTGTACAGGCGTTGCCCTGGCCTGCAAGCAGACCGGACCTAAATCCCATCGAACACATGTGGGATTTACTGAAACGCAGTGTTCGAAGCACAAACCAACCCGTGCACAATGAAAGACAGCTAATCAACGTGCTGAAATCAAGCTGGGAACAAATTCCTCAAGAAACAGTGGTACACCTTGTGGAGAGTGTACCTTCCAGGCTTCAAGACTGCTTTCGAAAACGAGGAGGGCACACAAGATATTGAAGAACGTCTAAAATCAACCAACACCTTTTTTTTCAACCGATTTTTTTAGTGTCTTTTTTTGCAATAATGTTCATTATTAGAAAAAGTTGTATCAAAAGATTTTTTTTATTGTTTCCGTCATTATTTTATGCTCTTTAAATTAAAAATTAAACAATTTATCTAATCTATTTAATTTTTTTTATTAATCAACCTTTGAATCGCATTACATAAATCACGAGAACACTGAAAAAACATGTTGGTTTATTTAGTTTTGACTAGTAGGTATATTTAGACAACAGTATACATGTGTTGTAATATTTGGAGTCAGTCAAGCTTTTAAGATTTTTTGGAAATTTCCCAGGTTTTACAAAATATATTTAAAGTTACGTCAATGCGATAATGCATCGACACCTAAATAGACCTGTTTACAAACATACATAACCAATACGCTGGCAGCGACTCCAAAAATAACAATAAATGTATACCATTGTCTTAACACATTGTTTTTATTCCAACTATTATTTTAGTCTAAAAATAAAAATAAACAAAAATTAAATAAATATTAGGGGTTAAAATATTAAATTGCCGATTTGTACCGAAAAATTAGTTTTTTTCTAAGATGTATGTATATCTTCACGCCACTTCCCTTGCGGGGTAGGCAGAGAGAACCGAGCGCCATAAGACGCGGTCCTTACACTTCACTCGCTTCTTTAACATTCGTAGCTCTTTTCATGCAAGCTCGCCGGTTCCTAAGGCTCCTGACATCACCTTCGGATAAAACACGACCAATTTGATCATGGTAGGTTAGTCTCGGTTTTCCTCGGCTCCTACATCCTTCTACTTTTGCATTGTATATCTACACCCATATACATATGGTCACCCATGCGTAATCCTACGTTCGTCATCGCAAACCGTCTCTTGGAGTCCCGGGCTCAGCCACCAGGGAACTGCCGAAACTCTTCAAAGGAAGAATATGGGTAAGTGCTGTGCTATCCACCATTAATCCAATACCGCATCCTATTTTCCCTACCGCCAATACGCTCCCGCTATCCCATTTTGGACCGCATTTCTACCGCCATAACTTTCTGGTTTCCGACCGAATACCCGCTTCCTCAGTTAAACCCCCGCATCTACAATTACTGTCACAAATTCCGTGTAATTATAATGTATTGACACCCCACGATACAGGCCGAGCCGAGTGTGGAGTCATAGTAATACTGTGTTCTTATGTTTAACCTATGTTTAATAAAGATTACTTACATAAAATAAATGATGTAACTCTGTACAGGTGCCACTGCGGCTGAAGAGGGCAAAGAAACACACGCGGACAAGACTAAAGATGGAAGAACAATGACATCAGACGACGCAAATAATAGACAAGTTTCTAAAAACACATCTATGTATACCGTGATAAACAAAGGTAATGTGAGTGTGAACAGTGATCGTGAGTGCGCTAGTACTGACACAGATGTCGGCAATAGCAACAGTAAACAACTGAAGATGGTTGTTTGTAAAGACGACGAAGTCTGTTCACCAATATTTACTAAGGAGGATTATTCAAAGAGAACTGGTGAGAAACCTTTTAAATGTGAGATATGCAAAGTTAGAATTACTCGGAAGGGTAATTTAAAGAAACATTTAATGACACACACTGGTCAGAAACCCTTTGAATGTGAGATATGTAAAGTTAGATTTACTGAGAAGGGTAATTTAAAGAAACATTTGATCACACACACTGATCTGAAACCCTTTGAATGTGAGATATGTAAAGTTAGATTTACTCATAAGGGTAGTTTAAAGAAACATTTGATAATACACACTGGTCAGAAACCCTTTGAATGTGAGATGTGTAAAGTTAGATTTACTGAGAAGGGTAATTTAAAAAGACATTTGATGACACACACTGGTCAGAAACCCTTTCAATGTGAAATGTGTAAAGGTAGATTTAGTTTAAAGAGTCATTTAAATACACATTTGATGACACACACTGGCCAGAAACCCTTTCAATGTGAGATATGTGAAGTTAGATTTAGTTTGAAGGGTCATTTAAAGAGACATTTCATGACACACACTGGTCACAAACCCTTTAAATGTGAAATATGTAAAGTTAGATTTACTGAGATGGGTAATTTAAAAAAACATTTGATGACACACACTGGTCAGAAGCCCTTTGAATGTGAGATATGTAATATTAAATTTCGTCATAAAATTAGTTTAAAGTGTCATTTGATGACACACTCTGGTCAGAAACCCTTTGAATGTGATGTATGTAAAGTTAGATTTACTGTGAAGGGTAGTTTAAAAAGACATTTGATGACACATACAAGTCAGTGACCCTTTGAATGTGAGATATGTAATATTAAATTTAGTCATAAAAGTAGTTTAAAGTGGCATTTGATGACACACTGGTCAGAAACCGTTTGTATGTGAGATATGTAAAGTTAGATTTACTGAGAAGTCATTCAATGTCACATTGGTGAAAAACCTTTGAATGAGAGTTATCTAAAGTTAGAATTAGACAAAAGTTTTTCAACTTGAGACACAGGTTTTGAATCTGAGTTATATGAAATTAGATTTATCGGAAAGATCACTTTTAATTTAACACACATTAGTCAGTCTCCCTTTAAATAGTGCATATGTCAACGCAGATCCAAGACGAACTTAGTGATAAAAATTATAGTTTTTGTTCGCGACAATAGTGATAAAAATTATAGTTTTTGTGTCTTTTATTTACGTAATCAGTAATAGTTAAATGAATACTTGTACATAGTTTATTGGAATATTATGTAAAATTATCTTTAACACGTTAAACGCCAAAGGAAATGTTGGTTATTTTCGGTCAAGCCGCGCCGGTCACCGGTGACCGGCACTAACACTATCTGAGTAGGCCATGGGGGACACCGGTGACCGCGGTGTAGTTCATGTTTAAACGGATTTTTTGAACTAACGGGACACTATTGCAAGGCGATACTCAATATCTAGAAAAGTAATACATATTATGAGTAATACGTACCAGAAATAAAACTTACGAAGAAAACAACATCTCAAAAGTCGAAACTACAAATTATTATTCTTATAAGATTGTTCACAAGTATAAATGGTTACTAATTGTTATATTAACACGAAATACAAATTTATGGTAAATTTTAATTACTACTCGTATTTAAGTTCGAGTGTTAATTGTCTTTTAAACTATAATAGATTCTAAAATAAATTCAATTGAATTCAAATCTTTTATTGCATTGTCACTTGTCACAAAAGATATTACATACTTAATGCTTATAGCTTATAGTCTACTGAGAATGAATCAAGGAATGTGTGAACTACATTAAAACACGAAAGACATAAAAAAGGGTTTTCTACACATTCCTCGCAATAAGTGTTTACTTTTTAAGTCTTATTTTTCGCTAATAATCTCCCGCAAGCAGTGGCATTATCTCGATAACACTGAGCACACATGCGTCTGCTTGTCCTCGCTGGACCTGGTTTATTTTGGCCAATTTATGTGCTACTAGTCTAGCTCTCGGAGCAGGAGGCTGTGTTGTTGTAGGTATGCCACACAAATAATTTAAGTTCTCCTTCCTGAAGGTTGTAATTGCCATTTTATTACTTCTTCTGACACTTTGGTACAAGATCAAAGCATTCACCGTGGCTGTATTTAGTAGCAGGTTAATAGCCAATTTCTTGTACCATTTCACTGATTTGCGTAAGGGTGAGGAATATGCTGTCATTTGATTTGAAAGATCTACTGCGCCTTTTGCTTTGTTATAGTCGATCACTATTTTAGGCTTTGTGATGACTGAACTGCGCTTTCTGACGTTATGAAATTGTTGCGAGTGTTTTGTTGATAGAAGGAAAACATCTCTTTTGTTCTTCCATTTCATGATTGTGATTCCATCTGAGCTTTCCTTAGCCGTATGCTCGCCTCGCTTCAGCTTCGCAGTAATGACTTCCTTTGGAAGATGTTTTCTATTTTTTCTAATTGTACCCACTAGATGTGCTTCGGCATTTAGGAGTCGTCTGGCAAGATCCACACTCGTATACCAGTTATCAGTATAAAGTGTGTGGCCTTTATTCAGCAGGCCGCTGCAGAGAGCCATGGCGACATTACTAGGTGTGGTATTTACCTGATCGTTGGGTTTTCCTGTATATATATTTATTTTGTACATATATCCTGGGATTGTGCAGAGAGAGTTTAAATTCCTTAATGCCATACTTGTGCCTTTTTTGTTTGTTATATTGACGAAATATTATCCGTCCACAGAAAGGGACAACACTTTCATCTATGCACAGGTCTCTTGCAGGTATGTAGTTTTTCTGAAAGTTATCATTCATCGTGTCTAACAATTTATGGACTCTGTGCAATCTATGAGATTTATTTTCATCGTCTTGTTGTGAGAAATGAAGTACTTGTAGTAACAGTTCAAATCGATTGCGGCTCATAACAGTTCTTAGAAAGTTTTGTCCCATGATGACATCATAGGACCAGTAGTTTTTTAATATATATTACGGCTATTTTGGGTAATTTTACTAAACCCATGAAAATTATCAAATCAAACAACCTTTTTATTTCTTCCGACGAAGTCGGAATCCACTTACGAATCCGTGCAGAATGTGAAGCATCGCCGCCACTTGTTATCTTTTTCACAGCGAAGATATTTGTGTCCTCCGCTATATGTTCAAAAACTTCATCTGGTACTAATAAAGCGTAAAAATCTGCTGGAGACTTGTTTATCATAGTTCTCATAAGATGTGGGGGTAACCCAGGAAACTCGGTAAACAGAATAATAGTACGTTGGTTACCTCGGGGCTCAAACCAGTTGGATGACGATGAGACGTGCCCTGAAGCACTTGGTGAGTTTCTCCCAATTTCGAGATCACTAGATTCACTGTCTGATTCGATTAAAATACGTCGTCGTTTTCTACTCCTTGCTGGGAAATGGCACTCATCTTCAGATTCCGATGGAATATGAACGCTATTGTTTAAAAAAGTAATTTCAATATCGACAATTTGTGAAAGGTCCTCGTTAGTAAGTTGAATTTTTTCAAATTCCATGTTATTATCCACATTATACTCCAAAAAACTATAACTGAAAAAATATTGAACACAAGCACAAAATAAAATGACGATTGTGGTGTGGAGATATATGAGAAGAACTCAAAGACTGACTAACTAAACACCTTTACGTGCAGCTTCACGAAGATTAGAACATCAATAAAAGACACACGGGCTGTATTTCGCACAAATGCAATACTGTTAACTTAATTTTGAAAGTTGTAAACATAAAAATTTATGTATATGGCTAATAGCGTTGTAAAATTAGCACAACCTTCGGCAAAATCTAAGGTAAACTCTGCATGGGAATAAACAATAATAGTATAACTTGTATAACGCAGATGTTAGAAAAGACAACAAAAGAGCGCCGACCGTCAAAAACAACGACAGGAAATAAAATGTATTGATAAAGTAAGCAAACAATTATGAATAATTATGGAAGGTGCAACAATGTTACAATATGCAAATACAAATGTATATACAATATACAAATGTGCCGGCGCGAGCGTGGGCGGCACTATGCCCCCCGCGGCCCTGCGGGAAGGAAACTTAAATTTGTATCCGTGTAGGCTATGTCGATCATCCGAGACCGGCATTGGATATTTTATGTATAATTTAGCAAAATAATGCTTTATTTCATGTCTTGCGATAAAATAATTGAGTGTATTTTGAGAAATTGTTAAAAAAACATTATGTGGAAAATGGACAAAATGCAAAATTTCATACGGCGTAATTCATGAACGTAGTGTCGACACATGGTGTCCACCATGGCGTTTAACGTGTTAAATCATAAAAGCCTAATAAATTACGCATTGATCATGACGCTGCAGCTAAATCAAATGGAGTTGGCTGGAATTCATTATTATTAACTGGTCCTGATTTGCTGCAACCGCTTTTACATACAATTTTTCGTTTTAGAGAAGATAGCCATGACAGCTGATATTAAGGAAATGTTTTCTCAGCTTAAGATTCGTAGTCAATAAGAATGTGCTTACTAAGGGAGGAGAAAAGTACCTATCGAAGTTATTAGGCAGGCTGTACCTGATGGAAGGGTATTACTAAATGGTGGGCAGACTGGAAATTCAGATTATCATTCAGAAGAAGTATGTAAAACTAAACAAAACTAAGTATTAGACAAGTTGGTAAAATATAACAAAATTCAAAAGATATCGAAACAAACATAAAGGACAAACAAAATTTATGTAGGTTTTATGCTACGTCGAGAGGCATACAAGCATACGGCCCACCTGATGTAAAGCGGGTACTGTAAGGTCTGCGATATATTATCACTCGATGCCTCCTCTGCTGCTTACAGAGCAAATCCTTGGGAGCTTACTGGTGACCTCACTCACACTCAGGAACATAACAACCCTCTAGGGAGTTGTTATTTGGCTGCGGTTTTCTGTGAGGTGGAGGTACTTCTCCAGACGGACTGCTTTGATGCGCCCTACCTCTCTTGAAATATCCATATCAAGACGAACAGACATGTTCATGCATACAAATGTTTGCCTTGTGTGGGAATCGAACTCACGAGCGTTGGTGTCAAAGTCGCGTCATTCACGACTAAGCCACCGAGCTCGTCAAAAAGGTAGGTACTATACGATAAACTACAAATTTCTGACATGGTCGTTTTATGACCCCTGCTGTAATTTGAACATCAGCGACCCTAATACGAGTAATACCATCAGGCCTAGTTATATTGTTCGCGACAACTATAATATGTATATAGAAACCGTCGCACATAGTTATGTAGGATAAATAGAATAGTCATTTGTATTGATTAAACAGTTTCCGTACTAATTTCATAGATATAGGTTTAGACATTTATACATTAGTTGTCGGTACCTACAAGCTGTTGCGGCCAAATATATAATAAAATAAACATATTTGATTAGTGGCCGCAACAGCTATAGTTTGTAAAGTAAGTTGCAAGTACCTACCGGCATAGTTATAAGAATAAATAAACGTTTTTCATGTGTGTAATTTACTGGCCCATAGTCGTAAGTGAGAACTTTTAGTAAAAGGTTTTATAAATTTGTATGAAAAGGGGTCAAATGTACGTAAAAATAAAACAACTGTAATGTAATTTTGATCACAATAAAACGATCGCTATAAGGTAATTCTTAGGACCGGCCAAAAATCGCTATTGGTTTCTCGCTCGCACACTGTTGCCGATCGCTCGCACACCGGGAGTATAAATATGCCACAAAGTGCGACGATCGGCACGTTTGCAGTCACACAGTCAAGATCTAGCCAGCCTTGTCACTTGGAAGCCAGTCAAGTCATATCCTCAGAAGCATTACCTTCGGCGTCATTCTTCTATCAAGCAGCATCAAGTGGTTTCAATTCTCTTCAATCCACACCTACGCCTTACAACCGGAGGTGCGAAGAACTAACCCGCCAGTACCTACATACGAGTATTATTTTTACATTCGTTTACGAAGTGTACAGGTCGTATCGAAGGGACCCGTACAGATTACATCCTCTTTATATTAATTTGTATATTATTTTATCATACTTTCCTGATGGGTTTAGATTTATCAGGTGGCGCCCTTTCTTTCACTTATCTATAGTATTTAAATCAGGCTAAATTATTATCCTACTGGTTCTGGCCTGCACAATAACCCGAACGCACGCCCTCTAATGCTCTGCCGACATATCAGCTAGCAATGATTCTTACTGTTACACTACTAGGCGCCCTTCGTGCACTAAATGTTTCTCCTACCGCAATCTCATGGTTTGACTCCTATCTCCGAGATTGACAACAGTGCATCAAAGTTGACATCTTTTCAAGTTGGTCTACTTTGAGAGCTGGTGTGCCACAGCCACAGGGTAGTGTGTTATCACCGCTTCTTTTTTCGATTTTTATTAATAAAATCGCTCATATTATTTCTTCTTCCTAACACCTGTTTGCAGATGACTTACAAAAATACCTGGCGGTATTTTTTTTGTACCATTAGATAAGTGCTCAGCTGTCCAATCTGTTAATTCGGACCTTGATGCTGTTAGGGACTGGGCTGCATCGTTTGTTAACCGCACTAAATCACAGTCGATGATTATCGGTAGCAGCAGGATAATGCCTAATCCTAATATGTTCCCAAAGATTGTATATGACAGCACCGATATACCATATACTTCTAAATCAAAAAACTTGGGCCTGGACTATAATTTATCTTGGTCTGCTCACGTCAATGAGGTTAGCAAACGGATGCACTATTAATTTCACTCTCTTAGGCGTCTCCAGAACTTCACAAGTTCGGTACTTACACATAGGTATAATCGATTAATATAATTACATTTCGTTCGTATTAAACTGGGCATCACGCGAGTGTTTCTGGTTGCAGCATACGCTCCCGTAAGCTCAGCGTGTGCTCAAAAGAACTGGAGAAGTTTTAGTAGTCTGTGAGGGATGTTCTGGACTTAGCTGAAGGGATATGAAAGAGTGATTATGTGTGGAGATTTGAATGGATGGGTTGGGACCAAGCGATACAGCTATGAAGCTGTTCTTGGTCCGTATGGAGATAAGAGAGTGAACGAAGCAGGTAAGTCATTACTAGATTTATTTTATTTATTTATTTAATACTTTATTGACCACAATACAGTTGGTTCAAAAGGCGGACTTAATGCTAATTGCATTCTCTACCAGTCAACCATCGGGAGTGGAGAAAAAACGCGATTGCGGTTTTAATTAAAATAAAATAATAACCGACCCTATAAAGAATTTGTTCTTTATATGGTCACCTAACATAATATAAATGGGTAGATCAACTATTTTTTGTCCTGCGAAGATTTTTTTTGAAATTTAATAAAAGTTGTTTTTTTTGCTGTTCGGTATCATAAGTAGATATGTAATAAATCATATTTCACAATTTGACTACAAGCAGCGCACTTTTTAAAGTTAGAACTAGATTTTTAACCAAAAAACCACACTAAGGAGTCATAAGTCTGTCACTTGGACAACCACAAATGAAATTTTTTAACAGGTGATATAATACTTCGAAGTGGAAACTAATAGTTTAGTTGTCTTACAGAATGATTTAATATAATTTTATTCATCAGATTTCCTATCGCCATTCTTAATTTATTTTCAATTATTATGTCTCTTGGACAACTGCTGACGTTTATCTAATGAGAAATATATTGAGAATATTATTAAATTGAATTAAAGTTTCTAAAAAAATATAACGCTATATTTGTTTCTTATATAAAAAACAAATACGTTAGTTTCTATTGGACTATTTCTTTTATTAATGAAAAAATTCAGATATATAGACATAGCAAACCTGGGGACATCACGGTTGTCCGAGAGACGTTTACAGTTGTCCAAGAGAACTTAATAGATGAAAATAGGGATAAGTATTAAAAAATATTTATGGCAATTGCAGTCTTTATTACTTTTTAACAACGATATCTCAAATCTACTTACAATTAGTATTCCAATTTGGCACTTAGATAAAGTTTCTCAATAATTCAACACGTACTTAAATATCACAAACTTAAAACTCTTCTCAATGAGGAACAAAAACGAAATCAGATTTAGAATTAACTAAAAAATACTCCTAAAACATTGTGATATCCAAATATCTTACAACTATTTATGGAAAAATTATGTAAGTCGTACTTAAGAGACTTAAACTTAAAGATAAATTAACAAAACTTTAACATGACGATGGTCAAACTAATATCTTAAAAGTATTTAACAAGATATCAAGAATAACATATTTCTTAAGAAGGCACTAATTATAAAAAAATCAGCCTTTGGAAATATCACAAAAATAATCAATCAACAATCACAAAATCAAAGAAATATCTATAATTAAAAAGACAATGCTCTTCCACCAGCCGGGTAAAAAGTAAATCTTTCCTTAGATTGTAAAAAATACTTCTTATTTTTCAGAAATGTTTAGATTGGTCGAGAACTTATAATATACTTCACCTCTTTTGTACTGAACTTCTGGGTTAGGCAGTTGTTTAATTATATCTTCGTATGCGATGTACGAGACATCTTTTTGGTCAAGCACAAACAGCTTCCCGCGTTTGACAGCTTTGAGAAAAGTGACCTTAACCTCACCGTCTTCCTCGATGCCACTTTGTGCAACACAAACGTAAGTGTATGTTGTTCCTCTAGCGCCGTAAACTTTGACTAGTAAAAAATCTCCAGGTCCAGGTAGGTTATTCCTTTGCCCCGATGTAGATTGCTGCTGGCTATAATCATAATCTTCAAATCCAGGTAATTCAAGCACCGGTAAGTTATCGTTTTGTCCTGACGTAGCTTGTTGCTCATACTCATTATGTTGGTTATAATTATTATGTTGGATTACGGGTAAGTCAACCACCGGTAAGTTAATGTTTTGCCTTGACGTAGATGGCTGATGTTCGCCATCACAATCTCTAGGTCCCGATAAGTTACATTCAGGTAAGTTATAATTGCAAGCTGTATTGTTTTTCTTTGTTAGAGATAGTCCCTCTTCGTCATTATCAGAACATTTCTCTGCCGTCAACAGTAGGCTTCACCACATAGTAAGGTCGATTTTTCGTAAAATAAAAGTATGAACAGTTGACGTCTGGGTTTTCTAGTTTGAATGATTTATATAATTTTTTCATGGAATCCACTAAGAAACGTTTCTGAGTCTTTTTAATACCTCTACCTATAGTCTCATTTTTGCCGGCGGTATTTCTTGAAACATCATCTCTGTTGAAGAAATCCTTTATTTTAATTTCCAAATCAGTATTTCTATGAGTTCTTGTAGATATTCTTATATTACCGTCTAACCCCAATGTATCTTTTATAATCGTTTTAATTTCCGGAGTTTTCATCTCATTAAAGATATTTTTCAAAATTTTTTTCTCTTTATTGTTGTGTACTCTGGCATATAACTTTTTAACAGCATTACTTATAGCTTTGTATTTATTTTCTTTCTCCTCAGTACAGGTTAAATTATCTTTCCTTTTTTTGCTGATTTCTTTAATTTTTTTCTCATTTCTTTGAGCCTTTTAATTGTATATTTTCCCTAAACATATTTGTTCTATCCCGGCGTACTTTCTTTCTACCCCTGATCTTATTGTCGGGTGCCAAATTTACAGCAGGGCTACCTGGTGGTGTGAGTATGGGTAATGGATGGTCAATTGCTGCTTATAGCAGTAAGGATGGTGAACTCGGAGGTGTATTGGCAATTATGTTCTGTACTTGTTTTTTGCGCTTTCTTTGCTCCTACTTTCTCAATTTCCAAATTGTTCTGCAATTTACTTTATCTTGTGGCATTAGATCTGTTATTAGTTTTTTATTTTTATGGTAACTCTCCCGCTTTTTTCTTTTTCTTTCGGCATATTTATCTGGATCTTCGAGAAGACGCTGTTGATAACGTCTCGATTTTTCTTTTGATGTCATTCCCATTGGGTTACTGAAATAAAAAATACACGTATAAATCATCATCATCGACTGACATCATGATGGTAATTATGTTAAAGAATATAAAAGTTTTATTTTTGTAAAGGCAACGTTTCATTTTTTGTAAGTATATCTCTGTCCATTAAGTTCGAAATATTGACTCAGATCGACGTCCCGTGCAGAGCCACCAATCCTACCAATTGAGCTATCGGGTCGTTCGAAATCCCAGTTATCATATTTTTATTCTATATCTCAAAATTCATTAAATTACTAGTCGAGCTATAATACTGATACATTATTGATCAAAGTAGTTCATATTTTACGTACTTACTCCCAAAAATATCAAACTAAAATGTTTTGTCCTTTGGACAACCAATAGTGTCCCTTGGACGACCATTTTAGTTGTCCAAGTGACGGGTGTCCGGAGGACATTTTTGAAGTGTTCCACCTTTTATTCCTAAATTGAAGGATTTAACATATAATTTTCACCTACAGGGTAAAGTTAAGAACATAACTAGGCTATAACAATAAAAGGTATAACAAAATATCAAAATACTTACTATTTTCGTGCAGTAGTACAGGGGACACACAATTAACACACACAACACCTCACGCTGACCTTGGCGTACTAACTCAAAATTTCTCCGTAAATAAGATGGCCGATTTTGTTGCCGCGCTTTTTACTTTGATATCCTAACTGATTGCATACCTATTGCGCCATCTCTATTTAAATTTGTAGTAGTTTTAGCGGTTGTCCGAAAGACCTACATTATGAAAGGCGCTCGAAGGACAAACAAGAAATTCGCCAACAGAGGGCTAAATAAATATTTAATTGTAAGCTTTTATGAACTACGCAATGAGTTTCAATTTTGTAGTAACATTAGTGTATATGTGACTATAGTAATATTTATTCCTGTGCTAACTTTTGTACGCGAGCATTGCTTGGGGACAAAGTAGTCGTATATGAAATTGGTATATTGCGTCCATCGGACAACTACCAAAAATACGAGTAGAAATTAATGTTTATTACAAAATTTTGTTTTTAAAGTCTGAATGGAATATTAGTTATTCAGAAAACATTTACTTTTAATATTACCCACCATACTTTTTGAGAAAGTTTTATACAAATGTCTGGGACAGATTCTGAACAAAAAAAAGTTGATCTACCCAAATACATAAATAACTACGATAATACACAACTACAATAATACATACAAGACCCTAGTAATACATACATATTTTCTCTATAAATTATATAATATATACTAATTATACAACACACATTGGATTTATGTATGGAACGAAACCTCCTCGTGTCGAATACTTTATTTCATCATAAGGATATTCACACGTATACATGGAGAAGGAATGACCAAAAAAGTGTGATTGATTTGATTTTAATGGATAGACGTCTCCGAAATGTTATAATGGATAGTCAAAGTCAAAGTCAAAATCTTTTTATTCCGTAAAAATGGCTACATTTGTTTGGAATCGTCACAATTTTTTTCCCTACCGTGCAGTTTATGACTAGGTGAGCACTGATAAAAATACTGCCAAAAAACTCAGGCATCCCTCTTTTGGTGTCCAAACAAATTTACATATTTTATTAATTACATTATAATTGGATCGACTCACTCCCAGGCATTTTTATCATTAATATAGTCAGATACTTTATAATATGCCCTGCTACACAATTTGGCTTTAATAGTAGTTTTAAATTTGTTTATTGACAATTCTCTTATATTGCTGGGAAGTTTGTTATAGAACCGTATACATTGCCCCATAAAAGAATTACTTATTTTGTGGAGACGGCTTGCATGTAACACAAGATTATGCTTATATCTAGTATTTATGCTATGAGTATCACTCTTTTTACAAAATGAGTCTATGTTTTTATGGACATACAAAAGATTTTCATAGATATATTGCGATGCGACTGTTAGAATATTTATTTCTTTGAATTTTTCTCTAAGGCTCTCCCGGGGACCAAGTTTGTAGATAGCTCTTATGGCTCTCTTTTGCAATAAAAAGATGGTGTTAATGTCCGCGGAGTTACCCCAAAGAAGAATTCCATATGACATAATACTATGAAAGTAGCTGAAATAAACTATTCTAGCCGTATCAATATCAGTGAGCCGTCTAATAGTTTTCACTGCATAGGCTGCAGAACTTAGTTTTCCTGATAATTTTTCAATTTGTGGGCCCCATTGTAGTCTGGAGTCAATTGTTATACCCAAGAACACAGTTGTCTCCACAGGGGCTAAATTAGTTCCATTAACATGTACATTGGTAGCCACCTGTCTTACATTAGGTGTTGAGAACTTAATTACTTTAGTCTTTTTATCGTTTAAAAGCAGATTATTAACACTAAACCAATGAATAACTTTAGAGAGAGCATCGTTAACTTCGTCATAATTACCTAACTGTCTATTAATTTTGAATGTCAAAGAGGTATCATCCGCAAACAATACAATCTCATGTTTATCCCTTACATAATAAGGTAAGTCATTTATATAAACTAAAAATAAGAATGGACCTAGAATTGACCCCTGTGGGACTCCCATAACTACAGGGGACCCCGAAGATCTTTTACCATTAACATCGACCTTCTGTATCCTATTGCCCAGATAAGAAGACAGAAGTTCGAGAGCCTTGTTCCTGATACCGTAGTGGTGTAATTTTTTGACAAGAGTGTCATGGTGCACGCAGTCAAACGCTTTAGACACATCACAGAAAATTCCCAAGGCATCTTGCGAACCCTCCCATGCCGCGAATATACTTTTAAGCAAATGAATCCCTGCGTCTATAGTTGAACAACCTCTCGTAAATCCGAACTGTTTCCTATGAAGCAATTATGTGCATTGAAATGTCTGAGCAACTGGCTAAGCATTAGTTTTTCAAAAATTTTACTGAGAATGGGCAGTATGGAAACAGGTCGAAAATTCGAAGGGTCCGAACTATCACCAGATTTAAATAATGGAATGATTTTACTATGTTTCATCAAGTCAGGAAATACACCAGATGCCACACAACAATTGAAAATTGTAGCTAAATGTGGAGCGATTGAAATAATAATAGAAGAAATGGTTTTGACAGATAGACCCCACAGATCTTTAGTGTTTTTCATATTTATTGATTTAAAAGCGTTCAAAACATCTTTTGGGCTTACAGCTGAAAATTCAAATATTGTGTCGCATTCTACCACGCTCTGTTTGAGAACCAGTTCAGCAGATATAGAAGAAGACATAAGATTTCTCGTAGTAATAAGAGGAATGTTAGAAAAATATTTTTCAAACTCAGTCGCAATTTCTACATCATTTTTGATATCTATATCATTTATCTTTAACCGAAAGTCTCGACTACGTACTTTCGCTCTACCCGTCTCATTATTTATCATATCCCAAACAGATTTAATAATATTTGTTGAACCATTAATTTTATTTTTTAAATATATAGACTTAGCATTGGAACAGGCTCGTTTAAATATTTTGGCATAATTTTTTACAAGTTCTTGAAAAGTCGGATTGTGATTACAGGTCCTTTCTTCATAAAGTTCATACAATTTATTCCGACTTTTGTAAATACCAGGAGTTGCCCAATCACTGAATGTCATACGGTCACTTACAGACAGTCGTTTTGGAGTAAAGATTGTATTAAATTCACTAGTGATTAAGCTAAATAACGAGCTGTACAAGTGGTCCGGAGTACCGTGACAGGGCAACAATACAATTTTTTCTGCTATATTAGACTTAAATCTTTCTAAGCGGCTTTTAGTAAATGGTATATAATTTATTTGCTTTCTTTGTATTTTTGAAGAATTTGGAAATGAAACCAACTGACCTGAATGGTCTGACTGAACTTTATTAATTATACATTGATACAAAGGTTTTACAGTGCTAAATATGTTATCAATACATGTAGCAGTTACTCTTGTTGGCTCTGTAAAAATATGATGCAAATTGTATGATTTAAATAAATTTAAAAAGTTGTAGGTAACAGTATTTTTCTCCAAAATATTTATATTAAAGTCTCCACAAATTATAACAGTTTTATGGCTATTAGATAATTTATTTAAGGCATCCTCCATGATATTTGAAAATGTTTCAAAGGGCGTGCTAGGAGGTTTATACAGGTTCATAACAATGAATCGTTCCAATTCAATGCATGAAATCTCTACAACTCGCTCAACAGAGAGGCTCACAATGTCACCCCTTTCTTTAAATTTAAGCAACTTATTTAATAATATTAAGGAGCCACCATGTATACAGTTATCTCTGATGAATGAGCTTGCAACCTGGTGGTTATTGAAGCTGAAAATGAATTGATGGGGTTTTAGCCAGTGCTCAGTTAGACATAAAATATCAATATTGCTACAATTCATAAACAACTCCAATTCTAACTCCTTTCCTATCATCCCCTGAATGTTTTGGTGCACCAGGTTGATACAATTATTATTCTTTCTATATTCTTGACACTTTACAATTGATGGGGATATAGTCCTATTATTACTTTTAGTTCCGTTTTTAATATTGTTATTATTACTATTTACATTGCCAGAGTAAAACTCTATTGTCTTGTAACCTAATTTAAAGAATTTGGAATACCTTCCAAGGTACCATTACTCAATGTCAAATTATCTAACTGCTCAAAAGAAGCAATGTTGTTAGCCAAACTTTTGGCTGGTTTCATAAAACAATATGATAGCGAATCTGCTATTTGTCTTTTATAAAAATTGCTAAGATAAAATTTATCTTCTGTCAAATTATAATATTTATTATTAAATATATTTATGTCAAGTATATGAAATTTGTCATCATATAATGTCAATGTATGCATTTTATCATTTAATCTATACCTAGATGCATTTTCCGCCTCGGGCAACAATTGACTGTATGGGAAAGTAAATAAAAACACTTTTCCCACATTTATCTGTTGTAACATATTAAAATATTTAATCATTATATGTTTATTTAAATTTCCTCTCCTCCCAATAAAAACAATTAAAGTTGTGTTGGGGTGGTAATCCCTCTTAACTATTCTATCTACTATTTGAGTGAAACTGGCTCCAGGCAAACAATAATTGGTAACCAGTTTTCCTGATTTTTGTAATAATAATTGGCCCATGTTTTTACCTATTTCATCACTATACATTATTATGTTGGAGTTATTATTTTCGCTATTATTATTTAATGATGATGACATCTGTTGAAAAGCACTACTATTAATGGCCTCATTCACATTGTGGCTATGTACTTGACATAGTTTCGAGGATTGAGTTACCTGTGAACATTTCATCGGAGTTCGGGTTAATTCATTCCTATTGTACAAGTTACTAAGAGACGATAATTTTTGTTCATTTTCTCTCAAGTCTGCTACTAATCTATCCATATCTACACAGTATTCTTCAATATCTCTTTGAGCATCCTCATATTTTTTAGTCATTAAATCTAAAGAAATATTAAGGGTTTGGATCTCAGATTGCAGGTCTTGAATGATGTTTTTATATTCCCTATTATTACTATTAAATTCTATTGTACATACACTAGCATGTTTATCCTGTGTGTTCGATACTACAGACTCATCACAGGTTAAGTCAATTGTCAGTGACGGTGGATCATTCGTGTTTGAGATGGCAGAAGCAGTAACTAAGTTTGGAGCGCTATCTAGCAATTCATCGAATAACGACTGGGAATGAACAACTGTTGACTCCTGATGGGAACATTCCAGCTGATCAATTGTGCTTAGTGCCTGTTTCAGTTTGGTTTCTAGCTGAATATTCCGTTCAAGAGTGGTCTCAAACTCGACCCTACATTGATCAAAACTACCTACCAAAGACTGCAATGTATTATTTTCTTGCAAAGCATTATCTAACTCTAAATTAATTTTAACTATCTTTTCCTTAAGTATCGTATTACTTTTAATAATTGACAGTGCTTCCAACTCATTGTCATCTCGCTCATTTTGCAATTTCTCTGACAATTCCTTATATTTCTTTAAGTCTTTTAAAGTTAATAAAAATTTATATTGATGATGATACAAGAGCCTTTAGAGGCCCCACTCTTGAGACGGTCCACTACCTGGTGGTAACCCGGTTTGTGGGCCTTTTTAGGAAGTGGAG
Organism: Pyralis farinalis; assembly: GCA_947507595.1. Classification (NCBI taxonomy): domain Eukaryota; kingdom Metazoa; phylum Arthropoda; class Insecta; order Lepidoptera; family Pyralidae; genus Pyralis; species Pyralis farinalis. The sequence goes on from OX382281.1 coordinate 2,340,883, forward strand.
GCACTGGCGAGTGCGTATCCCTTTCGGGGATCATGAAAGGATAATGAGCGAAAAATTGCAAGATGAAAGTGTAAGGAGAATGTATGTGCATCTAGTAAGTGAGAGACTTGCAAATGCAAGCCTCTCCGACTCAGATGTGGATGATTATTGGAAAGTTTTGAAAGAAAGTGTGGTGGATAGTGCAAAAGAAGCTTGTGGATGTGCAAAGAGACGTAAAACAGCGAAAGGAGATGCCTGGTGGGATGCGGAGGTTGAATCCTCCATAGCAAGAGAGAGGAAAGCGTGGCTGGATTACGTATCATCTTTGCCCTTAAATGAAAATATGAGAGAAAAGAAGAAAGAAATGTACCGTCTATGCAAGAATGAAACCAAGGCTTTAGTGAAAGAGAAGCGTGAAAGACAAATTATGAATGAGGAAGAGAGGCTGACGAAAAACTTTGAGACAAATACCAAACTCTTTTGGAGTGAGGTAAATAAGTCTCGGGCTCGGGGTAGTTCGTCGGCATCCAGTATGAACAAGATTAAGTCTAAAGCTGGTATCATTCTTGCGAACACTCAGGAAGTGTTAGAACAGTGGAGTGAATATTTTGAAGAAATGTATGAGTATGCCTCGGACGCTGACAATGAGAGTGAGTCGGATGCTTACTCCACGTTGACGGCGTTCGACGAAGGCATAACTATGGATGATATCGAATGGTCGATACGAAGCTTGAAAAATGGAAAATCAGCGGGAATTGATCTGATCACAGCTGAGATGATCAAATTAGGTGGTACTTACGTCCGGGACGCCTTCTGGTACTTATGCAACCTATGCTGGAGAACTGAAAGGGTCCCAATGGACTGGAGACGCGCAGTCATCGTACCCTTGTATAAAGGCAAAGGGTCACGTGTGGACTGCGCCAGCTATAGGGCCATCAGTTTGATCAGCTTAGCAGCAAAAGTATATGGAAAGGTGATTGAAAGGAGAATGAGGGTGAAATCCGATGAAATGCTGTGGGACGCACAAGGAGGTTTCCGAAATGGAAGGGGATGTACGGATCAAGTTTTCTTGCTCCGCAATATCGTAGAGAAGCATCTGGCCATAGACCAGAAGGTTTTCTGCGGTTTTGTGGATCTTGAGAAAGCCTTTGATAGGGTTGTGCTAAAGGAACTGTGGGACATATTTCCGAGATATGGGACTGACGGTTCATTGCTCCGTGCTGTGCAGTCCACTTACAAGGATTGCTCAGCATATGTGCGGACAGAGGGTGGCATGTCACCCTGGTTTGATGTCAAAATTGGTGTCAAACAGGGTTGCATGCTATCTGGTAGGCTGTTTATCCTGTATCTCGATAGTTGTCTGCAGAGAATAAGGTCAACGAATGTGGGATTGCGCATGGGTGACCTAGTGGTGAACTGTCTGCTGTATGCAGACGATGTCGTGCTATTAGCAGATACACCATCTGAACTGCAAACACTGGTCACAACGATGAAAGACGAATGTATGGAGAAAGGCTTACTACTGAATGCGAAGAAAACAAAGATAATGGTATTTGAAAGAGAAGAATCCAGAACTAATGTAAGGATTACGATTGATGATGAAGTGTTGGAACAAGTGGATGAGTTTGTATATCTTGGATGCGCTTTCAGCAGGGATGGAAGGTACACCGCAGATGTGGAAAGACGAGTGAGTGCTGGGAATAGTGTGAATGGAGCGTTGGGAAAACTTCTTGGCAGTAAAATCCTGAGCCAGAAGGCACAACTCGCTATGCAATGCAGTGTTGGTCCCAACGCTAACTTATGGAAGCGAGAGCTGGGTATGGCAGAAAGAGCATGAAAGTAGAATAAACGCGGTCGAAATGCGAGCGCTGCGCAAAATTTGTGGCGTAAGGCTTGTAGACCGTATTCGCAATGATGATGTTAGAAACAGTGTTGGTCTGAAAGAGAGCGTCAGTGTTAAAATAAGAAGAGGCATGCTCCCGATGGTTCGGATATGTAGAAAGAATGCAAGATGAAAGGATGACGAAGCAGATATACAATGCAAAAGTGGAAGGATGTAGGAGCCGGGGAAGGCCAAGACTTACCTACCATGACCAAATTGGTCGTGTTCTATTAGAAGGTGATGCCAGGAGCCCTAGAAACCGGCGAGCGTGCATGAGAAGAGCAATGAATGTTAAAGAAGCGAGTAAGATATTATGTAAGGATCGAGTCACGTGGCGCTCGTTTCTCTCCGCCTACCCCGCAAGGGATTTGGCGTGAAGTTATATATAGATAGAATATAATTACATAAATATATTATATACATACATATATACTTGTTATATGTAATTGTAAATATAAGCGTTGCACGTTACGCAAGTTTAATCTAGACACGCGGCAGCGTGTCAAGCCAAGTTCAAGTAACAGAACTGGCGAGCAGCACCGTGTGTAATATTACACGAACCATTTGGAGCCACTTTTGACCCCCTCATAACTCAAACTATTTCACATAAACGTGTCAAATTTGGGAGATACATATGTGCTCCAAATTTCATAAACCCATCTCAAACGGTTATTTAGATATTAACGTCCAAAAATCGTCATTTTTATCACTGACTGACCTATAGATCAAAACTCTAACCCAGTTCCAGATGACCTAGAAAGTTCAGGCATGCAGATAGGTAATTAGGTAAATACAAAGGAATTAATCAGAAACTGGTAATTTTTTATCATTTTATTATAATTTTTCACTTAATTGATTCTATTAGGAACACTTATTTATTTATTTATTTAGCATACAAAACAGATTACAATCGTTATAAACAATGTACATAAATATATAAGTAGTTTTGATCAAAATCATAATCCAAAAGTATGTATGCCTAACAGCGTTACATCTCAAGATTAATTACACGCTAGAGAGTGCTAGAAATTACGAGTTATACATTTCTATTATTTAGTAATAGCAATTAACATTATAAAATGAAATACAAAAAAATATATATATAAACCAATAAACAAATTCTTATGGCTGAATGGATAGGTTATTTATTCGCCTCCGGAACTGTGGCAGTGTAAGATGAAAAATATCAATGTCTCTATTGGAGACAAGGATCTCGTATAGGCGGCACATCCTGACAATGGGATTTCCATAAGATGTATTGTTCGTGAAAACTTGGAGACTAAAAATATTGAAATTACGATTTCGTGCTCTAAATCGAGTGTTAAAGTTTAACAGGGAAAGAAGATTAGCGGAGTCCAAGAAACTATGTATAATCTTATAAAGCAAAATTAGATCACTGTTATGACGTCGTATGTTTAGAGGTGTCATAATAAAGTGCTCAAGACGTTCTTCATAGGAGTTAAGTTTTCGCCCCATACCAGATTAGACTTACCTATTAACTTATAATATAAAATAATAATAAATCTTGCCTTGAGAACTAGCCAAGTCAGACCTTAGGCTACAATATATTATCCTAAGTTATATGAAGAAATGATATTTTATGTTGTTATAAATAAATTTCAGGACTGACCATTGAACTTGACACACATTTAGATGTCACTTCTTTTGTCGTTGAAGTCAACAACCAAGGCATATATCATAATATTGAACTTGGCTCTCATTTCACATTTATGTTTTTGGGATTAGGTTATACTTAAATAATAAACAAACAGAATACTTGATAATGACAAAAGTGGTACACGTGCGCGCACCGAGAGTCAAATTATTAAATTAAGAAGAAGAACATGTAGTAACGCCAAGACTGCGAAAAGAATTATTAATTTCTCCATCTTGGTTCGTTGGTCGTAGACTCTAACTTGATTATGACTTCTTCCCGCGCTTTTGAAGAGTTACATTGTTCTTATACTTGAAATTTTTACAATTCAGTGTAAAATTAGTTTTATGTGACAATTTCGATAGTGTTTTGTAACATAAGTGCTAGTGCAATTATACAATAATGAAAAAACTCAAATATAACACGTTTATGCACTTTTTGGAAGAAGTTCATCAAGAAAACCTTGTAAAATTCCTATCGTTTTACGGGTGGTATTTAAACTGTGTTGATTGGGTCTAGGTACCCTTCCCAAGTATTTTTTCAGCAGAGTTCCTGAAGCTGGAACATGGAATTAAGATTTTCAAATGGTTCTAAACTGATGACTTGGCTGTATGGTCTAGATCCCTTTGCCTTTCCCCTCGGGGATAAAAAGAACAAAAAAAAATTTTTCAAAAATAATATAATTACGTAAAATGCCAAATAACACCTAACGTAACTAGCGTATTTTAAAAGGAATTCCTTTCATTGTTTGCAGTAATAACACAGTTCATAATTTTGCGAAATTCATTTATTAGGCAAGATAGATCAGACCAAAATAGTTGGTGTAAAATGGCGTCCGCTGGTAACGTGTGCGGAGTTTGTCTGGCGATGGACGCACCTGTCCGCGATATAGACGGCAGTCCGATACAAGACGTTTATGAAAGACTGACCAAGATCTCTGTGAGTATCGTGCAACACGTAATACTATATTTCACATTCTTTAAACAACACACTGTGTATTTACTGTTGATCCAGGACCCATTGCCGTGGTTTTTCATATTTAAAGCGAAGCATAGTCTTTTCACATACATAATATATTATTATATAGTATACGTATTAACTTTGATTTGTTTAAGGATGTTTCCACTATAATGTATAGTATTTTCAATTTCAATGTTGGAAGGTATATAATGTACATTGTGATGGAACACTTCACTACAATCACTCTGCCAAAGACATTCTTGGAGGCATGGGGCCCTCACGCTAAATGCATGCAGAAAACTTCTTACAGTCTGTTCTTGGTATAACTGAGAGAAACTAATATGAAGAATCAATTGCAACTTTCAGCCACTCGGAACATATTTATTTTATTGCACATGTTAGAGACAATTATCTATTTCTTATCAGCTAAACATGGACCCAGGTAGGGTATGGCAATTTCGGTACAGTACATTGTGGTTTTTATTTGTCAATTTTACTACACACATCAAAAGTGTCTAGGGATAAGGATTCATCAAATAAAGTGTTTTCGTTTGTCTACAGTAACGATAAACCAAGTCACCTTTGCATTAATAAAGAAATTTGCCATTTTCATAATAAAGGGATTTTTGACATTTGAACCACTAACATTAAAGTTCGAAAAAAAGACTGAAATAACAGTTTTCTTTAAAATTTCATTGGGTAACTTAAACAATTAATAATCCGTGTTTCTACCGCGAACACTAACAACACAAGAACATCGGTTTAGCATACTCAAAATGAGTTCATCCAAATCACGCTGTGGAATGGCCGCCCATGTTCGTTGCAACAACAAAAAAAGGTCTTCTTGCGACTGGATACCCTCCATATTCGGCAGAGCTCTTCTCTGTAGCATATCCCATGCATGCTCAATCGGGTTCAAGTCTGGCGACTGAGCAGGCCAGGGCATGACATTGATGTTAGCTGCGGCGAGAGTCTGTCTTACAACTCTTGCGGTGTGCGGTCGTGCATTATCATGCATTAACTGAAATAAGGGACCGATATGCACTTGTAGAGGAACGATGACGTCTGATACAATCGTCTCAGCATAAATTTGAGCGTTGAGGTTGCCTCTGATCCAAATCAACTCAGTTCTTCCGCCGATCCAAATACCCGCCCATACCATGATGGTTCCACCACTATAAGGATGGACTTCCTGGCAGGATTTTAATCGCTGTTGGCGTCCAGGGGTTCTCCAGTGTTGTATACGTCTTGTATCCGGTCTCATACCAAAACGAGACTCATCAGAAAAGCACACGAAACGCCATTGTTCTTCTGCCCAATTTCTGTGTTCAAGAGCCCATTGATATCGAATCCTACGATTGTGCATTGCTATAGGTGGTACCCTTAGCGGTCTTCGGGAATGAAGGTTCACTTCATGCAAGCGGTTTCTGACTGTTTGGTCGCTAATTAAGTTCCCTGAAGAGTGATGAAGCGTCACGGCTAACATCATGGCGGTTATTGTTGGAGCTCTTCGAGTTGTGATTTGAATGTATCGGTCTTGTCTCCGTGTGGTGCAGCGATACCGTCCTCCATGGCGCTCAGCCACGGTACCAGTGCTTCGGTAACGTGTCCAAAGTCGACTGATAACACTCTGACTTGTATTCAGAGCTAAAGCCACAGTACGTTGCCCGGAAACAGCTTCTATCATTCCCACGGCTCTGAGCATTTCTTCCCTGCTTAAATGACGTCGCCGCTCCATAATAACGTTGGTTTTAATCAGTAGTAGGGAAACAGTAGCACTAATAATGTCTTCAATGCGTTGTATGTTTTTATAGGGAAAATATTGACAGCTGATTTTCATCTTTTACTCGAATTTGATTGACAGTTCCTGTTTCAAATTATGAAATGCACCAAAAAGGATCCATATAAATTTATAAAATCATAAATTTATTACAAAGCCACATCTCAATCTCAAGAAATCCGCATAAAAATGCTTGATCCCTAGACACTTTGATGTGTGTACATTGGTATCGAAAATCCAAACAATCACATATGTTTTCCAAGACATTCCTGGCTGGTTGCATAATTTATCAAGTCACAGTAGAGGTAGATAGATGTAGAATAAAAATTGTAGCCGCACAACCCACCACACACCAGAGAACATTCACTGAGTTAGAATACTACTCTAAACAGGGCTCATGGGAGCTAAGTGACTGCAGATATTTCTCGTCTTACCTCAGCCACATGTGTAAGGACAGAGGAGCGCTCAAAAGCCTATATGTTCCAATCAACATTGTTACCATTATATTTTTGGAATCAATACATTTGGCTCTATTCTTTGAGCTAGGTTAAAAGTTTTATGAGCACTTTGTTGGTGCTTGACTCACAACAAATTTGGTCTCATTTCACTGAATTGAGGCAGCCTTGATGGTAGGTACATAAAATTTGACCAATTTGAGCTGATGATATAAGCTGTTTAGACTTTTACCAACCTCTTATTGTGTCTCCATTGGATTATTTTGCCCAATCAATGTGTGTTAATACATGTAAATTCCATCAAAGTAATAAGCTATTCTTAATTGCTTGAGCGACCTTACCTTCTATTGATGATCGAAGCGATATAACTTCATAAAATGAAATAACACAAAGAAATACTTGGTAAAAATACGTCTGCATACAGTTATGTCTAGCCTTAAGTCAGTTCGCTTAAAAACTTGTAATTCGCACACGAAGCACACACACATTAAACATTACTACTAATTACACCATAAAAATGAACCACTAATAATATAATAATAATTACTTACTGTTAACTGCAGCTCTCAAATAATTAGTGTAATGTTAAAATGACAGCTTTTTACTAAATGTATATTAACCAGTCAGAACCCGCTTTATATGTTTTCCCATAATTTTGTGGTCGTAAACAACCGCCCGGTAAACAATAGGTTAATGAATACATATATAGTATTTACACCAAGGAAACAATATTTGTCTGGGTAATCTCTGAAAGGCGGGACTGATTTTGAAATGAAAATGATATGTCTCAGACACCCTAACCGAATGAATACACTCCCAATGACCACTTCTGCATACAGCAATAACAGCTATCAGATTGCTCCTACGATATATAATAAATTAAGTAAAGATACCAAGTCTCTATCTCCAGGTAGTTTTGAAAGCAAACTGAAAAACGGCTAATACAAATTGTTTTTACTCTATTGACAATTTTTTTAATTTATTCAAGAGATATTGATGTGCTTCCAGAAAACATACAGCATTTGGTACAGCATTTGGTGAAGAAGCTGGTGTGTACATAGCCTTATCCATAAACTAAAACCATAGAGAACGTAGTACTGCGTTTCACCGCCAGGGGGCGCCATCGGCGAACCTAGCAACTTGGCGTCAAAGGTCGCCATCTTTATAGTTCGTAGCGTTGTGTACTTTGGCAGAGTAAAGACGTCTTATCCAAAGTTTTCACAAAAATCATTGTATAAATTAGTTATTGTGTATTCTAAATTGCTATTTTAATTGATAGTGCAGTGAATACAGCTATTATTTATAGTAGATCGCGAGTTTTTTTTTTCACGATTTCAAAATATTCTAATTGATTTCGTACTTTATATCCATAATGAATCCGGCGGCCAATGAGCCTGCAATGTGTCAGACAATTCGAGACCTACTGGATCAAAATGTACTGCAGCCAGTGGTCAAGAATACACCCAGTTTTATCTCCAAGCTCTTTCTGCGGAAGAAAAGCGATGGATCGATGCGGCCAATTTTCGATCTTCGGGCACTGAACAAATTCGTAAAGACGAAACCATTCCGTCTGATTTCTCACACATCCGTTCCGGAATTCCTACAACCTGGGGACTGGATGATAAAAATCGATATCTCTCAAGCCTATTTCCATGTGCCAATAGCAAAATCTCACCGAGTATTCTTAAGAGTAAGTTTCCAGGGTCAACTATTCGAAATGACATGCTTACCCTTCGGCCTGGGCTCGGCGCCACATCTTTTCTCGGCCATAACATGCTGGGTTGGGGAAACCCTGCGTACAAAAGGATGTCGAGTGCTAGTGTATCTAGACGACTTCCTCTTGGTTCACAAGAACCGATCCAAGTTAAGTCTTCAGGCTGCGAAAGCCGTGAGACACTTGGAACACCTGGGATGGCAAATCAACTACCAGAAATCGGTCCTGCAGCCCACACAAGACTTAGAATATCTGGGCTTTCGATGGAGAACGGTGGAAATCATGATGAGTCTACCTTTAAACAAAATAGAATCTATAAACAAAACGTTAGATCAAAACCTGCAGAAACAGAATACCAACCTTCGCCAACTGCAGAGTGTTTTGGGCCAGTTGAATTTCGCAAATTTTGTCATACCCCAGGGCAGACTGCATTGTCGCAACCTGCAAATCTTTCTACGCAGCTTCGACAAGAAACGCCCTCGTCAGAAACAACTAATTCCTCGTATCGCACTACAGGATATGACATGGTGGCGCGGAGCCACATGCCAGAGTTTGCCAATTCACTAAAAACCCCCAGCACATTTCCTGACAATGGATGCTTCGGATTCAGGGTGGGGTGCCCAATTGGACGGGAAGTTGATCTCGGGAGCATGGTCAAACCAACAGAGGTATTGGCACAGCAACAAAAAAGAATTGTATGCTGTCTTCGCTGCGATTCACATGAACGCAAACAAGCTCCAAAGTTCTCATGTTTTGGTTCAGACGGACAACCGAACAATAATAGCATACATTCGAAAAGAAGGAGGGACGCGATCTCTAGCACTACTGACTCTGACATACAAATTGTTACTTCTGACCGACAAGTTTCAAATAACTCTGTCGGCATTCTATCTCCCGGGGAGATACAACATAATTGCGGACAGGCTTTCGCGGAGAAAGCAACCCGCAGAGTGGCATCTTTTACCCCAAGCGACCAGCGAAATTTTCCGGAAATGGGGCCAGCCCGAAATAGATCTTTTCGCATCAAGAAAGACCGCCGTCGTAAGAAACTACGTATCAATAGACTGCAGAGATCGATCAGCAAACTATATAGACGCTTTCAGCAAACCCTGGAATTACCAACTGGCTTGGGTGTTCCCTTCACCAAATCTTCTTCCCAAAGTACTGATGCATCTAAACAGTTCCAAGGGAACATACTTAGTCGTGGCTCCGGAGTGGCCACAGGTGTTCTGGCTCCAGGACTTGAAGAACAGAGCTTTGGATCTTCCATACGAAATACGAGACCTGCCGAACACCTTAATAGATGTAACAACATCACAGGCCCCCCCTCAAGTGCAAACCTTAATCCTGAAAGTCTGGAAGATTGTGGCTGTGGGATCAATGTTATCAAAATGGTCTACAGAAGAAAAAAAGTTTTTAAAGACAAGCTGGCGTCAGTCAACGCTGTCAACATATTTACCTGCAATAAAACGATGGCTCACTTGGTGCTCTAACTCACAGGTTAATCCCAAAGCACCAGACGCCTCTGAAATAGCAAAGTTTTTGATATACTTATTCTCTCAGGAGAATTTATCCTATAAAACTATTCTCGTCCATAAGTCTGCAATTTTAACCTTCGTAGGGCCCGTAAGTGAACAGCCCACATTTTCTCATTTTATCATAAAACACACTCTTAAGGCGATTAGTATAGCCAAACCCAGAGCGACAATGCCTTCAGACACTTGGGATCCTAGAATCGTTTTAGAATGGCTTTCATCTAATCAACCTAAAGATTCACTATTTGAAATATCAAGAAGAACAGCTATGGTACTGTTGCTAGCTTCGGGACGACGTGTCCATGATCTCACATTGCTGCATATTTCTGAAGCAAATTTTGTTGACGAAGGAAACAATATCTTATTGGTACTAGCTTTTGGGTCTAAGACTGATACATATTCTCATCGCCAATCAGCTTGGAAGTTAGTAGCACACGAAGATAAAAATATTTGCCCAGTCACACTGATTAGATTATTGATAGAAAAAAGTCAACAAAGAAGATCAACAACCAACGCCTTAACAAATCTTTTCATCACGATTAGGGGTGTTACGAAAGCAGCTTCACGGACCGTAATCGCAAATTGGGTACGAACAGTTCTCCGTGATAGCGGCATTCAGGCATCCCCGGGAAGCAGCAGATCTGCAGTGGCTTCACTAGGATGGTTGGAAAATCAACCAATAGATGAAATTATGGCACGGAGCAATTGGAAATCACCAAATACATTTTTCAATCATTATTGTCGTGCGATCGTACGACCTAAAGATAATAATTTTTCAATTTTTAAGAATTTTGCTCCTCTTAAATGATTAAATAATTTAATGACTTAAAATACATATTGCAAATTATAAATCACATGTGTTGCAAAAGTAGGTTGTGATTTGTTAATAATAAATAATGATAAAAGAAATTAAATAAATAAATAATAAAACATTCTTTTAATCAATCATCATAGCGCTGTGTTGCATTTCACCAGCAGATAACAAACACGTCTTCACCAAATGCTGTATGTTTTCTGGAAGCACATCAATATAGCGGTTTTACATTACAATAAAACCGATATTATGTGCGAGAGGAAAACATACAGCATTAAAGAAAGTTCTTCCTGGTGAAGATTTCTATGAACTATAAAGATAGCGACCTTTCGCGCCAAGTTGCTAGGTTTGCCGATGGCGCCCCCTGGCGGTGAAACGCAGTACTACGTTCTCTATGGTTTTTGTTTAGTGATAAGGCTATGTACACACCAGCTTCTTCACCAAATGCTGTGTGCCTTATAAAATCTAAATTTTTGTCATCCATCCATGCCACCACTGCAAAAACCGGATGGTAGTTTGGCCCACAGCGCCAAGGAGAAAGCCGACTTACTCGGTAATCTCTTTGCGTCTAACTCTAATATGAATGACGGGGGAATTGCCCCACCTACCATCCCGTGGTGCGGTATCTCCATTACCCAGCGAGATGTCCGGCATTACTCTCTCGATATTCATAATCAGGCAGTGGTGCTGAAGTTTTCGTGCTTTTCTACTCCACTGGGCAAGTCTCGACTTCATGGAAGACCGCTAATGTGCACCCGGTGCCCAAAATGGGCGACAGATCAGATCCATCGAATTACAGGCCTGTTGATTTGAGCAGTCAGAACCCGTTATATACGTTTTCCCATACATTTCGCGGTCGTATACGACCACCCGGGTTTCGAAGGGTTAAGCTCCCTTCTCTTCAAGGTGATAGAGCGTGTGATAGTCAAAGTCAAAGTCAAAGTCAAAATCTTTTTATTCCGTAAAAATGGCTACATTTGTTTGGAATCGTCACAATTTTTTTCCCTACCGTGCAGTTCATGACTAGGTGAGCACTGATAAAAATACTGCCAAAAAACTCAGGCATCCCTCTTTTGGTATCCAAACAAATTTACATAATTTATTAATTACATTACAATTGGATCGACTCAATCCCAGGCATTTTTATCATTAATATAGTCAGATACTTTATAATATACCCTGCTACACATTTTGGCTTTAATAGTAGTTTTAAATTTGTTTATTGACAATTCTCTTATATTGCTGGGAAGTTTGTTATAGAACCGTATACATTGCCCCATAAAAGAATTACTTATTTTGTGGAGACGGCTTGCATGTAACACAAGATTATGCTTATATCTAGTATTTATATTATGAGTATCACTCTTTTTACAAAATGAGTCTATGTTTTTATGGACATACAAAAGATTTTCATATATATATTGCGATGCGACTGTTAAAATATTTATTTCTTTGAATTTTTCTTTAAGGCTCTCCCGGGGACCAAGTTTGTAGATAGCTCTTATGGCTCTCTTTTGCAATAAAAAGATGGTGTTAATGTCCGCGGAGTTACCCCAAAGAAGAATTCCATATGACATAATACTATGAAAGTAGCTGAAATAAACTATTCTAGCCGTATCAACATCAGTGAGCCGTCTAATAGTTTTCACTGCATAGGCTGCAGAACTTAGTTTTCCTGATAATTTTTCAATTTGTGGGCCCCATTGTAGTTTGGAGTCAATTGTTATACCCAAGAACACAGTTGTCTCCACAGGGGCTAAATTAGTTCCATTAACATTGACATTGGTAGTCACCTGTCTTACATTAGGTGTTGAGAACTTAATTACTTTTGATAAACACACGACTCCTAGGATACCAGAGGAGCGTGACTTGATCAGCGACCGTCAATACGGTTTCCGTCACGGTCGCTCTATTGGTGATCTCCTAGTGTATCTTACACACTGCTTGGGGTGTGTCGATAAAGAGTCAAGGTGAGGCATTGGCTGTCAGCCTAGATATGGGAAAGGCGTTCGATCGGGTCTGGTACCGGGGATCTTATATCGAAGTTACCATCATACGGGCTTCCCGAGGGTTTGTGCAAATGGGTTGCCAACTTTTTATCCAACAGATGCATAAAAGCTGTGCTTGATGGTGGGTGCTCCGATAGTATGGATATATCCATACTGGCGTCTCTCAGGGTTCTTTCTCCGACGCTGTTTCTAGTGTATATCAATGATATGTTGTCAATTGATTGCATTCATTATTATGCGGACGACAGCACCGGGGACACAGCAAAGCAGTACTTCAGCGGAGAGCAAAGACTTATGTATAATAAGTCTCAAGTCACACCGCACTTTGAGTACTGTAGCCATCTTTTGGCGGGAGCACGTAGATACCAACTTGTACCATGTGCTTCGATTCAGAGACGAGCTGTGAGAATTGGCGACAATCCTAAGCTTACACATGGTATTGAACCCTAAAGTTTAAGGTGAGATTTTGCCTCCTTTTGTGTGTTCTACCGATTGTACAACGGGTTGTATTCTGAGGAATTGTTCGATATGATGCCGACAGCTACTTTTTATAACCGGAACGCTAGCCCACGGCGGGGAGTTCACCCTCACACGCTGCAACCGCAGGTGGATTTCGAAGCGGCAGAGGATGTACGGATCAAGTTTTTTCACTCCGCAACATCGTAGAGAAGCATCTGGCTTTGGACCAGAAGGTTTTCTGCGGTTTTGTGGACTTTGAGAAAGCATTTGATAGAGTCGTGCGAAAGAATCTCTGGAACATTTTGCCCGGATATGGGGTTGACGGTGACCTACTCCGTGCTGTGCAATCCACTTATGAGGATTGTACAGCATGTGTGCGGGTGGACGGCAGCTTGTCGCCCTGGTTTGATGTCAACATTGGTGTCAGACAGGGATGCGTGCTGTCGGCTCGGCTGTTCATCCTGTATCTGGACAGTTGTCTTCAGAGAATAAGAAATATGAATGTGGGAATGCGAATGGGTGACTCAGTGGTCAACTGCCTGCTTTATGCAGACGATGCGGCATTAATAGCAGAATCACCATCCGAACTGCAAACACTAGTTACAACAATGAAAGATGATTGTATGAAGAAAGGCTTACAATTGAATGCGAAGAAAACCAAGATAATGGTATTTGAAAGAGAGACAACCAGAACGAACACTAGGATTATGGTTGATGATGTAGTGTTGGAGCAAGTGAATGAGATTGTATATCTTGGAAGTGCTTTTAGCAGCAATGGAAGGTACACCGCTGATGTGGAGAGACGAGTGAGTGCCGGGAATAGGGTGAATGGAGCGTTGGGTAAACTTCTAGGCTGCCGAAATCTAAGCCAGAAGGCACAGCTCGCTGTACACAACGCGGTGCTAATACCAACGCTAACTTATGGAAGTGAGAGCTGGGTATGGCAGAGAGAGCATGAAAGTAGAATAAATGCGGTCGAGATGCGAGCATTGCGCAAAATTTGTGGCGTAACGCTTGCTGACCGCGTTCGTAATGAAGACGTGAGAGAAAGAGTTGGTCTAAAAGAGAGTGTCGGTGTTAAGATAAGAAAGGGCATGCTCCGTTGGTTCGGACATGTAGAAAGAATGCGGGACGAAAGAATGACGAAACAGATATACAATGCAAAAGTGGAAGGATGTAGGAGCCGAGGAAGGCCGAGACTAACCTACCATGACCAAATTGGTCGTGTTTTATCAGAAGGTGATGTCAGAAGCCCCAGGAACCGGCGAGCGTGCATGAAAAGAGCTATGAATGTCACAGAAGCGAGTGAAGTATGCAAGGACCGCGTCTTATGGCGCTCGGTTCTCTCTGCCTACCCCGCAAGGGACTTGGCGTGAAGATATATATACATATACATACATACAACTCTCAACCTGTGGAATGAGCTTCCAGCCGAGTATTTCCAAGTGTCTATAGCATGGGATTCCTCAAGAAATGCATGAAGAGGATTTTAGAGGGACGGGAACTCGGACACCCCTAGTGTTACAATTGTCCATAGGCAACGGTTACAATTGTCCATAGACTACTTACCATCATTCAGACCGTATGCTTGATTGCCATCTTAGTGGTATAAAAAAGTCAGTATTGTTATCAATGCAAACATAAATGTTCAATACATGAACTGTTATTTTTCAGGAACAGCAAGAATTTGTTGCCGCGGTGAAACAGTATCAACTGAATGGTGGTCTATGTGTGACTCCCGTTGAGGTCAGCATTACAGGGACTGAATACAGCTTGATAAAGGAGGAGATCAAAGAGGAATGTCTGTCATCGCAATGCAAAGAAGAAATGGACACTGACAGACTCCCACTTGTGGAACGTTTCAAGTTTGAGAACTCTGAACATAAAGATGCTATTGAGAGACCAGCACTGGAGGATATGTATGACACTGAGAGTTGGGTATTGATAAATGAAGGAAATGTAAAACAGGAGGCTTCAGATGGAGCCGTCGATATTGGGAGACAAGTATTGAAAACTGAAGAGAATATCAAGAATGAATTAGAAGAGATGGAAGATATCTGTACTGCAGTGGTAGTAATACATGAAGAAAGAAGAACGCAGGAGGAGTTAGAAGGAGCACAAGTCGATGAGGACAAGAAGGCAGAAGGTAACAGTCACTATATGACCACCTTGTAAAGAACACTGCTTTTTAAAACTTATTGCATTTATCTGCCACATTTAACTAACATTTTCGAATCCCATTGACTTTGTTTTAACAATGTAAGGGTACACAGCCACGTCTGGCACAGTGTAATGATAGGTTATAGAGATCACAAACATACAAAAATTATTAGTTTGTGGTCTATTATAATTCTGAGAAACTAAATACAGTGCAGTAGCTGGCTTTCTCATATCACTTCTTTCATTTTTTTTATCTGTACAGGAGACACACCATATTATTATTTGTAAAATTGTGTACACAAATTTGTACCTTAACATCATGACCAAAACCAACAATGATCATCGTCGGTTTTGATAATCAAATATACTCATATTGTCCACTATCATCACTTGGATTATATTTCTCTTAATCACGACAGCAGTTGCACAGGAATTATTGTTTCCTAATTGCAGAGCTGCGTTAGCCAGCGAAGCTATATAACCGAGAAAATTGTCTTTTTTGCAGTTTTGCGGTTTTCGACTGTTACACGTATTACTCCTTCAGTTTAGAAGCTAGAGAGCTGATTGTTCGACGTGAATGTACCTTAAGTACTGTAGATTCCCCTAAAATAGATTAAATTTCGATTAGCTCAATAAAGGATATCGATAAGTGATGTTATCGCCCCAAAAACCGTTCCAATACAAAGTCAATTGGAGCGCGTATGGCTTACGAAGTAACTATTAAGTAATCTGTGGTATGGCGAGCACTGAAATGCAACAACACGATCACTATCGCCGGTTACGGTTAAGGTTAGGGTTAGCAGCTCTGCTTACGCAACTTGCTGTTATTTACTTATTGTGCAAAAGCAGCTCTGCCAATGCGCCGCAGGCCCAGCTCCCCTAGTTTAAAATACCTCTTGTCCTGCCTAGCATGCCTCCACGTCACTGGTATGATGCTTATGTCTCACACTAGTTTGCTGACCTATTCATCCGGCAGGCTGGTTTGGTTCAGGCCACTTTATCATTCAGACTTAAAATTCTGGAGCATAGCACTTGAGTTTGAGTGTGAGAGCAGTTAAATGGTTAGAGTATGACTCGACTGAGAAAATCATAGGCTGGAGCATGTTTTTAACCGGATCTCAGTGTATAGTTAGGGGCTTTGGAAATAAACTGGTGGAAATAAAAGTGAGGTTCACTTGCAATAAGACAAATGTGCTCCAGGGAATTGTTAGTTTTGCGGTCTTATACGAGGCGGACGTAACTCCCCAGGCTGTTCGCCTTGACGAACACATGTACATGTGTATCAGGAGATCTTTTCATCAGTCCTTATAAAAATCTTGGAGGATTTCTTTACGTGTTATATATATATATATATATATATATATATATATAAAACACGTAAAGAGATGTAGGGCGCATCATAGCAGCCCGTCTGGGGATGTATCTCCACCTCACAGAAAACCGCAGCCAAATAACAACTCCCTAGAGAGTTGTCGTGTTCCTGCGTGTGAGAAGGGTCATCAGTAATCCCCCAAGTAGTTGCTGTGCAAGCAGCAGAGGAGGCATCGCGCGTGTGATACTTAATATATTTCAAGCGTTAATAGGCCACGGTACCCGCTTTACATCAGGTGGGCCGTATGCTTGAATGCCTTCCGACATAGTATATAAAAAAACACCGTCTCCGAAAACATCTGCTATGAAAATATGCACTAAAAGGTACAAGATAATTGTTTTATTTCTTGAAATGACTATAAACAAACATTATAGTGTTTATTTGTACTTGAAACAGAAATTAAAAATATATTTCTAGACTAGTTAGAATAAAACCAATGTATTTAGACAACAGTATACATATGTTATAATTTTAGGAGTCTCAATTTGGCATACTCGCTGGACATACATTACCAACAAGAGGTGCAAACTGTCTAGACCACTTTATGATAAAAATAAATAGGAAAAAGCTTTCTGCAACTATCGCCATTATACATACATCAATTACTGATCACTATACAACATTGCTCTCTCTGTCTAAAGTAAAAGGTAATGCTACTGAAAATAAAAACGCAACCAAAATAGATTTTGAAAAAGCTAGAATATATTTAGAAGAACATAATCTAACAGAATTACTATCTTGCGATGACCCAAATGAGCTAACTGACAGACTTATAGAAAAACTTACCGACTCTATAAGAAACAACACATGCACTTCCAAAATCCCTAACAGTAAACGAATAATTAAACCGTGGATTACCTCCGGAATTATTCGTTGCATAAATAATCGCAATAAGTTGCAAAAAGAGGTCCGGAATGACCCTATGCGGGTCATTCCGGACATGAGGTTTTAAAAATCACTTATGTCCGCTTCAGAAATTATTGCAATAATCTTATAAAAAAACTGAAACGAAAATATGAAAGAGAACTGTTTGCCAAATCTGTTACAACAAATTACTTTGGAAAAATGTTAAAGCGACAACCTACTCAAATAAATCTAAAAATATAAATACAGAACTAAACTATATTAAATCAACACCCATCGAATCAGCTAATTACATTAATAAATATTTTGGAAATATTGGTAAAGAACTAGCACAACAAATACAACCAATTAATAAAAATTATGCTATCACTTTCCATGAAAAACCATTTGCACAATTGAATTCATTTGTGCTTTTAAACACCGACCCTGACGAAGTGGGCAAAACCTTAATGAGTTTAAAAACAGACAGTGCTCCTGGGTGGGATAACATATCGTCAGCATACCTAAAATATGTATGAAATGAAGTGGTCCCTGTCATAACACATCTTGCTAACTTATGTTTCCAAAAAGGTATATTTCCCAACTCACTTAAACAAGCCGTTGTCACACCAATACACAAGGGTGGGGACAGAGATGATGTCAACAATTACAGACCTATATCTGTATTACCAGCCATCTCCAAAATACTTGAAAAATTGATGAACAAACGGTTTTTAAAGTATCTGAATCAATATAATGTACTATCATCTACACAATTTGGTTTTAGGCAGGGTTTATCTACAGAAGACGCGGTCACAGGTCTAAGCTCCATGGTAACAAACCAACTTGATAAAGGTAATGTTTGACAGTGTTCTTGGATCTCAAAAAAGCGTTTGACACCGTCTCTGTACCGATCCTTGTACGTAAGTTGGAAAATATTGGAATAAGAGGAATTCCCCTTAAACTTTTTAACGATTATCTCTCGAACAGGAATCAAATAGTAAAACTGGATCAGTATTTTAGTGACGACGCAGAGGTATCATACGGCATCTCCCGTGGAAGTGTATTAGGCCCCACATTGTTTCTTGTTTACATTAATGATCTTAACGAACTAAATATATATAATGCAATTTTTTTCTCTTACGCCAATGATACTGCTGTTGTCTTCACTGGAAAATGCTGGCGTGATGTTCAAGTGAGTGCCGAGTCAAGGATAGCACAAATCGCCAAATGGCTAAGGGGTAATCTTTTGACATTAAATACAATCAAAACGTGTTATATATGCTTCAGCATTAACAATCGCACCCAACCTAAACAATCTTTTAATATCAAGGTGCATGATTGTGACAATGTTGATACTAGTAACTGCAGATGTCCTACGCTTGATAAGATTACACAAATTAAATACTTAGGGGTAACGTTGGATCAAAGATTATCGTGGTACAACCACCTGGAACAAGTTACTAATAGGGTTAGAAAATTCAACTGGATACTCAAGACGCTGAGGCACGTAGTCCCAAAAAATACGACATTTACCAAACTAGGTCCTATAAAAAATCTCTTGAATGACATTTACATCGCATTGGTGCAATCCATATTGACCTATTGCATTCCAATCTGGGGTGGCGCTGCAAAAACTAAATTTATCATGTTAGAAAGAGCACAGCGATCTCTAATAAATATAATGTATTTTAAAAATATTAGATACCCCACTATGCACATAGCCTTTACTGCATCAGCAATTTACTTTCAGTTAGGAAACTTTATATAGTTAAAATGGTACAAAAACAACATAAGATTCAACCTTCCAACTCAGCTATTAAAGATAAAAGGAGGAAATATAACATAGCCCGTGTTCCCACTACTAAAACAACGTTTGCCAGCCAGCAATACGATACTCGCAAAGCTCAAATATATAACAATGTGAACAGACAAATAGACGTACACAGTAAACAACAGTTTGAATATAGAAAAATGCTAAACGAATGGTTAAAACAACTTGTGATGAGACGGAAACACTACTAAAACCGTATTATATATTTTTTTTTTGTTATTATTATTACTACAATCTTGTCACCTTGCTGGGACATTAAGTAGCAGTTTTGTCAGAAATTTCAACGCGCGTGTTCGGTATGCGACCTAAGTCACATCCTACTTTGCTTTATTAGGATTTAAGTGTGTCCTGTGGCATTTTCCGTTTTAGTCTGCGAATCGTTTGGTTTTCTTCCATCAATACTCTTGCCAAGCTGTTTGGGTGGTTTGTAATCCTTAGCTTGTATGTTTTAGTGTGGCGGATAATTTCCTGTTTGACCGTGTTAACTTGTAAGTCGTGGTGCAGCATTATAAAAAATAGATACATAAACTATATATACAACAAATACACGCGCATTCATGTATTGAGCACACATACAAAAATACTCTTACACACGCACACAAATACACACACATACACACGTGCTTTATATATATATTATGCTTTATATATTATTCATATTCATTTATTGCAACTATAATGTGTACATTAGGTCTCATAAATATAATTACAGTAGCATTATAGACCCTGTCGGGCGCCGCATTTCTTCCTTACCTATCTACCAATGTAAAGAAAAAGACAATGCTTAAAACATAGAGGTTTACAGAGAATAAATCTTAGAAGCTATTTGTTTTGTTATTTTATGTTAGTTTATTTTGAAAGTTGATTTAAAATTAGAATTATTTATGTAAAAACTTTCACAGTTTTAATTTACTATATTTATTAAACACAATGAACGATGCTATACGAATCTATGCCTTGCTTTGCCTTTAATATTCTTTGAGAACCGATAACTACAGAAATATCTGCCTCCATTTTATATCTACATGTGTATTATGTCTCATTTCACCCGAGCGAAGCCGGGTTTTCATCTAGTTTATTATATATTTTTACTGCCATGTAGTGTGGACTGCAGTTGAGCATCTTTATTCTAGAGGGTGGCAAGAACAGTCTCTCTTTATGGCGGGTATTTATATTATGCATGTCCTTAACTTTTTTGTATACATTAATATTTTTATAAATGAACGTAGATAATTCAAGAATGTAAATATATGTCAAGGTTAATAAATTTAGTCTTATGAAGTGCGGTCTACAACTTTGTCTATTATTTATCTGTACTATTATTCTAATGCATTTTTTCTGCAAAATAAACAATTGGTTTGCGTCTACGCTATTTCCCCACAACATTATCCCATATCTAAGCCACGAGTACGCATATGCATAGTAGGCTGAGAGTGCGGTTTTTATATCAGTGCTACATTTGATCTGAAAGAGAGCGTATGTGAACTTAGACAATTTTGATTTAATTTGTTGTACGTGGGGTTTCCAGGTTATGTGAGTATCTATATTCAAGCCTAAAAGATTAAAGGTATTGACCATGTCAATTTGTGTGTTTTCAAAATTTATATTTAAGAATATAGGTCTCATATTGATTGGCAGGAATTGGATAATTTTCGTTTTTTTATAGTTTATTTCTAAGTTGTGTTTTCGAAGCCAAACCGAAACATTTTCTAATGTATTATGTACTAGAGTATTTGGGTTTCTACCTTTTTTACATTTTATTAAGATTGAAACATCATCTGCAAATAGAATGGGCCCTGTTGATTCACTTTTAAATACTTTCGGAAGATCATTGATGTAGACAAGGAAGAGCACACAGCCTAACACACTTCCCTGAGGTATTGAACAGGTTATGTTTCGCTCTGTAGACCTTACTATTTCAATTTCTCCTTTTTGTTTGTTTGTTTCTATTCATAAGATATGTTTGAAACCACTTGTAGGCTGTTCCGCGTATTCCTGAATCCTTTAACTTTGAGAGTAGGCTGAGTAGGATACTATGAGAGACTTTATCGTATTTATTGTTTGTAGGGCTGCTTGTATGTAATTGTACACAGCCAATGTTGTGGATTTCGACTTTCTGAATCCGTTTTGGGAGTCATCGAATACATTATATTTTTTTCTGAAAAAATTGTTAATCTATCGTACATAGCCCTCGCGAATACCTTTGAGAATGTTGTTAATAAAGCTATAGGTCTATAATGCTGCGAGTTTGTAATCACCATTTTTAAAAGTTGGCTTTATCAATGACGTTCCCAGTAAATTTGGAAAATAACCTTCATGAAAACTTTGGTTGATAAGAGACGTTAGGGGTTCTTCTAATTCTTTAGCGCATTGTTTTATTAATATTGGCGGTATATCATCTATACCACAACTGCGTTTATTTTTCAGTTGCCTTATAATTTTCCGAATCTCTTTTTGGCTTATAGTTTACGTAAAACGAATTTAGTGGAGAGGCTTGGACAGGCCGCCCTGTCTTATTTATATTGTCGTTTTTAGTGTGACTCTCATCACCGACAGTTGCAAAATAATCATTAAACATGTTCGCCAAGGCTTTCGGGCATTCTATTAATTTGTTGTTGTCAATCAGTTGTATATTTTTATAAGTTTTACTTTTTATATTCCCGGTTTTAGTATTTATTATATTCCACATAGTTTTTGTTTTATTGTCAGACTTTTCCATTTGTTTAATATATGTCAATCTTTTTGAAGTTTTTATACTACGCTTTAATATGGTACTGTATGTACGACTTGTAGTATTTTTTAATAACTTCACTTTGTGTTTTATTCAGTATAATTTTTAATGACCCTTTGTGAACACATGATCTCTTCAACCCTGCGGTAAGCCAAGTTTTTTTTTATGTTATTCTTTATTTTTAGTTTCTGTACTGGTATATACTTATCTAAGCAATTACGTATTGTATGTATAAATGAATTATAGTTATCATTAACATTTGTGGATTTATTTATTACATTTTTCCAGTGTTGTAGTGAATTGCCTTTGTTTTTTATACATTATTTTATTAGAATTATTACTGACATTGCCTAAATTAGTTTTTATATGCGTTGCTTTGTGATCTGAAAGGCCATAATCTTCGACATACGATTTTTTTATTAGTGCGGTATGGTTTGTAAATCTCATCTATACTGAAGGTAGACTTACAAATGCGCATGATGCTGACTTCGTCCAAAGTGTCGATGGCGTGAAGCAGATAAATGAATAGTATTGGTAGATGGCGTCTGTCGCTTGTTGCCTACCACACTCGCAGAAGGGTATCCGCAGTATAAAGTAGCGATGGATGTGGGTATTTATTACAATGTAAACTCTTGTAGTTTCTGTTCGCCGTTATACTGTCACAAATTCCGTGTAATTCTCATGTATTGACGCCCCACGATACAGGCCGAGCCTAGTGTGGAGTCATAGTCATACTGTGTTCTTATGTTTAATAAAGATTACATACACAAAATGAATGATGTAACTCTGTACAGGTGCCGCTGCGGCTGAAGAGGGCAAAGAAACACACGCGGACAAGACTCGAGATGGAAGAACAATGACATCAGACGACGAGAATGTTCTAGAAAATCTAAGAATGTGTAGGGCAGGTACGCATGAAGAGACAACCAACAGAAACGATAGCCCTTACATATTACAGTGCGTTAAAAATCCTACAAATAATAGACAAGTTTCAAAAAACACATCTATGTACACCGTGATGAACAAAACTAATGTGAGTGATCGTGAGTGCGCTAGTACTAACACAGATGTCGGCAATAGCAACAGTAAACAACTAAAGATGGTTGTTTGTAAAGATGACGAAGTCGGTTCACGAATATTTACTAAGGAGGTATATTCAAAGAGAACTGGTGAGAAACCTTTTGAATGTGAGATATGTAAAGTTAGATTTAGTCAAAAGGGTCATTTGAATATACATTTAAGGACACACACTGGACAGAAACCCTTTAAATGTGAGATATGTAAAGTTAGATTTACTGGGAAGCGTAGTTTAAAGAAACATTCAATGACACACACTGGTCAGAAACCCTTTGAATGTGACATATGTAAGGTTAGATTTAGTCAGAAGGGTAATTTAAAGACACATTTAATGACACACACTGGTCAGAAGCCCTTTGAATGTGACATATGTAATGTTAAATTTACTCATAAAATTAGTTTAAAGTGTCATTTGATGACACACACTGGTCAGAAACCCTTTGAATGTGAGATATGTAAAGTTAGATTTAGTCGGAGTGACCATTTAAAGAGGCATTTATTTACACATACTGGTCAGAAACCTTTTGAATGTGAGATATG
Organism: Pyralis farinalis; assembly: GCA_947507595.1. Lineage (NCBI taxonomy): Eukaryota > Metazoa > Arthropoda > Insecta > Lepidoptera > Pyralidae > Pyralis > Pyralis farinalis. The sequence goes on from OX382281.1 coordinate 2,364,681, forward strand.
TAAAGTTAGATTTACTGAGAGGGGTAATTTAAAAAGACATTCAATGACACACACGGGTCAGAAACCCTTTGAATGCGAGATATGTAATGTTAAATTTAGATATAAAATTAGTTTAAAGTGTCATTTGATGACACACACTGGTCAGAAACCCTTTGAATGTGAGATATGTAAAGTTACATTTTGTCTGAGTGGCCATTTAAAGAGACATGTAATGATACACACTGGTCAGAAACCCTTTGAATGTGAGATATGTAAAGTTAGATTTAGGCGTAAGGATCGTTTAAAGACACATTTAACGGCACACACTGGTCAAAAACCCTTTTAATGTGAGATATGTAACGTTAGATTTTGTCTGAGTGGCCACTTAAAGAGACATTTAATGACACACACTGGTCAGAAACCCTTTGAATGTGATATATGTAAAGTTAGATTTAGTCGGAACAGTGATTTAAAGAGACATTTAATGAACCACGCTTGTCAATAACCTTTTGAATGTGAGATATGTAAAGTTAGATTTAGTCAGAGGGGTCATTTAAAGAGGCATTTAATGACACACATTGGGCAGAAACCCTTTGAATGTGAAATATGTAATTTAGTCTCAAGAGTTATTTAATGGTCAGAAACCCTTTGAATGTGAGATATATTTATTCATAAAAATAGTTTAAAGTATCATTTGATGAAACACCCAGGTTTGAAAGCCTTTGAATGTGAAGTATGTAAAGTTGGATTTAGTCAGAACGGTAGTTTATATAGACATTTAATTACACACACTGGTCAGAAACCCTTTGAATTTGAGATATGCAAAGATTTAATAAGAAGGGTCATTAAAAGAAACATATTGACGCATATTGGTTAGAACCCCTTTGAATGAGAGTTATGTATAGTTAGAATTAGACAGAAGTTTTTCAACTCGAGGCACAGGTTTTGAATCTGAGTTATATGAAATTAGATTTATCCGGAAAGATCACTTTTAATTTAATAACACACGTTAGTCAGTCTCCCTTTGAATAGTATATATGTCAACGCAGATCCAAGACGGAAGAGTCATTCTAATTCATATAAAAAATAACCGACATTATGAATGTGAAATATCACCATGGAGATTGTAAGGAAGCCTTTCTTAAGCAGGCTGCTTACGAGGCTTGGATCACGGCGCAAGCTAATGGAGATCCAGATGTCGCTGTTTTGAAACTCAAACTGAATGCTGCCTCGAGATCCGAGAGGGCGATTGCTAGGGCGAAATTCGATTCCGTCGGCAGAGTTGATAGATAGATAGATATTTATTTATTCCAAAGAATATGGTGTACAAGATAGGTGTTACAAAGACATGTTTTGGCCTGCATATTCTGCCTTTATAGGCGTAGGAAAATTTACAATGTTTTTTTTTTTATTGACTAAATAACTACTTGTCACATTTTTACGACATGCATGGTTGATAACTACATGGAAAAGAGCTACTGTAACTCCTTATATCCGTGTCTATTACGTTGTGTCCAAAGCATTTATTCTATTGTCCCTTATATTCTAAGTACTCCTTAACAGAATAAAAACATTTGCTTATGAGCCAACTAAATAATTTATGTTTGAAGTTATTTACAGCCAGTGTTTCTCTAATGTCACTAGGTAATTTATTAAAAAGTTTAATTGCCATACAAAATATGTTGTCGCTGTATAATTTTAACCTTTGCTTCGGTATATATAATTTTGATGGATTTCTGCTGTTTGTTTTTTTAAGAACCTTATCATGTAGAGGAAAGTGACTTGGGTACTTTTTGACAAACGAGCAAGTCTCAAATATGTAGAGGCAAGGTAGAGGCAGAATTTTTGCGTTTTGGAACAGCGGCTTGCAATGATCCAGGTAGTCTGATCCATGTATTGCTCTTATGCATTTTTTTTGCAATTTGAATGCTTTTTGTGACTCTACAGAATTTCCCCAAATCACTAGGCCGTAACGTAACACAGATGCAAACAGTACCCGTGGTATGCTATTAACGCTGTCTCTTCCGAAGCTATCGCTTTCAGTCTACGTAGTGCGAATACAAATTTGTCTAACTTATAGCATGTATTGTTGATGTGTTCTTTCCAATTTAACCTTTTGTCTATTGTCACGCCTAAAAATAAACTTGAGTCAACTTGTTTCAATGTGTTGTTATTAAAATTTGCTACAATTGTTTTGTTGTGTGTTTAATTGTGGGTGTGAGTAATTGTTGTGCGTCTGGAAATTAACAATTTTTGTTTTTTCTGTATTCATTTTTAATTTATTATGTACCAACCATTTGTTAATATTATTTAGTTCCGAGTTTACAGCAGAATCTATGTCCTTTTTATCACATTTGATCAACAATGTAATATCGTCAGCAAATAGAATGCAGTCGTGTTTTAACGCTTTAGGAAGGTCATTTATGTATAACAGGAAAAGTAAAGGCGAGAGAACCCCACCTTGGGGAACTCCTCTCTTTCTGGTCTTTAGCGAGGATTTAAATATTTGTTTTTCATGATTTACTGTTTTACTTATTTCTATGTATTGCTGACGACCGACCGATATTCTGATTTTCAAGAAAATTTTATTTTGTCTTTCATTGCTATTTTCAGAACTTTTGATAAGACGGGCACTAAAGTAATAGGTCTATAGTTTCCGATTTGCCTTGGATCTCCCTTTTTGAAGAGAGGTATTACTTTTAACTTTTTTAGAAGTTTTGCAAATATACCTTGCATGAAAGAGCTATTTGTGATATGGCAAAGTGGATCAGCTATGTAGGTAGCACATTTTTTTAATAGTCTTGTATTTAATTCATCGTAGCCAGTGGAAGCCGTGTCTTTTAATGATTTGATAATTTTAATAATGTCTTGAGAATTAATTGGAGTTAAAAATATGCTATGTATGTTATTCTTTATGTCAATATTTGTATGCTTTTTGTCATTGTCAAAATGAGTTTGTGATGTCGAATTAATAAAGTAGTTGTTAAATTGTTCGCAAATGTCTGAGGTATATGTGTATTTTTTATCATTTAAATTGATTTCGTTTATGTCATATATATTTTTTTCTTTGTTTTTAATGATATTCCAAGCTGCTTTGCACTTATTTTTAGAATTATCCATAAATTGTTTGTTATTCATCTGCTGTGATTTTTCGATACATTGTTTTAGTATTTTAGAATAAGTTGAGTACTCTTTTTTTTTTGTGTTTTTTATTACTTGCATCCTTTTGATAATTATAATAGAGTATCCTTTTTTTTATGCAACATTTTTTTAAGCCTTTAGTGATCCATCGGTTTTTATTGCTTTCAGATTTTTTTTGATGCGTATTATAGGAAAGCATAATGTAAAGAGGAGCGTCAATATGTCGTGGAATAATTTGAATGCTTTATTGCAATCGTTTTCATTGAGAACTTCGCTAAACGATAAGGAAGCCACATGCTTACAAAACTTTTGTACGTTTTCTTTGCAGAAGTCTCTTTTTCGTTCAAACCAATATTTTTTACTGTTAAAAAAAGCTTTATTCTGTTGCAATTCGGGAATATAGAGAGTTGCTGTTTGACCGGTGTCATGATCAGACAGTCCTAGGTGATGCACTTTACAATTTATATTTTCTACAGACAAATTGGAGGCTATCTGATCTATACCTGCGTTTTTTCTGGTGGGTATTTTTAAGTGTGGCTTAATATTGTGGTTGCTCAGAATAGAGATCAGTTTTCTTCATTGTGTGTTATTATTTAAAATGTCAATACTCCAGTCACCACATAGAATAATGTGTTTTTTAGTGTTGCAAGTGATTTTTTTAAGAAGCGTTCTAAGTTTATCAAGGAAAATATTAACATTGGAATTAGGAATTTAGGTGTTCGATATATGCATATTATGTAAACATTTAGATTAATTATTTCTATACCACAACATTCAAAAATGTAATCGCAAGCCAGTTGCGCGGTTATTTGTATTGGTTTACAATCAAGATTCTTTTTGAGAAGAATGCAAGAACCTCCGCGTCTTTGGTGTTTTCTTGAATAACATGCAGCCAACCTATAATTTTGTATATTTAAATTTTGTTCTGATCCGCATTTTAAAAATGTTTCCGTAAGACAAATTATATGCATTTCACCCAATTCTTTTTTCAGATTATTCATAGCTAATATGAATAGATCGGTTTTATTTAAAATTCCTGCAATATTTTGGTGGAATATCATAAACTTATTTATTTCAATTTGTTGCCGTATTAATTTCTTTTGTTTATAAAAACTATCTTGAGGTATTGTCTTATTATTATTGACGAAAAAAATTATTTGAATTTTTATTATTTTGTAAGTTTGGAATTGTTTTGAATGGAATATTATCTATATCAATGTTAGTTTTCGACTGTTTTTGCCTTTGGAAATAGTAGGGAATGGTTCCTTTATTATACTTATTGATCCCTTTGGTTCGTCCATATTGACGAATATGAGTGTGTGATGAAATGACATGCTCTACAAGCTTACTCTTATAATCTGGCAATTCTGTGGTAATCTGTGACATTCGATTACATAAATAATTTAGAATCACTTTAAAGCCTTGGTTAGTTATTGTGCCGTAGTGCTTCGAAAACATATAAAAGGAACATTTAAGAGGACTATTTGAATCGAAAACATAGCAGTATCGGTACTTCTGAATGTCGCTATGCACTAGGTTATTGAAAGTTTCTATACGTGTGTTATATATAGTTGCACGATATGAATATTTATAGGTAGGTAAACATAGAATTATATTAGTATGTTGTATCGTTAACAGCTTTTTTTTCAATTCCTGTGCTAGAGCTATATAATTATTTGACATAATAAAATCAGATTCCCCTATAAATATCACACAATAGTCACTGAGAGTAAAGTCTGTAAGTTTATGTTCAAGACCGTTAATTAACTGTGTTGTGCCGCCTCCCGGAATGCGATAATGACACATGTCATATTCCCTGAAGCGGTTTCTTAATGTTGTTGCGATTACTTTGCGATCGATGCTGCTGATGATGCATAGTTTAGAGGGTTTGAGCTCGTTTTCTTTTAGGACTATAGATTTTTTTTGTATCTGTAGGTACCTTCGAGGCATAGGTGTCTTTTTGTTTTCATTTTCCTCGCTATTAGCGTGTCATTTAAATTAAGGCTTCGGCATGAAGTCGATAATGTCTTGTCTTCGAGGATCCCATAAGGCGTCGATATGCACGGAGCCCTCTTTTTCGCACTTGAACTTACATTATCTATGCTTGGCGAGCGGCTAGCAAGCCTTTCCTCCTGGGGGCGCGCTTTCTGGTCGCTGGCTAAAGCTGCCGAGAGGAACTTTTGTCAATCGTCCATGCCACCATTGCAGAAACCGGATTGCAGTCTGGGCTATAGTGCTAAGGAAAAGCCGATTTAATCTCTTTGCCTTTAACTCTACTTTGAATGACGGGGGAGCTGTACCACCTAACATCACGAGGAGCATTATTAGCTCATTGCCGGAAGTCTCAATTACCCAGCGAGATGTCCGGCGGACGTTGCTCTCCCTCGATATTCATAAGTCGAGCGGGCCAGATGGCATACCGACAGTGGTGCTAAAGCTGTGTGCTTCTTAGTTGTGTTCTGTTCTAACGTCTTTTCGTGTCTTCATGGAAGACCGCCAATGTGCATCCAGTGCCCAAAAAGGGTGACGCATCAGATGCATTGAATTACAGGCTTATTGCTATAATGAACGCGGTCAAACTAAAAGGGAAAAGAAAAAGTAGTTCGATTCGACGTGTCCATTACAATATTTTATTAATAGTGACGTTTATAAAAACAAGACGTACGAGTATATTCAAAAGTAAAAAAGTATAAAAAGAATGTGCTTACTAAAGAGTTTTGCACATCTCTCCCGGGAGGAGAAAAGTACCTATCGAAGTTAGTAGGCCGACTGTACCTGATGAAACGGTATTAATAAATGGTGGACAGACTGTACATTCAGATAATCATTCAGAAGAAGTATGCAAAACTGAACAAAACTAAATGTTAAACAAGTTGGTAAAAAATAACAAAATCCAATAGATACCGAAACAAACGACAAACAAAATTTATATAGGTACTATACGATAAGTTTTACTAATTTCTTACATGGTCTTTTTAAGATCCCGGCTAAAGTTTTAACATCAGCAACCCTAGGTGGGATTGCTCCTGAGATTTGTTTGGGAGATCTAGTTCTTATAGCAGACAGCAATCTACCGCGTAATGTATGGCCAAGAGGTCGCATTGTTAACGTATATCCTGGGTCTGACGGTATTATTAGGGTTGCTGATGTTAAAACTTTAGCCGGGATCTTAAAAAGACCATGTAAGAAATTAGTAAAACTTATCGTATAGTACCTATATAAATTTTGTTTGTCGTTTGTTTCGGTATCTATTGGATTTTGTTATTTTTTACCAACTTGTTTAACATTTAGTTTTGTTCAGTTTTGCATACTTCTTCTAAATGATTTTGTGTTCTGAAAAATTGCTTGATATGATAATAATAAATATTTATTTGCATAAAACATGGTAGGTTCATTTTCAGATCTTATGTATTTAATTGGTGAACGTGCATGTTGTATCATTCTATCGATGTGCAAACGTTTCGTCGTCATGCTATTATTTATGTATTAAAAATATATACAAGTATAGTCATAATGTCGACTTAAATAATTATGGATAATCAATATGAATGATATTTTTGGCAACTCAACATGTCAAAATTCAATAACAATTCGTTTTATGTGATCGTCACGGTAGTAATATATAAATTAATTCACGTCGTAAAAACAGTTGCATATTAAAATTCCAACAATAATTCTTTTAAAAACATTCAATTGTAAATTTTGAATGTGATTCGGCAGTAAATTAAATAGTTTAACGCACATACTATAGCTGTTTCTAATAAAAACAAGTTGTAGCTACTGGGGGAACAGATAGCTTCCACGGGTACCTTATTGCACCCCCACGATTACAGTCATCATGGTTTTTTGTAAATACATGACTGTAATCGTGGCTGAGCATTTCTCTTAGTGAACGTCAAAATTTCAAATATGTAAAGGAAAGGCAGCGTAAGAATCTTTTTGTCCGGCACCGCAAATAGATCTTATACATCTCTTTTGTAGAATGAAGACACGATTGATGTGTGTCGAGTTTCCCCACAGAATCAGTCCATACCTCAATATAGATCCAACATACCCATGGTATGCTATCAGAGCGGTCTTAACGCTGGCTAATTTAGTCAGTCGGTACAGAGCGAACACAAACCTGTTTATCCTCTGGCATACCATGTTAGTTCGGAGTCGATTACAACGCTGAGGAAAGTTGCTAATGAAGTCATGGCAATGGGCGATCCCATTGCCATGACTTCCATCAGCAACTTTCCTGTTACGATGCTGAACAGTTAATTATTGGGGGGTTTCCATTTCTGTAGTAAAATTGAATATATTTTGTTTTGCTGGTGTTAATTTTTAAATCATTACATTCTAGCCAATTCATATTTCTTATTTCAGTATTTATTTCATCATTATAGTTTATGTTAGGTTTTTTTGTGCACTATTAGGGAAATATCATCAGCAAAATGTGTAACTGGATATTGCGTACATTTGGGAAGGTCGTTAATGTAAATAATGAAGGGCAGTGGACCCAGTGTGCTGCCCTGTAGGACACCTGAGTTGTTTAGCCTACTCTCTGATCTGCATGTCACACTCAGGGACATATCGTTTAGCCTCGATATTTATTGCGTCCTACCACTGAGATAGCTCTTCACCCAACCAAACGCAAGTCCTCGCACGCCATAACGCTCGAGCTTAGCCAGGAGTGTATCATGATTGAGTCAAAGGCTTTACTCATGTCAAACAGAACGGCGGATACGGGAACCCTCTTGTCCATATGGATCAATACATTCCTTATAAGAGAGTAACAGGCCAGCGCCGTTGATCTTCCCTTGCGAAACCCAAATTGTTCCTCGCTCATTTTGCACTGCTGTTTGAAAAATGAAGTTAATCTAATCTGCATGATTTTTTTCAAATATCTTTGACAAAACTGGTTTAAGTGCAATGGGGCTGCAATTATTTATGTTATGCTTCTCTCCGCGTTTAAATAGTGGCTTGACAATGGATATCTTAAGAGTGTTAGGAAATTTACCCTCCTCAAAGCAACGATCACAAAATGTGTCATCAAAGGTGCTAGGTTTGGAAGCCGATTTCATCGTAAAATCGCGTATTAAGAATAACTTTTTTTTTATTATTAGGTAAGCTGATGAATTGGTAAATTTTTTAAAGGTACTTTGAACCTACGAAACGTCCATTTTGTATTTTTAAGAGAATCATGAAAATTTTACTTCGTCTAACTCAAACCTAAAATTTTCACTTTCGACCCTTTTTTCAATAACTGTTACTAAGAAAGTCTTGTAGTTGATTATAACGTAAGAAAGAGTGATACAAGGCACTCATGTTGCAAAAAAAAAAATGAAAAAATTATCACTATTAAACAAGTTATGATTTTTTTAAGTAGCTCTAGTAGAAAATTTCGTAATTACTATAAAAAATATCATAACTTCTAAACTACGAAAAATCGCTTAACATACATGGGGTATTTTCGGATGCACCCATGCGTGAGGAATCTAAAAAAAAATTATTGACGTCACTCTTTGGACCACCTGTATAATTGACAAGTAGAGATTGAATACCATTATTGACAACTTGATGAGATCATAATTTACTCTATGACTTGACAAGAAGGTAATATACCACTATTGTATGTGACAATTTCGATAGTATTTTGTAACATAAGTGCTAGTGAATTTATATAGTAATGAAAAAATGCAAATATAACACGTTTATGCACTTTTTGGAAGACGTGAATAAGTTCATCAAGATAATCACTATCGTTTTACGGGTGGTATTTAAATTCGGTTGATTGGGTCTAGGTACCCTTCCTAAGTATTTTTTCAGCAGTTCCTGAAGCTGGAACATAGAATTAAGATTTTCAAATGGTTCTAAACTGAAGACTTGGCTGTATGGGCTAGATCCCTTTGCCTTTCCCCTCGGGTATAAAAAGAACAAAAATATTTTTTTTTGTACGTAACATCATCTTAGGAGACTTCTTCCCGCGCTTTTGACGAGTGACATTGTTGTTTTACTTGAATTTTTTACAATTCAGTATAAAATTAGTTTTGTGTGACAATTTTGATAGTATTTTGTAACATAAGTGCTAGTGAAATTATACAGTAATGAAAAAACTCAAATATAACACGTTTATGCACTTTTAGGAAGACGTGAATAAGTTCATCAAGAAAAGCTTGTAAAAATCACTATCGTTTTACGGGTGGTATTTAAATTGGGTTGATTGGGTCTAGGTACCCTTCCCAAGTATTTTTTCAGCACAGTTCCTGAAGCTGGAACATAGAATTAAGATTTTCAAATGCTTCTAAACTGATGACTTGGCTGTATGGGCTAGATCCCTTTGCCTTTCCCCTCGGAGATAAAAAGAACCAAAAAAAAAAATCTGAACGTAATCAAAAAGAATTTAATTTCCTACGTAAAATGCCAAATAGTGTAACTAGCGTATTTTAAAAGGAATTCCTTTCATTGTTTGCAGTAATAACACAGTTCATAATTTTGTGAAATTCATTTATTAGTCAAGACCAAATTAGTTGTAAAATGGCGTCCGCTGGAAACGTATGCAGAGTTTGTCTGGCGATGGACGCACCTGTCCGCGATATAGCCGGCAGTCCGCTACAAGACGTTTATGAAAGACTGACCGAGATCTCTGTGAGTATCGTGCAACACGTAATACTGTATTCCACCTTCTTCAAACAACACACGGTGTATTTACTGTTGGTCCATGACCCACTGCCGTGGTTTTTCATATTTAAAGCGAAGCATAGTCTTTTCACTTACATAATATATTGTTATAGTATACGTGTTAACTTTGTGTTTTGTGTGACCAGTCAGAACCCGTTATATACGTTTTCCCATACATTTCGCGGTCATATATGACCACCCGGGTATCGAAGGGTTAAGGATGTTTCGACAATGTATAGTATTTTCAATTTCAATGTTAGAAGCTCAGAATACATAATAAACCCAGAAGGAGCCTACAGCCGATAATACATGCCGTCCGCTGTGTCCAGAAACATTTCGCAATCCCCCGCACTCCTTATACTTCCCACCCGTACAATATTGCTAGCTTAGTGAGAGTTCGCCTCTTTTAGGGTAAATTAAAAGTGTTATATTAATATTAAAGATAATAATAATAATATGCTTTATTTACTTCTCACAAGGTTACACAATTTTGGTACTTACAAGTAGGTTTAGAGTCATAATTAAGTAGTCCTTGTGAGAGTGTGGAGTCTGAACTAGGTGTGAAACCTGTACTACAGAGCTCCAGGCTCTCTCTGGAATCTGTTTTGTAGCAATATAAGAGCAAAAGTACGAAATTTTATACGTATCGTAATAATATTAATAAATGATAACAAAAGACCGGGATTAAAACCCGTGAAAAAGGAGATATATTAATAATAAACATAACATCTTGTGTATGTATGAGAAGGTGTGTGAGCATGTGTGTCAGTACTCGTAACAGTAATAAAGACGATACAACATCATGTAAATCGTATAACGTCTTTACTGCACCACATAATATATATATATAAAATACTGTGTATGTGCCTAAGTATGAGAGTGTGTAAGTGCGTGTGCAAGGATGTATTTGAGGTGTGATCTGTTCTGAGACGTGCTTAAAGTTCCGTGTGTTTAATATGTAAATATTGTGTGGGGGAAACATGAAATAAATAATATGTAAAATATTCTGATTGGTGGTTTATTTTAATATTGTTAGTAAATTCTCCGTCTCATCATATGATAAGGTGAGGAGCCAGTTTAATACTTTCCTTTTACATTGGAATTTATTATCTTTGTATATCGAAATTTGTTTGTTAATTTTGCTGTATAAGTAGGAACCTAAAAAGCAATAGAATCTCTGAGCGAAGGAGGTGCGGAAGACTATTTTTTGCTTGCAAATGTTGTGAGACTGTCGTACCTGTGTCAGTGCTGGATCAAATTTTAACTCTCCATGTTGTTTAAGTACTGTGGTAAGTATATGTAGCTGGCGTATGGATAAAACCTCACAATCCTGATACAGGAGTCTGGTTGAGTACAAGAAAGATCGAAAATTTGAAACCTTTAGAATAGCTCTTTGAGCTACATCTAAAGGCTTCAAAGTAGTTTTTGGGGAGCCACCCCATGTAATAATGCAATATGAACAAACAGATTGACAGAGAGCAAATTAAATCGATTTTAATAACTTTGGTGCTACTACCTGCCGGAGATTTTTAAAAATAACTATAAGTATCGAACTTTATTTGTAACCCATGCAATATGTTTCTTAAAAAAGAGGTTACTGTCAACCGTAACACCCAGATACCTCAGGTCAGTAGTATGTTAAGTGAAGGGCAGCTGCAGTCATTGGATATATTACTACAATTGTGTATTTTCAAATTGATGTTTATTAGGGGTTCTATATTTCGAATAGAAAAACAGATATATTTTGTCTTTTTAATATTAAGTGATAGGATATTTTGTTGTAGTAGTGATGTTATCTTATTTAGACCCTTTTGGGCTGGATCATAGGCCTCGTTCCAAGTATCTGCCGCAAACATTAGAGCAGTATCATCTGCATATGCCAATAGTTTACCATGTGTGAACGTAGTCAGACATATATCGTTAACATATATAAGAAACAGGGTAGGACCCAAGATGCTTCCCTGGGGAACCCCATAAGAGATTGACATTTCAGAACTAAAGTTCATACCTATAGTCACTTGTTGAGAGCGATCAGTTAGATAGCTTTTAAACAATTGCTGCTGCACTCCCCTTATACCTAAATTTTCCAGTTTGTTAAGTAAGACTGGGATGTATAATATACTGTTATGCCTAAAAAATGCTTTAGTAAAATAAAACACAAGTAATTTACAAAAAATATGTCTTTACTTAGGTACATTTTGTTGTACTAATAATATTGCCGTTTTGATTCTGAGGTAATCAATACATTTTTACGTTTCGACAAATGAAGAAGTCTTGCTCTTTGCTTTTATAATTTCATCAGTGGGGAACTGAAATTCCGTATATAATAATTAGAATAGTTTTACACAAAACATTTTTGTAAAAAAATGACTATTTACACAATTTCACATATGCAGACTATATACCAAAAACATTAGTTTAGTATTTCAATCATTATTATTAAGTCAATAATTATTATTTATTTCAGGTATTGCCTGAAATGAATAATAATTATTGACTATTTATATTAAAAGATCTCAAATAGTGTAACTATGTTTACATGCTCATATCGTAAATACCTTAAAATTAAATAAATGTATTTACATATTTTATATTAATCAAACTATTTTTTAATTACTTAACATGCATTTATTATTTATTTCATCAATGTCAGTTTATAAAAGTAGGGAAAAGAAACCAGTAAAACTGGCAACATGAACAAAATGGACTGGCCCAATTGTTTACCACATCAACGAGTAAAAGAAATTCATTATTTAAATAAAATGAGATGTAAATGGGCTAGTTACACATGAAATGTGATCCCATCTCGTTTATTTATGCTTCTAACTGCGTTCTTGCAGGTGGGAACCGCACAAGACTGCATTATTTAATAAAAACTATCAAGAATTTTTTACGCGTAAGAGACACGGTGGCCAAATATATACTAGTCGTCCAAATGTCAAACTACTCTCTTTGAGAGTAGTTTGTATGGCTTCGGCTTTGGGCGTGTTTGCGGTGTCTGGTTTATTCTGTATTCTGAGGTTAGAAGGTATATAATGTACATTGTGATGGAACACTACAATCAGTTTGCCAAAGACATTCTGCAGTGCATCGGGCCCTCACGCTAAATGCATACAGAAAACTTCTTACAGTCTGTTCTTGGATATGGAGAATCAAATGCAACTTTCAGCTACTTGGAACATATTCCTGGCTGGTTGCATAATTTATCAAGTCACAGTAGAGGTAGATAGATGTAGAATAAAAATTGTAGCCGCACAACCCACCACACACCAGAGAACATTCACTGAGTTAGAATACTACTCTAAACAGGTCTCATGGGATCTAAGTGACTGCGGATGTTTCTCGTCTTCCCTCAGCCACATGTATGAACAGAGGAGTTAAATTATCACTCAAAAGCCTATATGTTCCAATCAACATTGTTACCATTATATATTTGGAATCAATACATTTGTCTCTATTGTTCGAGCTAGGTTAAAAGTTTTATGAGCACTTTGTTGGTGCTCGACTCGCAATAAATTAGATCTCATTTCATTGTGGTGATTGAATTGAGACAGCTGTTGATGGTAGATGGTAGCTACACAAAATTTGACCGATTTGAGCTGATGATGTAAGCTGTTTAGACTTTTACCAACCTCTAATTGGTCTCACATTTAGAATAAGTACCCACGAGTTACTGTTTCAAATGATTACTATTCGAAAGATTGTATTTTTCTAAGCATATTTACAAAATTCTACACTTATACACTTATAAAATCACCATTTGAATTATTATTATTCTTCTTCTTTATGGCGATCCTGATGTTCTCGCCAATGTCAGTGCTTTCATATTTCAGTTCATAATTTAACTGAGTATGTGACTACTCTTAGTATGTGACTCTGCTAAGAAGTGGCTTTGTGAGTGTACAGTATATTTATATAAATAGTTTAGCAAGTGGCGTAGACACTGTGACGCTCCGTCTACATGCCTGAAACAAAAGACATACACTGACATCACAAACAAGGGTTAGTATGATTATAAGACATACACTTTACAATTTAATGTTATTAGTGTTAATAAACGCACACAAAGTATATACAACGGAGGGGGAGTTAATAAATGTAAGGAGGGATTTAAAGTTGATAGGACGGGGAATAGAGGAAGGGAGTAAGTCATAAAGAGAGGAGGAATTTTTGGGGCAGGAAAAGAAAATATGATCTGGAGTATCGTCATCCAGGCCACACTCGCACAGGGAACTGTTCCTCACCCTGATTTTCGTCAGAAATACATTTGTACAGATATGTCCCAATCGAAGACGGCAGATGACAGATGTAGCCCGCTTGTTGGCATCTCGATACTTAAAAAACCAAGGTTTAGGAGGTATATGCTTCTGAATGGATCCATAGAACTTGCCCTTCACAGTCTGGGATTTTGACCATAATGTATCCCACCTGCCTGCTAGCTTGTTTCGCGCAAGGGATACAAGGTCGTGTGAATAAGCTATGCACTGAGGGGTCGAACATCCATTAAGTACTGCATCTTTAGCACATTGGTCAGCCATTGTATTTCCTGGGATACCACTATGTCCAGGAATCCACACGAGACATATCAGTAAACCCTTAATGTGACATTTATATAACACCTGCCTAATAGAGAAAATAACCGGGGCCTTTGATCTGTTGCAGAACTGATTTGAGGCAATTGCAGATAGACAACTTTTAGAGTCTGTGAGAATGGTAGTTTTTGGTATGTTATGAGACTCTATATATAACAGAGCCTCTAGGATTGCAGTGGCTTCACCGGTGAAAACTGAACACACTGAAGGACATTTAAATTTTATAATAATGCTGAACTTTGGGATCCAGATGGCAGCTCCCACACAACTTTCTTCTGTGGATTTGGAGGCATCTGTATATACAGTCAGCCAGTCACACCAGAATTTGTCAATTACAGCATTTAGTTTTGTTGACGCAAAAGGTGAACCTTTTTCTATTGCTAAATTTAAGACTATGGTAGGCTTATAAACAATTGCTTGATAGGGAGTATCGAAAAGGGGGTTAATTCTGCATTGGAATATAGGACACGGAAGGTGAAGGAATGAGACAAAACTATTGAATAGGCATGGAGGGTTTTTGTGTGTCCAGTATCCACCAGCAGATATATAATCTGACAGCTCATGTAGTTTAGCTATAAGTGGGTGATGAGATATCTGTAGAGCCTTGTGTAGAAATCTGTCCGAAAGATATTGCCTACGTAAGTGCAACGGAGGGTCCACACATTCTACTTGCAGGGCATTAATGGGAGAGGATTTCATGGAACCAGTAATGATACGGAGGCATTTCGATTGGATTTTGTCCAGAGATTTTAGAGCCTCTTTGTTACATGGTTCCAGAAGAAAAGAACCATAGTCCAAATGACTGCGAACCAGGGCATTGTATATTAGTTTCTGTGTATAAGGGTGAGAACCCCACCAAACTCCAGAAAGTGAACGAAGAATGTTGATGTTCCTTTCTGACTTTTTGAGAATGTGAACAATGTGGTGGGTGCCTGTTAATTTAGAGTCTAGAATTACACCAAGAAATTTAACTTTGTCTTTTACAGGGAAAGTCTGCTCACCATAAGCTATTGAAATGTCTGGTATAATTCTTTGACGTGCGAAAATAACAATACTACTTTTTGGAATCGAGATAGATAATCCGTGGTTTGAGAGCCAATCTTGTAAATAGTATATGGCTGAATTCATCCTTGAAGAGGCTTCTGCTACATTGTCAGATGATGTATACAAGGCTAGGTCATCTGCGTATTGGAGGACACTACAAAAGCAGTTGACAGAAAGCTCTAGGTCGTATGTGTAGATACTAAATAAGAGTGGACTGAGCACCGACCCCTGTGGGAGGCCCTTCCACACTTGTCTTGGAGGGGCATAATAATTTTGAAAATTGATGTGGATAGATCTAGCCGAAAGATAGTTTGAAATATAATTGACTATCCTCACTGGAATACTCAGATTCAGCATTTTCTGTCTGAGCACAGGAAGAAGTACATTGTCGTACGCGGACGACACATCTAGAAAAGCAGCTACCAAGTAGCTGCGTTTGGAAAATGCCAACCTTATATCCGTGACAAGTGTGCCAAGGCTGTCCATCGTGCTAAAACCCTTTCTGAACCCAAATTGGCTATCAGGTAATATTAACTTGTTTTCAATAAACCACTCTAGTCGATTCTTAACAAGGTGTTCGAGAATCTTAGCCATGGTACATGAAAGGGCAATAGGACGATATCCCAAGGGGTCAGTACTAAGTTTTCCTGGTTTTAGTACAGGGATGACAATTTGGGATTTCCATTCTTCATGTGGAATGGCCGAAATGAAGAACTGGTTGATAATTTCAAGAAAATACTCTTTTGTAGCAGGACCACTGCAAGTAATAAATGAGTAGGGGATTCCGTCTACACCCGGCGAAGAGTCTTTTAATGTGCCTATGACAGTATCAAATTCCTCCCGGGAAAATGGTGCATCAAAAGGGTCAGATGAGAAACTTGGATTGTCGTAAGTTACTGTATCGTCAAAAGAAGGGGCTGTAGGTGGGGCCAATCCCTGAGCAAAATCACTCATCCACACCGAACAATCGTTTGAAGAAATGTTAAACTCATTATTAGTGCCACAGCGAAATTTTTTAACATTTCTCCAGACCACAGAGGAATGCGAGCTAGGTGACAATGCCTCACAAAAACTGTGCCAACCTATCCTCTTCTTATCTGACAGCAACTTGGTTGTCTCAGCAGCCACCTTCTGATAGTTGAGATATTTATCCCTACACATGTCCAGGGAATACTGATGTTCCGCCACCTTTCTTCTTCTAACAGCCGAATAGCATTCTTGATCCCACCAAGGAGGTGGAGACAATTTCTTTTTGGGGGGTCTCTTTAAAGGGATGGTTTTGCTGGCAGCTAACAAGAGAGAGTCCTTAAAACTAACATACAATGAATGTACATTATTTTCATGGATAGGAGGGAGCTGTGAAATTAGCTCATCAGATATAGCAGCAAACTTCGGCCAATCAGCTCTAGCCACACTATATTTTAGCCGGGGGTTAAAAGGGGTATTAGAGATACTAACTATCAGCTGTTAGAAAAGAAATAAGTAGAGGATAGTGGTCGCTGCCGTAAGTGCTACTAAGTACTTTCCATGCAAGTTGGGATGCAAGGACAGGGGAGCAAAGTGAAAGGTCCACGGCACTTTGTACATTTTGTGTGGGAAGGACACAGCGAGTAGGGGATCCATCATTGAGGATGGTGAGATTCAGATCATCAACCAAATTAAGGAAAGTGGCTGATAATGAATCGCTGAAATGGGAACCCCATGAGGTGTGGTGAATATTTAGGTCACCAAGGATCAGAACTGGTGGGGGAAGGGAGGAAATTATGGATACCAATTCATTGAGGATAGCAAGAGTAGGATTAGGAACATAGACAGATAGGAATGAAATGTTGGAGGAACGGATAGCCACAGCATTGATGCTATCAGAGTGTGGGGGAAGAGAGATTTGAGAGAATATGCAGGATTTGGAGATAAGGATGGAAGCACCAGCATGCCCATCATTTCTGTCATCCCGGAGACACGAATAGCCTGACACCCTGAAGTGGGCACCAGGTCTAAGCCACATCTCCTGAACGGCAAAAACTATGGGCTCAAATTTGTTGATAAGGTGAATTAAATCTGCTTTTTTATGTTTGATGCTCCGGCAATTCCACTGAAGAATTGCTTGGAATGTTGACAGACATAGAAATCAGCTCAGTAAGTTTTTGGTGGATACTGGATGGTAATGCAGTATCACTAAAACGAGTAAGTAGGCTCATTAAAGTAGACAGCAATAGTTCAAGCAGATTATCATTCGGGGAGACACTTAATGCATAGCCATTAGGTAGCACAGAGACCGGGGTATCTGTGATCGCACAATGTGCTCGCCTATCATATCCAGTGCTTGCGGCTGGAGATGACTGACGGCGAGGGGTGACAACAGTTTTTCTATATGATGTCTGAGGAGAGTACAATTTTGACAAATTTTGTGGTTGGATGGGATGGGATGAGGAATGAGGAGTATGCGGGGGAAGTGGAGAGGGAGACAGTCTAGTAGTGTCTGCAAAAGATCTCCTCGATTGAGGGTACCTTGCAGATGCCTCCAGATATGAGATGTTTTCTTGGGACATTGTAAGTTTAATCGACTTTTGCCGTGAGAATTCTGGACAAGAGAGATCTTTGGCAGTATGACTACCAGAACAAAATAAGCATGTAGGAGATTGTTTCGTACGGTCCACGGAAGGTTAACACCACTGTCTGGGTAGGAACCCACACTGTATTGCCATTATCAGAGACTGTTCTCCTATTCATCCGCCGCGCTCTAACAACTGTTCCAAAACCCGAGGGGACATCTATGGCCGAAACAAATTCCTCTAAGGACCATTCGACAGGCACAGCCCTCACAATACCCATCCTAGTTATATTAAACGATGGAATAGCTGCCTCAAACTTAGCTGTTATAAGTGCAGGGTGGGATATAAATATATTTGCGTCTGCTGCAGTTTTAAATTCTACCGATATTCGGTTTCGCCCTACACGCTTCACACCATCTTTAGTTATGTTTTTTATATTTTGTCGAAACAAAAAATGTCCAAATTGTATGGGGCGCAATGTAGCGCCGGCAGATTCCTCCGGCCTACTAACATGAACAACAAACGGAGCCACATCTGTATCTGTGTAAGTTGTTTTGTCGTTCATAAAATCAGGATGAGTATAGGTTACCTGAAGTGATGCTGATGCCTGGGAAGGGTGCATTATCGTTTTTTTAACGGTCTGTATTTCATCACTGTGTGCTTGAGGCCGCTTACGAGTAGAATCACCCGCAGGGCTTTCGGATGCTGCAGCGACAAGAGGGGAGAAAACCGAAGGAGATAAGGAGGATTGGGTGTCGGTGCCCCCGCCCGGGTCGGGAGCCTCCTCGTCCATTCTTACCTACTACCACTACCAGTACACTTAAAAAACGCTCACTGGACAAACAATTTACCACCACCAACAAAAAGATATAAAACGGTACGTTAACAGATGAGTTTTACTTCAAAAACTTATAAAAGCTATGATACCACGTGTATCACGCACTCGACCAAAAAGCAGAGTCCCACCATTTGAAAATTCAATAATTTTGTACATATTTTTGACGTTTTGATGGTTGACATCTTGTCAGTGACGTGTATTGCGTTTTGTTATCTTACTATGTGATAACTTGAATGATAAACAATTTTTTTTGTTCATTATTATTTAAATAAAGAGGTTTTTAAATATTTTTATGAAATTACAGATGAGCATCTAGTAAAAAATACATTTCATGATGATTACTGACAATAAAAAAGCATTTGTACAAGAAACGAAACGCAAATCGGCGGCGACGGCGGCCATTTTGTAACATTCGTGGTTGTCTGTCAACAAACAAATGTCACTCGTCAGTCATATTTTATAGCCACGCATTTGAGACAATCTTTTTGGTTACTAACTTGGTTAGGGGGTCCCATATAAAAAGATATTGGGTTAGGTTAGGGTTAGCTTGTGATCATAACACCGCCGAGCGAGCGAAGCGAGCTAGGCGCGACTGTGCCTATCCAATGCCATACAAGGTAATGTAATTCAAATTGCTCGTAAAATGACTTTTTCATACATTTTGAGGTTAGGTTAGACAAATTTTCAAAAATTCATATCTCAAAAACTATGAACTTCCGAGGAGGGGGGGGGGGGAGTGGTACCAGGGAGTAGCTCACCCTCTCCCCTCCACCCTTAAGCCCCCAAAATCGTGGGTCCTTATTCTAAATTCCTTCCTCTAAATGTGTCTCCATTTGATCATTTTGCCCAATCAATGTGTGTTAAGA
The DNA here is from genome assembly GCA_947507595.1 of Pyralis farinalis. Lineage (NCBI taxonomy): Eukaryota > Metazoa > Arthropoda > Insecta > Lepidoptera > Pyralidae > Pyralis > Pyralis farinalis. The sequence continues at coordinate 2,384,356 of OX382281.1, forward strand.
CATGAGAATTTCATCAAAGTAATAAGCTATTCTTAATTGCTTGAGCGATCTTACCTTCTATTGATGATGATAAATAATAATAATATAATAATAAATTTATTTATTTCTCCCACAATCCCATACAAAAATAGTATCTTAACAATTACAGTGCTTGTGGAAGACTGGTGCCTAAACTAGGCAGAAGCCTGTATTTCAGGTCACCAGGTCTTCACCCCACGGTATATTACAAATAAACACGTCTACTGGTTTGAGAGTAACATCTGTCTTTCGACAGTACAGAAAGCCAGAATAGAAGACATGAACTTGAACATTAAAATTTCCATTCAAATTTTATTGGCAGAGCTGCGATAGCCAGCGGAGCCACATTACCCTCAAAATTGTCGTTTGGGGTAGTCAGTCTACCATCCATCCAGTTAGCGTTTAGACGGTAATAGTGAGAAACTCCAAAATCGACACACTAATAGCTAACATATTGTAGTTTTGTATCCTTTAATTTGAAATTTAAATGTTCGTTGGTGAGGAAGAACGGTCCAAAATCGTTCCAATTAGAAAAAAAAACATGGGAAAACGTATGGCCGGCCACTCTGCAGTGCAGAGTCTGCACTGCACTCCCATCAACAGAAAAAGTAACAGCACTCGTCGCTAGATGTCGTACAGGGTTCCATATGTTTATAAAAAATTAAAAATAAAATATTTAAATATTTTTTAAATTTAAAAAATATCAGCTCTGCCTACACAGCTTGCTGTTATTTACTAGTGTATAGACTAAAAGCTACATGTATAATTAAATACTAAATATATACATATATATATTTACGGTAACGGTCGTATAGACGTAGACGGGGGTGTCAGTGGATGATGAACATGAAATGTGATACATTTAGGTCCAAGCGATATAACTTCATAAAATGAAATAACACAAAGAAATGACTTGGAATACGTCTGCATACAGTTATCTCTAGCCTTAAGTCAGTTGGATTAAAAACTTGTAATTCGCACACGAAGTGCACACACATTAAACATTACACCTTAATAATGAACCAATGACACTACTAATAATATAATAATAATTACTTACTGTTAACTACATCTCTCAAATAATTAGTGTAATGTTAAAATGACAGCTTTTACTAAATGTATATGAATGAATACATATATGATATTTACGCAAAGAATACAATATTTGTTTGGGTAATCTCTGAAAGGCGGGACTGATTTTGAAATGAAAATGATATGTCTCAGACACCCTAAACGAATGAATACGCTCCCAATGACTACTTCTGCATATAGCAATAACAGCTATCAGATTGGTCCTAGGAGGAGAGAGTTTTACAGAGGTAGGGTGCATCAAAGCAGCCCATCTGGGGAAGTACCTCCACCTCACAGAAACCCGCAGCCAAATAACAACTCCCTTGAGAGTTGTTGTGTTCCTGCGAGTGAGTGAGGTCACCAGTAAGCATCGCGTGAGTGGTACTTAATATATTGCAAGCGTTAATAGACTACGGTACCCGCTTACATGCCTCTCGACGTAGTGTAAAAAATATATATATGTAATATGCTGTTTGGTGTTATTAAATACAAACAACCAGACTACTTATATTCCAAGCTTAATTTTACAATACTTGGCAATAAATACAGTCATCGTCCAATCCGAGTGTTACTCAGAGTATATTCTCATAGGACAGTGGCATTTACTGGCAGTTTCCGCTATCAGGCAACTAAATGTTGGAATATTATACAACCACCAATTAGAAACGCTAGTTCTATTTACACTTTTAAAAAACACTTGACAGTGTTTCTTATTTATTTATTTATTTATTTATTTATTTGGTACACCAACAGGTTACATGTTTACAATAACAAAATAAAAATATATTCTAATTTATTCTAGCATGCAACCCAATTACAGGTGAACACAACATTTCTGCAAATCAATGTTATGCTGTACGTTAATTGCTACACACACATAACTTTCATAATATTAAGCTAAGGTGACGCTCATATTGAAATATTTAATAATACAAAATAAAAAATAAAACCTGGCATTGCAATATAATATAAAATTGTGATTACTCATTGATTGACCGAATTTTAGATACAATTTAGAAATTTAGAATTTTAGATTCTTCTAGACAAGCAAAGAAATGGTATCCCAAAACATTTCCTGTAGCGGTTGCTGCTTGAAATTATCTTAAGCAGTACTGTATTTATTCATTTTTTGTTATTATTATTATCTATTATCATTGTCATTTTAATCTATCCATAAATTATATTTTTTATTTCTATCATATGGGTCATATTAACAATTGCACAGCTGTATCATTCATTTGTATTCTATTTTAACGTTCCATATAATCTCTCTATTTACACTTTTGTTAAGCAACATATAAATACAAATATTCTACTCAACTATTACACAACACAACTTTAATCAAATTAAACCTGTTGCACTCGCACTTCACAGGTCATGTCTGAAAATCAGTGTTTTTGCAAGTTCTTATGCAAGAATATACTGAGCCATGGCCTTTTTGCATTACTGCAGCACACACATGCATGTAAAAAAAAGTTTATAATTGTAAGTAATTAGAACCTAGCTTTACTATAGCACTATAACTTGCTGTATGTGTGTATTAATAATAATAATAATAGAATTTTATTTCGGACCAATTAAAAATCCATATATGTTATTTGACTTAATATTAACTAATTATATAAATTAAAATGAATACTTTCAGGAATAGATAAAGTACTTAATAATTATTTATCAATTTCTACGCAGATGTACAGATACCCAGTGCCTGAGCATGGGATTGTCCATTTTTGCAATTAATGTGTTTAGGATAACACTGACACTACTGCGACACCGTCGCATTGAAGTGGCAAATAAATTAATGTCTATTGTCTAATAAAGTAAGCGAAGATACCATGTCTCTATCTCCAGGTAGTTTTAAAAGGAAACTGAAAAAACGGCTTATACAAATTGTTTGTACTGTACTGACGAATTTTGTAATTAGATATTAATTTACTCATGTCACATGCTAAATAACCTTGATGGCATTTATTGAACCTATTTAGGTTAGGTATCTTGTCTGTGTGGTACCATGTTAGAGTCATCAAGTAAAATACAAGTTAATTTGACAACTGCATTACATTTTCTAACAAAGCACTTTATCACCTTATTACTTACTTAATTATCTTTTTGTGTGCTAAAATAAACTGAATTGATTGATAATTTAACTGACATTAATATGACGTGAGACGAGATGCTGTCAAATGACAGTCAATGTTTATGCCATTGACTGCGTTCGTATGTTGTTAATATTTCGGGTAAATCTTGGAATTTTTAACAAGATTATTCTCATTCCCTCCATGTTTTACGGCAATGATGTTAAGGTAATATTGTTGCTAAACCAAACCCTCCAACGTGTTATAGATTTGGTTGATATACCCTTCCAGATGCTTCGAGCCAAATGATGTATAGAAAGCTTCCATTCTCCTTTTGGCATGCCAGTGCCTGGTAAAATGTGTGAACATATTTATGTAACTTCTAATGTATCTGTGCCACATTTTTAGCAAAAAATATTTGGTAGTAGTAGTGCGACTGGAAGCAGGCCGACTGCACCTTAGTTACACCTTAGGTTTCAACAAAATAAATAAAACACGCGATACTTCCGTTAAAAATAGTTTAATTTCAATGTGCACCTTAGTCTTTAATTGTGATCCATGTGTTTGTTACGAGCAGAGCAAGCTATTGGAGAGGAGTTGTGTAAGCATGTAGCGTAGAAATGTGTTTGAAGTGTCTGAGTGACAGTGGCTGCTATCCAGCAGGCTACTTGTTTGCTATGTGAGTGTTGAACAATAATGAAAGCTTATTGTCATTGTCTTAATGTTTTGAATTTATGCAATTCTTTTTCAGATTAACACACTGTGTCAGCCGGTGGCAGCGTGTTACCTGTGCTACTTCAAGCTGAGAAAGTGCCAGGACTTGATGATGAGGTCTGTGAGGGCCAACAAAGTGCTCACAGAGATACTGCAGGGCGGTGAAATAGTAAGTTGGATATAACTACTATTATATGAATAATCTTAATGTAGGTTAAAATTTACCCCTCATCCAAAAATTTTCTATTAGAGAAACTAAAAAATTTTAAAATGTTTTACACCAAGGAATCTCGAAACAATTGCAGTAAGGGAGAAATCAATTATTTGTAGGGGAGGGGGTGATCTTGTCACGTTAGGATGCGTTACAGGGGCGGGAGGGTGGTTCGAACAGCTCATTACGTAACATTGTTTTTTATATAAAATAAAAAGTAGAGAATAAAAATTCCCAAGTTGTCAACCCTTTTCCTTTATCTTTTATGGGGAATCCCTCGATTGTATATAACACTTTTGATAAATCAGGACTCAGTCGAAATTAATACTTGATTTATTCCTCAAGTACTGTACAATTTTACTTACAGCAACAACTTAACTTTCACCGATCTTTGAACCTTCCAGTTCGATTGCTCATTACAGAATGAATAATTCCCGCTCACCTTAACAAGTTCTCAAAAAAGGAGCGGGAACTTCTAATTGGTCCGCCATACTTGCACGTGATTGGCGGTTTTCGACCGACCAATCACGTACAAGTGGTTTTGTATTCAATACAAAATTAATAATATCATACAAAACAATTAAAAATAAGAATAATATAAAATAATCATCCATATGAGTGAATCTCCTGATGCATTATCACTTATTAATTATCGTTATTATTTATTGTCCCATAAGGCAAAATATACTATCTATCTATCTATAACTTCACCCCAAATCCCTTGCGGGGTAGGCAGAGAGAACCGAGCGCCACATGACTCGATCCTTACATATCTCACTCGCTTCTTTAACATTCATTGCTCTTCTCATGCACGCACGCCGGTTTCTAGGGCTCCTGACATCACCTTCTGATAGAACATGACCAATTTGGTCATGATAGGTAAGTCTTGGCCTTCCCCGGCTCCTACATCCTTCCACTTTTGCATTGTATATCTGCTTCGTCATTCTTTCATCTTGCATTCTTTCTACATGCCCGAACCATCGGAGCATGCCTCTTCTTATTTTAACACCGACGCTCTCTTTCAGACCAACTCTATTTCTAACATCATCATTGCGAATACGGTCTACAAGCCTTACGCCACAAATTTTGCGCAGCGCTCGCATTTCGACCGCGTTTATTCTACTTTCATGGTCTTTCTGCCATACCCAGCTCTCGCTTCCATAAGTTAGCGTTGGGACCAACACTGCATTGTGTATAGCGAGTTGCGCCTTCTGGCTCAGGATTTTACTGCCAAGAAGTTTTCCCAACGCTCCGTTCACACTATTCCCAGCACTCACTCGTCTATCCACATCTGCGGTATACCTTCCATCCCCGCTGAAAGCGCATCCAAGATATACAAACTCATCCACTTGTTACAACACTTCATCATCAATCGTAATCCTTACATTAGGTCTGGATTCTTCTCTTTCAAATACCTTTATCTTTGTTTTCTTCGCATTCAGTAGTAAGCCTTTCTCCATACATTCGTCTTTCATCGTTGTGACCAGTGTTTGCAGTTCAGATGGTGTATCTGCTAATAGCACGGCATCGTCTGCATACAGCAGACAGTTCACCATTAGGTCACCCATGCGCAATCCCACATTCGTTGACCTTATTCTCTGCAGACAACTATCGAGATACAGGATAAACAGCCTAGCAGATAGCATGCAACCACGTTTGACACCAATTCTGACATCAAACCAGGGTGAAATGCCACCATCTATCCGCACACATGCTGAGCAATCCTTGTAAGTGGACTGCACAGCACGGAGCAGTGAACCGTCAATCCCATATCTCGGCAATATGTCCAATAGTTCCTTTCGCACAAGCCTATCAAAGGCTTTCTCAAGATCCACAAAACCGCAGAAAACCTTCTGGTCTATGGCCAGATGCTTCTCTACGATATTGCGGAGCGAGAAAACTTGATCCGTACATCCCCTTCCATTTTTTTTATTTTTTTTTTATTTATTTATTATACTTGCACCCCTGCCATGGGCAAGGCTATCATCATCTTAATATTCTTCCAGCCGAAACACATTCACACATCATATTCTCATTCATTCCGTAATTCTAACTTTCATTCATCATCTTTCGTTTTTGCCCATTTTAGAACGCCAGTAAAATAACTGCAGTAATTTTCGAACTCCCCTCCCCATACTACGTCAGTCCATCCACGGGCGACAGCGGGCTTCACCTAGCCACCGCGATCCCATCGGCTATACTCGTATAGCCGAGGTATACAGCATTAGTCCTAGGTGGAGCTGCTCTGCTTGTTGCGATCAATGACAACCGTAGCTAGACTGACGCAGTATTTTATAAATTTAGCTCTATTTCCCCCCAAAACTATTTCGGAGACTGTGGTTTCGGTGACCCGCATTCCCAACTCCTGCTCCAAATCGTACCTCTGTTTGGAGAATGCGGGACACCGAAACAATATGTGCTGCACTGTCCCCTTCCATTTCGGAAACCTCCTTGTGCTCTTCTACCTCCGGTTCTAAATCGCAGGTAACGGGTTGGTGCAAAATGAAACGCCTGGTGTCGTCGGAGAAGTATGGAGCCGTAGGTACTTCCTTCCAGGTCTGGATTGGCTTGGCTTCGAGGTGACTTGGCTGGCTATTCCACTGTAGTGTGAGCGCTGAGTGTAGCGGACGACTGGTATCGATCACCGCTCTGTGGCCCATATTTATACCCCCGCTGTGGGAGCGAGAGGTACAAGTGTGGGAAAGAGACAGATATAGCCAAAATCGCCCAGACCTGAAGGCATTACCTGAACATGCTCGCTTTATTTGTGTCAAAAATGTTTCTAAGTTGTTCTATTTTTCCATACATTTGACCCTTTTTCATACAAGATCATAAAGCTTTTGCTAAAAGTTATTGCTAAACCTATGGGTCAGTTAAGATTTTTACACATAAATGTTTTCATTATAAACTTAAAACTATGTTCATAGGTACATCTATTCATTATTGAACTGTTGCAGCCACTAATCAAACGTTACAACTTTATTATATACTCGGCTTGCAACAGCTCGTACCTAGACTACTGTAGAATGTAAACATGTAAAACTTATCTCTAACAAACTAAGTACGTATGTAAAAACTGTGTAAACCTATTCTATTCATGTATTAAAACAACTTATAAGAAACAACTATAACTATTAACTATTACAATGTGCTTACTATACTACGCGCGACGTTTATTTCTTTATTTACATAGTTGTCGCGAACAGTATTGAACTCTAAAGTTTAAGGAGAGATTTTTCCTCCCTTTGCGTGTTCTACCGATTGTACAACGGGTTGTATTCTGAGGAATTGTTCGATATGATGCCGACAGCTACTTCTTATTACCGGAACGCTAGCCCACGGCGCCGGCGGGGAGTTCACCCTCACACGCTGGAACCGCAATGGTCGCGTACTTTGTTGTTCCAGAGAAAATTTCTTCCGAGAACTCTCAACCTGTGGAATGAGCCGATGATTTTCCAAGGGACTACAGCATGGGGTTCTTCAAGAAATGCGTGAAGAGGATTTTAGAGGGTCGGGCACTCTTGAGTGACACCCCTAGTGTTGCAAATGTCCATAGGCTACGGTGCCTGTTTACCATCATTCACCGTATGTTTCATTACCACCTTAGTGGTATAAAAAAAGTCAGTATGGTTATCAACGCAAACATAAATGTTTAATACATGAACTGTTATTTTTCAGGAGCAACAAGAATTTGTTGCCGCGGTGAAACAGTATCAACTGAATGGTCTATGTGTGACTCCCGTTAGACTCATCAGCATTACAGGTACTGAATACAGCTTGATAAAGGAGGAGATCAAAGAGGAACGTCTGTCTTCGCAGTGCACAGGAGAAATGGACACTGACAGACTCCCACTTGTGGAACATTTCACGTTTGAGGACTCTGAACATGAAGATACTATTGAGAGACCAGCACTGGAGGATATGTATGACACTGAGAGTGGGGTATTGATAAATGAAGGAAATGTAAAACAGGAGGCTTCAGATGGAGCCGTCGATATTGAGAGACAAGAATTGATAACTGAAGAGAATATCAAGAATGAATTAGAAGAAATGGAAGATATCTATACTGCAGTGGTAGTAACACATGAAGCAAATAGAACGCAGGAGGAGTTAGAAGGAGCACAAGTCGATGAGGACAAGAAGGCAGAAGGTAACAGTCACTATATGACCGCCTTGTAAAGAACACTGCTTTTTAAAACTTATTGCATTTATCTGCCACATTTAACTAACATTTTCGAATCTCAATGACTTTGTTTTAACAATGTAAGTGTACACAGACATGTCTGGCACAGTGTAATGATAGAAGATTTTTAGATTACAAATTCTGAGAAATATATGAGAGACATATTGTCCTCTATTATCACTATGATTATATTTCTCCTAATCACGACGGCAGTTGCACAGGAATTATTGTTTCCTAATTTAAAATACCTGCCCTGCCTAGCATGCCTCCACTTCACTGGTATGATGCTTATGTCTCTCACACTGTAGTTTGCTGACCTATTCATCCGGCAGGCTGGTTTGGTTCAGGCCACTACATCATTCAGACTTAAAACTCTGGAGCATAGCACTTGAGTTTGAGTGTGACAGTAGTGAAATGGTTAGAGTATGACTCAACTGAGAAAATCATAGGCTGGAGCATTTTTTTAACCTGATCTCAGTGTATAGTTAGGGGCTTTGGAAATAAACTTGTAACCTCATTTGCAATAAAACAAATGTGCTCCAGGGAATTGTTAGTTGATTGTGGTCTTATATGAGGTGGACGTAATTCCCCAGATCTTTTCATTAGTCCTTACAAAAATCCTGGTGGATTTCTTAAGTTAATTTATTGTTCATTTATTTATATATATATATATATATATAGATTATAATATATATATATATATATCTGTATATATATACACACCCATTACATGTTATGATAATATACAAAGAAAAAACGATAAGAGAGGTGTGGCACATCAAAGCAGTCCGTCTGGGGAAGTACCTCAACCTCACAGAAAATCGCAGCCAAATAACAACTCCCTAGAAAGTTGTTGTGTTCCTGCGTGTAAGTGAGGTCACCAGTAATCTCCCAAGGAGTTGCTGTGTAAGCAGCAGAGGCGCATCGCGCGAGTGATAGTTAATATATCTCGAGCGTTAATATGCTACGGTACCCGCTTTACGTCATATGCTTGTATGTCTCCCGACGTAGTATAAAAAAAATCCAAAAACCGACTCCAAAAACATCTGCTATAAAAAATTTACTAAAAGGTACAATATAATTATTTTATTTCTTGAAATGACTATAAACAAACATTATAGTGTTTATTTGTACTTAAACAGAAATTAGAAATATATTTTTAGACTAGTTAGAATAAAACCAATGTGTTTAGACAACAGTATACATATGTTGTAATATTTGGAGGCGGTGCCAGCCAAGCTTTTAAGATTTTTGGGAAATTTCCACACTTCACTAGCTTCTTTAACATTCATAGCTCTTTTTATACAAGTTTGCCGGTTCCTAAGGCTCCTGACATCTTCTGATAAAACACGACCAATTTGGTCATGGTCGGTTAGTCTTGGTCTTTCTCGCCTCCTGTATATCTGTTTCGTCATTCTTTCATCCTACATTCTTTCTACATGTCCGAACCAACGGAGCATGCCTTTTCTTATCTTAACCAACCAACTCTCTTTCGTACGTCATCATTACGAACGCGGTCAGCAGCACACTCTACGTACATAAAGGCATCTCAAGCTGTTCTACGTAATAGCTCAATAATTCAGAAAAGAGTATTTAAGCTACCTGTTCCCCAAACATCGACAACTTTTGCTCAGCACTTCAAAACATTTCTCTTTCCTTTGGTTTATAACAGACTGTTGAGAAGATGTAATTTAAGGGGCTGTAAAACATTTGACGCAAAAATCACATAAAGAATCTGTTACTGCTTATGAAGTCTATGAAGAGACAGATAATTTACTGAAGATCATGTGTTAACTGATCAAATTACGGTTTGAGTATAGATTTTTCAGACGCGCTCACTCTCCCGGACGATAAACGAAACATCCACACATCACTCACACAATAACAAACGTGCACACACACATTCATAGAAGAACAATGACATCAGACGACGATAATGTTCTAGAAAATCCAAGAATGTATAGGGCAGTTACGCATGAAGAGACAACCAACAGAAACGTGGGCCCTTACATATTACGGTGCCTTAAAAAACCTGCAAATAGTAAACAAGTTTCAAAAATCACATCTATGTATACCGTGATAAACAAAACTAATGTGAGTGTGAACAGTGATCTTGAGTGCGCTAGTACTGACACAGATGTCGGCAATAGCAACAGTAAACAACTGAAGATGGTTGTTTGTAAAGACGACGAAGTCGGTTCACCAATATTTACTAAGGAGGATTATTCAAAGAGAACTGGTGAGAAACCTTTTGAATGTGAGATACGTAATGTTAAATTTAGTTGTAAAAGTAATTTAAAGAAACATTTAATGAGACACACTGGTCAGAAACCCTTTGAATGTGAGATATGTAAAGTTAGATTTAGTCTGAAGGGTCCTTTAAAGAGGCATTTAATGACACACACAGGTCAGAAATCCTTTGAATGTGATATATGTAATGTTAAATTTAATCATAAAAATAAGTTTAAAGTATCATTTGATGACACACACTGGTCAGAAACCCTTTGAATGTGAGATATGTGAGATAGATAAAGTTAGATTTAGTCATAAGGGTAGTAACGTCAGTACTAACGGCGGCGTAGACCAGCCTTGACGGACATTTTTTTTGTGTAGTGTTTTTTTGTTTTCGTGTTTTTCGGTGTATAAACAGGTATGTTTGTGTATTTTTTTATGTTAGTTTATATTGTTTTATGATAGGAAATGTCAACAATAGTGTGGTTTAGTGAGTATATATTTTAGCCGTCTATCGCTCTCCATCAAATAGAAACATAGATAACTTTGCAAATTCTATTAGTTCCATTCTTCACTCCTTGAGCTCGTATGCTACGTTAGCAGTCATCGGAGGAGAGTCATAGAGAGAGGTCGCTAGTGCGCACGAGTAAACATCGATCCGTGTTAACTAAAACTTTTAAAAATGTTCTAAGCTTAATTACTGTTCGAAAATAGATAATTAGTGCAGTGTTTGACAATATACGAAAGTGTAAAACATAATATAAAAAATCAGCAAGTAAATAAATCAAGAAATTACAAAACAAAATTTGTTAGGAAAAAAATTTAAATTCCATAATAGCCAAGTTGATAAGTTGAATTTCGTCAAGATTGTTACAATATACTTTAGTGAATACAGGTATGAGAAATAAATGCCATATAAGGTAGGAGAGTGATAATCAAATTCTATTAGAGTACATAATCAAAATTGCTAAATCATCCTACGTAGACATTTTTGTATAGTGCGCCATCTAACGGTCACTGGCAATACTAAAACGTGAACTACAGTAAACGTTAACAACAGCAGCGCCATCTAGTAGCAAGTAGTTTAACTTGTTCAATAACATCCAGTAAGATTATCAAGATAACCGCCAGGGGGCATAACCAGTATCTAAGCTAGTGAACATGGCAACTGTATTTAAGGGATGTGCTGGATGTCGGCGAGAAATCACAAACAGAGAGTTCTTGGACTGCGCACTGTGTAAGGAACGTTATGACTTGGAATGTGGCAACGTGCCTAGTAAGCGATTTTACAACATAATGACAAAGGAATCTAAACAGAAATGGAAATGCCCGGCTTGCCTCTGTAAGAAACCAAAAGGAGACAACTCAAACACCCCTGTACGTCAACGTGATCAAAATGATACCAGTGCTCCAAGTTCCTGATAGTCGCCTGATACTAATAATGTGACACATAGAAATAAAAATACTCAATTAATTAACGACTCTATTAGCTCGCAAGATGTAAGTAGTATATTAGGAGACACGCTCATCAAAGAAAACCCTACGAACACGTCTGAAATAACCCTAGAAAACTTAAGTGAATTAATTGCTTCGCAATTGAGAGAGAATAATAAATCGATAATAATGGAATTAAGGAGCACAATTGTGGATGAAATAAACAAGGCAATTCAAAAATTAAAAAACGAAATAAAACAAGACACTAATTCGTTATATAAACAAAACGAACAAAGGAAAAAAGATATACAAGAAATCAATCTAGAAATAGAAAATTTAAGAAAGCAAATGAAAAACTGCTAACAGAAGTGAGGGACTTAGAAACTAGAGCGACGTTTTCTGCGCAACAACATCTACACACAGACAGCTACAATAAGAAAATAGTGCTCTACGGCCTAACTGAATATATCAAGGAAACTGAATATGACTTGCACGATAGAATAATTGTAGCTTTTAACGAAATACTGAATGTGAATTTAAATGGTTATATTGAAGAAACTTACAGAATGGGGAGATACAAAAACCACAGCAACCGCCCGTTGGTAATCGAATTGATCAGTAAGAAAATGACAAGATATATTGTAAAAAACGGCCATTGCCTTTGTGGTACTGGACTGGCAGTTCAAGAGTTCATGGATAAAAAGTCATTGAAGGAAAGGAAACAGTTACGAGAAGAAATGTATAAGGCACCAATGTGAAGGAAAATATGCTGTTATAAAAAATAATATACTGTACATTGAGGGAAAGAAAATAGATATAAATAGCCAAAAATGTGAAAACCAACCTGGTCGAAACAGTACCACACCTGCTAGTAACAATTCCTTTCGAAGGAGAACAGCAGTATAAGATCCTATTCCAGAACTTCCAAAGCATTTATAATGAACAACACTTGTTGGAAGCCTTCATTGACCAAAATCCAATGCATAAAGCCATATGTATTTCAGAATCATGGTTAAATAAGGAAAAAACTAGCTTAATACAGTTTAATGGATACAAAATAGCAGCATCATACTGTCGAAGAACACGAGCTGGCGGAGGAGTTTGTATCTTGCTTCAAGATCAAATAGAATCAGTAGAGAGTCGTGACATCTCCAAAATGTCTATTGAATATAATTTGGAATTGTGTGCGACAGAATTACCAAAAGAAAATATTTTATTAATTGTATTATACTGGAATGGAAGAGGGTATGACATTTTTAAATTAATTAATCAGTTAGAGCAAATTTTAAATTACATAAACTTCAATATAATAGGATTTCAATATAAATATTTTAAAAAAAGAGCCGCGCACAAATGCTTTTTTAAACTTATTATCAGAATACAGATTTACACAATATATAACAGAACCAACTCACTTCACTGAAACTTCGGCAACATGCATAGATTTATTATTTACTAATTTTAGAAAAAATATAATAAAAACTACTGTAGAAAAAACTGGATTCTCAACCCACTCCGCCATAGTAATCTGCTTAAAAACAACTACACAAACAAAAGTGACTTCTTGGTATACCGAAATGAGGATATTTAATAAAGGAAATATTGAACTTTTTAAATCAAAACTAAACAATATAAACTGGTATAATATATTAACAGAGAATAAAAATGTACATAAATACTATAAAATATTCCATGATATATTAATACAAAACTTAGAGCAATGTATACCTAAGCTGTTTATCAAATTAAACAAAAATAATAATAAATATTGGTTAACAGTAGAAATCATGTAAAACTAAAAGGTTATTAAAACTTCTCACTATGAAAACAAATAAAAATAAAATAATAACTCAACTTTACAAAAAATATGAAAAAATACTAAAAAAATCAGTTACTATTGGCAAAATAAATTATAAAAATCGCATTAAAAATTCTTCTAATAAAGTAAAAGCTATGTGGGGTGTGGTTAACGAGTACACAAATAAAAAATACTTAACAGACAAAAAAAACTTAAAATTATGTATAAAAAGGTCTCTGATTACTGATCCACAACAAATAGTAAACAACTTTAATGACTTTTTCGCATCAATAGGTGAGACGCCATCAAAGGTTGGAAGACCTGTGCAAGTTTCCTCTGAAAATAGTATGTTTCTCCGCCCCGTAGATAGTTGCGAGGTATATAAAATTATAAAAAGTCTAAAAAATAAGAGAAGCTACGGTATTGATGAACTGCCACCAATTTTGATTAGAGAATGTGCCAGTGAATTGGCCTTGCCGTATACCATTTTAATAAACCAGTCATTCAACGAAGGTGAATTCCCCAACCAATTGAAAGTGACCATAGTTAGACCAGTATATAAGAAAAATGACAAAACAGACTCGAACAATTATCGACCGATAGCTCTCTTACCAACATCATCAAAAATTCTTGAAAGAGTAATGGCTGATCGCGTATACAACTTTTGCGAAAAATTCAAATTGTTTGATGATTGTCAAAACGGATTTCGAAAAAATCACTCTACTATATTAGCTGTATATAAATATATCCAAGAAATAATAAATATATTAAACATAGGGAAATATGGCATAGGTATTTTGTTGGATATGACCAAAGCGTACGACAGGGTGCAACATAATATACTATTAGATAAATTATATGGGATCGGGATTAGAGGAACTGTACATAAATGGTTCGCTTCGTACCTTAAGGATAGGCAGCAATTTGTAGAAATGGAATATTTTGATCATGAAACCCATACGATCAAAAATATCCGATCACATGGTAAAACGATAAATTCGTCTATCCCACAAAGTGTTCTCGGGTGTCTCCTATTCCTATTATATGTTAATGACCTGCCTAAAATAATGGACGAGCATTGTGTTTTGTTTGCGGATGACGTCTCTATCCTCACGTCATGCCACAATAATAAAAATATATGCCAACACTTAAAAGAAATCCTGACAAAAACGACGTGCTGGATGAGTGACCATAATCTGGAAATAAACTTCAAAAAAACCAAACTCATGGTCTTCCACCCTTACCAAAAAAATTCTTTAGACATTAATCTAAATTTTAATAGCATAGACTTGGAGGTGGTCACTGAATTTGATCTTCTGGGTATAGTCATAGATAAGAATATTAATTGGGAAACTCATGTTCAAAAAAATTGTGCCAAATTGTCAAGTTTTGCGTACGCACTCAGAGAAATAAAAAAAACTACTGATATGAGTACCGCACTTGTAACATATTATGCCTATGCCTACTCCTGGTTCAGTTACGGTGCGGTTTTGTGGGGAAGCGGAACTGATTGGAGCAGCGTGTTTATCCTGCAGAAGAAACTAGTCCGTATAATAGTAAATATAAAACAAACTGACAGTTGTAAACCTCATTTTATAAAGCATAATATATTAACTTTACCTGGCATCTACATTTTCGAAACATGTAAATTCGTACGAAAATATCCAAATTTCTTCACAAAAAGAACAGACATTTCAGGAGGTTATACACTTAGGCATCAAAATAGACTACGACACCCAAAATCTCACCTTCAGATACACTCATCTAGCCCATTAGCAATGTCTGTAAAAATATATAATAAACTCCCTGAATCTATAAAAAATATGAAAAATTAAAAACTGTTTCTGAAGGAGATAAAGAAACAACTAGTAGGAAAAGCATATTACTCTATAATTGAATATTTAAATG